>HG995391.1:20920000-22310000 GCA_905333075.3 Atethmia centrago
ACTTGGGAAATTAATAGGCAGATATATATGTATATATAAATATATAAGCTGCCTATAATGTTCCTACTGCTGGGACACAGGCCTCCTCTTTGTGAGAGGGACTAGGCAGATAATGATTGAAAATTTAAATCTCAGCATAATAGCTTATCACCACCATTTAATGCATCCACGGACATCCACCGCGATTGTTCCCTGGCGGGGGTATACTACTTAGAACAATTGGTCCTTTCATATCAGAAGCATCACTTTACAGGGGGGTGGGTAGAAGGGTGGTAATATTATTTCCTTCCTTCGTTATAGGAAAAGGGTCAATTTGTATAGGAGGAGGGCTGCTCCCTTCATAGAACTTTTTATTATTATGATACTAGCAACCCGCCCCTACTTCGCACGAATGTAATATACTGATGTGGCGACTTTTGTGCTGGCTCAATTAAATATTAATATCTATACAAATAAAGGCTCCCGCAGGCAGGTGCGACGCGACAGAGCGACGCAACACTACTAGCACAATTTCTATGAAAACTTCATGGAAAGTGTCGCGCTGACTGTCGCGCCAGTCTGCATCCTTAAACGGTCCGGAATAAACTCTCTAGATGATGGTGAAACCACATCAAAATTCATTGTGTACTTTTAGAAGATCTATGCGGTCACACACACATACGGAAAGTGACTCTATTTTTACTAAATATAGATATTTTGGTATCGTGACCACTCCTATCTTTCTGTATTTTTTTTTTGTACTTCTGTTTGCGTATGCAGTAAAATTATGTATAAGATGGCCAGTCACAAGTTTCCACGTGCACGGAAAAAAAGGATGTCTTAAATTAAGACAATATCCTTTTGGTCAAGACAAATATTGATTCATATATGGGGAAAACAATATATTCTTGAATGAAGTAAAATTTTGTCTTATTTTTATTGCCTTCTTCGAAGGCATTATACTTAAATGTAGAATTATTAAGTTTAATTTTAAGAATATTATTTCTCTCTTAGAATATTTTCTTCAATTAACATTATTATAGTCTTGAATCAAAAATATTTGCTTAAGTCAAGAATAAAAACCAAGTAGTTATTATTCTTAATTTGAGTAAACAGGTTTTCTTGGACTGAGTACATTTACTTACGTTAAGAAAATATTTACTTGGATTGAAACAATTTTTCTGAGAATATTGATATTCTTCGCTGAAGAGATCCTTTTTTTCTGTGTGGTACTGTAAAACTGGAAAATCTGGATGATATAATACACCTCTGCCTAACTTTTCATAAATACAAGCATGATGTTGTTTTCTTCACTATGACAACACATCACCTCACTCAAATACACCCCAAGTCCTATTCGATCATGGTTTCCCGCCTCTCTTGCATATTCTACTGATTGACCCTCCGGGTCCCACAATCTCGTTACTGCAAACTATATACCATTGGTAACTGTGGTTTGTCAATTATTCTCCCTCTGATATTGGAGTTAGATTGCCAACGGTTTAGTACTGATATAATAGGTGTGTTCTTGTGATTTGAGGGAGCGTATTCAAATGATTGTGGAGATCGATTGATGTCTCAGGTAAAGGTACAGTTATAGGGAAGTTTTGGATAGTTGTCTAAAGGCTGAAGCATATTTCGGCCGCTCCGCTGCACATAAATCTTCTCCTAGAAATGCGTTGTGCTGCAGTCCGATGAGGCTGTAATGTGTGGTCGCCTTAAAATGAAGTATCCTTATTTCAGGTCTATAAAATATATACTTTAGTAGTAGAACTCTTTGTGAGTCGTTTGAAGGGGGTACTACCACTAACAATATTTCTGCTACTGCACTGGGTTGCTGTGTTCACGTTTCAAAGCACTGATGGTGTATTACGCGAACATGGGATATTTTTAGCGTTGTTTCTGGTATATCAACGCACCGGCGATGGCTTTTGTATTATTATTATTTATTTATTTCTCAGTATATGGTACATTGAATTCTTAAATTAAACATTGTTTCACACATACTACCATTGCTGGTGTAGAAATATTAAATAATAAGCTAGATACATGCAAATCAGAACTAGGTAAATTATAAGAATATTATGTAAAGTTAGAAAATTTTGTATTACGTTTATGAATTTATAATGTCAAAATATGAGTAGTTAAATCAAAAATAAAAATCATAATGTGAAAGAAATATTCATAATGTCAAAGTACTAATGTCTTGTGTCCTAATGTTTGGGGGAGGCCTGTGTCCAGCAGTGGACGTCTTTCGGCTGAAATTATGATGATGATGATGACTAATGGCATTATTATGATCTAATTAAGATCATTAAATTAAATAAATAAAAAAAAAATAATCTTTTACACAAAATTTACCAAATTATCCGGCACACGTTAACTTCGATTTTAAATGTGGCCATGGATGACCGAGCTTGGGTACAAGCTACTCTTCCTATTCGTATAGGAGGCCTCGGCGTCCGCAAAATTTCTAGTATTAGTTTACCGGCTTTCACATCCTCGGTCCACGACACTGAGAAATTAATCAGGAAAATACTAGTCTCCACACTGATTGATTTTGAGGTGCCGTTCTTCACCGAGGTTATGGATGCCTGGATACTCGCTTGCCCGAACACAGGCCTACCCGATACTCCATCTTCCCAGAGACGGTGGGTTGAGCCACTCTGCAGAGTAGTACACAACAATTTACTCAACACGTCTGCTACTATCCTCAACTCAACTCAAACATCGCTCACCGACACAATACCCAAATAAAAATAACTAAAATTAAATAATAACCCCAAAGGGTTGAAACCCTCGGGCCGTGGGGTCAGAGTGCTCACAAGCTTTTTAAGGAAATCTTCAAACGGCTGGTTGACACGTCGCGTGACCCAAGGGCTGCCTTTTACCTTGGCCAGAAGCTAAGCATTCCTATACAACGTGGCAATGCCGCCAGTCTCTTGGGTACATTACCAGTCGACAGCGATGCAGATGAATTTTTCGACGCCCTATTTTAGTTTGTGTATAGTTTTAGTTATTTTTATTCATTAATTAGGTATATTTGTTTTTTTTATGTACGAATCAATATTAATAAATATATATCACTCCCAGATCTTAATTACAATATCAAAGTAAATATCAATATCAAAAAAGTATGATTTAAAAATTAATTGATGGAAATAAAGCACATGTCAAGAGCCAATTAATAATTTTACATTTGAATTTATTAATTGGTAACATTCTCAGGGCAGGTGATTATTTATTATAATTGTCATACAACTGGCATTTCTACTGTATAATTGCAATCTCTGCGCAGGTACTAGTAATTTCCCGGTATTTTTTTGTTCAGTCTCTCGGAGACTTGTTTATTAAATAGAAATAAATGAGGGTATTTTTACAAATAGACAAACTTCAAAAATATACAGACATGGGAGTGGGAGAATTTTTAATTCCTTAAATAATGGCCTGCAATGGTCAAAATATTCTGATCCACTCATGGCTCTGTCGCATTTTTTTTTGCACTATGAATGCCTTTTCCACATTGAATTATTGAATTACCCCATATCACTAGGCCGTAACGCAGTACTGATAAAACATACCCATGATTAGGACTGTTTTTTTACTGGACACTAACTAGTCTTAACTTGCGAAGAGCATGATAGGTATACAAACTCATCAAGCTTACTGCATATTCTTTCTACATGTTCCTTCCAGTTCAATTAGTTGTCAACTACTAAACCTAAAAATAAAGCTGATGGTCCTGGTTGAAGCATTGCATTACGTTAGTCGTCGACTTCTTAATCTCCAAAATAATGTAAATAAATTCAGTTCAATATAATCTGTACCTGCATACCCCGCTTCTCCAATCAACCTTCACGCGCCCGAGCGTGACATTTAAAACTAAATTAAACTATTCACAATGAAATCACAACAAAACACCGAATTATCTTAACCCGTATTCAAACATTTAAACACATACTAACCGCTTTTAAAACCGGTTAGGCTCAAACGGCTAACAAAATTACATCGGGAAACTTTTCGAATCAGCGACTCGTTGTAATTGCTTCCAGTTGGGAGCAACAGCTTAGCAGCCGATTGTATTAATTTGGGACACGCAGGAGATGGTCGCTGCTGGTATTTCATAAAGGTTTTTGTTGCAGAATTGGTAATACGAGTAGGAATAGTTTCGTATAACAATGAAGAAGGATAGGTGAATGAAAAATATGTTCTATCTTTGACAATTATGCAAGAACAAGTTAGTGTATTGATTACTCAATCAATAAACTTGAAAAAGTATAAGGTACTGTAGATTTTTCTCTGAATAGTCAATCTCCATGAGATGGGGCGGTCACCCAGTGGTTCTCTTAAAAAATGTGAGACGAATTATGAGAAGCGTTACTGGAATAGTAATGCTTCTCATATTCGTCTCACATGTTTTACATATCGAAATAAATAAGTGCCTTCCCTCGCTGCTTATTAGCAACTTGAGTTGTGCAAAGTTGTTGTACTGGTTTGGGATATAAAGTCCATTTTTTATCACATCAGCGTATATTTGGTCAAGTAATACCGCCCCATAGAGTCTTCGAGACAAAATCAAAATCAAAAGTCATTTATTCAAATTAGGCTGAGCATCAGCACTTTTTGAACGTCAAAATTACATAAGACAGTCCCCCAAAACGCCCATCCTACACCATTTCCTAGTACTTTAGCTGGGAATAAGAAGTGGCGCAACAAACTCCCCAGCAGCACAGCTGTCTGTTCAAGTAGAAAAAAAATAATTATATACAATAGTATGCAAAAATAATATACACAACGCTAAAACATTAAATTATTAGGCATATGTCAGCTAGCACATCATTTTACCAACAACAAAAAAAAACATCGAAAACTATACTTAAGCAGAAATTTAATAAAAACAGAAATTAATACCTAAATAAAAGTCTCCAGGCATAAATTACATACATATAGCTATAGCTGTAACTAAGTCACAAATGATGAACTAAGACCATCGAAGTAAAATAAAGAAACAGTTACTACTAATAACAATAACAAAACCATGGTCAGCAAGACGACCAGTCACCACAAGCAGCACCCGTTCACGAGCATAACGACAATTTGGGATATGTCTGGATTTACCCTCGACAAAGGGAACCAATTAACGTTGTTGGAAAATTCGAAGAAGGCAGTGGAGCCTTTCGTCTCGCGTACACCTAATCTGTCATCGGCCGAACTATGCTCGTAAGTCATCGGCAGAACTCGGCCGATCGATCCAACCACACTTAAAAGAAAGTAAGTGCGTACACCTAGTTATCGGACATCATCGGATGATGTCGGTTGAAGTAGTGTCGGTATATATGCAGTATATGCACTCACTGAATAAATATTGGATAAAAGATTTATTGCATGGTTTTAAATCACTATAGTCCATCGTAAATCTTTCTCCAATAAACTTCTACCCACGGAGGCATTCATTGTAACCGCTTCAATATGAGACATCTGGCTCACAGGAACGGGCATCAACTAAATAGCTATTAGCACCACCTCATTAGCAACAAATATCATATGAATGTGGTACTAATTGTCTTATGATTGGAGATGGCGAATGTGTAAATGATTGGGTAATATGTTATAATTATTTATTAACCATAGTTATGGTTGTCCAAGGGAATCGCTGTGAAATTGTCAAAAGGAGTTTTCCTCTTTGTAACAACACAATGTTTTAAAGAATTTATTTAAAAGGCTCGTTCGGGATATAATACATACTAGCTAACATAAAAGTAAATGTCGTAAAAATACCTTCACTTAAGGTTTGGGTAATCGCCGTTGATCTTAGCCATACAAATGTGCGTCGAAAATATGAATATTTGAAAAATCACAGATAGAATTATATAGATAACAAAATAATGTGTCCATAAAAAAAATGTTAAAATATCTTAAGTAGTTTGAAAGTAATATCGCTTTTTATTCCTGGGTAGATATTACTTCTAAATTAAAGAATAAAGGAGAAGGGAAAGACTCCATAGTCTCCTGGGCCCAGGTGTTAACTAAATCAAACTAGCCTTATTAGTAAGAGGACATAATAACAAGGCCTCACTGAACGTTTGGTGAAATTTAGCCAAATTTCGGATAATTTTGGATAGCCATCCAGGAATCAAGTTACATGAAGTATAGTAAAATTGAGGTTACATTAATAACATTGTAGTTTTTTGGTGTTATTTGCGAAATATTTTTGAATGGCTTCGCTTGTGCAATGGTTTTATGCATGGAGTTCAAGAAGAGAGTCTTCAAGTGTGACGTGTTAAAGATCTGACACGTTTGGCACGCTCTGGACAGTCGCTACAGTCGAAGACAAGTCTGCACTTAGAAGCAGTAGGTACCTTTTAAAAATGGAAGAAGAGGAATTAAAACAAAACACCAATATAATTATGTATAAATGATTAATTATTCATTTTCAATAATTAGGAGAATGTCACCTAAGTTTTGTGCAGGAGGTACGATATTTTCTTGGTATCTTGCCCAACATATATTATGCACATTACATGGGCACAGCAATACAGTTCAGTCCTTCTACCTTCAATACAATTACAATAAAAGCCTAACATTGAATGAATCACGAGCAGACGAAGGTGGTTGCGGCAGCGGTCACAGACACTGGAATGGCCAACTTGGGTTGGTGCTTTAATCGGACGTCTTCCAAGAACCACATCTTGGGCCAAGTTCCAACATGCTGGGCATACATAGTTCTCACTGGTTACCTGAAATAAGTTAACTATTTAAATCATGTTCAACCATAAACAAGCTTCATTACATCCTAATGCATGTTCAACCAAATCGCTACGTCCCGGCCAAGACCGAAATGGTCCCAATAACTGTCAATACCTCAAAGCACCTTAATCTGGGACCGAATCGGTCCCATCGGGACTTGATCGTTACCTACTCCTTTTTTATGAGTAAATCAGTCAAACAGCACATTCCATAGATTCGTATAGCTAATTAATCAACTAATTAGCTATTAAGTAAGTATTGTTTTAATATAATTATGCTATCCAACAAAGAGACAGCCGACAGACATGACACCGGTGACCGTAAACAGTAGGTACATAACTCTGGTTTTTTTTTTTATATGGCTTGATAGGCTAAAATCTCGACTTGAATATGTACTTACAGGCTGAGATGCACGCCACTGACGAATAACTGATAAATCGCCTCAACGTCCAAGACTCTTCTGCCAATAAGAGTTACTGCGACCAGTCGCAATGGTACAATTCAGACAGCCATCCATGTCGTCAATATCCGATCGATAGGCGTAATCAGTTGTCCAAAATAGAGATTCAGGTAATTCAATGTAGCAAGATCCGTCGAATAGTCCTTTAGAATATGCAAAGCTGAGGTCTTGGAGTTATACAGTAAAACATGGGCCGATTATTTCTGCCTGTCATCTGTCAGTCGGTGACTAGTATTACCAACTGAAGAAAATAAAAGGAACTCGATTCACTATGAATCGATTCCACGAAAAGATTGACAAGCACTTGTCACTCGATTTTCATACATATTCTGAGATTTTACCGATTATTGATATCGATTACTAGGAATTCAGGCATCTATCGATTATTTAGTTTCATAACTTTTAACTTTTCTCGCTTCTTAGATAGAAACATGGTACTGTATTTTGTGATTTCCTTTAGAAAAATATAACGGTTTTTTTAATACACATTTCAACTAGTTAACTGCTGGGCCCAAGAATTCCCTTCTCCAAAATTTCCTAAAATATTTTACTACAATACAATATTCACATATAGGTAGAATTAATGTGTATGCGTTCTAGTTTAACATACATTTTTTGCATATATGAAGGTGTATTAACAGATTTGAAAGTCACTAAATCATATATCTGCGCCTTAATAGATAGTCTGAAATTACCAACACTACGTTAGTTTTTATGAGAAGTAGCTTTTGCTCTAAAGGGAAATAGTACAATCAATTATAATCGTAACAGTTATTTTCAAAGTTTACTGGTTCCAAGCTGCGCTCAAGTACCGCCAGCTCAATAGACGGATATCTAAGTCCTTAACAAGTGACCTTCGCCGCTTTAATACAGAGCGCATTAAGGACGCGATAGAGCGGAATAAAGGCTCCAAGGTCTTTACAAGAGATCTGTCTATTGGGCAGAGCCAGCTTGTGAAACTGAAGACCAATGATGGCAGGATCGTATCCGCCAAACATGAGCTGTTGAGAGAGATCGAGAGTTTCTATGGACAGTTATACACGTCAACAGATAACCCTGGTATGAATCTAGCAAACGACCCAAGAGCTAGATTGACCCGACACTACACCGAAGACATCCCGGAAGTCAGCTTGTACGAGATTAGGATGGCTCTGAAGCAGATTAAAAACAACAAGGCGCCGGGTGATGACGGAATTACGGCTGAACTTCTGAGGGCCGGTGGAAAACCCGTTCTCAGGGCCCTCCAGAAGCTGTTTGGTTCCGTCATACTCGAGGGCAAAACGCCACAGGCATGGAACAGAGGTGTGGTGATACTGTTCTTTAAGAAGGGCGACAATACCCTCCTTAAGAATTATAGGCCCATCTCACTTCGGAGCCATGTCTACAAGCTGTTTACAAGAGTCATCACAAACCGTCTCGCCCAGAGGTTTGACGACTTCCAGCCTCCCGAACAAGCCGGATTCCGTAAAGGCTTTAGCACTGTAGACCACATACATACGCTGCGGCAGGTTATACAGAAGACCGAAGAGTATAACCTGCCTCTCTGCTTAGCGTTTGTGGACTACGAAAAAGCCTTCGATTCGATCGAGACATGGGCTGTACTGCAGTCTCTTCAACAGTGCCAGATAGACTATCGGTACATTGAGGTGCTTAAGTGTCTGTACGAAAACGCCACTATGTCAGTCCAACTCCAGGACCAGACTTCGAAACCTATCCTTCTGCAGCGAGGTGTGAGGCAGGGAGACGTTATCTCTCCGAAACTGTTCACCGCTGCACTGGAAGATGTTTTCAAGGTTCTGGACTGGAAAGGGCCAGGCATGAACATCAATGGCGAGTACATCAATCACCTTCGGTTTGCCGACGATATAGTTGTCATGGCTGAGACTATGGAGGACCTCAGTAGAGCTTCCGAAAGAGTGGGTCTTAAAATGAACATGGACAAGACAAAGATCATGTCAAATGCCCATGTTACACCCACTCTCATGAAAATCAGAGACGCTACGCTTAAAGTTGTGGACGAGTATGTTTATCTAGGACAAACTGTCCAGTTAGGTGGTTCCAATTTCGAGAAAGAGGTCAATCGTCGAATCCGACTCGGCTGGGCAGCGTTCGGGAAGCTACGCAATATCTTCTCGTTCCACATACCACAGTGTCTCAAGACGAAAGTCTTTGACCAGTGCGTGTTGCCAGTGATGACCTATGGCACTGAAACGTGGTCGCTTACAATGGGCCTTATCAAAAGGCTAAAAGTCACTCAAAGGGCAATGGAGAGGGCTATGCTTGGAGTTTCCCTACGTGATCGAATCAGAAATGAAAAGAGCCGCAGGCGAACCAAGGTCACCGATATAGCCCGAAGAATTGCCAGACTTAAGTGGCAGTGGGCAGGGCACATTGCTCGCAGAACAGATGGCCGATGGGGCCGAAAGGTTCTGGAATGGCGACCGCGTACCGGAAGACGTAGCGTTCGAAGGCCTCCTACAAGGTGGACCGATGACCTTGTGAAGGCCGCAGGAATCCGCTGGATGCGGGAAGCACAAAACCGGTCGAAGTGGCGGTGCTTGGGGGAGGCCTATGTCCAGCAGTGGACGTCTTTCGGCTGAAATGATGAAATGATGATGATGACTGGTTCCAATCCGACTGCCAAACAAGTCCCGTATTCGATTCACATGTCAAACAAATTGTACAAAAACAGAGATATAAAATTCCAACTTAGAAGCTTCACAACCAATAAATTAACCATTGCATTTAAAATGTAATGCTAAAATGTAATTTCTGAGTTTTTGTAATGTAATTACAAACACTTAGTTTCAAAATATTTATACAAATTAATGGTAAACAATATACAAGTTGAATTCACATGCCCTTATATATACCCTGTGCGATCGATGGGCATGCCCCTGATTCCTCGTTTACACATTCTCGCACCTCATTTGTTTCATGACAAATGGTCGCTGCCTGGCCGACGTGCTCAGCCACAAAATCGAGGGTTTCTTGTCTCATATATGTATGTCGTAACATGTTTTTTATTAATATGTTGTCGTGGGATAGGGGAATTGTGTAAGATAATAGAATTTATTATTTTATTTAGGGTTCCGTAACTCAAAAGGAAAAAAAATGTCTGTCTGTCCGTCTGTCGCAGCCGATTTGCTCCGAATCTACTGGATCGATTAAGTTGAAATTCGGTACACATATGCATTTATGTGGCCTAAACTCGAACGTGTTATGAAACATTATAAACAAATGAATTTTGAATGTGGGGTACACTTTTGAGGGAAAAATTGGAAAATAAAAATAATCGTTTTGCGAACTATACCATAATGACATATCAAATGAAAGGACTTGTTATGAAGATTTTTTTTTAAATTTTAACATAATTCGTTTTAAAGTTATTAAAGAAAATAGATAAAAGCTAGTTATCTCGCCCCCCACTTTCAGTACATTTGCGCGAACCATAGTAAAAATCTACGTTCATCACACAATCGTCTTCTTCAATGTCCCACTCACCGCACTGACTTTATTCACTCTTCCTTCTTCGTTCAGTCCATCTCTCTGTGGAATGCGCTCCCCCAGGAAATCAGGATGGCAACCAACCGATTATCCTTTAAAGTTAAAGTTCGCGAGCACATTCGTAAGAAGCTGGCAGTATCATCACAACGATAATGTTTTCCCATTGTTTGTCTTATGTGTTTAGTATATTCGTGTACGTATTTGGTCTTATATTTATGTATAATTAGGTATATGTATTATATATAATGTTTTTAGTAGGTATATGTAAGTATATACTTATATTTTAATAAATATTTATTCCACAGTTTTCGTTATTGCGCCTAACGCTGTCTGTCTCTGCATCACCCAAAGATTGACTGGTAGAAAATGCCTATGGCATTAAGTCCGCCTCTGTACATTTGTGTGCGTAAAGTATTAAATAAATAAATAAAAAATTACCACCACCCCCTCGTCCTCGTCTCCGAAAGTGCCGAGCCTTAAATTATGAAAAAAATACAGAGAATAGGTCTATACTTATAGATTATAGGAAAACCTACTTATAGGGTTTCCTGTAACCTATAAGTATACACTTCTTGAAGTCTATGGTTTTAAAATAACATGGTAAATCACTCAATATTGTGCGTCAAACTTACATTTTAAGTTGGAATGTATGAACGATGAATGTATGTATATGTTGTTGTATGTATGTACATGTTTTTCAACTACAATGTTAAGTTTGTTCTTGGGATAAATTCACCCCAACCACGGGACCCTTTATTGTGCGTGGACCGACATACAGTTTGCCGGGTTTTATTAATTTGTTTTTTTGACTCGTACCGCAGGGGTTGGATCAGGGTGACTCTGGAAAAGGATGCCTGGAATAATTCAAGAGGTCTTTTCTCAGCAGTGGAAAATTGTAGGATAATTAAAAATAAAAAATGTTTTCGTGGGATATTGTAATTGAGTAAGATTTTCTATGGCTCTCATAAGAGACAGCAAATGAAAGTCAAGAGAGTGGTCAGATATTTTTTTGACTTTCTGTAATCACTATATATGTATAATTATCTTAATCTGACGAGATTGGTATTAAAACGATTTTCAATAATTTTGACCTTTTCAAATCAACCCATAAGGGTTGAGTAATTGACTCTTACTTCAACCAATATTATTTTTATTATTAACAGTTTACGTTTTCTTCACATTAAAAATAATTGAAAAGGAATCTTATATTCAAACATGATCCTAAATTTGTAACAGCGTTTAAACATTTTTTTACAGTTACAATAAAGGGTTTATTTCCAGAAATGATGATTATTATTTCGAGGAAGCGAGGGAACAACGGACCGGGATGAAATGCAAAATTAATAACTGTAATTGATACGGTATCACCGACTCTGGAGCCCAATCTCCCCTTCAGCAAACAATTTTTGTTATTCCAAAAGAATATTACAGCATAATGTAGCTTTTCATAATGACAACGAAAATTCAACTTTATCTTATAGGAACTAGAGTTGAATTTGACCTGAAAATATGTTAGACTTATGAAATATATTTTTTGAGTACCTACATTGTGCCGATTTCAAAGTCATTCGCCATTTTATAAGTTGTTTTCAACGGAAAATATTTCCAACGTTTCATTGCCATTGATAACTTTTAAAATATCATGCTTTTCGGTGAAAACAGCTGCAAAATGTGTAATATTTTTGAGACACGTTCGTTAACACATATGACACGTCCTATGACATGTCATTTAAACACATATTGTCGTACTATTTTTCTTCTAACTCCGCTAATAACCATCTTTTTGACGCCTACGCTTTGAAAGGGGCAACTAGCTTCATATTTCTTGACTGACCGACTCTTTAATAATTCAAAAGTGCTTGTAAATAGTTTGAGCTTGAGTTTTGGAAATGTTACATTTATCCTGATATCACCGTCCTTGTCTACCGCGTTGTTTTTTAAAAGATCTTAACATGGCCTAATAGTCTTTCAACATTATCATAATCAGCTGTTTTCGTCTGAAATTATTTGGGGTATGCGCAGTATGCTTTTTTTTCCATACCTACGTCTCCTTTAGCCGTGACTAGCTGCGCCCCGGGGTTTCACTTGCATAAGTCACGATCCCGTCGGAATATCGGGATGAAAAGTATATTTTGTCCTAATCCAGGTCATGGTCTATCCATGTGCCAAATTTTATCTAAATCCGTTTAGCTGTTTTAGCGTGGAAGTGTAACAAACATACAAACTCACTTTCGCATTCATAATAAAATTATTAGTTAGGATTACAGTATTCACCTCTTTTCACGTCATATAATCTTGCACTTAATCTATCCATCATTTCATTTATCCTTCCTCTATGCCTTTTGCCAATGATCGATTTTCTGCCATTACGGCCCGTAGTGTGTAAAGAAAAAGTTTTAGATTTACCTAAAATGTCCGTCACGCTTAAGGCCGATCGTCCACGATGGTACTCAAAACAACGTGTTACAAACTCAAATCACCAATGAGTAGCCAGAATGTTACAGCACTAGTATTCAATGGCGGTACGACTTACGACGCGATAAAACGCGTTATTAGCTTGTTTGTGATTGGTTTTGAGTAGCGTCGTGGACGAACGGCCTTAAGCGTGACGGACATTTTAAGTAAATCTAAAACTTTTTACTTTACCCCTTTTACACCGAAACTGTTTTACTTTCTATCGTAGCACGTATTCAAATGAATAGCACTGCTCAAGTGATCTCTTTCCAATCCGATCAGATTGATAGCCAGATACGTGAGACGTTGGAGACGATGGCTCAAAGAGCCTATTAGCCTTTACCCCTATCTTTAATGGTAGTATCAGAGGTAATGCAGAAGTTCCAATTTGAACGGGGTCTGTGGCTAAACGGCTAGCTCGAAGATCAATTTAACTAGAGTCAGTCCTTTGTAAGAGATCAATTTCTCAAAAAAAGCGGCCAAGTGCGAGACTGACTCGCACACGTAGGGTTTCGTTCCACCGTACAATATTTTTCATTATTAAGATCGAGCCCTTTAATTTTTAACTTTATTTTATTTTTATTATTTGTATAACGGCTGCGAAAATTTCAAGTGATTACTTATTACTTTTCAAAAGATACAGCACTGTGACATACCAATATCTTAGAAATAGAGTCCCGTTGGCACCCTTTGGGTACGGAACCCTAAAATGTATACTTTAGTAATTAATATGATTATATTCATGAAGCTCCTGGGGTTAAACAGTAGCCTTCACCATTCGTACCATACATATTTTATCGTGAAGCCTCTTGATCCTTCTTGTGATGAAAGAACTTGTAAAGTCATTCAAAGTCACAATCATGTAGTCACACTTTTTTTTTTTGGGTGGGAAATCATCAAATAACTTTTCCCGCTCTGGGCGGAGCGGGAGGGTGTGTCGGACACTAACTAAACCCCACCCGTATTCCTTACGTTGCCTGTGTTGCCAGGGGCCTCGATAACCCTTTAGTACCTTCCCGCGACCCTGGCAGGCATCGGCCCTAGTGGCACTTGTGCTGACGACATCTCTTTGAGGCGCGCGTGGAATACAACGCGCCGTCGACCCGGGCCTGCTCCTTACCGGACGGTAAGCTACCCATTGCTCACCGTCCGCAAGCCCGCGCCTACGGTGGCTGGAGATCCGCCCGGGATGTAGTCACACTTAACTTGTGAAGCCCGCGCGTATCCTATTCGAAGCCAAACAATAGAAAATCAATTGTGTCTCATTAGTCCTTGTGTTCTTGTCCGATTCAAACATTATTGATAATTTTGATTTATGGCATCTTTGGTCATCAGTGTTACATCAGTCTAGAATAAAGTAGAATAAAGCAAATATATTAAAATATAGTGGACCTTCTACTTACTATCTTGGGTTGAGCTGTCTCCTATCGCCATTGATTACAAGACCTTGATTGATGTTGAGTTAATGAATCAATGGATAATGGATAGCGTGAATAATGCATTCAAGTATTATTATAATGTTTGTATCATTTAACTAAATAGTTATAGGTAGACCGGATTGGCTCATTTTAGCTGTATTGGATATTTATAATGTTATTCACAACATTATAAATAAATAAATAATAATTAGGTATGTACTTGTGTTTAGGTGCCCATTGCTGGACATACATTATGTTTTATGAGTTTTGTAGAAAATAAAGAAAGAAAATAAAATTGTTTTCTCGTGCATGTTGTGAAACGTGATAAGGGGCTCGTATCAAGGGCATAGGTGTATCCTGCCAAAAACAACAGGCGGTTAACAACTCCTCCTGCCAAGTATGGAATTTTGAAGACATTTCAGATTTCCATGTCCATGTGCTTAGCCGCAGCTGTCTACAGTCTGATATTGACAATGATTTATTAACAATCCCACTCTGGTTTGAAATAATGTCACAATGTCTGACTATTTAAATAAAAAGCCCCGTCGCGTTGGCACAATTCCACCAATAATAACACCATCGTCTTATTGTCATCAGTTTCTCAGGAAACTGGATCGGTTTGCACCCTTCCAATTAACTCAATTGGTTCCCAGACAGTTTAATTTAGCCCGTGACGTGCCGATCATTGCCGATTATTGCCGAAAGGTGACGACTCGTCAGAACAGATTTGAAGGCGTTTCATTCATATTTTGAATGCTGTTTTTTTTTGTTCATACTTTCAATAGATCTAGATCTTTCTGTTATAAGTTTAATGACATAGAGTTTCTGCTATCTAAAAAGATATTGTTTTGGTGGTTATTTAGAAGACTTTATAATAGACTGGCTGCTGCCCGCATGACTTTTTATAAAATAAAAAAACCTAAGTTACTTCTTATAACATCAGCTATCTGCCGGTGAAAATCCATGCCATGAAAATCAGTCTCGTCGTTTCGAAGATTAGCTGGACAGTCAGACAGATAGACAGACAATTTTTTATTATTTTTCATATGCACCGTATATACTTTCATTTATGCATTTAGTAAAAAGCTGTTTTAACTATTTTAACATTACAAACAGACACTTTGATATTACAATTAGTTTTTTGTGACATTTGTAATTGATCATGTAGACAATTCTTGATTTAGTACTTTTTTTATTTTTATTGAAATTGGAATTTAATTATTTTGTTAAAATTGATTAAATTAGATTCATTATTATTGTCAAAATTTGCATGCTGAATTTAATAGGCTAAATATGAAGAACTATTGTTTGTGTGTTATAAAATCTGTAAAATACCATATTTCAGGCAAATAAATGAATCTATCCACTTATCAATTTTATTTATATATGTGTATAGATCATTATTTATCAAACTGAATACAAATATTACTTGACATATATTCGATCCCAGATAAGTCCTTAATTAATGCTCTCGCCTGTCATAGCTCAGCAATAACTATAATTAGGACATGAACAAAGCATTCCTGCAAATTGCAGCCACTGTACCATTACTAGCAGATTAGACATAGGCCTAGGAATCCACCATCATTACATATGTACTTGCTAATTAGAACTGTAATTACGTTAATCCGATTCCCTTATTTGCTAATTTGGACATGCTTGAAGTAAACAAGAGATATTAGTCTATCAGTAATTCGGTATTACGTTTAAGGATTTGGTAAGATGTAACGCTAAAGTTACGGGTTCCTAGAACAGCGGTGGCTGACGGCTACATTGGTGCCGATTCTCTTATCAAAAATGCCTCTAAACTAAACTTAAAATTACCAAAATTTGCTTTATTCCAGTCAAAGGACGATTTACCATTGTGAAATTGACTAAAGTGACACAACTTGAACTATATTTTAGTTTGACAACACTGAGTTACCAATTTAGTCAACATATCAACTTTGCTATTACTAGACAAAATCAGAATATTTTTAATCGCAATTAAAAAGGTGGATAAAGTTAGTTGTCAAGAACTAAAATTCTCATTAACATCTTGACTTCAAGTGCAAAAACAGTACTGTATCTTTTCTTTTAAACTTTATTTTGCTTATATCTCGAAAACGGTGTGTCCTGTCCCAAAAAGAAACCCCTAAAACCCAACATGTAGGTAATCATTTTTCGTATAATCCATACAAAAAGTGAAAAATAAAACACGTTAAGGCTATCCTTCTTGCGCGCCCCCGGCTCTAAAACACACTCTCGGGGTAGGGCAAACAAGTACCACGCGGAGTCGCGATTGTCAAACTTGATTTTAGTTGTGTCGAAATAGTTTTTAAATTTAGAGAAAATTATTTGCAGAATAACTATAAGAGTCTCATAGCTAAAAGTAAGAAAAAGTGATAGTTTAGTTAGTTTAGTTCGGTGTACAAGAGAATCAGCACCATTGTCGCGATAACGCGAACTAAACTTCGCGTGCTCTCTCTCGCACATCGCTCGACGTCTCGCTGTACAACAGAGAGCGCGCGAAGTGTAGTTCGCACTATCGCGACTATGTAGCCGTAGCATGACACACAATGTCGCATGAATATTTAATAATGTGTAAGCTAATGCACGAATGTCAAAAGAGACAACCAATTAAAATGTCAAACAAGTATCATAAAATGTCAGAAAAAAATGAATTAAAATGACAGAAACAGTGTCATACCTAACTTAATATATCAAAGAAATTAAAATGAAATATCAAAGCAGTATCATACACTCGTACTAAACAGACATGTCAAAGAAATTCAATTAGAGATAGAGTATTATGTATGAGCGTCTTTCCGTATTCTATAGGATTTATGCTCTAAAAGTGTAAAGCATTACATTCTGACCCTGCAGGCAATGCCTGCAATGGAATCTAGGTCTTAGTAGACACACATTAATTTTGTATTCCACGCGCGCCTCAAAGAGATGTCGTCAGCACAAGTGTAGGGGTCTACTAGGGCCGATGCCTGCCGGGGTCGCGGGAAGGT
This sequence comes from Atethmia centrago, assembly GCA_905333075.3. Classification (NCBI taxonomy): domain Eukaryota; kingdom Metazoa; phylum Arthropoda; class Insecta; order Lepidoptera; family Noctuidae; genus Atethmia; species Atethmia centrago. The sequence continues at coordinate 20,937,565 of HG995391.1, forward strand.
ACTAAAGGGTTACCGAGGCCCCTGGTAACACAGGCAACAGGAAGAAATACGGGTGGGTTTTAGTCAGTAAGAGTCCGACACACCCTCCCGCTCTGCTCAGAGTGGGAGAAATTATTAGATAATTTCCAACCAAAAAAAAAAATAGACACATTGTTACACATTTTGCTGTCGCAGAACCATGGAATGCCAAATTAAATTAAGTCTCGATTTTAGGCCATTTGTAAATATTATGCCTTATGGGGTGCGTCCAGAACGAGACATGTGCTTCGAGTGGTAACTGACGCATGGGACGAATGCCTCAGGCTGAAGGTATCTGACATATAAAAATGCATTTGCGGCACATGCCTCTCCTGTCTGGACGCTCCTTTTTTGAATAGAATGCTGTAAATTAAATCGCTTGGAATAAAGGTTCACGCAGTCCTATTTAAACTTGTCAGCCATGAAAAAAAATACTGTCGGTCATAATATGGCCCGTCCCATAATATTTTCTCAGCCTATCTCTTTAAAATTAAGAGCGATAATGAAGTTTAAGACCCGTTTTTATTCACTCACATAAAAATAATTTCAGACGTTACAAATTTTGCCAATCTAAGGAAAAGTTGGCACAAAAAAGGAACAATCATCTTTTTATAACATAATTAAAACTTCTTTTGGAAATAAAAGGGGCTCATTACTGTAGTCTTAAAGAGAGTGATATAAAAATACAAAAAAGATACTCATCCAAACACCCATGTAACTAAAATTACTAACACATTCGATTTTCAACCTTAGGCTTAACTACACAAAGTTCAAAATCGACTGCTTTTCTACGTATATACATTGCCGCTCTAACATGCTTCACAAAACTGTGCCTCAATAGTTACCGATCGTTGGTGGAAGTGCGTACGATCATCCGTAAGTACTTCTTATTGGTTGAATGGTACTCGCGTTAGGGAACGATATCATTTGCATGTCTGCACTCGACGGTTTTTATGGGAAGACCCTTTTTCTTTTGATTTGTTAAAGCTGATCTATCTTTTGTGAGATTTTCGTATGAGTTTTGAGGTTATTTATACCTGACTCTTCGTTTGAATAACCTTTTAGCTTAATAATGACGACGATCAGCAAAATTAAAAACAGTCAGGATAATCATACACCGTACACAGTTAAATACACAATCAGTTTACTTACCTTACTATGGCATCTCGTAGATGACCTTGAGAGGTGGTGACTATTTAACCGATCAATCCCGATGCTGCCTTAAGCTAACTTAAAGCCTCCAGCCGGGGGTGAATTTCTTAAATTACTACAGCGACCGCTCGCTAAGGGCAACCCATGTGGGGTCAGCTACGGCGTGGGCTGGCACTTCATCGAGCAAGGTTCGGGGGGGAACATTTACGTCGGGGTCTTCGCGAGGGACCTTGGCGGCGAGGTCGGAATGACGGTTTGTGTAATCTGTGCACTGTGCTGGTGGCCCTACTGCTTTCCTGGAGGAGGGTAAAGGGTTTATCGGGGTCGGTGAAAACATGTCTCGGACGGCGGACTGAGCTGACTTTAGAGAACCTATAACTGGCCTTGACAACCAGAGGGTTGCGGTCATTTACGGCTGAATCGAAGAAACACTTGGAAATCCGTTTCATGAACTGCTGGATAGTGGGAATTTTAAGATCTAGAAGGAGGATTTCGTTACAAACGAGCCAAAGGGATCCCGTGGCCTTATTGAGGAAACGGTTCTGAAGGGCTGCATCTTATGGATGTCGTGGGGCCTAGCATATACGAAAACTGCATAAGCATATGTATATGTCATGATTGGATGGATGCACGTTGTGTAAATGCGCAATTTGAACTTAAGGGAGAATAGGGATGATGACATTTTATTTATTGCCATCTGAATGGTGGCGTAGTGAGCCCCCACTCCCCAACTTTAATGCGTTTTATCTAAGTCATTTTTTATTAATATGATAAAGCAAAAAATACGTGTCTAATGTTTTTTTTATTATCTGACTGATGGACTAAATAGAATTTCTTTTTTTTACCCAGGCATCGTCCCTATTCGCTATGTGCATTCAGACGGAATGGAATCTACAGAGAACGTAAGCGGCACGTAAACGTGCCTTCTTTATATGCTTTGAGAAGGAAAGGTGCTCGTCGAGGGTAACACCTAGATATTTGGATTGCTTCTCCCAAGGGATCGTCTTGTCGAACATGGTGAGCTATATCATAAGTCGTCATCAAGTCCACAGTGAAGCAACAACTCCTCCATCCGTACCATCCGCTATCCGTCGCTTCACAGTCACGCCGCGCCTCTTAAATAGTATAGACGTCAGTCATCTTTTAGGTTCGTTAATTTGGATTACATAGTAAGTTAGATTGTGCATTTAACTGTGTACTGTGTATGATTATCCTGACTGTATTTAATAACTGTTTGCTGTGTATATTGTAGACTGTATTTATAACTGTGTATTACTGTGATAACATCCATTGTAAAGTGTTATTTCTCAATCACAAGTGTTTTCTATTGTACTCCTTCATCAAGGGAACACCGTCACCTCTGGCTACATCGCCTGACTCCGGCTCCGTATTTAACAGGTTCCGTTTTTTTCTTTTGAGGTATGGAACCCTAAAAACGATGCATCCAAATAAATATTGGTACAGTTCACTGATATTTATATATGGACCTGCAAATTTTGGCAATAGTGTGTCAAAAATGTAAAAATATTTAACAATAAATAATAATATTTATAAGTTTCACCTTGTAAAATAAAAAAAACCGTACAAGAATCGAACTAAAGTTCCGCAGGACAGCAACCATTCTATTATATATTGGATTACTCTAATCAAACATCTAAACTTCCCTAATTCTTCTAAACAAAAACACCCTACTTGCAAATAGACCCAATATAATTACGCTATCTATTACCCTTCAGTGGGAAGCTTATAAGGGCCAATTACTTGCCAATTAGCGATACTACAAGCAGTTAGTTAGACCTTATACGTCTCCCCTTTTGTTTCGAACACTCTCGACCAAGTCCCATGCTGGGCGCCAATAAAATACGAATGGCGTCCAACACGGGACACAATTGTAGGTCTTTTAGAAAGATATTTCTCGATTGTTTCGTTTTGTGAGGGTTGAGGGTAGTTGTTAATTGGGCTAGGGGATGAAGCGTATTTTTATTAGTTTCTTTGGAAAAATATTGTGTGGTTTGTTTCAATATTTTTCATTGCAAAAATTGTTTGTTTATTCATTGGAATAGAAGTATCTTTGACAGGCTAAAATCTGATTGAATTAAATGTCATAACGGTATTAGAATTATTATTAGCTTGTCAAGAGTCTTGGTAATCAAGTTGGTAATATAATAATCTTGGAAAAGTTTTTTAAGCTTTGACCGCCATAATCATTTTGTTAACTTCTTCTTGTACAGAAAAGAGCTATTTTGCTAAAAACACACGACTTTCCTAATTAGCAAAAGCTCTCAACTACTTTTAAATAGAAGTTCACAAGAGTCCCTACAACTACATAAAATAAAAATAAATAAAGACCGCTGAACAAGGATTTTCTCATGCATTCTCAGTTTTATTCTTTTTATTTTCTCTTCTATTCTAAACCAGAGGTTATTTTCAAAGCCAACTTTCATAAGGCTTCGTCGCAAAAGTTTGGACTTAGCTTGCCAGTAATAGGATCCGACAACGTTCTTAGAAACGAGTAATTCTAGAAAACCCGAAGTTGGAAAGGTCAGGTAAGGTCAAAATAAATTTAATTATTCGTTGTAACTGACCCATACCAGGGCAAAGGCCTCTTTTCATACAGAGAAGACATTTAAATAAAAGCCTCCATGCTTCACGATAAATAAGACAGGACGTGATAGCCATTTGATACCATTATGATTCAGATTTTTCATAATGATTTCCTTCACCTTAATTTTGCGGCCATCAGCTTTTAAAGCTGTTGACTGCTGGAAAAGCCCTCTATCAGGACCAAGCACTTATATCAACATAAACAGCTACAAATCATAATAATAATACCACCATATTATTGTCCCACTGCTGGGCAAAGACCTCATCTCACACAGAGAAGACACGAGCATTGATCATCACGCTTGCTCAAGACGAGTTGGCGATTTCACATAAATCTTATATCATAATTAAGCAAAATCACATAAAAAGAACAGACATAAAAAACTCGAAATGTAAATCATTCTCAACGATCCATAAATCATGTTATTGTAAATACAGTAAGTTTACAGTTACAGTTTACGGCTTATAAACTTTTAGTGTTGCTCTTTATAGAGCCATCGTTTACAGCCCCCTAGAGCCCCTTTTTTAAGGGCTTTGACTTTTGTGGGGCTCTTCACTCGACGATTGAGAGTTTCAAATGATAGGGCAAACTTTTTTCGATTGACGTTCTTTTAGGATTTAGGTTTTTAGTTGAATCTTTTGTGGCCAAATTAGTACATAAAATAACTTGACCAACTTCTTGCCCAAAATTTCAATCGAAATGGTATTGATGGTATTGGTGGTCCGGTATACATAGATGACCAGATTTGTGTTCTGTCTAAGAATTTCGCATTGAATGCCATACCTCTTTTTAAGCGACTCACTCTCTCTCTTTCTCTCTCCAACAAGCTTAATTTATCCAATCACAGTCCAATATACCTGTATTTGTAAGACAATATGAATTGCAGATTTGATTCTGCTGAATCATCGTTGGGAATTGATGACTCTTCCAATTTTATGTTCTCCATGGAAGCGAGGTCGTAATATTTTTCTGTTGGTGTAAACTCTCCGATGGGTAATAAAATTAAAAACCACTGTACAATGCTTTAGATATCTACAACGCATTTATTTACCTTACCCAATGATTTATTTTCTTTCTTTATACTCACCCAATGATTAAAATTAATACGAGTAGTTATTTTAACCGATGAAAACATGTCGGTTCCCTTTCCCTTTGGGGAACATGGCGCATTTATGTTTGCATGCAGGTAAAGGTCTGGGCTTTTTAATCATAGGCTATTATGTTTGAAATTTGTAACAGAAAAACACCTAGACTGGATTGTTCGTTCAAAATACAACATCAGTAAGCTATCCAAATATTTGTCGTTTTGCGTGAACTTAACAGACTGGCTAGTCAGTCACAACCACAGTCATATTTCCACTTACTATAATTAATTATTTTTAACCAGCTTATCTGACATCAATAGATCTACTTCAGGGTGTTCTTAAATTTCAAGCCGATTGCGACAACAAGCATTGTAGAAATTTTGTTCACACTTTAAAAATAAATTAATTCACACAAAACAGCCACCGCACCAATTATTTAAACTACATCCGAAGCTCTCTGCTACAGTTGTCGGTCATAAAAACCATTGCGTATTCCATTTCTTTTCCAAACCCCGCCCAAATGTTCGTGAAAATTCCATCCAACATTTTCCCGTTCATATTGTTTTTCCCATCTTCCGAACGTCCGAGTGAAATTATTCTGATCAATGGAGATCAAACGGTTGGTATGGAAATATTTCTGTGCTGCAGTCTGAAGAAAATCAGTGATATTGAATGATTCGTCTGCAGAGCATTTGAGGACGTTTGTTATTCCAATTGGGTCAAATAGCGCGTTATATGTATCTATACTGCTACAGCATCATTTTCTCTGAAGCTGGAATTTTGTTTATGAATATTTGAATAGCTGCTATCCTTAAATCTTGTACTTATGTATGAAGGTAAACTGCTTTTAACTCATCCGATGCAATTATTTGGAGCACAACATCAACTCCGCTGTTGGGAACTTTCTGACCAAAAGTTTCATAACATAACATCACGCCTGTAATCCCCGAAGGGTTAGGCAGAGGTATATCTAGGTATAGTACACCCACATTTCACCAGTTATGTTTAAGTCCCATGTCACATGGGGGCAAACCTATTGCCATCAACCGGAAACAAATTAAAAATTGTGGTTCTAGGATATGACCACCAAAAATTCAAACATGTGACATCCACCAACCGGCACTGGTCCCTCGTGGTAGGGCACTCCCTCTCACAGAGAGGAGGCCTGTGTCCCAGCAGTGGGAACATTATAGGCTGATTATGTAAATAATTCTGCAATATGAAATTATTTCCTACATAAATCTTTATCATCATTATCTATATCTCTTATATTTAAATATAAACTAGTAACATATAAACAAATGCGATTCAAGAAGCAGGACATGAATTCTTTATTACAAACATTTCATTTCCTTTGTTACAACTGGTTTGTTAGCGTATTGATTTGATTTTAAAATCAATTCGGCCCGTATTTTCTCTTCTGTCAAAACAAGATATCAAACAAAAAAAAGCTCGAAAATCTATTATACTAAAGAATCATGATCGCACATAAGTCGAGCCGAACACAAAGGAAACGAAAATAATCCATTATATTTCGAAAGCCCACAACACTACAACTATTTCGGAAATAAAGCCATCCATTCACAAGGCGTTTCTATTTGAATGCTCCGACAAAAATAAAAAGTCGAAATAAAGAAATAGTGCCACTAAAAGGATTTACGCGTACGATATTACCAACAAGAACGGTAAATTATTATCAACATAATCCTCTTTAGCCACACAAAAGAAACGTTGGGAAAGAAATCTGCTTTTATGGCAGAAATGTCTGCGAACGTCTAGGTATGGCAGAATTAGTATGGATCATGGCGGCTCACTTTTGCTAACGCTACTTGAATGAGATTTTTTAGACTAATCTTATTGTGGTGCACTTGGTTTTGTCGGGTCGTTTGTTACTTCGACTTTTGTGTTACTTCTTAATTGGATTCTATATTTCAAATTGCCGTTCTATGCATAACTTTCATAGTGGGACTATCTGCAGAGTACGTAATAGTTACGACACCTTCAAAGTTTATAAGTAATAGTTTTTAACATCACCCTTTGTATAGAACTGACTAATTGCTTACATGACTATTTTATTATTTAGTAAGTAGCTGCAATCAATAACTCAATGAACTGGTTATAACTCTCAAACAGAATACATACAAAATGAAAAGGCTTTCCCGTGATAAATACTGTTGCTTAAGACACCATAATTACATGTTTTCTTTTCAAGAATTATGAGTAAAATGATGAGCCCTATAATCAAACACTATTATGTTTTTAAATTAAAAAAGTACTAATAATATATCATTGTCATAATTATTATTTACGTTGGGTTTCTCTAATAATCATTAGGATAAAAAAAAAACAAATGTAGGCGTATTTTTGTGTTTACGTAATAATGTTTTTGTTAATTGGTAAAGAATATGACTGTAGATTGTGTTTCTTTTTACCCTTTGCAAAAACAAATACAGCCAGAACTAATTAGCGAACGCCGCGTGCCACGGTTATTATCAAAATTATCGGATTAATATTTTTTCGAGCAATTAATTTAATCATGTCTCTAGGGTCGATTTCAAATTGAGGGCCAAAAAGCACTATATTTGATATAATTCTCATGGAGTAGATGTTAACGTAACTTAAATTACTTTAAATCGACTACTTCTTTGAGACGCCCTATTACAATGACTTTCTGATCACTGTAAATTAAGGAGATAGGCCTATAATACTAACTCATTTCTCACTAATGTCTCTAGTACCAAGGGCTTCTTTTTTCTAGATTGCTATATAAAACACAAACAGAAGCAGGGAACTGGAATTTTATTTTTACACTATTTAATATAATTCTAAAGGAAGGATAATATTAATTGTTGAGCCAATCTAGAGTAACAATAAAATAACTTTACTATCTTTTGACTTTTCATAAGCTATTAAATTATTTTATTGTTTTTTTGTGTAACTGTAATGAAACGTATCAATTTACACCTGGTATGAATACCCTGCTATACCTTGCCTTTCACCCCGCGCGATCATCGCTTGTCATGTGGTTTTTTTATTACTGAACGCACCCAAATACATTTTAAATTCATGAAAATCCTACTTTTTTGGCCCTAAATTTGAAAACGACCCTGTAAAGCTCAATGTTGACCTGCAAAAAGGCAGATAATAACAGTCCCAGATTATGTCCCCAAACTTAAAACAATTGTAGCTATCAATCACAATAGCGCATAATTTTATTACGATCCACCCTACAGTGGTACCCTAAGAGCCAATCGACATTGCGGTCACAGATTTACAATAAAATGAGGAGTATTGCGAGTGAATTCACAAGCGATTCTTTGTGTAGGTGTTGGGGACAATTCGGGCCGGCACCGGGATGGAATAACAATGGGCAGCCCTCGCCTCTTGCACGTTATCTCACAGAATTAAAGGGGGTGCCACAAGGAGCAACGCTTGGCCCGCTGCTTTTTAAGATTCGCGAAAATAGACAGAGATCTGGAGTTTAGATTAGGTGTTGCAGTTTGTTTTAATTCGATGATGAGATCTTTTTTGTTTTGCGTAGAGTGTTTGACTGTGAATGAAGCTTTCTGTTGTTTAAAGATGTTTTTGCCTTTCAAATAAGCGCCTACTATGAAATTTCAGGGATTTTTATTCCCCTTTAGTGGGTCAAGCTAAAATTCTATGAACTGAGTTTGTTTCATGTCGATTAAATTACTCAATGGAATGGATGGAATGGAATTCTCCTGGCAGCAGAATTTTGTTGAAGAATTCTGGTGAATTTTTAGCAATAAATGAATGACTAAGAACCGCTCCAAAAAATAAAACCCCCATTATACGATTTCAAGAAATTATTCTTTTGTAATTACTATTACGTGGCGTACAATAACGAGATAAATAATTTAATACTAAGAATTGCCTAAAATGGTTTCATGATCACTCAAAAATAGAACTTTTGTAGCTGCTGTCAGAAAAAGATAGACCGTTCCACTTACCAATCATTTCGTTATACCTATGTTGGATCATGCACATTAACAGCAACATACCTGTGAAAAAAAGAAAAGCTTATTAATAAATATCCATAAATAAATATGAAACTATGCCTATTTTGTCGAAACCTACGTTTAAAAGATTTTGTTTTAACCAGCCCAAATATAAATCCCTGATGAAAAGGATATTTAATAAGGTATTTTTAATCCCGAATAAAAATAATGGAAAAGTCAATTAACTCTTACGAGAGCAGAACAAGTTATAAAATGTAAATAGAAGTAAGACAAAATAACTTACTTAGAACAAAGAAACTAATCATGCAACTAGTTACCATCCTAACAAAAACTAAAATTTTCGTCATAAAGGCTGTATTAACACTCGTGTCGTGTTATACAACAATCGCTAGAATACGAGAGGTATTCTGGGACAAAAGAAATTACACAAAGAATGTGTTGCTTCCACAAAACATCCAGACAAGTGAGACTGGCGTAATATGGGTTCCGTACGACAAAAAATCTTACCCCTTATTAATAGATGCGAGTAAAGTTACAACCAGAATAACTTTCAGGTGAACCATACATTTTTAACGATTTAAGTTTATCATAACTTCAGAATGCGTTTATTAATCAAAGAGGTTACAATTTATATCCCTGTTTACTATGCTATACGCTTAATTAAGATCAAGTTGTATGCTTATAACTATTACCATTTCCAAGATAGAGCATTCTCTTGAGTTCTGATTTTTTATCATAGCATACACATAATATTCTGATACACTAAGATACACTTGTGTTACAAACAGACATGAAAGTAACAGTGTCCCGTTGGCAACACTTCGGTACGTAACCCTAAAAAACACGCTTACAAAAGACGGTGTTATTACGTATTACGGTTTTGTTGGTTTAGTTCGTGCAACCTTCAGTATACTTAGCTTTGACTTAGTAGCACGTCTTTTAATAACAGGAGAAAAAATATTGTTTGGGGTTAAAATGTTTTTGCAATTTAACGGGGTTCGTTCGCTCGTCATTGTGATTATTTGTATTGGGATCGCGTTTATTGGAATGATTTAAAGGAATAACTGCTGGATCTAAATATGAATCACTGAATTGTGATACATTTTACCATTTTTTTTTAAGTCGAGACTTATTTTGGTATAGTTTTTCATATGCAATGACTACCGAATACATTTTTGGTGTTATAGTAAAATACACTCAGTGGCAGTAAATTTGTGTGTGTAAAAAAACTATAGAATAGGTTTACTTTGTTCTCAAATTCGCGTTAAGGGCTTGGGCCTCATTTACTGCCGCTAAGTGTACTTCAATAGATATGTATATGTATAATAGGTAGGAATATTAACAGGCTATAAAATGGGTAGGTACTTATCAGTTTTCAACCTGTTTGTAGAGAAAACCGACAAGGTATATGAACTTCAAGATTCAAGATCAAGAAGCAAAGATATCAAGATTCTTCTTAAACCTAAAAATGTACATTTAATTTTGAAAATTGAAACATTTTAACAAAACCTCTGGTTAGATAGAAAAAGTGCAGGAATTTTTAAGGGTCCGTGAAAATAAGCGTGGAGTGAGGAACAACAAAAATGGGATAATAATGGTCGGACCGAAGGGCTCTTAAAGCCGGTGCGGCGTGAGGCGAATGTTCAAAGCCTTCATTTTTGCTTGCTAAGATTTAGAACGCTTCCCAATGCCGCAAAACAGGGAATAAACATGTTAATGTTTGTACGATGATCGCGACGTGAGAGGGAAATGGAGGAATATATTTTGAGGATATCATAACATAAAATCACGCCGGTATGTGGGTGTACAAAATGTATCTCTGTGTAACAAACATTTCTGTGTAACACACAGAGATGATTTTCTCCAGTTATGTTTAAGTGCCACGTAAAAGGGAGTCATGAGTTAATGTCATCAAACGGGCACAAAACCAGAACCCACTGAGAAATCCTTGATGGAAACTTCCAATAACTCTTTGCCTGACCTAGAATCGAACCCAAGACCCCCAAACTCAAACTTGATACTTTACATTTATTTCAATTAAACCAGTTACAGACACTTTTGAATTTTTAAGGAGCCGGTCAGTTAAATATGAAGCTATTTGCCAATTCCAAAGCGTAGTAGGTACCTTTGGAGAAGAACCCCCATGCCCAGCAGTTTCGCTTGCGACCACTCGACCAACGAGGTTACTCACTTATATTAAACCTAAAAACAGTCGCATCTGGTAAGAATGAATAGAGTAGAATAGAATATTGGTATTGTTGTTGTAGGTGGTTAACAAGGTGGTAAAAGTTAAAAAGTATCTCTACAAAATACCTCTGGGGTTTACAATAATAAGAAAATAAATAAAAATAACATTTTTATATGACTAGGATAAACATAAAACTAAACTATGTTTAAGAACTATTATGAAATACCGGAAAAGATAGAAATATAAGGAATAGTCTACTTATACATATAGATGTAGTCCAAAATAAAGTAGGTAAAAGTCTAGGGTGTCTTCCAAATATTCATTAAAGAAGAAATAAAGAAAACTATTTAATTTGGGACACGCACAAGAAATACAGAAGGTAAAAGCGATTAAAACTAACAAAATTGTTCGAACAAAATATAAAAAAAAAAACAATCAAGACTTGTGCGACGCCAAAAAGGCTCCTATCTCAGCATAATGCTACGATAATTAAAAAATAAATACCGCAGTGTTGGTATTCTGATAGTGCCCGCTGTGAGGTCACGGACACACCTACGGATAAATGCCACTAGTCCCCTGTATAATATAAATAAAACTTACAATTTATAATAAATAAAAACCAAAAATAAATAAAAATCGTAACAATGCAATACATTTTACGCTCGAACACGCAGATCATAATAATATGATCTGTTCCCGAACATCACTCGTCCATGCTGCAGACTATTGTCTATGGTGTATGTATGACAAGCGAAGGGACGCGGTCGCACTGCGCTGCATTCATTCGGCAGTCAATGTATTTGAAAAAAGAAAATATGTTTTTATAGATAATGTATTGATACAAATAAAACAATGAGTGAATGTTATAAGATAAGACAAGGAACGGGGGCAAATAAATAATAATAATCGTTGTGGGTATGACTAAACTTTGGACTCCGCTAACTCCAGACATGCAGACGGACATGGCGAAACTATAAGGGTTCCTTGTTTACTACGGAACCCTAAAAATAGGGGAAGATCACAGTTTTGTGTTCTTTAAATAAGGTTTTCACTCATTTCATCCAAGAGCTGACCTTCTGTACTGTACCTATCTGTTCTGTGACTCAGCTCAATTTTTAGATGTGAATTCTGTGTGCGTTTGGTTCTCCTAAGGAGTCGGTTCAAGGATCTCAGGTCTTAAGGTCATGTAGACCGATGGAGTTTCTTTGAAAACTTTTTTGTGTACGTTTTCTTACGAATGTAATGTGTACTCAAATGTTTTACATGTCAAGTGGGGTACCTATATAGTTTGGTGGTCATTATTATTTTGCGATTATTGAGCTTTTAGCGTGGTACGTTATAATAGTTGTTGCTGGTTTTGAATAATGTATTTTAATAATTTTCATTATAAATGGCTACATTGGCTGTCAATAATGTCATCTCTTATTTTATATTTTACCACACTGATTACAAGAAACACGTCCACTCTTGCCTTTGATCTTTCATTTTTGGCGTAAACTAATATTCGTTCACTACGACGTATAACTTGACTAACAGCATCCATAACTTTACTTAGTCAAACGCAATAAATATAAATTATATATTTTAATCCCCCACTTTATTCAGTTACAACACCACTTTATCACCTCCACCTAAATCTATGTTCCTACCACCAAGGATCACGACCATATTGTTATTTACGTTTATGTCCCGTCATTTACATCATAATACACATAAAAACCATTGAAAGTAATCCCGGGATAACTTCAACGCGATCAACGCGTAAACGACGCAATTTTTAAAGCCCGTATACATTTTACACTGTGGGAACGGAAATTAAGTAATTAATGCTTTTGACTGAGCTATCGGGTGGCCAATAAACGAATATTATAGGAGAGCATAAAAATGATATTTCTTATAGGATTTTAAAACAATGTAGAGTTGTGTTCCATTTATCGGGGATTCCCATAATCGTAAAGGCAATGGATGGTTAAGAAGGAAATTGCGATAATTTATGTATCCCGGGATTACCTTCAAAAACTGGAGTGGTGATTTCAGTTTTGTATCTTGAGAAGACTAAAGGATGCCCCTACCCTCTCCATATCCTTAGTTATGATCCCGCATCAGCATCATACTATACATACAACTTCTACCTACTTAGTGCTTTCTAGTTCAAGTCTTGCAAAAAGGCGTTTGACGGTCCTATTTAAAATAAAACGTGGTTTAGGCAAACCCTTTTCTTTGTCAGAAACTACATGAAAGCGAGAACTAAGTTAAATACCTTCATTAATTTTTTCTCAAGTTAGTTCAAACCAAATTATGTTCTGAACAGCCACTTCAACCAGATTCAAACTCTAATACAGCTCTTATCCAACCTGAATGCCTAAATAAGTGGCGCAAATACCAATACTTTGTAAACTATGAATTAATTAAACTTTGAACTACGAAACTAATTAATAGTGCTCTAAAGTACTTTTGTAATCAGTCAGCCTTAAAACACAGAATAGACAGGTAGAGAAGGTCGGCTTCGTACAACAATCGGAAACAGGTGCACACACATAGACGCGTAAATGATAAATTATTTTATTTCTGTAAGTAGGTTTGTACAAACACTTTCACACGTCAATCATATTTTTTTAAACTAGATGAGGTCGGCGTTTCCTATCTGACTACTCCGAGAAGAATGGCCGAAACAAACTCAGAGGTCACAGTCTCTTTTAAAGTCCAGACATAATCATGGTCAGATCAGTGTCTGATATGGCCTTTTGATGAAAGAAACACACAGATTTAGTGGACCTGCCCAGTCAGTGCACGCATTTGTCAGTAGTTGTGCAGCTTACGTGCGGCAATCTCATACTATCCATACTATAAGTACTATAATATTTTAAATGCGGAGCTCGCGCGGCTGAATTTTGGGCTAAACGTAATATTTTATTTTACACAACTTTCTAATTTATTTTTTATACGCTAAGAAGAAGATTGCGAAAGTAACCGTCTGTCTGTAACCTTTTCAAGCCTAAACGGCAGAACGGATTGAGATGGTTGGCGAACTGGGAGATCACGACCTGGGTTAGGATATATACATATTGCTTACTTTTAATCCCCGTAGTACGTTCCCGTGGGATAATTTCCGACCTCCACGTGGGCGAAGCCGCGGGCAAAAGCTGATGTGAAATAAATGGCAGTCGCGACTTCGCTTGCACTCGCTGTACGTGAGGCGTGTCTATGTGTGCGTGCGTTTTCGCTCGTCGTGTGGGGCCGAGCTTCTGTATCTATCTACATTGTGATTGTGATTGAAATGCCAAGTTACATTTGACTTCACGTGGCATGCTTACTACAATTTAATTATTAATCTGTGCTTTAATTTCCGTCTGATATTGAAATAAGTTTGTGGGTATTTGACCACAATTTGTGTTATCTGACTTAAAATAATAATAATAATCATCATCTGTACCTACATGTATATAAAAAATCGGCCAAGTGCGAGTCGGACTCGCGCGCGAAGGGTTCCGTACCATTATCTATAAAAACGGCAAAAAATCATGTCTGTTGTATGGGAGCCCCTTAAATATTTATTTTATTCTATTTTTTAGTATTTGTTTTTATAGCGGTAACAGAAATACATCATCTGTGAAAATTTCAACTGTCTAACTATCACATTTCATGAGATACAGCCTGGTGACAGACGGACAGCGCAGTCTTAGTAATAGGGTCCCGTTTTACCCTTAGGAAACGGAACCCTAAAAAAAGGGGAAATAATCATAGTGCATCAAAATATTCGTCGCATTGCTGTCAACAACACTTCATCCTTCTGACTGACCGACCCCTTGACAATTCAAAAGTGCCTGTAATTGGTTTATTTGAAATAAATGCTTTGAGTGGAGTTGACAGGAAACGTGCCCAAATAGCTGGCACCATTGCCACGTTGTATGGCAATGTTGATTCTTTGGATTTGTGTTATTGCTGAATTTGCGCTTGAATTTGCCGAAATGTCTAATAAGTAGGTTAGTTATTAAAGCGTAGCTATTTCATTTCATTTTACAGAAAATGCATTAACTATGTTGAATTTTCTGTCATTATTCTTCGTGATTCACTTTGGATCACTATCGGAGGTACATTCAGCTGTTTAGGCTGCACAAAATGACAAACTATTGATCATGAAATACATGAGCCTGTTAGATTCATTTGTTCTTTATTTTGTCATGCAATAACAATTTTATTACCCTTTTTTGGGGTTTACCTGGTTACTTTTTACCAAGGTATCTTACCTTGGTAAAAAGTCATATCGTTCTATTTATGTTACAAAGTGAAATTTTCAGGAAAGGAGCTAAACGTGAATCGTACCTACACATAATTATAGAAATGGTATTTGATCCTATAAAAATACAAACGGAGTTTCAGAATTACAATTTACCAGCACCATTTAATAAAAACACGAATTTCACAAAACTAGAATAATACGGCTGCTAGGGATTCAAATCTAATTAATTTCATAGCGCTCAAAACTTTGCTTTCACTTGTAAACGAATCTGAATCTGAAATTACCACTTTTCTTTTAAAACAAAACGAATAATTAAAAGCAAAAGCAAATTAATGAAAAACAATCACAATTTACTTTATCTTTGAACCTATTAGTAGTTGTGTTTTAACAATTGCTTTTAATGAAAGTGTTTTTTTCTAAGGAATTACAATTGCTTAAATTATGAATGTTTTTGTTATACCCAATATTCTGAAAAACACGAAACTACTTCAGTCTTCAACGAAATGGGGAGTATCTTTGAGACTAGTAGAAGTTCAAATAATCGATTTTCAGAAATGAAGTAGTTTGAAGACTATTTTAGATATTTCATTTTCTAGATATTTCGAGAACTTTGGATTTGAAATTCCGGTAAAATATCGATATTATCTCATGGAAAGCTCAAACTCAAACCAATTATTTCAAATAAACCAATTAGAGGCCCTTTTGAATTGTCAAAGGGTCAGTCAGTCAGAAAAATGAAGCTAGCCCACTCCAAAGCGTAGTAGGTATCTATGGAGAAGAACGGGCAAGAAACTCCACGGACACTCTTTTTAATCGACACTCTTTTTAATAATATGGTTACAATATATTGGTTACATCATTCATGTTGATATTATATGTGAGAACGAGGCAACTCAGAAGAAAAACAAAAATTGTCATGTTAGTAACCTATCGCCTGTGTGTAAATTTCACACAACACACTATTATATTCTAAAACATTAAAAAAGTCCGTAATAAAATGATAAAAAAAAACAATAAAAAAAATTATTTAATTAAAATAAGCCGTGGCAGCTAAGAGATGACCAGTACATGACGCACCATTCAGCTCAACCATTTTGAAGGGAGCTAAATGATCTAACACACGCGCTACCATCAGCGAGACATCTGCGTGAGCATGACATACTCTCAGCCGCCAGGGCACGTTCAAGTCAATGAAGATCCAGATGAAGAAATATTTATAAATATAGGCACAGTCAACGTTTCTGGTAACAATTTCACTGTAGTAATGTTATTTATCAAAGAAACGATGGATGGACTGTGTGAAAGATGATATGGCTAGAAAGAGGGTGACTACCGAGAGATATATATATATATTACATTATATACTACTAATATATTACATTAATGTTTTGACATATTGTAATATTTAAATTTAATTAATCGTAAATATATTTTAGGTTTTTATCTGTTTTTAAGTAGTCTAATTTAAATATATTTTTTGTAAAATATGAACTAGAATTATGTCTGAAATAAATAATGAATTTAATTAATAGAGAAGTATGTATGAAAAAGACATGTTGCGCCGACCACAAATGAATTAGAATAAGGGCAGTTTCTTGTTCCTTAAAACCTTCCATCGAACGTTCCATAAATTGAAAGACACCATTGTTGCTTATGGGGAGAAACAGGTACTACACAGAGACTACAGAGTTTAGCAGATCGAGGTCAAATAGTATTAATTAAAAACCCAATAACATATTGCCCGTCCCGGGAATCGAGCCCAGGACCTCATGCTCAGCAGTAGCGCTTGCGCCTACTAGACCAACCAGGCAGTGGGCTTTTTCACATTGGTATAATATGTTTAATAAAATACTCAATATTCCAATATTAGAAGAACGTTACGATCATTCATAGTCAAAGTTATTAGAATAATTGAATAAGAAAACTATTTCTTTATTAATCGCCCGCCGGTTATTAAATTCCAGTAACGAGACATGAAATACCGACTGTTCTTTTGTGAATAAAATTGATCTAAGTTTCGAGTAGGCGCGGGGCGAGTGGCTAATTCACCGATATACGGAGTCGCGTCGGTCACAGCTCCGCGCAGCCCTGGTGGCATAATGGCGGGACAGGCTTTCGGGACGCCCTACCGCCGGCCTCGCCACCATCGAGGCGGTCCGGCCAGTGCTAGAGCCCTGGTTCGGGAGGAGGCACGGCTCCCTGTCGTTTCGGGTGACGCAGGTGCTCTCGGGGCATGGTTGCTTCGGGAAGTACCTGTGTCGCATAAACAGGGAGCCGGACGCCCGGTGTCACCACTGCGTCGACTGTCGGCAGGACACGGCGCGGCATACGCTGGCAGAGTGTGCCGCTTGGGAGCAGCCACGCCGTGCCTTTATCTCAGTAGTGGGCAGTGACCTGTCGCTGCCGGCCGTGGTTAAGTTGATGGACGGCAGCGAGGAGTCCTGGGACGCGGTGGTATCCTTCTGCGAAACAATCGTGTCGCAGAAGGAGGCTGCGGAACGGGAGCGGAAGATCTCTTCCGCTCACCCGGCCCGCAGCGGGCTCACCGGGCGTCGGCAGAGGGCAGACAACGCCCTCTTCCGGCCTCCCTAAATGGGTCCACGGACGGCGGACTTGGGGACGTCCGCCGCCCCCCATCACACTGGACCCGAGGTGGCGGCGCGTAGTGTTCCACGCGCGCCCCTTTCAGACGTCGCGGGAGGGGTTTAAACACCTCACCCCCCCCAGACTTGAGGTGGCCCGCAGAGGCGGGCCGTCAAACTCAAACTCAAAACTCAAAGCATTTATTTCAAATAAACCAATTACAGGCACTTTTGAATTGTCAAGGGATCGGTCAGTCAGTCAGAAAGATGAAGCTAGTTGCCCATTCCAAAGCGTAGTAGGTACCTATGGAGAAGAACGGGCAAAAAACTCCAAGGACACTATTTTAAATCAACGTATTATGGTTACAAAATATTGTTTACATCATTCATTTTGAAATTATACATGTGAGAACGATGCAAAACGTAAAAGCGTCCGTAATAAAAAGATTACAACAAAAACAAAAGTAATTCAAAAATTAAAGTTAAAATAAGCCGTGGCAGCTAAGAGATGACCAGTCTCTACTGACAGCGCCCGTTCACGAACATGACGCGTGGATCAGGACCATTCAGCTCAACCATTTTGAAGGGAGCTAAATGATCCAACACACGCGCCACCATCAGCGAGACATTAGAGTGAGCACGACATACTCCCAGCCACCAGGGCACATTCAAGTCAATGAAAGACGTATCCAGTAAATGGCAGCTTTATAGTACATAGTACTCACATAACAATGTGCTGTGCAGCTATACAATACTAAGAGATTGAATTTATACAATGCAAAGAGTTTTTAAAATTATCAGCAGCTCCAACACTATTTTCAATACCTGATCAATTAGTTTTTCCGCTCTTGTGGAGCAGGACCAGCGTTAAGCCAAGCATTTTTATCAGCAATGTAATCCCCCAATTTATAATATGCTTGGCTACATAGTGTGCGTTTTATAGCACACATTAGCGTGCGGCACTAGCCGGGATCGTGGAAAACGCATTAGATCCCATGATCCCCGGTGCAAGTGTGGGAGGGGAACACCGGGGTGGTTTTTAGTCAGTAAGAGTCTGACAGACCTCGCCGCCTACCACAGGGCGGAGGACATCCATGAGGATTCTCCACCCCAGAACAAAAAAAAAAAGTCTAGCCCGATCTCATAATTTTTTTAAGTAAAACTGATACAAAATAATCTATTAACAACTATGAGAAAAAGCATATTGGTACATTAGTACCTAGATACTTAAGAGGGAATAAATTATCATCATGACAACATTTCTAGAAGTTTTTCTGTGTCTGTGTAATTCAGTATCGCTAAATATTCTGATAATATTGTACCACATTTTTTATAGTTTACACTATAAAGGTTTAATACCTTGTTCAACCTATTATTCAGAAAAGGTCTTAAAAATACATAAAATCGATAGCAAACGCATGTTTAATTTGAGGCTTTATGCAAACTAAGTCCTTCCTTCTCTTATCGAAAGGTACTGGGTCAAGAGGAAGTGCAGTGTGCTGGTGTAATACTATGCTTAGAATGAATAATTACCGTACTGTTAGTACATTACATGATGTGTAAAGCTAGTGCGTAGAAAATGAAAAATGGCGAAAGGTACCTTTAGAATTGCTCTTTGAGCACGCTCAAGAGGGAGTAAAAATGTTTGTCGCAGCACCACCCCAGGAAGTTATGCAATAGGTAAGAATTGATTGGCACAAAGCTAAATAAACCTGTTTAATTAATTTATAGCCAGCTATGTTCTGTAAATTCTTAAAAACAAATCGCACTCTCATAATCAGCCTTAATGTTCCCACTGCTGGGACACAGGCCTCCTTTCGGTAAGAGGGATGGGGGCGTAATCTACCACGCGGGCCCAGTGCGGGTTGGTAGATGTCACATGTGTTTGAATTTTAGATTCTAGGACATGCTTGTTTCCTCGCGATGTTTTCCTTCACCGTTTGCGCACTCTAGTACATAGTAAATCAATATGCTTACGGAAATTTGCGTTTTATTTGCATTTAATGTTAGGAGATTATTAAGGAGCCAATCAGACACAATGTTAAAGCCATTCTGATAATTTTCATAGACCTCTTGATTTAGCTGAGAACAATAGAGCGGTGTCATCCGCGTAAGACATTATGATACCATTTTTGAGTGGCAGGACGCACAGTTCATTAAAAATAATGTGGGGCCCAAAATGCTGCCTTGTGGAATTCCAAAAGAATCATTTTTAAGTTCAGAACTTTGATACTGATCTATTTTTACACATTGATGACGATCGCTGAGATAATCAAGTTGTGAACTTTTTTTTTTTTTTGAGGGTGGGAAATCATCAAATAACTTCTCCCGCTCTGGGCGGAGCGGGAGGGTGTGTCAGACTCTTACTGACTAAAACCCACCCGTATTCCTTCCTGTTGCCTGAGTTGTGGGGGCCTCGGTGACCCATAAGTACCTTCCCGCGACCACGGCAGGCATCGGCCCTAGTGGACCCCTACTATATGTACTGACGACATCTCTTTGAGGCGCGCGTGGAATACAACGCGCCGTCGACCTGGGCCTGGTCGTTACCGGACGGTGAGCTACCCATTGCTCACCGTCCGCAAGCCCGCGCCTACGGTGGCCGGAAATCCGCCCGAGATTCCCGACGCCCTGGGCGTCTCCTGCGGTGGCTAGGGGCGAGAGGGCGCGAAACTTGCCTTTCCCTCAACCGTCCCGCCTCCTCCTTCGCGAGCATTACTGCTTCGCAGAAGGAGGTGACCGCTGCCCATGCCCTCTCGCTCCGTACCATGGCCTGAACCTGAGGCCAGGGCCGGACGCGAGAGGTCTCTGCCGCCGATCGCCTCCGAGGACACGGCGGTGCTCTGCCCAAGCCGGGCAGACCTCCACCGTATGCTCCACCGTGTCCTCCGTGCACTTGAGACCCGAAGTAGAGACGTGCGGGGGGGGGGGGGCACGTCTCATAATGTCTTACGCGGATGACACCGCTCTATTGTTCTCAGCTAAACCAAGAGGTCTATGAAAATGATGTGGGGTAAGCGTCGGAGGAGGACTTCACTGTAGTGATTGGCTACGACCAAACGGGCTCATTCCATTACAATTGTCCAAGATACCTCTGCAATTTGGCTTCGGCCCCTCGTACGCGTTCCAAAGGACCGGGACCCCGTGGTCCCGAGATATGTAAGCTTATAAATCATATTACTGACTCGTTGGTCTAGTGGTTGCAAATGCTACTGCTGAGCATGATTTCTCAGTAGTAGCCCGGAGTGTCGGAGTTTGTGCCCGGTTGATGGCAAAAGGGTCGCCCCCTATTACATGGGACTTAAACATAATTTGTAAGTACCTCCCCTCTGTCTAACCCTTCGGGGAATCCGGCGTGGTGTGACGTTATGTTCATGCTCGCAAAAGTAAGTAAATTATTTACAACTCAGGGCTGCTATTGAGAAATTTTAGATGAAAAAACTCAATAACTCTTTGCCTGACCTGGGAATCGAACTCAGATTCTCATGCTTGGCAGTAGCATTTGCGTTTGCTGCTATCAAGCCGCGAATCAATAAATCACTTGTCATTTTAGACCTCCCTACTCCAATGGATATTTTCATGTTGTGTCATGACGATGAAATGGCTACAGATTATATTGTAAGCTCTAAAGAGTTGACTACAATAATTCTAAATGTATTTGCTCTATTTCTTCGTGCCTGTCCGCATGGATCTTTGCCAGACGATACGGTTTGTCAGAAGCCCGAAAGTCTTCGTATTACCCAGTAACTGGATTGTCGAGGTCAAATAGGCAGTCGCACCACGTAAAATACTGGCTTGTAGCTACATATGGTTAGACTGGCAGCCGACCCAACATTGTTGAGAAAAGGCAGGCAGACGATGATTCAAGTTATTTCTTCAGTTTTGTTCATCATCGTTAGACCCCACACATAAAACAATCGCATTCGCCCACATTTCATTCCATATGTTTCCACAAATTCCACTCGCGAGTTTCCGAGTGGCGAGTTTATTAGGTCCGTCACGTTATTCAAATTTAATTTTATCGTCGTCGGCACAGCGGGAGTTGCAATTAGTAACGAAGTCTCGCTTTGCCCTGCTAATTGAAATGTTAGTTAGTGGACGTCTAATCACTGCTCGAATGGCCACCATTTTATAACGTTTTCATGTGTTTGTGGGTTTCATGGAACTGTGGCTTTATTGCTGAAGAATTGAATGGTGTAATTAAGAGTGCATTTAAAAATATTTTATAAATCAAAACAGTTTTAAATAAGCAATGTTCTACCAAAAGCCTATTTTTCTTTTAGTTTAAGTTGAGAATATTGGGTTGTCCTTTGTTTCACAAATGGGTGGCAGAAGGTCATAGGATTTTTTTTCATTAAGTAAAGTCATGTACAATTTGCACGTCTTGCGGAGGACAATCCGCATCGAAGGGTCGCTTCTCAATAACCAACTCGGTAGACACACCTTTGAGAAAGAAGCCGGCAGAAGTATCCAGTTGGGTTGGGCAGCGTATGGAAAATTTCGTCAAGTCTTCTCGTCACCAATCCCGCAGTGTTTGAAAGACTAAGGTCTTCAACCAGTGCGTCCTGCTCGTTATGACATACGGTGCCGAAACATAGACACTGACAGTCGGGCTGGTATAGTAATTCAAGTTCGCTTAGCGCGCTATTGAGCGGGCTATGCTCGAATTTTCTTTGAAGGATTAGATCAGAAATTAAGTTATGTGGGAGAGAACCGGAGTTACTGGCATAGCCTGCAGGCTATTCCAGTAACTCCGGTTCAGTAACTCTGCAGAGTTAGCAAGCTGAAGTAGCAGTGGACTGGTCATGTTTGACGAGTCTTGGAGTGGATACTGGGTATCGGCAAGCTTAGTGTGGGACGCCCCCTAGCTAAATGGACCGACAACGAAGTCGGAGGACAGGGTGTTGTGGCGCAGCCTGTGAGAGGCTTTTGTCCAGCAGTAAACTGCTATAGGCTGAGTTGATTTGTTGATTGAAGTAAATTCTTCACTCAAAGTAGCTAGAGGCTTTAAATTAGTTCAAAGACACTGGTAATCCATATATTCAAATAAAACTAACTTAATGTGAACGATTTCATAGCTTTACTTCTTAAAAACAGAGAACCCCATTATTTCCTTACCTTCACGATTTAACAGAAAATTATCATCCCCACTCAATATAAAACGTATCAAAAGGAAGTAATTCACCGTCAACGTTAAAATATCGACGTCAGAGCGTCATATTACATCAATTTAATGATCTGTATTAACATATTTGACGTCGAGTTACAGTGTGACACGACGCCATCATGTGTGACGTCAAGATAAACGTGATATAAATGGCGTCCGTAAATACATTTATTGTGGTTGTGTGATTATTTTTATGTATACTCATTTACGGTTTGTTACAGGTAACATGAAGCAAATTCTCTCCAATCTGACCTCTACAACCCGATTACTGGGTCAAAAAAAAAATATTTTACATAAACCTACATGAGCACTTATGAAATGTCAGAAGCTAGGTGCATGGTTCCAATTGGTCATTTCCTGTGGAGAAGATCCAGCAAGAAAGTCCACGATAGCACGAAACCTTTAGTAAGACTGGACTTTGGTTTTCTGACTACCCGTAACGACTGTCAAAGATGTAGTACTAATGACAGCTGGGACCAACGGGTTAACGTGCTCTCTGAGGCACGGAGGAGTCTTGATACGTAATGGATACCAATCCACGAAACGACCCGTGCGGCTGTTATTATTTAAAACAAAAATATAGTATTTCGCAAAATACCAGAGAAGGGGCCGCTGTAGTCATGGTGTGTCAAGGGAATGCCAATCCTCCAATCCAAGGTAAGTCTTATGTGCCTGAAATAGTAATATTCAAATCAGAATAGAAATATTGTCGCTGCAGTCCGATAAGTCTTCTTGTGTTGCCTTTTACACACTGTATCTACATCTTTCATCCAACTCTCCTGTTGCAGGTCTGCTGTAAATTAAATAAGCAGTAACTTTGTGGTCTTCTATCTTTATGTATTTTTCTTTATTACGGGTTTCGGGTGTAAGTTAATAAACAAAAAAAAATATATATGACGGCGCAGCGATTGGCGCCATCTAGTTTTGTCACGATGTTACTGGAATCACCAAAGAAGTTGGATAAGAGTGACACTGGCTCACTCTAGCAGAGCGTCGCATCAATGGTTGCGCGGTGGCTGTCTTTTGATGACATAGAAGATGTCAGGGATCCGCTGTCGTACCACGACGATATTGAAGCTGTTAAACCACTAATACGATGATCAATTCTGGTAAAGGACATCCTGCGCCGTTATGTATATATATATTCTTTAGCAGTAAAAATCAAGAAAATATAATGTTAGTAACAAAGAACTCCTTGTTGATCAGTAAAACCACATTTGTAGGAACTAATAAATGTTCAATACGTGGAATTTGCGTCCAGAGCCTCACTGGACACAAATTAAAGTATGGAAAGAGGCTCGCCACCATAAACATGACTAAACATAACTAGCCAAATGAAGGTGCTTCACTGCCTACCATTTCGAGGAATACACGCGTGATGTTATGTTATGATGTTCACTTCTCAACTGAAGTACGACATAAAACGTCAATAATATGCAGACGTAGGTCGACACCTACACGTCTGCCTACCCCACAATAGGCCACTTCACATAATGGACTCTCCTATTATTCCATTCAAATTCAATAAAAATGGAAATTGAGATGACTGGGTTATTAAAACAATCGCTCGAGTATATTATTCAGTTTGAATAAATCCCACGAACGTGAACGGTTGTGTGGAGTCCCCACTAAGTTGAGAAAGTTGGTAAATCTCAACCTATCCTAAAAAAATCCGCAGCACCCTATCAAACTGTTACGTCCCCCAATCCGCAAAACTGTTTCAGGGTCTAACCCTCCAGTCCAAAGACTTTGCAAACTTCTAAGCAAATGTGTTGAAGGGATTGATATTTTTTGCGCGTCACTTCAAAAATTCAAGCGTCAAGTTCACCAAAATAGATAACCATTGCATGTAATGCTCGATTTTCCAACTGATAGCCGTGGAATGGAGAGGAGAGGTCTCCACTCATCAAGCACCTCAGGACATGTTGCCCCGAAAAGCCTCTGGGAGTTGGCTTTGGCCCCTCGTACGCCTTCCAAAGGTCCGGGAATCCAGGGTCCCGAGATATGTCAAAGATAAATAATAATAAAAGAGATTTTCCAGAAATGTATGGAGCCTGGGCTAGCTCTATGTACACTATATGTAAATATCGCTATAAAATATTATATATTAACCGTTTTTAATTATTAATTTTCTATAAATTTACTTCGTTTTAATGTAAATTCAAATTAACTCGGTCAAGGAGAGCAACACAACATAAATATAAAACATAAAAAAATATACAATGTCATTTTGACAAAAACAACACATGAATTTCGAAACTAATTGGGTTTCGTTAGTCAAATTAATAAAATAGGACTACAGGATATGCTACTTGAATGCGGCAGCACATCTTATAGGTATTACCTATTCGAGCAACTAGAGATTGATGTCAAGAGGAGCAAGAACGAAGGCGTGAACGTTCATTTTGTCTATCAAACTGTGCTGCTGCTTCATTATTTCATGCCTATCAATATATGCTCTGGACTTCGATAATTCATAGGAGAGCAGTGAGTTGTGCAGTACCTGACAACTGCAAGATATTGTTAAAGTGGTCTAATATTCCTATTACACAAAAACAGCTGGGAAGAAACCAACTATTTTAGTCCAACTGGGCAGTAACAATTTTTCAAACAAGTTTCATGTTATTTCGCTCCTAGTGTTAGCGACATTAAGAGAATGAGAACACAGTCATGAGAGGTATATAAATAAAACAACTTGTTGGGACTTACGATTTTATTTTATTCATTTTCCATAACATCATTTAAAGTTAAAACTGTCAAAGTCGTCAAACGTCATGACAAACACAACTGTCATGGCTGCCCTAAAAACGGGGTTATCATATTAAAAATCTTCCCAAGTAATCATTTTCTTACGACTGTACTCTTCTTCAAATTAGTTTATATTTTTATGAAAATCCCCTATTATTTTCATATTTATCTATGTAGTGTACATAGTCAATCAACTCAGCTTATAACAGTCCACTGCTAGACATAGGCCTCTCCCAGGCTGCGCCACAACACCCTGTCCTCCGCCTTCCACATCCAGTCTGTCCTAGACACCTTTATAAGGTAGTCGGTCCATCTCGCTGGGGGCACACCCATACATAACACATACAAACATAGTGGTAGCCCAAAATCAAACATCGCTTATACAAACACCCTATAATTATTTCAAATAAGTTACCGACGAAAATATAGGTGTGTACGTATTCATATGAAAATACGTATGTATGTATTTATGTGTATTATGTGTCACAAATATACAGAGGCGGACTTAATGCCATAGGCATTTTCTACCAGTCAACCTTTGGGTGATGCAGAGACAAACAGTGGTAGGTGCAATAGCGAAAACTGTGGAATAAATATTTATTTAAATATAAAGATATACATACATATACCTATTAAAAACATCATCATCATCATCGTCATTTCTGTAATTACATTGTTTATTTTTTAAATTTTTTATATAACTTTGTTTTTGCATGGTGTGTCGCTTAATATTGTGCACTTGGCTTGTTATTTGGTTGAACAGTGTAACGATGGTAGATAGACCAATAAATACATAATCTGTAATACCAAATTTTTACTTTATTATAGGAGCTTCGAACGCAACCTAAGACAAATTAAACTTTTGAGCGAAATATAAATTGGGAATGAATTCCCCTTCTGCATATTATTTTAGTTTAATAACATTAATTATTATTATTTTAAGTTTTTTAGTTTATAAAACAGTATTAATAAGGGTTTCAAATTATAGGACTATTATATATGGGCAATTCACATAATAAACCAATATGTCGTTCATTTGAGTTAAATACAGTGCAGCGAGAACTCGCTAGTACACATTTAAGGCTCATCATTCACGACGCTACTCAAAAGCAACCAGTTACTCGTACATACTCAAATCATTAATGAGTGCCTAAAATGTCACAGCACTACTGGTATCTCAATGGTGGTCCGGACAAGACGCAACTAACTAACGCTGTATCAGTTTCCTCTATACTGAATGTGATCTGATGATGATCAAATAAAACAAAGTCAAATCTGACATATGACCGAAAATCAAATTATCGAGTCTTTGATCTTAAAACCATTAAGTATTTCAAGTTGATGAGGGAGTCGTCATTAAAACCGTAAACAACGAAACAAAAACATTTACCCAAATTCAAAACAGAACGCAAATTAACAAAGAATATTTAGAACCATTCTCCAATGTTACCAAATTTTTACCTCCGATCTACCTTAATTGGAATTCTTAATTGTAATTATCGCGGAATTGCGTCACCGATAAAGAGCACCCCGCTAATTGATTTGACGATAAATTTCGTTCAACCAATGTAATTTCCTTGCCTTCTGTTCAACAGGGCAGCAGGGTTGGTTTTAAGTAAGAAAGATGAGACATTTATATGATCTAGTCTACTTTATCTTAGTGGGTCGATGGCAACCAAAATGGACTCAGACCAATATTCGGCTACATGTTTGGCGCCATCACTAGCGTTGATTAGTTCCTGTAACGTGCAGACGACAAGACACTCAGGACACGATATTTAGGGTCCCATCGTTTGTGGAACAGCACCACATTTACTCTCCAGGGTGGAGTCATGTACAGTCCACCTGAACAGGTTTTCCTTGCTTCGGCCAACCTGAGTCCGGAAGCTGTTTAAAGACTTTCAGGTTAGCCAAGGCAATTCGTGTCCAGGTGAGCGATTTTGAGTAAATGGAATGAATGGTATGGGTAAGCAAGCACTGTTTCAGCACAGCTTTTGTCTTTCTAAATCCAATCTAGTTATCGTTTAGGAATCAAAGTACCAATAGTATCAATAATCCTAATTCGTTTAAGTACTCATTAATAAAACTAAAAAGCATGTGAAGATAACTTGAATAGCACGTCGCAGCATCTTTCAGATTTGAAAATCTACAAGTCCAAGTAGAGAAGAATCCGGGGTCGCGGGAAGGCCGGGGTCGCGGGAAGGTACTAAAGGGTCACCGAGGCCCCTGGCAACACAGGCAACAGGAAGGAATACGGGTGGGTTTTAGTCAGTAAGAGTCTGACACACCCTCCCGCTCCGCCCAGAGCGGGAGAAGTTATTTGATGATTTCCCATCCAAAAAAAAAGTAGAGAAGAATATTTTTTTTTCTTTCAGAAAGTATTGAATAATCATAAGAAGGTTAAGAAGTCAAACAACGTAATCGAAACGAAAATAAATTATGAATGCTTTACGCCTGTATGATAACGTGAGTAGGAAGAGTCAAGATGTCACTTTGTAAATGAGATCATAATATTATTTTTATGATGTTACAATTTAAAAATACAAACCGGTAGGTACGAGTAGCACAACCTTCTCTAAATGAGGACGTTACAACAAAATACGAATTTAATACTAACAGCAATAATAAAAATAATCATACATTTGTTAATATTTGAAATATAACATACCTAATACCGGACTTATTTTCATAAGGCAACATATCGTAATGAAGCCAACAGTAATTATTATGTTTTTAAAGCGAAACCGGGGTATTTTGTATGAATTTTGGGCAAAATTAGGGTTGGTGAAACTCGGGAATGCGTTTAGCATAATCAGCCTATAATATTCCCACTGCTAGGATACAAGCCTCCCTTCGTTGAGAGGGAGTGGGCCTTAATCCACCGCGCAGGCCCAGTGCGGGTTGGTAGATGTCACATGTCTTAAAATGTTTGGTTCTAGGACATGCCAGTTTCCTCACTATGTTTTTCCTTCACAGTTTTGAGAGCAGTGGTAAAAAATATTATATAAAATATAAAATTTACACAAAGTAAAGCGCCTGTCTGGGTTCGAAACAACGACCTACAACTCGTAAGTCGCGGCCGTCACCACGAGGTCACAACTGATCTGGGAATGCGTTTATATGTGATAATTTTGGACCAGTATGGCTTAATATACGGACGAAAAATAATTGATAAAGCCAAAGAAAATAGGTTATTTTAACCATATTTTTGATATTGTGGCTACCTATTAAAAGGATAATAACATTAAATAAAATTTATATTGATGATCCCGTAATTTCCAAAATACATAATAATCAGAAAATGTTACTTATTAGGTAGATACATTGTTTGCTTTCGACGTGTGTTTGCTTATGATTATAAAATATAATCCTTTCCAGGGACAATTCATCGAAAAATCTAAGTAAGATTTACTATCCACTTAGTTTATGTACAACAATAAAAAAAACTATTGTACCAACTACCAAATAACTCGCTAACAAACTATTTGTTAGAACATACTCACGGAAATGGGTAACAGTGTTGATAGTATACGATGGGCTATAAAAGTGAGCAAACGGCGCAGAGATAAGGCCTTCAATCGACAGTAATGTTAGCTCAATGAACTCTGCTGATGCCATGTGGAAAATGAGATTGAAGATATATTATGTTTAGCCGACGTATAACCATTAATGACTTCCTTTGGTTTGTTAGTTCACATTTTCTGTTCTTTATAAGTTTGTTTTACAGTTCTCTTAAGTTTATGATGACGGTTACTTGTTTTTGGTGAACTTAAAGCTCCATTTACACGAAGCAAGTTTATTGTCTGTGGCATTGCATAAAATTGAAAGGCAAGGTACTGGCACAGTACTTGCATTCAATTATTGTATGCTATTTTATGTAAATTGCGCCCGTGTAAATACTTGCATGCAATTCTTGAATGGCAATAAAATGGAACGTGCTCTATTTATTTTTATTTTTTTTATTTTTATGACATGCGATCATTGCTCTTGAACGTTCCAGAAACTTGCACCGTTGAAATGGGGCTTCAAGGTATTTGAGTATGATTTACTTCACAATTTTCTTCAATTGTATGTTACTATCATTCTCTCAGGAATACAACAAAATGTTACACAAGTTTTCGGAAAATGCCAAGCAAATGTCGAGTGCATTATTATTAAATTAATTTGCATGCAGCTATGCAAAGAGGAACTAGGGCATAGCAGGGGGACTAATATTACAAGACTTGAACGTAGCTGCTTCTGTCCAAATATTTTAAATTCCAGAAACTTGATGAATGTTCTGAGTAAGAGCTCACACGAGGCACTCTAATGCTGAAATCAGTAGCTACTGGTAATAGATAGTTACTAGTCCTTTGAGTCACTGACAGCAGATTTTCATAGAAAATTTTTTTTTTTTTTTTTTTTCTAAAAACGTTGCTCCACACTAGGAATTTCTTCCTGTATCGTAGGTGCGTTTACAAACATAGAAACTCACAAACACAAACACCCAGACCCAGAACAATTACTTGCAGATCATACTTGTTCTGTGCGGGAATCGAACCAGCGACACGCTGCGCAGCAGTCGATCGCTCAGCCATTACGCCAACCTTGTCGTCAAATTAGAAACTGATTTTATGAGGCTACGCTAAAAGTGTTTGAGTTTTGTTTTAAATAAATGCCTTCAATTTCGACATAAAATCTGAATGTATTAAATTATTTTGGGGATTGCCTCGTTGATCTAGTGGTCGCAAGCGCTTCTGCTGAGCATGAGGTTCTGGGTTCGATTCCCGGGTCGGGCAAAGTATTATGGGGCTTTTCTATTTGGAATTTCTCAGTAGCAGCCCGGAATTTGTATTTGTGCCCAGTTGATGGGCTTGCCGCCTATTAGGTGGGACTTAAACATAACTGAAGAAATGTAGGTGTACTTCAGGTACACCTCTGCCCAACCCTTCGGGGAAACAAGGCGTGATGTTATGTTATGTGTTATTTTGGGAACATTCCTGTAATCTGGGAACCCTATCGGAGCATATTTTAACAGGAATATCCTCTTACGTTCTTACGTATTTATTATATTTTCGGCCGGAAATCCTCTGGAGGGAGGGAAGCAAATATTTTACGTACACACGCTAATGTATGAGAAATGTTTTAATAGATAATGCATTATGTTTCACGGTAGACGGTGCCTATGTTGTCGACTGAAGGGTATAGGAGCCAAATTATGTTTCAATTTTTGGGTATTTTTTAACTTTTCATTTTCGTGCAATCTAAAACTTTACGTCCTCTCTTTTTATGGACACTGCATAAACGCATTGATTTTTTTCTCTTCTCTTTATATTTTTTCTCTAAGGGCCAATTTATTAATCTTCGGATAAATGTACCAATAGCTACCTAAAAAATAAAGTTTATTTAACCTATGAATCTTGCGAATTCTAGCCCGTTCTTCTCCATAGGTACCTACTACGCTTTGGAATGGGCTAATAATAATAATAATAGTAATCTTCATATTTCTAACTGACCGACTCCTTGACAATTCAAAAGTGCCTGTAAATGGTATAATTGAAATAAATGCTTTGAGTTTGAGTTTGAGTTTGAATAACTATCTGACCGATTATCTGATCTGTTTATTTTATTTTATTTATTAAGGTAAACCAACAATTACACACTATACACGGTTAATAATCTAGGTATATCAGTGCGTAACTAACTACGTTATCCACATATTTTATCTTTTACCAAGAATAGCAAATATTGCACTGATTCTTTGGTAATTCTGAATCGACGATGGAATTCTCTTGAATCCTTACACATAATAATGTGTTGGACCCTTGGTCTTACAATTCTTTCTTTTCTTTCACTTGTATTCATGTATTCATTTATTATGGCTTCTTCCTCAATTGCCATGTCGTCAATAGTACCTAAAATATCAATTTTAATTAAATACACTTGTAAAACACGGAAACTAACTTCAAACTTAGTAACGTCAACGTCGTTAATATATGGAATAAGCGGTTATCTGGCCGTCAAAGAGTCAAATAGATTTATTCTTCAGATAAGTGAATTATTCGACGAATAAAGCCTATTTGACGTTTGATCAACATTTTTTTTGCTATCTATCGAATAAATCTTATCTCTCTGTTTATCTGAGGATTGAAAAATCGGCCCTAAGTAAACAATAATATGGCTGCTAGCAGTGGATTCACTTGAATCGTGCAACGAATTAGATTAAACTCACGTCGTTTTTGTCATCCGTTTACGTCTTAACCGCTTGGTTAAATCGTTACTTTATTCAGCTGACTTTTTTATTTTTGTTATTTCTCGTATACTCAAACCATTTTTTTCTGCCTTTATTTAGTTAACCTTTTTGTACACCATTTTAGTGTGCAGTTAAGCATCGCATTTGAGTGTTGGCTATGCCACCATTTTACTTTTTATCTGGGTCATCCTTATATGCTGAGTGATAAGATCAAAACAACAGTGGAGGCACCACTGTTCGTCAAAAATAAGACTGGTGACATGGGCGACAAGAACAATTAGAGGCCAATCTCTTGCCACAATCATGTCAAAGGTGTTTGACAGTGTGCTTAGCGCTCAACTTAGCAGTCATATTGGTATAACCAATTTGGTCTCCGTTCTGGATTATCCACTTGCAGCGCTACACAAGGTGTCGTTTTGCATCCTCGTCAAATTTCAGGAGGCTGTTATGAAAGACATCATCATCTGCCTAGCCTTTTCCCAACTATGATGGGGTCGGCTTCCAGTCTTACCGGATACAGTTGAATACCAGTATTTTACATGTAGCGACTGCCTATCTGACCTCCACAACCCAGTTACTGGGTAACACGATACCCATTGGTAAAACTGGTTGTCAGACTTTCGAGCTTCTGACGAAAGCTTTTATGAAACACATATATATTCAAATAAAATTACGATACCTGCTCAATAATTAATACTTACTTGTTTTTTTAGTTATTTAAAGTTTGACAGTATTTTAGAATACACCACTTTCACAGAACAGAATCACCCATAGCGTATCCGGTAGTGTGTGTGTAAAAAGGCAGTTACAGTGCAGTATCACACAGGCAGCGTTTTAACATGCGTGTCCCACTCATACCGATTTCCATTTTATTATTGATTCGTGTCAAGAATCATTAGCATAGTTACCTCCTTGAATTTGACGAGAATGCAAAACGACACCTTCTATTGAGTGTGAAGCACACTGTGAAATACTACACGGACTGCTACACTCCATTTTACGCCTGTTCACTTGATCTGGCCAAGGCTTTTGACTTAGTTTCCTACGAAATTTTATGGAGGAAGATGGAAGAGGTAAATTTTCCGGTGAAAAATACTCTAAAATACTGGTATGGAAGCCAGGTCAATAGTGTGAGGTGGGCTGGTGCCCTGTCTAGGCCGTAAGGTTGGAGTGCGGGGTGAGCCAGGGGGGGTTATGCTCGCCTACGCTATTCAATCTATACTTGATCTGATTGGCGCGCTTAGCAGCATGCGTGTCGGGTGTCATATTAATGGCGTGTGTGTTAATAACGTAAGCTACGCCGACGACATGGTGCTGCTGAGCGCGTTAATCTGCGGGCTTAGGACACTCGTGGCTACTTGCGAGCAGTATGCCAGACTACATGGTCTGGCATATAATGTTAAGAAGAGTGTGGTCATGGTCTTTGGGGCCCGGTAAGTACCCAGAAGGTGTACTTTCAGTGAAGTTGAGCCCCTTGTGAGGGTAGACCAATTTAAATATCTGGGTCACTTATTGATCACTGGCCTCAAAGAAGATGAGGATATTGACAGGGAGCGGAGGGCGGTGTGTGAGAGCTAATATGATTGCCCGCAGATTCAGGCGTGCCTCCAAAGAAGTCAAGCGCAGTATATTTAGTGCTACTGCACGTTTTTTTTCACTTTTGCAGTCTGTGGACTCATTACAGTCCCGATACTGCAGCGCGTCAGGGATGTTTACTGAAGCTCGCGTTGACTGCTTCTACACTGTGTTGCGCAAGCGCCGCGCATCCCTGGTTAGTAGTGTGCGGGGCAGCACCAACAGCATCCTGTCTATGGTAGCAAGCAAGCTAGATAGTGCGTTTGTGAACCACTGCTGCAGGGGATCGGCTGGGCCTGTGACCTTGCACCAGTGATGTCACATATTATTTGTGTTAATGTTTTGCTAACATAGTTTGTATCATTTATATAATAACTATTTAAAATTTATTGACATATAATATTATCGATTTACGATCTATGGACATAAATACTTAATATTTACTACATGTTATTGATTTACTGTTTCAAATTCATAATTTATTATTTTTAGCTATATCTATTATGTTAATTAATGTACAACACATTTCAGACACAATGCGAATTGTTATAAATGAATAAAATAAAAAAATAATACTTTGTTACTAACACTTTGAGTCTTGTTACTTGAATTAAATTCATTATTATTATTTACCAGTATAGTTTCTATCACCGTGAAAGATTAAAAGTCTGAATTAGTGCCTTAATACTCTGTTTTATTGTGCTGGAATAAAAAATAGAATTTCATACTTGTAATTTTAATACATAGTACTGTTGAAAAACATTGTATTTTTTTAAAAAACCTTTTCTATTGACATAATTAATTTAACTTATGTAAATTGACCTTCCGTTACCCGGATTCGTACCTAATACTAATTAAAACATAGATTCTCTAATCCGATTGTGTTCACGTCCACTGGTACTTTTTCATGATTATCGCAGCCCCGACCGGCTGCCTCATAGCGGATTATATTCTGTGGACTGTTTATTTTAATGTTTCATTCGTTTGAGTATGTCACTTTGTTTTTTTAACTGGTGAACAAAATAAATTTCACTTGTTTGGTCACAACAAAAGTGAATTCCGGCTGTTTTATTTATACAGGAATTGTTGCATTTCCTACCTGCCTGACACCGAGATGAACAAAGCCCATTTACAAATCGTGCTCCCAAAAAGATCACTGATTTCGACCAAAAACAAGAATTTGTACAAAACCTTACCCACAATTGCTTTCCTACTGAAATTCCAGCAAAAAATACATTCCACAAACCGTCTAATTTCAACAATAATAAGTCTTTTGATAAATTACAATCTGGCCGGGGACACCAAGACGTTGTTATTCCGACAAAAATACAGAACTCTGGAGAAAAGCCAATTTGTACTGTAACGAACTGTTTTTACCCTCCCCCCCCCTCACCCCTAGAGGGTTGAAGGAGGATGGGGTTGTAAAATATACGCGCGCAGTAATGGCAATATGTTGGTGATAATTAGGTCGAAAATAAGCTCGTGCTGTGTCATATTTTAGGTGGAATGAGGCTAAAATATTTTAAAAGTTGGATTACTGTTTTTGCACACCTGTGACTTTTTATATGGATATTAACGTGTGAGAGGATTGGGTCGTAAATATGAATGTGAGTCCTGAAATAGGCATACTTTGAGGTTCAAGGTTTAATTTATATGACAATCAAAGTAGGTTTAAACATTCTTAACGATTCTTAGTTGACTAATGTCTACTTATGTATAGTGATAAAATATAAAATGAGAAATACTAACCTAATCAAACTAAATACCATAATAATAGCTTCTACGTGTGATAGCTGGTATAATAATATTCTTACGCCACAACATCATAGATAAAAACATTTTCCTACGAAAATCAACGTTTTCAGAAACTCGTAAAAACTACATCGTTAACGTAATAAGACTCCCGAAAGCAATAAGTTTAGAACATAAAATACTTTGTGAACAACATTTGAAAAACATTGCTATCTGAATACGTGCACAGTTCAATTTTACTGAAGTTCAAGATAAAAAGTTTTCACATCCAGCGGGTTTAAGTGATTCTGTTACATCATGGAGTTTGGTGACTATACAGTTTAAGTGATTCTGTTACACCGTGGAGTTTGGTGACTTTATGCAGTCTCTGTGATGGAGTTTGGATGTAAAGTATAGCTTAGCTTGATGACATGTTGCAAACATTGTTGTAGAACATGCTGCGTTGCATTTAGCAAAGGTATCTTTTATTACCTATCCGACTGTGCGACAACGAAGACAGGGTTATGTTTTCATGCGTATCTATGTGGGATTTTTTATATTCTCGAAGTACACTAACGGCTGGATGGAATTTAATACATTGTCTATACTCGTCGTTTTGTTGTTATAAAAACAAAATTGCGGATTTTAAAGCGAAATCTGCCATATCTTTTATTACGTATCGTTACTGGTGATAATGCAATACAGTGTGGGGAAAGTAAGGGTGAGATTAAAAGCCAGCGGTCCATCTAGATTGGTGGAGATTAAATTAAAATGACAACATAATACAATATGTAACAAAAACTCTGTTGTTCCTTTTAGGAACGTATACATTTACCTATAAGCAGAACATTGATGAAATTATAATTAAAAAAACTTAAGCATTGGCTAGTCGAGAGGTCAAAATCAAATAACTATTAAAATCGACATATTCAAAAAAATGTTTAGAGTATCTGATTTTACAAGTACGTCTTTATTTCGCTAAATAGCCTACTAGCTACTAGCGGCTTTCTTTGAATGCGACAAAAGGTGCCGCCAAAAACATCCGCCGCGCATGTCGGCGGGTCGGTACCACGTGCCTACCTACCCCGCCGCCCGTCTCCCTGCGAAGCACTTCCTTAGTCTCCCGCGCAGCTTTCTTCCGAGTGGACGTTATTGTTGACCTACGTGACTAGTGCCTAGTGACTTCTGTTTTGTTTACGTAAACGTTGACAATGTCTTATTCTAACGTAGAATATTTTAATATGTTGATGTGTCTTCGGAAATGTGACTGGAATGAGCCAAGAAGTGTAGAGTTACAACGTGGTCATATCGAACAGCAACTCCGTGGCCGTCAAGTAGATATCATAGTAAATTAATGCATAAAATGTAAATAGGTACATCAGGTTTTATATGACAGACGCGGCGAATTTGTTTTTTTTAACGTAGTGAAGTGTTAAATGTATTTTTAATAATTATCAATTGTGCTTAAAAATACTGTGTAAAGCAAAATTTTTCAAAGATTAATTCGTTAAAGTGATAC
Organism: Atethmia centrago; assembly: GCA_905333075.3. Classification (NCBI taxonomy): domain Eukaryota; kingdom Metazoa; phylum Arthropoda; class Insecta; order Lepidoptera; family Noctuidae; genus Atethmia; species Atethmia centrago. Next base: position 20,974,387 of record HG995391.1, read on the forward strand.
TGATAAACAACAGCTGACAAGGTCACGAATTTGTGTAGAAAAATAGGTAGATAATCGGCGGCGCGGTGGCAACGATCAAAGAGAGGGCGGGAACGTTCTATCTACTACTGGTTTCGCGTCTTCGCTTCATGCAGAACTGCAGAGGTAACAAATCGATTAAACATTACAAATATTAATAATTAAATATTTATTTTAATTGTTTTTATTGAACAGTTTTTTTATAAATGACTTGCTTTATCGCTTAGTAAATCGATTCTTAAAATGTAGGTAGAAGGAACAACAGGGTTTTTGTTACATATTGTATAAACTTCAAGTGAAATAAAGGACGCGGAGAGAAATGTAGTGCATGATCCAAAACAATGACAGTTGCAAACCTTTTTTTATTCATTTAAAATTATTAACATTTCCGTCCCTATACATTTATGAAGTCGCCATGTTTATCAAAAATAACCATAACCAATTTGAAACCCTATCCACTAAACGCCATCCAGGTGCTCTTAAGTCAAAAACCCATCAACTGCCTTAATTTCAAAAAGTTTCCTAGGAATGGCTCCAAAAATATTTAAAAAACTACCTAAATCGATAAAAGCTTCAAAGTCTTAAACACTTTTAAAAAGAACTCCATAGGTTCTTAATACAAAAAACATATTACACTATAAATGAATATTTAGAAGAAAAATAAAAATGTAATACCATCTTATCAGACTTATTGCCTACTATTACCTACTTACTTTAGTTAATAAGTTTAGTCAGTATTATTGTTACCATAATTTTTATTATTTTGTTTATGGTTTATGTTTATTGCTAAAGATTTAAGCCTGTTACTTAAAAGTATTTTTATTACACACCGTTGTTATCTGAGTCCTAATGATTACTGTTTGATTTACTATTGATATCCACCTGATACACCAAAGTGGTGTACCTTAAGTAGTTTTCTACTATCATACAAGTTGCGGGAGCACCTATGTCGTACCCCCGGACATTATTCAATACAGAGCTTGTAGAAATGGACTTTCCCAACGGATCAGGCTGTGACTTGTCGCGTACTATTGCAACATAATTAAATATGAGTAATCATGGTGCAATATCTCATGTAATGTTGCAATATAGCTTGCATGAGTAATCATGGTGCAATATTCCATGTACTATGCGTTATTATGGTTTGAACCAGTCCTGTTTCTGGTCAAAACCTGCTCCGTTCGTTCTAGAAGATACATGCAATATCTAAAGGGACCCGACTGATGGTGTTTCATACTAATTAACATTCCAATCAGTCGGGTTTCATAGTTATGAGCGTGTCTTGATATGTACAAGGTACATGCCCACAAAATGAGATTGCTGTGCTCGCTAACAGGTACGCTAGAACAAAAATGATAATCTACAAAATAGAAGCGATGTCACCATAAGTACCAAACAAAACAATAAGACAGACATTCATAGTTACAGGTTTCTGAACATGGAACAACAAAACTAAATGGAAAACAACACAAACAACGTGTTTTTGGAAGATATTTTAGTTCGAAGATATCCCGTGTTTTGAAACGTGAGGAAACTTGAATATTTAGGAGCCGATCACTAGCGCCTGGAATTGAAATCGAATTTCATGTATTCAGAAGGTATGATAATTGAATTGTTTCTGTGTGTTTCAAGGCTGAATATGTTATAGATTTGATGTTAGGAACTTATCAATATTTCATTTACAATTAGGTATCTGGGATGAAGGAAATTTTCTCGAATATAAGTCTAACATAACATATGCAAAGCAGCTCTCAAACTGAAATATTAATTTATCAGATAAAAGTTACCTTCATAATCAGCTTATAATGTTCACACTGCTGGGACACAGGTTCCTCTCTGTGAGAGGCAGTGGGCCGTAATCCACCACGCCGGCCTAGTGCGGGTTGGTAGATGTCACATATCTTCTAATTTATGGTTCTAGGACATGCCGGTTTCCTCACGATGTTTTCCTTCACTGTTTGGAGAGCAGTGGTGATGTAATAATTTACACAAAGTAAAGCGCCTGCCTGGGTTCGAACCTACGACATACAACAAAACTTACCTGACTATAGAAAAATCAGCCATATAACTCCAGAATACTTTGAGCGAAATTAGCAGTAATATCCAAGTCGTTGTCCTCTAGGATATTACTGCGCATATTAAATGGAATACTAAAAAGAACCAACGACCCTTCATCAAACTACAGACTGCCCATACAAACATCAGAAAGTCGGAAACTCTGCAACAGTGCAGCTTCCATATCCCTTAAGAAACGCTGACAATAACCTCCCATTTCTACTTTATTATAACGTTTTCCTGGTCTTTTGTACTGCAAATATAAATAGAAAATATACCACAGAAAATAACAACGTTTTTTCTAGCACGAAATGGCTGTATTGAGTTGAATACGGCGTATCTCCTGAATCTCTGTTTGACCTTATAAAAGACTTCCTCAACTTGTTATGGAGGCGGCTCTGATCACAATATTATATTACTGATAGCGTTGACACTACGTAATGGTAGGACAGAAGGACCAGAAATAGTGGTACCTAATTGATATACATATTTTTGTAACAAAAATATGTTACCAGATGTAGATAGCATTGACTGAAGCTTCTGGTCAGCCCATCAACTTGACTTAGTAGTCCGTTACCACCGATCATCTTTTACGACACCTACAGGTTAAGAGCGCGTGACACAGGCTCACATTGCTTGGACATATGTAAGTACGCGAGCTTTGTTTTGTTTTCCATTTCGGTTTTCATATCGACCATAACAAAAATAATTACTTGCATTGCGCGCGCCGTGTATTGTATTGGGTTTCACTGTAGACTTTTTAGAGTTCTGTAGTCAACACGCCAAGACCGTCTATCTGTCTGTCTGTCCTCACTTTAGCTCAGAGACGTAGTACTAGATAGCTGTAATTTGGCATGGATATATAATATTATGTACATATTAATCCTATCCTAATTCCCAGATCAGTGGTGGCCCAGTGGTAACGGCCGCGACTTAGGTACGAGTGCACCACTGCTCTCAAAACGGTGAAGGAAAAAATCGTGAGGAAACCGGCATGTCCAAGAACAAAAAATTCGAAGACATGTGACATCTACCAACCCGCACTGGGCCCGCGTGGTGGGTTACGGCCCACTGCCTCTCTCAGAGAGGAGGCCTGTGTCCCAGCAGTGGGAACGTTATACGCTCATTATGTTATACATATTAATCACGCTGACAAAGTACTAAAATAACATCTTGAATAACATTATTTTTAGGGTACCTCCCGTGCACGTAATGGGGGGATGATATATTTTTCCCACCTATCCCGTAGTGTGGATATCGTTGGATAGGTCAAAAATATTGAGGGACCGTTTGCGTAATATTAAGCTTTAAAGTGCTCATTTTTGTTAGAGTCAAGTGTCCTCCTGCCAGCTAAATGGTTGTTTTTGGATAAGTGAAAAAATTCATGGCAGTAGTACATTTATCGAAATTAAAAGGAAAAATAACACAGCTAAGTAGGCTTTACAAGTTAACGGGTACGAGGTCGACCAACTTACATTTGCAGTTGGAGAATTGACCGTGATGTACATATATCGATAAATCGGAGAACATGTTTTTCAACTACAATGTTCAGTTTGTTTTTGGGAAAAAATCATCCCAACTGGGCCGGTTTTTTTAAATTTTGTTTTGGCTTCGATGTATTTGGAAGGTTCTGTTCGTTTTTTGATCTGATCCTTCTGGCACAGTATGTATCTGCCCTGTTACTAAGGAAGCATTTTTGGCATTCCAATATCGCATTTCTCCGTAGTATTGTTAACAAATTTCTCGCCGGGGACCCGATTCCGAGGTGGAAGCCAAGATAAATGTTGTGCTGCCTCGCCCAATCGTGCAGAACTTAATGTAATAAGAAACTTTGATACCTTTCCAAAGTTATGGTTATAACGGTGTGGAAATAACAGAAAATATAAAGGTTTTTTATTTTTGTAAATGGATAGGGTCGGAAAAGAAAGCCTGTGGATTAAAGACTTTATGGGCACCTCGATTGTAGGTACCCAATTCTAAAGATACTAATGATTTCAAAGCATTTTAGGAGTTGGTTTCATCGAAAATGTAAAATTATGACTTTGTTAACTGGGCATTTCGGATTTACCGTCCCCCAGAAGTGTGCTTTTCCTTTCCGAGAAAATATTTCAGCGATGGTGCTTCTATGACACATACCTCCTCTCAGTATATTTTCACCGAAAATGCACAATCATGATTTGGTTACTATATTTTATTTGTTGATGGCAACCCAAATAGTTTTAGTTATTTTTATTTATTAATTAGGTGTATTTTTTTTTATTTACGTGTGAAAGTGTTTGTACAAACTTACTTACAGAAATAAAAGAATTTGGTTACTTGGGTATTCCGAATCGCTTTCCTCCGGAAGTGCGCTTTTCCGAGAAAGTCCTACAGCGATGGTCACTTCGACGAAGCTATCGTTTGCCGGTTGGACGGTTCGCTGAAAAAACTTAGTCTGCAGTTGTTTTACGAAACAATACATTTCCAACTAAATTGTAGGTACGTCTGAAATTCCGTTTATCGTGGTAGCTTCCACGAAACGATTTTTAGCGGGTTACCACAATCATTGAATCGTAAAAAGCGTTAAATTAAACTATGCAAAACTAAATTCATTTTCAGAATGTGTAATTTAAAACTTGATAAACATAATTGAATTATAAAATAAACAGAATCATAAAACATGTTTATTTAACTAGAAGTAATCAACAAATGCGGACAACAATTAAGTAATATGTATTTCCACAGAAACAGTTTACGTTTTATTATTAAAATGTTTTACAAAACATTTTAGTCACCACACACCCACACAAAGTGCTAAACTCTGTCACACCAAACAGCGGGAAAGTTAAACAACAAAAGTTAAACAAACTTTACTACTGGTACATTAGTACCGGCACGAAGCGGACCGATACCTGTGTAATCGGAAAATTTTATTAAAATCCTAACAATCCAGGACGCGCATTTTGGCGTTTCCTTTGCTTTTTATTAAAAACTCCAATTGCTATAAATTACGGGCCAGCCACTTCGCGAAACGACTTTCGGTCCGACTTTTGTTTGACCCGACTTCAAGTTAAAACCGTTTTAAGGCCATCAATGAAAATCAAGTAAAAAGTTTTTGATTTAAATCGACGGATGCTCGCGCCCGCAGAAGGAACTCGAATGATTTGTCGGAATGTTCTTACTTTTGGGGTCAGAAAATTCTTTGTGAGATGCATCAAATAAATCAATCATGAAAATAATGTCTGTCTTTTACAGCCGGAAAAGTATTGTAATTTTAAGAAATTGGACAAATTCGCGAGAGAAACCTTCGGGAGTGAACAAAATGTCTCATTTACTAACAAGAAAAATAAATATAGGTATAGTAGATATTCATTAACCTATTCAAAAGTTATTTCAAGTCCAAACAACTCAAAATCTGAACAATCGCTCTAAGTATCACTAAACACCACACCATAGCGACAATCAGTGCATCAACGGTTAGTTCAACAGCACACAGTGTTACAATGTTACTATGATTGTGTTCTGATTGCGAAAACCCGGATTACCGGAGTTAGCATTACGAAATATTTGCTCTTTAATAACAGGATATATTTACACCCTGGTGTTTTGTCTGGGTGCTATGCTGCGTGCTTTAATCTATTTTTGTGTTGTGGGTACCTATGTAAAATATTAAATCAAGAAAATAATTGCTAAGCAAAGTTACAAACGTAATTTGTCAGTATATTCTAATTATACATTAAAAACAATGAGAATAATGAAACGATAAGAATAGTTGGTCGCTGTGAGTAACTCCAGACAATGTTTATGTTGTTTCTCCAGAATTAGCTTTGCTACTGTCAGGTTATATAAGTTCATATAATTGTTTATTTTATTTGACTATATATGTCAATTATTCCATTTTCACAAATTAGACCATTTCAGATTATAAAAAATAACAGATTAGATCATATTACAAGCTTTTATTTAGGTTCACCTGTCCGGTGTCTGTCTGTAATTAAATCTTGATTATTATATTCTAATTAAATTAAATCTTGACCAACTTCCCGGTTTCCGATTGAGCTGAAATAGATTAGAAACAGATAGATGATAGAAATAGATAGCTGCATATGTAAATCGGATGACAATGCAGTATTTTTATGATATGGAGCTGATCTGATGATGGAGCGGGAAGGTGACATAGAAACTCTGTAATAAAATGACGCAACCTCATCGTTTTTGGGCTCGTTTGATTCGTCTTGACAAGGACTTTGGTCCTAGATGATATCTAGGGTCTAATGATGCAGCCCATAGGTGGTCACGGGCAAACCTCAACTAAAGGTGTGAACGTCCTTCTTACACTTAAAGATAAAGCCTCAAGCTTTTAAGAAAATTAGTTCTTGTTTACGTAAGATTTATTTAGTACATTTTAGTGCAATAAATTCCTGTTTTAAAAAATACTTTTTTACCTATAATTTTTTGACCTATCAAAGAAAATAACCCACTGAATGTAAAACAAAACTGAGAGTATATTCCTAATATTGTCATTGACAAACTCTAGGGCACATCATTATCTGACTACTACTTTTCTAAAGCCTTATAAAAACATCATACAACTGAATAATCGCAAAGCATCTTCTTTATTCCGTGCTTTTAGTGTGTTTTTTTTTGCGTTACGTACTAAGTAGATAGTTAAGTAAACTTATTTTTGTATGTACGTTTTTTTTGTGACAAGATAAACATTTATTTTTCTTTATTTCTTCTTTGTTTCTAAAAACATAATATTTGAAAACTTTGAACAATCCACTTTCCACCGAAAATCAACTTTCCTAAAAACAAAGTCTGACATTACCTACCCCAGACATCTGGCAGGCTACCGATCATGACGTCACTCCAGCCGCAAATACGTCATTATCAGTCGGCTAATCCTCACTAACAGCCGGATGCCTGCCGGATCGCCGGCTGCCGGCCGGATCACTCGGAAAAGATTACATTTTAACGGGCCGTTAAACAGACAGACGACGGATAGTAAGTTAATGTTGATTGAGATTTATTTAACTGTTGTTCGTCTGAAATAGGATTGGGAACTGTAGTTGTTCCGAAGGCAAAGGAATAATCGTTGCGGTATAGGCATATGAGCTGTCTGTGATCGACTAAGTTGATGAGGATGACGAGAATATAGTTTCTCTGTTGGATTGGCTTGGGTCAAGAGCGTCTAGGAATATTATAAAACCCTTGGAACCTTTAGGACGTAAATAAGGGATTCAGGAAGATGTCGGTATTCAGAATTAAATAAAGACTGTACTTCGTCCTATACTAGTTCTAAATAAACCTAACAATCTTTCAATTATAGTGTCTTAAACATCTTTAAGTACGGTTGGACAATCAAGCATGATTTACCCTTCAAGCAAAGTGTCAGTGTAAGCAAGTTGGTGAAAGCGATTGCCAGAACACTTTTGAAAAACATAATATAATACACGATACTTTTAAAATACGAGTAGAAAAATACTCCAAGGACCATTCCCACTGGTCCTTCTGTCCGCCCCTCAAAGTAATAGACTCGCCCAGAATTAGACGTCCGTGTAATTATATAGACGCTGTTTCACGAACCAATAGATCCCCCCCTCCCCTCCACCTCCCCTCTCATCTCGCTCTCAAGTAATTTGTTTTGCGGACGCTACCGAAGATTTCAGCACGGTACAACAGGCTTGTTTTTTTTCAAATCTTTTAGCAAAATGTTTTCTTGTGTTTTTTCTCAGATGAAAGGTGATTTTGTTGGGTTTCATGTTTGTCACATTTTAGCTGTTTTTGTAAACAACTCTTTAGGAGAATTTTGTAGACAAACACAGCATTTAACATGCTGATTCAATAGTAAACATGTCGCTTGTTTTTTGGTATCCTAAAAATATAGGTAGGTACAGATAACAGTGCAAGGTGATGGAAGATAGATGAAACACTAAAGTGTCCCCACACTTGACTCTAACTAAATATAGCACTTTAACTCTTAATGTTAAGCAAACGGATCTCTGAATCGAAAAATGGTTTCCACAGAACCGCAATATTTTTGACCTATCCAAGGGTACCGCACCATGGGATAGACGAGAAAAACAAATATCATCCCCAGTTTACGTGCAAGGAGGTACCATAGGTATATATATATTTTAATTAATAAAGATTAAATTTTGCCACTTTGTTGGCGTAAATAATATGTATAGCCATGCCAAATTACAGCTTCCTAGTACTAAGAGTCTCTCAGCTAAGCCGGGGACAGACAGCCATATGGACATGGCGAAACTATAAAGGTTCCTTGTTGACTACGTAACCCTAATAACGATACTAAACAACGCTTATTGGCAACATTTATAAGGATTTCCGTTTCAAGCAAACCTTTTTAGTCAAACACTAAGCTAATAGGCCTCTATTCCTGAAAACTAATGCCCATTTTTAAAAATGTACGCCATTTAGACGATTTATCAATTCTAAAAATTATTCATTACTCACTTTGTCAATCAGTGGTGGGGATACTGCATTTCTGTCTGGTGAGGATCTCACAAGACATCTATTATTAAACTAGAAAGAGCTCAAAGAGCGGCAATCAAGGTCCTTATGTCCAAACCAAGGCTATACCCTACGGCAAGACTTTACAAGGAAATTGATGTCCTCACTGTACGCCAATTGTTTATTTTGCGCAATCTTATTTATGCACACACCCATTTACCGACTAACAGCTCTCACATAGATAATAGAAGAAGAAAAGACCTTGTATTCAAAACCATTCCACACAAAACAGTCTTTGCAAAAACATTCCCTTATATACTAGCTCCCTATATTTACAATAAAATGAGTAAAAATGTGCCGCTAAAGGAAATACGGCATTATAAATTTAAAAAAGTAGCTACAAACTTGTTGGTTGTATTAAATTACCAGGAAACTGAAAACCTCTTAAGTGTTCTTGGGTAACCTACAACTACCAAGCAAATTCTATACGATTATCTACATGTCACATACATATATATCTGCCTACATACATATACACACACCCTAATACACAAGCACACACACGCCTCATACAAACATTCTAATACACGTAAATACATATACACACACCATAATACGCAAGCACACACACCTCTCATACTAACATTCAAATCTTAATTTTTTAATTTCTTTTATTTTTACTACCTAATTGTAAAGTTAATTAAGTAGAAATACTTAGTTAACTTATTTATTACAATAATAACCGAAATTTGCACAAAACTATTTTTCGAGTAAATAGATCAACCACGAATCGTTACTGTTACGTATAGCACGGGTACCTACCTAGTTTAAGTGACAGTGTTCATTTAATTAAAAAAAAATATTTGAACCAATAAACGTTGTTATTATTATTATCTTTTATTTCATTATTTACACAATAAATTATATTTTTAAATATTAGAAAAATATAAAAACATTTAAAAATATAAAAATTGGTAGCCCACCGGTATCGGGAACAGGGTCCAAGCTACCGGCGGTCAGGGCTCCAGAGAAAGGAACCTCCTAACAATGCGAGCCGTGTCCAGAAGTACCGCTCTCTGAATCAAGCCCTTAATCCAGCCGTCCAACGAGAGCCTCCTTAGGTGTTGGTCGAGGCTCTTGGCAATTAAGCCATTGGCTGATATGACTATCGGCACAATGATTGCTGAATTCACATCCCACATGTCGACAAACTCGCGAGCCAAGTCAAGATACTTGATTTGTTTATCTTTTTCGGCTTTCACGAGGTTTCCGTCATGAGGGACTGTTATGTCATTGTGCGCCGCTCTGTTCGATCCACCACCACTATATCAGGTTTATTGGCAACAATAGTCCTGTCAGTGATGATGGATCGTTCCCAGTACAATGTGATATTTCCATTTTCAAGAACTGGGTCGGGCACATACCTGTAGTACGGCACTTCCGATTCCACAAGGCTGTATTTCAGAGCAAGATGCTGATGGATAATCCTGGCTACAAGGTTGTGTCTATGTAAGTACTCTTCGTTAGCTAGTCGAGAACACCCGGAGATAATGTGTCGGATTGATTCTCCCGGACGTTGGCATGCCCGACACACGTCAACCGTGCCGTCCTTCACAATAAATCTACGGTAATTCTTCGTCATGATAACTTCGTCCATAATTGCACAGACAAAACCTTCGGTTTCCCCAAAGAGGTCACCGAAACGTAGCCAGGCTACAGGCGCTTGGAAATCTACATCGGGCTCATGTAGGGCCCGGAAAAAGCGTCCGTGAAGCTTCTTACTCTGCCATGCCTCCCTGCGATCGTTAGTGTCAAGCACTACAAGCTTGCGCCAGTTCTCTTTAGCCAAGGAGAGTGGGGTGAGGCCCTTGTCCACCGCGACCACATCTCGATGCATCCCCACGTCGGCTTTTAGGAAATATTCCCTGAGACTGCATACCTCGCGATTGTGCAGGGTCTTAGCGTTTAAAAAACCTCGACCTCCACACTTTCGCGGGATATACTCGTACAGTCTCATTACCGATGACCGTGGGTGATGCATTCGATATGCAGTCAGCAGCGTACGGACCCGCCTATCCAGGGCGTCGAGTTCGGTCTGAGTCCATTTGAGTATGCCGAAAGAGTACATCAAAACCGGCATGACCCAACCGTTGAAGGCGCGCACCTTGTTTCCGCCTGATAGAAGACTATTAAATATTTCTTAGGGCGGTCAAAAAAGCGCTCCGTCAACGTTTGCTTCATGTCAGTAACATTGATGCCCAACGCTTCCGACATACCCAAATACTTGTAGGTTTCGGATGCGGAGAGGGCTCTAAGGTTTATAGAATCCGAGAGTTGGGTTCCCACGGATTCCACAATCTTCCCTCGCTTTACATAATAATAATAATATAATAATAATAATGTTTATTTGCCAAAAACAGTGATTACATTTCCTTATAGTCTACATTAATAACTAGGTTTACAAAAACAAAATAAGACGCAAAGGAAGCATTTTGCTTATGAACTCCACACTAGGTCGAGCCTGTCTCGTGGAGTCAATGGGTGGTATTACCATATAGTGAAAATGCGCATTACATTGATACATATGAAAATCGTTAATTATTAGGGAAATTAAAACATTGTTTAGGTTTAAAAGTGCAATTAAAACAATAAAAATTAATCTTTCTTGATTAAAACAAAAAGTAGGTAAACATACTATTATGGGAATGTGCACTATGTGTAAGAATGTGAGTGAGTGTTTGTGAGTGAAAGAGAGTGTGAGTGTGTGTAGACACATGCCTACTACTAGTGTACTATGAAATTACCTTTAAAAGAGATTCAGATTCACCATATGATTGGGCTAGCAGCCATTTGCGAACAATCTTTTTTACTTGGCTTGTTCTAGAGTTACTGATAGAACATGCATGACCGCACATTTATCCACTCCAAATTCCATCCTGATGGCTCTACTGAAAGTTTCAGTTATGTTCCGTAGCTCCATCAGTTGCAAATTATTGGAGGCAAAGAGTTTTAGGTCATCCATGTAGAGGAGGTGAGATATAACCTGACTACCTCTCCTCAACCAATAGCCTAGACCTGAATCCTCCAGCAGTGTGCTTAGAGGATTCAAGGCTAAGCAGAACCAAAGCGGACTCAAACTATCGCCCTGAAATATGCCTCGCTCGATCCTTATCAGTTCGCTATTCCTCTGGATATTTCGACATCCTGGATAGCGAAGGACCGTCCACCACTGCCCCATACACGACATCAGGAAGGTGCGCAGCGTTGCATCTACTTTATACAACTCCAACACCCTCATGAGCCATGTATGTGGCACCGAGTCATAGGCCTTATAATCTATCCAACATGTCGACAGATCCTTTCGGGAATGACGAACCTGTTGGCTAATGGTCATATCAATGAGGAGTAGCACCTTAGTACCGCGGGACCCATTCCTACATCCATTTTGAGAGGCAGACATGATGGAGTTGGTGTCAATATGTTCGTTAATTTTAGCTCTCAAAATAGATGTAAGAACTTTATAGACCTTCGGTAAACACGTGATCGGCCTATAATTTTTGGGTTCCGCGGTGTTACCTGATTTAGGGAGCAGGTGGGTAACTCCTGTCGTTAGGAATTGGGGTAGCGAACCAGACTCCAAAGCATTCTGGTACTGAGCCGCCATGCGAGCGTGTGGCCTTAAAAACCATTTGAGCCAGAAGTTGTGCAGCCCGTCTGGCCCTGGGGACTTCCAGTTAGGTAACGGACGGACTACACGAGCCACATCTTGGGGGCTGATGGTAATAGCCCCCATTTCTGGTATTGGATCGCAAGCTCGCTCGACTTCTCGAGCCCAATCACCTTCGGTGTGACTGACAGGCACCGACCAGATACTGCGCCAGAATGAACACATGACATCATCATCCGGCAGGCGCGTGCCAGTCACACCTTGGTCCGGTCGCTCCCAACCCCTATAAACCCACCTTTCATCGCTCTGGAAGGTACGATTCTCAGTGTATCGTTCTACTCGCCGCTTATACCTACGAATAGGTTATTATTATTATTATTATTCCTTTTGAAAAAGCTGTGCTATTTCAATGTGGTTTATTTTTTATTCTGCAAACCTCCTACCAATTAATAAATTCCTCTCTTCCAAAAACTCACGAACACCACAATAAATTGCCCCGTAGCCCGACCTTCACCCCCAAATTTTAAACACCCGCTATTTATTTTTGTTCTCTGTCAAGCTCTTTGAAAGAACTTTGTTAACGACCACATGAATATTTCATACAAGCTGGGGTACTGCCGAGCTCCCAAGCTCCCAAGTTACACTTTATTACACAGAAACCCTTGACTGAAGAAGTTACGCAGTTTTTTTTTTCAGGAATATCCTGAATTATTCATACGTAGTACTTTTTAAGCACTTGATAAAAGTATGCTGGATTTCAGGAATCTTTTGTACTTTGATATGTTATTAAATCTTTGGAGATGTTGTGAGGAAATTGAAAGTTTTTTCATATATGATGTTTATATACCTTTGTTGAGAGGCTTTTGGTTATGTTATGGATTCCATATTCTTCTTTTTGCCTTCGGGGAAAAATTGATCAGTGAGTGATTTTAAGAATGGTGCTACCGTGAGAATATTGTGTGCCTTAACCTGGGTCAAATAAATATATGTTCTTTCTTTTCTCGGACTTTATGACCTTTTAGGACCCAATAGGGTATCACTCATATATGTTCGATATTTAAGTGTAGCATGAAGATTTTTCTGTGACGTAGACAGACAGTGCTTACCACAGCAAAGTTAATATAAATAAATATTTCTAGGAAAATATACTCAGAATATCGAGCAAGCAACCTCTCAAAGGCTGCATTGAAGTAAGTAGGTTTCGACGAATCGTGCTTTGATGGAAAAGTCTCGACAAAATGTGTGTCAGTGAAATGATCTAGCGTTCAAAAGATTCGTCAGCGAACGATGAGTTGATAACGAAACTTAATGCAAATAAACTTGAAAATATTATACACAGGTCAACAAACAATTCGCTAATTTATAGAAATGGTACACTTTGGTATCTATCCTGGTGTATATACCCAACTCAACAAACTAAATCTAATTTTCCTAGAATATAGAATTAGTTACCAGAGAGTTCAACTTCCTCGAATTCTTTCGGTGGGGAAAAAATAAGTACATATTTATTGGATCTCCAACAGAGGCTACACAATTTCATGTAAGTTTACAAGAACAAGGTTTTAGTGCGCGTACACAACACAAAAATCATAGATAGGAAACAAAATGAAATACAAAACCAATGGATAATAACCATAAGAGTGTAATAATAATGTAAAATCTAAATATTTGTACGGCTGGAATGCCGAATATAGTGAAACCCATAGATCATAAGAACTTATGTCAGCTACCTATATTCTTGCAAATAATTAATATATCACATTCATTCATTCATTCATTCAAGACAACAGACAAAAATAACAAAATATTATGACTTGGATAGTTTAACTTTAATGTATTTTTTAAACTTTGATATTTTGCATGTAATATCCAATTCATTACGCTTCGATACGTCGTTATACTGCTTACAGAGCCTTGGCAAAATGGCGAAGTGTACGAGGTTTGTTTTGGATCCCGGCACATAGTACTTTAGTTTATAGTTACTTTTGCCCGACAAGTGAGATGGATTATACTAATACTACTACACCGTATTCCACTCAGCACCGATTTCAACCGCACTTGACCGAATGGCACCTATGCTATTCCACTGATGGCACCGAAACAACATTTTGTTGAGTGCGTATTTTTTACTGTTGAATAATTAGTATTCATAAACAAAATAGGGCCCAAAACTCGAACATTATTTTACCATCTGCTATTGATTTCCTAAACAATAATAATTTTCGCATTCCCATTGTAATTAAATACCGAATTATGCTGTAGTTTAATCATGAATACATAGCGCACAAAACAGATAGGTACAGAAGGCCGGCTCCATACAGCGAGCGAAAACAGGCGCACGCAGGCGTGGACGAGTACGTACAAAGAATCAAACAAATGCCAGTCGCAAGTATGCGTGCGTGTGCATAAGTTTTATGGAGCCCACCGGCTGTACCTACCTATTTTATGAACAGGATGTGCAAGGAATGCAGCTCTGTTCCAGTTTCATGTGAATACTGAACAATGACAATGACTGTATCAAATGGAATATCGATTTTGGAAGTTAAAATGAAATGATGCAATGGACAACCAATCAACTAGTTTATTAGTCTACTATTCGCCTAGTCTCTTCCAATTTGCATCACAATATAAAGAAATAAACACTCAAGTCTTCGCTTCCTCTTTCATCTTCACTTTCTTTGGTCATCTGTCAAGCTTCTAATGCGAGGCACAGTTATTGAAGCAAATACTCGTATTAGCTCGAAGTCGTACACGGTCATATTAATTTTGTCTGGTATGACACCTGAATCCGAAACTTTAACATACTCCCTGAGGCACGGATGAGTCTCGATATGTATCGAACAGACTGTAGACACCTCACTACATGTACTGACAGCGGCAAGGATAACTTAACGTTACGGATCCATTAATTTGTAGAGTATTTAGCCTTTTCATTTAACTTGTTCCACTTTCGACCAAAATATCATCAATTCAACAGTGAGTTACTCAAAGGCGCAGCTGGTCAACTATTACTATTGCAATATCACAAAACAACAGAGCGAATAGCAATAGTTTTAAAAGCGCCATTACTTGCACAAATGGGGCAGGCAAAGGAAATAAAAATAAACATCCAGCCGAGATATTTAGTCGTTGCCAACGGGCGAACACGACATAGAGAGACACAGAAAGTCTAGTAGATGAAAATACTCGATACAAAGATAATTATACAGTTCAAAGTCGCTGTAATTGTGGCCCCTATCAGGATACCAGCGCTGCGACACTTATTTTTTAAGTACCGCAGCATTATGCTGAGATAAGAGCCTTTTGGCCTCGTACAGGACTTTTTTTTTAATTTAAATTTATTTTACTTTTTTTTATGTTTCTATGAGTGTTTTTTAGTTTAATTTGTGATCTACTGTGCGAGTCCCAATATTTTTTTTTTCTTTCTTTCTAATTGATTTAACATATTTATGTATTACATATTCAGTGTACAGTCAGCCTGAAACACATGCACTGACTGGACAGGCCCACTCAAATTTGTATGGTTCTGCTCAAAAGATCATGTCAGACACTAATCTACATGGTCCTCAAATGATCTGACTAAGATTATTTCCGGATTTTTATATACACAATTGACCTTGGTGAATTTTATGTATACCATTGTATACATAAAATTCACCAAGGTCTATTCTCAAGGTCGCGTCATTACGTGAATATTTACTTTGTCTCTAAAGACTATGTGGCCATAGTTTTCTCAGTTATTTTTATTCATAGTCTGGCAGTTTCAGTAATTTTTACGGTCTACATATTTATGTAGCAGATGTATTCGTCGAATGGTTGAGCTCCTTAAATTCTGAATTGAGTTGCACGATTACTGACAAAAGCGTGCACTGGCTGGACTGGTCCACTCAATCTGCGTGGTTCTTTCCACACAAAATAGCATTTTATACACCAATCTACATGGTCTTCACATGATCTGATCAAGACTTTGTCTGGACTTTAAAAAAGACTGTGACCTCTGAGTTTGTTTCGGCCTTTCTTCTCAGAGTAGTCACTCGTAGATAGAAAATGCTGCCCTCATCTAGTTTTTAAAATACGATGGACGTATACAAATCTACTTACAGAAATAAAATCATTTATCATTATCATTAAAATATTGCATCAACGTGTAGGCACTAAACGTATATTGGATACTTAATCGTAGCTACACATTGATAAAGTACTCGTATTATGGAACACAAATTGTATGAAGTGAATTATTGTCGATGTATAGATTTTTGAGGCTGACTTTGCAATCCAGAGCATTACTAAAATAAAAAAAGAAAACTAAGCCGATGTAAGACCTACAAAAGTTGTTCATATTTAGAATACCTGTTGTCCTGTCATAATAACCTGTGTGCGTGAGCATTGAAAGCATGTGTTACTACTATCTTTATTTTATTCTACCGTAAAGTGTTATTTCTTCTTCCTTACCGAGTTCTACTTTAAATCTATTTTAAAGTTTACTTTCTGTATTGTTATTTGCATTGTCATAGTCAGTTCTGGGATGTACTGCTGGTTTAGCTTACCAGTTCATTTTCGTTGTTATTACTCGGTTAATTATGAAAAGTGCAGGATTGTGTTCGACGGAAAGATATTTCAGATATTCTTAGTCCGACTGTCAATGTTGGTTTATTTTTTTGGGGTTTTTCATAAATAGGTCGTATAGAGACAATCAAAAAATTTGTCATTACATGTGCATAATATATACATATTACAATCACACTTCTGAAAATAAGGTAATAGCATTATAATCAACAAGGTGTGTGATGATTATGATAGTATTTCCTATTTCGTAAGATACAGCGGTTTATTAGGTAACTTTAAATTCAAAAGTGGATAAATATCCACAAACATGCGTAAAAGTTTTTGTCGTAAATATGACACAAACTTTTACACACTTTAACTTTCCAAAAGTAACTACAGCTATGCTCCTTTTGAAATCCATGTGAATTTCACTCCATCTTTCAATATCACATCCTAATATTATAAATGCGATCGTGAATTGTTTGTTTGTTTGTTACGCTTTCACGCTAAAATCGCCAAACGGATTTAGTTGAAATTTGGCACAGAGGTAGACCCTTTTTTTGGTGGGAAATTATCAAATAGCTTCTCTCGCTCTGGGCCAACCGGGAGGGCGTGTTAGACTCTTACTGACTAAAACCCACCCGTGTTCCTTTCATTGCCTGTGTGTTGCCTGAGGCCACGGTATCCCTTTCGGACTTTCCCGCTACCCCGGCAGACATCGATCCTAGCGGACCCCTACAGTTGTGCTGACATCTCTTTGGGGCACGCGTGGAACACAACGCGCCGTCAATCTGGGCCTGGTCCTTATCAGATGGCGAGCTACCCATTGCTCACCGTTCACAAGCCCACGCCTAAGTTGGCCGGGAATCGGCCTGGGATTCTCGACACCCAGGGCGTCTCCTGCACCAGCTAGGGCATGAGGGCGCAATATTTGCCTCTCCCTTACCCGTTCCGCCTCCTCCTTTGCGAGTATTACTGTTTCGCAAAAGGAGGCTTTACATACCCTCTTGCTTCATACGATGGCCTGGACTAGGGCCGGACGCAAGAGATCGCCGTCGCCGATCGCCTCCATGAGGACACGGTCGTGCTCCACCGTGTCCTCCGGGAGATCCACACAAAGGTGACACCCAGGCGTTTCCTCCCGCCTTATATGGAACAGGAACCTACCGAAGCAGCCGTTTCCGGTCAGGACCTGGGTCAGGTGGAAACTTGAGTAGACCCTGATCTGAAGAAGTACATCGGCTACTTTTTATCCTGAATAGCAGACGAAGTCGCGGGCAACAGCTCATTACAAATAATTTACACAAGCTTCTGTAATAGCTACCTACTATTTAATCTATACATAGCTTCTATTCCTCCAATCACAAACTCCTATACAAAGGTCCTACCTCCTAAACATTTTCATGCCTATTAACTCCGTAATTAATCCACATGTTGATACGTGGGAATTAATAGCATATTTTACGGACGAACACAGTGACATCATCAATGGAGCTATTGATCGTGACTTTCGTGTAAAGGGCTGGAGTGTGACTGATGTATGTCCCGCTGGTAGATTAGATGGTGTAGACATGATTGGATAAGTGATGATTGATTTTGGTATTGTGAGAGATAGCTTCGAGGATTGTATGAATATAGCTGATGTTATGGTGACAGGATTACCCAGTTAGCAAAGTAACAAAAGTACTCAAAATTCAAAATTACATAAGACAGTCCCCCAAAACAAATTCCCCAGGAACACATGCATTTGTTAAGTTAGAAGAACTTGATTCCATACAAAAGTATGCTAATTAATTAACATTACATGAAAAGCAACCACAAGACATTAGATTAAATTATTTGCCACACTAGCACACGCAAAAGCAGGAAGGAGGAACAAAGGAGGTTCTTATAATGAACCTTTAGTTTTTAGGGATTCGTAACCAAAAAAGATTCCAACGGGAGTATAATTATTACTAAGCCTGTGCCGTGTAACTATGTCTGATCAGGACTGTCTAAATTGTATTAATTGTTCTGAAACCCAATGGCTCTAATAACTTTGATCCGATTGAATAATGTTATAGATTTTATTGATGCAGGCATAGATTGTGATACCGGGGTGCGTGTCTCTCATTTTGTACCATCTCTCTATGAGTTCAAGGAGATATTGATAGAAACGGTAGAATCCTTACCATACTACTTATCATACTACTTCCTCTCCCAAACTTATCCATCTAATAGTAGAATAGCATAAATATTTGATTCCAGCTAACGAAGCGCCCAGTTTCCGCCAGAGGGCGCTCGTTAATTATTAAACGCCAGTCACAAACTGAGACTTGTTGCCAACATTGACGTAAAACGCGGAAGAAGATGACTATGAATATTTTAATGAATTTTACCAAACACTGAGTAATTTTAAAGTTTTATGGTTCTTTGTAGTAAAATAGAGGGTTAGAGATCATTGTTAAAGAATTGGTAGATGTAGAAGGATCTGGAAAATAAAGTTATAAGAAGGTATGCAAGACAGATACTGAGCATGTTGTCGGAAAATAGAACTTCTATAAGCTGTCAAATTGTAACGATAAAATGAAATTATACTCTTTTCTTGGAATCGGTAGTAAGAGTTTTCAGCGCTCATGAAATTATTAGTAAATTTTTTAAGAAATTCTTCATAAAATTGTTAAAAAATTCTTAGTAAAATTGTAAAGAAATTCTTAGTAAAACTGTCAAGAAATTCTCATTAGCATCCTGGAAAATAAATTTTATTCCTGTATTCCAAGACACCCCATTACGCAAGGCTTAATTCCTAAATTAAATGTTGTACATTTCTGCTTAACCCTTCAAAAAGTACAACTATGCTAAAACATGGTATAATCCAACATTATCAACATAATCCTGCACCGAAGGCCGAGGGGCGCGGGGGTGAGGTAACGTTAATTATGAGCAAGAAAGTTTTCCCGCCGCGAGTTCGGCAATTTTCGCCACACTTCGTACCGAGGCTTTAATTATATGGATTGAAAGGTAGCTGATCTCTATAGCTTCAGCTTTTAGGTAGATAGTTATTAAATCTAGGTGTGTTGGAGATCAAAGATTGGTAATCCTGAAAGTGATAAGTTCAAATGTTATAGGGAAGACGTATATTAATATGTTTTGTCATACTTATCGCGTATCAACATTGAACGGATTATGAGAACGAAATGAGAGTGCTCAAGTATATCCACATAAAATTTACAAAAGGCTAAGAAATATGTTGCACCAATAAGTTGGACAAAATTTTATTTTACTTAAATAAAATGTAACTTTGTTTTCAAGGACTTTCGTAATATTAAGTATTTTCGTAAGTTGTTCTTTGAGAAAATAAATATCTGACCGAACCGAAATAAATTGTCATTTTTACCCGACTCCCCAGAAGCAGGGTTAAGTTTTTCGAGAGTATGTATGTATGTACGAGTATGTCTATTTCTTTGGCACGCTCTGTAGTCTAAACGGCTTGATGGTTTTTAACCTAAGAGGTGTCGTTCGATTTGTCTTCATTGCGGAAGTGACATAGGCTATATAATTTTTATATATTGCATCTGCAAATACAAATAAGGGAGGAAACATTTTTTTTAAATACATTACAACAATATTCATATCAAATAAATAATAATAATAATAAACCGTTTATTTTCTCTTCACAAGTTATGAACTTAATCCTAAAATTTTACAGTAGTGCACGAGGAGCTAACTTTGTGAGAGACTGGAGCCTGAGGTAGGTTTATAAAAACCTGTATTACAGGTCACCAGGGCCCTCCCGCGGCTAGAAGCCTGTCCTTTGCATACACGACATAATAATAAAGCAATGTGTATGTATTTTTCGCAAATATCCACTTGTGAAAAATAAATTAAGAATAATAGTACAAAATTTAGTAACAGATACAAAAAATAGAAAAAGTTTCGGGGAAATACCAGTGGGTGTGTGTGAGTGACCGGAGAAGTGTATGAGAGAGATGTAAGATTGAATGTGAGAGGTTGCTTGAGTGAGTGTTTGTGCGAGTTTGGTAGGTAGTATGCGGAAGCAACAGAGGGAATGCGTAATTCGTATAAAGATAGTCTATCTGAGAGGGATCAACAAGTTCTCGGTTCCCTGATAGTCTAGAGTTTTTAAATAGGTAGTGACTTTGATTTTACATTTGTATTTAATTAGAGGATAAATATTAAATTTGTTATTTAGCTTATTATAAAGGTATGGTCCGAGGAAGAAGAAGAAATTACGCGAGTGTGCACAGCTGGAAGGTTGTGTTTGGCATACTCTGCCTTTACGGCGCTTATTCCTATTAAGGTTCGGATCGTATTGCAACAAGGAGTGTTGTTTAAGCACCGTACGCAGTATGTAGGTTTGCCTGACAGTGAGTAAATCCCAGTTCTTAAAAAGGTCTACGGTTGGGAATAGATAGGGGAGACCGGCGCCAACTTTGAGGATGGCACGCTGTGCTCTCTCAACTTCAATGAGGTAAGTCTTGGCGGCACCTCCCCAAGATGTAATGCAGTAGTCTATTAAGGATTGGCATAAAGCATCGTAAACCATCTTAATAACCCGTCGGTCCGCTACGTGTCTAAGGGTTTTGAAGATGTAAATAAGTTTACGCAACCGTGTTACAAGGACTTTTATGTGCGGCTTGAAGGTCAAGAACTGATCTATAATGATACCAAGATATTTGATATCTTCGATTCTTTGGAGAGCGGGACAGGAGCACAACGTGTTGTCAGGAACACAAGCATGAGAGTAAATGCTAAAATATAATGGGGGAAGTTGATTTGACCTATGGGAAAAAGTTACATATTTGGTTTTATTAACATTTAACGTCAGGACATTCGATCGGAGCCATTTGCAAACTCGATTAAAACCCTTTTGGGCAGTATCAAATACCTCCTCCCAGCTTTGTCCACTAAAAAAGAGAGCAGTGTCATCAGCGAATGTAATGATTTTGCCCTTGTGGACTTGCAGTTGGCAGAGGCTGTTGATATACACCAAGAACAACGTTGGTCCGAGAATGCTGCCCTGAGGCACACCGAATTCGACACATGCTTCATCGCTTAGCCAATTGCTTAGCAATTAAAAGCTAGTAATGAGTAAATTCTATATACAGGGTGTGGCGTAAGTAGTGGTCCACCGTTCAGGATTCGATGAACCAGATAATTAACTATAACAATTAAAAATTTTAACCATTTTTACCCAAGGGTTACGAAAATATTTCCTTTTTGTCTTTTATTTACGAAATTTCTATCTTTTTTTACAAATTTGTTTGTAGTTTCAACAAAAACCACTATTTTTTCATTTTGATTTCTGTTAATTACTGCTGAATACTAGAGCTATCATGATAACTAATGATTTTTTATGTAAATTCAGCTCTTTTGAAGAAAAAGTTGGTTCTTCTCTAATTTTAACCCTAATTTTTAAAACACCTTCAAGTTCAAGAGCGATTTTTGTAAAAAAAACGTACTACATTGTCAGTGCCCATGCCCATTTAATAATATGCCTACTAAATACCGATTTCAAAATGATATCACTATAACAGATCCAATAATTTAACAAAAAGATATTCAATTTTAATTGAAGAAAAGAAGATTTTCATGAAACTACTTTTTTAAACTTTGTTGCGTTAAGACGCTGACAACACCTAAACCGCGGTCACTGTCAGATTGCATGGAAAAGAAAGAGAAGCGCGATGACACAACGCTTGTAATTTATTGCAAAATATGAAGCAATTATCTATTTACTCAAAATTGAGTTGAGTAATCGAAAATAAAAAACAACCAAGTTCTGCATTCAAATAAGACGTTCTTGTTATTAATTAAATGTGTAAGGTATTTTGATATTTAATACATATATTTTTGATTAGAACTCAAGGTAAGAGGTTAGTTTAACGTTAGTTTGTATCGAGATTTTTTTTTCAAAACGTGTTTTGGTAACAACCAAGTACTGGGAAATATGTTCAAAATTAACATATATTTTTTCCGCTACCACAAACTATACAGATTTGGCAAATTTTTTTTCTCAAGAGAAGCCTATTTTGGTCAATTGGGTCTTGTAAGCGCCTTAATACTATTACAAAACGTATAAAAACTCAAAAAACGGATACAGTGTAGCTTTTTACAATTCAAATGTGATTTGTGCTAAAGCACAAACATGTCAGGTAAAAAAACCCTGACCCTTTTTTTACCTGAGACATGTTTGTTTTGTTAACAAAAACCGGTTGAAGCTCTCGCAATCGAGTTACGCACAATAGGAGTGATAAGGAAGAGAAATGGTAGGGTATTGCTATCTCTTTCATTACTAACGTTGAAATCTTCAGAAATCTCGAAATGATTTAGTACGATCTCGTCACTCGTGTCGTGCGTCGTATGCGTTTCGTTTTTATTCTGCCTGTGTTTACCTCCGCCATTTTTTTACCCCTGCCTGCCCCCGGACTCTGTTTAATTTACCTACTGATTGGACTTGTTGTTTTGGTGATCTCTGCGATATTGGCTACGTGTACTGGTGATTTTGGCTTGCTCAACGATTTGGACAAACGTGCAGTGCAGTGACAATTAAAAAAATGTCTCGGTACACACCGCGCGAATATGCTGACATGCATTTTATTTATGGCGAATGCAGAGATGTCGGTAGAGAAGCAGCTCGACTTTATCGGGAGAGATATCCCGATCGAAGACATCCAGACCACCGAGTTTTTGGAAGAGTGCATAACGCATACACTGAGGGAAGGATACCTGGCATAGGCGTTGGCGGTGCAGGTGAAGGACGACCGCGACGACACAAGGATGAAGAGGTAATGAATTTAGTTACAGAAGATCCTTCAACATCGATCCGTGTCTTAAGTCGCAGAACTAGCATATCAACTAGATCTGTACATCGAATACTCAAAAGACATGAACTGTACCCATACCACTATCAAAGGGTACAGTCATTGCTACCAAGAGATTATCAATTGAGAGTAACATTTTGTAGAGAAGACCCGCAGTTTTTTAATAAAATACTATGGAGCGACGAGTCATCCTGCAAAAAAGATGGATATTTAAATCTACATAATTTGCATAACTGGCAGCTAGAAAACCCGCATCTCATAAGGCAAAACAGATCACAGTATCAATTTAAAATAAACCTTTGGACCGGAATCATTAACGGACAAATAATCGGTCCACACGAGCTGCCAGAAACATTAAATGCAGAAAGATATTTAAGTTTTTTGCAAATTGACTTGCCCTTGCTTCTGGAAGGTGTCGTTCCTGAAGTCCAAGAAGACATGTGGCTGCAGAACGATGGCTGTCCCGCTCACTACGCTGTTAGAGTACGAGAGCACCTTGATACAGCGTATCCAAATAGGTGAATAGGGCGCTAAGGTCCAATATTGTGGCCACCACGCTCGCCATATCTAAATCCCCTAGATTTCTTTTATTGGGGTTGCCTAAAAGAAAAAGTCTATAGCAAAGAAATCACTAGCATTGACCAATTGAGGACTAGAATCCAGGCAGCAGCTAGAGACATCAGCGAAAGCGGGTTTGCCCGACGAATTAAACGGTCGTTTATTCGACGTTGCAGAGCGTGTATAGCTGCGAATGGTGGCCATTTTGAACATTTTGTTTAATTTTAATGATTGTAATCATGACAAAGATTAATAATAAATGATAAATAAAGTGATTTGTTTTTTTTTATTCTTTGTTCAAATACCTAAACTAACAAGTTAGGTCTAGATAACTCTGCAATAGTAGTTTTTTTTTATACAAATGGGCACTGACACTGTAGTGTATTTTTTTGCAAATATCGTAAGTATTAACGCAGTAAAGTTTAAAAAAGTAGTTTAATGAAAATCTTCTTTCTTCAATTAAAATTGAATATCTTTTTGATAAATAATAGGATCTGTTATAGTCTGTCATAGTCGACTCGCACGCGCCGGGCATCGCACGAATCGAGTCCTAATTGCACGTATACCTACCGCGCGAGTGGGGGCCGTTATTCATAATGGCTTCCAAAATTGTGAAATGTGCAAGTCGTAATGTGGTGATCAACGAGGTCTTGGCTTTTATTTGTAATAAGCTTGACGTTATGAACGAGCAAAGTATTGGTCAGATTTGTGTTAGTGCTTTCGATGACACCGAGATATTGGCTGCTAAAAACTTGTTGTTCGACTCCATATCGACAACAAAACGTAAGAAGATAAGAAAACGACAGGGGAAAACTTTAAGGGATATTGACGACATCATATGCGTGCTCAAGGAGACTGATCCGGAGGATATTCCTACTTTCATAGCACGAGATCTGCATAAGTTGCCGCCGGTGCTATTTGACCATGTAGATGTTACCCGCTTACTAAAAGACTTGGTGACAATGAGAGGCGAAATGGAACGAATTTGTGATGAATATGTGACAGTAAAACAGTTTAAGGAACTGGAATTGGAAATTGAAGTGCTCAAAAATGCATCAATTGTTAACAATGTTACCCTAAGACGGGGTGTGGGAAGAACTAGATTATCGAGCTTTGAGTACGAGAGTGGACCCCTAGCTTTGTCTCCACAGCGTGACATCCTGCCAACAGAGGGTAGTGTGAAAACACCGTGCGGTATTTTTAACGGACGGCCGCTCGTGCACAAATCAGCTGATAGTGAGCTAAACGTCGGTCGCCAACCGCCGCTGGCACCGTTGGTGAGTCATCTGACTCCGCCTCTAGTGCACGCTACTGCGGTACACACAGCTCCCCCGAATGAAAACAATCGATGTGCAATTGCAAAGAAAAGTTTCTCAGATGTGTTACATGAAGGCGAGTGGAAATCCCAGAAACAGGATGAGAAATGGACCTATGTTCAAAGAAAAAGGCTTCAGAATCGCTTTGTGGGAAAAACTGGAAAAGCTACAGTTGGTGCCGACTCTAAGTTCAAGGCGGCGGACAGTAAGGTACCTCTTTATATTTATAATGTGTCAAAGGACGCGTCCGTGTGTGACATCATAACCTATGTTAAGAGTAAGACTAACATAGATGTACGCTTAGAGAAAGTAAACATGAAATTGGTGAAAGATTATGATGCATATAAAGTGTATGTCCCTAAGTGTAAACTGGATACATTTTTAACTGACGACTTTTGGCCAGATGGAGTACTATATCGCCCTTTTGTGGAATTTAATAGACGTACTGACTCCGTGAAAAAATCGAGATATGGCTAATTAAACACCCACACAATAATAATGGTGAACAAAAATACACTCATTAGCTTTAATTGTAAAAATATCAAAAGATCCGTTGAATGCGTGAGAAAACTTTGCCGTTCGGCGGACGTCGTGGCACTACAAGAAACCTGGCTACTTCCACACGACTTGCCTTTCCTGGGTGATATTGACATCGCTTTTTCATACGCGGGCAAGTCTGCTGTGGATACGTCTGAAGGAGTCCTAACTGGGAGGCCATACGGAGGAGTAGCTCTGCTATGGAGGAAATCTGCTTTCCCGTCGGTGTCTGTTATACAGTGTCGTAGTGTGCGACTCGAGGCAATTAAAGTGAAACTTGACCACGAGCGCACAATAATAGTATTTTCGGTATACATGCCTACAAACAAAAGTGAAAACCAACCATTGTTTTCGGAGTGTCTCGGTGAAATAAGTGCAATAATTGAAAGCAATAAGGTGGAATCTGTTTTTATGCTTGGTGACTTCAACTCACACCCGGGCGGTTTATTTTCGAAAGATTTAAAATTTCTGTGCGGAACAATCGTTGTCGTGTGTAGATATGGAGTTGTTGCCGAGTGACTTACATATGTTTGTGTGTCAGGTGAGCGGTACACAGTCGTGGCTAGACCATTGTTTAATAACAAGCGCCGCGCGAACGTCTGTACTTAATGTGTCCGTCATTTATGATACCTACTGGTCAGATCATTATCCTATATCAGTTCAATGTAATCTTAATGTTATTTTGCCTAAACGTATTAATATTAGTAAAGTTTGTAATCGTGTAAAGTGGGGGGAAAGGGATCAATCTCAAATACAAAAATATTATGATCATTGTAATTTAAATCTTAAACAGTTAGACTTTCCATCAGAATTTGTTAATTGTGCAGATACATTATGTAATAATCAGGAACATAAGTTGTTATTAAACAAAGTGTACCTTGATATCGTTATTATATTATCTACGGGTGCGGAATTAAGTTATAGTGTACCTAAGCGGAAGTACAATACATATGTACCTGGTTGGAACAAATATGTGAGTAGTGCACACAGGGAGGCTCGACTTTGTTTTCAAATGTGGTTATTACACGGTAAACCAAAATCCGGACATATTTATAGTAAAATGTGTGAGACTAGAAAAGTATTTAAATCAAAATTGAAATACTGTCAAAACAATGAGGATCAGATCAGAATGGACATTATTGCAAAACATCACACTGATAAGAAATTCAATAAATTTTGGAAGTCAACAAATAAATTAAACCCGGGGTCGAGCCTTCCGGTGAGTGTAGGTGACGCTCATGATCCACGCGACATTGCTAGCATCTTCCAGCGCCAATTTAAGGTGGAGTCACCGCTTGGGCCGGCGGCGCAGGTGCTCGGTGCTGAGTGTCAGCATGGAGCCGTTAGTATAAGCTTTTCAGCCAAGGATATAGCGGTCATCATTCAAAAGATGGTGAGAGGTAAGTCTCCAGGTCATGATGACCTTAGCATTGAGCACTTGAAGCACGCTGGTGTGCATCTACCGAGGGTACTGGCTATGTTGTTTAATCTGTGTATCAGCCATAATTACTTACCCGATGATCTCATGCACACGGTGGTAGTTCCAATCGTAAAAAACAAAACGGGTGATGTGTCGGATGTTTCTAACTATAGACCTATCTCGCTCGCTACTGTCATAGCCAAGGTGCTGGACAGGCTGCTTGACAGACAGCTGGAGAAGCACCTTAATATACATGAAGCTCAGTTTGGCTTCACGCCTGGTTTGTCGACTGAGAGTGCTATCCTCTGTCTCAAGCAGACTGTACAGTACTACACAGCTAGAAATACTCCTGTGTACGCTTGCTACCTAGACCTCTCGAAAGCTTTCGATTTAGTAAATTACGACATGCTGTGGCACAAGCTGCATAGTGAGACACAGGTACCGGGTGAGATAGTGTCGATATTTAGGTATTGGTACAATAACCAGCGGAACAGTGTGAGATGGGCGGGAGTATATTCCGACGTGTACGGTTTGGATTGCGGTGTGAGGCAGGGAGGGTTAACCTCGCCCCGCTTGTTCAACCTGTACATGAACCGGCTGCTCGGCGGGCTCAGCAGTGCTAATGCGGGTTGCTCAATAGGCGGAGTGCCTATTAATAACATTAGCTACGCGGATGATATGGTGCTGCTGAGCCCGTCAGTAATTGGAGGGTTGCGAAAACTCCTGCGCATTTGTGAGACATATGCTGAGGCTCATGGGCCCAGGTCCAGGCCCTAAGAAGAGTGAGTACATGATTTTTAAAGCCGGTACCAAATGTTACTCTTTTATACCACCGATCACCCTTTGCGGTGCTAGCTTGAGTAGGGTTAACCATTTTAAGTACCTGGGCCACTGGGTCTCAGACAACTTGTCTGACGATGAGGACATCGAGCGGGAACGTAGGGCGCTGTCGGTTCGCTGTAATATGTTGGCTCGTAGGTTTGCGCGCTGTACTGAACAAGTTAAGGTGACCTTATTTAAAGCCTATTGTCAGTCTTTCTACACCTGCAGCCTATGGACCAACTATACGCAGCGAGCATACAGTGCCATGCGTGTCCAGTACAACAATGCGTTTAGGGTACTGCTGAGGCTGCCGCGGTTCTGCAGCGCTTCTACAATGTTCGCGCAGGCACAAACCGATGACTTTTACGCTATTATTAGGAAGCGGAGCGCCTCGCTATTAAGTCGCTTCCGACGCAGCACTAACAGTATCCTGAGCGTATTGTCTGAGCGGTGGGACTCGGCGCTGCTGGAGAGGTGGATGCACCTGCATGCCAGTTCGTCACCATTTATTAAGTGATCCATTTTATTTTCATTTTAATTTTAATTGATTATCGATGCAATGATTTTATGTATATTCTAATTTTTAATTGATTTAATTATTTTACATTTTTAATTGACTCATTTATGTATTTTCTAATTTATAAATTTTGAAATATTAGTTGAATGTTATTTTTATTTATTTCGGTGCAATGATTTTATGTAAATATATTGTAATTTGTAATTTTTAATACTTATCTCTAATCTTTTTTATTCATTATGTGTTTGTGTTAAGTTTCTATGGGTGTAATTTATGGACCTGAAATAAATGGAGTTATTATTATTATTATTATTATTATCTTTTATTTAATTATTTACACATTTTAATTTTATTTTTAAATATTAGAATATAAAAAATATATAAAAACATTTAAAAATATAAAAAAAAAATGGTAGCCCACCGGTATCGGGAACAGGGTCCAAGCTACCGGCGGTCAGGGCTCCAGAGAGAGGAACCTCCTGACAATGCGAGCCGTGTCCAGAAGTACCGCTTTCTGAATCAAGCCCTTAATCCAGCCGTCCAACGTGAGCCTCTTTAGGTGTTGGTCGAGGCTCTTGGCAATTAAGCCATTGGCTGATACGACTATCGGCACAATGATTGCTGAATCCACATCCCACATGTCGACAACCTCGCGAGCCAAGTCAAGATACTTGATCTGTTTATCTTTCTCGGCTTTCACGAGATTCCCGTCATGAGGGACTGTTATGTCAACAATCATTGCGCGCCGCTCTGTTCGATCCACCACCACTATATCAGGCTTATTGGCAACAATAGTCCTGTCAGTGATGATGGATCGGTCCCAGTACAATGTGATATTTCCATTGTCGAGAACTGGGTCGGGCACATACCTGTAGTACGGCACTTCAGATTCTACAAGGCTGTATTTCAGAGCAAGTTGCTGATGGATAATCCTGGCTACAAGGTTGTGTCTATGCAAATACTCTTCGTTAGCTAGACGAGAACACCCGGAGATAATGTGTCGGATTGATTCTCCCGGACGGTGGCATGCCCGACACACGTCAACCGTGCCGTCCTTCACAATAAATCTCCGGTAATTCTTCGTCATGATAACTTCGTCCATAATTGCACAGACAAAACCTTCGGTTTCCCCAAAGAGGTCACCAAAACGTAGCCAGGCTACGGACGCTTGGAAATCTACATCGGGTTCATGTAGGGCCCGGAAAAAGCGTCCGTGAAGCTCCTTACTCTGCCATACCTCCCTGCGATCGTTAGTGTCAAGCACTACAAGCTTGCGCCAGTTCTCTTTAGCCAAGGAGAGTGGGGTGAGGCCCTTGTCCACCGCGACCACATCTCGATGCATCCCCACGTCGGCTTCTAGGAAATATTCCCTGAGACTGCATACCTCGCGATTGTGGAGGATCTTAGCGTTTAAAAAGCCTCGACCTCCACACTTTCGCGGGATATACAGTCTCATTACCGACGACCGTGGGTGATGCATTGGATATGCAGTCAGCAGCGTACGGACCCTCCTATCCAGGGCGTCGAGTTCAGTCTGAGTCCATTTGAGTATGCCGAAAGAGTACATCAAAACGGGCATGACCCAACCGTTGAAGGCGCGCACCTTGTTTCCGCCTGACAGAAGACTATTAAATACTTTCTTCAGGCGGCCAAAAAAGCGCTCCTTCAACGATTGCTTCATGTCAGTAACATTGATGCCTAACGCTTCCGACATACCCAAATACTTGTAGGTTTCGGATGCGGAGAGGGTTCTAAGGTTTATGGAATCCGAGAGTTGGGTTCCCACGGATTCCACAATCTTCCCTCGCTTTACATGCATGACCGCACATTTATCCACTCCAAATTCCATCCTGATGGCGCTACTGAAACTTTCAGTTATTTTCAGTAGCTCCATCAGTTGCAAATTATTGGAGGCAAAGAGTTTTAGGTCATCCATGTAGAGGAGGTGAGATATAACCTGACCACCTCTCCTCATACGATAGCCTAGACCTGAATCTTCCAGCAGTGTGCTTAGAGGATTCAAGGCTAAGCAGAACCAAAGCGGACTCAAACTATCGCCCTGAAATATGCCCCGCTCGATCCTTATCGGTTCGCTATTCCTCTGGATATTTCGACATCCTGGATAGCGAAGGACCGTCCTCCATTGCCCCATACACGAAATCAGGAAGGTGCGCAGAGTTGCATCTACTTTATACAACTCCAGCACCCTCATGAGCCATGTATGTGGCACCGAGTCATAGGCCTTCTTATAATCTATCCAACATGTCGACAGATCCTTTCGGGAACGACGAACTTGTTGGCTAATGGTCATATCAATGAGGAGTAACTCCTTAGTACCGCGGGATCCGTTCCTACATCCATTTTGAGAGGCAGACATGATGGAGTTGGTGTCTATATGTTTGTTAATTTTAGCTCTCAAAATAGATGTAAGAAGTTTATAGACCGTCGGTAAACACGTGATCGGCCTATAATTTTTGGGTTCCGCGGTGCTACCTGATTTATGGAGCAGGTGGGTAACTCCTGTCGTTAGGAATTGGGGTAGGGATCCAGACTCCAAAGCAGTCTGGTACTGAGCTGCCAAGCGAGCGTGCGACCTTAAAAACCATTTGAGCCAGAAGTTGTGCAGTCCGTCCGGCCCTGGGGACTTCCAGTTAGGTAACGGACGGACTGCACGAGCTACATCTTGGGGGCAGATGGTAATAGCCCCCATTTCTGGTATTGGATCGCAGGCTCGCTCGACTTTTCGAGCCCAATCACCTTCGGTGTGACTGACAGGCACCGACCAGATACTGCGCCAGAAAGAACACATGACATCATCATCCGGTAGGCGCGTGTCAGTCACATCTTGGTCCGGTCGCTCCCAACCCCTATAAACCCACCTTTCATCGCTCTGGAAGGTACGATTCTGAGTGTATCGCTCTACTCGCCGCTTATACCTACGAATACGGTTCGCCCATGCATACACTTTCTGCTTCAGGAAGTCGATGCGCTCTGTGACACGGGTCATATAGTCCTGAGGGCCGATATCAGTCCCTGAGAACGCTCGCCTCACAAAGCGCATCACTCTAGGGCGAGTATTGCCCTCCCTGAAGCAGATTAATTTGCCAATGAGCGCTCTGGCCCCACCAATACGGCTTTCAATTCTGCACTGCCAAGCTGGTACGGTTGGTTTCGGTCGTGTAGTTCTAGAGTCTTTAGCAAATTTCACGTGAGCTACACGACATACCGCTACAGCCGCGCAGTACAGAATCGAATGAGTATCAGTGAGGTCTTCGCAGTCATCAAAATAATTTGACAACTGCGAATCCAGAGCTGCCACCAGCGCCCTGTTTTTTTTATGCATGGGCAAACGAGGTAAGCGTGGTCTTAGTTCGGGCGACATGAGCCGATATTCTCGAATCGCATCTTCCAAAGCACTCCTCAATTCCACATTGCACTGGGTACTTACATTTGTAGCCCTGTCATCACTCCCCTCGTCAGCTTGATTCGTGCTTAATTGAGGTGAATGTACAACAGTCTGCGACGGGGGGACGATGACATGGCTACGCTGCATTTCACTTCGTAGGCGATCAAGTACAGTTTCATCCAACATATGATTACGCTGGATAACCCGTACCTGATCCGACAGTCGTTGTGCCGAAACGTTGACAGCTGGCTCAAGCACCTGAAAAAGAGAGAGCATCCGAACACGGTAAGCAGTCAGATTGTTTCCCCCCTCTGTAGCCCCATAGTATGAGCGCATGACGTTCTCATTGACAGATTGTGTCCATCTCATGCGCTTCACACTTCCGCCGGGAGCTGGGACCCTATCAGAGGCCGGTGGGCCTCGAGATCCTAAGCCGTCCGGCGGCCGGCGTCCTCCCCGTCGACGAACAGGTGGTGGCGTCGTGGGCGGAGAGAAATACTCGTCGCTCGAGCTCGACGCAACTGCCGCGGTCGGTGTAGTCACAGCGCACACGGTGGGGCTGGGTACCGGTGGCGGCGAGGCGGAGCTGAGCGAAGAGTCCGGAGGTGGTAGGCGTGCTCTAACTGCAGCTGATCTCGTCAACATTTCATTTGTATACGTATTTGTTCTGTTTTATCGGAGGTGACATCTGTCATGTCACCTCCTATCCGGAAATTTTTGGTGAAAATCTAGAAGATTATGCTTCATTTTGTAATTTTTTAAATATGTCGTTATTATTTGGATTTAGTTTTGTCGATTTCACAATAACAAGAAAAAAAAACTGCGTCGAAAATTATTATAACTGAAAATAAATAAGGGAACGTATTTCGTGTTGACGTTGGTGTTGCCAGCTTATTATTATTATTATTATTATAGTGATACCATTTTGAAATCGGTATTTAGTAGGCATATTATTAAATAAATGGGCACTGACAGTGTAGTACGTTTTTTTTACAAAAATCGCCCTTGAACTTCGATGGTATGTAAAAATTAGGGTTAAAATTAGAGAAGAACCAACAACAAAAAAAAGAGCTAAATTTAAATAAAAAATCATTATTTATCATGATAGCTCTAGTATTCAGCAGTAATTAGCAGAAATCAAAATGAAAAAATAATGGTTTTTGTTGAAACCACAAACAAATTTGTAATAAAAGGTAGAAATTTCGTAAATAAAAGACAGAAAGGAAATATTTTCGTAACCCTTGGGTAAAAATGGTTAAAATTTTTAATTGTTATAGTTAATTATCTGGTTCATCGAATCCTGAACGGTGGACCAGTACTTACGCCACACCCTGTATATGTATTAATAAAAATAAAAAACTTGAAATATAACAAATTATTTAATGTTGATCATCATCATTATTAGCAGCCTTGTTCCACACCCACCTACACCCACTGCTGAGTATAGGCCTCTTCCCTTTTGTGCCATGCCTCCCTAGTCCATTTGAGTCTCATCCAGGGTCTTCCCTACGATCTGTAGGTCGGTCACCCTTCTGGCCATTGGTCTGCCAACGCCCCTTCTACTGTTTCTCAACCGCAACCATTCCGATAGGGCTCTGCTCCACCTACCATCACCACGTCTAGCCAAGTGCCTAGCCGTCTTAAACCTTAGTCCTACGTGGGCTCTGAGTTACGGACTCGGTCTTTCAGTGATAGGCCTAACATGGCGCGCTCCATAGTCCCTGGTGCAACTTTGACTTTCTACAGACTCTTTAGTTGGCGTCCATGTTTCCGGGTTATAAAGAAGTCATATTTACTGTTTGTTTGTTTGTAAGTGGTAATATCTGGAAGTACAGATACTGATAGGATGCTACACTATTTGCCGAGTGTTTTTAGGGTTCCGCAGTAAACAAGGAACCCTTACAGTTTCGCCATGTCCGTCTGTCTGTCTGTCTGTCTGTCCCCACTGTAGCTCAGAGACGCTTAGTACTAGTAAGCATTTGGTACAGGTATACATATTAATCACAGCGACAAAGTGCTAAAATAAAATATTGAGAAAAAAAAATATTTGGGTACCCCATGGTGTAGGGTGGATAGGCCATTCATCCCAACTTCTCAACTACGAAACCCTTCCGACTCGCACTTGGCCGGTTTTTAAAATATATTTCGTATATATAAGTCACGGACAGAAGCTAGTTAGTAATATTTTTTGAAACCCTAAAGTCATGAGGTAACTAGGTGTTAATGGAAACATTGGGTTTGCATAAACATAAGCAATGCAATCAATTATCAACAGAGAAAAAAAATATTAATATCAAAACCAACTTAGTTCCAAAATCTGCTTGATAGACTAAATAAGAAATGAAATACTACGAAAGCAACACGTTCGGATATAAGAAACCTAACTTTGGATCATTGCTTATCAACACTAAAATACTTATGCCTCTTTAGATACTTTTGAAGCAAACACAAAAGAATATTGATCCATAATCCTCTCTATATTTAAAGAACAAAATGTCCAAATTCCTCACAAAGAATCCATATCTTTGACAAAGGTCTCTAACGAGAACAGTCTTCGTACGTAAGCATCAGTAATTGGTCGTTAAAAGTAGTAGCTCTTTGTTCACGACACGCGCTTAGGGGGTGGGCAGAGAACCTGGCAGGGGTTACTAGCGAGGATGGTAAGCCGCTTGGTGTTGTGTCTTTGAGAGATGAAGATAGCAAAGAAAAGGTGAAAAGGAAAATAATTATTTGAAAACACAATCGCAACCTTTAAGTGAAAACAAAAAAGAAATGTAAAATATAGTAATTATTCCCCCCATATTAAAAATATTATATCAAAAATTATTATTCAAGGAAAGAATTATATCCCTACGTAATGTCTATAAAAATATATAATAAACTGCCTGACGTAATAAAGAAAGAAGAAAAGTTAAATATATTTATAAATAAACTTAAAACATTACTGTTAAACAAATGTTATTACTCCTTAGACGAATATTTAAATGATAAACATAAATAATAGGAAAAAACATATCAATAATAATGTAATTTGTATATGTTAAAGAAATTACTAATATAATAATAAATAATATACTTAATAAAAATAATTCATAACAACAATTAATGATAATCACACAACTTGTGTTTAAAATATATTAATATAACAGTAAATCATTATTAATAAATAATTTAATAATAATAATTAATTATCAATATGACAATAATAATAATGAAATGAAATAATTATTCAAAGATAAACAATTTATACCAAAAAATAAACAGCATTATAATACATATGTACAGGTATATAAAATTAGTTTAAAATATTTAAGTACTTTTTCAGATAAAATAATAAATAAATAGTAGATAGGCGAATTGTTAGTATCATATTTAGCGATCTCCTGACTTTGAGTATATGAAAGTTAAATCTCCTAAAACGCGGCTTCCTCTCTCCTAACCTCTTGCTGTGCCCTACAGGGTCCATAATGATCTCAATTATATAGTTACCACCTAAGTACACATTATGGTAAAGCAATAAAGATATTGAGTATTGAGTATTGAGTATATGTAAAACTATTGAAACTATTAAAATTTTGTTGTTATTAAATAGACAATTAATTTAGAAATTAAAAGGAATCATTTGAGGGATATCTTTTGTAAGATATTGTCCGGAATGGACAGTAGTAGTACCACAGTCATGCAAAAACATACATAGTTGGTTTTGAAATTAACCTGGTAACAACATTTGATAAGTGGTGAGCGAGCGAAGCGAAGATTGCTACGTTACTAAATAGATTGTAGTAGACTGCTAACCAATATGTATTCTTCAAAATTTGCTTTTGTATTAAAATTTCTATATTTACTTATTGACATTTCGTGAAAATGTCAGTCGTTAAAAGAGACCATAAATGAATCAAGGCTATTTAAAGAGTTTGTATTGAATTTTAGAAAAAGTTTATGTAAATCGAATAATTACGTAACTTGAAAATGAGGTTTTTTATTTAAGTAAATATTTTGATGTTTTAAGTGTCAGAGAGTAGATTTATGCATGAAACTAATATCCTAATTAGATTCATATAAATTAAACCATTTAAAAAGGGTTTTAATGGTCATTGTAAAAGAGTTAATTTAGTATTCTATTTATTAAGAGTTTAAGTTCAATGAAATTTTGTCGTTGAAAGTTAAACCAAATATTAACGTATAATATGACAATGGCATATATAGTAAAGGAGCTTGAATAAAAATTTGCAAGTAACGAGCTATATTAAAAATTAATTTTGCAAGGTCAGGAAAGAAATATTAAATAATTTTAACTATACTATATAAATACGAAATTGAAAAGACAATATGTAAAGACCAAGAGTAAAGATATACAAGTATGAGAGTGTGTATGTCTATGGTGTACAGCTCACGAAATAGGAGAAATACATTACCAAGAAAAGAACCTGACTTGGTTTGAAAACTGATCCCTAAAAAATGCTTGTTGCTTGATGGAAAAATACGTCACGAAAATAAAAAACAACAACAGGGCTAAAATTTAAAAGATAGACTAAAACAAAACTCCACGAAAGGATTAGTGAGTTAAACATTCAAAACACAAAGAGTCTAGACAAATAACAGTACAAAAAAACTTACCCAAAACGAAGGTAGCCAAGAAATTATAGAGCAATCTCGATAAAAATGATGTTAAATGACGACCCACCATTAGGACATTCTGAAACAGCCAAGGTAAATCGCTATAGAACAAGAAAAAATAACAGAATAAGTAATAGGAAAGCGAGATATAAGGAGTGAAAAAAAAAATGCTAGAAAGTAGGCTTCTCTTTAATAAAATGAACTTAGGAAAAAAACGAATCTCTTATACTATTTTGAATAAGGTTAGTTAGGAGCATTTACGTAATTTGAAAATGAAAATGAAGTCTTTCATACACATTGATATCCAAACAATTTTGATGTCACGATCTAGAATTACTAATGAAACTATATGAATACGACTTTAATGATTAAAATATGCACGTACAGCGCGTGCACCACACACAAATCACGAAAAAAAAAATATTTTACTGGTACATATCAAGAAGTAATCGTTATTTTAAGTTCGGGCGCTATAATGTAGTATGGTGTGAGAGAAAAAAATACGCTGTACGTGGCAATATACATATAATTTCAACAGCTGAGTAAAAAATACAATATTTAGGAAAAGTGGAGATCAGCTATGGATTAGTTTGCTTGTCAACGACCTAAAATGATTGATTATAATCAACCCCCCAGGTGCGTATAGATAAAAAAATAAAATTTGAAATTATCTGTGGAAGCTCCGGTTGGTGACTCGGCAAGATGACATGACGGCACGCCACGATGGACCACGCTACGATGCTCAGGAGCGATACCACACGTTGAGGCCCTCTGCGTGGTGGCGTGGAACGCTTTCGATGCGAAGCTACGCGTTGCCAGATGATGTTTTTGGATTTGGCCTGAGCGGGGAGATGAAAGGCCGCCCAATTTTCAACTCTAGGGGGTTTCCCTAAACAAAATGATGTGGTTAATAAAAGGAATTACCAAGCCGGGACTTTCAAAATAAAAAAAAAAAATACATACCACTGGGACGTGGGACTTGTGGCAAAACAACGCCTGCAACTAATGAAAACGAAGGCCTCAGCACTGCCGAGCAGGACGAATATTCTAAAATAAAATCATGATTGTTAGATAGCCAAAATTACAATATCCGAGGTTAACAAATATGCAATACGTACCGATAAATAAATGATGATAAATGCTGGAGTGCTATATAAAAAAGAATCAACTGATTTCGAGGTTTTTTAAGACAAAATTAAAAATTACTTGAGTGAAAAAAAGTACTCTGATCTCCAATAAGAAAATATAAATCGAATGACACACAACCATCTTGTCAAAAAAATCAGAATTTTTTATATTAAAATTCGAACGTTAGTCACAAGTGTTACGGTTGTCGCAACCCAGTGCTGGGCACGCCACGATTGCGGCGATAAGTCCCCTCTTTGAGGAGTGGCTGGAGAGGCGCCACGGCGTCCTCACCTTCCGCCTGACGCAGGTCCTCACCGGACACGGCAGCTTCGGGAGGTTCCTGTGTCGGATAAGGCGGGAGGAAACGTCCGGGTGTCACCACTGTGTGGATCGCCCGGAGGACACGGTGGAGCATACGGTGGAGGTATGCCCGGCTTGGGCAGAGCACCGCCGTGTCCTCGTGGAGGCGATCGGCGGCAGAGACCTCTCGCGTCCGGCCCTGGTTCAGGCCATGGTATGGAGCGAGAGGGCATGGGCAGCCGTCACCTCCTTCTGCGAAGCAGTAATGCTCGCGAAGGAGGAGGCGGGATGGTTGAGGGAAAGGCAAGTTTCGCGCCCTCTCGCCCCTAGCCGCCGCAGGAGACGCCCAGGGCGTCGGGAATCCCGGGCGGTTTTCCGGCCACCGTAGGCGCGGGCTTGCGGACGGTGAGCAATGGGTAGCTCACCGTCCGGTAAGGACCAGGCCCGGGTCGACGGCGCGTCGTATTCCACGCGCGCCTCAAAGAGATGTCGTCAGCACAAAGTAGGGGTCCACTAGGGCCGATGCCTGCCGGGGTCGCGGGAAGGTACTTATGGGTCACCGAGGCCCCCGCAACACAGGCAACAGGAAGGAATACGGGTGGGTTTTAGTCAGTAAGAGTCTGACACACCCTCCCGCTCCGCCCAGAGCGGGAGAAGTTATTTGATGATTTCCGACCCTCAAAAAAAAAAAAAAAAAGACACAAGTGTGCCAGTAGGGTTCTGCAAAAGAGGTTGAAATATGTAGTGTAAAGAAAGCAGATCAAATACCACAAAAAAAAAATTGTAGAATTAATAATTCTACAAAGTGTAACTTCAACTGATACCACAGTTAAAATATTTTCCACAACTTTAATAAGTAAAAAAACAATGTGTTCGAAAGTCAGATCTGCTCAACGACTTTATTTCAATGTTATTTAATAAAATTCTTCAAATTACCATCGTGTTTAAGAAAAAAAAGTTCAAAGAAATGCTTCGTTGCTCCTTACCAACATCAGCACCACCTTTTCATTTGACACTAATAACTGTTTTGAGAAATTCCTTCCTACAAAATAACTCACTCTCATAAAATATTGTTCCAGCCGCTCTAAGACGTAACATTAATTCAAGTTCTTATCAGGGTTGATCACGCCAGCAATCATTAGCGGGAAGGCAACAGGCGCCTCACTGCGAGTATACACGAATTATCGTGAATGTACGTAGTTGAGAAGCTTGGTGTAATTCCGCGAGCGGAGAGGACGTACTCGTAAGGTATGGAAGGCAGCGATTTTTGAAAGAATATTTATTGCAAAAGGCATTATAATAGAAACCACTGAAAAAATAAAAGAATGGAAAATAATGTAGGAGAAATTATGAATGAAGGAAATGTTGTGAAAGGAAGTCTTTGACAGAACAACCCTTAGTAGAATTGCAAGCACAACATTAAGCCATGGACTAATCTTTCGTATTCTTGATCTCTTCATCGTCTTTGCCGCTTGTAGCATTAGGCACACTGACAACAAAATGAGTATAAAAAATGATCGTTACATAAGAGATACGTAATTATCAAATTCGAAGCTGCTTCTCAACTATCATGACTAGGAAGGTAGGTAGAATGATTTGTGTCCTGCGAATTAGTATAATGATTTGCTTCATCAGGAGATTTGTCTATGTTAGACGCAAATATTTCCAAAAAACCGTGAATCGAAATTTTATACCCAACGCTGTCGCTTCTATCTTAACAACCCCCCGGAAACCCGCTCTCCGTTGAAAATAATAACGTATATCTTTTCGATGTTAAGTTCAGAGTTGTCAGCAAATTAAGATGAGTCGTAATGCATACCTGAAATATTTCATGTTTATTTCACTTTAGCTCTTTCATTAAAACAATATTGTTTTGGGAATTAACAGTATGTGTGTGTGTGTGCCAGCTCAAATGTTTTGGCTGGAGAAAGTACTTCATTCTTGGTTAGTTGACGAATCCGTTATACATAGTTGACGAATCCGTAATAGTTGACGTATGTCTTTCAAGTATGTTTAGACTTTGAAGTTTAAATATCAAAAGGATTATATGTTTTTTTTTTGGATAAAAGTACTAACTCATCCACTAACAGGCTGACTATAGTTCCTTGTTTTGATAAGCTAGTAAACTTATAATATCTATAATAGCTGTGTGTATCTATAATGGGCTAGTTTCAAATAAAGTTGCTGTAACTACCAAGAATTTTTGTTTCAATACAGAATGCTTTCAGAGGCCACATACTGGAAGTCTAGACTTAGAGTATTCCTTTATAATACTTCTGACTATGCTACTCACAACTTATTAAATTGCTTAAAAAAGCAAGGATTATATTTATAAATATCTGGACTAAAATACCAATTATATTTACAGATGAAATCATTTGCTTCGCTCTTCTTATCTCTGTTATGGTTGGCGTCATCTAAGGCACCCATATACGTGGCCAGTAATCTGTGTGTGGATCTTACAATGTATCTAAAACTGACCATTGTGTAACAGAAGCTACACTAACAATGCTAGTAAGACCACCTGTCACGTTGCCGTGATTTACTGCTGCAAGGTACGCAAGTGCCAAGCTGTCGTGAAGATGACGACTCTGGATAAGTTTAAACCGGTAAGGTTTACGGTAATGTCCAGTAGATGGATTTATGTATTCATTTACTTCACATGAATACTTGAATTCAAGATTGGTACCTAAAACAGATCGGTAAAAGTTTATCTTTATTCCTGAAACCCAATCAACTCTTTAAAATCCGGCAGAAAATAAAACAAGAATTAGGTACAATATAAAAAAAAAATGTTAGTATTCAAACAACAGGAGCCCAAATCCAATACAAGAGTCACCGGAGGTTGTAAACACAGTGAAACAACCACCCTTCTGGTCCTCATTAATCGCCGCGTTAATTGACACCCGAGCTAATTCCAGCCTTTTTATTGAATTCAGCGGTCAGAAACACCCCAACCTGCCACAGGGTCCCAACATAAACCCTGCGGAACGCCATTAAGAACTTTGTCCAAATTAACTCCAATATTATTTTAGGCCACGTTTAATTGTATGTAATTGTGACTCAGAATGGACAAAGGTTGACGGTTAATTAGTTTCATACTCGTATGTGTGTCCAAATTGCTGATAACAGCCATTCTAAAGTACAGAATGCTCCAGAACGGTCCAGAACTTTCAGCCGTTTTGTTTTTAAGCAGAAATTTTAGACAAGAGATTATTTCACGGGTGACGTACTTCAAGATCAAATCAGTGTTTGTGAAGACAAAGGCTAACATTGAGACAGTGGAATGTTCAAGACGAATTGTCAAATTGGACGAGAAATTGTTGCGCACAATTCGGATTAAGAATTAGCCGGACAAAGACTACATTGTTCAACTCAAAAGTCAAAAGAAGATCAAAAATAAAGCTATCAAAAAATTCGATCTTGTGATCTTTTCAAATGGAAGTCGATTTCAATCATTTTGATTGTGAATACAAAAAATCTCAAATGCCAGGCTTGTCAATGAATTTATAATCGTTAAATGGGAATCCCAAGTCTGCACATCAAACAGTTTAAGATTGAATTTAAATCCAATTTGAATCTATTGAAGAAAATACTTGATTTTTTTTTCTGTTCACGCTCTAACTAGATTCGAAGACGTATGTAAATAAGTAAATGTTTGGTTGGCAATAGTCCGTACTTTATTACATGTTTTATTGCTAAGAATTTCTCCAGCCGATGTAGATGTAAACACAGTCGACATGATTAACCTTTTGTCCATCACGCAAGGTTCAGTAAATAGCCACCTAGACAGCAATAAAACGAATAATTCGTAAACTTCAAACGTTGTTAACATGCTATAGCAAATTGATATTTTATTACTGAAAATAAAATAGGATCAGTACTATAATATGGTACAAATGGGAACTTTTAAAAAAGCAGCAGTGGCTTACTAGCAGCAATAAATGCAATCAGTTCTCTTGGGAATGCAAATGACAAATCAAACGAAACACGAAATCTCAACACTTTACCATAAACCACTTAACAACCACACAAAAGCAATCAAAACGCCAAAAGTCATCCAAAACATTTATTCAAGTGTAAAAAGAAGAGAAAGAAACCTTCGTCATTGTTCCCGGTGGTATCATTCGCGACTCGATACCAGACGCTCGACGTTCAAAAGTAAATTAAAACCGTCCATTGTCGAATCATAACTCGGTTGACAATCGAATTGACGAAAACAATCGCTTTCGTGCCATTGTCCGGTCGACAATGCACTGGCTACAAACTACGACGGGGAAAAACGTTCTAAATGCATTTTACCCCCTTCCCACCCCCTATCGGGAGAGGTAGTGGACCCGCTCAACCTGAACGTTTACCGTCGGTTGAGAAATAGCGCTTTTAGTAGCATTTGGAGTGGATTCGCGCGTGAAGGCGACAAAAGCTGGCAATTTCGGGCGGGACACAACAATAACACGCTAGAAACGTGGCGCGCGTGAAGGTGGCGTGAAGCGAAGATGGCGTGACATGCTCGTAAGGTGTCGTGACGGTCGCGATATAGACTTTGTGTTAATTGTAGTTTTATTGTAAAAGGATTTTGATGTTAGTTTAGGAAATAATAAGAAACTTCACTATTCTGAAAAGATATTGTGCCAGAACTTCGGAATAATATTCCATAGCTTTTAGCCTTTGTAATCCGTATAGTATATTCTTGTGTGCGTGTGGTTTGAGTGCTCCTTTTTAAAAGTTAACTATATTTTTTCGAAATCAAGGAAGTATTTAGGAAATAATTGTGAAAACTTCATGGCGAAGATAAAAAAATTGTGAAATCTATTTTTTTATCAATTAAAACAAAACAAATTTTTACTGTTAGCTGAGCAAAAGTACCAATCAATCTCCTGATGTTTGAACAATTGCAATTCATTTTAATGGTTACACAAATGGATATTATTCAAACCTGGGAGAGGTTTCAGCAGAGGTTTGAACAGACCAATGCCTCGCGTTATACTAAAGTTCAGCTGCTTTTATTGATAAAAGTTCGTTCGTTCGATAAAAATTCGTTTTACCAAGTGCAGCTGCACTTGGTAAAACGCGAGGCATTAGTCTGTAGATTGACAATTTTTTTTTTGTTATTTGATGCTCCGTCTTACCTAAATCAATAAACGTTAGAAACACCAGTAGATACACAATATACATAGAGCATAATTTTATCCAATATTTGTAACAGAAACCACTGATTTAGATAGCAAAGCTTTAACCTAGTTGTGATGTTTTGAAATTCAGTAACATCCATGTCTCAACTAAGCTACATTGCTGAATTTATGCGCATGGTGCGTTAAACATAATTTATTTCATAAGAGTTAATAAGATAAATACCAAATAAAATATAACCACCCTGCACTATCATCTCAAAACGCGGACACATCATAATACAATTGTGATCACCATAAGTCCCCCTTTCACGTCATAATAACATCCAATCTAAACTCCGTTAATCAATTTCACGCCATTACGTCGCCTTGAATAGAAAATATAGTAACAAAATTAATTTACCCACCCACCCCCTGTTTCACACCCCGGCCTCCTCTTTTCACCCCGCATTCATTTTCCTATTATTTTGCTGTAAGAAAACAGGCCCTCTTTGTGTTGCCACTGAGCGAGAAGAAGGTCTTGTCCACAACTAAAATATTGTATGAGAGTAGAGAAATTGAATGGTGGGAGTGGAATGGAGTTAACATGAGTTCTTTATTACTAGTCTCTTGGAGACTGACCAAGCGATTAGTAAATTCTGGTTGTGATTTTTAACCAATTTTTTTTTTCTTTTTTTACTGACGCTTTTCATGTTTGTGTCTTCGAAATATGCAACACAAAACGGTTCCGAGCCGTTTTGTGGAAATAAGTCACTATCTACTTCATAAAAATATGAATTTCATTCATTCAGTGATAGACAACGCACATAAGAGTTACTTTTATATAGAGAAAGTGAGGACTAAAGAAGGATTTTGAAAATTCATCAAGGTTTTTTCAGGGGTTAAATAGGGGATGAAAGTTTGTATGGAGGTTTGTCATTTTTGCCTACGAGAAAACCCATCGGGTATGAAATATAAAAAAGCTTGTAAATAAATAAAAAATAACTTCTCCCGCTCTGGGCGGAGCGGGAGGGTGTGTCAAACTCTTATTGACTAAAACCCACCCGTGTTCCTTCCGTTATCTGTGTTGCCAGGGGCCTCGGTAACCCTTTAGTATCTTCCCGCGACCCCGGCAGGCATCGGCCCTAGTGGACCCCTACACTTGTGCTGATGACATCTCTTTGAGGCGCGCGTGGAACACAACGCACCGTCGACCCGGGCCTGGTCCTTATCGGGCGAGCTACCCATTGCTCACCGTCCACAAGCCTGCACCTACGGTGGCCGAAAATTCGCCCGCGATTCCCGACACCCAGGGCGTCTCCTGCGGCGGCTAGGGGCGAGAGGGCGCAAAATTTGCCTTTCCCTCAACCGTCCCGCCTCCCCCTTCGCGAGAATTACTGCTTCGCAGAAGGAGGTAATGGCTGCTCATGCCCTCTCGCTCCGTACCTTGGCCTGAACCAGGGTC
Source organism: Atethmia centrago (assembly GCA_905333075.3). NCBI lineage: Eukaryota > Metazoa > Arthropoda > Insecta > Lepidoptera > Noctuidae > Atethmia > Atethmia centrago. The sequence goes on from HG995391.1 coordinate 21,019,143, forward strand.
AGACACGAGAGATCTCTGCCGCCGAACGCCTCCACGAGAACACGGTGGTGCCCAAGCGGGGCAGACCTCCATCGTATGCTCCACCGTGTCCTCCGGACGATCCACACAGTGGTAACACCCGGGCGTTTCCTCCCGTCTTATCCGTCACAGGAACCTCCCGAAGCTGCCGTTTTCGGTGAGGACCTGCGTAGCAGCCCAGTGTCTGAATTTGCGTCCGGACATTGGCAATGTATTTGCCACCATTTCATGGGACTTATACACCCCTGCCTACACCTTTAGAGGATACAAGTGCGTATATGAAAACAAATACCTTGTTTTTCAAAATCTGGCAGTAGGTTATCAAGTTACCATCTATGCCAAGAATACCTTCAGAACCATTGTGTAACTCCCACCTTTCCATATGAGCGCTCCTCGCGCCACTCGTTATTCCGAACAAATTGATTCGGAATGCGGAATTATCGGCGTCGGACGCAGCGGCGCGGAATTCCGGATGACACGGAGTTGTAAGGACTACACGTAGGGTGCTGATTATTGCTGAGACACTGCTTTCAGGATTCTGGGATGGCGATACACAATAACGGCTATAGTTGCTTTGATTAAGATTACTTTCTTGCTTGTGCTCATTTTCTCGTTACATTTAGCAGGACTAGATTACCATATCTACTTTAGCTAGGATCACTCGTGTGTCTACCTGTCCGTCTGTCACAATCGATTTGCTCCGAATCTACTGGACCGATTAAGTTGAAACTTGGTACACATATGAACTTCTGTGACCCAAACACGGACGTGTAACATACATAAATTAATTTTGAATATGAGGGGGTCACTTTTGGGAGGCAAATTCGAACTGGACCGTCTGACATGTCAAATGAAAAGGCTTAATTTTAAAAGTTTATTTTGAAATGAAGCCTTTTCATTTGATATGCCATATGTGAGTTTTAAAGTCATTTAAGAAAATATGTGGAAATTGACCATTACCCGACCCCTTATCTCCAAAACTACTGAGAAAAATCCTAAAATTTTGAAAAAAAACACAGAAAATAGTTATTTACTTAGAGATTTCAGAATTACCTATAAGAAGTCTATGGTGTTAAAATAGGTAACATGGTAAAATTCTCAATATTTTGCGTACAAACTTACTTTTGAATTTGGAATATATAGGAGAACATGTTTTTCAACTAAGATGTTAAGTTTGTTGTTGAGATAAATTATTTTGGGATAAAAAACATGGTAGATATATATTCATTGTAGTGAACACTTACCACGCGAGTTCAACTCGCACATGTCCGGTTTTTTTTTTAATTGTATTTTGGTGACGGGCTCTAAAATCACCTTCGAAGAGCCTGCAGGACAACGTGGCCTTTGACATATTGCAGTTTTAGTAGCGCGAGATTGGCACTTAACTTTAAAATCTCCATGTTCTAATTCCTGTAAAGAAAACTCACAATCATCAATGCTAATTTGAATAACATTCAGCAGTCACGTCTACAAAAGCTCCCAATATTAAATTTCAAGAGGCGTCCATACTTAGCCACAATGTCCTTGACAAAAACTACTTAAAATTAACATCGTTCTGTTACTTTTACGAGGACTTTTACAGCTCATCGTCCGGGAATACCTAATTTTCTCGTCAAAAGTTGACGGAACCATTCTATAGCGTTACTTTTTTATGTTCCCGCGGGATTATAAGAGGATCCCGGAGTGTGCTTACGTCATAAAAAGCACACATTAAGATTAAGAAGATTGATGCTAGTTTTTATTACTATAGAAGCCCAAAAATAGCCACCGAACATAAGCTCTGTGATACCATGTTGTTGGGTAGAGTCTGATAGAAAATAATGCAAAAGTTACATCTTGGTAGGAAGAAGGGGCGAATAATATTAGAGGAGGAACCACCTCCGGGGTGAATGCGTAACCCAGTTAGCGTAGCGATGGCGTTCATTTTAATAGTGCAACATCATTCATTGCAATAATTACGTTGTTGAGCAGACAATTTTTTCGAACATTTATTATGAAGCAATATCCATCAAAATCATTTATATTGAGACTGAAAGTGTGCTACGCAAAAAGGGTGCACTCAGCAGATTGTGTAAAGTAGGTTAATAATAGTAAGTGAGCCTTGTTGCGTCTATGATTAATAAAAAATTTAGTTTATTTCATGTTTTGACCTAAAACACCTTCCATTTCGTCTCCACGAATGGATGGATGATTGAGTCTTGAGTCAAGCGCACGAACCACAGCCATCTACGAATGCAGCGGGTTCAAGCGGCGTACGGCAGTCACGAGCACTGCTATTTGATATAATTGTGGTCTGCAATGGTGGCAGAGAACGAGACCAGCTCATCGACATCCATCAGAAGCAACCAGGCTACACCTGACAGTAACAGTACAACAAGCCTACAGTTATAACAAGTTTGGACATAAGTGTGATGTATGTGACCGGATGTGGTTCAAAAAAGATTTGAAATCAGCAACTGTAGTCGTGTCACGATTTCTAGAGGAAGCGTATTCAGGAGAGTATAAGCACTAGTGCTCATTACACACTCTCTAGAATGCACAAGACGTTTCAAGTACTCCACTGCGGCTGCGTCCCTGATACAGCTAACTCATTTTATGATTCGATTGCTGGCTTTTACCTTAGCCAGAGGCTAAGGCATATACTGACATATAACGCGGCAGTGCCACCAGTCTTTTGGGCATATCGGCCGACACCGATGCGGAGAAATATTTTGCTTGTTATTAGCCCTAAACCTTTCATCCACGACGTCACTCAAAATTAACCAGTTACAAATTCAAATCACCAATGAGTAACCAGAATGTCATAGCACACGATGCAACCAATCAAAAACTGGATATCTAGTTTATGCTGCCAGTATATTTTTTATTGTTTCTTTTTCATGTGTATATACGTAATAATGTTTGTTTATAAACCGAAGCTGGTTGTAGAACTGCAAACAATGGGTTTGATAATCTCCGAAAAACACAAAATAATGCCAGACAATGGGTTCAAAGAAACAATGCAATAAAATGACTGTTCGGGAACAAATTTGTACAGAACACAATAAATTACCCAGAAAACGGATTTTCCATAATAACCCGACATGGTTTCGATAATTCTGATTCAATATGGCGGCCATTTTGATTCAATGTTGATTTTCGAAATGAATGATAATCCGTTTATTTCTGTTGTTCAATGAAAATAGCATGTGTTTAATAAACGGTATTGTTTATTTATGTTTTTTAAACTATTCTTGTTTAGTCCATTGTGATAGGATTTGATGTATTATGGTGTTATTTCTAACATAATATAACATCACGCCCGTAGTCCCTGGAAATGTAGACAGAGGTGTACGGTTCACCCACATCGCACTGGTTATATTAAGTCCGATGGTGTTCGTGGCTTACTTGGTGTCATCATCGTCACCATTCTCCTTTTTTTCTTTTTCTTTTTTTTTGTCTCGTGTGGAAATCCTCATGTATGTCCTCCATCCCGGGGTAGGTGGAGGGTACTGTCAGACTCTTACTGTCTTGGGCCTTTCACTGTTCAGGTAACAAACTCCCCAAGTCTGTTGCCTGCAGGCCTCTCCCTAAGGCGGCCGGAGATCGTTCCGCACCCTCCAGCGCCCGGTGACTCTGCTACGGATTGGTAGGGAGGTTGTATCCTTCCTCTCCCTTTCCGCCGCCTCTTTCGCGACCATCACTTCCTCGTAGAAGGGGGCGGCGGCGTCTCACGCGCTCTCACCTCCAATCATGGTCTGGAACCATGGCCGGAAGCGAGAGTGTATCTGCAGCACCAACCATCGCGACGAGGTCATGGCACTGCACTGCCCATGCAGGGCATTCCTCAAGGGTGTGCCGCGCCGTGTCGTCGAGGCAGCTGCAATGGTAGCAACCGGGTGTCGGTTCCTGAGCTATGCGGCACAGGTACTTTCCGAAGCATCCATGTCCGGACAATACCTGTGTTAGCAGGAAACTAAGGGCGCCATGTCGTCTCTCCAGCCACTGTCTCACCACGGGTCTTACCACCGCTATCGTGCCATGCCCCGCGCTGGGTTGCACAAGTCACTGTTCCCACTCCACCACTAGGGTCTGGCGGAGCTCAGCCCTATACACCTCGACATGGCGAGGCATCAGGTGTTCTCCCCGCTCCAGCGCGTCCCGGCGCCACCGATATAGTGACGCCAGGATTTTGGCTTCAAGATCCCAGGGTGGTGATCCGGCCATCGTCACCATCCTCCTGCTGTCCCAGTTTATTTAGGTTTGGCACATGTCTTTTTCCATACTTCTTTTTTGTCATCATCTCAGTTGTCACCCCCTTTCTAATCATATTATCTTTCACACATACCATCCATGGTGTTTTTGGTCTTCCTCTATTCTTATAGCCATCCACATTCTTACTTAAAACTTTCCTCACGACATGTTCCGTCCCGTTACAAACAAATCCTAACTCCAGGCAGTATATAATCTGAGCTACTGACTTTAAATTATACATTTAAATCTTCCATCATCATCATCTGCTTAGCCTTTTCCCAACTATGTTGGGGTCGGCTTCCAGTCTTACCGGATACAGCTGAATACCAGTATTTTATATGGAGCGACTGCCTATCTGACCTCCACAACCCAGATACTGGGTAACACGATACCCCTTGGTAAGACTGGTTGTCAGACTTTCGAGCTTCTGACGACCCGTAACGACTGTCAAAGATCTACAAATTATCTACAATACATTTAAAACTTCCATATTCCCTAATTAAACAAAGTACGAACTAAAACAACTGACGGTGTTGGTATAAGAATATTCGCGTAGGAGCCTGAATAGCCAAGTGTGATTCCATTATGAGAACTGACTCTAGACAATTATGACGGGCACAGCATACACAGACTACCAGTCGCTAATTGTTCTACCTTGTATCTTTGTATCTTTCTTGTTGGAAACATTTTAGTTGGGTGTGTGCAGGATGGTAAAGAGTTATTAAATAATTAATCTGTGAGCTATTCCTTAGTGGCTCATTAAATAATGTCCTTCTTTGTTATCAATTTTATGAAAGACGCCAACTTTGCATGAAGATGGTATTAGTATACCTACGTAAGATCATTGCACGAACCTAATTTCTTAGGAAAAATAATGACAAATTTGGACAAAAGACTACCGGCTGTAGCAATATATATGGACATGTCTAAGGCTTTTGACCGTGTTGACCAGAATATTCTTCTGAGAAAACTATATGCATACGGTGTGAGAGGCAATGCATACAATCTCATAAAATCATATATATCTAATGGGCAACAGATTACAGAGATAAGGAAGGTAAACATAGGCACAAAAACAGAAGAAACTTATGCGTCTGAATCCAAAACGGCAGAGCTTAGCGTTCCACAATGGGGTATCTTATCCACCCCTCTCTTTCTTGTCTATATAAACAACATGCCTTCGGTAATAAATCACGATATGACATTATTCGCTGACGATAGCACTGTACTATTCACTAACGACAGTACAATTAATTTGGAATCTGACATTAACAAATCTTTAGTATTAGTAAATGACTGGCTTAATTTAAACAAACTAATGATTAATATTAACAAGACCAAAATAATGAATTTTAAAATAAGAACTCGACGTACGGGTACTTTAAATATCAAGTATCAAGATAAAGACATCGAATAAATAGAAACAACCTATTTTTTTGGGTTACACGTGGATGACCAAATAAACTGGTAAAACCAAGTTGACTATGTCTGTAAAAAGTTAAGCAAGTTCTCACTACACAGACGAAGAAAAATTGCAAATCTACCAACACTAATAACGGCATACCATGGTAACATCAGCTCTAACCTAATACGGTCTAATATTCTGGGGCAATAGTGTTGATAAAGAACGCGCGTTCATTGCACAGAAACGTTGTCTCAGGGCAATTTTCAACCTACAAAAAACTGAATCCTGTGAACCATTTTTTAAAAAGATGAACGTATTAACATTACCGTGTCTATATATTTTTGAGGTCGTAGTTTTTGTTAAAAATAATATAGATCTATTTAAATCGAACACGTATACGGCATCAGGACAAGACATAGTGATAGACATAGTGGCTAGTAAGACGTATTTCCTGCACCAAAGTGTTTTCTGCTCGGCTCCGCGTATTTTCAATAACATTCCAAAGCCTATAAGAGCAATTACTGAAAATAAATAATTTAAAAAGAATCTCCATGAACTGTTAGTAAACAAATGTTAAAACAAATGTTATTACTCTGTGAAAGACTTCTGTGTTTTTACTTTACTTATGTGGTTTTATTACCAGCGTCCGCCACATAAAAAAGGTCCTTCGACGAAAATAGTGTTCGCGGCAGATAATCAACTCTATATGTTGTGTGAGTGTGACTCAATTTTGTCGGCGTGGACTAGCGGAAGCGGTCATCAACAAACCCGCGTTGTCATCAGTTGTCATTCATCGCACCGCTCAACTATCGCGTCGCGTGCGAGGAGTACGGAGTCTAAACACAGCGTGCTCAGCAGACAGCGCGCCTACGCGGACGAGCGAGAAGAGTGTACGCGTGCGAACGAGAACCGCGATCCACTCGGCCGCCGGTTGGTCGGCGACGTCGAGAGTTCCAGAAACTTCTAGCAAACTCCATAGCTGCCGGAAGTTATCCGCCGATTTTCAACATCTTCATCCATTGTCCGACGCCATAATCCGCCATTTTTGTGGTGTTCTATCAAGTGAAGTGAATCACACGTCTCATTTTTTTCCGCATTGTGCAATCATTGCATTCTGTACAACTAAGTAGCATCCATATATGCGCAAAATTGCTATTATTGCAAGTTTTTATAATTTGTGTAGTTACACAAACCTTTTAAGCCATCATGGCAAACAATTTAAAACGCCTAATACTGGCCAGGGGCCAGGCAAAAGGAACGATAACCACATTATGTAAGTTTGTTGAGTCCGAGGATATCGACAAAGCCCCTATAAGGGCGCTTATGGTCAAGAAGGACAGGTTGGTCACCGCCTTTTCAGAATATAGCTCATTTAACATTGATATATCTGTTCTAGATGAAAATAACGATGAAAACTTTGGCCACTATGAATCCATATATTTATGTGCCTTAGCCGCATTCGAAGATGCCATCGAAGAAAAATCTAGCCCAGGTAAATCTCCGAAACCCGGAGCAGAGCGTGACGAGGAAGAAAAAGACGCTATGAAACGTCTCCCACCTATAAATATTTCCAAGTTTGGAGGTGAGGTAGGTGACTTCCACGACTTCATCAGCCTATTTAAAAGTGTCATCGACAAGAACACTAAACTATCACAATGTGATAAATTCTATTATTTAAAAACCTATTTAAGTGGCGAAGCCGCCGAACTCATTAAACATTTATCGCTAACTGCACATAACTATGCAACCGCACTGCAATTGCTCAGCGAGCGATATGATAATAAAAACAAGGTCGTTAATTATCATGTTAATTCTATATTAGACCTAAAGCCTATTTCTAAGTGCACTGCCTTAGCTTTAAGAGAAATCATTTCTCAAACCAGACAGCATTTAGCTGCCTTAAAAAACATAAATATACCCGTTCAACATTGGGATGCAATTATTGTATGCATTTTGCAACGCAAGCTCGACATACACACATTAAGGTGCTTTCATCTAGAAACAAAATCAGAGGCTGACCCTGACTTAAATTCACTTCTTAAATTTTTAGAACAACGGGCAGCAGCACTTGAAACTGTGGCAGACAGCCAAACATCCTCAAATTGTGCAGTGAACAGCGGCCGCAGGACAGGTTTGGTAGCCACTAAGGAGGTAAACAAAAATACACAAGTATGCAAATTTTGTAAGACTAAAAATCACCAACTATATAAATGTGAAAAATTTAAACTTGCCTCGCTATCTGATCGTTTCGGCTATGTAAAGACCAATGAGTTGTGTACCCTATGCTTAAACAAACACCTGTCAAAGTGTAAATTTGCCTTTAAGTGTTCAATTTGCAAACAAAACCATAATAGTTTACTGCATAAAAATGAGCCTGAACAGGAGTTAAAGCAAGTTTCATTATCTATGAATAAATGTGTTGATGTTTTATTGCCTACTATAAAGGTAAACATAACTGACAAGTTAGGTCAACAATTTCAAGTTAGGGCTCTTTGTGACTCAGGTAGTCAGGTTTCCTTTGTGTTATCAGACCTAACAGAAAAAATTGATTGCAGGTTAGTCAATAACTATACCTATATTAAAGGAATATGTGGTCAATCCAACACAGTTCCTCATACTGCTACTTTTAACATCTCTTCTACTCTCAACACTTACAAGACTCAAATAGTATGCTGTGTAGTGCCAAACATCACTAGTGATTTACCTCAGTGTGAGATAGATACAGATAATTTAAAAATTCCTTCATACGTCAAGTTAGCTGACACAGAATTTTATAAAACTGGAAAAATAAGTATCTTATTAGGTTGTGACGCTTTCTTTAAAATCTTATTGCGTGAACAACTACCTATTATCCCTAAAGGTTTGTATTTACACAACACCCACTTTGGGTATATTGTGGCTGGAAGGGTGAAGACTAGAAGTTACTCTCCGGTAAGTAAGTGTACCAAACACATTTTAAAAAACAGTGAATGTGATAGCACCCAAAATATAGAAAAGACTTTAGAGCAGTTTTGGAAGTGTGAGCAAGTGACAGAAGTTTTCACTGAGTCGGCTTCTGAAGAAGCTCTTGCTGAAAAAATCTTTTCTGAATCTGTAATATTGAAAGACAATAAATTTCAAGTTAACTTACCTTTAAAACAAAATTTTGATCAATTAAACATGGGAGATTCTTTCATAAGAGCTTTACAACGTTTTAACAATTTAGAAAAAAGACTTCACAAAGATGCTGAACTTTTCAGAGGTTATAAAGCGTTCATTGACACTTACATTTCAATGGGTCATGCTAAATACATTGATATTCAAACATATGATTTAAAAGCTGGTCAGGTATACTTTCTACCACACCATCCAGTATTAAACGAAAATAGCAAAACTACAAAACTAAGAGTCGTTTTTGATGGCTCAATGGCTACTAATCAAGGTTTTTCTTTAAATGACATGTCGCTCAATGGGCCTTGCATCCAAAATGAGTTATTTAATATATTGATTCTCTTCAGATTACATAAATATGTGTTATTTTCTGACATTCAAAAAATGTTTAGAGAAGTTAACCTCAACCCAGCACACTGTGCTCTTCAAAATATATTGTGGAGAGATTCACCACAAAAGGAAATACAGTGTGTTCAGTTGCAAACAGTCACCTATGGACTTAAAAGCTCACCATTTTTAGCTACAAGATGTTTAAATGAGTTAGCTTTCAGATTTGCGCATACTTACCCTGAAGGTGCACACATATTATTGAATCAATGCTATGTCGATGATGTTTGTACCGGTAGTAACGACTTACAAAAATTACTTGATATGAAAAACCAATTAATTGCCATTTTAAACCTTGGTGGTTTTAAACTTCATAAATGGAGTTCAAACAGTGAGCATATATTAAGGGACATTCCCTGTGCTTTACAGATTTCAAATGAAATTGATTTATGCAAAAGTGATGATCAATATGTGAAGACCTTGGGTATCAAATATAACACACAAACGGATGTATTGAACATTTCCTGTCCACAAACTGAGTTGTTAGATGTCTACACCAAGCGTCAGACATTAAGTTTCATTAGCAAACTCTTTGATCCACTGGGTCTAGTAGGTCCAATTATTGTACTTGCAAAAATAATCATGCAACAAACATGGTTAGAGAAGGTTTCATGGGACTCACCATTGCCACTGAACTTAAATAAAAAATTTAAATGTTTTGTTGATAATTTATCAAGAACAGGTTGTATTCAAGTAAAAAGAAATATTGACACACAAAACTCAACATGTATTGAACTAATAGGGTTTGCAGATGCCTCTCAGAAGGCTTATGGTTGTTGTGTTTATTTAAGAACCATTAACAGCAATGATCAAGTAAATGTTGAGTTGTTATGCTCAAAATCAAGGGTAAATCCCATAAAATCATTAACCACACCAAGATTAGAGTTGAATAGCGCTTTGATACTAGCAAAACTATCAAAAAAGTTGTATGATCAACTAATTAAAAATAATTTTGCCATTAAGGTACATTTATATGTAGATTCTCAAATTGTTCTTGCTTGGCTTAACACAGAGCCCACAAAATTGTCTGTTTATGTTGCAAACAGAGTCAAAACTATCTGTGATCTCACACAAAATGCCTCATGGTCATATGTCAGTACCGTTGAGAATCCTGCAGACTGTTTGTCTAGGGGTATAGAACCTCACTTACTTAAAAACAACCAGTTATGGTGGCATGGGCCACAATTTTTACATAGTAAGAATTACACACATGAATCTACAAATATCAAAATTCCTAAGGAAATTCCTGAACTTAAGCTTTGTAATATTACATTGACTTCTGAATCAAATAAAGATTTCAGTTTATATTCATATTATTCGGATATTAACAAATTGAAAAGAATTATTGCCTATATTTACAGGTTTTTTAACAATTGCAAAGTAAAGAAAGAAGATAGGGTCTCCGGACATCTAAAAATAAAAGAACTTCAATTTTCACTCAAAAATATAATTAGACAAGATCAAAAACAACATTTAAGTGAGGAAATGAATTGTATCATGTCCAAGAAACCCATTAAATCCAATTTGAAATCCTTAAATCCATTTTTAGATGGAATAGGTATCCTCAGAGTAGGAGGTAGGTTACACAATGCTAACATACCATATGATCAGAAATATCCTATCATATTACCCAAAGAATCATACATTACACGTTCAATAATTAACAATGAACACAAATGTTTGTTACATGCTGGGAAGAAGTTGACCCTAGCCAGTTTATGTCAAAGGTTTTACCTAATTAATGGACTTAGAGAAGTCAAAGGAGTAATTCACAAATGTTTACTGTGTTTCAAGCTAAGAGCCAAGGCATCAGAGCAAATGATGGGATCTCTTCCTTCAGACAGGGTGAACCCCAGCCGACCTTTTGAAAAGGTAGGAATCGATTATGGCGGTCCGTTTTCAATAAAATTACACCGTATTAGGAAACCAGTAATTTTAAAAGCATACATAGCATTATTTGTTTGTTTCACAACAAAGGCCATTCATATTGAGTTGGTATCAAATTTAACAACTGAATGTTTTTTACAGGCATTAAAAAGATTCATTTATCGTCGCAATAAGCCATCTATTATTTATTGTGACAATGGTTCTACCTTCAAGGGTGCCAATAATCAGTTGCATGAGTTATACTCATTACATTTTAATCAGGTACATCAGGAGAAAATTATAAACTCAACTTCAGATCTTGGTATTGAATTCAGTTTTATTCCTTCTTATTCACCAGTATTTGGAGGCCTATGGGAAGCAGGAATTAAGAGTGCTAAATATCACTTAAAAAGAGTTGTAGGCAAACAGATACTAACCTATGAAGAGTTGAATACTGTGATAATTCAAATAGAAGGGTTATTGAACTCCAGGCCTTTACTTTCTTTGCCAAGTATTGACCCAAATGACATGTCTTATTTAACTCCTGCTCATTTTTTGACAGGTGCTTCTATTACATCATTCCCTGAACCTGATGTAACAAATGTGCCCACAAACCGTTTGTCATTTTGGCAGCAATGTACTCACATGGCTCAATCCTTTTGGAAAACTTGGTCAAAACAATATTTGACTCAGTTACAAAATAGGCCAAAATGGCACAATAGTGTACCAAATATTGAAAAAGGGGTATTGGTGCTACTCAGAGTTGATAACACCTCTCCATTAACATGGCCAGTGGCCAGAGTAGAACAGACTTTCCCTGGATCAGATGGCAAGGTCAGGGCATTATCTGTAAGAACTAATAGTGGTAAAATCATGCGTACTAGTGTTATGAAAGTTTGTGTACTTCCTATTTATGAATAAATTATACTTAATAATTTACCTCTGTGTGGCTGCTGGACATGTCATGTGAACTTGTTCATTTACTAGGCTAAATACGTAGGGTATAAATATCGTTAGTTAAGCCAACTTTCTGTTAAAAAAAATCACTTAAATTAATAATCATAGTTGAACTTAAACATGATGTAAACAGATATAGCATACTCAATAGATTCATAATTATACTTTAAGAAGGTAAAATGTAATATAAATATGTGCACATCTATTTTGTAATAGACACATACCAACCTATTTAAAATGCATAGTACATAGGTACTTAAATGAACGTAACATTAATGTATGTTATGTATGTATAAGTACAATAGGTTTTATAATCACAACAATTTAGTAAGTAGTTTTCCAGTTATTGATTAATTAAATTTACTTTGTTAGATTCTTCCTTAGTAATTCTGTACATAACAATTTAAAGGATTTCAAAAGAATTGAAGCATCCAGTAAGTAGGTACCTAAATAGTTAAGCATTTTTGTTTATATTATAAAATAGTAAATAAGTAGTACCCAAGTTTAAACAGTTTATTTATACTTGTGAAAAGGACACAAATGTTCCTATTTGTCTAATATTCAGTAAATTTAAGATTAAGTTACATTTTGGTTTGTATTCAAACTATAGCCTTTTGGTTTCTTTGTCGGCGTTGCCATTTATGTATGAAGCATACATAATAATTCACTCATTCCGTTCAAGTGAACGAACATATGTCAACAGTCAGTCTAGTGATGGGTAACTCATCAATTTTATTTGAGGATGAGGGAGCACCTCATTTTGCCTCGTGAGGTCCTCACGAGGTACCCCTCATTTGAGGTGAGGATTTGAGGAATCCTCAACGGCGTATTCACCTCACGAGTCGTGAGCCCGAGCCGAACTCAGCCGAACGTGCGAGGGAGCGAGGCGGGCGGGCGCGACGACTTTCACGAGTACTCACGACTCTCCGTCCGATTAAGCAAATCTCTCTCACCTCTCACACATATCATTTTCTTTCGCTCATAAATTTTAGACCGCCAAAATAAACGAATCAATGACACTTGATTATCAATCTAATGCTGATGCTTTTAGAGTTCATAATAATTAATCATAGCTGAAATAAAAATATTTTCTTTAAAATTCGTTTTGACTAATAATGTTACATACTAATTTTAACAGTTTACGTAATGTTGACCTTGGAGGTGCACGTGATTTTCTTGTAACAATTACGTAGACTTTTGTTTTGTTTGTGTTCGTACTTTAATCTAAATAATTAATATCCTACCAAACATCAGTATCACACTCAACACACACACATGACATAACTAACATCATTACATACTTAGGTACATTATTTCATTAGGTACATACCAAAATCATAATGTTAATGTTTATTATGCTGCCAAAATTTCGAGACCAGACCTCACCTCACACATTCTATAATTCTATACAATTTTTTAAATCGGTTCATTCGCTCACTCGTTGAGGAGCTCATCACTCAACCACTCAATACTCACTCGCGAGTCACGCCTCACGCCTCACCTCGCTCGCCTCACCCCTCGCCACAATTTCATATTGTCAATGTCAATTTTTGAGGACGCGTGAACGAATGAGGTGAGGTGAGGTAATGAGGTGGTTCATTGTTGAAAATCGAGTAACTCTTTCAATTTGCGATCACGAGGACCTCAAACGAGGGACCTCATGAGTGAGGGACTCATCACTAAGTCAGTCTTCATTCGCAATCTGCCAGTGTAACACCTTTAACTATTTCTATTAAAATACAGTCCACTTTAAAGTGTTATTTATGTGGTTTTATTACCAGCGTCCGCCACAATGCCGACAAATCACTATTAGAATACAATCTGCCTAGGTCATGATGCGTTTTGTGGGTTTTGCTTTTAATATTTAACGGTCTAAAATTTGTAATGTATTGTTATAATATTATTGTTGACATGCATGTAAACTCCCTGTATGTACCTACATTTATTGTACGCCCTAAGGGCAGGACAAAGCTGTTCGCAAAGCACTAAATTTACACCAGTTGTATTATGTACACTTTACTATGATACACAATAAAGATGAATTGAATTGAATTGAATTGAAAACGTTCTGCAGTTTTTGCCTACTCCCATGGGCAAAGGCAGGAAGGATTCTATATAGGTACTCGTATGTTATAAAATAGTAGATTTTTAATGATCCGTGTTATTCCAAACTCAAAGTAGACCTTCTGTGTTCTGAGGGCCTAGAGAAGTTACAATCGCTTTCAAAGCGGTTCGTATTTCTAAAATGACTTTCAACTGGATTAACATAAGCTTTTCAATAGCTTAGGTCAATCCAATACATTTTTAACTTTTCCATCATCGTTATCGCTGATAGACAATCGCTTTCAATAGGCCGTCTGGTGTAGCTAAACAGGCAGATGCTTCGTAGGTGCGATGATTTTGTCTGACGTTAACAATAACATTGTGCTGCGTTCACAACGAGGACGGCAATTAAGGCGTGTGCACATGTTGTTAGTACAACACGTGGGATAATTGCCTAGCTACGGTTAGGTTCTTGTTAGGTGCGGTTATCGCAAATGTTGGAGTGAAAAGTTTTGGCAAAGGCATTATTTGAGAAGAAATTCTTTGTAAGGAAAACGTTGACAACGTAGTATATCGAATAGACCGCCACTTACTAAACTAAAAGTAATGCGCACGTGAAACGTCTGAAGATGTTGCGTAGTCCTGTTTGAGAAATCTTTAGTTTATTTCACTTGTTTTAACAAAACATAACATAATATAACAAAACATGACGCCTGTAAACCCCGAAGTCTGAGCCAGAGGTTTCCCTTGTTTGTGAATGTGAATGTTAAAAAACGAACTGTTGATTCAATTTTTTCGGCTCCCAAAGTAAACACATTTTAAAAATAAAATGTGTTTACTTTGGGAGTCGAAAAAGTGTTTCAATTATTACCTACTAAATAGCGGAGCTTATTTACTAAGAGAGTAAAAATTCTCTTAGTAAATAAGCTCCGCTATTTAGTAATAGTAATAATTGAAGCAATTAGAGCGTGTTCAGACTGTGCTAGCGTCACGTGTGCTCGTTGCACTTGCTAATTGTGTCGAATTCTGTTGAGGTTTCTTATTAGAAACACTATTATTGTAGCATCTGTTTGACATCCTTGTCATATGAGGAAGGTTCGGTCGTCTTCGAAGTAATTGCATAATATGGTGTCAATTAAAACGGCTATTTGTAATTATTCTATTTATCTTAATACTAGTCATAAGATAGTCTCAGGTGTAAAAGAATAGGATTATCGATAAAATCTTTTGGGGTGGGGTTTGGGATCTACCTCCTAGTAGTCCACCCCGGGCAACGGCACCACAGGCTTGCCTGTGGTACGGCTGAACGATCCCACTTAGCGGTGGTAGGCTCCGCAAGGAGCCGCCTGGCTCGCTACCACCCTCCCACCGGAGTCCGGCGCCAAGCAGCTTGCTGTGTTCCGTCGGTGTGTGGGAGTGCCAGTTCCTTTGGGGGAGTAGGAGATTTGTCAGTTGCGCTGTCCAGAACCGGTCTTGGTCTCTGGGCTTAGCTTGCCGGGTAACTCATTGTGGAGGGTAGCGGGATCCGAAGCACGGTGCCAGCCATTGGCCGACCGCAGTCAGTAGGGGGCCCAAGTAGCACGCCAGCCACGTGACAAAAGGCCAACTCGCGAAAAATCCCGGTATGCTCCACCGTGCCAGCTGGCGACTGGACGGGAGGACCCGGTGGCCATATCCGGGGGGGTTTGGGCGTCCCCGCAGTCTCCAAATGAGTTCCCCATAGGTTTAGTTGATTCTAGTGTTCCACTTGGATCTCTGAGCAGCGCCTCGACAAGTCGACTTCTTTCCCCAACAACTCCACTCAAAATGTCAAAAGCAAAAAAGAAAGATAAGGTTAAACAACGGCTGCACTTCCTCCCACTAAAAGTGCACCTCAATAACATCAGGGGGTTGCACTCCAATCTCGATCCGGTCCATCACCACCTTGAGACCGAGAAGCCGCACCTGTTTTTCCTAACGGAGACGAAGATAACAACCCCGTCGGACGTGGCGTACCTCAACTACCCGGGTTACTCTCTTGAACACAAGTTCAAGAAGCAAGCTGGGGTCTGTGTGTACGTCCGCGATGACATTTGTTGTCGTCGTCTCCGTTGCTTTGAGAACTCGGGTTTTTCTGCCATATGGCTACTTGTGGACTCTGGCGTGGAGAAATTTCTCTACATCGGCGTTTACCGATCGCACAGTGGTGACCAGGAGACAACAGCGCTCTTTAATTTCCTCGTGGAGACGACTGACGTCGCCCAGCAACGGTACCCAACAGCGAAGCTCGTTTTTCTGGGGGACTTCAACGCCCATCATAAATAATGGTTGTTCCCGTACCAGAAAACCGACCATGCTGGGTTAGAGGCGCGCAAGTTTGCTATTACGTTAGATCTAACCCAGATGGTGAATGTGGCAACGCGGGTACCGGATGTTGACGGCCATACACCCAATTGTTTGGACCTTCTGCTGGCATCTGATCCGGACAATAATTCAGTGTCGGTCTCAGCCCCGCTGGGAACGTCCGACCACTGTCTGGTGAAAACCGTATCGACCTGCTCTACCACCTGGTGACGAGTGTGGCGATACAAGTCAGCGGACTGGGATGAGATGCGGCACTTTTTTGCGTCTTATCCATGGCGGCATGTGTGCTTCTCTTCGGGTGACCCCTCGTGCTGTGCAGACGAGGTTGCGGACGTTATTCGGCAGGGAATGGAGTATTTTATTCCATTCTCCGACATCCCACTCGGCCATAAATCCCGGCCTTGGTATAATGCAGAGTGCGCCCACGCTGAGGCCCGAAAAGAGTCTGCCTACCAAGCCTGGGTCAAGGCCCGCGACCGCAAAATTAGAGCTCGTAGGGTTCGCGCGAAGAAGAGAGCCTTTAACACTGCCGCCAAGTCCTGCAAGCGGGTTTTACGTGAGGCACGTTTTGGCCATGTCAGACGTATTGGGGCCAAGCTGGCATCGCACCCTCCGGGTAGTAAACAGTTTTGGTCCCTGTCTAAGGCGGCCGAAGCGAATTTCTGTCGTCCCACTTTACCTCCAATGCTGAAACCTGATGGATCGCTGGCCCACTCCGCAAGAGAGAAAGCAAATTTATTTGCATCTCTCTTTGCAAGCAATTCACGTCTGCACGCTGGCTCCAAGCAACCACCTACACTACCTCATTGTGACTCCACGATGCCGGAGATCGCAGTTCACATTAGAGAGGTCCGAAGAGTATTGTGCAGTCTAGACGTGAATAAGGCCAGCGGGCCTGACGGCATTCCGGCGAGAGTGTTGAGGCAGTGTGCACCTGAACTGTCTCCTGTGTTGACACGTTTGTTCCGCCTCTCTCTTAAAAAAGGCACGGTACCAAAATCCTGGAAGCTTGCTAATGTACAACCAGTGCCCAAAAAGGGCGACCGTGCTGACCCTGCCCATTACCGTCCGATCGCCATTACCTCCATTCTGTGCAAAGTTATGGAAAGGGTACGGAACAGTAAGTTGCTGACCTACCTCGAAGACAATGATCTCCTCAGTGACCGTCAATATGGCTTTCGCCGGGGACGGTCAACTGGTGATCTTCTTGTGTATGTCACGCACTGCTGGGGCGAAGCCATCGAGAAACATGGCGAAGCACTTGCTGTATCGCTTGATATCTCGAAGGCTTTCGACAGGGTCTGGCACGCTGGTCTGCTCAGCAAGCTTCCTGCTTATGGCATCCCAGCTGATTTTTGTAGCTGGATATCAGACTTCCTTAGTGAACGGTCGATCAGAGTAGTCGATGACGGCTGCTCCTCTGACCTTATGGCTATTGATGCCGGAGTTCCTCAGGGGTCTGTTCTCTCTGCAACTCTTTTCCTGCTGCACATCAATGACCTACTACAGACTGGTATTGTTGGGTACGCGGACGACAGTACTGTTTCAGAGAGATACTTGTCCAGCGCAAAAACCAACGGGGCCGCAGTTCGTTCCTTGAGAGAGGCCTTGGTAGAGCGGACAGAGTTGACGTTAAGCCTTGTCTCCCAGTGGGGTGATGATAATCTGGTCACTTTTAACGCCACCAGAACACAAGCGTGTCTTTTTACCGCAAAAAGGAGTCGTTTCGACCTGACTCCTACTTTTCGGGGTACATCGGTTCCTGTAACTGATCGGCTCGAGCTCCTAGGCACGGAGTTGACATCTAACCTCAACTTCGGCGCCACCATCGAGTACAAAGCCCAAACTGCGGCCAAGAAACTGGGCATCCTAAATAAGGTGAAGCGATACTTTACGCCTGGACAGCTTTTGACCCTTTATAAAGCGCAGGTCCGATCCTGCATGGAGTATTGTAGCCACCTTTGGGATGGCTCGGCTAAATACCAACTTGCCGCGCTTGACTCGGTGGAACGCAGAGCTAAGAGGCTCATTGGCGACGTAAATCTGGTGGATGCCAAGCTTCACAGTTTGGCCCATCGTCGCAAGGTTGCCTGCTTGTCGGTCTTCTATAGATTGTACTTCGGAGAGTGTGCTCAAGAACTCCACGACCTCATTCCACCGGCCCCCTTCTATTATCGGTCATCTAGGCGCACTTCAAGTTACCATCCCTTCCTGGTGGCTATCCCACCAACTCGCACTAAGCGTTTCCAAACTTCTTTTATAATGCGCACAGCAAAGGAATGGAACTCTCTGCCTGCGTCTGTGTTTCCGAACGCATATAACCCTAATCTCTTCAAAGTGAGAGTGAACAGGCTTCTTCTGGGTAAGCTCGCTCCATCGTCGACTTTGTTTCTGTCGCCTCTGACATAGACTAAGGTCAAGAGCAAACCCATCACAAATAAAAAAAAAAAAAAATCTTTTAGGTAATGCTAAAATAAGTTTATCCTTTGTAACATCTTATAAACCTGTGTTATGATTTGATTTGCAACATTATCAGTTACAACATAGCATGAACTTCGAAAAAAATCGTCACTGACTTACCTTCTGACGCAACGTATACCGCCAAGAGAATCATTTTGGATTTCAAAAGCAGAATCTTACTGTGATTATTACATTTATCTTTAAAAAAAACTAGTCTTCATTTCACAGTGACAGGTCATACTAAGTGTAAAATAATTGGATTTGTAAATTACTAATTTAAAATTAATCATCACAACCGCAAAATCTGACGTATTTTTCACTTTGTAGTGTTTTTTTTTGGAAGTCGGCTGTTTTTTTTTGTAAAAGTTTTTTTTTGGCAAAAGCTTTTGGTGAAGAATGCTTCACGATGATTAATGACGTTAGTTTTTTAGGGTTCCGTAGTTCACACGGAACCCTTATAGTTTCACCATGTCCGTCTGTCTGTTCGTCTGTCTGCGGCTTAGCTTAGAGACTATTAGTACTAGAAAGCTGTAATTTGGCATGGGTATACATATTAATCACGCCACAACTCACGCCAACAAAGTGGTAAAATAAAAACTTGAAAAGAAAATTGTGTGTTGGGTGGTCCCTTTTTTTTTTTTTTTGAGGGTGGGAAATCATCAAATAACTTCTCCCGCTCTGGGCGGCGGAGCGGTAGGGTGTGTCAGACTCTTACTGACTAAAACCCACCCGTATTCCTTCCTGTTGTCTGTGTTGCGGGGGCCTCGGTGACCCATAAGTACCTTCCCGCGACCCCGGCAGGCATCGGCCCTAGTGGACCCCTACTTTTATGCTGACGACATCTCTTTGAGGCGCGCGTGGAATACGACGCGCCGTCGACCCGGGCCTGGTCGTTACCGGACGGTGAGCTACCCATTGCTCACCGTCCGCAAGCCCGCGCCTACGGTGGCTGGAAATCCGCCCGAGATTCCCGACGCCCAGGGCGTCTCCTGCGGCGGCTAGGGGCGAGAGGGCGCGAAACGTGCCTTTCCCTCAACCGTCCCGCCTCCTCCTTCGCGAGCATTACTGCTTCGCAGAAGGAGGTGACGGCTGCCCATGCCCTCTCGCTCCGTACCATGGCCTGAACCAAAGCCGGACGCGAGAGGTCTCTGCCGCCGATCGCCTCCACGAGGACACGGCGGTTACCTGCCCAAGCCGGGCAGACCTCCACCGTATGCTCCACCGTGTCCTCCGGATGGGTGGTCCCTTGCACGTAAAGTGGGGAGGATATTTTTTTTCTCGTCTGTACCATGATAAATGTTAAATGATTTTATTTCTGTAAGTAGGTTTGTACAAACACTATTAAAGTCAAAGTCAAATTATTTATTTCAAATAGGCACATAAAGGGCACTTTTGAACGTCAAATTTTTATATTACACGGCAACCATATTGTAAAAGATTTTTATTTTTCACTTTTTAGCGGGTCGGTTTGTAATTTATCTAAATTACAATAGCCCAATGTCAACTGCTTCTCACCTTTAACGAATTATTGTTTTTCTTGATGCAGGCACGTTAATTGTTGATGAGTTTTCCTGGTAAAAACCAGGAGAATTGCCACTCACCATATAGATTGAGAAGAACATAAATGGCTTAGCAACCATATTAAAGTACTTAATCGCATCGCCTCGTTAAATACATATTATTAAGTAGTTCCGGTGGCCATCTGTGGTCTACATCATCAATTTTACTCTACCAAATGGTGCTTTTCGAGAGCAAATGCACAAGTTACTATAAAAAATACCTAAATCGCTATAGGTGTGCCTTTAAAATTTGAGGAATTACCTCGATTTCCATGGGATATTGTCATCAGATTATGACTTGGCGACAATGGAACCACCTTGGGAGCATACCCTTTCAAACAAAATAATAGTTTTTAAAATCGGTCTACAATTGACGGAAATATCGGTGAACGCAGATAAAAAAACAAAGGAACATACAGACGAACATAATTATAATCTCCTCATTTTTGGAAGTCGGTTAAAAATAAAGTTAACAGGCATACAGGGCCTCAAGTCTGCTATTACAATAGTGTCATAATGGTGTGTTCCGATCCTCATTAATGACGCCATTATATTAGTAGATTACCAAACTTGTCGAAATCAACAATTATGAAATCAATAATAGACCATTCTGACACTATTATAATAGCAGACGTGAGGCCCTGATAGTATGTTGGCGATTAAAAAAAACAAGTTTTTGTATCCATATTTTAGTTACAGGAGGCCAAAATTAACTTAAAAATATGAAATTACAAAGAATGCCCATCATTTGCCACTTTTGAGCCATTAAGCTTGTGTTTAAGAAACCTCTTAGCTACCACTATTACAGAAAATAACAAAATAAGTTGCTATTATAGTATTGTTTTCAACCTGCCATACACTACTCTAAATTCTAATAATATTTCCACCGCACCTCACCGGAGCGACCTTAAAGCAATTTGCTGCGGTGTCTGCCCAGACCGCGGGATTGTTTTGTGCATTATTACCTTCACTATTAGGACGAGACTGTACTCGCTAATTGAGTTGCCTGTCTCTATACATATGGCTGGTGATATCGGTTTGTATATAGTATTAAGTAGAATTTAATTTGAGGTGAAGATACTTTGAGAGGAATACAGGCCAATAATGTTATGTTGAGGTGAAAATGTTTTGCTGTGCGCGAGCTTGTACAGATTGTACATGAATAGATAGCTCTGTCAAAATAAAAGGTAAACTACTTGTTGAGGCTTTTTAAATGCATCCTGAACTATGCTATTCATGAAACGTTATGTTATGCAAGTTTATAATGTGACAATGATCTTTAATCTATCTTGGAAATATAAATTTCAGTAATAATTTTGTTCAACAAAGAAACAAACATCCAAATATAAATAATTCCATATTATTATTATAGTCCTGTCTTTTACAAGTAACTGCGAACTACTTACTACAAGATACCAAATGCAAATTTCGCCATTTCTCCGCCCCTTTACAATAGCGCTCGCCTCGAGTACTCGCGCCAGCCACTCGACTGCCACTGTCCGTGTGTGTGACAGCCCTAACTCTCGGCGGTATAAACGGATCGTTAGTGTTGATGTACAACTCTGGAACAAGTGTTATAGTTGCGGGGAGATGAGGATTTTATTGTATTTGGTTGGTATTTTTCTTAAATATTGTTAAAGGAGTTTTCTGTTACAAAGGATTAAGAAGTATTTATTATAACTATTTTAAAGATTAGGAAGATTGAAAAACCCTTTAGAGAAGATCTAAATAGTATATCTGAAAGAAATACGGTTTTCCTTAGCCTTAAAAAAAATATTTTTAGTAACAGAAGCGTTGATTGTTTACCTACTTACTTAATTGCCAGTTTTAACCTCAAGGGTAAAAGATAAACTTTTCCTATAATATCAATCTTAAGTCTAAACCAAAATGGTCCAAGTCGAAAGAAAACTCTCACCACTAACACGTTGTCTCATCTAAAAATCTCGTCTAAATCCAGATTCAAAAAATGCATTTTCTATTTCGTCAGTAATCCGTTGATGCGATGTCAACAGAATTCTCGGGAGTGTCGGCGCGCCGGTGTCTGCAGTATCGCAGTGTCGTAGTGTCGTAGTGTCGCGTCTCTAGAGATGCCGCTTGTTAACTTAAAATTTCAAACACCGCTAGAGATGCGAAAAAAATGTCTTTTGTGTTCGCCATGACGTAGTCGTGTTAATATTAAAGATGGTTTCGAAACTTCGATGAAGTTAGGTTATTTGGAAGGTGCAAAGGTTTTAGTTATTAAAAGTGTGTTTAACTACCAAGTTTGTTCGTACGTGTGTGTATAGTGGGTACTTGTTACCTAGGGATTTCAAAATTACACATACCTACAGTACTACAACGATCTTTTGGCGCTTGAATTACATTGACAGGAGGGCGCTGTTGGTAAACATTTGTGAAATAATCATTGTTTTCTGCAATTGTATTGAAATAACGAGATGGCGGTGTTCGTTCCGATTTTGGCCACGAGCCAAAATATCGTTGTAGCTTTGTTTGTATTTATTCTAAATTCAACTTTTTTTAGCACTGATCTGCTGAAATCATTTTCGTCCATCAAATAACATCATTATCATCATCATCATCATCAACATCATTATTCTCCTGCCCTTATCCCAATTTATTTGTGGTCGGCGGCGCAACATGTCCCTTTCTTCCATACTCCTCTATTAGTTGTCATCTCGGTAGGCACCTTCTTTCTAGACATATCACCGTTCACACAGTCTATCTATCATTTCTTTGGTTTTCCCCTATAACCATCTTAATCTTAATGTTCTTATAGCCATCGAAATTCATACCCAAGACTTTCCTCACGAGATTTTCCTCATTCCTCCGCAACACATGCCCATACCATGACAACCGATTTCCGCACAACTTTTCGCCCTATAACAGCCAGTAGTATTTAAATGGAGAACCCCAATAACACACCTGAGGGAATCAAACCTCGCACCGTCCCTTCTGCAGTCATGATTACGACCACTAGACCCAAAAGCCAGTCAATTTTAAAGGACATTCTGTTACCTGATAATGAAACCATTTAACTAATTTCTGAGCAGTGACTCTAACCTCAGTTAATCTTTGAGCGAGGTGCCTTCGAAATTAAATCAAGTGTATGAGCAGAAGCGCTCGCCTGTACAAACCTGATTTCCCTCAGGGCAGCCCAGTTCCACCGGTAGACAGACTTGAGCAAGCCTTCGGGACTGCTTCGTAAAACCAGAGACATTGCATGTATTATGAAATGATGCAAGTTTTGCTAATTAAGATGCTTGTGAAAAACATCGTTTTGGAGAGTACCTACTTATCGTATTGTATTCTTAGTGTATTCCGGTATAAAACACAGGCCTAAGATCAGATCTGAGTATTGAATAGGTAACTTTCTGATATTCAACTGTATAAAGACTTGAAACAGATGTCAGACGCTTCACTTTTTGTTCATTTTTGTCATTCATTCGGCATCTTCCACTCGAAGTGAAACGTCTGACCACAAAATGGATCAAAAGTGAAAAACCGGACAAGTGCGAGTTGAAAATGTAAAAGAATTAATCTATCTATATCTACCATGTTCTTTATACCAACATAATTTATCTCAAGAACAAACTTAACATTGTAGTTTATAAACATGGTCTCCCATACATTTCAACTGCAAATATAAGTTTGTACGCACAATATTAGGAGATTTACCGTGTTCTTTTAACACCATAGACTTCTCATAGCTATTTCAACATTTAGGCTCAGTAGTTTCGCGGAAGGCGGAGGACAGGGTGTTGTGGCGCAGCCTGGGAGAGGCCTGTGTCCAGCAGTGGACTGTTATAGGCTGAGTTGATTGATAGTTTCACTGGTAAGGGCGGAATGGTCAATGTTTACCTCTTTTCTTAAATAACTTTAAAACTATTTATTTAAAAATTATAAAAAAAAAAAAATTGAGACAAGATCACAGTTTGCAAAACGTTTTTAAATTTTTTTATTTGCCCCTAAAAGTGACCCTCATATTCAAAATGTAATTACTTACGCTACACGTCCATGTTTGTATCACAGAAATTCATATTTGTACCAAATTTTAACTAAATCGGTCCAGTAGATTCGGAGCGAATCGTCTGTGACAGACGGATAGACAGACGGACACAGACTGATCGTATAAGGGTTCCATTTTTCCTTTTGAGGTGCGGAACCCTAAAAACAAATCATGGTTCTACCCAGTTTTATCTTTTTATGTGGGCTCGTAACGTAACTTAATAGTCTATAAATTCATACTCCCGAACTTTGAAAATACCATCCAAAAAGTAAGTAAATCTTAATACATTAGCAAAATGTTTTATTCAAAACTTTGAACAGTCCATTGTATAACTTTTAAAAGATTTTAATAAAAAATTAATGAAATAGTTTTCAGAGACAGTCTGGGACTAGTTATTATTCAAAATGATATGCTAAGACTGTTAAAAGTTTAGTTTTAATATTTAAATTATAATATTTGAAGTTTTAATTGAATGTGTATACTGAATATCATTATTAGCTTATAATGTCCCCACTGCTGGGACTCAGGCCTCCTCTCTGTGAGAGGGAGTGGGCCACAATCCACCACGCGGGCCCAGTGCGGGTCGGCAGATGCCACATATTTTCGAATTTTTGGTCTAGGACATGCTGGTTTCTTCACGATGTTTTCCTTCACCATTCTGAAAGCAGTGGTGATGAAACAAATTGTAAAAGTACCTGCCAGGGTTCGAACTGACGACCTACAATAAAAAAGTATACTGTATAAATATTGTGTAAGTATACTGTATGTGTGATCTGTAATAGACATACATATGTACATAACATCACGCCTTGTTTTCCCGAAGGATACTGCTACTGAGAAATTCCAGATAGAAAACCCAATATTACTTTGCTCGATCTTTAATAGACATATTAAAAGTTAAAGTCGCTTTTGTGACTGTGTAATTGTTCTTTTAAACTGCATCACATTTAGAGAATTTGTCACGGAAGACTTATGTGTTTAATACATTAATATTAAACATATGTATATAATATAACAAAGGAATCCCGATGAGCATGTCGTAAAAACTGTGCGAAGCAGGGGCAGGTCACTAGTCTATACTAATATTATAAAGAGAAAAGATTAGATTTTTTGTTTGTTTGTTTGTAATGGATAAACTCAAAAACTACTTAACTGATTCTAAACATTCTTTCACCTATATAAAGCTACAATAACAGCAAGTAACACGGGCTGTACTTTATTTTATTTTTAAATTGAGATTCCTACGAAAATTACAATAATGTAAACCCAAGGTACCAAACATATGCGTATAAAAGTCATTATTTCGCGTGCGCTGCCAAAACTATTGATTATATATACATAATACATACATAATCAGCCTGTAATTGTTCCCACTGCTGGGACACAGGCCTCCTCTCTGTGAGAGGGAGTGGGCCGTAATCCACCACGCGGGCCCAGTGCGGGTTGGTAGATGTCACATATCTTCGATTTTTTGGTTCTAGGACATACCGGTTTCCTCACGATGTTTTCCTTCACCGTTTTGAGAACAGTGGTGATGAAATAATTTACACAAAGTAAAGCGCCTGTCCGGGTTCGAACCTACGCCCTACAACTCGTAACTCGTGGCCGTTACCACTAGGCCACCACTGCTCTTTCTTGATGATACATATAATGTAATAATGTACAACATTTCTATATACCTCATCATTACCCAGAAAAAAGTCTGCGACGCTTTAAGTCTAAATATTATAGTTAAGTCACAATAACCGTTTTTTTTTTATTATTCAATCAAAACACGGGTAGAATCGAAAGACGATGACATTCGTATCATGATATTAATCCTTATCCATCTAAATGGTTTTATAATCAAGGTTGAGTATGTACGAGTACCTACACGTAAATTCCTCTTTAATTTATCCGAATCGGACCTTTCCTTTAGAAGTTACGACGGGTATAAAAATGCTAAAAGTAAGAAAAATGCCGCGGCGTGAGCGAACAGCTCTACGTTGAGTCGATTAACACATAGGATTTGCTACATTTAATCCCGGTAGTACGTGCCCGTGGGATGTTTTCCGACATCCACGTGGGCGGTGCCGCCGGCAAAAGCTATTAGCAACAAGGACATTATGTACTAGATAATTAAAAAAATAACAGAAATAAAGTTTACACATAATATTCCTCTTCAAAAGCATGTCTCTGTAACAGCATAGACTGGGCTGCAAAGTAACACAAAGGACAACAAACAACCAACTCGTTCCACAGACTATGTAACACAATTTAGGAACAGAGCCGGCAGACCGGAAACGCGGCACAACACTACAATCCCATAAATAGGAGCACAGGTGACTTCCGGTAGTCCCACTGTACTCGGCAATGCTAGGAGTACTAATTATTTTGTCCAGAATTTAGCTTTTTTACCGTACCGCTGTAGTGGTTAACTAAATGGTCATGTTTGAGTGCTTTTAGGGTTTGGATAATTATTTCGAATGTAACTGAATTAAGATGGATAATAATAGATATGAAGGATCTAGAGCAAATGAAGAGTACATTCATCATACATCGAGCATTTTGGTGGTTCTGTCTTTTTAGAAGCTTTGTTATTACAAAATATTCTAAACTTGCAGACATCTTCAAAAGATGCTAACAGAAATAAATCTACGTAATAAAAAAATGCATCTATTAATTTAGTGACAGATAACACATAGCTTAAATCGCTGAGTCTAGAACCATGAAATTTTGCATAAAATCTTCATTAAATAGCAAAGGATTTTCAAAATTCTCCCCCTAGAGGAATTTGTATGGAAGTTTGTAATTTTATTCGATGAGAAATCTCATTGGCCACACGCCTTGTTTCTATCATATAGGACCACCAATACTTATGCCATAAAAAAGACAATGTACCAAAAACAATTCTTCAAACAGTAAAAATTCTCGACAGATAAAACTGAGGTAAATTCCCCGCCAGCACTCGTACATACAGTCAGGTAGAGCGAAATATTCAGACGCGAGACGCCGCTGAATTGATTCCAAGCGTTTGGCTCAACTTTATTCGTAACGA
Source organism: Atethmia centrago (assembly GCA_905333075.3). NCBI lineage: Eukaryota > Metazoa > Arthropoda > Insecta > Lepidoptera > Noctuidae > Atethmia > Atethmia centrago. Next base: position 21,046,607 of record HG995391.1, read on the forward strand.
AGCCTTTTTGAATAAGTCATGGTTAAAAATTCAAAAGTGTCAAGTGCGGGGCCGTGTCTCGATATCTCGGGAGCTAGTCGGGGGCTTAGGCTTCAATATTCTGATCGTGTTGAACGTGGTTTAGAATGGGGGAGAGACAAGGAAGAATTGATTTTTGTGGTGGAAGTGTTCAAAATAAGGTGGAATAGTTAATTCAATTTATTGGTAGATAATCTGGAAATATCTGAGGTCGCAAAAATCTTCAAAAGTGGTATTTAACGAGTAATAATAACAGTATTAAAAACAGAGTGCAGAAAATCACATCAAGTTATTTTGCAAGCTGTAATGTTGTTAAAATTTTGGATCTTTTTATATCGTGTGGAAACATACCTATAGACCTATACTAAAAATCTGCCAGATATATCTAAGGAAAAAGTAGTCCCAAGATAAAAGACACGTCCCAAGATCGATCAAGCCTACACAGACAATCATTTTATATCTAGTACTGAAACACCTGCCCCACTATATCTTTCTTCCATCCAGACTATTCCAGACTCCAGAAAATATATTAGCGTAAAAAATCTAACTTAAGAACATCTCCGGCGAATAATTCACGACTTGCCTTGCTTGGTTCGGAATACTTAAGATTTTTAAATCCAGGTTTCTTTCACTGAATGATATTTAGTATTTCTATGCTGCTGGATTTGTTTACGATAGTGTAGAAAGCGGTTAGTTTCTTGGCCTCGTTTTTAAGAAGTTGTTAACTGAAATTTTGTGATATTTAAAGTTAAGGAAATACCTAGTGTTAAGTAAGATTCGTCGTCGTGATCGTGATTTTGTCCTGATCCGTATAGTTCATCTATATCACAATAATATCTATAACTAGCGACCCCTGCTTCGCACGGTTTTAACAAAATTATAAAGAATCGATATGCTAAATTGTGATCTTGTAATATAATCATCTTCGGCTTTAAAACATTCCTGAACATTAGCAATTTCCTTCTTCCAAGTTATTTGAACGAATTATCGCTGCCACCTGTAGCTGTATTCCCAACCTAATGGAATTGGCTCTGACTCTAACTAGAAGTAATTGATCACTCTTTTACATGAACGTTACTTTAGTCAGGATCTGAAAATTTTCTTTTTTTCTCAATTAGTCAGAATTATTGAGAACTAGCTTTTGCCCGTGGCTTCGCCCACGTGGATGCCGTAAAAAGGAAACGAAGCGATCGCATACCTCATAGCCGAAGATAAGGTCATTGAATCTCGCTGTGCTAGTGCCGCGCCGTCAACCATAATTATTTTATTACGCGTAAATTTGTATCTGTGATATATTTATAATTAAATAATTATTAAATTAAATGCCCAATTTAAATGATAAGGATTAATTATTTACCGGTCAAAATAGCTTCGGACATAACAATTAATTTTTTATCAAATTTGAAGGATAGAAATGGTTACTGTGGGTCATCCTTAGAAGATAGACATTGCTATTGCAAACTTTTAGTTGAAATTTTTAAGATGTATAATCCTGTACAACATTAACATATATGTATGTGTCTCTTATAGTTTACGCGGCGCACGCCAGTAAAGCTCCTAAATTGAATTGATAACACTTATTGCTTCCTCATGAATTACTCCGTCCATTATGGAAAATCGCTTGAAAATCCATTTAGTAGTTTTTTGAGTTTATCGCGTTCAGACTGACAGACACACGTGGCTTTTTTATAATAATTAAGGATGTATAAGGACAGTTCATTCAGTCTTAGCCAGTCAGCAAAGTAGGACTGGTTACCTTGGATGTGCCGGACGTACAATCACGGAAATTAATTGGTTATCAGATTGACACATCACGTTATGCTGTGTTATAGCCATTGCACACGACTGACAATGGGTGACATTTGTAAATTAAAAATACGGACATTTTAAGTTGTTAATCAATTTGATGAACAACTTAAATTACCCTTCCTGTACCTACATTTATGTATCGTCATTTGTGGATACTATTGTTTGTAAAGTACCCCACTGGACTAACAGCTGATCTATAGTTAGAGTTGAACTACTCATAGCGTAACCCTTTCACATCCAATCGACCCCTCACCTAATTAATTTCAAGCTTCCTAATCATCTCCTTCCTTCGTTATAACAATGATTAACATAATTCAGCTCCTTGTCAAGCATCGCCATAACCACTTCACTGTAGACACTAATTGATGAGCGCTGCGCAACGTGTAACCTGTTCTGTAGCATGTTACGCGTTACAGCGGTATGGGTGTAGCGTGTGGTGGGTGACAGTTCTGACTAATTGCTTGCCAAACGTTGCTGTAGTTTAAGTAAAAGGGAGATGGAAGATTATATCTTTCTTGTCTTTTTATCTGACTGAGGCGAAGCCCAAAAGGATGGTATTATTTGCTCAATGGAATTTGGAATGTCGTGGAAGTTTTATGTCTTTGGGTATGGTTAAAAACAATAAAGTCAAAAAATTATGTTGAAAATAATCTTGAAAAATAAACTGTTATGTGTGCCTGTGCATTTTCCACAAAAAAAAATGGTAGTTTATTTTGTACCTAGATCTCAAAATTTGTCCAACTAAATACTGAACCAGAATCTTTTCATAGCAAATGAGAAAATGTAAAGCGAACGGCACCCAAAACAATATATACAAACACAGCAATGTATCATGGCATTAAACAAAACAGTCTTAAAATTCCCGCCATTGCTGGATGGTACTTTGTGCCACATTGTAGTGCCGTTGTGCCAAATAATAACACAGGCTTGCGTTTACACCTTTCAACTGAAATTATTACAAGAGTCAACGAAATGTACGAACGACAAGATTCCTAACAATTGTTCAGACTCCCTACGCGTAAACAATTCACAATACTTTATTTGCACCCCAAAGTTACAATTTCCAACCATATTTGTAAAGTATTAAGGCTCTGTTGAACGCAAACAGAGATGAAAGTTGGAACAATTTTGGAATAACGTTCAGGATTTTGAATTGTAGACTTTATTGCTGTTGAAATAATGTTGTAAATGGTTTTTGTCTGTTCGTATTGTGAGCTATGTCATAAGAATGCAGCTTGAAACAAACTACGAGTGAATTCTAACTAGAACATTATGGACCTTATGACTATTGTGATAGAATACAATAAAACAAAACAAAATCTGTATCTGAACTATCTCAAAATGCTTTTCAAAATTGATAATATCATCATCTCTATTGTTGACCAAATAAGGTTTGAAATTAATTGCAGTGAGCGCAAATGCTGGATTTTTGAAGGCAATTTGGCAAACTACCTACTTGGTTGGCACGCATTTGCATGCGTGTGCACACGAATTGTGTTAAAATATATAGGGTGTTGTCTTATTTCGGAGATTAAGTGCTGTGTCGGAATGTGTGCGATTATTTGTAGTCTGTTTTGGTCGTAATTTTGGCTAAAATTGGGACAATTTTGCGAGCTTACAGCGTAGAGAGGAGAGTGTATGTTTTAGGTATTACGTCGTTGGAAGAAAATTATGGCATGAGTGTGGTGACGATTGTTTCTTGTAATGTGAGTGTAGAGATTTAGAAGCTTTGTAGATACTATTTCTAAAGTTATTAAATGTAGAAAAATGTGGGTTTATAAGTTCAATGTTAGTTCAACTTTAATTCCATAGTAGGTCATTGAGATGTAGGATGTTGGACTTGGGGCACAGGATTTTAAACGTAGGAGTTAGGCTGCCTGTCCACCGGAGCGGAGCTAGGCTGCGGAGTGGAGAAACTGAGAAATATTAACCAATAGGATTGCATAAAATCTCGGAGCGGACACTTTATGCAATCCTATTGGTTAATATTTCTCCGTTTCTCCGCTCCGCAGCCCCGCTCCGCTTCAGTGGACAGGCAGCCTAAGGCATTTGCTATTTAGATGTGACATTTAAAAAAGTTATTTAATCGCAATTCGAATTCATAAAAAAAATCTATAAGGAAATTATAAAAAAAAGGTGAAACGAGAATTTATGGAATTAAAAAAAAATCTTTATTTTTAGGTGGGCGTAGAACAAATAAATACACATTAAAAACTGTTTTTAATGTTGTATTAAAAATACGCTCTTTATATTGGAAATATTTTCAACAAGACCTAGATTGTCAACCAGAAAACTTCATTCTTTCCTTACATAAATCCCACTCAATATCACCCCTCAATCCTGAGAGAAAATATCCCAACCCTGCAGGTACAGTCATCCACACGCCAGAGTAACACATGAACTTCGAAAACCGTCCATAATGCTATGAAGTATTCACGATGTCAAAGTCAAATTGATACCGAACCCGCACAGTTGACTGTACTAACGGGTGTGAAGGCATGCGTCGAGATATCCTGCAGGAATGTTTCACATTCGTATCACAACTCACACCCAAGAGGGGATGACAGACGAGCGGGAAGGGGGGAGGGTAGGTGAAAAATATTTAATACGAAAAGGCTATAAGTATGTAAGTAACTCTGTTATCCTGTTACTTATATATGCTCTTTTCATCCACTACAATGGTTTTCAGTAAAATTAGATGGCACCCACTGGCACAAACTTTGATTTTCCTAGAAAGAATTACAATAATGATGTCATTTTTACGAACATCTTTTTAGTATATCACGTGAAAATTAGACATTCGCACCACATTTGATTTCAAGTATTTTAACCATTGATTGCAGTTATTCTGAACAAATACATATTCCTGGTAATTATAAAACGAGATAACTTATATAACGAGAGCTCCAGGGCTCATCGGTGCGTATAACAGAGCAGTGCCACTTTGTTTGCATTCTGTGTCTCATAGAATTTGTAGCACTATCTTGAGGATGTTACGATGTTTGAGATAATAATGTCGAGCCATGTATCAGAGATAATACTTTATCCCAGATACATAGCTCATAAGTCACTCGTCATCTTCCAATTGCCTTCACCAAATTATACGTAATGCTCTCTAGCATTACGTATAATTTGGTGAGCGCGATGTTATAAACTCATAATTTGTAACTCGTTGGTTTTAATTTAGTTTTGTATTTTTATCATATTTTATTGTGTATTTTATTTATATATTTTTTATTCCTCTATTGGGATGTATTTTATGTCCGTGGCATCGCAGCGGGCCCTATCAGAATACCAGCGCTGCGGTAATTGTTTTCGTTCAAATATCGCAGCATCATGCTGAGGTAGGAGCCTTTTTGGCCTCGCACAGGTCTTCTTTTTGTTTTCAATATTTTGTTAGTTTTAATGTCCTTTTTTATTATTGTATTTCCTGTGTGTGTCCCAAATAAAATATTTTTCTTTAATAATAATATTTTTTATTTAATCAATCAATATTAACAATGTTAACATTAAATAGGTACACCAGGGTCCATGGTCATAGGTCCATCTGTAGGTACACTTGACATATGCTTGTTAACAAAACAGGTGTTTCTTTATTTCTAATATTAGCTCTAACACGATCGGTTTTTGATTTCTGAGGACAAACGCAACACGTTTGTACGTAAACCCACTGTTTTTAATAAGCTTTATTTTAAATAAGCTTTATTTTAAATGTCATCAGTTTAGTGTTACAGGGGTGGAAGAAAATTTTGTTTTACTTGGAATCTGCAGATAGATGGGTTAAAATGTTAAAAGATAAACTGTATTGGATAAACTGATGAAAACCCTAAGAGAACGTGGTTACGCTGCTCAATAATACTATGCAAACGTGGAAACTAGCTTTTATGTTGAAAAGTATATATACATAGGTTGCAGTACATCCTAAAACGATACTTACTCGGTGGCTGTAGAACTTAATTAGCGCTGCTGCAAGAGAACTTCCTGCTTACGCATCGTACACGTAAATCAAATTCCACTATGTGAACTTATAAGAAGCTCCCTGGAATTTCATTACAGAAACATTAAAATAATATCTATCCCCCCGAGCGAGTTTCGGTCAGGCCGGCCAATCTCAACGGAGATTAGCCAAGTACGCAAGAGATTATTATAGTGCAGAAGTGTGTGCGCAACCATAGGTGCACTCCTTCGTCGGGCCAGGCACAGGACTAACGGCACCACCACACACTTTTCAAGGCACGGCGGTGTCACACCACCACCTTCCTAACTCCGGGCTGCTACTCAGAAATTCCTAATAGACAAACCCAATATCACTTTGCTCAACCTAGGAATCGAACCCATGACCCCGTAGCAGCAGCTGCGCTTGCAACCACGAGACTGAGACCAACGCAGCCGTCAAACAATCAAAAGTGCTCACAGCATCACTAGCCCCAATAAATAGCTGTACAAGGCTCCTTTGGCGCGTGACCCAAATCGTGGCCCAAATAGTGGTCCAAATCGGAACTAACGCCGCCATATGTGAAACCGAATTGTTTACTCTTTATAATTTATGTTTACATCAATTGCAAAGACATTTTAATAAACATAAATTATTAAACAGTAAACAATTCGATTTCACAAAGGGTCGATCGACTAGTGACGCTGGTGTGGAACTTCTTGCACATATTTTTGTGGCTTGGGAGAAGTAACATGATGCCCTAAGTATTTTTTGTGACTTATCTAAGGCTTTCGATTGTGTTTCTCTTGATACATTGGTCAGGAAATTGCATCACTATGGAGTTAGAAACACTGCATTGGATCTTCTTATTTCTTATTTGGATAATAGGATCCAAAGAGTGGACGTTAACGGTAAGTGATCGCCGGGAACTCCCATCTTGACAATAGTGTCAAGATGGGAGTTCCGCAGGGCTCAATTATTGGCCCTTTTTTATTTATCGTATATATTAATGACCTACCTTGCCTTATAAAGAATAAAGTTACTTGCAGATGACACATCACTTTTATATAAGCTTAAACGACAACAAACAGTTACTGACGATGTAAATAATGCTCTCTCTAAAATAGTACATTGGTTTAGTGCTAATAATTTACTTTTAAACGAGAAAAAGACCAAATTTATTAGATTTCTGACACCTAACGTTAAGCAGGTAAAAACCAATGTACTAGTAAATGGGGCGGAGTTGCATCTTGTGGACATCACTGTGTTCTTAGGTATTACTTTGGACTCAAAGCTAATGATAAATGATAAATGATAAATGATAAATGATTTATATTCTGTAAGTAGGTTTGTACAAACACGTCAATCATATTTTTAAAATAAAGCTAGATGAGGTCGTCGTTTCCTATCTGACTACTCTGAGAAGAAAGGCCGAAACAAACTCAGAGGTCACAGTCTCCTTTAAAGTCCAGTACATAATAAGTACATAATCTTGGTCAGATCATGTGAAGGCCATGTAGATTGGTGTCTGAAATGGTCCTTTTGAGGAAAGAACCACACAGATTGAGTGGACCTGTCCAGTCAGTGCACGCATTTGTCAGTAATCGTGCAGCTCAACTCAGAACTTAAGGAGCTCAACGATTCGACGAACAATACCAAAGAAAGAACATTTGGGTAGGCCGCATAAATTACTCAAACTGCCAGACCATGATTAATACTAAATGAGAAAAAAAAAAACAACAATGGACATAGGCTTCACATTCACAATAATTGAAAACAATATAATACTTTACAAGTAAATATTAAGTTCCAAACAGTATATTGAACTCCACAAAGTAAATATGTCAAAATGGTATATAAATAAAATAAAAGTTTCAGTATGCAATAATTGGAATAGCTTAATCCCAAGCCTTTTTGTCCTCAATATAATCTTTAATGGTATAAAAGGCTTTCTGCCACAACTTACTTTTAATAAATGATTTGAATTTATTAAGGCTTAGATCTTGAACGTGAAGCTACAGTGGGACCCACATATAACCAAATTGTCGAAGCGGCTAAGCTCTGCAGCCTACGCGGTGTATAAAATCCGTCATTTGACTGATGTAGAAACAGCTCGATTAGTATATTTTGGTTATTTCCATAGTGTTATGTCGTACGGCATTTTGCTGTGCGGAAATGCAGCCGACATTCAGGCTATATTTGTGCTGCATAAACAAGCCATTCGAGCACTTTATAACCTAAGTTATAGGAATTCACTGAGGGATACATTTAAGGATATACATAATTACAGTCGCATCTCAATATGTATATGAGAACCTGATTTATGTAAAAAAGAATATTAATCTATATTCTAAACACAGCGACATTCATAGCATAAATACTAGAAACAGAGGCTTAGTCAGAGCTCTTATGCCCTCTACAGATTAAAGAATAATGTCAATCAACATGCATTACTAACTGCCTATCATGGATATGTTGCTTCAATCATACGCTACGGTATCATTTTTTGGGGTAACTCTGTAGAAAAAGACCGTGCATTTAAAGCTCAAAAACGTTGTATTAGATCAATGTGCAATCTACAACGGATGGATTCATGTAAGCCACATTTCATAAATTTAAAAATATTAACTCTCCCTAGTGTATACATTTATGAAACCATAATGTTCATAAAACCAAATCTTAATTTATTTGAATTTTATACTAGGACCAGACACAAAGACAAATTGCGCATTGTACCTAGCAAAACAAAACTTTTGCATAAGAGCATCTTTTGTATGGGTCCACATATATATAATAGTCTTCCACCTTTATTGAGAAATATAAGTGACATAAATACTTTAAAAAAGAAGCTACATCAATTCCTTAAAGCTAAATGTTATTATTCTATTAAAGAATTTTTAAATGACAAAACACTGAACCAGTCGACATTTAATATGACAAAGCAGTAATGAAAATTAAATGTAAACTACTGATAAACTCACGCAGTGAATTTGAAGAATAATTTGGAATCTGACATATAATTGACATTTAATTTGACATACAATGTGACATGTAATCTGACATATATAATAATGAATAATATGTAAATAATAATAACAAATCACAATTTTTCAAATAATTATATTGTTGCTAATGATTATTATTGTTGTATTTTAAATTACTTAGTGTTTAATTGTTCTTATCCTGTAACGTATTATGAATTTTGTATGCCTCAATGGCGAGACATAGCAGACCTATATGCATAACTATATTGTATCATCTTACTTTACCTATGTTCTACAATAAATTAATTTGAATTTGAATTTGAAACAAAGACTTACTTATTGTGCCCAAGACTAGGCTCCAAAAAATTAGTAATTCAATTAAGTACCAAAGTATACGTTTTTACAACAAACTCCCAAGCCATGTTAAAGAACTGAGCCTCAATCAATTTAAATCATTTATTAAACAGAAACTCTGTCAAAAAGGTTTCTATAAAGTTAAAGATTACTTGGACGACAAAAAGGCTTGGGATTAATTAAGCTACTCCAATGTACCTCCAAGCAACAAACTAATTTTATACTAAAACAATTTTTATACTAATGTCTTAGAATTAATATTAACATGTATGCGAGGACTATGTGGATCATATATTTTTAAATTTTACTTTTTCTCGGTTAGTTTTAATGATAATCTGGCAGTTTGAGTACTTTATGTGGCCTACCCAAATGTCCTTTCTTTGGTTTTGTTCGTTGAGTCGTTGAGCTCCTTAAGTTCTGAGTTGAGCGTCACGGTTACTGACAAATGCGTGCACTGACTGGACAGGTCCACTCAAATCTGTATGGTTCTTTCCTCAAAATACCATCTCAGATACCAATTTACATGGTCCTCAAATGATCTGACCAAGATTATTTACTCATTAACATTGATGATTTTTTTATACATACAATGACATGAATATTTACTTTTTGAAGTATTATATACATACATATTTTTTTTATTTTTAAGAATGTGAAGACTATGTGGGTTATTGTTTTAATTTTTTATCTCAGTTAGTTTTAATCTTGGTCTGACAGTTTGAGTAATTTAAGTGGCCTACCCAAATGTCCTTTCTTTGGTATTGTTCGTCAAATCGTTGAGCTCCTTAAGTTCTGGGTTGAGCTCCTCGATTACTGACAAATGCGTGCACTGACTGGATAGGTCCACTCAATCTGTGTAGTTCTTTCCTCAAAAGATCATTTCAGACACCAATCTACATGGTCTTCACATAATCTGACCAAGGTTATGTCTGAACTTTAAAAGAGACTGTGACCTCTGACTTTGTTTCGGCCTGTCTTCTCAAAGTAGTCAGATAGGAAACGCCGAGCTCATCTAGTTTTTTTTTTCTAAATATGATTGACGTGTAAAAGTGTTTGTACAAACTTACTTACAGAAAATAAAATCATTGCATCATTTCATTTCATTTAATTTCATGCCATCTTGATTTTGGTGTATAACATCTTTCCTCTCGCTTTTTGTGGGAGTGAGTGAAAAGGGACGGAAGTGTGTTGACAGGTGACAGCTTGAGCATGGAATAAGTAAGTACTTTTTAATAGCATGAAATTAGTGTTCTCATGTAATTAGTAAGTACCTACTGTATAATTATATTGTAAATAGAAGAGATCAGGAATAATTATTTCAGAGTCTCCCTTGTTTCATCGAAAAGAAATTGCCAAATTATCACTTCCCAAACAATATTCCGCATAATTTCATTTGCCAAATTATTACTTAGCAAAAAATCTCTTCACAAATAATTGTAACGCAAACCTAATGTTTGGCAAGTGAACCTTTAAACAATAACTTGTTTACGAAATTTGCATGTGGTCAAATATTTCAGTTGGAATAACTCATTACGCAAAATAAAATTTCTACCTCGTCTAACTAAGTAATTCGGTTCTCGATAGCTTGCTAAAAATTATCTCTTTTTTTCCATATTTTTTTTTATATAATCTATTTGTTTCTGGCACTCACCGGCCGCTGCCACGGCACCGCTCGCTTCGCTTGCTTGGCTCGTGCGTAGGAAGACTCAGTTTTAACCTAACCTAACCTAACCATTTTTTGAAATAATTAAGCCACTCTAACTAGTTCCATAAGTAAACATAAATTTGACTTGTTTCAGACAAATTCAAGCACATAAACTTCTCTAACGTTTATTGTCTAAAGGTTTTTTGCTGTAATAAATCATTTGATTGAAGACCAAATGCCTAAATGACATTATACTTCATAATATTCTGCCAAGTAAAAATTTGACCAAATGAAAATGTGCGTACTAAAATCATTCCAAACATTGCATTGGTAAAAAAAAGTTTGCTAAAATTTGTTTGGGTAGTAAAATTTTGGCAAAATCTTTTCGGCAAAACGACAGGATCCCATCATTTCAGTACTTAGGTTTTCAGGGTTCCGTAGTAAACAAGGCACCCTTATAGTTTCGCCATGTCCATCTGTCTGTCTATCTGTCTTTCCTCGCTAAATCTTGAAAAAAACATTTTCAACATCATCATTTTCAAACATTGGTCAAGGACCGCTAATAAGACACAATTGATTTTCTTTTGTTTGACTCCGAATCGGTGTCGCGCGGGGCTTAACAGGTTATGGTAGGTAACTGTCTAGTGCGTAATGTGAGGATGATATTTCTTTTTCTCCTCTAGCCCATGATGTGGGTATCGTTGGTAGGCCGCTATAGGCCGTTCAAAAATATTGCGGGTCTGTGAACACCATTTTTCGATTCAAGGATTCGTTTGCGTGTTATTTAAGCTATAAGGTGCTAATTTTAGTAAGAGTCAAGTGCCCCCCCCCCCCCCCCCCCTCTGCCAAAAAAATCATAGCAGTAGTGCATATAATGAAAGAAAGCTATCACAGTAGCACATAAGTAGGCTTTACAAGGTAACGCGTAATAGTCGACCATTATACCAATAGTCGAACTTAAATTTGTGGTTGGAGAATTGATCGTGACGTGACGTGTGGGAGAACATGTAATTCAACTACTCGTACAAGGTTAAGTTTATTTTTAGAATAAATTCATCCCAAGTTTTCCGAACTACGGAACCCTTCATTGTGCGTGGTCCGACACGCACTTGGCCGGTTTTTTTTTTAATCTAAGGTAAATTTCTGTCGCTGCTCAATTATTACCAAGGTGAGATGTCAGATGTTACACATCATATGCGACTGCTGTAAGACTCACTCGTTTTTTTTCAATACATTTCACAAAAAAATTGCACAAAATGTTTACCAACAGCGCCCCCCTGTCACCGTTATAGTATACAAGTTATAGTGTACAAGTGTGTACAAGTAATAGTGTACAAGTAATAATGTACAAGGTATAGTGTACAAGTTATAGTGTACAAGTGTTCAATACTAAACAATTCGTTCCCCTATGTGTCAAGTCAGCGACACTACCTGTCCTTTCCTGCGACGTTTACCTTTCATCTCGCATCAGAAATAATACATTGGATATGTATTAGTGTTGTCCCACATTACGTGTCCGAATAAACAGCGGCACGTGCAGAATTTGTTCGCTTATTTGGAATGCAGAGAAATGATTGTGAGAGAACAGTGGGAGAATTTTTGTAGTTGTTGTAAATAGTTAGGATGTTTATAGTACAATTTGTAGTATTGTATTTTCATCTAAACGAAGACTTTGTGAGAAATATGAATTGGAACGCAAAAAAAAACATACAACATGCTTTTAATAAACTTGGACATAGACTCGCCTCAGCATAATCAGTGGCTAGTGATGGCTAACAGATTTAACTCTGGCCTGTATCAGTTTACTATCGCCTAAATAGATTTGTTTATTTTGCCTAATATACTCACGATAGGTATAAAAGAAAGTCTAGTATAGAAAGAAAAAAGATATAAAAAGACACGCATACATACAAAAAACCGGACAAGTGCGAGTTGAACTCGCGTGGTGAGGGTTCCGTACAATTGAAATGAATGTACCATGTTTTTTTATTTCAAGATAATTTATCCCAAAAACAAACTTAACATTGTAGTTGAGAAACATGTTCTCCCATACATTCCAACTTCAAATTAAGTTTATACGCACATTATTAAGATTTCCCATGTTATTTTAACACCATAGACTTCTTATAGGTTTTCCTGTAATCTATAAGTAAAGAAATATTTTCTGTATTTTTTTTCATAATTTTAGGCTCAGTACTTTCGGTTTTGACCTTTTCTTGCACAGATGTGATGCACTGTTTAATTATTCTAATTATAGTTCTTTATTTGTTAGAAAAGTGGTTATTTCTCCACTCTGCAATCGGCATTCTGTTTTTGTTTTGATTGTATGCTGTCATCTGCCAGTATCGCAACACAGAGTAAATATTACGTAATCGACAGGATTGTCAAACTTATATGGGTTGATTACGAGGCTTTTAGCTACTTTGTACATGGGTGTATTTTACGTTAATTTTTGTAATCTGCGTTTTGTTTGTGCAGAATAACCATATTTTCTCTTTTTTTTTTCTTTAGATAAGGTGTTAAATTTTGGAAAAATGGTAAATTTTCATTTCCTTTCTTAAATAATTTAATAAAAATAACTTTATAGAAAAAAATATATTTGAGACCCTCACAACAAGTCCTTTTATTATAAAGAGGCATGAGGAACAGGGTGTAAAGTGTATTTATCCTCCATAGAAAAGGGAGGATCCTCCGACCAGACGGGTGTCGTGTCTCGTGGGAAACTGCCCGACGGTCGATGTCGGGATGTTGTATATATGCTAGTTGCGCGGTAAACTCTGCTTGCGCGATGCAGGATTTTGCGTGACGTCAGTGTGCTGCGTAGTTCGCATGTGGCGATGTAGATGCCGCCACATCAATACCCTCTGGAGACCGGAGGTCGATAGTGGGTCGAGTCGTATATCTTGCGATGCTTGCCAGTGCCAGATGTGGTGCCAGTGGGTCGGAACCGGTTGTTGCATAGTTCGCGGTGGGTCGGCTGTCTGCGGTGATGGCCCAGTGAGTCGGGGTGGCGCTACGTTATGCTCCAGTGAGTCGGACCAGGACCAGGAGAGGGCTGAAGAGCTCTGCTTGTTGACAGGCTGAAAGTGCAGTGTGCTGTGTCAAGGTTGCTGATGAGGCTTAGGGTGATGACCTATGCGCGGTCACTGCATGCTGGTGGTCAGGATATCCGTTGAAGCCGTGGGTGCTGGCTGGCTGTGTGACTCACCGCTCCAGAGCTTGAGAAAGTGATGATGATGACGTCACGCTGAAGTAGTTGCACGAAGGCTGCGTTGACGTTCATACTCGGGGTCACCAGTATAAAGGCATGAGGAACAGGGTGTTAAGTTCATTCATCCTCCATAGAAAAGGGAGGACCCTCCGACCAGACGGGTGTCGTGTCTGGTGGGCAACTGCCCGACGGTTGATGTCGGGATGTTGTATATATGCTAGTTGCGCGGTAAACTCTGCTTGCGCGATGCAGGATTTTGCGTGACGTCAGTGTGCTGCGTAGTTCGCATGTGGCGATGTAGATGCCGTCACAATTTCATAGGTCACAGTACAGTTTGCAAAAATTTTATTTTTATTTTCTAATTTGCCCCCAAAAGTAACCTTTATATTCAAAATTCATTTATTTATGTTACACGTCCATGTCTTATACACGAACGTATGACGTAAATACGAGGCATGCCTTTTAATGTCTGTCTTGTAAGTTCTTGTCTTAGTGATGATTTTCAAGGGTTCTCATTTGCCCGAAAGTAACTTATTTATAGCACCCAAACCAAGGGATCTTAAAGTCGTAAGGACTTTAAGATTCCTTGGTTTGGGTGCCATCTTCATATTTGTCAAACGGGTCATCGATAACAGTATATTCTTATAAGATATTGACATATATTTTCTTGATATTTAAGGTATCTAGTCTCCTTCGTTTCTAGCCCTAACATAAGTACTATTGTTAATAATACAGCTCTTATTCTAGGCCTGTTTCTCCAACTCCACATTTCAGCCCTCCATTTCCACTTAATAACGTCCACTTAACCTCAAGAACCTCAAGAACACCGCGTACCTCCGTCAGCTCAAGTCGTCTCTCATATAAATCTCAATTAGGCTGACGTGGCAACATTAGTCACTATTAGTACCGAGAGTACCAGACGGGGGCACTATTATGTCATAATTGATAATTATATGAAGAATTTGTTGAAAGATGTTTGTGAAAAGATTTTTATATTTTTCTAGCTATTTAAATCAATAATCATATTTCTAGACAAACGTTTAGCCTTACCCAAGAACGTTTATCCAAGGGTTGACTAAACGTTTTATGGTTTTTATGTCCTATTACATCGTCTCACTATGAAAATAATATTACAGTTAGCGGTTGTCAAAAAAATGATGAAATCGACAAATTGTTTCCTTGTCACAGTCAGAGTAAGTTTGCAAGCGCCATCTTGTATTGCAAAGCACTGTACCCAGTATTAAAGATGAGTTTTATAAAGAAACTGTCACAAGCGTTCGATTGACTGAGACGACGTTCTTTGAAGCCGAACTTTTTTCTAAAACTCGGTGTTCCATGTTAGCGGCTGCGTACTGAACCAATAATAATTTGACACAGCCTGAGAAAGTGGATTTTACACTATCATAATATGTGTATTAGCTTCTGCCCGCGACTTCGTCCGCATACAACTTCTTGTTCCCCCGACCCAACCCTTCGTATAGCATCGCCTGCTCGCGCTATTACTTCATTTTCACTTAGTGTTCTTTTTTCCTTTTTTTTCTCGGCACTTGAGACTGTTAGCATGATATTAAATAGCCTTCCTCAAGAATTGGGCTATCAAATGCAAAAACAATTTTTTAAATTCGACTGGCAGTTTCGTAGATTAGCGCGTTCAAACAAAGAAAATAAATCAGCTTTATTATATTAGTACAGATAATATTATCTAGGATTATATCAGAATCTCTTATCGTATTTATGAAATATAAGAATTGTATATTTATTATACCGAAGCTCACAAATAATTCTTGTGTCTATTATAATATACGGGTATCTTTAATATAATAGTGTTATATGCCCAAACACGTGGCGCATAGGAATCAATTTCATTGTTCCACGTGTAGGGAATAGACTTGCTGGAAACTCCATTATTTTGATCCTTCAACAATAAAGTAAAATCAACTCCCAACAATTTGCTACACCATCGACGAGGCCCTTTTTTTATCCCAAGCGCTGCGACTGATGATACTATTGACACAAATTAAATCGCATGAGCGTTGAACGGGACGTTGTCCGCAAACACCATTACGAGACGTCCCTCTTCACCCACCATGGAGACTCACACTACCCCTGTGGGGGAATGGGGGACGCGGGTTATTGTGTAACTTGCGACTTGGATTAGTCGCGGTCACGTAAGATAAATTGTGTTTGCGTCGAGTCATGTGTAAGCGGCCTAATTTCCTTAATTATGCAAGTTTTGTGTTTGATTTGTATGTTGATGAGATCAAGGGACAAGGATTTTGTGTATTTTTTAACCGACTTCAAAATAGGAGGAGGTTTCTCAATTCGACCTATATAATATATTTGTTTTTATGAGTGTTCTTTTTTTTTTTTTTTTAAAGTTTATGCTCCCAGCGTGTTTCCATTGTCACCAAGTCATAATCTGATGAGGGCAAATCGAAGGAAATCCTCAAATTTTAAAGGCACACCTATAGCAATTTAGGTATTTTTTATAGTAACTTGTGCATTTGCTCTCGGAAAGCACCATTTGGTGGAGTGGAATTGATGATGAAGACCACAGACCAACACTACCACGATTAGTACCTAATCGAATTGTAACGCGTTAAATACATCAATTTAGTATGGTTGCTAAGCCATTTATGCTCTTCACGATGCATATGGTGAGTGGCCTGGTTCTTACCAGGAGAACTCCTCAACAATTAACGTCCCTGCATCAAGAAAAACAATATTTTGTACAAGGTGATGAGCAGTTGACTTTAGGCTATTGTAACTTAGATAAATTACAAACTGACCCGCTAAAAAGTGAAAAATAAAATAAACTTTTTTTGTAAAAAGTTTTTTATTGATATTTATATATATAATTAGTATGGTAAGATGCCTAAAAACATAGTTTATTGGCTGCAAAGACTCCAAAGAGCGAGATCTTTGGCTCGATCAAAACAAATATGGTACCTTGGGGGAATCTCGAACCTCCTAAACTTTACAACTTTACGCAATTAAAATATGAAACGACAACAAAAAAAAGTGTGCCTAACGCAACGATGATTTACAGAAGAAAGATTTCTTTCAAGTTTCAGGGCTTTCAAGTTCCATCTTTATCATATCTTTAGTTCGCCCTTGAACAATGTAAACTAAAATTAAAATGAAAAAGCCAACTGCAAATTAAAAGTTTAAATCAAGCTCACTTTCAAGAAGTCGGATGCAGTTGGTGGCAGTTTATTTAGTTCAATCTCAGATTTGATGCCACAAAAGCAGTGAACTTTGAAGTTTTTAGTAGCAGTCAGGTTTTTGATTTTTATTTTAAAGATGTTTGCAAGACATTACTTATCGGCATTGAAAATTCTCCATATTTATTTTATAAAAACAAAACCAGCCTATAACCATCGCGCGATCTAGACGAGTTGATAGACAATTCATGTATTTCGATCCATCCAGCCGTTAGTATACTTCGAGGGTGAAAAGAATCCCACATACATAGATGCGCATGAAAAATAGAACCCTTTGTTATCTCGCATTTGGGTAATAAAGTTCTCTGCATTATACACAATAACAATTGCAACCAGTCGCTTGTTACTCGTACAACAAGTATCACTGTATTCACTCGAGGTTTTTGTCCACTAATGTGATCGCTTTTGTGGTGCCCATACACGTTAGCCGCACACGCTACTCTAGTGATGGTCCGTGCGCTAGTAATAGAAAGACTTAGAAGCTTCATTATATATTAAGTTTCAAGTAGCCTGCACTGTCTAATTCTATTCATCTCAAACCTAGCAAGGTTTGAGATGAATATAATTAAGCAGTGCAGGCTAATTCAATGATGTTAGAGCCGAAGTTTTTAAAATGTACTGAAAATGCGACAACTGATCATTGCGGTCGGGGATAGTAAGTCGTTGTGCCTGGTAATAACAACTGCAGGAGGGACATGGATGAGAAAAACTCACGATCTTGAGCTATAGAAAAGCTTAGGGGAGGCCTATGCTAAAGAGCAAAGCAAACTGGAGATTGTTGACATTGAATTAAAATATATATATTTTAAGATTGCTAATAGAGGCTATTTGAAATTGAAATTGACCGACAAAGGTTCACTACCCAATTACAGTCAAGGAAAATAAAATTAACTGATGAAATTAAGGTGAACTATTAACATTTATACCTACTCCACTTAAGTGATAACCCGCGTTATGTTACGTTTGATTTATAACACATGCTAAACCAACAGTTGACTTCTAAAAACCTAAATAAAAGGTTTGTTCTACCCAAAAAACCTCGTAGCTGTTGGTTCTAAATCACAGTGTCTGTTCGCTAGTAATCCGGCGATGCATCACTGACGGAGCGAGCTGATGATTGATGGCATCGGGCGTCGATTAGCCGGGACAAAACCGGTGGCAAGTCGCGATGGTTGCGCGATACGCAAGCGCACCCATCGCGATACGGTGGAATGGTTTTGTTTGAGGATGAGGTTTTATTAAGAAGTTACTTGGGGTGTTAATATAAAATGGGGACAACAGTTTTTACAGTAATTACTTTATTTTATTTAGAATGTCAGTTGCCACAGTAATGATTTAGAACTCTTAAAATAAGAAGAAGGAGTCTTAAAATATCGGATAAGTAGTGTAAGTAGTGTAAATATTGTACGTAAATAATTGGGTAGTTCATCATCTGCCTGCCTTTTCCCAACTAGGTTGGGGTCGGCTTGTAAAAAAAAATAACTGAAAATAAATGTAAAAAAAAATAACTGAATATAAACTACTATGACAAAGTCTTTCCTTCCAATGGTTACATCGCCATTTACATAGAACTGGGTATTGTATTAGCTGATCTCACCAACCAAAATCATCGTACACAAACCCTTCTATTTAGTCTAATCTGACCTCATATTTATAAACGTATCTACCTTAACGTATACCTATAAAATCTACGCTTTAAATTCAACGTAAAAACCGAAAAGGTTCAAATAATCTGATTACAAAAGTCCGTTGCTTGGGAATTAAATAGAGCAATAATTTGCCCGTAAACAAAGTCATCTCGTGCGTGAGGAACGTAATCAAATCATCAAGTTGTGGACAGCATCGGCAGCATTACTTGGCAATTTTGGTCGAATGTATAATTTGATGTGTAAATTATGAAGGGTTCCAAAGTTAGGCATTTCAGGTATATATCGGGCAATACAGTTTAAAGAATATAACATTTTATGTCTGTTTAATGTTTTCAAGAAGATCCTTTATTAAACAACCTCAATGGAGGGCCTAAGCATAGAATCCGAATGCATTGCATTTATTTTCTTAAATGATGTACAGAGGGCCTAGACAAGTTAGTGGAAAACGCTTTCAAAGCATTTCGTATTTCTACAACGTCTTTCAACAGGATTGACATAAGTTGTTCAGTAGCTTATGTAATGTCAGTCCCATACATTTTTCGACTATCATCGTTGTCGCTGTCACTTTGTCTAGACCCTCCGGCTTCTGTCTAATCTGTCGCTAAGTAGAAAAGTTAACGTTTAGGTACGTGACGAACGGTCATGACTCATGACTAAAGGATTTATTTAACTACAAAATTCTAAAAACGCTATACAATCAACAATTAGATCCCGCTGAGGACAAGGGTGCAAGCACAACCTGCGAACTGCCTTGTCAGTACCCACTACTTACGACAAAACGCAAATCATCATCTGTCTAGCCTTTTCCCATCCATGTTGGGATCGGCATTCAGTCTAACCGGATGCACCAATATTTTACATTGAGGGACTGCCTATCTGACCTCCACAACCCAAGAACTGGGTAACACGGTACCCCTTGGTACGACTACTTGTCAGACTTTCGGGCTTCTGACTACGGCAAAACGCAAATAAAATAATTTATAATAACTATCCAAAACATTAGGCATCAATCAATTAGTTCAACATATCACATTACAAAGCTAGACAAGCTAACTAATGCATTGTTTTGATATTAATTAATGTATAATTATTCTAGAACTAACATTCAACGCGTAGAACTATGTAAAATATTAGATAATGACAACCAACTCATTAACACAACTAACAAAATTGTAGTTCATTTATGATGGATGCGGTCCAAGTTTTGCAATATTATAATTACTTATCAAAATCTAACAAATACAAATTACAAATTGAGGGCGGTTGAATGCCCATTGTGTTTTTATTATAGCAATAGAATAAAAAAACTTTTATTTCAGACGACAAAGTGCACAGGGTCATTAACAATTGTACACATCATCTAGTGTTAGTAGGTACACACAGAAATCTACACACAATTAAAATTCAGCGTGGAGCTGCATCTACAAACCTACGCAACATCGGGACATTGATTATTATTAATTTAACATATTTTAAGAATCGGCCCTAATTTAAGTTATAATCAATTTCTTACATTCCACTCATCAAATAAGTTTTAAGGCTCAGTCAGGCGCGACGCGATTCTGGTAGAACAATTTCCATGAAGTTTTCATAGATTTTTTTACTAGTCGCGTCGTGTTGCCGCGTCAAGCTTGGCTTTTTTTTTTTTTTGGGTGGGAAATCTTTAATTAACTTCTCCCGCTCTGGGCGGAGCGGAAGGGTGTGTCAGACTCTTACTGAATAAAACCCACCCGTATTCCTTCCGTTGCCTGTGTTGCCAGGGCCTCGGTAACCCTTTAGTACGTTCCCGTGACCCTGGCAGGTATCGGCCCTAGTGGACCCCTACACTATTGCTGACGACATCTCTTTGAGGCGCGCGTGGAATACAAGGCACCGTCGACCCGGGCCTGGTCCTTACCAGACGGTGAGCTACCCATTGCTCACCGTCCGTAAGCCCGCATCTACGGTGGCCGGAAATCCGCCCGGGATTCCCGACGCCGAGGGCGTCTCCTGCGGTGGCTAGGGGCGAGAGGGCGCGAAATTTGCCTTTCCCTCAACCGTCCCGCCTCCTCCTTCGCGAGCATTACTGCTTCGCAAGAGGTGACTGCTGCCCATGCCCTCTCGCTCCGTACCATGGCCTTATTATCGGCCAGACGCGAGAGAACCCTGCCGCCTATCGCCACCACGAAGACACGGCGGTGCTCCGCCCAAGCAGACCTCCATAAAAATCAGAATCAAAATCAAAAGTCATTTATTCAAACTAGGCTGAGGATCAGCACTTCCCTCACACAGCCCCTAAACGCCCACCCTTCGCCACTTCCTAGTGCTTTAACTGGGAAGAAGAAGTGGCCAACAAACTCCCCAGCAGCACAGCTGTCTGTTAAGTTAAAGAAAATAATGGATTCTATACAATAGTATGCAAAACAATTTACACCACGTGAAACACAAAACATTAAATTATTAGCCATATGTCAGCTACCACACCACTATACCAAAAAAAAAAGAAAAGAAAAAGACCGAAAACTATTATTATACTCAAGCAGAGATAAAAAACGTAAACAGAACTTAAAACCTAAATAAAAGCCTTCAAGTATAAAGGGCGTGCCCGCTTACATATATCTACAGCCGTAACAGTCACAAATGATGAACTAGGACCATCAAAGTAAAATAAATAAACAGTTAATTACTAATAACAAAACAAAACAATGGTCAGCAAGACGACCAGTCACCACAAGCAGCACCCGTTCACGAGCATAATGCAAAAATCAGCCATTACCCCCCTCGCCATATTTGAGGGAAGGAGGCAACCCGACCCCCGACGCTACCGCAAGCAGTGACATCTAAGGGAGCTTGACGAACTTGCTGCCGGTTGTAAGAATAATATAATCAATTATCGAGGTCGCTAGCTAACCAAATATTGCAATACAACTCAACAAAAACATTGTAATGAGAAGATTATGTCAATAATAAACGAAGATAAAATTTTAAATAAATTGACTTATACAGTCAAACAAAATAAACAATTATATGAACTCATATAACCTGTCACTAGGTAAGCTAATTCTGGAGAAAGAACATAAACATTGTCTTGAGTTAATCACAGCGACCAACAATTCTTGTCGCTTAAGTAGTCGTTGATAGAATAGTATGCCCTTGAACAAAGTTTGGATTTTACTTTAGTTTTAAACGCATTAAAAAGCAAATCTAGCAATGAAGAGGGTAGCTTGTTATAAAAAGTAATACCAAGCCCATAAAACGAGTTATGAACCTTGTGAAGCCGGTGAAATGGAGCACGTAATTTGTCCTTATTTCTTGTGTTAATATTGTGAATATCACTGTTTTTAATGTATAAGTGTATATTTTGCCTAATATATAAGATGTTGGCGAAGATGAATTATGATGCCACCGTGAGAATACCAATATCTTTAAACAAATCCCTCAGAGAAACTCTGGCATCTAGCTGGTAAATTGCTCAAACAGCTCGTTTTCGAAGAACAAATATATTTTAAATGGCAGCGGCTTTGCCTCACAGCAGAATACCGTAAGACATAACGCTATGAAAATAACTAAAATATACTAACCGAGCTGTATCAACGTCAGTGTATTGTCTTACTTTCCTGACGGCGTAAGCGGCCGAACTGAGCCTTCCCGCTAGGCTTGATATATGAGGGCTCCTCTGAAGTTTAGCATCTACTGTTATGCTCAGAAAAACTGCCGAGTCTACAGTATCAAGAACCTCTTTATCCAAGACGATGTTGGGTCCTAGATTTCTAACATTCGGTAAAGCGAACTTTATACATTTTGTTTTCTTAGCATTGAGAACTAAGTTATTTGTCGTAAACCAATCCGTAACAATCAGAGTGCACTGTTTACGTCGTCAAAATCTTGACTATTCCTTTCTACTTTAAAAATAAGAGAGGTATCATCTGCAAACAGTACAACGTCACAGATGCCCTCTAAATAGAATGGTAAGTTATTAATATACACTAATAATAAGAATGGACCCAGTATTAAGCCTTGTGGTATACCTAACTGTACTAGAAGCCCAGAA
This sequence comes from Atethmia centrago, assembly GCA_905333075.3. Taxonomy (NCBI): domain Eukaryota; kingdom Metazoa; phylum Arthropoda; class Insecta; order Lepidoptera; family Noctuidae; genus Atethmia; species Atethmia centrago. The sequence continues at coordinate 21,069,465 of HG995391.1, forward strand.
GATTTCACACCATTAACATCTACACATTTTAATGATGTAGTTTACGCAAGAGCTTGTCATGTTGCACGCAATCAAAAGCTTTGGAGCGATCACAGAAAACTCCAATAGCATTTTGCGAGTTCTCCCAAACGTTAAATATGTATTTCAGCAGTACAACGCCTTCATCTGTAGTCGAACGACCTTTTGTAAAGCCATATTGTTTATTATGAAGGAGGTTGTTTAAATTATAACCGTATGCTCCACCGTGTCCTCCGGGCGATGTCGTGCTTGCCTGTGGGAGCAGATATATCTGAGAGAACAGATATAGCGGTTTTTCATCATTTTCTATACAGATACTTTACTTAGTACTTTATTAAACGCAACTATTTGTCTACTACTAACTGACCATATTAAGGTGCAGCCTATCACAGTACATAGCGTTCCCAACAAATTAGTGCCGCTAGTGTGGCCGCACCCTTACACCGAGCCTTGTTCACTTGTATAGTCCAAGCGAGTACCTACTAGTCTATAGTGAATGTACATAGTCATTACTGTAAGGAGTTTTGTAGTATTATTTTTATTATGCAGGTACTGATACAAGTGTGCTATTATTATAAACTTTGTTTAATTGTCTTCCTATAGGTATTTTAAATGATAATAATGAGAAGTTTAAGAAAAAGTAAGTAGCTACCCTGTGAGCTGGGAGCTGTTGTGCAGTTAAAAGAACAATAGTATACCGAGGCTCTTTTAGAAAACAAACCTAGGAACTAAGAAATAGCCAGAAATAATAAAACTATAAAGCAGATTTAAATCAACTCATTTTTACTCCCGGAACTGAGTGTACTCAAAAACAATGTGTTTGTTGAACTATACAAGTTAATATTACTAGCAGCGAGTGTTCCATAAAATTATGATAATCCGCTGAACAGAGCAGTCTCCAGAGAAATTAGTATAATCGCTGATAGCGGCGTTGTCCCGGCTGTATGCAGCTTCTTGTTTGGAATATTGTATGATAACACGTATTTTTGTATTCATAGATTCTAAATAATTATACTCATCGACTAATGGAGATGAATGGAAGAAGACATGTTGCACCGACCCCAATTTAATTGGGACAAGACTTAAAGAATGATGAAGGGATTCTAAATAGATGGCGAAACGTGGGTATACATCCTTTGCATAGCCCTTCAGTTCATTATGTCATATTCTAAATCAAATAAATTAAGCACTCCGTCTTCTTTAGTAGGTATGGATACAATAAAAATATGCTTGAAGTGTTTATGTACAATACGTATTTTAATGCATTTCGTGCATTTTAAAGCTGAATACGACTACCAGCGATTTATTGCAAAGAAATAATTCCTAGTCATCACAACTGCAATTTTATCACCCACATTATTAGGCTGCAACATACCACATAATAACTATGGAGTTATCCCCTCTTCTACGAGTGAAACCGAGGTCACCACGGAAGCAAGGTAGAAAGCGGAGCTATCGGTAAACTTTAAGCCCCACTACCGCCACTTAAACCATACCCTTAGATCCCGATCCCACACACTACACCAACAAACAAATTGAACCAAATAAAAACCTACAACATACCCTCAATTTATACAATTATCGGCCTTCTACCTGTGCCCACGTGAACCGAACGGGCCACAAACTATTCCTAATGAACGCCCTGAGAAAAAACAAAAGAAACCGTCCCGATTACCGACCAACACATAAATACGAAGCTTTATTGATGCAGAAGAGACCCTTGAACATGGCTCATTTGTTTCGGTACAAAATGTATTATAAACATAAATGGGATCGTTTTTATTTCGGTTTTTCTACTTCGTTAACTGCATCAATTTTTAAGTGCAGGATTATTTTTATTTTCTGAACTTTGCTTCCTTATATTATTCTTATACCTATCTTATACGCAGGTAGATACTGTATAGTATATTAAATATTTTTCGGTGTTATTATAATCATTTTATTCCTCGTAATCATCAGGATACTTAAGTATCCCAAAGTAGTTCATAATAATTCTAGCCTTTAGACCAAGTTTTCACCCTAAGCTTGTCCTAGGGACACATCCATATCACTCGAGCAAGCTCTCATAATCATAATAAAATTGAACACTACATCCATAAACAACCAAGTAGAGCTTCAGGGCACAAAATTAACTTTAGAAGGTCTACTAACTAATTAGGCATGATATATATTACCATAAACACGACCAGTCCCTCAGAACACCGTTACAGTCAACCTATGATGTGATGAGAAGAGTCCCTGCTCATAAAATGCAGTCGTCTCCATTTTAAGTTCAGTTCAGTTTCGTAATTTGACATTTAAATATTTTTTTTTTTTAATTTGAATAATCTTTTTTTTATTTTTATTTTGTCGTTAATTAATGTATGGTATTAACTTAATAATTTAAATCGCATTGTTAAATTGTTAATAAATTAAATTATACTATGACATATTTGCACACCTTTTGTAATGGTAGAATGTAATTGGGCCACGATAGTCTTAAGTTCTTGATTTATTCCTACATTCTAGCAAATAAATTATTTTGATTTTAATTTCAATCTCATACAATTATTGACTCACGTCTATCTAAGACACTAATGTGCCTCAGAAGAATCCGGCCAAGCCAGTTTAACTTTTAAAGTAATTTTACAGGTACTACATGAAGAAATCATCAAAATAAAAATAAAACCAGCCAAGTGCGAGTCGGACTCGCGTACAAAGCGTACCATCCTACTAACTGGCACACAGAGAGTTTATAACCAGGAATAACACATAGGATACTTTTTATCCTGATATACCCACGAAGTCAAAACTAATGCGGGTGAAACCGCGGGGCGCATCTAGTTATCTATAAAAACGGCAAAAAATCATGTCTGTTGTATGGGAGCCCCCTTAAATATTTAGTTTATTATGAATTTTAGTATTTGTTGTTATAGCGGCAACAGAAACACATCATCTGTGAAAATTTCTTACTATCACGGTTCATGAGATACAGCCTGGTGACAGACGGACAGACAGACAGACAGATGGACAGCGGAGTCTTAGTAATAGGGTCCCGTTTTACTCTTTGGGTACGGAACCCTAAAAATGAGCAAGTTTGTGCTGTGCACTGGGTTGAAAATGACACCACGTTTTTGCAATTACTATTTGCTTATGTCCAAGCTGGTCATTCTGCGTCCACCTCCTTCATGTCCTAGTCTAGATCCAGTTGAGGGATTTATCTGAACTGAAGGCCTCCATTATAGCCGTCTGTAATTGAAGTAATATCGCCATTCAGACCACGATCCTCCCCTAATGGCACTTGAGGAACTTATACATACATATATCTCAACTTTGCGGCTATTTGTGGGGGAGGGGGGCTAGCATCGTCCTGGTTTGAAGAAAGTTCCCGCTTTAAAGGTTATGGTTATTTTAAAGTGATACTCAATCATTATGTCAATCAGTTTTGCTTGCTGTCTAGAACTGAATATTAAAATATACATAAGTTATAATTTCGTTAAACACGTTATGACATAAAAAGGCCTTCCACCACACTAAACTATATGTATATAAGGAGAACAATATTGTCACAACATAATCCCAATTAGCTTTTAATGAAACTACAGAAATCCAAAATTAAATTTAAAAATTATGCAAAAAAAAAAACATTGGGTTGTATTTATTTTAGTCTTTATTTTCCATTTAACTTGCATACTGCCACGTTATCGAAGAGGAATTGGTAAAATAATTAAAATTCATTTAATTTTATTATTCATCCTTCACATCCATATGTAACCAAAATTAATATAAAATAACAAATACGTCAACTAAATTAATATCTTGGCAGATGGCTGTAATTGCATCAGGCCCTAACACCGTTCGCAGGGTCAGTCAATTTGTGAAGCTTTTAAGGTATCCACACAAGTTATATTGAAATACTCCAGAATGGGCCCCGGGGTAATGGGAGAAACCGCGCGCTTCTTGGAGACGAAATGGGTTTTTAGATGGTCAGAAAGTTTGTGTTTAGAAAATATTTTTGGTGTGATGGTAAAGTAAAACCAAGATTTTTACCTGTGGACACTACTGTGTACTTAGGTATTTCTTTGGACTCGAACCTACAATGGGGCCCACATAATATAATATAACCAAATTGTCGAAGCAGCTAAGCTCTGCAGCCTACGCGGTGTACAAAATCCGTCATTTGACTGATGTAGAAACAGCTTGATTAGTATTTTTTACGTAGTTCCATAGTGAAATGTCGTACGGCAATTTGTGGCAGCAGAAGTGGCCCAGTGGTAACAGCCGTGACTTATAAGTTGTAGGTCGTAGGTTTGAACCCAGATGGGCGCTTTACTTTGTGTAAATTATTTCATCACCACTGCTCTCAAAACGGTGAAGGAAAACATCGTGAGGAAACCGGCCATGTCCTAGAACCAAAAAATTCGAAGACATGTGACATCTACCAAACCGCACTGGGCCCGCGTGGTGGATTACGGCCCAGTCCCTCTCACAGAGAGGAGGCCACTGTCCCAGCAGTGGGAACATTATAGGCTGATTATGAATTTATGGGGAAATGCAGCCGACATTCAGGCTATTTGTGCTGTAGAAACGAGCCGAGATCTCTAAACTCATCACCCACAGTTGCAAAGTCTTTACTTAAAGAAAACGTTACAGTTGTGATTCTGAATTTAATTTTCAATATTTCACCTGTAAAGATATAATTAAAACCTTTGACACGATAAATGTTAAAAAGACCGCAGCTCTATGGGGTAATTCTGTGGACGTTGTTAAGTCCATTATAAACATAGTAGCACCTACTTTATCTGTTATTTATAATAATTGTATTGACCGTGGTGGGTTTCCTGATCTTATGAAAAACAGTAAAATAATACAGTTGTTTAAGTCGGTACTACCCGATTACAGTGGTCTAACTATATACCTATTTCCGTGCTTCATTTGGTAAAATTTTTGAAATACTTATTTTAGATCACACCCAAAGATTTTTTAATAAACATAAATTACTGCATAACAAACAGTTCGGTTTTACAAGGGGTCGTTCAACTACTGATCGTGTTAAGGATAAATGGGATGCTTTGGGCATATTTTGCGATTTGTCAAAGTCATTCAAATCAAATTAAATCAAAATCAAAAGTCATTTATTCAAACTAGGCTGAGAATCAGCACTTTTCGGACGTCAAAGTTACATAAGACAGTCCCCCAAAAACGCCCGCCCTTCACCACTTTCTAGTGCCTAATCGTATGCAAAGTAATTAACATTACAAAACACAAAACATTAAATTAAATTACTTGCCATATGTTAGCTAGCACACGCCAATATACCAACAAAACAATGAAAACTGTACTCAAGCAGATAAAAAATACAACATAAAAACGTAAACAGAACTTAATACCTAAATGAAAGCCTCCAGGCATAAAGGGCGTGCCTGCTTACATAAAGCTATTGCTGTAACTCGAAGTGAGAAATGATAAACTAGCACCATTGAAGCAAAATAAATAAACAATTACTAATAACAATTAAAACCATGATCATCAAAACGACCAGTCACCACAAGCAGCACCCGTTCATGAGCATAACGCCAAGATCAGCCATCACCTCCCTCGCTATATTGGAAGGAAGGAGGCAACCCGACCCCCGACGCTACCGCAGGCAGCTACATCTAAGGGAGCATGACGAACTTGCTGCCGGTTGCTCAGGCAAGAATAGTATAATCAATTGTCGAGGACGCTAGCTAACCACTTATTGCAATACAACTCATAAAAAAACAAATTGTAATGAATAGATTATGTCACTAATAAATTAAAATTTAATAAAATAAAATATATTGACTTATAAAGTCAATTAAAAAATAATAAATTATATGAACTCATATAACCTGTCAGTAGGTAAGTTAATTCTGGAGAAAGAACATAAACATTGTCTTGAGTTAATCACAGCAACCAACTATTCTTATCGTTTAAGTAGTCATTGATACAATACGAGTAGTATGCCTTTGAACAAAGGGTGGGTTTTACTTTAGTTTTAAACGCATTAAAAGGCAACTCTAGTAAAGAAGAGGCTAGCATATTATAAAAAGTTATACCAAACCCAACAAATGAGTTATGAACCTTATGAAGCCAGTGATATGAAGCTCGTAATTTGTCCTTATTTCTGGTGTTAACATTGTGAATATAACTGTTTTTAGTGTATAAGTGTATATTTTTTCTAGTATATAAGATGTTGGCGAAGATGAATTGTGATGCCATCGTGAGAATACCAATATCTTTAAAAAAATCTCTCAGAGAAACTCTGGCACCAAGCTGGTAAATAGCTCGAACAGCTCGTTTTTGAAGAACGAATATATTTTGAATGTCAGCGGCTTTGCCCCACAGCAGAATACCATATGACATAACGCTATGAAAATAACTAAAATAAACTAATCGAGCTGTATCAACGTCAGTGTATTGTCTTACTTTTCCGACGGCGTAGGCGGCCTATGCGGGAATGGTAAGTCATTAATATACACTAAGAATAAGAATGGACTAAGAATAGGAATTGAGCCTTGAGTTACACCTAACTGAACTGGTAACCCGGAAGATTTCACACCATTTACATCTACACATTGGAACCTATTATGTACTGCCTGACGTAATAAAGAAAGAAGAAAAGTTAAATATATTTATAAATAAACTTAAAACATTACTGTTAAACAAATGTTATTACTCCTTAGACGAATATTTAAATGATAAACATAAATAATAGGAAAAAACATATTAATAATAATGTAATTTGTATATGTTAAAGAAATTACTAATATAATAATAAATAATATACTTAATAAAAATAATTCATAACAACAATTAATGATAATCACGCAACTTGTAGGTATCTTTAAAATATATTAATATAACAGTAAATCATTATTAATAAATAATTTAATAATAATAATTAATTATTAATATAACAATAATAATAATGAAATGAAATAATTATTCCAAGAAAAACAATTTATACCAAAAAATAAACAGCATTATAATACATATGTACAGGTATATAAAATTAGTTTAAAATATTTAAGTACTTTTTCAGATAAAATAATAAATAAATAAATAGTAGATAGGCGAATTGTTAGTATCATATTTAGCGATCTCCTGACTTCGAGTATATGAAAGTTAAAACTGTCTATATGAAAGTTAAATCTCCTAAAACGCGGCTTCCTCTCTCCTACCCTCTTGCTGTGCCCTACAGGGTCCATAATGATCTCAATTATATAGTTACCACCTAAGTACACATTATGGTAAAGCAATAAAGATATTGAGTATTGAGTATTGAGTATTGAAATAAGAATTTATTACTTTGAGAGCCTCATTTTGGATACCATAATGACGTAGTTTACGCAGGAAACTCCAATAGCATTTTGCGAGTTCTCCCATGCGTCAAATATGTGTTTCAGCAGTGCAACACCCACATCTGTAGTCGAACGACCTTTTGTAAAGCCATATTGTTGATTATGAAGGAGGCTGTTTAAATTAAAATGTCTTAGCAATTGCTTGAGTGTTAACTTTCAAATATTTTGCTAAATGCAGGTAAGATAGAAATAGGTCTAAAATTGCCAACGTCATTTTTACTACTCTTCATGAGGTCAGGAAAAGAGCCCAAACCACAACATTTATTAAAAGTAACAGCTAGATAGGGGGCTACGATTTCTATTATATTGCTTAATACTTTAATGGAGATACCCCGAGATATCACCAGTGTTTTTAGACTTAAGTGTGTTAAAAACATTAACTACATCACGAGGTGTTACATATTCGAAGCTAAATAAGCTACTACATTTAGGCACACTACTAGGCAAAAAAATTTGAGCTTTAGACGGGGACGAATTTAAGGAGCGAGTCGTAGTTATAGGTATGTTGGCAAAAAAACTCATGCTTCAGCTACGTTAGCTGCTTTATTAACTAATTTGTTGTCAACCATAATCTCAAGTAGTTTTTCTTGTTTAACCGACTTACCTGTTTCATTGTTAATATTTTTTTGACATTCAATTGTGTTCTTCATGAAACTTTAATCAGGAAACTGCACCATTACGGAATCCGAAACGCCTCTCTGGATCTTCTTACTTCATATTATTTAAGTGATAGAATTCAGAGAGTTGATGTTAACGGAAAAGATCACCCGGATTTGTAGTAAGAATAAGGGTCCCCCAGGGCTCAATTCTTGGCCCACTTTTGTTTCTTAATTATATAAATGACTTGCCTTACCTCATAAATAATTATCAAAATATAGTGCTGTTTGCAGACGACACTTCACTTTTATTTAAAATCAAACGTCAGCAGTTGATTACTGACAATGTAAATAGTGCCCTCGTAAAAGTAGTTAACTGGTTTAATGTTAATAACCTACTTCTTAACGAGAAAAAAACCAAATGCATTAAGTTTACAATACTAGTAGTGTTCTCATAAAGGGTGAAGAGTTGAACCCTGAACATACCACTGTATTCTTTCCTGCCGGGGTTGCGGGAAGGTACTTACGGGTCACCGAGGCCCCCGCAACACATGCAACAGGAAGGAATACGGGTGGGTTTTAGTCAGTAAGAGTCTGACACACCCTCCCGCTCCGCCCAGAGCGGGAGAAGTTATTTGATGATTTCCCACCCTCAAAAAAAAAAAAAAGCATAACTTTGGATGCCAAGCTTCAATGGATGAATGCGCCCATATAGATAAATTGTCAAAAAGCTTAGCTTTGCAGCATACACCGTGACAGAAATTCGCGATTTAACTGATTTAGAGACAGCCAGTTTAGTATACTTTAGTTATTTTCATAGCGCTATGTCGTACGGTATTCTGTTATGGGGAAATGCCGCGGATATTCAGACAATTTTTGTTTTACAAAAAAGGTCAATTCGTTCAATTTATAAATTAACTCCCAAAGTCAAAGTCAAATTATTTATTTCAAATAGGCACATAAAAGGCACTTTTGAACGTCAAAATTTACAAAAAAAAATAGAATTGATTCTAGTTGTCCCTTCCAAAAGGTAGTTTCGTATGGAGAAGAATAGGCAAGAAACTCCACCGTTACTCTTTTCCCAGACACTCTCTCAAAGACAAATTTAAAGAGATTAATATAATGACTGAAGCTTCTCAGTATATTTATGAACATATTTTGTATGCACATAAAAATATCAATTTGTTTAAAAAATACAGTGATATCCACAATGTAAATACTAGGAACAAACACAAATTTGTTGTTCCTACAACCAGGCTCAAAGAAATAGACAGCTCGTTTAGGTGCCAATGTATACGTTTTTATAATAAACTCCCTAGGCACATTCAAGAGCCTTAATAATATAAATTCAAATGTTTTATAAAACAGAAAGAGCAAATGAGCTGCACAACTACTGACAAATGCTGCACTGATTGGTCCACTCAATCTGTGTGGTCCTTTCATCAAAAGACCATTTCAGACACCAATCTACATGGTCTTCACATGATCTGACCAAGATTATGTCTGGACTTTAAAAGAGACGGTGACCTGTGAGTATGTTTCGGCCTTTCTTCTCAGAGTAGTCAGATAGGAAACACCGACCTCATCTAGTTTTAAAAAATATGATTGACGTGTAAAAGTGTTTGTACAAACCTGCTTACTGAAATAATATCATTTATCACTTACGGAAAAAAAATATTTTATCATTTATGCATCTTGCCCTTAATAAAGCCGATTTTACTCAGAACAGAACTAAGAATTAATCCTGAACCCGTTAATAACAAGCTATAAAAGCAAAGGATAGTCTATGGTTCGTAATTGAAGTCTGTGTAATAGGTTTGTGCTAATGAATAGATTATAACGAGTGTTTATCCGCGACGAGGTCGGAATATTAACCGCTGGATTACTGCTGGATTGGGGAGTCGGGCTAACGGTTTTAGTAAAGGAGTTTCTTATTCTTTCTAGTCATTGATTGTGGAACAAGAAATATTGGTTTATATTTGCTTATTTTAATTGATTTCATGAAAGAAAAATTCATGGAAGTGCAATTTTCTTAAAAATTATGTAGGTACTAATTTTGACAGTTTTAAAACAATCAGTTTTACGTATGCACATTTCGGTATTTCAGAATCCTAGTGGACTCCCAAGACAGATGTTTATACTGTTTCTTTAACTCTCGTGAAAACACTTTTTCTCAAAGATTAATAACGTTTAAGAACCGCAGTCGATACCAATCATGGCAAACTAAATAATGCAAAAATACGCGTTGTGGTCATAATTTCAAATCCTACCGATAATAGCATATCTTATTTCTATGAAACTATTTAATCACAAAACTAAAATAACATACACAATAACACAAGTATTTATATATATATTATTTAGGATATATATAAATATATCTGTGTATCTTTTTTAGTATATTGTATTTATTTATTTTTTACACCAACGACAGCCCCACTTTATGTCCAGGCAAATCACTGTCCATCCCATGGTTGCCTGGAAGAGATCGCAGAAAGCGATAAGGCCGCCCATTGTATATTTTGTAGTGTTTGATTATTTTTTTGTTTTGTATGTTTGTGGTGTACAATAAAGTATGTATAAATAAATAAATAACATAATACAACCTACTCCTTTTTAAATCGATTAATAACAATAAAGTTCTCACTTGATAATCGCCAGCCACCTGACCCTCACTAAATCACTTCTCAGCTTACAATTACCTTCAGAACCGGGCCAGCAAGTCAGCTGGCTAGGGGGCTAACAGGCCTCATAAATATTCATCCTTACCCCGAGATGCAGACGAACACTTACCTGCAAGAGAAAATATGTAATTACATCACTGGCTTGTTAGCACTATTCATTATAAAGGATTTTGTAGTAAAAACTTAACTAGCGACGGAGTTTTAGTGGTCTTGTCCGGGGGAAAAGTAAGGGTAAGGGCTAATAAACGTGTAAAAATCAGAGTAGCCTTACTTGGAAACGTATTTTTCATATGACTGGATTACCTAGATGGCAAAACATTATTAGTTCGAATTTGATGATGAAAATATCGCCTTACATATAGTATTTGGAACAGTGTACTAGCATTTCCTTTTAGAGATAAAGCTATACATACGTAAGTTCGCGACTAGGTCCCAGAAGAAATAACATTGAACTTGCCTGGAAATTGACTGCGATGTCCGGGCCTCCTTGATTAAAACGTACTACAAACAGATAAACACACACGCGTACATCTCATTCTCTTTTTTACCACTTAAGTTCATCATTAATAGCGAAAGTTGGGGTCAAATTTAAAATTTAAACAAAACGTCAAACAGCCAACAACATCCTTTTTGTCTCGTCGAAATATATTTTTGTCATTGAAATACGTTTTGTGACGTTATAATTATCGTGACGAAAATCTTTGAAAAACGACAGACTATTTTGTAGGTACTTATTATTTTATTTATTTATTCAAAATCTGTTTAAACAATAACATAAATTCTAATAATAACATAAACTGCAACAGTTTGTTGGCAGTATCTAATAAGAAAGTTTTTAAAATGATGTAGTTGTAACTTAAAATGGTATTTTTTCTACAGGGCTATTACAGTCGCTATTGTAAGTGTCAAAACTCTTTAAATAAAAAAAAAACAATTCAAATTGTCAGTTGGAGGAATAGGTACCAGTTTATATTCATATTTGTGACAAAGTGTGTGTAAGAGAGAGACATTTCGGCCCTCGGCGATCTGCTTTGACCTCGGTGGAACGTGTTTCTCTCTACAGGGAACGCGTTAGATAGAGCCAAGCGCAGGAACTACAGCCATCAACGAGAGCGGCGGGTTCAAGCGGCATACGGCAGTCTCGAGCACCGCTATTTGATATAACTGTGGCTGCAATGGTGGCGTAGCACGTGACCAACTCATCGATTATCCACCAGAAGCAGCCAAGCTAAACCCGACAGTCACAGTACAAGCCCACAGTTAGAGCAGGTTGCGAGTGCGCCTGGTTACCGTTGGCGCTGGAATTTGGCTGCAACCCGGTTCAAGTCCGTGTTTATCGAGAACAAGTTTGGACACAAGTGTGATGTATGTGGCCGGTGTGGTTCATGAAAGATTTGAAATCAGCAACAGCAGCCGTGTCGTTCGTCGATTTCTAGAGGAAGCGTTTCCAGGAGAGAATAGAACGAACTTTAATATCTGCCGCAACTGCTTGGACGTATAGAGATGTTGTATATAATACTAGTTGCGCGGTAAACTCTGCTTGCGCGATGCAGGATTTTGCGTGACATCAGTGTGCTGCGTAGTTCGCATGTGGCGATGTAGATGCCGCCACATGCCCAATGAATATGGTCCATATCTATATCTGTACAAGCACTAGTTCTTATTATACACTTTCTAGGACGCACAATACGTTTCACGTACTCCACTGCGGCTGCGTCCCCGACACAGCCTACCCGATTTTTTTGATAAATACTAAAAGTGTATCTTCTTATTTATGACTAAAATCAATTAAGAGATTGGCCTCGTATGAAGTATTACTTGGTACATCTAATTAATTCTGAAAACGTAAAATAATTAGTGTTTTTTTATTATCAGCCTTTGAGACTAGGTTTTCTATTACATTTTTATGGCCACGATTTTTACTAGTGCTGTCATTATCAGCAAAGCACCTTAATTTACGGGACCTTTGTTTTAAATTAGTATACAGATAATTATAGGAAACTATCATTAACACACATTAAACCAGTTGTCTTTTTATTTCTACAGATAAATCAATCAAAAATCAAAAGTCATTTATTCAAACTAGACTGAAAATCAGCACTTTTCGAACGTCAAAGTTACATAAGACAGTCCCCCAAAAATGCCCCAAAAATTATTTAACAAACTAATTGGATATGTGTACATTAAGAATTGTGAAAGAAAACGATTAATATCAAAAAACAGAGACAGCTTCAAAAGTCTTTCAACTAAAATAAGCCACGAACACAGTAATTCCCGCAGTCATAAGTGAAACGAAGTGTTCCACAAATTGAGCCCATTAGAGTCACCAGCGTCCGGGATCGGCCCCGTGTCGCCCCCGTGTCGTGCCGGGACGGCGACGAGGCGGGGCCGTCATAAAAATACGGGATAAGTTTATTATCGCCCGGGATTGGAGCAAGCCCCGTATTTGTCAAAGTAAGTGGCACTGTTGTGGCGTTTTATTTTACTTTACGGGATTTAAGAAGAGTGACTATCGCCTGAAAAAAGAGTAGCGTTTTAGATTTAATTCTGTAAGGGATGACGAATGCGCTGGTTTAGCCATGCTAAGCAGACGTGCTTGCGATAATTATTTAATTATCGCAAGCACGTCTGCTTAGCATGGCTTCCTCAGGTCGGGTTAAGGCTGTTATTATGTTATTAGGTTTTGTCATCAGGAATTTCTCATTTGGTCAAAGTCTGGATTTGTGTCTGGTCGATGGCAATAGGTTTGCCCCTAATTACATGATCCTTTAACAAAAGTGGGTGTACAGGGGGCAGCACGTCATTCCTAACACTTTGACCTTGAGCTAGAGCGGCCTATCGTACTGCACCCCTCTACTCTATCCACTCGTTCAGAAAATACAGACGTGATGTTTATGTATCGCTACTTTATGAACTCTTAAATAATGAAATATTACTCTATCATGTATCGGTATTATCACAGATAATTTATTTCATAAAATACTTACTGTAAATGAAAACGTAAACGATGTTTAAATCAAAGGAAATTGGATTTTAATACAGCCATAATTTTAATTAATTTGCCGAGAGAACAATTATTATTTCACGGCTCGGAAATAAACTTTTAATCGAATTGTAAACGATTGATTGTAATTTACTTTGCGAATTATTTAAAAGACTGTCTACTAACTTAGAGACTAGCCAAGTTGTTATTTCATAATTTTCAACTTTAAAACAGATCTTCCTTTAACATATTAAGTAATATATTGTGTACAAAAGGGGTCCGGTATGTACTGTAGACATCAGAACCCTATAAACATCGCCATTTTATTCTGTCAAAGGCTTCTAACCGAAAATCAAATAGAATTGTCACCACAAGAAACAAAACACTACTGTATAGCATGAGGTCTTGGGTTCGCAGGAGACGCCCTAAGTGTCGGGAATCCCGGGCGGATTTCCGCCACCGTAGGCGCGGGCTTGTGGACGGTGAGCAATGGGTACCTCACCGCCCGGTAAGGACAGGCCCGGGTCGACGGCGCGTTGTATTCCACGCGCGCCTCAAAGAGATGTCGTCAGCACAAGTGTAGGGGTCCACTAGGGCCGATGCCTGCCGTGGTCGCGGGAAGGTACTAAAGGGTTACCGAGGCCCCTGGCAACACAGGCAACGGAAGGAATACGGGTGGGTTTTAGTCAGTAAAAATCTGACACACCCTCCCGCTCCGCCCAGAGCGGGAGAAGTTGTTTGATAATTTCCCACTCAAAAAAAAAGGTAGGGCAAAGTGTTATTGGGTTTTGCCAACAGGACTTAATCAGTCGCAGCACGGTGTCTAGATTTGTGCCCGGTTGATGGCAATAGGGTGGCCTGGCCTCTGTTACACGGGACATAACAAATAGAAATATGGGTGTACAACTCTGCATAACCCTTCGGGGATTACAAGCGTGATTTTGTGTCTGTAGATAAAAAAACTCTTTTAATAATTTTATTCCGTTAGGTAACTATCCAATAATATTTACTTAACTAATAAAAGCTAAGCGTATTTTTTCTCATAAACACACACATTGCATAAACGTCGGGATCCCGGGACCACCGGCCCTGTGCTTGCACTTCACTACAGAACTTAATAAATGAGCCATGCAAGTGCGCCCGATAATGAATGGAGCGCTTTTTATTTTCATAAACCCACGCCATTTTTATTTGTAAAATTTTATCTTTTTTGTGTCGCGGCCATGCGGGGAGCGAGGATTAAAGTTTTAATGAAGTGCAGAAAGAAAATACAAAGCGTTCTGCCATTGCAATTTGTATTTGATACATTTAATTAAACCAATGCCGCCTCCATAGCTTTTGTATTTTCATCCAGTGTGTATACTGTTTCCAAAGACGCCAACGACGGATCTTTATTTAAGAGTTTTTTTCTGATGTTTAACTCCATATTTATTTATTTATGTCTTCCAAAGGCTTGCTCATCAGCAGCGCTATATCTTGATGAAATTATTTTGATAATAGAGCCGCACCTTCATTAAAATTGTCTCAATTTCACCACCTTCATTGTCCAACTCAAACAAAAACAAAAATATAATTCCTCCCGGTCTTACTCAACAATCGCTCGCTTCGTGGCTCCACAAACCTTTTTATTACCCGAGGTGCTCGTTAGAGATCTTTCCATGCAACAATTACTCAGATATTCTCGCTCCATTCGTTTCTTTGCCATTATTTTTCATCCCTTTCTTGTTTTTATTGCGCCACGCTCCGTTTCCCGCGCAGCTAGCGTTCAATGTATTTTGATTAAGGAGTTTTGCAAAGCTGTCGTTTTGGATCGCGCAGTGTATGGGTGCTGGGAAGAACAGAGGATAATCTCGTTAATTAGTACGCGTGACTAGAATAATTAATTTAAAGTGAAAAGTGTTGATAATGTATACTTTCCTTTGTTACGAAGAGTGTGGGGTCTTGACAACGTTTTTTTCTGATAGAGTAATAGTGATTCCAGTACTATGGTTTATTTATACATCGGAAGTTGATTTTATACTCGTAATAGCCCAGGGATATGCTTGTTAGTTACAAATGTCAGTTCTTTTGAATGTTCTGTGTTCAATAATGGACTGTGTTGATGTAATGGATAGGTCTCAAATAAATCGAAACCGTTTTTTTAATAAGACAAAGGTTTATGAAATGGCAGTTAAAGCTGTTCTGCTCTTGTAGCAGGATAAAAAAGAGTAGCCAACTAGCCTGGCAACGGGGTTGTTAGCAGTGGTGGTGGCTCAGAGGTAGGGCTGCCCCGACATACGACGTCGTCGGTTTAAATCCAGCACTTTACTTTGTTTAATAATTATATTTCATCGAGCTCCTTAAGTTTTGAGTTGAGCTGCATGATAACTTACAAATGCTTGCACTGACTGGACAGGTCCACTTAAATCTGTGTGTTTTTTCGCAAAAGACCTTTTCAGACACCGACCTACATGATCCTCAAATGATCTGACCAAGATTATGGCCGGATTGTTACATACACATTCAATTTGATCAATTTTATTAATGCGATGACATGAATATAAACTCTGTGAAGTATTATATTAGTTTAATTATTGTAAATGTGAAGACTATGTGGGTCATTGTTTAATTTTGTTTTATTCTCAGTTAGGTCTGGCATTTCGAATATTTGTTGCAGACTAGCCAAATGTCCTTTCTTTGGTATTGTTCGTTGAATCGTTGAGCTCCTTAAGTTCTGAGTTGAGCTGCGCAACTACTGATACATGCGTGCACTGACTGGACAGGTCTACTCAATCTGTGTGGTTCTTTCATCAAAAGACCATTTCAGACACCCTTCTACATGATCTTCACATGATCTGACCAGGATTTTGGCCTTTAAAAGATACTGTGACATCTGAGTTTGTTTCGGCCTTTCTTCTCAGAGTCGTCAGATAGGAAACGCCAACCTCATCTAGTTTAAAAAAATATGATTGACGTGTAAAAATGTTTGTACAAACCTACTTACAGAAATAAAATCATTTATCACTTCTGAAGGAATACATCGTGGGAAAACGCCGCGTATTGTGTCATTTGACACACACCAACCCGCACTGGCCCTGCGTGGTGGACTATGGTATCGCCGACATCCTCTCACCGAGAGGAGGCCTGTGTCCCAGCAGTCAGAACATTATAGGCTGATTATGCTATAATAGTTGTTAGTAGGGCTGACTGCCCAGGATTTTCCGAACTCATCACTCGTGATATGATGCAATGTAGCAAAGATACACGCTAAAATCCACACAAGAAAAGTCACATGGTCAATTCTCAAACGAGGTCTTCCTTCATCCCCTATACACGTAATTAACCACTTTTTACCAACAAACTGAGTGCTATAAATTACCCTCCCCTCCACGACCCCGTAATGAAATGTACGGGGGTGGTAATGAAAAAAAAAAACAAATTTATACCCCGCCGGGGAGATTTATGTGTTCCGGTGATCTAGGGTTGAGGTCAGGTGGGGAAGGGTTGAATACAAGTGCTGATGGAATTATCTGAAGGTTGGAAAAGAATTACTGGTTTTTGTGTGGCAGTTTTTGATGAGAAATACAGATAGGGCTTATGAAATGTGGTGTTTAACAATTATGAGTGTACTAGAAGTGGTCAAAATATAGTGCAACGAGGGGGTTACAAACTTAGTCGTCTATTCATAAGTACTTCGGGCGTCGCAGAAAAAGAGGTTACTGTGCGACTATTGATGGGTGCAGTCGATTAATAGTAGGTGGGAAATTATAACGGACAAAATAAAATAATATATTTCACATAAACCTACATGGGCACTTATGAAACGTCAGAAGCTAGGTGCACGGTTCCAATTGGTCGTTTCCTGTGGAGAAGAGCCGGCAAGATACTCCACGGTTACCTACTCTTTTAAAAATAATTGGCTTTTACAATATTTTAAAATTACAGTGTTAGTTAGGCATGGGAGGACAGTGTGGGCCTGTCAACAAGTACCACAACTAAGAAAACTAGGAGATGTCTCACAAACTACCTGGAGACCAGAATCATGAAGAACGATTATCTTCTTCGAATAATCATCTTCATGCCCATTTTACTTGGAGTTTGCGCAACATGTTTTCTTCACTCTCCCCTGTCAACCGTCACGCTATCATTCACTCCCTTTCCTTTCATATCATTCTTCACGCAATTCATACGTATTATCTTCTTCAAATACTGTATGATAAATGCTTGAATGCTGTTAGACTTTTGCTAAGTATATCACATCTACCGCAAAACACGAAGCAACAATATAACTGTTATCATTATGCTTGTATTGGTGATTGCCCATTCCGTCCTCGAAACCATGCTACACCTTTTTTTTTTGGGTGGATAATCATGAATTAACTTCTCCCACTCTGGGCGGAGAGGGAGGGTGTGTCAGACTCTTACTGACTAAAACCCACCCGTATTCCTTCCGTTGCCTGTGTTGCCAGGGGCCTCGGTAACCCTTTAGTACCTTCCCGCGACCCCGGCAGGCATCGGCCCTAGTAGACCCCTGCACCTGCTGACGCGACATCTCATTGAGGTGCGCGTGGAATACAACGCGCCGTCGACCAGGGCCTGATCCTTACCGGACGGAAAGTTACACTAGTACTTTTCTCAACAAATGATCTTTCTATTCCTGTTGTAAAGTTATAAATAAATAAAAATAGCCAAACGCCTTCTTCTCATGGGGTAGGCAGAAACATTATTAAAACATATTCCTATTCTGCCTACAATTATCGGTACTTAAAGTGTCAGTACTTCAACTCCATCGTTTTATTGAAGCCCTGTGGTTGTAGTAACTCATTAAACTTGCGGCGCGAGCTCAAATGGAAATATTTTTGTTTCATCTCCAATCAGCGAGTTCTTCCGTATAACTTGAGCTCAGTTTCAATTGAATTAATATCGATCTCCAGTTAGTAATAACTTTCAACGTGTTTTTATAAGTTTTATGAAGCAGATAATAATATACTTTAGTAGGCAACGTTACGGTAAAAAAAAGATGTGGTGACAAAAATATTGAAAAGAGTATGGTTGAGAGGATGAATGAAAGGAGTGATGTTCTACAGAAAGTCGGGTTGTAGTACCTACTCGCTACCGGGGTGCGTGTATGACTAGATGAATGAGCGTAAACGAAGCCAAAATACTATGTTCGGTTCTCAGCAGGTGGCATTGGCGTGAGTTTAAGTATGTATGTGTCAAAAAATAATGTATGCATGTATTATATACTTAAGTATACTGCGTCACTGGTTTAGTATTTGCATAATTATCTACTAGACTTGGGGTCCACAGAGGTTATACAACCTCTGTGGACCCCAAGTCTAGTAAATGACTGGAATTATCATTGTGAGTAGGTATGTAATACTACATACCTACTCACAATGATAATTCCAGTCATTTCCATAATGACATCCTAACTAAAATTATAAATGCGAAAGTGAGTTTGTTTAATTGTTTGTTTGTCAGGCTTTCACGCTAAAACTGCTTTTTTTAGACGAAGTTGCGGACAATAGCTAGTAATCTATAAATATAATAACATCGTGGAGAAGTCAAAACAGTACATTTAATATTAAAAAAAAATATTGCTACGAGGTCTGGGATCGATACTAATGCCGAAAATATAGTTTTTTGAATTTGGTCTGTTTGTCTGAATGTATGTTCTAGCATCACGGTAATTCTACCAGATAGATTCTATTAAAATTGAGCATAAATATTCTCTATAAGTCTGGTCAGTCTGTAGATTATTATATTATTACGCTATTTATTGTGGGGGATGAGCAACATTGCATTACGTTTGTAAATTGTAAAGGGACGAGCCAAACGGTTAGAACATTTCAGCTAGTTACAGATTTAATCTTTTAAATGATTATCATCATGCTATATCTTTCTGGGGCTAAGCAGTCAATCATCATCACATCACATATGGTGGATTTTTGAGATGTGGCAGTAAGGGGAGGTACCGTTGCGTTGGAGCTACACGAACTTTTTGAGAGATTTTGATCTGCATACACAGATATTACAAAAAAATACAGTCAGCAAGAAAATGAGCGAAGTCACAAAAAAAAAATCGTGCGTCCGTCTGTCTGTCTGTCAAGACCCTTTTTCTCTGGAACGCGTCGAGTTATCATGTTGAAATTAATATGACATACGCAGATCAGCTCTAAAAATATCAACAACGCAATAAAAAAATATAGCCATTTATTCGACATATTTTGATACTCGCAAATAAATCAAAACCTAAAGGGTGCTTCCCGTTGACCTAGATTCATGAAATTTGGAAAGAAGCAAAGTCTCACAGCACAAGTAAAGTAAAAAGTCCGAAAATCGTTCATTTGTAGTCCCGCCTCCTCTTTCACGAGCATTACTGCTTCGCAGAAGGAGGTGACGGCTGCCCATGCCCTCTCGCTTTGTACCATGGCCTGAACCAGGACCGGACGCGAGAGATCTCTGACGCCGATCGCCTTCACGAGGACACGGCGGTGATCTGTCCAAGCCGGGCAGACCTCCACCGTATGCTCCACCATGTCCTCCTGGCGATCCACACAGTGGTGACACCCGGGCGTTTCCTCCCGCCTTATCCGACACAGGAACCTCCCGAAGCTGCCGTGTCTGGGGAGGACCTGCGTCAGGCGGAAGGTGAGGACACCGTGGCGCCTCTCTAGCCACTCCTCAAAGAGGGACTTATCGCGCGATCGTGGCGTGCCCAGCACTGGGTTGCGACAACCGCACTCTCCATGTCGCCATGAGATCCCGCCGGAGCTCCGACCTCCCGGCGTTTCGCCTCCTCGCGTCACTCCCATACGTGCGCGAGGACTTTTGCTTCCAGATCCCATGGCGGCAATCCGGCAAGGAGGCTCGCTGCCTCACAGGAAACCGTGTGGGCTTAGTGCGGGTTGGGTAGATATTACATGTCTTCAAATTTTTTGGTTCTATGACATGCCAGTTTCCTCACGATGTTTTCCTTCACCGTTTACACCGTGTTTTTAACCTACTGTTATATTATTTTAGTAATAGTCAGGAATAATCTGTAAGAATGTAGCAGTCAGTGTATCAGTGTTCTAACATTAATTAAATCACTAAAAACGAAAAACTTCTCAAGCAATGGGAAACAACTACTGAAAACTGCGGACGCGACCTCAGGACTAACTGCACGCACAGTTGTACGTGGCTTGCTTCCGCGTCACCAGTCCTGAGTCTCTGCATCCTTTGACTGCTGAGAACAGAACTACAAACGTAGTTTATAGGGAAGCTTTATAAACAGAAGATAACATCACGACTCTATTCCCCGAAGGGTTTGGTAGATTTTGTACCCATAGTACCCCCACATTTCGCTAGTTATGTTTAGGTCCAATGTAATAAGGGGCGAGCCTATTACCATTACAGAACAGGCACAAATCCAGACTTCGGACTATAACTGAGAAATACCAAATGGGAAACTCAATAATACTTTGCCTGACTCGGGAATCGAACCCAGGACCTCATGCTGTCAAGTAACGCTTGAGTTCAGGTCAGTTTTTTTTTATAAAAATGTGGCTTTGTTGTAGTGTCTTGTGGTACCTTACGACTTCCACGCGAACGAAATCGCGGGCAGAAGCTAGTCAACAATATTCATTGCATTATTAAGTATGTTGTTGAGAACGAATTTATCCAACGAATTTTGATTATGAATTTCCTCGCTCGGATTGTGATAGAACGTGTGTTACGCAATTGGGATGCTGGGCTTCATCTCAGAATTCGTCAATGTATGTGTTCGAGTTATTTTATAGGACATTTTTATCACCTGTTAATCTGGATATGTGACCGGTCAGTGGTAATGAGGGTTGGTAGCTGACTGTCCATACTGCTAAATAATCCGGTTCCAGTCTGGGAAACGAACTGTTTGGACAACTGACTCATAATAGTTTGCCTAGCATTTCCCAACTATGCTGGGGTCGGTTTCCAGTCTAACCGGATGCAGATGATCTCAGAATTTGACTTGGAGCAACTGCCTATCTGACCTCCACAACCCAGTTGCTGGGTAACTGACCGTGAACTTAAATGATCCGTTTTACTTAAACCACCATTGTCAACCAAATACATATTATAATTTAATGCGAAGCAGCCCTACGTCTTTATAATTCGTATGAAATTGTTTTAGCTTTACTTATGACAATTTGTTTATATGCATCGTCACTCGTAGATGCTCTTTCTCTGCATGGCAATATAACTGCGATCCAACTTCGTCTGTGTGTGACTGTGTGTGACAAGCTAACTCGCGTCTAATATGTGTGTATTTGTGCTCTAATGTTACAAACAAACAAACTGCGGATCTCGCTGACGCAACTGCCGCTAACTTTCTGTATGACAAACACAGACATGGTGTTCATTTCTAGATTAGTATTCTGTTTCTCTAACTGGAAAATAGATATAGAATAGATCATCTTAAGACTCAAAAAATTTTACTAAGACTTACAACTATATTAGTAAGAACTGACACTTCACAAAAACAAACAAATGGTAGTGGATCACCGCTGTGGCAACCCATGTGAGATGATACAACAACGACCCACGAAAGATCAGTGGTGGCCCAGTGGTAACGGCCGCGACTTATGAGTTGTAGGTCGTAGGTTCGAACCCAACAGGCGCTTTACTTTGTATACATTATTTAATCACCATGCACTGCTCTCAAAACGGTGAAGAAAAACATCGCGAAACCGGCATGTCCTAGAGCTAAAAATTCAAAGACATGTGACATCTACCAACCCGCACTGGGCCCGCGTGGTGGATTACAGCCCACTCCCTTACGTGTTTCTATATGCATATAATGTTCCCACTGCAGGCTGGGAAGCAGTGCGAACATTATAGGCTGATTATGCTATACCTATTTAATAAACAAAAATAACAATATTATGTCCTAACTTAACTATAACTACTCAGAAACTAAAATGTTGCGTCGAAAAATTCATTCACATCCACCGTGTTCACATCACTGTCAATGGCAATGTACCCAAGAGACTGGCTGAATTGCCACGTTGTATTGCAATGCTTAGCCTCTGGCCATGATAAAAGCCAGCCCTTGGGTTACGGAAAGTGTCAACCAGCCGTTTCCAGGTCTTCTTCAGACGCCGAAACCTTGCATACGAATGGGCTTGTGCCCAAGCTCGGTCGTCCATGGCCACATTTAAAATCGATAATAATGTGTGCTGGATAATTTGGTCAATTTTGTTTAAAGTGAGGGGCTTGTGGCTAAGCAATAACAGCCGCACGGGTCGATCGATCAGGTTAAATTACGCTTGCCGCGGTTGGTCCGTGGATGGGTGACCATCTTTACATACCAAGAAACCTCCGTGCCTCGGAAAGCACGTTAAGCCGTTGGTCCCGGCTGTCATTTGTAGATCTTTGACAGTTGTTACGGTCGTCAGAAGCCCGAAAGTGTGACAACCAATCTAGTCTACCAAGGGGTATCGTGTTACCCAGTAAATGGGTTGTGGAGGTCAGATAGGCAGTCGCTCCATGTAAAATATTGGTATTCAGCTGTATCCGGTTAGACTGGCAGCCGACCCCAACATAGCTGGGAAAAGTCAGGCAGATGATGATGATGATGAGCATGCTTCCATAAATGGGAAACAGCAGTCACAAATTAAGGTAATGGTCGAATAGATGTTAATATGGAACAATCTTTCCAAAATCTCTCCAAAGTCAATCTTTCCAAAGTCCTCGGCTTATTTGTAATTATTTTATTTAGAAATTGTTTTTGTTTCTCTTTCTACTATGGACGCGTTTTTTATTTTACATCGTCCTCACATTTGGTTATAATTTCAATATTATTTTTGTACTAATCTTTATGTATCAATTTAATTTAAAAGAGTGTCCATGGAGTTTCTTGCCCGTTCTTCTCCATAGGTACCTACTAGGCTTTGGAATGGGCAACTAGCTTCATATTTCTAACTAACCGACTCCTTGACAATTCAAAAGTGCCTGTAAATGGTTTAATTGAAATAAATGCTTTGAGTTTGAGTTTGAAAACATCGTTGAAATTTTGTATTTTTTCCTCAATAAAAACGGGAAAGGAATTCTCAAAGATTAGAGACCAAAGGAGACGTAGAGAGCGTTTTAAATAATTTTGATTTCTGGAATTATTGCGTTAAGTGAAGTGTCAGATATCTGTCAGTAATGTCCTTAGCTGACATTACTGACAGATATCTAGGTAAATTTCACATTTTGAATGGTTGAAGATCAAGGCCAATCGAATGAAGTTCGTTTTATTAAAAGTTTATGTCATATAAAACAGTTTCTACATCGCCTCCCAAGGTTTCATCATCAAAATACCGAACATGTTTAGAATTTACCTGTCAAATAATTGGTTGAACGGCGAAACTAAAAATGGCACTGGCCCGAGGACCACCCTTACTACAACTTATAGCAGATTCCAAAAGGTTGTCGCGACACAGTAATTTAGATATGTGTCTGTAACATTGCCAAAAGAAACTATAGATTTGGGGTATTTCTTTTTTAATTTCTCCCAACAAGGTGTCCCTATGAACTGAATTGAAAGCATCTTTTATAACCTTCAAGATCATTTCTGCTTTGCCAGAATTTAGGTAGGTCGACAAGGCGTGAACGACCGCTTCACAGCCCCCTTTGGAGCTGCGGGGGCTGAAATTTTTCCAAAAACACCTCAGCATAAGATTTCTAAAAAATCTTGGCTGCCATGCGACGGTCAGTAGTTCCCACGGCAATAGGACAAATGCTGCCCCGTACAAGAACGTCTCCTGATGGCAAAAAAGGCTGTGACCAACTCTTGACCTGTAATAGTGAGGGAGTGATTATCCGGATCAAGGGTTTCGGGCAAAGAAAGGCCATCCGCCGGGGCAGTATTTGCTTTCCCGAGCTGCGAGCGTTTCTGGAGAACATGGTGTTACCACATCACTACTAATAGTAGATAATTAACCAAGGGGATAAAGAAGTGTCTTCTGTCGCGGGTGATGATTTAAATCGCGAGTGTAGCGAGGGATTTAAGTTCACCCAAGACTAAGACAGCTTTATCACCTAGGAAAATACTCTACTTTTCGTACCTACCATTTGCGAAAAAATTAACACAATAATAATATGAGATAAGCATTTATTAAAAATAATGACAATTAAAAGTAAAAGTTAACATTCGAAACATTGGTCCAATTATTGATAGAGAGAGTTACATTTTTGTTTGGTACATTTATTGTTGATGACTTGATTTGAGTATTTCTCTGTTCTTGCGTCTGAGGAACTTGCGTTTCATTGTAGATAGTATACGTCAGAGATAGTGGTGGTGGTGCATCGTGAGTTACGGACGAAGATAAGATGCCAGAGGTTGATGGTTGTGGCTCTGATGGATTAAGTTTTATATTTTTGTTAATTTGACTGCTTAATATGGTTTTATTCGCGATTGAGCTTTAGATATAACCCTCAGCTACTCCATCAGAGCTCCAACCACCGTGTCTTTTTATTGACGTAATATCCGCCCCTGAATCCGCCAAGAAAGTCGCCGAAGTTCTTCTAAAGCAGTGACCGGTGTAGAGTTCAACATCTTTAAGTTTTAAATATTTAGCAATTTCCTTTGGCATATTGCTAATTTTATTTTTGCCGATGGTTTGTCGAGTACATTCCCCATTCCGATAGTTTATAAAAAATCTATTGTTTCCATGTTGGTGGGACGTAATGCTTGGTATTTATGAATGATTTTAGTATATTGTCCTTGTACAATGAATTACCGATTTTTCTTTGTCTTAGTTTCCTTTACATTAATCAGCAGCAACTCATTGGAATGATTTTCAACGTCCTCCACCTTTAAGTTTACAAGTTCACATCCGCAGCAAGCACCATTGAGTCCAAAAATTAAGGCCACCTATAACAAAGATAAAAAACAGGTAAATATATAGAATAATTACTTTTACTAAGACACGAAATATTCATAGTTAAATCATGTATACTTACTTTTGTGGCCAGAAGAATTTCATCAGGAGCTTCATTAAGAATTTTTTCCACATTTTGAGTCGTAAAAATTTTAGACTTCTTTGCGCAATGCCCTTCTGATTTTCTTTTTAAAAAAGCCAGTAATTTCGTGAATCTATTTATTTCAATGCTGTGTTTGATGCTTATTGTAGCATTCACTTTTGTGTATATGCACCAAAGTGTATTCGGATTCTTTGTCTTGGATAAATAATCAAAATAGACAAGGAGTACTGATTCTGAAATTGATAGGCCTTTCGCACTTCTCCACGTTGGAAATTCTTCATAAGTTTTTAAATAATTTTCCTTGGATTTTGTTGGAAGCAAATTATTTATAATTGCGGCAGCATTTGCACTGATGGATTCCGACAATTCACTGTCACTGTCGCTTTGATTTAACATCGTAACGTATTTTTAGAACATTAACTTATTTATAAAAATAAATTAAAATAAACTTAACGTTTACGAGTATGTATTTGAAGAAAACAAAAACGCGGCAAATTCCTAGACTAATATTTTTTTGTCAGAAAAGCAAAGGCATCAAGCTCATACGGCCTCGTCGGTTTTCGTAATTTTATATAATCATAACTGCATAATAAATGCGTAAGTATTCCTTTTTCAAAAAGATGTATAATGCTTTATACACAAACTCAATGGTGTAAACACAGATGTAGTTCAGTATAAATTTTGGTAAGTATTCCAAATTTAAATCACATTCTCCCCCTAGAAGATGAATGAAATTCAGATCAATTTTCTTTCCCTGTTTTTAACAGATTAAAAATGACTATTGTTATGTTCGCTTTTTGTGGCATAGAATGACACTTTTTTGAGCAAGTGGTACGAAAAAATAATTCTAGCTGCTCACTAATGTCAAACTGGATACATAATAATATAATGACCGTACACGGCTGTTACCATGGCACACTAGCTTTTTCCTGCGGCTAGTCCACGTGAATAACGGGAATTATCCCTCGGAAACGTACCATTGGGTTAAAAATTTCTAACCCAGGTGTTATCTAATTATTTATAATATAGTTAATAAATCTATCTGTGCACCAAATTTCATCGGAATCCATTTAGCCGATAAGACCGACAAAGTTACTTTCGCATTTATAATATTAAAATATTGATGGATAAGAAAGAGACTGTCACTTAGGAATGAGTGAGAGAGACGACGCTCTACAAAGTCGAAGTTTTTTTCTAAAACTGGATGTGCGTATAATATGTAGATAGGAGGGTATTTTTGGGGCTTAATGATTGATTGATTGGCGTAGTTAACCTGTGCTTCAATCAATCAATCTATCAAGCATAGCGCAGGGCTTTGTTGGATTTATAAAATGTTAAGCCAGTTATGTACCTACCGTAATTGCGTATTTGCTTTAGGTAATAATTTTGAGTCTTGTTTGCTACAACTCGTCATTACAAATTTAGTTGCTAGTACATTTTAGTTTATCTTAAGAGTAATCATTAAAATAATAGAAGTTTACGTTGCCTTTGCAAATAAAATCCTCCCTAGTGAAAAAAAAAAAATCAAAAATCTTACAAGAGAATAATCTTCGTATAGGTACCAATATTCATAACAATTTTGATGCTTAGATCAAAATAACACTGTCCTGGAGTAAAATCCTCCAACTCGGGACCCAATTCCATGTAAAATATCGTATTTAAAAATATATTCCTCCAAGCTTCCGTGGAAATAAAGACTTATTATAAATTACTCCGATATACGGACTCTTTTAAGACCTTTTCAAGGTTGTTTCAGTGAAAATATTCGCATAATATGAAAGATTTCCTCGTCCTTTCCATACGTTTTACAGCTGACACAAAAACCTTTTTATATGAGCGCGTAAAAGTATCTCATACAAAATGTTTATTATATAACAAGTCTTCCTGGTGTACTAAGTGTATATTTGAATTCCTGCTAGCTTGAACTAACCTATGGTATATTGCGGTACAATCAACTTTCTACATGTCTAATATCAAGAACTCCACGTTAATAATATGAATGTAATCCATCATACGTTAAGTTCTTCAAAATACTTGATCTAAATTCTTTTCTTATTTCTTACAAAGGTTCTTTATATGTCAGTTTTCGTTATAAAGATCCAGCCTAAAAATATTTGAGGTCGCGGGTAAGTCCGAAAGGGTTACCGAAGCCCCTGGCAACACAGGCAACAGAAGGAACACGGATGGGTTTTAGTCAGTAAGAGTCTGACACACCCTCCAGGTCCCGCGGCAGGAGTTATTTGAACAATACTATTTGTGGTAAAAGTGTATACATTCAATTAGTGTACAAAAGTATTTTTACGTTTCTGGCGTGGTCCATGTTTTCATTAAAAAAAATTGTTACAAAGGGTACCGACTTATTGGGTTTTACGTCAAGACAAATAGTACATGTAATGTACTAATTGGTTTATTCAATGAATCACAAAAAACAAGGATCACTCTTTATCAATTTCGAAGGCCGTTGGTTTGGTGTACGTCTTCATACCACGCATCCAAGCGTGGAGTTCCTCAGGTATGATGAGTTTTTCACACATATTCGTAGATCTTTGTTTGTAGCAAGGCTGATCGGTAATTGAGTAAGTACACAGTTTAAGTACACATTATGATGTGTACTTAGGTGGTAACTATATAATTGAGATCATTATGCACCCTGTAGGGCACAGCAAGAGGGTAGGAGAGAGGAAGCCGTGTTTTAGGAGATTTTACTTTCATATAGAGAGTTTTAACTTTCATATACTCAAACACAGGAGATCGCGAAATAGGATCACATTTCGCCTATCTATTATTTATGTATTATTTTATTCTGACTGGAATATAAGTGCTCCATTTAATCTAGTAATTGAACATTAACTGAAGGTGGGTTTGAATTTATTTTAGCTCTCGTTTCAGCTGTATTAACTTTTGAAACACAGTTTATATTGTAATAATTACTACACAAAACGTTTTAGTCGTTACGTCAGGAGAAAACCTTTGAGTACATTGCATTGGGCTTTGGCCCTTTGGCGTTCTCTTTCACCCTGCTCTCCTGGGTGAAAGAGAACTGGCCCAGGCCTGCAGTATTTGATACTAACGGTCGTAAGGAAGTATGGCAAGGCAAAGAGCTTCACGTACGATTTTTCCGGGCCCTCCATGGGCCTGATGTAGACTTTTTTGGGTCTGTATCCTAGCCGCGTTTTGGGCGACCTCTTCGGGGAAACCGAAGGTTTTGTCGGTGCGATTATGGATAAAGTTATCTTGACGAATAACTACCGGAGACATATTATGACGGATGGTACGGTTGACATCTGTCGGGCATGCCACATTACATATTGTTTCCGGTTGTTCTCGTCTTGCTAATGGCGAGTTATTTCGCAGACATAATCTAGTACCTAGGATTACCCACCAGCAACTTGAGTTCTAAGTATACTACAGGTATGTTGCCCGACACAGTTCTCGAGAATGGTCACTCCACATTGTACTGGGATTGATCTACCGTCACTGACAGGACTATAATTATTGTGAACAATAAGTCTGATATTGTGGTAATAGAGTGCCGTGCAATGTTTGTTGATATCGTTGACCGGGTTCATGACGAAAATCTTGTGAAAGCTGAGAAAGATAAAAAACATCTTGACTTAGCACACGAGGTTGTCTACATGTGGGACGTAGGCTCCGCAATCATTATACCGATGTAGGGTTTCATTGCACGGCTGGGTCAAGAGCTTGATTTAGGGAGCAGTACTCCTGGACATGGCACGCATAGTGACGAGGTTCTTCTAGAGTGCTGACCACCGGCAGTATGGACCCTTTGATGCCGATGGGCCATCATTTTTTATATTTTTAAATGTTCTTATTTAATATTCTTTATAAAACTATTTAAAAATGTATTGAATATTGTATATGTATGTAATAAAGGTAATAATAATCTCTATCAATCTCAGTTGCTTATATTATATTTTTGGACTTATTTTAAATAAAAACTCAATTACTTATATAGGACTACGATTGAAATGTGGGTAAATTTCAATCAAATTCAAAAGTCATTTATTCAAACTAGGTTGAGAATCAGCACTATTCGAACGTCAAAATTACATAAGTCAATCCCCCAAAAACGCCCACCATTCACCACTTCCTAGTGATTTAGCTGGGAAGAAGAAGTGGCGCAACAAACTCCCCAGCAGCTGTCTGTTTAGTTATATAAACTTGATTATATGCAAATCGTTGGCAATGTAATTATCATTACGAAACACAAAAAATTAAATTAAATTACTTGCCTTATGTTAGCTAGTACACGCCAATATACCAACAAAACAATGAAAACTGTACTCCAGCAGACATAAAAACGTAAACAGAACTTAAGACCTAAATAAAAGCCTCCAGGCATAAATGGTGTGCCCGCTTACATAAGGCTATAGCAATCATAGTTCTATACAGCGTATACGTATCAGAACGGTGTTGTCATATATAAGGGTGTGGGATGGTCCATCACACAACCACTCTCTCCATGGGGCCAACATCGTAAACGCGAAAAAATAATTAGCCGTTCTGCATATCTGGGTCAAGTAGGTATTGAAGTTTTGAATAAAATGAAATTATTTATGCTGAAAATAGGACATCGGAATCATTTTTACACGTCATATTAAACAAATATTAAAAACTAAGCTAGATGGAATCCACATCCTATCTTATCTGACTACCCCTGCAGGCTTAGCATGACGCTTTCTATTTCTACGAAGAGTAGACAGCTCTTTCTATACAAAGTGACGTTTCGTTTCTCCGTTTTTGACATCGCACCGTAGAAATTTTCTACAATCTGTCATTTTGTCTTTCGTTTCTAACGATCTTTGTCTAGGCCCTTTTTTATGTAGCCTATTTCTGAATAAAGTTTTCTATCCCAAACTGTCAAAATCACACTGACAACTGACATTTGTCTAACGTAGTGAAGACAATTTGATTTTGTAATTGCCATGCTAAAGATAGTAGAAGACTTTCTACTCGACGGCCACAAAGTATAAACGGTTATCAACAAATTTATGATTTTACAGAAGAGCGTTTCGAACGCAAAACTGTGGTAATTAATAGAAGAACAAAGCTATCTTCTTCTATTTTACATTATTTACTTAATCGGGCATTACCAAGGTCAATATTACCGTAATCGTCTCTTTTTTCCAAAATACGGTACTTCGACACTTTGAGAAAAATGTACGTCTTTATGTACGTGACTTAATATCAGTAAACATTGAGAATCAAACAGATTAAAAATCCTATGACAAAACAAAGAATTCTGAGTCGAGATTATGTATTAGAGTAAATTTCGTAAAAAGTGCAGTTGACTCTTTTTACTTAGCTTTGCTCTTTCACTTACGCTGACCCCTAAAATACAGGTCCAGGCCTAGTTTGGCGGTTAGGATCAGATTTTGTGGCAATACATTCGCGTGCTATTTTAGTATGACTTGCTTATAACATGTATTTTTAAGTGTCAAATAAATATGTTTTTGTTTTTTTCTATTTTTTTGTTGCCACTGTCGTACTGTCTACCTGGAACGGCATTTTTGTCTTCTCTTCCATCAACAAAACCGTGCTCGTGCTAAGGCTGCTGAGAAGAAATGGCGAATCAAAGTCTCTTTTGGGACAGTTGATAATTTTTCGCGATTACGATGTTATCCTATTGAGAAAGGTGTTCAGTTCGATGGTCTGTACCACGCCCTTAAATATAACCACGCCTTTCTGATACACGCTGTATAAGTATATTGCCACTGCAATTTTACTGAACTAGTAAGTGATTAACATATAATATGGATACAGTATGATCATACTTCCCGTAACGAAAATATTTTCCCTTCGTAAA
The DNA here is from genome assembly GCA_905333075.3 of Atethmia centrago. Taxonomy (NCBI): domain Eukaryota; kingdom Metazoa; phylum Arthropoda; class Insecta; order Lepidoptera; family Noctuidae; genus Atethmia; species Atethmia centrago. The sequence continues at coordinate 21,100,907 of HG995391.1, forward strand.
AACAGTTTCGTAGAAACATTGAATTTTTATTCATTTAAAAATATTGACGCCAGTTTTAGAGTAACTTCCGGTTTAATAAGTTGTTCTGTTGACTACTCGCTCCCACCCACTGACAAGGAACCCACAGTTCAAAAGAGCGCGCAAGTAGCTCGACCGTTTAGACTTTGTTCAATTACGGACTCGCCAAGACAATTAATTCTGAATGGTCAGGTACGATTTATTTTGATTGTATTAATTGATATTGCTCTTTATAAATATATATTATGTTGTTTTGCAAAATGCTGGTGATTATTATTATTGGTATTCTTTATCGTTTTTATTCATATAATTATTGTGTGGCTTTAATAATTATAAAATTGGTCATAATCATCTATTCGTTTTATTCCATCTATTTTTATACCACACATAAGTAGTTATTATACAAAAATAGCATTGTCACTTAATTAAAGAACCGCTATAGCACGGTTTCATCGAAATTCATTGAACTACTCGTAGGTACGTTTGCGATGCAAATGCGTTGTTGATAATTAGGTGGTAATTCTCAGAGTTGACCAAATTCAAATATCGAATTTAAATTATTCGTTTAATTCTATTTCGACAATATTCATTGAGCACAGGATTGTTTGGTTTTCAATTGTTTCACTAATAATTTAGGGATTAAAGTGATTAAATTAATTAAACAATTATTTTGAAAACAAAGTCATATGGGAATATGATTAATATGCAGGTGGTGGTGGTAATGGCCCCGATTTACGTGCCGTAGGTTTGAATCCAGGTAGGCACATTTTACAATTCTTTCATCACCACTGCTCTCAAAACGGTGATGGAAAACATCGTGAGAAAACCGACATGTCTTAGAACCAAAAATTAAAAAACACGTGGCATCCACCAACCAGTATTGTGCCCGCGTGGTGGATTATAGCCCACTCCCTCTCACAGAGAGGAGTCCTGCGTCCCAGCAGCGGGAACATTATAGGCTGGTTATGACGTCATGGCTCGATATTGACACCTTTATGTAGTTTCTCCAGTAAAATCAGATCTCACCTTATTGGAAAACACTCAACGACGTAAATGTCGCAATTAATGTTGAACTGTCAAAATGAATGGGAAATATTTAAATGATCCTCTGAAAAATTGTTGGTCTTCTAATAATGTACACTGTTTTTAAAAATGAGCCTCTTTTTAACTCAACTTTGTCGCAGTTATTTGGTAATTTAGTATTATTTTAGAGGCTCACGAAACGAGGCACATTTATTAAATTAAGTGTTTTCATTAATATTTTAAGCAAACTCCTTTTAATTGGTCAAGGTCGGCTAATGAGACACAGTTGATTTTCTATTGTTTGACTCCGAATCGGTGTCGCGCGGGGCTTAACAGGTTAATATTGAAAGAAAACTGAAGTGGCAGTGGGCTGGCCATGTTTGTCCAAGGACCAATGGTCGATGGAGCAGACGAGTCCTGGAGTGGAGGCCCCGTATCGGCAAGCGTAGTGTGGGACGACGCCCAGCTAGATGTACCGACGAACTTAAGAAGGTGGCTGGGGCAGACTGGATGCGGTAGGTGGAGGACAGGGTGTTGTTGTGTGTGTGTGTTGTGGCGAACCCTGGGACAGGCTTATGTCCAGCAATGGACTTCGATAGGCTGAGTTGATTGATTAATATTTTTAGGAAATCAAAATGGGAAATATGTCAAATATACTAAAATGAATATAGCATTACCGTTGTAATGTAAGTGTACGTAACTCCCCGCCTGTTTCGTATACCTAGCTAATAAATAAATACAGGCAAATAGAATTCCCACCTCGCATATACAAAATACACCGGTATGTACGGTGTAGTCGGGGTGTTGATGAAGTTGACACTGCTTCGTAATTGCTACCGGTGGCCGACACGCAAATACTGTTAGGGGTGATACACACTCATTGTGTTTATTTACAGCAGTGTTGGTTAACGCAGAGCTTTTCATGTTGACAGCTCTTTGACATTTCCACAAGATGTTTATGTTTAACAGTCATGATGGTGTCAAAACTAATGGAAACTATTAAAGTTTTTGTGAAAAGATAAAAAAAAATACAAATACATTTGAGGATTTTTATTTACAGTCATATGCTGTTAAATATAACGAAAATATTTTATTTATAAATGATTTTAAAATTTAAAAAAAATAGAAGCAATATATACTTTTTACAACCTTTAATTTCGTTTCACTTGTCCGGTGTGTAATGAAATCTAGCAAGTTATATTTGACCAACTTACCGGTTTCCGATTGAGCTGTCATTTTGCATGCATGTGTAAGTCGGATGACAATGCAATATTATTACAACATGGAGCTGATCTGATGATGAAGTCGGAAGGTGGCCCTGAGAACCCGTAATAAAATGACGCAAATCCATCAGACAGTCTTTTTTTGTTGAAATGTGCGTCAGGATAAACAATTTTTCTTTTTTTTTTTAATGGGTTTTGATGTGGTTGTCACCACCAGTTACAGAATTTATTCCGAAAGGGATTTATTTATGTGAATGGTACATTAATATTAAACTTACATTACAATAAAGAAAATCCAATGTTTTGTCAAGTCGTAAAAACCGTACGAAGCAGGGATGCGCCGCTATTAACATATACTTATGGCTGTGTTATTCTTCTACACTAGTAATAAGCTCACACTCTCCCCCATTGCACCCCTAACTTTGCCCTATCAAACATTCAGGTCTATTTGTCCCCACGGCTGATTGGTGCTCACACACAAGCCTTGGTTGATTCGCTCTCATTAGAGTAACTACTTTTAATTATGTTTGAGTCGATGAGTTTAAATACTCATCGACTCAAACATAATTAAAAGTAGTAAATCTATATTTCTTATATATCCCTATCTATAGATAGGGATATATAAGAAATATAGATTTACTACTTTTATTTATCTTTTGATTTACATTAAAAATATAAACTCCCGCCTCTTTCCCCGGAAGGGTAAGACAGAGGGGTACATAGTACACCCATATTTCGCCAGCTATGTTTCAGCCACATGTAATGGGGGGTGAGCCTATTGCCATCAACCGTTCATAAATCCAGATTCCGGGCTGCTACTGAGACATTCCTGATAGAAAAACCCAATAACACTTTGCCTGACCTGATAATGTACCCAGGACCTCATGCTTAGCAGTAGCGCCTGCGAACCTAGACCAACGAGGCAGTCGAGGGAGTCAATACACTGACCTGTAAATTACACCACTACGGAATTCGTGGACAAGCTGCTGATCTTGTTCTGTCCTATCTATCAAACAGGCAGCAAAAAGTAAACGTTAACGGGGCGACGTTCTCGGGGTCTCTAGTAAAGATGGGCAAAAATCAAATCAAATCAAAATATTTTTATTTCACATAAACCTACATGGGCACTTATGAAACGTCAGAAGCTAGGTGCACGGTTCCAATGGGTCGTTTCCTATGGGAGGACAGTGTAGGCTTGTCGAGACGTACCAGGTACTTAACAAAAAAAAAAGAAAAAGGTCTACAAAATATCTAGTCTATTAAGCCTACAACGTTCTCACATTCACAAGGTACACACAAATCTGTGTAAAATATTAATAAAATAATAAAAATAAAAACCCATTTAAACCAAATTAAGTTTGCCATTACAAGTCTGAAATCAAAATTTTAGGTATATAATGTCAAACAGTGAAAATAATATGTCAAAAAGAAAATTTGTATAAAAAATAATAATAATAAACATCTTAATTTGGGAGCAGTTAATAGACATTTACATAGTTATGCCGTTTATGAGGTACCAGGGAAGCCACATGTGCAGAAGGAATTATTGCCAAACTTCCTTGTCTTCAACGTAGTCTTTAATGTTATAATATGCGTTTTTGGTAAGGACACGTTTGATGTGGGTTTTGAACTTTCCATCGCTAAGTTCTGTAACTGACTTTGGTAACTTGTTATAAAAGCGGCTACTGTTGATAACAAATAATTTGCTTGTTTTTGTTAATCTAAATTTGGGTATCACAATTTCATGTTTACTACCTGTATTTATATTATGGAAATCACTTCTTGTTTTGAAAAGACATAAGTTTTTGCGAACATACAAAATACTTTCTAAGATGTAAAGAGAAGGCAGAGTTAGTACATTAATTTCTTTGAATTTGTTTCTAAGGGACTCACGAGGAACCATTCTATAGACTGCGCGGATTGCCCTCTTTTGTAAAATAAAAATTGAATCTACATCAGCTGCCGATCCCCACAGCAGAACGCCATAAGACATAATACTGTGGAAATAAGCAAAATATACTAACCTAGCTGTGGCTATATCAGTCAACTGTCTAATTTTTCTTACTGCATATGCAGCTGAACTTAATCTACCTGAAAGAGCTCTAATGTGGGCTCCCCATTGCAACTTCGAATCTAGAGTAATTCCTAGAAATACAGTTTCCGTAATAGCATCTAGTGTCTAGCCATCAAGTTTTAAATTTAGAGCCACTTGGGGTACATTTGGTAGTGAGAACTTAAGACATTTTGTTTTGGTCGCATTAAGTAAGAGATTATTAGCTGCGAACCATTTCGAAAGAACAGCCAGACTATCGTTGATGTGTAAGACATCCGGACATCTTTTCTATCTATTTTAAAAATAAGAGAAGCATCGTCAGCGAATAGGATTATATCGGATAAGTTTGCCATCATGTAAGGGAGATCATTAATATAAACTAGAAATAGGAAAGGGCCAAGAATTGAACCTTGGGGCACGCCCATCTTTACTAGAGACCCAGAGGACGTCGGCCCGTTAACGTTTACTTTTTGCTGCATGTTTGATAGATAGGACAGAAAAAGATCAGTAGCTTGTCCACGAATTCCGTAGTGGTGTAGTTTACAGGTCAGTGTATTGTGGTCAACGCAGTCGAACGCTTTTGAGAGGTCACAGAAAATGCCAATGGCATCCTGGGATTTCTCCCAGGATTCTAAAAGGTAACTGATGAGTTTTACTCCTGCGTCAGTCGTCGACCTACCTTTCGTGAAGCCAAACTGGCGACTATGTAAAATCTCATTAGAATTGAAATGTGACAGCATCTGGTCTAGCATGATTTTTTCATATATTTTACTCAATGCTGGTAGCACAGATATAGGTCTATAATTAGAGGGATCACTCTTACTACCCGATTTGAAAATTGGTACTACTTTACTATGTTTCATTAAATCAGGAAACGTACCGCTGTGTAATCATTGATTAAATATGCCTGTTGGGACAGGGGCTATTGTTTCAATGATATCTCCAAGAACCCTAACGGAAATCCCCCATAAGTCTTCAGTTTTCTTTATGTTAAGACTTTTGAATGCCTTCTTAATTGTGACAATAGAAATGGGCTTGAATTCAAAACTTGGAATGTCCTTAGAGAAGTGTTTTTGAGAAGAGATTCAGCTAATATAGGTGATGAGGGGAGGGCTTTCGTAACCTCTATTGGGATGTTGGTAAAGAAATTTTCTAGTCTCTCAGCAACTTTTAACTTATCTGAAATGGTTTCATTATTCATTTTTAATGACATTTCATTCTGATCTGGCTGTTTTGTGTTTCCAGTTTCTTTGTTAATTACATGCCACCCAGCTTTTATTTTATTGTTAGAAATACTAATTTTGTTACTTATTAATTTAGATTTAGCTTGCCCAAGGCGTGTCCCAAGGTTCAATTCTTGGTCCTTTCCTATTTCTAGTTTATATTAATGATCTTCTTTAGATGATGGCAAACTTATCGGATATAATTCTATAGCTGACGATACTTCTCTCATTTTTAAAATCGATAGAAAGAATCCGGATGTCTTACACGTCGACGTATTTACCTGCCACACAGCTTTTATTTTATTGTTAGAAATACTAATTTTGTTACTTATAAATTTAGATTTAGCTTGCCCAAGGCGTGCCCCAACGTTCAATTCTTGGTCCTTTCCTATTTCTAGTTTATATTAATGATAATTTTTAGATGATGGCAAACTTATCGGATATAATTCTATTCGCTGACGATACTTCTCTCATTTTTAAAATAGATAGAAAAAATCCGGATGTCTTACACGTCAACGATAGTCTGGATATTCTTTCGAAATGGTTCGCAGCTAATAATCTCTTACTTAATGCGAACAAAACAAAATGTATCAAGTTCTCACTTCCAAATGTACCCCAAGTGGCTCTAAATTTAAAACTTGATGGCAAGAGACTAGCTGCTATTACGGAAACTATATTTGTAGGAATTACTCTAGATTCAAAATTGCAATGGGGAGCCCACATTAGAGCTCTTTCAGGTAGATTAAGTTCAGCTGCATATGCAGTAAGAAAAATTAGACAGTTGACTGATATAGCCACAGCTAGGATAGTATACTTTGCTTATTTCCACAGTATTATGTCTTATGGCGTTCTGCTGTGGGGATCGGCAGCTGATGTAGATTCAATTTTTCAAATCCGCGCAGTCTATAGAATGGGTCCTCGTGAGTCCCTTAGAAACAAATTCAAAGAAATGAATGTACTAACTCTGCCTTCTCTTAATATCTTAGAAAGTATTTTGTATGTTCGCAAAAACTTATGTCTTTTCAAAACAAGAAGTGATTTCCGTAATGTAAATACACGTAGTAAACAATAATTACGAGATTAAAGACTACGTTGAAGACAAGGAAGTTTGGCAATAATTCCTTCTGCACATGGCTTCCCTGGTACATCAGGAACGGCATAGCTATGGAAATGTCTATTAACTGCTCCCAAATTACGATGTTTATTATTATTATTATGTCGTTTATTAAATTTTTTATCTTATAAAATACATTTTTAAATATTTCTTAGAAAAAATATTAAAAAACATTTAAAAAAATATAAAATAGTGGTCCGCCGGTATCGGGAGCAGGGTCCAAGCTACCGGTGGTTAGGGCTCCAGAGACAGGAACCTCCTCACGATGCGAGCCGTATCGAGGAGTACTGCCTTCTGAATCAGGCCCTTAATCCAGCCGTCTAACGCAAGCCTCGAGAGATGATGGTTGAGGCTTCTGGCCATCAGGCCATTGGCTGTAACGACAATCGGCACAATGACAGCCGAGTTCACATTCCACATGTCAACAACCTCGTGTGCTAAGTCGAGATATTTTATTTGTTTCTCTTTCTCAGCTTTCACGAGGTTATCGTCATGTGGAATGGTAACATCGACTATCATTGCGCGGCGCGCTAATCGATCTATCACCACTATATCAGGCTTATTGGCGACAATAGTCCTGTCAGTAATGATAGACCGATCCCAGTACAACGTGACATGGTCATTTTCGAGAACTGGGTCGGGCACATACTTGTAATACGGTACCTCAGAGTTCACAAGTTTATATTTCAAAGCAAGTTGCTGGTGAATAATCCTAGCTACTTGGTTATGTCTGTGCAAGTACTCGCCGTTAGCCAGACGAGAACAACCAGAGATAATATGTCTGATAGACTCACCCGGACGGTGGCATGCCCGACACACGTCAACCGTCCCGTCCTTCATAATATGTCTCCGGTAGTTATTCGTCAAGATAACTTCGTCCATAATTGCACAGACAAAACCTTCAGTTTCCCCGAAAAGGTCCCCACAACGTAGCCAGGATACGGACGCTAAGAAATCTACATCGGGCTCATGAAGAGCCCGATAGAAGCGCCCGTGTAGCTCTTTGCTTTGCCATATCTCCTTGCGATCATCGGTAGTAAGTACTACAGGTTTGCACCAGTTCTCTTTAGCCATGGAAAGTGGGGTGAGCCCCTTGTCCACTGCGACCACATCACGGTGCATACCCACTTCGGTTTTCAAAAAATATTCCCTGAGACTGCATATCTCGCGGTTGTGGAGGGTCTTCGCATTTAAAAAGCCTCGACCCCCGCACTTCCGCGGGATGTACAGTCTCATCACCGATGATCGTGGGTGATGCATCCGGTTTGCGGTCAACAGTGTACAGACCCTCCTATCCAGGGCGTCTAGTTCAGTCTGAGTCCATTTGAGTATGCCGAAAGAGTACATCAAAACCGGCATGACCCAACCGTTGAAGGCGCGCACCTTGTTACCGCCTGAAAGAAGACTAATCAATACCTTCTTCAGGTGGCCAAAAAAGCGCTCCTTCAACGATTGCTTCATGTCAGTAACGTTGATGCCTAACGCTTCCGACATTCCCAAATACTTATAGCTTTCGGGTGAGGAGAGGGATCTAAGGTGTATGGAATCCGAAAGTTGAATTCCCTCGGTTTCCATTATCTCCCCTCGTTTCACATGCATGACTGCACATTTGTCCACACCAAACTCCATTCTGATGGCGCTACTGAAAGTTTCAGTTACCTTCAGTAGCTTCATCAGTTGCAATTTGTTGGGGGCAAAGATTTTATTTTTATTTATTATTATTATTTTTTAGACATACTTTTTTAACATTATAGTTTCACTATTTGACATTATATACCTACAATTTATATTTCTGGCTTAGTATTATTAATATTATTTTACATGGATTCTTGTGTACGTTGTGAATGTGAGAACGTTGTAGGCTTAATAGACTAGATCTTTTGTAGACCGTTTTCTTTTCTTTTTTTTTTTTGTTAAGTACTTCTCGACAGGCCTACACTGTCCTCCCATACCTAATTTGTGTAATTTGAAAACATTGTAAAAGCCAATTATTTTTAAAAGAGTAACCGTGGAGTTTCTTGCCGGCTCTTCTCCATAGGAAACGACCAATTGGAACCGCGCACCTAGCTTCTGACGTTTCTTTAGTGCCCATGTAGGTTTATGTGAAATAAAAATATTTTAATTTTTTGATTTTGCAGTCATTTTGTTTGAGTATTTACATGAATTTATTGACTGATTTTTTTTAAATGCGCGCTCAATCACATCAGTGGAACTACACATTAAATTCTGAATCGTGCCTTATTTATTGTTTTAATACTGTAACACTAAAATTGGAATTGTTCGCGTAAACTTTTCGATAACGACCTTTAAATCAATCAAGCGAACTCCGAGCGAAGAGAAGTGAAACGAATTCGTAAATTTAATTCATTGCTTGTTAAGGGGTGTTTGCACTAAACGCGGATGGAATAAAGACTGGGCAAGAACTACAGAAGATCCCAATTGAGCCATGCGCATTTGTGATCTAAAGATTACCAACAGATTGCCAACTTTTGTTCTTTGGTTAGGAAAATGTAAATTAACTACACAACGAATTTGTACGTATTGGACATGATGAAATGTGAGGCTACCCACAAGGCGGTGCGGTGCCGCATGGCACGGCAAAGCATTAGCATTTGTATCGCCCGCGGCGGCATGCCGAAGCCTTCCGCAGCATCCCGCAGCATCCCGCGGTATGCTCAATTCCCGTGTATCAACGAAATTTGTGTGCTAAGAGTAGGACAATAAGATTCAAAATTATTTTCGCTTATAAAACGACCATTCAGTGCTTAAACTAGCCCTCCATTTTCCTAAGGTTTACAAAAAATAATACTGTAAAGATTGTTAAGTATTAAATAAATGAATTTGGAAAGCCATTGGACCGTTTTCGTTCCATATCAAGCTCTATTAATATTATTTGTTCTTGAAGTAGAACTCCACCTTAACACTGTGACATAAAATATTCTATTTAACGATTCGTAAGTAATTTACGCGGTTATTGTGCACAAATCTAAATTCTAACGTTTAATTAGATGCCTTTGTAACACCGACTGTTTTGAAAATCGATTAGAGAATCGAGCGAATGTATAAGGAATGATGTTTTAGGAATCCGGTTAACTGGTTTGTTGCGTACTGATTGAGAATTATGCCATTTGAACTGAGTAAAGTCGATGTGAATTTGTTTGTAGAAATGTTGAAGTTGATGCGATTAATAAAATGTGTGACGTCAAAGTCACGTGTACTACAATAACGTGAAAGAAACAGTACAGTTGATATTCTAATAGAGAAATAAAGATTATGTTAATGGAAAGCTGTACGCCACGCCACAATCATAAAGGACATTATTACATTATGGAGGCACAGAGGGTTAAATTATACTAACAGTAAGCTATATCGCCTATAGTCTGTTTCAAAAGTATCTGTCGAAACTGTACCTAAAAAATCCCTGTTCAGGTTCAATTTCCTACGACGACACTTGAGGATATGAAAATAACCATCTTTAAGGTGATTTAAATATAGAATTTCGGGTTTAAATATTCAAATCAAAACACTAAAGTGGCACAAAAGATTGCATCTACAGGTACGTTTACATCACACACTTTTGGAACGGACTATTACACTGACAAAAACACAGCTTTTAAATTAAAGAAGAAAACACACAACAAACAAATTTGGTTGTAATAAATTACCACCTAAATCTACGTACTCATTAATTATGTTTCGTCCTAGGTATGCCTCACTCTACGGTAAACTTACCTTAACTCAAAGTATGTTCGCTCCCGTTAATTAAAACTACCGAATACCGTACATACTCGACTCACCGAGTGTAAGATCTTTGCCGCGAAAAACTTTCTAACTTGCCTAATTAACTGAACAAGAATTATTTATATTAGGAGCTGTTTAAAGTTTTTGGAAAGCTGAGACGGATAGAAAATATACCTTCATATTGCATACTTTTTTTTTTCTTATTTTGAAAAGTAAATACCTTAGGCCTGCTATACCCTTGTTCGGGTCGGCATGATTCGGCGCACCCGAGAGACAAAATATATATTCGGTTTTACCGCAGTCTTATCGTCTAAACCGATTTCAATGAAATTTGGCACACATCTAGACTATGACCTGGGTTAGGATAAATGATACTTTTATCTCGGTAGTACGTTCCCGTAGGATAGTTTCCGCCCTCCACGTGGGCGAAGCCGCGCCCAAAAACTAGTCTCTCTATATTGGTATCAGCATTATAGTGCATATTTTAGTGTGAGATCGCCGTGACACCGCATCATTTACGTCACTAGGAAGTCGCGTTAAGAAGTGTATTAAATGCACACTATGCAGCCAATTATAATATAAGTTCGGAGATTGCATCGTTGAAAAAATGCTTGGCTCAATGCTGGTCTCGCTCCAAACTCACAAGGACGCGAAGAACTAATTAGCATTTGAGAATACTGTTAGAGCTGCTAAAGATTGTAATACATAGTCCAGAGAGTGTTACATAATTGCACAACAGTTGTGTGAGTAGTATTTACTGTAAAGCTACCATTTACGTACGTCTTTTATTGCCTTGAATGTGCCCAGGCAGTTGAGAGTTGTGTTGAGCAAATGTCTCGCTAATGGTGGCGCAAATGTTAGAAGATTCGGTTCCCTTCAAAATGGTTGAGTTAAATGGTGCTGATCCATGCGTCATGTTCGTGAATGGGTGCCGCCAGGTGGGACTGGTCATATTTTAGCTGCCATGGCTTACTTTAATATTGTATTTTATTGTTCAGTTTGGACGTTTTTAACGTGCACGGCTTTCTACATCGTTTTACGAGTATCAAATATGATTTCAACTTGAATTATATAATTAACCAGTATTTTGTAATAATATTTTGATTTAAAAGAGTATCAGGGGAGTTTCTTGCCCGTTCTTTTCCATAGGTACCTACTGCTTGTAATTGTTTTAACTGAAATAAATGCTTTGAGTTTGAATGTGAAGAGATGCGCCATCTTAGCGCCGTGAAACACGGGTTGTCTCGGTGGTCACGCGCTTGGACATAATAGCGAAGAAACACTTTGCATAGATTTCTTTATCATTGAAAGATTTGGAAACTGCAGAAAATATAATCATTTTATTTCGTTTTTGTCGTAAAAAACGATTGCATTTTAATATCTATGTTTGTAATTTTTCTCCATTTCCATTAGGCTCCAGTTATTTTCAATAAAATTAAAGTTAAAGGCAGAAGAATCTTAATAATATGATGTTTGAAAAGAAACTGAAAAATCTTTGATTCATAAATGTTACTATACCACAACTGAGTTTATGGAGGACACTACTGACATTAAGCTTATTGCAATGTTACATTAATAAGATTATTATTATTTTGACATTGGTAATTGTGTGTTAGTATGTAAGTAATGGAGTTATTTAATTTTAATTGTGTCTGTTGTTTCGACACCAATAATTTTATTATAATTTGTCTGCACTCTAGTACAATGTAGCGAACTGACCATCTTATTATAATATCCTATTGTATTGAAACCTACATATAGGTACGAATAAACTTGATTTGATTGGATTTGAATTTAATGTTATGCGATATCTGTGAAAGTGAAGTAGTTGGTAAGTCTGTCTGTGGACTTTTCATTCGTTGATTGATATCATTACCCATGGGAAAACGCAATCAACAAAATTGGATTTAATCCATTGCCAGAATTTTGGAGACTGTCTATAATGACGAGTCTCTGCCTGTTATATTACTCGAGATATTTCCTCTCCATAATATTTAACAGTGATTGCTTGTTTGTTTTCCATTTTACGGCGATGATGGATCTACCCTCGGCTTGGTACGCAACCCTGGGTTATTGAATCGTAGTTTGTAATTATTTCGGGAAAAATCGGTTTTCGTATACACGTAATCTATACGAATTCATGTATTGACATTGTGACTACGTTTTTACGAAGACCGGTTCCATTTTAGCGTTCCGTACCTCAAAAGGAAAAAAAGGGAACCCTTTTAGGATCATTTGTTGTCCGCCTGTCTGTCAAGACCCTTTATCTCAGGAATGCGTAAAGGTATCTAGTTGAAATTAAAACCATATAGTCAAGTCTAAGTCTAAAAATATACGGGCGTATATGCCGCAAAAAACGTATATTTCGACACTCTCGAGGGAATCAAAATTTATAGGGTACTTTCCGTTGACCTAGAACTATGAAATTTGGCAAGTAATATCGTTTTATACTACAAATACAGGGAAAAATCTGAAACTATACATTTGTAATTCAATCATAAAAATATAGTCTTTATTTAAAGTACCATTCTTTTTTCAGTCACCACTTACAAATCCGGATTAAATTTGATATCTAAGTAACAAACTACTTCGATTAGGTTACGTAACTAAGTTAGGTATGAACTATTAGTATAACAATAATAAAATTAATTATAGGTTTTGGAAACTGTATTTCAGGAAAATCTCGGAAACAACTGGGGGACTCGATTCCTGAACTATTTATAATATGTACCTACAAATTTGTACGGAACCCTCGGTGGGCGAGTCCGACTCGCACTTATCCAGTTTTAATTAATATTGTCATTGTCAAAACGACATCGATGTGTTATTTGTACCTTTTAATTGGCGTTTTTGTCGTAGTCGGGTTTTAGTTTTTAACTTATTTTTTTAATATTACTATTATGTTTTCCAAGGATTACATTATACATGACATTATTGTATTACACCTATTCTGTTTACTAGTAATGGTGACATTTATTTGGTAGTAGACGTTTACAGACTAATATGACAAAATACGATAATATCAGTACGTGAAACACTTAGTGAAATGAATTCAGATCATAACACTGTACGTAGGTGGGCCATTTATCACTATTTATGGCCCATAACATGGTATTAGTTATGGACCGTATTCATCACAGCATCGGTAACATCGCCCAAGACCTTTTAGATTTAATCAACTAATTATGTAACAAACAATCTTTGTTCGGCAAGTTTCATAAACTTCTCTTTTGTATTAATCTTGTATACCTACAGAGTCAGATAAAACAACCAAACTTACATAAGAATGTTGCCATGTTCATGGAGTGTAATAATTATAAACAACAAATAAAGGTACAAAAATCCAACAGAAAAAAATACATTAGAAAATGACAACCTGAAAATACTTTAAAACTCGAACTTATTTTAAAAAACGCGGACCCTAATCATTCTGAAAATAAAACAATTTCTACAACTTACATAGCAGGAAAATTTGGTCATCTAAGCAGTCATGAAGACAATTCTGTCTACATTCTATTTACAATAACCCCAAAAATAAAGTTTATTTATCACTAAAACTTTTAACAAACTCAATCTAAAGGAACAACCCTATCTCTTCCTTTTTACAAAGACCTTGTTTTCCTCTTTCGCGTACATTCGGGAACACCCGACAACCCCAAAAAGTTTATAACAGGAACTGCAAGAATTTCCATAAAAGTAAAAATAGCACTAGTACAGCCAAAAGACCGAGAGCGGGCAACGAATGAACGAATGAGTGAACGAAGCTCTGACAGATAGGATCAATGTCATTCATTTAACTTCAGCATTCATTGCCGCTTTGATCCCGACAACTCGTCTTCAGATGTCTGCATTTTTTTTAATTGTCCCCTCACTAGTGTTGTTAACGATACGGGATTCGTTAAAAAAAAATACGGGATTTTTTCTTCTTTGTTTTATTTCACTTAGAATAAACGCGAGTTTTTTTTGTTTTTTTTTTGTTTTTTTTTTGTTTTGCTAAGCTTGTTATATTTTTTTTGTTTTTTTTTTGTTTTTTTTTTGTTTTGCTAAGCTTGTTATAGACGGGGGAAAGTCGGTGTATTAGCTTTGTTGTATGGTATGTATAATTTGACCATCTAAGGAATGGAGCATATTGTATAGGTAGATTATAGCAGTAGCACTAATGAACCGATGCCCCTTAGTTGTAAAGCTTTATAAATACGTTTCAAGTTTAGTATTACTGTGATTAACCTGTTCCTGCCGGGGTCGCGGGAAGGTACTTATGGGTCACCGAGGCCCCCGCAATACAGGCAACGGAAGGAATACGGGTGGGTTTTAGTCAGTAAGAGTCTGACACACCCTCCCGCTCCGTCCAGAGCAGGAGAAGTTATTTGATGATTTCTCACCCAAAAGAAAAGCCCCGCGCGACACCGATTCGGAGTCAAACAATACAAAATCAAATGTGTCTCATTAGCTGTCCTTGACAAATTAAATTAAACAATTAAGATTTTTTTTTAATATGAATCTAGCTATGCCAGAACACATATTTTTCTGCAATATTTGTGCTACATCCATCCACGACTTCTCAGAAAACATGTTAATACCATCAAGTCATATATTTCGTTTATACGCAAAATAAATCTTCCCAAAATATAAAACAAAAACCCTGGGAAATCTCTGAACTCAAGATCCCACCACTATTATCATCGGACGTCTTTTCGCAACACTAATTAGATTGTTTACGAAACAAAAGGCGAACGCATCCCTTTGTCGTCTACCTTCAACTTTTTACGAATAGTTGGAGAAACGAAATAAAGATTGTATCTTCGGCAATCTTCGGCAATCTTCGGCAATCCTCGGCAATGCTCGGATATGTTCGGCGATAAAAAAGTGGAACGGCAGACCTTATTAGAAGTTTGGAAGGATGTTGATCCGTGAAGTTAGTATGTTTGTTTGGAAGAAATAAAGGAAAGCTAATAAAATAGAGAAGCTTTGGGAGATAAGTTAGGTACAATATTGATTTTGTAGTGGTGTATGGAGTGGGGACAAAAATTGGTGCAGGTCTAATTCATATTATTGCTATGAGTGGGTGACTTCTAAGATGACGGAGGACTATGGATAGAGAAGCCATGATGCACCACTAATACATTGATAGAAATAAATAAAGTATTAGGTATATTTAAAGCAATGCCAAACTAAACATTTATAAAAAAATTTAAGGGTTCCGTAGTTGGGAAGTTGAGATGACTTTACCCCCAAAACAACCTTGACATTGTAGTTGAAAAACATGTTTGCTTTCAACCATTGAACCATTTCACCTACTTAAAATTGCAGTTGGAGAATTAACCATGACATATATTATATATGTAGAAGTATGGGAGATACATCGATATATGCCATGGACAATTCTCCAACTGCAAATTTAAGTTGGTCGACTATTACTCGTTAACTTGTAAAGCCCACTTAGCTGTGACTAAGCTTAGTTTTCCTTTTAATTTCATTATTATGTACTATTGCCATGATTTTTTTCACATCTCCATACACAACCATTTAGCTGGCAAGGGGAGGGGACACACACACTTGATTCTAACAATAATTAGCACTTTGTTGCTTAATATTCCGCAAACGGATCCTTGAATAGAAAAGTGGTGTTCACAGACCCACAATATTTTTGAACGGCTGATCCAACGATACATGAGGTAGACGAGAAAAAAATATCATCCCCACATTACGTGCAAGGGAGGTAAGTACCCTTAATTTGTTTTTTTCAAGATTTTATTTCAGCACTTTGTCGGCGTAATTAATTTGTATACCTATACCAAACTACAGCTTTCTAGTACGATGCGTATCTGAGCTACAGCGGAGACAGACAGACAGACGGACATGGCGAAACTATAATGGTTGCTTGTTTACTACGGAACCCTAAAAAATGGTTAAAAGCAATCATAAAAGGCTTAGAAGGGGTTTAATCCAAATTATACAAAGAACTTCACGGTACCTACTTTTTCTTTTACCTTTCCTTTTAACCTTTATTTACCTAGTTTCAAAATAGGCTTTTGGTAAAAGGTTATCATCCATTATCCAGCAGTACCTACTTCAGTCTGTCTACCTATTGCTACTGAATAAAATCAATTTCTTTCTTTTTTCTATGAATTATTAGGAAAACTTTGCAGATAAAGTGCCGACTGGGTAACTGAAGTTAAGTAGTGAACATTGATGTTTTCATAAAAGTCAAAGTCAAAGTCAAATTATTTATTTCAAACAGATATAATACACTTTTGAACGTCGAAATCGTCAAACGATAACGTCAGAAGCTAGGTGCACGGTTCCAAAAGGTAGTTTCGTATGGAGAAGAATGGACAAGAAACTCCACCGTTACTCTTTTAAAAATGTTTTACAATATTTTGTATAGGTACATTGATTATATAATTTTATGTGAAGACGATTCATCTAGAATAAAATTACTATACCACAATAGGTAAAAAGAAGTAAAAATGAAGCAATGAGAGATAAATTACTTATGTGATAGATACATGGAGTTCACATATTTACAAACTTTGTGAAAGTACTTACTAGTATACGTTTTACTAAAAAAAATAAATTAATAGGTCGGTGTTTGAGTTAAGGTAATCGCAGAATGTAAAATCAATGTCATAAAAATAATAAATTATACAAATATAATTCAACCAGTAAAACTCAAGATTGTCGGAGCTGGACCAGCATGTTTCCAAGCTTCTTATCTTGGATATAATCCTCTAATTTGTAATATGCTTGTTTACAAAGTGTACTTTTAATACGAGTTTTAAATTTTCTTTAATTTAATTGCAATATATCACAACGCATTTTGTTGTAACATTTAACATAGTTCCCCATAAAAGTTGTATGTACACAACTTTTATGGGGTAAGGTATGGCGTTTAGATAATCTGAAAAATGGTTGATCTATTTTTTTATTAAAAAGATGTAGGTTTTTTCTTACATACATAATATTTTTATAAATGAATTAGCAAGGTACCGTCATAATATTAATCTTTTTAAATTGTTCCCTAAGAGTGAATCGTCGCTATTACCAGAACAGAAAGGGCGAAGTATATAGTATACACACCTACATTTTGCTAGTACTGTTCGCGTTCCACTTAGTAAAGCACGATCCTATCGCCACCAACTGAACACAATTTAAATCCAGATGTATTCTGATAATTTCCAAAAGAAAAACCCAATAACAGTTTACCCCATCCCGGGATCGCTAAGTAACCACACTTGTGACTACAATTACAGCACCGAAGCAGTCAGAGTAACATTTAAAACACCAAAAACTCCTGTCCTGGTAATATCCAAAACAGTTTCAACAACATTGCACCCAGAGCAGCTCACATTAATCTTTGACACGAATAATCTGATTGATGCTGAACATAGGAGCGCCCTAATAACGTATTCCGAACGCGCCCACCTTCACGATGCTAATGTGTGTTGAGAACTCATGACTGAGGAGTTGGGAATTATGGTTCGGAATGGCAGAAGGCCCATTTAACATGGAAATCGCCAGCAGGTAGCATAGAAATCTACAACTTTTCTGTGGATATTTACCGACTAGGTAGAGGACCTGAGCTGAAGAAGAATCTGCATTAGATCGCTTTTGCTTCAACTCCGGCAACCTGATGCACGTGGCTTTAGGGAATCAACACACATGGAACGGATTTGAAGAGCTGAGCTGGATCTGGGTATTTCTCCACATGTACAGCCAACCACACGTCAGTGGTTACACTTAAATTACAACAGCCGCTCTTACTGCTTACGAAATAAAGGCACTGTCCATGTCAAATTGTTACGTGTTGTTAACTGTAACTTATAAATAGCCTAGTCTAGGAGTTTGTGGTGGATTAATTTATGTGTGACTACATTTTGCTACACTGACTTGTAAATTAAGCGCTTTTGGCGTTATTATCATGAATATGATTGTAAACCTTCTGCTTCACCTACATTACGTTACGATGAGCTGCAAAGTTCGGAAGTGTCAGATTTATACTGGGTGTCATGGACGCCAAGTGAAAAGGTCACGAGTTCGTGCCTGTTCTCTTTAGCATGCTAATATGATGCTAATTTTTATCTACATCTATTTTATGAATACGGAATTAAATTGAATTTATCCTTCTCGTTGAATGGTTTGAATGGCAAAGCGTCTCTGTAATTGCTGTTATTAGATTCTCTTCAGAAACGATAAAAATAATGCTTCTTTTCGCTCATACAGTGCGTTGACAATTTCAGACATTACTAAGATTTTAACGATCTAATCTTAACCCAATTTGGTTTTAGTTCAGGTTTCTTCACGATGATTATAATATACAACCATTTACATAATAGTGTGCAAGACCTACCGCTGACAATGTTTAAAAAGTATATTTTCAAATTGCTTCTACTGAAAAGTTATTATACGATTAAGGACTATTTAGAAGATAAGTCAATAGAATCTGTAGTTTGTGAGTTAAAATAATTGACATTATAAGTATGTATAAATTTGCACGCCATCGTTTTGGCAGGATATGCAGAAACAAAATTATTGTAACACCATTATGTACCATATTCTAGCAAATAAATGTTTTTGATTTGATTTGATTTGATGTTTTTTCTTCGAGCTTGTTTTAAATTCTTTTGAAACTGCTAATCATTTCACAAATTATCGCTGAAAAGGTGATTTTAAGTACACTATGTACCTACGACAAGAGCGTGTCCAGCAAAATTTATATAAATCGAACCCATTTCCAGGATATTTCAATTGATATACGGAAAAGAACTTCTTCATAATATCTTTCACTAAGTTTCGTGTGATAGCCAGAAGTCTGAAAATTGTTAACACAAGACTTTGTAAAATTAAATTAATAATCTCTATACAGATATTCACGTTGATAACGAGGCGTGTTATTTAAGGGCATCAAATTAATTTGTAGATTAATTAATTCATATTATAAACGGTCTGGCATCTGTTATAGTCTATTTCTAGAGTCTACCGTTCTATCAAAACGTGGACTTTTCAATAATGACGACACGGTTGGCAGCTATTGACTGACGTTTTATCGCTAAATTGGCCGCTCGTTCTATTAGCAACGAAAAAAATAATAATTATCTCACACACCTACACAGGCACTTAAGAAACGTCATTAGTGCACCGTTCCAATTGGTGGTTTCCTATGGAGATATAGATCATAAAAATCGATTGGCGCCATTTTCGGCACATCAGTTATATTATATAAATATGTTCCCTTTTAATGTTAATTTTAGCTTTAACACATACATCGAAATTAGTTTAATAGTTACTCGTCCAGCAATATACTGAGTTTATCAAACTGGCCAATAGATGGCGTTGATTTGAAAGAGACTATCACTCGCTGATGCATGGAAGTGGTTGTAACCAAAGAGAATTAAAGGCTGTATAGTAATTTGTTGTATCAGTATCGCATAGAGCGCAGGATCATCGACTTTACGGTCAATAACAATTATAATAAATAGTTACGCATACGATTATCTTATAATGTTTACAGATGCTTTCGCGGCGCGATATATATAATGACAATCACTAAGTGGGAGTTATGTGGGAATCGGTTTCGATAATACGATGAAAAAGTATGGTGTCCTACAGATAAATCTTTATTTGGTTATGTATTTGTGAACGCATTATGTCCTTTCGAGACAATCACGACTAGACTTAGTATATTTCACTAACACATACATAATCAGCCTATAATGTTCCCACTTACTAACTTAACTCAATTAACTTAGGTTATATTTTGTTAAGAAAAGTTAATTTGTGTGCCTGTTACATACTGGTAGGTAGCTTGTGTTTTACTTTGACCCGACTGAGATTAAATTACTTAATCTTACGGTTAGTATAACAGACCCCGGAGTTTCGAAAACTTGAGCTAGACTGTTTTTTTTTTTCAAAATGGTTTGGGAAGGTTGGTACTTAGTTTATTTTTTGCAATCAAACGCTCAGAAGGAAGGAATAACGAACGAAGTGATAATCGCACTTCCTGCCACGACAGTAATTTTTACTCAATTTTCATCTCATCTTTTCTTTGTATTTATTCTAGTTATATGTTATATCTTATTAATCTATTTTAAAATTCACATAACATAATTTCACGCCTGTAAACCCGGAAGGGTTAAGCAGACGTGTAAGTATTAACAGAAAAAACACAATTTCTAAATTTTCGAATTCATAATTTACTGTCTGTTACACGCCTTTTATTTAGTCACAGTTATATTATTATTACAATCAGTGATATTATTTATTTATTAAGCAAGGCTCATCCACGACATATTTATAAGGATAGTAACAATACGTAATCACGAGTCTTCACAACATTCTTATTAAAAGATGAACAACTATTTGTTAGGTATCAATTTATTGTTGGATCTAAAGGGATATATATTTTACTGGCAACATTAAAGTAGTAATTAGTATTTAATATATTTTACAATTTAGTGCAAAGCAGTTGGCAACACCGAAAATATTTAAATGTAAAATAGCACGACAACATTCTTGCGTCTTGTTGTGAGTTAAAATATGGATTGCATTAGAATTGTGGGAGATCTACCTGGAATCAATACTCAATACTCAATCATTTATTGCATTCCACAATGTATATGCTTAGGTAGTAAGTAGACATTTTTTGTAACAATCATGGACCCTGTCGGGCACAGCAACAGAAAAATTTTAAGGAAGGGGACTTATTTAATACATGCAACTAACTTATTCTAAGTATTAGTCTAAGGTAACATTTTATTAATTATTAATTTAATCTAAAAACAAAAAAAAAATATATATTATTAATTTTTATAATCATGTCAGTTCTATAGGTTTGTCAATTAAATATTCTTTTATGCTATAGTGATATTTATTTAGTAATAGCTTTTTTAATTTAAGTGTAAAAACAGCAATCTTTTTCTCATTTCGAAGTACTTCGGGTAGTTTGTTATAGATTTTTATGGACATAACCAGTGGACCAGATGAGTGCATTTTTAAACGAGATGTCGGTAGGTTTAATCGTGTTTTGTGTCGGAGTGTGTATCTTGCTTGTATGTCTTCTCGTTTTGTGTAAAAGTCTTGGTGTGTGTGTGCGAACTTACAGATTTCCATTATGTGTATATACAGGGAAGAGTAAGAATGTTTAGTTTTTTGAAACGGGGCTTGCAGCTATCCGTTTGTTCCAAATTAACCAAAATCTGAAGTAACTTTTTTGGGTTGTGAACAGCGTCGGTACGTCTGTGCTATTTCCCCACATTATAACGCCATAGCTAAGCCATGCATAAGCATAGGCATAGTAGGTGACCAGAGCTGTTTTCAAGTCTGTGGTCTTTTTACCCGACTGCCTCAGGAGGGTAATGTTTTTCGAGAGTGTGTATGTATGTATGTATGTATATGTATGTATGTATGTAAGTATGTCTATTTCTTTGGCACGCTCTGTAGCCTAAACGGCTTGATGGATTTTAACATATGAGGTGCCCTTAGATTCGTCTTAATTGTGGGAGTGACATAGGTTATATATTATAACAAAAAAGCTTAAAATAAAATAAAGTATTTAAAAAACAAAAAAAACCCGACTGCAAAAACACATAACTGAAAAGGGAAAAACAAGCATTATAATCTATATAATTTTGGTCTTGCAGGCGGGGACAGTCTATTAACCTGAAATATGGTGTAACTTTTGATTGTCCCCGCCTGCGATACCAAAATTATATAGATTATAATGCTTGTTTTTCATCATTATCCTGGAAATTGTTGAGAACAAAATTTTGAAAAAAATACTGCGAATGCTTCTATACTTATACATTACAGGAAAACATATAAGAAGTCTATAGTCTTAAAATAACATGGTAAATCACTCAATATTGTGCGAACAAGCTTACATAAGTTGGAATGTATGAACACGTTTTTCAACCACCATGTTAACTTTGTTCTTGGGACAAATTCATCCCACCTACGAAATCTTTCATTGTGCGATGTCCGACATGCACTTGGCCGGTTTTTTTAATCATTTTAATATTAGCAATGACATTCATTCATTGGATACGTAATAAAATTACCAACTAAGATTAGTGTTTATAAAATGAAATAATAAAGTAATAAATTCTGTCACACGGCTTGAGAACAATACAACCATACAAAATCACAGTAAAATACTCGCACTTATGGCAACAAAACTAAATATGGAATAAAATAAAATAAACTGGGCAAGTATTTAAACGTGATAAGAGTATAAAAAGAAAAAATCTATTGTAGTTGGAAAACATGATGCTCCAAACGTCGATGTACCTATGTCACGATCAATTCTCCAACTGCAAATTTTTATTTTTTAATTTCGTTATATATACTACTGCCATTAATGTTTTCACATATCTAAAAACAACCATTTAGCTGGTAGGGGGGGGGGGGGGGCGGGGCAGGCACGTATCCAGACTTTTGGTTCAGGGGGGGACAAACATTGAAACAACCATGTGAATTGTATGAAAAATTATAGTACAGTGAAAATCACTGTACTATAATTTTCACTGTACTATACTATAAGTATTTTTCTGTTTCCGCTGGCAGCCATTACGTCTAGTACCATATCAGGATCTGGCGCCAAAGCGGAATGAATAGACAATAGAGCGAGACCAGTAAGCCTCTCACCCGCCATTCTATTCCTTAGGAAGGATTTTATTCTCTTTAGGCATGAAAATGACCGCTCCACAGATGCCGTTGAAACCGGAAGGGTGGCCAGAATATGTATTAGCCTGTTAATGGTAGGAAAGAAAACTTTGTCACACGTGTCTAAAATTTCCATAATTTCGACTGGTTTCTTATCTGTGTTTTTCCACTTGGCACACCACATACTGTACTCTGCTTTTATTAGTGATTCTCCAACACTTTCTTCCCAATAAATTTTCATATTTTCTAATTCACTTATTTTCCTCTCGTCCACATTTTTCGGAAGAATAATTTCTAAAGAAGAAAGCAGCTCTCTTTGATTCGCAAATCTATCATTCATGCCAGATATCAAATCGTCCAAGCACGGTATAAAAATAGTTCTTCTGAAGTATTCTTCAGCAGTATCGCTGGGAGGGTTGCTTCGTGCAGTTTGGTGGGCAGTAACTCGAGGACGCTGAATTTCTATTTGCAAGACATCTTCCGCTATTTTGCAGCATGCGTTATATATTTCTGAGAATACCGGGTTAACATCGTCACGTATCTCTTTTAGTTTTCCGATAATGTCATCGGAAAATTTCATAGCAGAGGCCAGCTCGTGTGTAGGGTTCTGCAAATATGCTGACAGTGGGAGAGTATAACTGAAAAATCTTTCACAGGTTTTTAGAGAAATCAAGAAACTACTCTTTTCCATCGCAGCTATGAGTGTAGAGGCAGTTTGGGCGACAGTTCTGTTTGTGTAGGATAGTTCTCTTAATGTAATGACAATAGGTTCGAGTAACTCACCAAATACATTTATAGAGTCGTGACGTTCTATAAATCTAGTGTCACACAGTCTTTTTTTCTTACTTTCTGGTGTGAGCTTTTCCACATTTTCCTTGAACTGTTTCCCGGCCATTGCATTGTTGAGAAGTAAATTGCAGACTTCCTTCACAACGCCTATTGAATTTCTCACCTCGGGAACTGAAAGAGCTTTTGAAAGAACTAGGTTCAGACGATGTGCTGAGCAATGTACGTATGTGGCCTTAGGAAATTCTTTTCTGATTCTCGTCTGCACACCACTGATGTGTCCTCCCATGGTAGCAGCTCCGTCATACCCCTGACCAACTAGTTTATCGAGATTCAAACCAATCTCATGACATTTCTTTAAAATTTCTGCACTTATATTTTCTTTAAAATTTCTGCACTTATATTTTCTCAGTTTCATTGAAATACACGACCTAAGGGTCGTGTATTTCAATGAAACTGAGAAAGTCCTCCCTCAAAATACCTTTATAAACGTATCTCGCACATAAAGACAATTGCTCAGTTCCACTCACATCTAAAGTTTCATCGCCAAGAATCGCGAAACACTCTGAACTATTTATTTGTGTCACAACTTTTTTCTGAATTATCTTTCCGCAAGTATCTATTATTTCATTTTGAATAATAGGGCTAAAATACGTTGCATTTTTAGGGGTTGTAATGATATGATCTTTCAAGATATTATCATAGCTTGCTCGGTATCGTAGCAGAGCCCTGAATTTTCCATCTTTACCAAGTGGCTTTTCTAAAGTCAATGGTCACTGTCTTTGTCTCCACGAAGCGGCAACTCTTGCTCTCCACAGAAGATGATAGTTTCGATTATAGCTTTTAGTGCTGTTCTATTTCTTTCCTTTTCTTTGAGCCTTTGATCATTATGCAGCGATGCAACGTCTATAGCTGCTGAATCCATTACGCGTAAGAAATTTTCTGCGCATAACTTAGAAAACTGGTGATATTTAGCAGCAGAATGTTCGCGAAATCTCTCTGTTGCATCTTTCCAATTATCAAATGGTTTGCTGACAAAACTTCCAAGTGTTTGGTGGGAAACTTTTCCAGCGGTGCCTGATGAAAAGACAACGCAATATTTGCAGAACACACCATTCCTCCTCGGCGAATATGTTAACCATTCCCATGATCCCATCCATTCTCTTCGAAATCTAAGTTTCCTCTTTCCAAAGCTACTAGCCGGAAACGAAAATGACGCATCTGGGACAAACGGCTGTGTAATAATATTTTTTTTATGTTCATCTGTGAGTACAAGAGGAGGATACTGTGTGTTATATATGGCATTAGAAACCACGCCGATATCAGGAAAAGTTTCACTTATAATCATTGCATCTAAACTGCACGTTTTTGAAGTTGAACATTCTCCTTCATCTCTACATCTTCCAGCCGGTTCGGCTGAAATCACATTTTTTTCTGTAAATTTTGACGAAGTTGTTTCTAGTTGTCTACTATCAACAGCAGAAGCCATGCTTGGAGTAGTTTTTTCCTCACTAGTAACAATTTTTTTTGCCACTGGCTTGAAAAAGTTGTCAATTCTCTTCATTTTAGCAGCAGCAATTTATATACGTTCAAACAAGCACAAATCAAGAAGCACTCACATTTCACACATTACTTTACTTTATTTAAGTAATCTGTGATGGATAGGGCGAACGGTCCAACAAATTATGACGTCTGCAGGTCCAAAATTGTCCAACACTATCTCACGTACGTAACGGACTGGCGATTTGGCGAATCCAATGAAAACAGTGGTTTTGAAGTTTTTTTCCTTTATTTCACGGCACGGGCAAAGTATCAGGTGAACCAAGTCGGAAGGAATTTACTCTACTCTCTATGAAACTGAAACCAATATCAAAATAAACTGGTCTATTGCACTATACTGTCACTATTGCAGAGGTATTTCACTTTTCTTCTCGCTTGTCGCTCTCGATTCTCACTTGAATCGCTCTCGAAATAAACTGACATGCAGGTTCCCGGACTCCCGCCCCCGCCGTATTTATACTACATTTTCGTATTCTGGAACACTGTGGAATATTGCGCCATCTACTACCTGGTAGCAGAAAGTTATGGAAGCTTCTCGATATTTCGCTACTCAACGCGACGATCTTTCTACTATTAGTTTTTCTACTCGACGATAGATGTCGTTCATTACTGTTTTCGTTCTCGGTTTCTCTCTAAATAGGTTAGATAGCGCTACTAGTAACGTCGCTTACATAATCAGATCAAGATCTATCTATATTTTTATTTTACCTACTTATTGAAAGAACACGCAAGCGAATAAATAAACAGATGGCTTAAAACGTTTTTTTTTTCAGTCAGATTTCGGGGGGGGATAAATCCCAACTATCCCCCCCTCTGTATACGTGCCTGGGGCGGGGGACAATAGACTCTTTAAAAAGATGCACTTTAAGGCTTAATATTACGCAAACGGATCCCTGAGTCGAAAAATGGCTTTCACATACCCGCAATATTCTGAATAGCCTATCCAACGATAACCCACACCATTGGACAGACGAGAAAACAATATATATCACCCCCACTTTACGTGCAAGGGATACCTCCTTTAATATCGTAAGTCTAGTTAAAATACTTCATTAAAATGAAATGATTATTAAATTTGATGGCATTATTGTTTTTTTTTTTTGAAGTTATTAATTAATTACGCTTGTTAATAAGTAACCTATTATGTACAATGATCTTGAAAAACTACCTACAAGATGATGTTTATAATAAAAATAACAAAAAGGCGGAAGAGCTCATTGGGCATCAAAAAATTCATCCGCATCGCTGTCAATGGGAAAAGTGCCCAAAAGGCTGGCAGCATTGCGACGTTGGATGGCAAAGCTGATTCTTTGGGCTAAAAAAAGGCCAGCCTCTGGTCACGTGAAGAATCTACCAACCGTTTGGCGATATTCCAAAATACTCGATGACCCCAAGACCTTAGTGTTTCAACCCCAAACGGCTCAAACATATAGCCCCCAACAAGGTTGTGTTATATTTACGCCATTTCAGGTCTTCTCCATGATGTCCGAGGCAGTCGACTCCTTCACCGCATTGACAGCAATGTGGAGCCCCGCAAGGAGCGCCCAGACGCAAACATATGTAGCGAGCCGGAATGTGGTGTCACCCAGCATGGTGCCTATGTTGGGTGACGGTAGCGCCTGAAGCCAGAGGCCCGACTCCCATTCACCCACAGCCAGCAGGTGGGTACGCTCAGCAGTATTGCTGGACGTATAAATGAGTTTATTCCGTACCAGCCTGCAGAGAGGCTCATCCCACTATCTCTGGGAAGATGGTTTCTCGGGCTCAACCGTATCCGGGCAAACCACTTTCCAGGCGTTCACCGCATCGGTCAAATACGTCACTTCAGAGTCAACCTGAGAAGGGGCTAAGATTCTTGTGGAGAACTTTTTGGTGCTGTGGACCGAGGACAGGAACGCCGGTAGGCTTACGTACGCGTTTGCGTACGCCGAGCCCACCAAAACGAATGGGTAGTGCGGCTTGCAGCCACGCGCGGTCGTCCAATGCAACATTTAAAATGGATGTAAGAGTACTTCGAATAATACGATCAATTTTGTTTAAAATGTGTGGCTGCTTCCATAAAGTGGAAGAGCGGAGAACATACCAGGCCACTCAGAAAGTATTGCGAAAAAAGTTTTTATGTATGAGAGACTGGCCACTTATAATCTATTTTGAAAATATGATTACTTGTAAGTAAAAATAGGTACGGTCCAATTTAAAATTTCCTTCTACATTGTTTGTGAGCTAATTTAAATTATCGTGTCTTATTAAAAAATGGATCTGCGCCGGGAACTTTTACGAAATTTTACGTTATGAAATTTTACGATTTCAACTAACGCCTGAAACCGGACGAACGTCGTGTGACATCAAATGGCGATAATGTATGAAGGCCCTTCAAATAGCAACCAGTTTGATTTTGTCTAGACTCTAGATTGTCCTATGGAGCTGGGCCAGCATGTTTCCAAGCATTCTTATCTTGGATATAATCCTCTAATTTGTAATATGCTTGTTTACAAAGTGTACTTTTAACATGAGTTTTAAATTTTCTTTCATTTAATTGCAATATATCACAAGGTCATTTGTTGTAACATTTGACACAGTACCCCATAGAAGATGTATGTACTTTAGATAATCTGAAAAATGGTTGATCTATTTTATCTTTATTTCTAGTATTAAAATTATGTAGTATAACACATAATTTATTAAAAAGATGTCGATTTTTTCTTACATACATAATATTTTCATAAATGAATTGGCAAGGAACTGTCGTAATATTAATCTTTTTAAATTGTTCCCTAAGAGATTCACGGCGACGTAGATTATAAATGGTTCTGACAGCTCGCTTTTGTAAAATAAAGATGGAATCAATGTCAGCAGCCCGACCCCACAATAAAATGCCGTACGACATAATGCTGTGGAAGTAGCTGAAATAGACCAAACGCGCGGTTTCTACATCTGTCAACTGTCTTATCTTTCTAACAGCATAAGCGGCCGAGCTTAGCCGCCCCGCAAGCGATGTTATATGTGGTCCCCATTGTAGTTTCTCGTCTAGAGTGATTCCTAGGAAAACCGTTTGATTAATAAATTCCAGTTTTTCTCCATTCAATATGAGATCACATTCGCTACTTTATTTATTTATTTATACTACTTCTACGCTACTTCTCTATGCTACTTCTAACATTAGGTAATTTAAATCGAATGCATTTGTTTTTTTTCATTTAGTACCAAATTATTTACCGTAAACCAATCATGGACCTGAAGAATAGAGTTATTCACGTCATCATGACTTTGTGATCGTCAGTCTATTTTAAAGATCAATGATGTGTCATCTGCAAATAACACCATCTTCGGTTGATTTTGAAGTAATTGGGGTAAATCATTAATGTAATTAATGTAAACTAAAAAGAGGAATGGACTCAATATCGAACCTTGAGGAACGCCCATTGCCATTTCAGACCCCAATGAGTTTCCACCGTTTACTTGAACTTTAACCTTTCTATCTTTTAGGTATGATCTAAGTAAATCAAGAGCTGTATTTCTAAGTCCATAGTGCTCTAGTTTCAGCAGAAGTGTTTCATGGTTTACGCAATCGAACGCCTTAGAGAGATCGCAAAAGATACAAATGGCATTCTGTGCTTCTTCCCAGGCGTTAAAAATGTTCTTTATGAGGGTGACACCAGCGTCAGTCGTACAACGCCCTTTGGTGAAACCGTACTGTTGTTCATAAAAGATGGAATTTTATTAAAGTGGCGTAAAATTTGATTGAGCGTCAACTTTTCAAACACCTTACTGAGAACTGGCAGAAATGACACAGGCCTATAATTGTTGGGTTCTTTACTATCACCGGATTTGAACAAAGGAACTACTTTACTGTATTTCATGAGATCTGGAAAGACTCCTTGGTCAACACTGGTGTTAAATATGAAAGCTAAATAGGGCGCATTGGTTTCGATGATAGATCTACATACTATTACAGACATTCCCCAGAGATCTTCTGTTGATTTAATTTTAAGATCTTTAAAAACTTTTATAACAGCCTGGGGGTTTGTATGCTGAAACCTAAACTCTAAAGGGCATGCCTTTACATTTTTTTTAAGTAAGGCAGCAGAAAGCGCGGGTGAGAAATTTAAAATTTCAGTAGGTTTAAGGGGAATATTAGCAAAAAGGTTTTCAAATTCTTGAGCTATCTCTACATCTGAAGTGATGGGCCCATGTGCAATCTCTAAATTAAATTCAGTATTACGCGGTTTTTTCCTACCTGTTTCATTATTTATTATTTGCGATGTAGTTTTTATTTTATCAGAAGATTTTATTTTATTGCTAATATAAAGAGCTTTAGCAATTTTGCACACACTTTTAAAAGTTTTAGAATATTTTGCAACATACTCATGAAAGCTTTTATTTTTCATATGTTGCTTTAGGCCATAAAGTTCAAAAAGCTTTTCCCTGCTTTTACGAATACCTGGAGTCACCCAATCACTAAATAAGAACTTTGTGTAAATACTTTTAGTCTTTAGTGGAAAAGTGTCATTAAATTGCGTTTTTAATAGTAAAAAGAACGCGGCGTAGAACTCATTTGGGTCACATATATTATTAAAACTCTGAACGCATAGTTGACTGGCCAGGGAATTATTTAATTTTTCTAAATTTTTACATGTAATTGGCCTAAACCTTATTTGAATTTTTTGCAAAGGTATATAGGAACAAAATGTTATTTTTTGTCTACTGTGATCAGATGCCAACTTATTTACAATTTGTTTGTGTACGTAATCACAATTTCAAAAAATATTATCTATACAAGTGGCAGAAGAAGCTGTCACTCGGGTTGGTTCATTAAAAACATTTGACAAATCAAATGACCTAAACAGGGTTAACAATCTAACAGTATTTGAGTTATTTTCTATTAAATTAATATTAAAATCACCACATATGATTATTGACTTACTACAAGCACTAAGTTTCTTTAGCACATCTTCCATTACAGAATCAAACATTGATAGATTCTGGTAACTTGGAGGTCGGTATACGCATACTATAACATGCTTATCAAGCTCAACACAGGCCAATTCAATGGTGTGTTCAACAGACAGTCCGACGATGTCTTTTCGTTCTTTCGATTTAATAGAATTTTTAACAAGTATTAATGACCCACCATGTATCATTCGTTTTCGGCTAAAATGGCTAACTACACAAGAATTTTCATAGTTAATTGAAATTACTTGATAATCTTTTAGCCAATGTTCTGTCATACAAATGACATCAAACTTGGTATTTTCCAGAAACAATTCTATTTCCAGTAATTTGGAAGAGCAACCTTGGATATTTTGATTAAACAATTTTAAAGTATGTTGCCCCCCCTTTGATTTTTTAAAATTATGAGTAATTTTGCCAGAAGGTACCTTTTTATTGTTCTCAAATAATAATAGGTTATTTGAAGGGGTAGCTTCTGTTGTCTTACTAACTAAAGTACTCGTTAAAAGTGTTATCCGGAGTGACATCCACAACTATAACTGAAGAGTCTAGAATGCCTGTATGAGTTCTACTAGGAAGGGAGTACCCTTTCTGACTGGTAGTGGCCTCCACGGATGTTGGAGTTATAGGTGTATCCTCCTTCGTGCAACATGATGATTCTAAATTAATCACTATGTTGTTAGTATAACTAGACAACACAGACTCGTCCCTAATGCTACAATTTGTTATATTAGCTATAACCTCGTTAATATTATATGCTACATACAAACATAGCAATCATATGTCTACATTCCCAAGACAGAGATAAAGTTCTCTGAGTTAACTTAAAACCAGTGTCAAAATACAATAATTTGTCACTATGACAACATGTCAGCCTGTAAATAGTATTATTCAACTGATAAATATAATTATTATCATTATCTGATAAAGTATCAGATTAAGCAAAAGCACACAAGATCAGCTTTCCTACACTTAACTTTAATAAGGTGTCCACACCATCCACTATGTCCTTCCTGGTAATACCAGTACTATTACCTAATAGCAAAACCACTGTAGAATAATTGTTTAGGTTTGTGCTAGCAATTCTTTTAATCATTTGTTTAAAACTTATGTTATGATAACTATTATTGGTAAAACTATGGCTAAGGTAATTGAGTAACACTTTTCCAAAGCCTGAACATAATTCGTCACAAAAAAAATATTGAGTTATGTTGCTGTGAACTAACACAGGTCTCTGCTGGGAGAGCCAACACCGGAGGGGGCAAGTTAGGCTGAGGCTGAACTGGTAGTAGTTGGTTGGCACAGCTGCATGAGAGGCAATTTTTCAGAGACTCATACCTCTCAGCATTGTCTTTCACCAAATCCAGTAGCTCCCCGGCCTCAAACAAGCGGTCACTTAATTGTTGTTGTGAAATCTCATATTTTTCAAAAATATCCTTCAGCAAGCGCTCCTTGAGTAGGTATTAAATCATTATAGAGGAGCTGGATATCTGTCATATTTTTCCCTACATTTATTTAACTCAACAGTACAAGTATTTAATGTTTTTGATAGGACAACACGTTTCTTTCTTAGTGAAAGATTTGATTTTAAGAGATTTTGTTTTTTAATAGCTCTCTGTGACCGTTTAAGTATTTTTTTGATTTTAATATATTTTTTTAATTTTTTGTGACTCCTAACAATAGGACATAATGGAATGTCATCACCAGTCAAATCTATTGTTACAGCTGGCTCACACACTGATTTTGATTCACTCCCTACCAACTCATCAAACAGATTACTGGTACTAGCAACCTGTTTGGTGACCTTGATACAATCTGATAGGGATAGTGCCTTTTGGGCATTACACAATTTTTGTTCAAGTTCTATGATTCGATTCAAAGCCAGTTCGTGGGTATCACTGCACTCTTAAAACGTTGACACTAGATGTTGTAGCTCACTGTGCTGATCAGTAATTCCATGTGTTGTGTGTGTAGCTGAGACAGTTCATTCTTGAGGGAGGTATTCTTTAAATTAATGTGTTCCACTTCCACTTCGCTGTCTTCTCTTTCCTCGAGCAGCTGTTTGCACATAGCTTTAGAAGCCTTTAGCTCCTTCAAAGTAGCTCTTAGTTTTGTTTCCATATCCCTGATTGTAGCACTGCAGGTCATCATTTTCTTTAAAATGTCAGTCACCTGGAATGTCTGAAGTTATGCAGCTAAAGAGCAGTGTGAGAAGAGATGTTGTAATATTTAGACTAGTAGGAGGTAGAAGAGAAAAGAAAAGAATAAAATTGGGTAATAAATTGTTAACAAAAAGAGATTGCAATTAGATGAAATTAATAAGGAATTAGATGGAAATGCTAAACAAACGTGAAGTTATAAGGAATAAACTGCTTTTATTGTAAGACACAAACTTGATTAACAATAAAAAGTTTACGACACATTTCAGGTTTAATAGTACATATGAATAAAATTAAATAATAATCAGTAAGGCCTAATGAGCATATTTTTTTGTGTAGTAAATTGTAGTGTTTATTGTCTGAGCGAATGTTTTCGTCGTCAATTTTGCTTCCACTAGTTGTCAAGCAAAAGGAGACATAAACCGTGCTAGTGTGTGATGGACGTAGCTCAGAGACCTGAGCAGTATTTTGTGATGTTCTGCGGTCTATAAATGTTATGTAGAATAACATAAATAAAACAAAATACTCCCCGGGGTTGATGAAATTTTGAAATCCTTCACCGTTGAGTTGGCTCGTTGACAGCCCGTTTAATATTCTTTTTGTTCGAAGTTTTCGCGACAAAAAACACTGTATAACCAATGAATACATTACTTAATAACTAGGTAAGACTACAAGCTACTAATTTAACATAAATAAAACACTTTTATTAATTTTCTAAATTAATTATCCTAGAGACGGTTTTTTTGACGGCCGGCTACCAGTGTTGCCAGTGAATCCTCCAATGGCTTCTTGTAAAATCATCTTGTAGAAGGTGTAAAAGCACACCTTCTACAAGATGTTTGTACAAACCCACCTCATCCCAAAACTTAAAAAAACAATAATAAAAAACTATAGATGTATTATATAAGCAAACAGTTTTAACATACCATCTTTAAAATGTTTTTTTAATAATAATATAAAAAAAAAATCGTCCAGTTATTTTTTTTTACACCAGAGAGTTTTCTGTGATTTTCTGAATCTTTTGCATTTGGTCTGAGGTGAGTTTTACAATCATGCATTCACTAATGCTTGTGTTGTATAGTTACATATTCAAATTACAATATGGTTATTAACAGTAACTAAATTAAATTAAAACTAAGTACAATGTACAGGTACAATGGTACCGAGGATGCTGGCGGCATTTCCTCGCTGAATTGCAAAATTGCAATGATGATGCGTTGCGCGAAAAAGCCGCCAGCTTTTCGGTCATCGCCAGCATTCACTTGTATTTTAACATGAGAATTATATTCCAAGTTACAAGCTATACTTTATTGCCTAAGAAATAGTATGATCTAACAATTATCGACTATTTAACTGGATATGAAAAGTTATTAAAAATAAAGATAGTTTCTAATTTATTAAACTCACATTCTACTGAAAACCGGACACATGTAAATGAGCATCCACAAACTCCGTACGAAACACGACGGTGCACGGTGTAAAGATGCTTCGTTAGTTTTTAATGAATAATGTTAATTATTCTGTCGTCTTTTTACTAATTAGAGACCTTTTTATATTTACGTAGGACTAAGTTAGCTTAGGATTTTGTTTTTTTAATTTTAACTAATAATTTAGAAAATATTGAAGTATCTATGTTTGTTTGCGAACGTTAAGATACATGTAGTGAGATATGTGATGTTCACCAGACGTTCATAAACAATATACATAATTTAGTTCGATACGATACAATGTTTATTGTATCTGATCGTTGTACAGTCAGGGAAACT
Organism: Atethmia centrago; assembly: GCA_905333075.3. Lineage (NCBI taxonomy): Eukaryota > Metazoa > Arthropoda > Insecta > Lepidoptera > Noctuidae > Atethmia > Atethmia centrago. The sequence continues at coordinate 21,135,183 of HG995391.1, forward strand.
GATTGCTTAGCAAAGTGACCATCAACTTAATTAATCCGTATCCAAATTAGAACTTTAATTTTTAATCAGTCGTATGAAATAGCTATAACATGGTTTACGAAGTGGTTCAATCTGCATAACAATACATTTCCCTAACCGTTCACTAATTTATTTTTGAGATGTTGATTATACTATGCTATATGTTCGATTTTCTTATTATGTGCTCTGAAACTAGGCATCGAACAATAGAGGTCGATTGAAAGGCTCGGCAGGGCCCTGCGAAAGATATTGTAATTCCACAGAAATATGGCCTAGAAAAAATAGATTCTACACAGCTGACGCCGCGGGCAAAATATGAGTTGAAAAAATAATATAAAAGTGCGTAGTCGCTTGTCTGACTAGTTTGTTAATAAATATTGAAATAAATACGGTTTTGCCAAAACTTTTAATTAATCCTGTGTTCGATGTTGACCTACAGTTGATCGTGTGAGACTTTCAATAAAAAAAATCGACTGCATTTCACAAGTGTGGCCAGTGGTGTTTGAATTATGCTGTGTATGAATCCAGGAGGCGATTTCTCGTAAGTACGAGATTTTAAGTAAAAAACAGTCAAATTCAAATCGGAATCCTCAGCGATAGTCAATGTCAATAACTTGTCAAATATACTTGTACAGCTTGTACTTGAGAGGGTTGAGCAGATTGAAACAATTTGAACATTACTAAAAATACGTAAATTGTTCCTCTGGTATAATATTGATCATTTAATGTATCATTATGATGCCTTATTTTCATAATCTACAGACGTGAAAAAAAAATGTGCCTCAAGAAATACTTAAGTAGTAATTCTGAAAACGCGTAAAAAATGTGTTTTTAGAATTACCCAACAGTTTTCAATATTGTAAGAAGTTATTAATACCAATAAATGCACTGGCATAAAACGAAAAACTATTACCTCAACTATCAGACACAAAACGGTGTCCATCAAAGTGCATTATTTATATCCCAAACACAAAAACATCATTTCCACCATCTTCACAATAAGCATCTCCAACAAAACACCAGAAAAATGTTCCTCATTTCTCTTGAAGGCGCTCATGTAATATTTTTTGTGGTATCAGTTGGCTCTCGGCTCTTAGCTCTCGGCATTCGGCATTCGGCTCACGTGCCTTCACGCACTCACTCGGGCCACTCGTCCTCGCGCGGTTTTTCGGCAACCTGTCTTGACTGAGTAAATAGATTCGCGTGGTGTAGCTGTGTTCTGTTTTTCTTTTTTTTGTGAAGGTACATATTAAAAATAATGGAGCGATGTCTTCGGAGTGACCCTTTTTGGAAACAGCACGTTCACTAACACCAGCCTATCACTGTCCCACTGCTGGGCAAAGGTCTCTTCGCACACAGAGCAGGCACGAGCATTGGTCACCACATTTGTTCAAAGCGGACGACTAACTGTTGGGAGCTGTGGTAGCCCAGTGGTAACGGCCCCGACTTACGAGTTGTAGGTCGTGGATTCGAACCCAAGCAGGCGCTTTACTTCGTGCAAATAATTTCATCACCATTGCTCTCAAAACGGTGAAGGAAAACATCGTGAGGAAACCGGTATGTCCTAGAACCAAAAAATTCGAAGATATGTGACATCTATCAACCCGCACTAGGCTCACATGGTAGATTACAGCCCACTCCCTCTCACAGAGAGGAGGCCCGTGTGCCAACAGTGGGAACATTATAGGCTGATTATTCTATGGACGAGTAACCTATATGTAACTTTATATGTGTCACATTTTAGTTTGTAAATTGCTCTGTACACCGCCTTAGGATTGTGTAACGTTGTGTAAACTTTTGCCGAGATAGAGTTCAAGTGCGGCCCTACATTAAAAGAAAATAAGACAAATCAAAAAACTATGAAACCATAGTTTTTTGAACTACCAACAATTTGAAACCGGAATTCCAGAGGTAAGCCATAAAGTTTAATAAAAAAGTATATTTATTTTTATAAATCTTAATTAAAGAGCAAAATATTCATGAAAATCTGAACTCGTAATATTATGCTGTTAAACAATAAATAAAATAAAATAAAAATCTCTTCATTACAGATTACATAGGCCCACGTTGTGTTAGTGTCTAATCATTTTGTTACATGATGATGTTTAAAAGTAAGTGTTAATCTAATTTAATTGCTGACTGTACCTTCTAGCTATGATGTTGCACTCTTTTTGTGACTATCAAAACTAGATCAAAAATTTAAAAGTAATCAATAAGAACATTTCATTTCATGTCCACATTTCTTTTCACTTCTCCTTTCGCAGGTCTGCTGAAGAAATTTCTTAAAGAAATAAGCAGCACCTTTGTACTAAAATTATAATTATATCGTATCTCTATGTATTTTCCTGTGTATACATAAATAATAAAATAAAGTAACAAGTTGTTACCAAAACTTGTAAATAACTAGGTTAAACAAATTACAGTTCTAGACTCCAAATTGTTGTTTGTCAAGTTCTATCTTGCTAAATAATTAAGAATGTGGTCAGACTGAATAATGAACTAAAACTGAGTAATTCGTATAGTTACCTAGAAGAGTTCATAACGGTCAGTTTTAATCGGGTTTTTATTTCTAAGATCATCCTTTGCTGCTGCATTGGTCTAGCTAGTGATTGCAAGCATGTCTGCTGAGTGTGGGGTCCCGGGTTGGATCCACAGGTCGGGCAATGTGGTACTGGGTTCTTACATCAGAGTTATATGAACAGTCCGGAGTCTGAATTTGAGCTCGGTTAATGGCATTAGTCTCGCCCCTACTACATGGGACTTATACAGTCAACACTGATGAAATGAGGGTGTACAATCATCTTTTGTCTGCTGGTCCTAGGGCAAAACAGGCGTGATGTTTTTAGTTTTATATATTTTTGTTTTAAATATAATCATATTTCTAATTCCAATTTCATCCTCTGTTCACAATAATCCTTTTTCGTATTATTTCCTCCTTTTGAGGTTTATCACTCCTCGTTCAATATCAATACCACATTGGCCGGGACCGGATATAACTTCGAGCAATTACTAAAATCTTGTGGAACAATTTTAATCAAAACAGTTGTTGAGTTTAACGGCACAAGTAATACAATATCACTTCGGTTTACAACCCTTTGAGCCGACCACAACATCATGACGATTAGGAAACGTTTCCATGGGCGAGTGGATCGCTCCGATTATTTGGTGCTGTCAGAGGAACAAGTGACAGCTAGCTAGTATTCCGTCTGAAACTTTTGTATAAAAATGTTACCTATTTATTTATTTAATAAAATCAAATTTAAAGTCATTTATTTAAACTAGGCTAAGAATCAGCAACTTTTGAACGTCAAAATTACATAAGACTGTCCCCCAAAAACGCCCGCCTTTCTCCACTTCCTGGTGCTTCAGCTGGGAAGAAGAAGTGGCGCAACAAACTTCCCAGCAGCACACCTGTCTGTTTAGTTAGATAAACTTGATTCAATTCAAATCATATGCAAAGCAATTAACACTATAAAACACAAAACATTAAAATAAATTACTTGCCATATGTTAGCTAATACACGCCTATATACCAATAAAACAATGAAACTATACTCAAGCAGAAATAAACATTACAATATAAAAACGTTAACAGAACCTAATACCTAAATAAAGAACACCAACAGCATATATATATACTTTAACATTGGCTTATAAGGTATTGCTGCCTGTGGGTGTGATTTTATCAACAATATCCTAATCTAAGACCGTTATAGTTTTCAATTAGATCACACTGTTTGAAGAAAGGGTCACAGGACTGACAGCTGCACTGCAACATTTTAATATTATTTTATTTTAATGTTAATATTTAAGGAAATGAGAAATATTCATAAAAAAAAAACTTACGTTAGTGTACACCAAACTTAGAAACTAGTGGTAGTACTTACATATACCACAAATAATATTGTTATGTAATTTTTAGTATTATGGAAGCACGACAATAGTCGCAACACAGTCACACATGAACAGGCTCCCTTAAAACTAGCCTGAAGTGGAGCATATAGTTGCTCTACTCCACCATAAACAAACTATTTCGGTGAGCGACCGAAAGTAGTCCCGAAATAGAGCAACATGCTATCACAGCCACTGTTAGAAGTTCGCCAGAGACAGCGCCGGGGCTTTTAGCTTTATTCGTTTGTTTGTCGCAATTTATTATTATAGGTGGTGGTAGTTTCGGTGTTATTAATTATATGATGTTCTATATATATTTATTAAAAGTTTGAAAACTAAGTCTTTTGGATTTTATTGCTTGTTATTAGTGACTCTTCTAAAGTAAATATCTGCAAATCACAATGTGCAAGAGTCAATTTTAATGAAAAATTTTGCAGTCCAAATAAAATCAAACCACATTTATTCAAATTATGCTGAGAAAAAGAACTTTTTGAACGTCAAAATTACATTAGATAGTAATAGTTATATTCAAGGCTAACGTACTAAGGATGGAATTGAAATAATGTGAGGATGAACTATATGCAAAGTTCACTTATTATCTTAAATAAGTTAAGTCACTCAATATTAAGCCGTTGGCCCTACCCCTGATCTCTCTCCGGTCATGTCGGATTGCCGTCCCATCGGACTATGAGAGGAAGAGTGAGCGCACAGGGCACTATAATATCTCGCGCGTTGATGGCTAGTCTCCGCTGAGATTGGCTGCTATGGCCGAAATTCGGTCTGGAGTACTTTTATTATTATTTTGGCATTAAGTTACTTTATTGGTCAAAGGTTGTCGGATGCACAAGGGTCAGAACTATTTGTATTAGCAGTAACAATAGTGGTCCAGCTTATAATAATTGTACGTACTCTCATGTTATCAGAACAAAACACACCATGAAATACGAAGAAAAGTACCTTATGACAAGGTTATGAGGAAACCGAAGAAGCATCACATACATACCTATTGTAGGTAGAATGATACGAAAGCCGATATGAGAGACAACAATCTAATCAGCGAGATATGAAATGGAGCGCAGTGGAAGAATACGTGAAGATACAGCAAAGTTGAGCCTTGTGATTGGCTGCGAATAGGAAGTTAGGAGGTATGTGTGAACTGTATTGTATGGTAGAAAGAACGCAGAGGTGGCTTAGAAGGCGATATACAATTTATTTTCATTATAATAGACTAATGACTCGCCCCTTCACACGTCTGTGCTTTATCTAAGTTCAGAAATCATCGATGTTTCTGTGCTTTATCTAAGTTAAATATATACGAGTACTATACACATAAAATTTCCGGACCAAATTCTCTTATTTATGCTGAAACCTCATCAAAACCTGTTGCGTAAGTACTTTAGAAGAACAACGTGGTCACACATACAGACCTACGACAAAGCTACTTTAATTTACTCAATACTCAATAATTTACTTGCATTCCACAATGTGTACTTAGGTGGTAATTTAAAATTATATTATGTGTGATCATAATGGTGGGTCCATTATGTTTGATATAATTGGTCATCATTTATAATATAATTGTTGGACACAGCAAAGTAGTAGGAGAGGGGAAGCTTTGAAAGACTAGCTTATCAGTCTTCTGAACTAAATCTAATATTACTACATTAAGGTTTTTATACATAAATAGTCTATTGTATTAATATTTATTAGGTTAGCACTTATATTCGTTTAATAGCATCTACTTATTAAAAACTGTTTTAGTTTTTTTGTAAACATATTCTTTTTTTATTAATTCAAATAGTTTGTATATTGTTGTGGACATGACATAGGGACATGTAGAATGTATTTTTAGCCGAGAAGTTGGAATGATCTTGATTTATGTCGGAATGTGTAACAAGCCTGTATGTCTTCGCATAATATAATATGTATAGATGATTTGGAATATGAGGAATTTAGATAAAAGTTGGTTCCGTTTAGCAATAGACTGCGGTAAGTGTCTTACTAGAATGCCTTTAAATCCATTTTGAAAACAAAAGGTAGTTAAACTAAAATGAAGCCAGACGCCGTCTTAATTTTTGGTTTTATTTTCAAACCATGAATCGGGGTATATTCTTCATTCAATACGTTTAAACCTGAAGATTTTTTCAACTTAAAACTGCTTGGTATCATGGAATGACATAACATAATTTCGAATTCCATAACCCATTTCATGCCAAGGCCACAGCCTTAATTAATCTAGCCAAAGCCCGTCACGCCAACACCCTTTCTGCAGTAATAAAACTCTCCACTTCCGTCGAATGAGGTGTCAGTTGCGCGTATTGGCAAGACTGGCGGCTATTTGTCACGGGTGCCGCTAGGCTGTGTCGCACATTAGCGGGGGGCGCGACATAATCGCGTTTTGTCGCGACTTCTGCCAACAATGTCGCCGCGTGAATGTGTATGAATATGGAAATTCGTGTGAGATATGGCGTGGGGTCACTGCATCGGTTTCCTTGTATGATGATACAGGTTTTAAAATGTTTCAACAATAATTTCAACCTAGTCGTTACTTTAATTGTAGTAGGGAGTAGTGGGAAGCCTATCTAGTAGAAAAAACTACAATACTCGGCCGTGAATGTAGCTCGTAGAGTTTGTAGTGCAGCGTCTCTGCCTCGAGCCAAATACTGTAATAGCTTACATTTGATTGCTGTGAAAACCCTATGACTAATTCTAAAATACCAACAAATCCAAAGAGCACACTATCCAATAGAAGAGAATAGAAGAGATAAAAATATCAAATCGTAGTTTTACTATAACAGAATTTCTCAAACTTTTCAGATATTCATACCCCTCATAATCTAAATCCTTATCACTTCCAAAACATTTGAACGATATTATAAAGTTAAACCATCAACTTAACCGAACAACTTAGTTCTACACTTTTCCGCCAGTTGCACATAACTTCACATTGTTATCAAAAGTACAAACCTTTGCACATGAACTGTGACGTCAGCAGAAACCACAGAACGCTTAAATTGTGCAAGTGTGCAACTGTGCAAGAACTTGTGCGAATAACAGATATTTTTACTACTGGAATCGTCTTCGCGTAACACGCCACAATATTCTAGATTTTGACTTGGACTTTTTGTTCATGAATGATAAAAGTTGAGGTGAAGGGGAGAAAAATCAGACTGACAGTAAGAGAGATGTATTGTTTAAATTATTGACACACTGCAAAAAGCGGTTTTATAACGACTTCACACGATTGAAAACAGTTGTGAATTTGTGATTCGAATATAAGGAAAACTTAAGTTGAAAGTGAATTTGCTAAACAATCCGTTTTTCCTGTTACGGTACAACAATGGTTAGCCGTGAAATAAGTAATATGGCTTAAGCTGTATTGAAGAACATTATAATATTATTCATGTATATCGCAAGTTTATCCTAAGTTATTTTTGTCATTTTACTAAAGATTGGATTCGCAATCCCAGTATATCAGTAGGTATAACTATTAAGGCGCTGACAAGACCCAATTGACCAAAATAGGCTTCACTTAAGAAAAAAAATTGCCAAATCTGTACAGTTTGTGGTAGCGGAAAAAATACATGTTAATTTTGAACATATTTCCCAGAACTTGGTTGTTATCAAAACACGTTTTGAAAACAAAATCTCGATACAAACTAACGTTAAACTAACCTCTTACTTTGAGTTCTAATCAAAAATATCTGTATCAAATATCAACATACGTTACGTATTTAATTAATAACAAAAACCTCTTATTTAAATGCAGAACTTGGTTGTTTTTTATGTTCGATTACTCAACTCCGTTTTGAGTAAATAGATAATTACTTCATATATGCAATAAATTACAAGCGTTGTGTCATCGCGCTTCTCTTTCTTTTCTACGCAATCTGACAATGACCGCGGTTTAGGTGTTGTCAGTGTCTTAAGTCATTTGTTAAAAGCGTACAAATAGGTCGATTTTTTCACCTAGAAATAATCATTGTCGCCTTTTACGACAGCTACAAGAAATAGACAAACAATAGGTGTTATAAAACGTGGGAGCACTTACAGAAAGCCACAATTGCACACTATGCACAGACGCATAAACTGTGCAGTGGTGCTCGCAATAAATTGTTCTCCAGCATCAATTTTTTAGTAACCACGGCGCGGTCAGCTGATCAAAATTGCATCGGTTTGGGTATGCAGCTGTGTTGTGCCATGTAGTTTATACGTTCTGAAATATTCCAGATGAATATTTTCAAAGAACTTTTTACCGTTTTTAGCTGCTAACTGACTTTACTTACTTTACGTTTTGAATTTAGCAGTAAACATAAAAAAACGGGGTATTTAGTAATAATTATAACACATTTTTATTTTTTATCAGCATAAGTTACATTCTTATACGAGCCGATATTTTCTGTAAAAACTTAAATGAAGTGCGCTTGAAGTGCTGTCAATAGTGTCAATACGTAGCACCAGCAGTTGATCTATTCTGTAAAAATCTCACCGTGAAAACATAGGTGAAGTGAGCTTGAAGTGAGCTGTCAACCTCTAGCATCAGGCGGAAAGACAGCTCACTTCACTTAAGTCTCCCCGGTGAGATTTTTACATGATAGATCGACTATCGATCTAAAAGAACTCCGTTAAGTTATGTTAAGTATGGTCTGACCAAGATTATGTCTGGACTTTATAAGAGTCTGTGACCTCTGAGTTTGTTTCGGTCTTTCTTCTCAGAATAGTCAGTTTGGAAACACCAAACTCATTTAGTTTTAAAAACATAATTTAATTTTGAAGTACAAAAGTTATCATTCATCAATTTCACAGGTATATTGTTTTTTTCCAATTGTTTGTTTTTTTTTGGTTCCATTTCTAATTTATTTATTAGAAAAAAATCTAATTTAGTCTAAATGCATTAAAGAATTATTATAAAATTTTCAGACTGTAGAGATCTTCCTTATTTTTGTTGATCATAAATCGTCTGTCTTATTAAAAATACACTTTATAAATAAGCATAATTATTACAAATTAGAGGATTATATCCAAGATAAGAAATATGCTAGTCCTGCTCTATAGGATATTCTACATAGAGTCTCGGCAAAATCAAACTGGTTGTTAATTTAATTGTATAATTTATTATTTTCATGATGTTGATGTTGTTTTACTTGTTATTTTTTTTTATGAAAATCGTTTACTTTTATAATGTTTGAAAATATGTGAGCACCATGCATTTATCACATTATTAATTTGCCCGTCATTTTAACAATTTTTACCTATTGTGATGTAATAAATTTATTCTAAATATCGTAAAACATTTACACATTAACAGAGTAATGGTGGAGTTTCTTGCCTATTCCTTTTCATACGAAACTACCTTTTGGAAGAAGCGACTCGAATCGCTTCTATTTTTCTGTAAATTTTGACGTTTAAAATTGCATTTTATATGCCTATTTGTAATAAATGATTTGACTTTGAATTTGACTCTCTCGAGCGGCAGCTACGGCAAAAGAAGAATTAGAACCTAATATAAGGAAGAATGATGGAATATAATAATAAAAGGAGGAAATGATTATGTATAAGGAAGAAAATATGAAAAAAATACGTTTGTTTGCGGTAAACATAACGCAAAAAGAACACAAACACGAAATAACAAGTGGGGAAATATGCGTCACATCCATGCAAAACGGCCAACGGCTCAGTATAATGCTGCGACTCTATGCGAGACCGAGCCCCAGCGCTGGTTTTCAGCGACAGCCGGCGTAGAGGTGATGACGTCAACTGGTTCAGCATTTAGTGAGGTAAAAATAAGAAATAAATTTACTACAATACTTAGTTCTAAATGTTCATATAAATATAATATTTAAAGTGGCAACATTGCGTACCGTCTCCAACGACTCAAGCGCCGAGCGCCGCCGGCTTACTGCAATCTGTGTACGCCGCTGTCATAAAACTATATGAACTATATGTTTGACGTTTTGACGTATCGGTCACGCACAAGTCAGTATAATTTTAAGGTAATCAACCTTAAAATTATATTGTTATATTGTTACTATCAAATATTAGTCTATAAATAACGCCAAAATAAACAGTAAATTTAAAATAATAATTCACGTTTTAGTAAGTGCTCCAGTAAGCCGTGATAATAAAACATGCATCTGTTTGCAGCGATAACAATATTTACGTTGCAAAGCGTTTGGAACCGTTGGATAAATATTGTGGGAGCTTTAATGTTGATAGAATTAGAGTTTATAGTAGAGTAGGTAGTGACAGGATTTCTATATTCTTCTTGTTTGTATTCCCAAGATGAAGCTATAGATTGTTTCCAAATTTCAGACTGGTACAGGTATACAGCTAATTTAAAACTCGACGCCCCTCTACTAAAATGTATATACAAATATTTGAAATGTGTATGCAACAAGCAGTGGAGGGGCGTGCAATTTTAAATTACACGATCTCTACATTTCACTATGGTTATCCCTACGCTTTCCTTTTCGGCGGTAACTTTCTGCTTTCTTGCAGTTCCTACCTGTGTAAAACTCTTACGTACCTGCAAAGAGAAAATTAAAATTTATTTACATCGTTGTATAAAATAAATAATTTGATATCAACAAAGACTGAGCACGCACAGCAATGTTTTAGCCAAGAACCTTCTAAACAGACAAGAGATATAATCCTATTAAAGAGATGGCAAATTCTGATCTTGGACTAGAGACAGTGTAAGTTTAAAGTTTATCTAGTATTGAATCACATACCTAGTGAATTTTCATTGGAATAACCCAAAAAAAATCTCGCACGAAGATCCCATTTGATTATTGCTAGAAAGCCCATGGCAAATAATAGGAGAACACAAAATAAAATATAATTGATTAAATACCGAAGTACTAGATAAACGTTTTCCAAAAATTATAAAATAACCACCATTTTTACAAGTGAATATCAATATTCAATTCTTAAAAACCAATCTCGTAACACAAATAGGACAAATATACATAAATATTGAAACGTTTTCATCATAAAAAAACATTCGCATATGAAATTCTAGACTGAAAGTAACAAGACAGATATAGCCAGCTAAAGCTAGCTAGACAGAAAATAGATTGAAGTGGTGTGAGACACGATGCCGGCACTAACTGGAGTTGAGGAAAGATATTCTGTCAGTTCTACTTTGTGTGGAGCGCGGTTACTGACAACTCCTTGTGTTTTACTTTATCTGCTAGTTTTTGTAGAAGTAACAGTTATACGGCATGTTATCATTCTTTTTTAATTAATGTAAAAGTGAAGACTATGTGGGTCATTGTTTATTTTTTTTTCTCAGTTAGTTTTGATCATGGTCTGGCAGTTTTAGTCCGCATAAATATGCGGCCTACCCAAATGTCCTTTCATTGGTATTGTTCATTGAATTGTTGAGCTCCTTAAGTTCTGAGTTGAGCTGCACGACTACTGACAAATGCGTGCACTGACTGGAGAGGTCCACTTAATATGTGTGGTTCTTTCGTCAAATACCATTTCAGACACCAATCTACAAGGTCTTCATATGATCTGACCAAGATTATGTCTAGACTTTAAATATGAGCTCTGAGTTTGTTCCGGCTTTTCTTCTCAGAGTAGTCAAAGAGGAAACGCCGACCTCATCTAGATATTTTACACAAAAAATACTGACGCTATTATAATCGCGTTTAGGATAGTTAAGGTTTACAACATCAAGTCGCAAGCGCGAGTAAGTAGCGCTCCGCTTTGGATACTAAAATTGATTCTAGGGATGGGAAAAGTGTTATTTATTTATTTTATTATTCATGTACACACAGTAAAATACATAGGGATACGACATAATTATAATTTTGAGTACAAAGGTACTGCTTATTTCTTAAGAAATTTCTTCCAGTTGACCTGCGAAAGGAGAAATAAAAAAGAAATGTAGACCATAGTGTGCGAGAACAAGAAAAGAGTGTTATTAAGGTTTCCCATTAGAAAATTCTCATTCATCATCCCATTAGATCATTTTCTCGCCCTTCATACCTCTGTCTATCGCTACGGGAATACCTACAACCATGATGTCACGTTTTTAATTTAAACTCCACAAAACCCAGCCAGTTTTTCCGCATTGATCAAATAACCAGTTACCCTACCTATACTTTTTGCTAAGTTTTACGACACATAAGCACAACTCAGCACACCTAACCGGATGACGTCGCATCCTTTTTGCCCATCACATCTCATTCTCGTCGCTGTCCACCTAAATTAAATTTTTATCGTATGCACACTCCATAAAGCAGGCTATGCCTTTCCCGTTACTGGCTTTGTTTTTATGTAATAGTTTTATGTGCTTCGAAGTGGAAGGTTTTAGTATTTGTGAGTGGTTCTCGTTTTTATTGGACTTCTATATGATTGGAGTATAATACAACATAAAACGGATATGCTTCCACTCTAAGCTTAAAACTTAAAACATACTGTTTTTTACTCAGAATTTTGACTCAGACATTTAGTATCATTAGCGGTTTAATCAGTTCGATAGCAGGTTTTTTTTTTAAAGGAATATTGTCAACATCTACAAAAATACCTGTGTATTCGCTGTTTTGCTTAAAACCATAAATTAATTGGATTTGATTATACCCTTTCACTAAGACTTCGTAGGGGCTCGTGGCTAAGTAATAACAGCCGCACGGGTCGATCGATCAGATTAAGCTACGCTTGCCGCGGTTGGTAAGTGGATGGGTGACCATCTTTGCATACCAAGACCCTTCCGTGGCTTGGAAAGCACGTTAAGCCGTTGGTTCCGGCTGTCATTTGTAGGTCTTTGACAGTCGTTACGGGTCGTCAGAAGCTCGAAAGTCTGACAACCAGTCTCACCAAGGGGTATCGTGTTACCCAGTAACTGGGTTGTGGAGGTCAGAAAGGCAGCCGATCCATGTAAAATACTGGTATTCAGCTGTATCCGGTAAGACTGGAGGCCAACCCCAACATAGTTGGGAAAAAGGCAGGCAGAGGATGACAAAGACTTCGTAACATTCACAAGTCATTTCCGAATATCTGGAACGCTTCTTCTTATTATACCAAGTTTCTTTATCGAACATATTATTCACCTCTATTCACTATTCGCCTCACTTAACAAAAACTTCCAACGACATACATGCACATGTCTTCCCCCGACGTCGCCTCAATTATGTCTCGGATAACATAATAGTCTTTTAAGTACTGCGCCGGGGGGGAACTTCACTAATACTCGTGCTCACCCGTTTGCGACATTACCTTGCTACACATCTTAGCTCGGCTATTAAGAATGGGGTCTCACAGAAAAATTGTGAACATTGTGACCCAAAGTGCATGAGATTTAGCGACTGAAAGAGGCGACAAAGGGACTGAAAGGCCATAGCTATGAGCCCTATGGATTGAAGGGCTCTATGGACCTTTTGTCGAATACAATTTCTTCTGAGGGGAAGGGATATTATGATTGTCATAACCAAAAAGTTACATCAAACCATTTATATCTGTTATATTTCGACATTTCAGTAACAAAATGTCATGTATCAAAATCAAAATATTTTATTTCACATAAACCTACATGGGCACTTACGAAACGTCAGAAGCTGGTGCACGGTTCCAATTGATCGTTTCCTATGGAAAAGAGCCGGCAAGAAACTTCACGGTTACTATTTTAAAAATAAATGGTGTTTACAATTTTTTTCAAATTACAGTGTTAATAGGTATATTATAGGGAGGACAGTGTAGGCCTGTCAAGAAGTACCAGGTACTTAACAAAAATAAATGGTCTACAAAGCTAGTCTATTAAGCCTACAACGTTCTCACATTCACAAAATATAAAAAAAATCTATGTAAAATATTAATAAAATAATAAAAATATATTTAAATATGTAGATAGTGTTTTAGTACTGTATCACTTATTGGCAATGAACACATCAAGATCAGCAATTATACGAATACTTTCTGTATTAAAACGTACATATTGCACGAGAATATTATAACAGATACGTGATAAATAAGAAAAGGCTTTTAACGTATTACGGTGTACCCACGATACATTTTTTGTAAAAACAAATTGTGTGAGTTGAAAATAAAAACGGAGCAACATGTTTATATTATATATGTATGTACAAAATATATTTATTTACATAACCAAATTACAAGATGATTATTAACATTAACTAAATTAAATTAAAACTAAGTTAAGCTTAAAAAAGGCCCTCGGGGCATTGTACCGAGGATGCTGGCGGCATTTCCTCGCTGAATTGCAATGCTGATGCGTTGCGCGAGAAAGCCGCCAGCTTTTCGGTCACCAGTTACATCAACTAGACGTTTCGCGATTTCCGCAAATAACTTATGCGCACTGGGATCCCTCGGACCGAGGGTCTCGACGCCAAAGGGCACAAAGTTGTACTCTCTGCCAATGCCTCCATATTTAATAACTTTCAGATTTTCGGCATTTTCTGCCGCTGCACCCGCTTTAGAAGTAGTCCGTTGGAGGTGGGACGGTGCCAGTGTGTCTACACAGGTAGCGTCCCACACAAGCATCCGTCCCAAACTCCACGGGACCAAAGACACACCATCAGGTCTTTTGCCATCATCATCATGACAATGCCAGTCGACAACAAAGTCCGTGGTGACCCAGTCGGTCCACGTCCGTGCCACAAGGGCAAGTGTGTGGAGTGCATACCGTGACCCCAAGCCGCAGACCAGTCGCTAGACGAAGCGAGGTCGGATCCAGGAAGGTACCGGTATATGGAGAAGGATGGGCATGTAGCCAATGACCAGCCTCTCTGGTTCCGACCGCCAAAAGTCTTGCGCGATCCGGACCTGAACTGCGGCTCAGAATCGATTTGTATGTTAAATCGCAATAAATATCGTCCCAGCTCCTTTGAGATTTTAGGTTGTCTGGAAATTCTTTACCCGGGCAAGCAATTTGAAAAGCATTCTTGGCATCCTCCAAGCCCGCAGTCTCATAGTTTATGAGCAAAGCCCTTTAGACATTACCTATGAGACGTGACGTGCTATGGGTGGACGACAAAAAGGCTGGGGAAGCAACACTCGAAATTTTGCTGATTCCTAAACCGCCAAACCGAATAGGGAGGGATGCTTGTAACCAAGATGGTTCATTTAGCTAAATATTTAAAATCATTTCTAAATTAGTTTTGACTAAATCGTCTATTGGTGAAAGCAAATTGGGATGTTTCCAAAAAGGGCTACAGCGAAGCAAATAAGTAAATTTAGGGACAAACAGGCAAAACTTTAGAATTATAAGAGCATAATGAGGACTGATTTCGAGTAAACAATTTGCGTGACTTTGGAATTTAGAAATAGTGTTAGTAATATAATCAGGAAAAGATTCTTCAAAGATGGGAGAACCCAGGAGGCAAAGTGACTTTCTGTCTATTATTTTGATATTAGGTGCCAGAAAATTTAATTTGGATTTTAAATTATCCAAACCGTAAGAAGTTTTTTGAATAAAGAGTTCACATTTGCTAAAATTTAATTCTAAACGAATATTTTCGAAATTTGTTTTAATATCTGATAAGTCAGATAACACAGTGTCCACATCGCCTCCCAGGGTTCCGTCATCCAAATACCAAACGTTAAATTTCAATTTTAAATTTTGAATAATCGGATTTATAGCCAAGCTAAAAATTGCTGGCCCGAGGGGATCCCCCTGCTGACAGCCGAATTATATATGTACATAATTATATAATATACATGTTGCTATCTCAGTATAGAACTTTAAAAAAATGTAGGTGAGTATATAAAATTGGCGGTTAAAATAGTGCCTTCTGGAAGTTTAAACACTTAAGACCAATATAATAAACATATTTATCTATGAATATATGTGAATAAAAACTCGTGCAATGTGCCCTGCCCACTGCCACTTAAGTTTGGCAATTCTTCGGGTTATGTCGGCAACTTTGGTTCGCTTGCGGTTCTCTTCATGTTTGATTCGATCACGTAGGGAAACTCCAAGCATTGCCCTTTGGGTGACTTTTAGCCTTCTAATAAGGCCCATTATTAGCGACCACGTTTCGGTGCCATACTCGTACGTCATCACTGGCAACACGCACTGGTCAAAGACTTTCGTCTTGAGACACTGCGGTATGTGGGACGAGAAGATATTGCGTAGCTTCCCGAACGCTGCCCAGCCAAGTCGGATTCGACGATTGACCTCTTTGTTGAAGTTGGACCTACCTAACTGGACAGTTTGTCCTAGGTAAACATACTCGTCCACAACTTCAGGTGTAGCGACTCCGATCTTCATGATAATACAGTGGGTGTCACGTGGGCATTTAACATGACCTTTGTCTTGTCTATGTTCATTTTAAGACCCACTCTTTCGGAAGCTCTACTGAGGTCATCGAGCATTGTACTAAGGTCCTCCATAGTCTCAGTCATGATAACTATATCGTCGGCAAACCGAAAGTGAGTAAAGTACTCGCCATTGTTGTTGATGCCTGGCCTTTTCCAATCCAAAACCTTGAAAACATCCTTCAGTGCAGCCGCGAACAGTTTCGGAGAGATAACGTCTCCCTGCCTCACACTTTGCTGCAGAAGGATAGGTTTCGAGGTCTGGTCCTGGAGTTGGACTGACATAGTGGCGTTTTCGTACAGACACTTAAGCAACTCGATGTACCGATAGTCGATCTGGCACCGTTGAAGAGACTGCAGTACAGCCCATGTCTCGATCGAATCGATGGCTTTCTCGTAGTCTACAAACGCTAAGCATAACATAATAATATTATGAAACGTTTTTTACCAATACGATACCGAGCAAATGCAAGAAGTTAATATCACCAAGGTTTCCGTTAATATATTTTTTCTAATGGAATGCTTATGCGGGGCGCGCCATTTTTATAGCATTACAAAAAAGTTTAGATTCCAATTTTTACTTGTCTGTGGCAGCGCCCGCTTTAGCGCATGTACGTGATGTATTGGCGGTATTGGCGCCACTTATGATCTCTATTTAGTAGGTTCAATGTTTTAATACTCCTCATTATGCAACAGACAACAGTTTTATAAACTACTATTTATTTCTTTCTTTAATCTGAAAAAGGTGCATTACCAAAGGTACATTAAAGAGAATGTGCTTTTTAAAATCTTTTTTTAAATGCAAGTGAAAACGAAGATATTTTTTTAATTAAAACTGCTTTTCAATGTTAGTTTTCTGAATAGCTTCATAGACTTATCTACTCTAGCAATTTAGCCATGTACCTCCTCAGACAGCTTCCTACAATGGCTCTTAATTGATCATAATCTTTGTTGAGGATTGTTATGTGACTGGTCTTTGTTGCACTAGGTATAATTATGACAATACAAAATATGTCACATGGTCTGGTCCTCAGTTACGAAACATAATTCTGGTGTGAACTGTGTTTTGTGCACGTTTTTCATATACTACCGTATTTGACCGAAAAAATAAAATGATTTCATGTGGTAGCTAAACCGAAACCTAATTAGTGGTTTGGCTGTGGTGTATAACATTTTGTATAATTATAATTATTTATTTATTGCCAACTAACTTTGATTGGCTGCTAAATCTATACTTACAATACACGGAATCATCGATGACTGCTCAGTAATTTTCCGTACTAGAGTCGTTTGCTTTAAAATAGAAGTCTAAGTACCAGCGGAGTACCTAGACAATCCGACATTAGATCAGCGATAACGATGACGAAAAATAAAAAAAAAATATTGGAATGATATAACGGAGTTTTTTTTTACTTATGCATTTATAGTTTTAATAAATAATAGTAGATTGTACAACTAGTGCATAAAAGTGCGGCGAGGGTGGATAGTTAAATCATGGAGTTGAGTCGAGTCGTTTATGCCCGAGTTATACACTCTGCTTTTCACTTCGATCGCGAGAAAATGAAACAGGCATATCAAATATAACACTATTCCATTGTTTTAGTTTAATCACTTCTCATTGTCCAAAAATATTGCAAAATTGAAGAACAGAATAGCTAATTCCCGCCAAGAACATTTTTTTTTCAACTTTTGTCATTCGACTTGCAAGGGTACTTCATATCTCTCGCGTCCGGCCCTGGTTCAGGCCATGGTATGAAGCGAGAGGGCATGGGCAGCCGTCAACTTCTTCTGCGAAGCAGTAATGCTCGCGAAGGAGGTTGGAGGAGGAGGACGGTTGAGGGAAAGGCAAATTTCGCGCCCTCTCGCCCCTAGCCGCCGCAGGAGACGCCCTGGGCGTCGGGAATCTCGAGCGGATTTCCGGCCACCGTAGGGGCGGGCTTGCGGACGGTGAGCAATGAGTAGTTCACCGTCCGGTAAGGACCAGGCCCGGGTCGATGGCGCGTTGTGTTCCACGCGTGCCTCAATGCCTGCCGGGATCGTGGGAAAGTCCATAAGGGATACCAAGGAATACGGGTGGGTTTTAGTCAGTAAGAGTCTGACACACCCCCCCACTCTGCCCAGAGTGGGAGAAGTTATTTTATCATTTCCCACCCAAAAAAAAGGGCACTTCATACTGCCAAGTCATAAAAACGTTTCTTTGCGTTTTTAAATAATAAATGACAGCTATTTTATCTGGTTTGATTAAACCAACGATAGAAAACAAGGAAGTGATATTAAAGCAAATGAAATAAAACAATGACTTTAATCTGCGACGTTTTATTGTGCGTGTGGCTGTTGGGCCTGATTATCCTAGTCTTAGAAAAACAATACTCTATGCACTAGAGCATAAAAAGCGATTTTATGTCGCCTAAGCACAACATAAAGACTTGAGAAGTGAAAATAAACAAACTACTGGAAAGTTTAGGTCAATCCTGCTGAAAGTCGTTGTAGAAATATGAAATGCTTTGAAAGCGATTGCCACTTGCCTAGGCGCTCAGGCTGTCATTATTTTTCAATACCAGAAGAAAGGAAATGAAGACGAGGAGGAAGCCTTTGCCCAGCAGTGGGGTAGCATCTAGGCTGATATAATAATAGAAAAGAGCGTGTTTGATAATATTTTAGTAAAAACTACTACCACAGTAAAATACCTATTTGAATACCTATCGTATCACAATAAAATTGATACCTTCAGCTTGAGCACACTGTCAAGTAGTCTAACAGTACGGCTTTGTCCAACTTTATCTGTATTGATAACAACAATAACGGAAACTATGTCCTCAAAGAGAAAGGGAGGAAAATGCTGCGTCATTTATAAGCATATAAGCAGAACTTTTGTTTTATATTGTCATGTGTTTTTCCTCCACCAGATAAACTCCGTGCCTCAGCATAATGTATTGCATAAACACATCGCCCTTTATGTTGCTGTAATGAAAGATTTCGGATTGATAGCACGAGGAGGAATAATGTATATTTCAGTGGAGATAATGCAATCAATAAAAATGAATTTCACGTAGAAGTAGGTACTAACATATTTTATTAATTTTTTGCGGAATGTCTAGAACAAGGGTGTGTTTTGTGTTCACTGAGAGAGAATATGCATAATACCATACTAAAATATAGTATTTTAATCTCTTGAAATAATTTCTTCTAGTCTTCCAATACCAACGTATACAAAGAAACAACTTTTCGACTAGGACAGAGTGGCGCTTTGACAGCCCTATTGTTGGCTCATCCACCACGTTTTCACAAAAACTGATTCCGTCATCTTCAAGTGACCCTTTTCACGAATAAAAAATACCAAACTATGTAAGCGTAATATAGAGACGCCTCGGTTGTCCCCTGAGAGAAGCGCGCAATGTTTTGTGTGAAAAGTTTTCATGTCGTTTACCTGCGATCTCATGGTTGAAGTGGTACGGGGATTTGATCGGGGATTCTATTGTGAGTATTATTGATATTTTAGGGACACGGGCAATCTTCGGAAATATTTAAGTGAAATTGTCGTCCAGAGGAACTGTTTGACTGTTTCTTCATTTTCTTAGTCGTAATTGATCGTTTAGGGCCCCCTAAACGATCAGTTATATTGCACAATGTTCGAATTACGCAATGTTTTTTTACCGTTTATATTTCAATGACAAAAATATCATCCCCACTTTACGTACAAGGGAGGTACGAGGAGGACCCCAAAAGCAATGTTTTTTCAAGGTTTATTTTACCACTTTGTCAGCGTGATTAATATGTATACCTACCTATGCCAAATTACGGCTTTTTAATACTAAGCGTCTCTTAGCTAAAGCGGGGACAGACATACAGATAGACAGACGGACATGGTGATACTATAAGGGTTCTTTGTTTACTATGATACCCTTAAAATTACACGAAATTCATGATAAATAGAATAGAATACTCTTTATTATGTACACCATAAAAATGCCACATACAAATGTTGAAATTTTACAAAAGGTGACACAATGGGCGGTCTTATCGCATAATATGAAACGTACGTGAACGTTATTAATATGAACCTGGTAGAATACTATTTTGAATAAAGTAACAAGTAACATAGTTTTGTTGAGTATTCTGAAACAGTCCTTTCAAGTTTTAATAATCACCAAAACTCAAGGAGAACGCAAGATTCGTTTAGGAAATAAAAACAAAACAAAAACTGAGAAAGAAACTCAAGCTATTCAAACGTGATCAAATCTGCAATCAAGTTTACAAACGAAAGCCAGCCGCCATCGCTAGCCCCTAGCTGAACAATTCCAATACAGGTATCTACCGAGTCGTCCTTGCCAACTATAGTGCCTGTTACAAATCCACCATTTGCTCCCGACTCCCGACCCTCACAATATCAGCCTGTCTAGATCCATTTTGCTTATCTACAGATTTAGAATATATTCATTGGACCAAATTCAAATGTACAAAGCGTAACAATCCATAGGCCCTTCCCCATTAAAAAATCAACTTTGTATTTTTGGGATAGAGTTTCTTTTTGTGTGAAGCATGTGGTGTTTAGGTACGCGTCTCAAAGGCTTGCGGAGCGTCGAAGGTACTTTATTTTTAAATGAAAGGCAGCGATAAGCGAACATTTTGCGGACTATTGCGGCCCCTGTACGTCATTATAATGTTCTTTTTATTTTCAATTCGTAACGGGATTGGGTACTGATATGCGTTGATAGTCTCTCTTGGCATTTGGAAGATTCTTCGTTGTGCTTGTTCAACCAGTACACTGTATATGTTATTGAATATTATTTTAGTTACTTATGGGATTTTTTTTTCGTTCATTGTCTTGTTTTGTCCCTGCTTCAACAAGTTGGTATGACCGCTTTTGGTAGGTGGGTTATTGTCGCCCTTGAGGCACACCATAACTATTAGGTAATAATTATGTTGATTAAATGTTTCATCATGGAAATCTATCCACCCTAAAACTGGTCCCAGTAAACCGAGTTTGTGATTCATGAAGTGACTTTGGCCGTGTCAAAGAAAAACCTGATCCGAAAAGAAAGTCGGCAATTTGTGCTCCTGAAAAAAGAGAAAGTCACTCTTTTTACTGCACATATTTTGAGGAGACGTGAACATAATTAAGTCTACTGATGCGCTATTTTTATTATTAACTATCTATCTTCTGCCCGACAACGTCGTTCGCGTGGAAGCAGCCGCATTTATATTAAACTTCCCTGAATACTACTGGAGGGACAGGCGTGTAAATAGCCGTGTATCCTTGCGGGTCGAGGACGACAGAAAAATTATTATGTGGAATGCATAATAATTCAATTTGCCTTTTTTGAGCAAACTTTCAAAGAGGAATTGGTGACGGTCAGATGGCGTCTGTAGCCTAACTCCAGCAAATAATGCAAAAGCGGTACCTGTGCTTCTCCTGGCGAAAATCCAAATCCTTCTGGGCAGGTGGCCGCCTTGCTTGCCCGTACACTGGTCACTTGAAAGTCTATATTTTGGATTTAATCGGACGCGGGTTATTATTTTTAATTTTGAAAACTTAACACAGTATATCCCCAAGGATTACGGGATAACGTAATAAAGTTTGCGGTTTTTGCGGGCGCGATGAATTGAGATTGAAAAAACGTGGTTTGCGGTGAGACGAAATGCTTCCGATCAGCGCCGGTGCACTATGACGTCTGACAGCCATCATTAGCTGTCACTAGCCGCAGGATTCTCTAAATCCCGCGACACACAATATCCGCGGCTGCAATATAAGCCTAAGACAGACTACAGACACCTTATAAACCGTCCACAATCAAAAAAATGTAAGGGGCAATAACTTGCCACACCAACTACATTTTTATTTTTGGTCTCAGCAGCCAAAATATAAAGAGAGTCAGGACAGGTGACGCGGGAGCAAGCGACGGACAGTTGTCCATGTGAGACGCAGCTCGTCCTGAAGTCTAACCCGCAACCTCAATAGCAATATCCTATTGCTTGCAGTCTTGGATATAGCCATAGATGACAGAAGAGGCCAAACTTAATTATTATTTTGTGTATATTCTTCGAACTATCACTAAATAGTATAACAACAACAAAAAAAAAAAATTGGGAAACGAACTCAGGTTTACAATACTTTGTTGAAAGTTCCACGTGGACTGCCCCGCGGGTCGCGCAAAGTGTTATTGGATTTTACCATTAGGAATTTCTTAGTAACAGCCAGGAGTTTGGAAGTTGGTGGTGTGAAATCCCCTTGCCTCGGAAAGCACGTTAAGCCGTTGGCCCTACGCCTAATCTCTCTCCGTTGTTAGATTGCCGTCCCATCGCACTATGAGAGTGAGGGAAGAGAGAGTGCTCCTGTGTCTGCTCACACACTTTTGCAGTATAATATCTCCCACGCCGAAGGTTGGGCTCCGCTGAGATTCCTCGCCATGGTCGAAATTCGGTCTGGAGGAGTATTATAATAATAATAATAATAAAGAAATTCGGTTCATATTATTTAAACATCAGTAATTTTAGAAGCTGTTTTTTTATTTTATTTCATTCCAATTTCCAATCCCTACAACAAGCCTTGAAACAAAATAATCACGACATAAATTAAAAAATAGCAAAATGAACCATAACATATACACTTTAATCAAAAACTACAGAATGGATGGTGACATGACAGATGTCACCTCGCGATAAAATAGCATGAATACGGATAAGAAATTGAAAGAATGTTGACTAGAGCAGCTTTGAAACGAGCACGCCCACCACCTCCGGACTCTTCGCTCAGCTCCGCCTCGCCGCCGCCGGTATCCAGCCCCACTGTGAGCGCAGTGATTACACCGGCCGCGGTAGTTGCGTCGAGCTCGAGCGACGAGTATTTTTCCCCGCCGACGTCGCCAACACCTGTACGTCGGCAGGGGAGAGACCGGCCACCGAAGAGATTGGGACTTAGGGGCCATCCGGCCCCGAGCCGGGTCCCCGCTGCCGGTGGTTGTGTGCAGCGCATGAGATGGACTCAGTCCATGAACGAGAACGTCATGCGCGCATATTATGGGTCTACAGAGGGGGGAACTAACCTCACTGCGTACCGTGTTAGGATGCTGTCTCTGTTTCAGGAACTAGAACCAACCGTCAACGTCTCGGCCCAACGATTGTCGGATCAGGTGCGGGTCATCCAACGCAATCGTAGGTTGGACGATGCCACACTTGATAGGCTGCGTTCAGAGGTACTGAGCAACTATATCATCTCGACTCCGGCACAAACCGCGGTACATACCCCAATTATTGATGTAATCCCGCCGCGGTCCAATCACGGTGTTGAAGAAGAGGATGATAGGGCTGCCACAGTAAGCAGCCAGTGCAACGTCCGATTGAGGAGCGCACTGGAGGATGCGTTTCGCGAGTATAGGTCCACTCCAACCGAACTTAGACCCCGACTACCACGCCTACCCATGCACAAGAAAAATAGGGCACTGATGTGTGCCTTGGACTCGCAGCTTAAGGTTTTTTTCGAGAGCAGCGAGGATCTCGTTGATACACACTCGATCCTGTATTGCGCGGCTGTTGCGGCATGTCGTTTAGCGAATGTCAAGTTTCCAAACTCTGACGGAGCTACTCGACCAAAACCAGCCGTA
Organism: Atethmia centrago; assembly: GCA_905333075.3. Lineage (NCBI taxonomy): Eukaryota > Metazoa > Arthropoda > Insecta > Lepidoptera > Noctuidae > Atethmia > Atethmia centrago. The sequence continues at coordinate 21,158,975 of HG995391.1, forward strand.
CCAGCCTGGCAGTGCAGGATTGAGCGTCGTATTGATAAGGCCAGGGTACTCATCGGCAAACTATACTGCTTCAGGGAGGGCAATACACGACCACGTGTGATGCGCTTTGTAAGACGGGCATTCTCGGGGACTGGAATCAGCCCTCGAGAATACATGTCTCATATCACAGAGCGCATCGACTTCCTGAAGCAGAAAGTTTGTGCATGGGCGAGCCGTATTCGGCGGTATAAGCGGCGGGTTGATCGATACACGCAAAATCGCATGTTCCAGAGCGATGAGAGGTGGGTATATAGAGCTTGGGAGCGACCTAAACAAAACGTGACAGACGTGTGCCGCCCGGATGATGCCACCACAACTGCGTTCTGGCGAAGCATCTGGTCGGTACCTGTCTGCCATGTTGAGGCTGACTGGATGCGGGATGTCGAGCGAGTGTGTGAAACTATACCAGAAATGGAAGTAGTCATTATCACGCCATCAGATATAGCTAGAGCGGTCCGTCCGTTACCGAATTGGAAATCACCGGGACCGGACGGACTGCACAACTTTTGGCTGAAATGGCTAACTAGTTCACACACTTGCCTGGCATCTCAGTTCCAGTCATCCTTAGAGTCTGGGTCACTACCGCAGTTTATGACGACAGGCATTACCCACCTGCTCCATAAGTCAGGTAGTCCCGCGGAACCCAAGAATTATAGACCGATCACGTGTTTGTCGACGGTCTATAAACTTCTTACATCCATTTTGAGAGCGAAAATTAACACACACATTGACAGTAATTCCATTATGTCTGCCTCTCAAAATGGATGTAGGAACGGGTCTCGTGGCACTAAGGAGCTACTTCTCATCGACATGGCCATTAGCCAACAGGTCCGTCGATCCCGCAAGGATCTGTCGACTTGCTGGATAGATTATAAGAAGGCCTACGACTCGGTGCCACATACATGGCTCATGAGGGTGCTGGAGTTGTACAAAATAGATACAACTCTACGCACCTTCCTTGAATCGTGTATGGGGCAATGGAGGACAGTCCTTCGCTATCCGGGGTGTCGACAGATCCAGGGGAATGATGAGCCTGTATGGATTAAACGGGGAATATTTCAGGGCGACAGTTTAAGTCCACTTTGGTTCTGCTTAGCCCTGAATCCTCTAAGCATGCAGCTGGAGGATTCAGGTCTAGGCTATCGGTTGAGGAGAGGTGGTCAGATCATATCTCACCTCCTCTACATGGATGACTTGAAAATCTTTGCCCCCAACAAATTGCAACTGATGAAGCTACTGAAGGTAACTGAAACTTTCAGTAGCGCCATCAGAATGGAGTTTGGTGTGGACAAATGTGCACTCATGCATGTGAAGCGAGGGGAGATAATGGAATCCGAAGGAATTCAACTTTCGGATTCCATACACCTTAGATCCCTCTCCTCACCCGAAAGCTATAAGTATTTGGGAATGTCGGAAGCGTTAGGCATCAACGTTACTGACATGAAGCAATCGTTGAAGGAGCGCTTTTTTGGCCGCTTGAAGAAGGTATTGATTAGTCTTCTTTCAGGCGGTAACAAGGTGCGCGCCTTCAACAGTTGGGTCATGCCGGTTTTGACGTACTCTTTCGGCATACTCAAATGGACTCAGACCGAACTAGACGCCCTGGATAGGAGGCTCCGTACACTGTTGACCGCAAACCGGATGCATCACCCACGATCATCGGTGATGAGACTGTACATCCCGCGGAAGTGCGGGGGTCGAGGCTTTTTAAACGCGAAGACCCTCCACAACCGCGAGATATGCAGTCTCAGGGAATATTTTTTGAAAACCGAAGTGGGTATGCACCGTGATGTGGTCGCAGTGGACAAGGGGCTCACCCCACTTTCCATGGCTAAAGAGAACTGGTGCAAACCTGTAGTACTTACTACCGATGATCGCAAGGAGATATGGCAAAGCATGGAGCTACACGGGCGCTTCTATCGGGCTCTTCATGAGCCCGATGCAGATTTCTTAGCGTCCGTATCCTGGCTACGTTTTGGGGACCTTTTCGGGGAAACTGAAGGTTTTGTCTGTGCAATTATGGACGAAGTTATCTTGACGAATAACTACCGGAGACATATTATGAAGGACGGGACGGTTGACGTGTGTCGGGCATGCCACCGTCCGGGTGAGTCTATCAGACATATTATCTCTGGTTGTTCTCGTCTGGCTAACGGCGAGTACTTGCACAGACATAACCAAGTAGCTAGGATTATTCACCAGCAACTTGCTTTGAAATATAAACTTGTGAAATCTGAGGTACCGTATTACAAGTATGTGCCCGACCCAGTTCTCGAAAATGACCATGTCACGTTGTACTGGGATCGGTCTATCATTACTGACAGGACTATTGTCGCCAATAAGCCTGATATAGTGGTGATAGATCGATTAGCGCGCCGCGCAATGATAGTCGATGTTACCATTCCACATGACGATAACCTCGTGAAAGCTGAGAAAGAGAAACAAATAAAATATCTCGACTTAGCACACGAGGTTGTTGACATGTGGAATGTGAACTCGGCTGTCATTGTGCCGATTGTCGTTACGGCCAATGGCCTGATGGCCAGAAGCCTCAACCACCATCTCTCGAGGCTTGCGTTAGACGGCTGGATTAAGGGCCTGATTCAGAAGGCAGTACTCCTCGATACGGCTCGCATCGTGAGGAGGTTCCTGTCTCTGGAGCCCTAACCACCGGTAGCTTGGACCCTGCTCCCGATACCGGCGGACCACTATTTTATATATTTTTAAATGTTTTTTAATATTTTTTCTAAGAAATATTTAAAAATGTATTTTATAAGATAAAAAATCCAATAAACGACATAATAATAATAATGCATGTTAAGCGAGGGGAGATAATGGAATCCGAGGGAATTCGACTTTCGGATTCCATACACCTTAGATCCCTCTCCTCACCCGAAAGCTATAAGTATTTGGGTATGTCGGAAGCGTTAGGCATCAACGTTACTGACATGAAGCAATCGTTGAAGGAGCGCTTTTTTGGCTGCCTGAAGAAGGTATTGATTAGTCTTCTTTCAGGCGGTAACAAGGTGCGCGCCATCAACGGTTGGGTCATGCCGGTTTTGATGTACTCTTTCGGCATACTCAAATGGACTCAGACCGAACTAGACGCCCTGGATAGGAGGGTCCGTACACTGTTGACCGCAAACCGGATGCATCACCCACGATCATCGGTGATGAGACTGTACATCCCGAGGAAGTGCGGGGGTCGAGGCTTTTTAAATGCAAAGACCCTCCACAACCGCGAGATATGCAGTCTAAGGGAATATTTTTTTAAAACCGAAGTGGGTATGCACCGTGATGTGGTCGCAGTGGACAAGGGGCTCACCCCACTTTCCATGGCTAAAGAGAACTGGTGCAAACCTGTAGTACTTACTACCGATGATCGCAAGGAGATATGGCAAAACAAGGAGCTACACGGGCGCTTCTATCGGGCTCTTCATGAGCCCGATGTAGATTTCTTAGCGTCCGTGTCCTGGCTACGTTTCGGGGACCTTTTCGGGGAAACTGAAGGTTTTGTCTGTGCAATTATGGACGAAGTTATCTTGACGAATAACTACCGGAGACATATTATGAAGGACGGGACGGTTGACGTGTGTCGGGCATGCCACCGTCCGGGTGAGTCTATCAGACATATTATCTCTGGTTGTTCTCGTCTGGCTAACGGCGAGTACTTGCACAGACATAACCAAGTAGCTAGGATTATTCACCAGCAACTTGCTTTGAAATATAAACTTGTGAACTCTGAGGTACCGTATTACAAGTATGTGCCCGACCCAGTTCTCGAAAATGACCATGTCACGTTGTACTGGGATCGGTCTATCATTACTGACAGCACTATTGTCGCCAATAAACCTGATATAGTGGTGATAGATCGATTAGCGCGCCGCGCAATGATAGTCGATGTTACCATTCCACATGACGATAACCTCGTGAAAGCTGAGAAAGAGAAACAAATAAAATATCTCGACTTAGCACACGAGGTTGTTGACATGTGGAATGTGAACTCGGCTGTCATTGTGCCGATTGTCGTTACGGCCAATGGCCTGATGGCCAGAAGCCTCAACCATCATCTCTCGAGGCTCACGTTAGACGGCTGGATTAAGGGCCTGATTCAGAAGGCAGTACTCCTTGATACGGCTCGCATCGTGAGGAGGTTCCTGTCTCTGGAGCCCTAACCACCGGTAGCTTGGACCCTGCTCCCGATACCGGCGGATCACTATTTTATATATTTTTAAATGTTTTTTAATATTTTTTCTAAGAAATATTTAAAAATGTATTTTATAAGACAAACAATATAATAAACGACCTAATAATAATTGTTTATTTCAGGCATTAGCACCCATAAAATTAAAATTGAAAACTTATCCTACAAACAAAAGTTATACTAAAAAAATAAACAAAAATAAACAGTAAAGAAAAACAACAATAGAAAACAGCCCACTATTTCACACCAAGAAAGCCAAAACAAATGTACCCCGTAACATTGTTCAGCCCCGTAACATTGTTAAGTACATTTATTTTGTCTCCCTCAGTAAATGCACAGTATGAAAAACAGCTTTGACAATACTATTTTTACTTGCCACCACACGCGAAAAGAACGACGTCCTGAGCTTCTCCATGAGCTCAAAAAAGTCGGTTACTCTGTTCTCAGCAAACATCTCAGTCGCACTACACCGCCAGGGCAGGTTGAGCATGACCCGAAAGGCGTTATTGTATTGTACACGAAGAGTACAGTTGTAGTAGTTATAAGTTGACTAAAATAGCCATTCTTATATATTTCATGATTCTTTCATTCTTATATATTTCATGATTCTTTCATTCTTATATATTTCATGATTCTTTCATTCTTATATATTTCATGATTCTTTCATTCTTATATATTTCATGATTCTTTCATTCTTATATATTTCATGATTCTTTCATTCTTATATATTTCATGATTCTTTCATTCTTATATATTTCATGATTCTTTCATTCTTATATATTTCATGATTCTTTCATTTTTTTCATTTTCATACGCTCCATAATAATTTTAAAGGTTAAATCTGTAACTATCTGCTTTATTCTTTCCTAGTCAGTCCAGTGAACAAATGGAATAATGCGACTGTTGTTATACACAGGTATATTGTTTTCGCTCTCGTCTCATACCTACGAACTGTATGGGAAAAGTTTTTTTGCGATTTTTGACTTTTCTAGTAGGCAAACCTCAGTTGGTCCGATAGGTTTTTTTATCCTTATAAGAAACAGGATAGTTTGCTATCAAAGAAAGTTTTTGTGAAGATTGCCCATAATTTATACCCTACCGACTGACCAGACTTATAGGAAACACCATCTGTGGAACTGTTGTTTGTACGGTAGAAGAGCTCAATTCCCGTGGAAAATACGCCTCATTCAAGTTGGGTGTGCCCTCGAATCTGGCTGAACAAGTTATGGCAGCCCAAAACTGGGCAGAGGATATTTGCGTCAAACCGTGGCGATTGTAACTTTCTTGGCCGAAGTAATGAGACTCAATAAGCAGTTCTAAGCAGTGACAAAGTTCCTGCCTTACCCACCTCTACTGATCGCAATGTCTACATGCGTCTACTGTACCAGAATGTGCGTGGGCTCAAAACCAAGTTAGCTACTAAGCTTGTTGTTCTACGAGCATGACTTAATAGAATAGCAAAGACAAATCTGTACAATTCAGTTGTGCTTTCAAAATGTCAAACGGAGATTGGAGCATCCTACGCAGAGACAGAGTGACTCTGGTGGCGGCGGCGTGATGCTTGTTCGCGTCCCGACTTTACGTGAAGAGGCAACAAGATCTCGAGAATACTTATGGGCCACGATCACAATTTACGGCCTTAGCATTTCTGTTTGTGTTATCTACATAAAGCTCACTGCAACTGATGACAATTACAGGACGTGGTTCTGCAAGCTTAAGAGCATCCTCTCCAATTTTAACGGAACGATAATGATTTTAGGCGACCTTGACTTAAAAAATGCATCTGTCAACGTCAATAATTATTACTGTTATTTCTTAAGCTTTTGTAGTTTATCTGTGATGAATGAAGCGGTGAATATAACTTTTTAATAATATTAACTTTTTCCGAATTTCTCAGTAGCAGTCGTAGCAGACCAGAGTTTTGATACTATTATGTGCTCGATTTACAGAAATAGGCTCGCTATTACTTAGGAGTTGAACATTAGTGGCGAAATGAGGTGTATTATAGGTACACCTCTGCCTAACCCTTCGGGGACTACGAGCGCGATGTTATGTTATGTCATCGTACATTTTAAATGATTGACAAGAGTTATTTATATCATTAACACGGAGTGCAGTAAAATATCGTGAAGAACAATGCTTCTTACTTTGTACGAGAAGTGGCGGAGATGTACGAGTATGTACCTCGAAGATATTTGTGAGAGGCCCGATACAACCACGATTATAATTTAGATTAGGTAGTATTTTTTACGTTATAATATAAATTGCTGTACCTTAAGACAGTGATCGCTCTGGGCCTCTTCGGGGAATATATGGAATAATAAAGGTTATATTTATTGTTTGTTCGGGTGATACCTTATTTCGTGTGATGGGTGCCTCTGGAGGCCTGGGGCTCGGGGGCTGCTTGGCTCCGATGATGGATGACTACTACAATATACTGTATTATTTGTAAAGATATAAGGATTTTATTTTGCATATTTTCCAGCTGATACTTGAATGGATCACCACCCCTTGAGGACATCTGTTACACACGAGCCATCGTAGATACGTTGCCGTCCCACAGACAAAACGAAATTTGAACATGTGCTTGAAGTTTACGTTGACCTAATCGAATAGGTATAAAAACTCTCACTAGGCACTCAGGTTATAAACAATCACCACATGCAATCGAAATGTTGACCAGCTAGTAAAACAGATAAATCTAATAGCACCGAGGAGTTTGTGGTCACTAGCTCAACAAAAGGACTTCTAAATCAATTCGTAAACAACTTAACTACCCTAAAATTAATGTCCATTAAATAACAATTCTGAACTCCACTTACGTCTATTACTAACGGCATTATATTCAAACGGCTCTGAATTCTAAACAAACCCTCCCGCCCCCCCTTACCCCCTCCGGGAGCCCCACGTGGCCCTATGATCCGTCTCGAAGGACCAAATAGTAAGTTGTTTAATACACTCCCTAGTGGTCCAGCAATCCTGAACTATGCCAATTTTGACCGTTGCCCCTGATTGGGTAAAGGTGAGGTCCGAAGTGATTTGTTGCTGGTATTTGGGAGTCAAATAAAAAGTAGGGCTTTGTTTGTGGCACACAATCGATTGTGTTACCTTCAGTTAACTGGTTTTGGAGTTGTTTGTCTATGGTAATTTGTTGGTTGTCGCGATACTTTTTGAGTTATCGACTATGAAAATCCGTAGTCTTCCTATCGTAGCTTTGTTGCGACCTTTCTAATGAAAGTAATTACTCGAAAATTATTGATTTTGAGAACATTTCCAGGAGATTTTATTTTCGGAGTGTTACTTGAAATGTTGATAAAATACACGGAACGAAGTCGAGAGAAGTAAAGTCAGCTTCAGGCAACATTTACGTTAGAGGAAGGTTTTGTTTAACTGGCAGGTAGAAGTTAAACAAACATTTAACAGTAGTTCAGCGTATATTTTTAGAATACAAAATCACTATCGATTAGGTACTTAACCGTACATTCTAATAGAGAGATACTCCTTAGAAATGTTTCCACTTGTTAAAAGATCTTTGAATATAGGAAACAAGTTCTGTGAAACTAGAACTTTAAATAATTTACAAAATTGATCAACGAGACATAAAAACTGATTCTTGGAAACAAGTATTTTTATTTTTAATATTTGTTTTCGAATATGTATTTCAATATTAATTAGATAAAAAATTTACAGGCAAAAAAACATTCACGAATATGAATATAAAAGTCCTGAAGAAAAATGAATAACAATGAAAGCTGTTTATAATTATGTCTGTTTAAAATATGATTTATGTCTAAAAGTGTTTCTGCAAACCTACTTATAGATATAAATTAATGTATTATTTATGTATTATCATTTATAAATAAAATAAAATCCAATTATTCCAGGTTCTCCCATATTAAAATCACAAGTTACGAAACACGAGATAAATACAAATCACAATATAAAAATAAATACAATGTCATCAAATCGAAAATACCATTTCAAATAAAAATAAGCAAGAAAATGTCAAATAAAAATATATTTTTTTAAATAATTGGAAATTAATAATTTAAAATACACCAATAAAAGTTTAGTGCACATTTTAGATAAAAATAATATCTTAAATTAATAAAACACAGCTAATATCACAATGCTCGTTAACATGCCTTGGCTATATGCCTACTGCAACACTTCCTAATATAAGGGCAGTCCAAAACTCCAGCAATCATCACTAGGACAGCATTGGAGCTGACCCGTATCCTGTATAGCTAGCCCACAGGCTGCACGTATACAGAGAAGTGCAGTATATATAATAAATAATAAATAAATAATTATTTGACTTAAAAGTACAGTTTTACAGGTTGACACTTAATTTAATCAAATAGTCTGTTACAAAATAAATGATCAATGACCCCCATGCTAGCAAAAACCTGTGTTACAGGGGTCATCCATCCGTCCATTATGGATCTATTGGTTACTTGCAAATTAGCAAATGTGCACATTAGGAAAAAAAATAAAAAAGTAAAATTTAATTAAATTAGCTTAAAATAATTAATTTTTTAAAGGGATATGAAACGGGAGGAGGAAAGTTAAAGAGGGTTTTAAATGAGTTAATAACAAGGAAACGGGAGTATGTATTAGGTGCCGGACATGTGTTGTTAGTGTGAGTGTAACTATGTATGTGTGAGTGTAGATATGTGTGAGTGTAGATATGTGTGAGTGAGTGTAGATGTGTATGTGTGAGTGGGTGCCTGATTTGTTTAAGTTAAGGTTTGAGTAATTCTTCCGTGTCGTCATAATTTAGAGTGAGCAGATATTCCTTTATTTTTTGTATGCATTGGAATTTGTTCAAACAATGGATGTTTAATGTGTTGTGCAGTTTATTGTAAAGTAATGTACTTAAATAACGGCTATGCCGTCGTGCAAAGGTGGTATTTGTACAAACATTGGGACAAACGGGTTTGGGTCTTCTTCTGAGCGCAGGGTTTTTATATCGATTGGGGGGGGGTCACTTTATGTGTACGTGTGATAGCTCGAAGTATATACATTTGTCGGACTGTAGGTACTTTAAATTCTGAATAAACTTGCTGAGTGGGATACCAAAATGGTTTGCTTAATAGGACTTTGATTACTGCACGTTGGGCTCTTTCAGCTGGTATAAGGATTGTCTTGGCTGCACCACCCCACGCAACGATACCGTACCTTAGTATTGATTCACATAGAGCGGTGTATACCAATTTTAGGATACCTTTGTCTGCAGAGGTTCTTAACTTTTTGAACACGTAAATGAGTTTTCTTGTGCGCGCAGACAAAGATTCAATGTGGGTCTTCCAGCTTAGACTGGAATCAAGGTAAATACCGAGATACTTGACGAAGGAGGCTCTCGACATAGTCTGGCATGAACAGAGATTAATTCTGTCACGCTCGTCACAAACATGGGCTTTTATTTGTAGTGAGAGGTCAGATGGAAGGGAAGAGGGTCTGGAGCCGAAGGCTATAAAGTTTGTTTTGCTGACGTTCAAGGTTAAGCCATTACTGCCCAACCAGATCATAACTTGGGTCAAGGAACTTTCAGCGGCCTCCCTAGCTGTTTCCCAGTCGTGACCGCTGGACAGTAGAACAGTATCATCGGCGTACGCTATAATGTGAGTAGAAGGGAGAGTAAGTAGACAGAGTTCGTTAACATAGATTTGGAAGAGGAGGGGGCTGAGCAAACTTCCTTTTGGCACACCGAAATCTAGTGGTTGCTCACTGCTGATATAATCGCCTATTTTAACGCACCGGTCTGATAGAAAATCCTAAAGCAATTTGAGAGCTGGGCCGCGTATTCCAATCTGTTCTAGTTTTCCGAGTAAAATAGGGACCGAGACAGTGTCGAAGGCCTTAGACAGATCCAAGAATATGCCGACACATTTGTGTTTACTGTCAATTTTGTTGACAACAGAATCTAGTAGAGCCAATATAGCGTCTTCTGTCGATACCCCCTTTCTGAAGCCATACTGGTTTTTAGCAATGATTTTATATTTGTCCAGAAAGTTGAGGAGATTTTTGTAAATGATTCTTTCCAATATTTTGGAAATTGCTGGAAGTACCGAGATTGGCCGATAATAATTTACACTGCCTCTGTCACCTGTTTTAAAGATTGGATGAACAATGGCGTTTTTGAGAGTCTTGGGGAAAGTTCCAGTGGATATAGCAAGATTACAGATGTGCGTTATGGCCGGTACTAGTTTGTGACTGGTAGATTTAATCAGTTTGGGAGAGATATCATCCCAGCCAGAGGCACTTTCTACGCGGAGATCTTTAATGATAGCCTCTACCTGTTCCTCGTCTGTCTCCAATAGTACAATTGAGTTAAGCATCGTGACTGGGCGGGTAGGAGGAGTACATTGGGCATTGCTTAAACTGCGCGGGATGTTGTTAGCCAGGTTTCTGCCGACATCAGCAAAGAATCTATTCACGGCGTCAACCGACACGATTGGGACATTGTCTATTCTAATGAGTTCAATAGGAGCTAAAGTATTTTTATTTGTGTCGAGTACATTGCGGATAGCTCCCCACATTTTTTTAGGGTTATTTTTAGCATTAGCATATGCTTTATGTTCAAACGCAATTTTCAGTTTTTTGAGTAAGTTGTTACAAAAATTTCGGTAGCGCAAGTATGTGAGTTTTAAAATCGCATTTTGAGGTTCCTTGTTAGATTTTTTGTGCATGCCATCGCGGTTGCGTATACATCGTAGCAGACCAACCGTTATCCAGGGTTTAATAATTTTAAGTTTACTGGGGATTGTTCTATAGATGGTGTTCCTTATTAATATGGGTGTCAGGATTTCATAAAATTTGTCCATAGGAAGATTGGGGTCATTTAAGCTTGAGATATTTGAAAAATCACAGCTTTCGATGTCGCTGATAGCACAGGATAAGTTGAGGCGGGAAGAAGCGCACCTGTTTTTGTTACGGAGTGGAGCTTTAATTTCAAGGTTTAATAAAACCGCGGAGTGATCTGTTATTGACGTTTCTACTACCAACGTGGTTGCCATATAATTTGTTTTGAGCAAAACATGGTCCAAACAGTTGTTAAGCCAAGTTGGGATCACATGAGCAGGAAGGAGACCGTGTGAGGCTATAAAATTTAGATATTGACATGAGCGGGGGTCATTGTTGTTCGGAGCAATGTTTATATTGATGTCTCCTATTATAGAAACGGTTTTAGATTGCCTACAATCTGTTAATAGGTTATCTAAGCTGTTCAAGAAATTGTCTATGTTTTTTTGTGATGGTGGTCTATATAATGCTAGTAGTAATATTGTTTTGGATTGTGCAGATTAGGCAGCTGGCATCGACGAATAGCGGCTCAGTAATGCTGAAGCTCTAAGCATCTTTAACAAAGATCACCACCCCATCATTCTGATTAATAAGATTTTTGGTTTGGAATGAGGTGTAGCCTTGTATATTTGGAATGGTCGCATTTGTCTTTAACCATCACTCTGTTAAAATTAGGACATCACACTTTACTTTAATAGACACGAGTAGACAGATTAATTCATTGAAGTTCTTGTTTAAGCTTCTAATGTTGAGGTGCAAGATATTCAGTGCTAAAGGAGATCTTAAATAATCAGCACATTCACCCGGAGTATAAGCATGAGACGACGAAACGATAATATTGTCCAGCTCGTTGTTAATGTCAATGATTGACGCCATTGATAGATGTTAATAATCCAGGAAGTGGTGCTTGTATACAGCGAAGGGTGTGAGGGTGGTGGTGATTGGCGTCCAATACAGCAAAATAATTAATACCAACAGCTTCCAAAGTTCCGTGCAACAGAACCCTTACGCAAGAACAAGAATTGATAGAAGAATATGTTTGTGAGTTTAGGCTAAGAAGAATATTCTTTCGCTTTATTTTGGTTTTGTTATACGAGTGCGCTGAGCGTGGTGTAACGAAAGTGGTAATCAGGGGTCTGTGGGTGTAGAAAGAAAGGCTTTTTTTGGTATCTATAGAAAAGGCAATTTGTTTTGGTGTGTAGATAGTATACATGACTAAATGTTGAATTTAAAGCTAGTGATGAGGATATGGTCTTACAAAATATAATTACGAATAGTATTAAAATGAACCGACTTATGATGAATGTAAAATTAGACAGCAATATAAAATACACATTTGCACAGAGCAGTCATTGAATCGCTTGCTATTCTAAGTCCGGTAGGGTTTGTTCTGATCTAACAAGTATTTGTTTGACTCCTGTGACTTTCCTCAAGAAGATGTTGCCGTTTGAGCTCCAACAAGAGTCATTGATTTTTGCAAATTCCTTGGCGGCGAAAAATAGTTTCCTAGTATGCTTTAAACAGTGTGATCTTGACTTGATCAGAACAGCGTGCAAAGCTGCGTGCCAACATATTCACTCTTTTTGACAAGGGGAGGGCCTTTTGACAAGGCCCTCCGCTCCCGTTTGATGTCAGCATGATCCTTGAAGCCAGCCGTGACCAAATGCCCTTTTTTTTTTAGGGTGGGAAATCATCAAATAACTTCTCCCGCTCTGGGCGGAGCGGGAGGGTGTGTCAGACTCTTACTGACTAAAACCCACCCGTATTCCTTCCTGTTGCCTGTGTTGCGGGGGCCTCGGTGACCCATAAGTACCTTCCCGCGACCCCGGCAGGAAATGCCCTAAGTACGCACCCAGGTCGACAGCCCAGGACAGGTCGATGAAACACGCATACACGGGTGCTTTACGATCCAAGTAGTACTTGACGGTATGCTTAAGACACAGTATCGCACTCTCTGTAGACAGTTGGGGTTTAAATCTAAACTGATAATCATGCAGCGCTACGAACTTATTTAACTGTGTAATGCTATGGGTAGTAAAATAGGCCGATAGTTACTTTTATGTGCAAGGTCGCCGGTTTTGTTTTTCACTACAGGCACTACCACAGTCCTCATTAAATCGGATGGCAGGTAAGAGTGGCTCACGCACAGTGAATAGAACATTGCCAGTACCCTCCATATATGAGGCCCAGCGTGCTACAGGTGCTCGATGCTGAGACCATCATGGCCAGGAGATTTGCCTTTGGTCATATCTTTAATAACTCTCGACACCTCGCTTGCAGTGAAACGGACCCCCTTTGCCCTATTTGGTATCTCAGCACCGAAAACCCCACACGCCGGACCCAGAGGCGACTCTACTGAAAAAAGATTTCTGAAGTTATTGGCAACGTCCCTATGGTCATCCACCCCATCGACGCTCGCCGGAAGACCAGGCTTTACGTTTACTTTATTTGTACTCTTCCAGATTTTCACACACAACTTTAAATTAACCCCAAGCTGAACAAACAAAACTTTGAAATTATAATACCAGTATGGTTAAATAGAAATTCGGTCTACCTTCCAACAATCAGGGCAAGTTGCAAGTCTAACTGACAGCGACCCAACTCTAAAGTTTGTGTTCCCAGTCGCCAGCGCCACTAATAGATACTATAGAAGGTCGACTCTATCATACAATGAGGGGAAACTCAACGCACACATTAATTGCCAGTTTTCACTCTAGTTAGGTAGGTAATGCTAAACAAAAAAAGATCTCTAAACAACTACTCCCGTTTCCTCGCTATTCTACATTTTTGAGATTTGTCTGTGGTTTTATAAGGCAAGTTCGATGCTGTCAATATTGTTAGAAAGATGTCGTTTAGAAAACCATTTGCGCAGAGGTTCGTCGGTCAGTACCCTTTTTTTTTTTGAGGGTGGGAAATCATCAAGTAACTTCTCCCGCTCTGGGCGGAGCGGGAGGGTGTGTCAGACTCTTACTGAATAAAACCCAACCGCATTCCTTCCTGTTGCCCGTGTTTCGGGCGCCTTCCCTTCCTTACCTTCCCGCGACCCCGGCAGGCATCGGCCCTAGTGGACCCCTACCTATGCGCTGACGACATGTCTTTGAGGCGCGCGTGGAATACAATGCGCCGTCGACCCGGGCCTTGTCCTTACCGGACGGTGAGCTACCCATTGCTCACCGTCCGCAAGCCCGCGTCTACGGTGGCCGGAAATCCGCCCGGGATTCCCGACGCCCTGGGCGTCTCCTGCGGCGGCTAGGGTCGAGAGGGCGTGAGTCGTCGGTCAGTACCCTTGCATTTTACATTTTGTTTTTTTGCTTTACATTACCATTGCTTTATGGTTCACGTCTTTTTAATTGCTCTGGCGTCGGACATATAGAAAGAGGCACCCTGGTGCATGCTGTTTGCCGATGACATTGTTCTTGTCGGTAAAGATGGACCTGAGATCTAGAGCAGATTGGTGAAATGGCAACAGAAGCTGGAGAATGTTGGCTTGAAAATCAGCAGAACCAAAACCTAATATACTCGTATGTTCTGCGATTTCGGCGGTCTCTCCAGTTCTGGGGCCATAGCGCTTAATGGCGCGCTTCTCCCTGTTCTTTCTACTTTCAGTATCTCGGTTCACTTGAACAAAGCTATGGCGAAGTAGATCGAACTGTTTAAGCACATAATCGTCACTGGATGGATGAAATAGCGGCAGGTCACGGGAATAATTTGCGACTCCCGCATTCCCTTAAACTTAAGGGTATGATTTATAGAACAATGGCTAGACCTGCGAGAATAAACATTGGGCATATAGAATGTTGGGCCACAAAAGGGATGAATGAAAGGCAATCGCATGCAGCTGAGATTACAATGCTAAGAGGGATGTGTGGTGTGACACGAAAGGATAGAATAAGAAAATAGTATATAAGAGGTAGTCTAAAATTGACACCGGTGACCAAAAAGTTGTGTGGAAAAAGGTTGTCATGGTATGGGCATGTGATGCGGAGGAATGAGGGAAATGTTGCCAGGAAAGTTTTGAGTATGCATGTGGATAGCTATACGAGTAGGGGAAGGCCAAAGAAACAATGGATGGACTGTGTAAAGGATGATATGGCTGGAAAAGGAGTGACTATCTTGATGACAACTAATAGAGAAGTATGGAAGAAAAAGAAATGTTGTGCCCAAATAAATTGGTATGACGGCAGGAGAATGAACGATGATAGGATCATCATCGTTCATTCTCCTGCCGTCATACCAATTTATTTGGTCGAAGTAAACGTTTATTATTATTATTATAATAATTGCATAAGCATTACGCATAGACAAATCGGTTTAGTTACTTAAGTCATCTCCTATTGGTTGCAGAAACTGTGGACACGTAGAGCGAGTCCACTCACGACCGACATTTGTTTGAGACCGCCATACGTATGCGTCTAATTGCGCGTGCGCCTGTTTTCACTCGTTGTGTGAAGTCGGCCTTTTGTACCTATGTTATTTGTGCTGACACTCCTGTGGGACTGTTGGACTGTTGTTTGCACAGGGACTATTTTATTGTCAGACTTCTGACTTGTGTCGCTATTTTATATAAAGTGAGAGATCCTGGCTTCTATTGCACTTAATATTGCATGATTATCATTGTCTCTAAAATAATTAATTTTATTGAGATTTTGTTTAAAATAAAAACCCTGACTTACATAAACATACGAGGAATTACTTATCACTACCGTCACAAAACGTTATTAAGGCTCTTACAGACTGGGGCGATATCACGGGCGCGACAGGCATATTTCTGCCTGTCGCGCCTGTGATGTCGCGCTAGTCTGCACGAGCCTTTACCTGTGTAAAGTGTTACAATATTCATCATTTAGTTTCAAATTAATACTTATTCATACACTCGTATCTATTAATATTGATATCATTTATTTGCTTAATACTCGAAGCATCAATAAAAAGCTCGGTTACAGCCAGCCAGTGAGCCAGCTAGGTCGGGAAGTATTACCAGCCTAATATTGTACCACTGGACTCTTCTCATATAAATAAGGCATGAGTATTGATTACCACGCTTGCTTAAGGTGGATTGGCGATTTTAGATTTATATTAATTACGTATAAGTCCAGTATTCCTCACGATGTTTTTTTCACCGATCTCAGGGTTGTCCAAGACAAACTTTGAAAGTATGAATTGAAAAAGTCATATCACAGGTACTTGTCCGGATTTGAAGCTACAATCTCACAACTTTCAGTTACATAATTGTTTAAAAATAAATATATTTTATCCCAAACCAACTTGCAATACAAATCAGTAGCATTCTCCACTGAACGACTTCAGTGGAGAGTTCGGATATTTTACTTAATTATATTAGAAACATTTGCCGAGCGGTGTTGAGCAGTACCGAGTAGAGCCGAGTAAGGCCGACGTCGCACCGAATGCGGAAGATTCTTTATTTAGATAGCTTCAAGTGAGAGCGAGATAACAACATCTTTAGATGAGACAGATAGCTTCAAGTGAAGTGAGATGTTTGTTATCGGGTGAATTTATCTTTTATTTTTAAAAGGTGGATGAAAGAAAAGGAGTTTGGTTTGGTTTAGGAAAGTTTCGTTGTACTGGAGAGCAGTTTCTCTATTTTCTGATGGTGTTAGAATAAATTTTATATTCAAATGCCTACAAACTTCTTTATATTATCCTTAATTAGCAACCGCCTCTGCTTCACACGGCTTTTACACCTTGACACAAACAAAGAGCTTTCTTTATTATACATAAGTTTAATATTAATGCCAATTATTTTTAAGCCAATTATTTATAAAAGAGTAACCGTGGAGTTTCTTGCCGGCTCTTCTATATAGGAAACGATCAATTGGAATCATGCACCTAGCTTCTGACGTTTCATAAGTGCCCATGTAGGTTTATGTGAAATAAAAATATTTTGATTTGATTGATTTGATTGTACACAATAAATTCCTCCTTCCGGAATAAATTCTCTAAATGATGGTGAAAACTCAAAATCCGTTGCGGGGCTTCGAAGAAAAACGCGGTCATATATATCATTTATAATACCTATGTAAAAAGATTGACTTTAATTTCTGTACATTGTAAGTGCTTGCGATATGAGATTTTACATAATTTTATTGGATCTATTTTTACACACTCATAATTATTATTATGAGTGTTTTTTTTTTTTAATTTGATATATTTTTATATCTTTACATATACATTATTTGTATTATCATTCATAGTTTGCTGTGTTTAAAACTTCCAGCCAACATCAGGAAGTTTAAATTTCATAATAACTATATCTCATAGTTTCATTATAAACATGCTTTCTAGTCCCTACTTACCGTAAAACTTTGCTTCGATCAAAACTGCAACATATTAAAAAACTTTTCAAGCGTACCTCAGCGCTGACTAAGCAGCGATGTCAGATTGTAAAGCGGCTTGAAGGTATATTGTCCGAGTCAATATACCTTAAAGCCGCTTTACAATCTGACCCATATCCCTTGGAATTTTGATTAGTCATCCCTTAATCCCGAATGATCCCCCAACAGGGTCGCATTCTGTCAGATATACTCGTAGCAAGTTGTAGGTGGCTTTAGAACTTAGCTATGCGATGTTGAAGTCTCTGCCGACGGTGAGCTTATCAATGGATGAATCTTTGTAGTGTCGAAATTTAGCGTGCGTGTATGACCAGATGTATGAACGTAAACGAAGCGAAAGGAGTATGAAAGCAGCGTAGCAGGTGGCGTTCTATAGTTTCTGCTGTTAATGGGGGTACCCATGGGAAGAAGGTGTGAGTTTATGTATGTGTGTAAAAATATTATATTTGAAATCCTCACAAGTCCTTTCATTGTATATGTCACACGGTACAGTTTTCAAAACGTTTTTTGATTTTCAATTTTTTTCCCCGTACTCAAAATTAATTTTTTTACGTTGTTTGGGTCACCGAAATTTTTATGTGTATCGAATTTCAACTTATTTGGTGAAACGGACAGACAGACAGACAGAGAGACCCAGACTGATCCTATAAGGGTTCCGTTTTTTCTTTTGAGGTTCATCAGAAAAATCGAGCACTTTTGACTGGCCCACGGCGTTGTATGATAATTACTAGCAACATTCTGGTCCTTGGATCCACATATGAGAGCAACTGCCAAGAACGATATATTTTGAATATTCTACGTATTTTTTAAAATAAATTTAAGTTAGTTTAATATTTTTTTCCTTTAACTCGCACAGTTTATTAATTGAAGTATTTGGTGCAGAAAATACCTCTGCCTAACTCTTCCTGATATACAAGCGTGGTGTTTTGTTATTCGATAATATTCCATGTTTCGATGAATCGCTCTCGTTTTCGCTCTCTTCGGGACCGCGCCCTGTTCCTTGTTGAGCTGTTGGAGCTGAGAATGTTTCAATTTGCTACCATTAATACTTGTGGATAACAGCACAATTATAGTATCCAACGGATACCTAACTGTTAGTTAAGGTTTAATTTAAATTGAATTGCTAACTCTTAGTTATGAAGCCAGAATTCACAGTTAGCTCTTAGTTATGATTAGTGCTGTTACCTTTTGAGTACCCACGACTACTTCATATATTAGTGAGACACTGGTCTTGTTAGCTAAAATACACTTAAATAGAATGGTAATAAACGGTCTCCCATCATCACATAATATCAATAATACTGCCAAACAATACTAATGCGATAAAAACTGTTTCGACTATAAAATAGATTACCGAGTTTTTCTGCACGATGTTAGGCAGACGACTAAGATGGTGGTAGATTGTTGCTATCAGCAGGTAAGTCAATTTTGCTGCCAAAAAAACTCTCATTATAACATAAAACACATAACATAACATCACGTTACCTAGTTTCCCCGAAGGGTTGGGCAGAGGGTGTACCTGTAGTACACCCACATTTCGCCAGGTATGTTTAAGTCCCATGTAATATAGGGGGCAAGCCTATTGTCATCAACCGAGCATAAATTCAGACTCCGGCTGCTACTGAGAAATTCTAGATATAAAAACCCAATAACACCACACCAACCCACCACCCTAACTGTATGGTTACAAAAAAAATGGATTATTCGTTACTAGAAACCACATGCAACGTATACTAAGTGTAAAGTATGATCAGAATCTCACAGTATCAAGTGCACAATCTAACCTCATTGTATCCGAAAATTAGCACTTCAAATAATTGAACTGGCAACAATATCCTCGAAGCTGCCTCACTCAATGAAGTACTCATCAAAATCAATAGCCGGCCAAATTTAATTTAAGTAAAGAGAATTCGCGGCAACAATCCTACAACGGAACTTATTACGAAATTAACAATCGCTGACGAGTTATTATCCAAAAGGACGAACGCCCGAACGGTCCCGACTGTAGCCGAAGTGTGACGAGGTTTATGGCAGGTAAATTGTTCGAAATATTAAATGAGTTTTGTTTCAACCGTTAGCTCATAATTGTTGGTTACTTCGGTTTTGTGCCGTCTGAATTTAATTTTAGATTGGAATTACTTTTGAGTGATTGAATAAATTCATTTGTAACTTCACAAGTCGTTTTTTAGTGATATGTTTAACAAAGTTGTCACCATTGTTGTGTGTAACTATGAAATGTGTCTGTTTATAGTTGTAAGCAATGTTTATCGAGGTCTTTGAAAGGGATTAACCTCGTAACATAAGATAATGTGTGCGGTACATGTGCCAAATGTAATGGGATTGCTTTGACCTTCTATTTCGATCAATGCTCCAAATAGATCTGTACAAGGTTGCTCTACTAATCTGTTCATTTTATCTTTTATTCGTGCAATCTTTGTATTTATTCGTTTTGAACAAAATACTTCTAAATTAATTAAATTATAATAATGACAGAAAAACGTATTATTAAGTAAGCAAACACACTTTCTTAGTTTTATTGTAAGCTTTTTACTAGAAATTTAATAATCTACGCTGAGCTACGCTCCGTACTACTGCTTAGCCCACTCTGTGCTACGGCGTAGCCCACTTCGTGCTACGAATTGTTTGCACACTACGCTACGCTTTCTGCATGGTCCGTGCTACGGCGTAGTGCACCCTGTGCTACTGCGTGGTCTGCTCTGTGCTACGGCATAGCCCACTTCGTGATACGGAAAGTTTAAACTCTAATAAGTTCGGAATGATGATTCCTCGTATGACACGGTTTTCATAGAATTTTTTTCCAATAAATTTGTTGATATAAATGGTAACACCCTAAATAAATGCTATAAACATACAAAAAGGAAACTCCTTCTTATTTTATTACGAAAGCTATAGCAACAGAGAAAACTATCATACCATCGGCTATATACAATACAAGCAAATAAGTAAGTGAAAATAATACGAAAACATTTCGCACATAACACTCAAATTAAAGCATTAAACGATTCCGTACATACACCAGTAACAAATAGCGAAAACAATTGCCAAGCTAAACAATGTAACGATCGTAGAGATAAAACTAAAATATGAATAGTAAACGTTACGTACGTTGCGTTTGCGAAAAAACAAGCCATTTGAATAAAATGGCGACGCGAATAAATGTTAATATGTGCGCACTAATAATGTTACACACAGTAATTGTTTAAGCAAATTAAGACACAGAATAAATAGAACAGTAGGTTCAATATAAATGATGTGATAACATTTTCTCAGGACGTTTTTTTTTTCATTAACATCGTCACTTTGCAAATGTAGGGGTTAATCACTTAACAGTTTAAACGTATAGTTAAGGTAATATCAAACTCGTAATATTGTTTTTTTAGAACCCTTAGCTAACAACTTAACAGGTCTTGAGAGGTACGATCAGCGAAAAATCGATTAGCACCTACTTTTGCATCATAATTGACACAAAACTATTCGATACATTGTATTTCAGAACTTCATGTAATAGCTAAGAGTTATTTTTTTTTTAATTTTACTTCTGTTTCGTTTTTAATTAAATATTTAACTCAGTTAATAAGATTTAAAAACTGAAGAGTTAATCTTTGAATATTTTTTTATGCAGCGTGAAAAGATTTTAATATTATCAAGGTATCAGCGGTTAATGATATAAACACCTTTCATTTAGTCTCAAATAATATTTTGATAGAACGAACCTTCTGTTCACAACTATTCTGTGATTAACAAGACTAGGGCTACCCCACTATAGTGAGAAACGGGGACAAGAAAAAACTATAACAATTCGTTTCGGTCATTATACGGGACACAAATCGAGTTTTTCTTGAGACAAAGTCAGTTCGCACGAGACGCTTGGCACAGGACCAAAGGCAGTCGTTGTGGCGGTGGTCCAAGTGAGAGGAGATAGCGAGTTCATGTAACGACGCGCTGAAGTAATAACATTTAGTGGAAAATAGAACGACACTTGGAATAAAAGCGTAGAAAATAGATGCTTGGACCAATGATATATTAATACTTTGAGTTTTATTTGGACGTGTAGTAGAAAGATATGTTTTGTTATGTGAATGAGGTCTGTAGTACAGCGTTCTTGGGCACTTTAATTTGTATCAAAACAAAAAAGGACTGAGGGAATGCTTTACTAATACGTTAAATCTTAATCACAAAGAAAAAGAGATAAGTAGAGATCGATGAAACAATCGGTTTGTACAGTCATTCAGCAATTGTCTCTGCGCTTGCCAAAAGTTTAATAGATTTGAAATCTTTTCTTTTCTTTCTGTATATACCTTCTATTATTGTTATTTTGTGACTAGACCGCCGTCTACGCCTTTTCAGGGTAATAAATGTGTAATAAAGATGGTATTTGCACGATTTAATTGTTAATAAATGGGAAAAATTACTTTTTTTTTATCTTTTTCACAGTATCAATATGAAATATGTTCCACTGCCAACGGTTGAGATCTCTATTATTATCGACAAACTATAGAAAAGTTCGTAATTCAAATTACAACAAACTGAAGCTCAAAGCTTTTATTTCAAATAAACCAATTACGAGCACTTTTGGATTGTCAAGGGGTCAGTCAGTCAGAAAGATGAAGCTAGTTACCCATTCCAAAGTGTAGTGCCAAGCTCATGGAAAAGAACGGACAAGAAACTCCACGGACACTCCTTTACTCAACATATGGTTACAAAATATTGAATACATTATTTATTTTGAAATTATACACGTGAGACCGATGCAAAACGCCAAAAGCGTCCGTAACAAAAAAAAAACATTTATATAATGAGAAGAGTCTAGCGTAGCTTTTGGAAAAGTCGTAGGGGTCAGCTAACAACACGAAGGAAAGAAAATGATTATTTTGTCACAGAAACGTGCATACAAAAAAAGACAAGTTATTTGGAATAACGCAGGCTATAACGCAGGCTATAAGGTACATTTAAAAGATTACATTATATCTTTTATAAGTAAACCAAGAAATTTACATGCTTACCCGCCTTCATCTTACGTCACAGACCACTCCCTTGGATAGGAATTTATTATTAAGTGCTGGTACCAAACTGGTTCCGCTCTCTTATTTACGCGCCGCGAAATACGTCTGGCAGCCATCCTAACTAATACAGATAGATCCACATGCTGCGTAAACAGCCAGCGTGATGTATGACACGCGGTTACTCTGTGGTTCGAAAGAACGGTAATATGAATATATTGAGGATATAATGTGTTGAAACAATTGCCGAATATATTAGGAAATAGCAAGTCATATTTTATATGGGAGTTTGAATAAATCCTTTGCGCGATTCAAGGAAAAATCTAAGGACCTAGATTGAGATGTTTTTCTGAAATGTTATTTTTATACTACAAAAATAACCGTTATAAAAGCTACTTTTTTTGTATGCTAAAGTTTTAAATAACCATAAAAGTATGGCGGCCCCGGCTTACGAGTTGTAGGTCGTGGGTTCGAATCCAGGCAGGCGCTTTACTTTGTGTAAATCATTTCATCACCACTGCTCTCGAAACGGTGAAGGAAAACAAAACATCGTGAGGATACCGGCATGTCCTAGAACCAAAAAGTTCGAAGACATGTGACGTCTACCAACCCGCACTGGGCCCGCACTGTAGATTACAGCCCATTCCCTTTCGAAGAGAGGAGGCCTGTGTTCCAGCAGTGTAAACATTATAGGCTGATCATAGATATAGGTAAGTATGGTAGACAGTGTTTAGTTTAGTCTCAAGGGCCACTGACGAACCAATCACTCATTCAATTGTCTTGTAATACCTCTAACAAATCACTAGAACCATGTTTCTATGTCTAACAAGTCACAGACAATATTCCATAAAATGATTTGATTTATTCCCTTACCTACAAGGTATGCTACGTTTCGTCGTCTCTGATTGGTTCCCGGATCACAACTTGTCATAAACTAGTGACAGATTGTGAGTCTATAAGTTAGGAACCCCGGCGACTGGCGGTGCTCGTATTTCATCTACTCCCGTAAGTTCTTCTGACATGGCTGACAACTTGCTTGGCCGGATATATTTTCATCTACTCCCGTAAGTTCTTCTGACATGGCTGACAACTTGCTTGGCCGGATATATTTTCATCTACTCCCGTAAGTTCTTCTGACATGGCTGACAACTTGCTTGGCCGGATATATTTTCATCTACTCCCGTAAGTTCTTCTGACATGGCTGACAACTTGCTTGGCCGGATATATTTTCATCTACTCCCGTAAGTTCTTCTGACATGGCTGACAACTTGCTTGGCCGGATATATTTTCATCTACTCCCGTAAGTTCTTCTGACATGGCTGACAACTTGCTTGGCCGGATATATTTTCATCTACTCCCGTAAGTTCTTCTGACATGGCTGACAACTTGCTAGGCCGGATATATTTTCATCTACTCCCGTAAGTTCTTCTGACATGGCTGACAACTTGCTTGGCCGGATATATTTTCATCTACTCCCGTAAGTTCTTCTGACATGGCTGACAACTTGCTTGGCCGGATATATTTTCATCTACTCCCGTAAGTTCTTCTGACATGGCTGACAACTTGCTTGGCCGGATATATTTTCATCTACTCCCGTAAGTTCTTCTGACATGGCTGACAACTTGCTTGGCCGGATATATTTTCATCTACTCCCGTAAGTTCTTCTGACATGGCTGACAACTTGCTTGGCCGGATATATTTTCATCTACTCCCGTAAGTTCTTCTGACATGGCTGACAACTTGCTTGGCCGGATATATTTTTCTGTACATTTCCTGTAACTGTCATTAGTATTGTAAGAAAAATCTTGTATAGGTAGGTAAAACATTTGGAAGGTATTAATTTCCTATTAGTAGCCCTACTGGGTAACATTCCTTCCAGGAATCAGCTTGACCTGGGTTGGTCACCGTTGTTTGCGATTCTTATTAAAATTCACAATCACGGGCATAAATGAACACACAGGACATATTTACCCGCAAGGCAATTAAAAAGCTGCTTCCCAACGAATGAACAAAGAAAAATTTCATGAAACGCGCGGGAAGAAAGAAGCGACTGTGTCGGAACCCAATCATATGACGGGGTACAGCCCCCCCCCCCCCCCTCCTCATTCACCATCCGCGATCGAGGGGCGGGAGCCCCATTAGCGAACACGTTAAACATTTAATTTTTATACAAATTGCTCGCAAATTAAAATGGCGTCGAAATCTCGGCGAAACAATTTGACGACGGCGCGCTTAAAACTTTTTTCAATTAGTTCGGATTGCGAATCCAATGATTTGGTTAATTTCCTCAATAATTGGTCGCGTTGTGTTTTGTTATTCATTTATTCGGAATCCAGTGATTTGACGCAGATTGCGTTGCTATCTGGTATTTTGAATTGTTGATTTTCGTTTCATTCTGTGGGTTTGATGAAAGATTCTTGGGAAATTAAACGAAATTGTTATTTCTACAGCTGTTATTGTTGTATGGCATTTATGAACGGTGTTATTTGTAAATAATTAATGCAATTTGAATGTAAGGTATATAAGTTGTACAAACAATATCATGACATTTATGTTATGCTACGGTTGACGTAAATAAATATAATGGTATTTTTAATAGTGCTTAGGTACCTATTATAAAAGTAAAATATCAGTGAAACCGAGACACAGAAGTACCCGGTACGGTCACAATAGTCCTGTGACCTAAATTTGGGCTACCAAATTTAGCTGTAATCACACTTAGCACAGTCATGAAAATTAAAAAAAGAAATCTACATGGATGCACAAAGAGAAAACGCAAGATAAATTTATTTTATTTAAATAATTATAAACGAAACCTTATTTAATAACTATTCTAAAACCCCATACCTAATAAAACGCCGCTATCAGTTAAAACGTACCTCACATATAAACGTAACCGGCGTATAGTCGCGGAGTCTTCTCGAGATTCAATAGCCGGTAACGTTACAGAAGTTACACGTTTGTAACCGTTATCGGTTATCTGTAACGGTTATTGTAGCTAACTGTAGTTACTGTAGATATCGCTTTAATGATCAGAATGTTTACGTTACTCTTTGAGGGGGAGTGAGTTTTCGTAATATTACGATATCGTTTCCCGAAGGGGTTGGCAGAGGTATCAAAATTAGGTAAAATTGGTTTAGCAAATATTGACTACCAACTAAAATTGTCAGTTTATTCAAATCGCAACTGTACATTTTTTAATGTTGTATGAAATGGCTATAACACACCAAATTGACATAGAGTGTCCATTTTGCTTAACAATTAATTTCCTTTACATCTATTATCATCCTAATCTTACCAGTTATGTTATAAGTAAGTATAATAAGGCAACGAATCTATTGCAATCAACCGGATACAAATCTTCTCTGCGGGCTGCTACTGAGAACTTTTTATTGGAAAAATACAGCAGTCATGGGCACTGCGACAGAAGTGAAAACATATCGCTCAACGCGCCTGTACAAGTTTTCATTTTAATAAAATAATACTACTACGAGGGCATGTCAGTGACGCGAACATAAGTTTTGCCCCTACCAAAAATCACTCAACGCACCTAAAGAAGTTTTCACGTCAATAAATAAATAAATCAGCCTAAGTAGTCCCACTGCAGGGCACAGGCCTCCCTTTCCTGTTTCCACACAACAAGATCTGCGCCAATCTGAAACAATCCTGCTTATAGGCATCAAGCTTGCATTGGAAAGTAAAATAAAAACTCTGTCCCATCCGGGGATGGAACACAGGAAATCACGCTCACAAGTGGCGCTTGTGAACGCTAGACTAACGAGCCAGTCACTTGTAACACATTTTCCAATTAATGTAAAATGTTCCATCAGACTCTTTTTAGTACAGTTTACAAAATATGTACATAATTCTGTAATAAACTAGAGCACGGCACACTAAATCTTAATAATTCTATGCAAAAGCGGCTTTAGCATATTGTTGGCCATTCTTTTCTCTCGGCAGTAAATAATTCAACTCAGTGGAATACTATAACTGACTCGCTGGAGAAAGCTCAGACTTCTTCAAATGAACTCATATTTTTTGTTATTCTTTGAAGTCATAAAAACTGTAAAAAGAATAAGGCTGAGTATTCACTGGGGGACTTGTGTTTATTTATTTATACTTTTATGTATTATGACTGAGGCTAAGACGTTGTATAAGGCCTCTTAAGTATCGACTTGTGAGTTTACAACCTTTGCCATGTTTTTCACAATAAGCCTTTCAAGTTTCCTTTATGTTCTATGTTTACCTAACGTACCTTCGTCCATAACGTCCATTAAATATTGAGACCCTCCGTGCCTCGGAAAGCACGTTAAGCCGTCGGTCCAGGCTGTCATTCGTAGATTTTTGTCAGTCGTTACGGATAGTCAGAAGACCAAAAAGTTTAACAACCAGTCTTACCAATAGTGTAACTTTTTTATTTTCTGGTGTATAATAAAGTAAATAAATAAAACGCGATAATAATCGAAACGTCTAGTTGATGTAACTGGTGACCGAAAAGCTGGCGGCTTTCTCGCGCAACGCATCAGCATTGCAATTCAGCGAGGAAATGCCGCCAGCATCCTCGGTACAATGCCCCGAGGGCCTTTTTTAAGCTTAACTTAGTTTTAATTTAATTTAGTTAATGTTAATAATCATCTTGTAATTTGGTTATGTAAATAAAGATTGTTAATAAATAAATAACTGGGCAGATAGGTCGTAGCTCCATGTAAAATACTCCGATGTGAAATACTCCAGGTATTCAGCTGCTTCCGGTTAGAATGGCAGACCATATAGTCTGCCAGTCTAACCGGATTGACCCTGAAACAGAACACTGGTCGACCCCGAAATAGTTAGGGAAAGGCCTTTATAATGTAATGAAATAGAAAGATAAAAGTACTAGTTTAATAAAACGTTCATAACGAAAGAATTAAAGAATGTGTGAGAATGAATTGGCAAAAAATGATTAACCACTGACAGCGTTCGTTTAAAACACTCATCTATGCGCGCGAGTCGTTTAGAAACAACGAGGTTATATTAGGTTAATGTTCATATTCCAATACTATTCCTAAATATTTCGGGGACGACCAGTGTAGGAAGCAGCTGAATACCAGTACATTACATGGAGCGACTGCCTATCTGACACCACGACCCAGTTACTGGTTAACTTGATACCCCTTGGTAAGACTGGATGTCAGACTTTCGGGCTTCTGACGACCCGTGACGGCTGTCAAAGATCCAAGAATGACAGCCGGGACCAACGTCTTAACGTGCTTTCTGAGGCACGGAAGGGTTTCGGTGTGTTAAGATGGTCCACGGACTGACTGTGGCATGCGTTGCATAAACTGATCGATAGAGCTACGCTTTTGCCTAAGCGATGAAATAAATATCAATTGACAAAAAAAACAGCAATTTACCTCAATTAACACACCATCAGACTCGACCCAACCCTCTCAACGGCGACATAATTGATCGCGCTGTTTATACCAACGTATCAGCGACCGACTCAATTACAATCGCACAATAAAACGATATAAATGAAAAGCGAGGGTCTAACGGACCCGATGACAACGTGTAGATAAAAACATAATATATTGGTGCGTTTTTAATAGCAGCGGAGGGTTGGATGCCTATACTGAGATACTGGAAAATTGGATTTTTGATAAGACCCGGCATTCCAGTGGTGTGCTGATTTAGGTCTAGGCTCACTTAGACTGGAGGGTGAAAATAATATGTTATTGTTCGATTTGGGATTTGGTTCACCGATGAATCGATTTTCTTTTAAGTGCTGTCTTTTGTATCTCTAACGTTCAATAAGCACTTATTTTCACGAAACATAACATTCCACCTTTTTCCGAGAGTGAAAGCAGAGGTTTAATTTTATTGAGCTCACATTTCGCCAGTTTTATTATAAGCCCCATATAAAAGCCTTTGGTTAGCAAAGATGGATGCTGACGTTCTTTGATACATTATGTCATCTCATATTATCAACGTAGATGAAAATAATTATTAATTTAAATATTAATTTTCTTTAGGATATATAAAACTACATTCAAGAGTTTATTGACTCATATGTGTAATATGTCAATGTCATAATTATTTAATACATATTAAATATTAATCATTAGTATTCCCCGAAAGTGAATTATTTTTAAATGAATTTTATTATAGTAGAAGGAGACAGTTACAAATGTCCAAAGATCGGTTTAGTTGGCAAATTAAAGAAAACTTTGTGTATCAATTAATATTCAGCGAGCGAGCCGAGCGTCGCCGCCAATTGACAATGAACCAACAACTTCTATATTATGGAGACATTAAAAATGGTCTATTAAATTAATGTCCTTTTTAATTTTGGTAGCTTTCTTTTATTTTTTTGGCAATCACTTGTTGAGCGAGTGTCTTCGTACTGGGCATTTTCTACTGTAGGCGTTAAAACATGCGCTGCGTAAATGATGAAAAGATGCCGCGTAGAGGTCACGTAAGCGGTGCATAATAGTCACTTATTCTAATTCGGTGGTTGCCCTTAAAGTGACTTAAGGATATTGTACGAACTAGCTTTTGCCCGCGGCTTCACCCGCTTAGTGGACTGAAATCCCACCTAAAGGTACTACCGGGATAAAAAGTACTATTGTATGTCATGGTTTACCTACGTACCGAATTTCATGTAAATTCGGCAGACAGACCTGAGACAGACAAATTTACTTTCACATTAATTAATTATACATCCTTTCACATTAAGTAAGTATGCAAAGTATGAATAGTATTATGAAAGGTATTTCTAAAATTATCAGCTCCGCAATACATCGCGTTATATGTCCGCGGTGGACACAGTGTCGCGGTTAACGTGACGTATGTGACTAACAAGTGTTCGCTGTCATACAACAAACATATACAGAACTACTAACACTAAATACATTAATAACATAACAGAACATTACGCTTTTATTCCCCTTCGGTTAGGCAGAGGTGTACCTATAGTAGACCCACATTTCACCACTTATGTTTAAGTCCCATTTAGTCACACAGTCTTTCCCAGCGCTTCTTTTGTCATGATTCTTTGGCCTGTTTTGTGTACAGACAAACAAACACCCTTTTACATATGTTTTTTATTCGTTCAGCGTCTTGCGTGGGTTGGCTCACGGTCAGCTGTGTTGTGTTATATGGATCTTCTGCAATTGCTTGTTGTTGGTTTTGCCATTTCAACACCCATTAAATACCTACTCAAGTAATTGCTCATTAGGTTTAAACCTCTAAATAATAATAATTGTGATGCATTTGCGTGCAGATAAGTTGGTTTATTCTTAGTCGTCTCTTCCCATTCTGTTAACTATACCTATAGTAACGATACACATTGCACTTACAGAAAGTTGCGGCCAAATGTAAGAACACTATGTGTAAGCAAACACTACAAAGAGACACAGAAATGTTAAAGCAATTTGATCCGTTTGCGCTGAGAGCCGGACAATGGTGCGCCCGGGCAGTGTCCGGTGTCTAGTGGACACTATTTATCGGTGTCGGACACCGCCGGACACCACCGGCCGCCGCCGTGTCCGGTCGGACATCCAGATAAGCTCGCCACTGAATTATTATAAGTAGTTTCTTTGCGGGACAAAATTAGGTCTGGCGGTAATGACTGTTTTTGTTCGTCTTGTTACGTATGTTTCTTATTATTATACATTATAAGCAAGCTTGTTATTATACATTGCAAGCTTTAATTTGTCTCACTTATTCCAAAAAGCTTTTCATGCAGAAAAGGAAAAAGCATGAATCACCTGGCCTGTGCTCACTTTGTGTTGGTGATTTTAGCTTATTATTAATGCAAAGTTTACACGAGCCTAGTAGCTAAAGTTTAGTACTTGTCGCTTAACGCCTTGCCAGTAAGTATGCTGGATCAGGGCAATTGTGTGTCGTCTTGTTGCTAAGTAAATAACATCAGCCTTAGTTAGTAGTAGTAGCTTACACGTTACTGAATTATTAATTTTGTTATTAACTTGATATTAACATTGAGTGTAAATGCCAGTAGGTACAAACAAGTAAAGTCAGGGTAATATATTGCTTTTCAAATTGACTAGCAACGTAAATTGACCATAATTATATTCAAATCACAACTGTATTTATTTTACAGTTTTATGAAATGGATGTGACACGACATATCCACGTAGTGTGTCAATTTGGTAATCCGTTGCTTTCTCTGACTGTACTGAGCATTTATTACCAAGCTGGTGTAAACTATGCATGAGGTAGCAATTCATGTTTCTAATAAATTGAACGATACAAACACCGCGTCAACTAGCCTCATGCCGCAAATTATATCCTCTGAGTTGTCCAAAGCAGCGCGTCATTAGAACCGCCACCGAAGCATCACTAATGAACACATTAACCTTTCAAATTAGGTTAACTGTTAGCTGTACTCCTGGTACTATCGATTTAGTTAAGATAGTATGTTTGGTACATATTTGTTTCACACTACTCAGGTTGCTATGAACATCCCATTTAATCTTGTTCTTGGGGTACAGTCACGAGCATAAATATGCTCAGCTGACAGCTCGGCAATGTGTCACCTCTTAGAATGCTGAAAACTGAGCCAATGTAGACTATTCTGCCAGTATCAAAGGTGAGTATCCATTTCAGACTTGATACTGGCTGACATCGGGTCAGTTGCCAAAAAGATTTAAAAAACATTTATTATTGACATCTGTAAAAGAAAGAAAGAATAATGTTTATTGGGACATAGGTTGTTAAACACAAAATACAAATAATAGAATCAAACCGGACAAGTGCGACTTGAACTCGCGTGGTGAGGGTTCCGTTCAATGAATATGTTATCCACCTTTTTTTTTTTCATCCCAAGATAATTTTTCCCAAGAACAAACTTAACATGGTTCTTGAAAAACATTGTAACTTTGTACGCACAATATTGAGAGATTTACCACGTTATTTTAACACCAAGGACTTATTATAGGTTTTTCTGTAATCTATAATTAAAGAACTATTTTATTTTTTTTTTCAAAATTTTAGGCTCAGTAGTTTCGGAGATAAGAGGAGTAATGGTTAATTGTCATCAGTTTTTCTTAAATAACTTTAAAAATAATTATTTTATAATTACAAAAAAATATATGTTTGAGACCCCCTTAATAAGCCTTTTCATTTGTTATGTCGCACTGTACAGTTTGCTAAACTTTTTAAAATTTTCAAATTTGTCCCCCAAAAGAGACCTTCATAATTATTCAAAATGTATTTATTTACGTTACACGTCCGAAGTCCGAAGTTACACATCAGAAGTCCATATGTTTAGCAAATTTCAACTTAATCGGTCCGTAGATTCGGAGCAAATCGATTGTGATAAATGGACAGACAGAAGAGTTATCCTTTAAGGGTTCCGTTTTTTCAGTTGGGGTACGGAACCCTAAAAAAGCGATAATAATGCTCTACTGTCAAACATTACCGCCAGGTATTAATGCTGCCAGTGGGATGTCACATTTTTTTTGCAATATGAGCGGCACTGATTGCAATATAGAAGAAAACTTGAAATATTACACTGTCAGGTTTTTATGCTGCCAAAGTGATGTCAGATATTTTTGATCACAAAGAGGTATAACATTCTTCTGAATGTATCTACGTAGGCAGGCAGGTGACACATATTTTTGAAGCCTATGCAGCAACCTATATTTTGGCATCGCTTATCTCGTCAGATAGTTTTGGTATTCCTTGGATGCCCCATATTTTTGCTGCCACTTCTATGTGCCTTCCTCAAAATATGATATTTGTCGTCATCTTGACGACAGATATTAATGCATGAATTATAAAACCAGATATTAATTCCGAGCTGTACTATCGGCCAAACTTCCGCATGGTAACCTCTAAGGCCATAATTGCATAGCCCGGCAACATACTCAATCGCCTGATGCATGTCTTTTGGCATAGCTTGCTATGCCTTGGCCTGCCTTTGCCTGCTTGCTTTCAAACCTTTCTCTTTCAAGGCCCACCAAAACACATCCCTGATCATAACTTCCAAAGATGCTACACCCTGTGTACACATAAATACACAAAAGTATCATCTTCGGCCATCTTAGGCTAAGATTTTATTGAAAAAAGGAGGGTGTATGATGCGATCTCGATTCGATTCAACTGATCCCTTATGCTGGAAATCATCACTTATCGTAACAAAAGGCAGTGCAGCTACATAAACACGAACTTTCACTACATCCCAGCATTTCAGCGGAAGATGAAGTGGCGCAGCAAAGTCCCCGGCAACACATCTGTCTGTAAAGTTTTAATAACTATAACTTAGAGGTAATAATGATTGGCACTGATGTAGTTCCTAATTTTATCTAAATCAAAACATAATCAGCGTCTCTTCACATTACGAATGCTATAGATATCACATCATAAAACTATAGTGTTTAGCTGTTGTCTGCTGGTGAATGCTGCGTATACCTGTAACAGGCACACATTCCAGAATTAATATTTGATTATTGTTTTCTTTTTTTTTACAGTGCTGTTGGTGTACCAAATCTATAATCTATAATAAATAATAATAAATACATTCTTTATTGCCATAAACAGGTTACAGAAAAATTGGGACCCTGGCTCCAGAGCTAGGTTAGAGTACCTGTATTTTAGGAGCCAGAAATCTATACATACCTCTATTATAATAATAAAATAGCAACGAAGCTGAAACTGTAAGGTGGTTATTTTTGAAAAAAGTAATTGTGTAAAGTGGAGGAACGAGTCTGATACCGAAAGTATACTTTTTTTTAGAATTTTGGTACGTTTCTCTGCTTGCCTGGGTGTATGTTTTTAATCCCAGTGGGATAAATGTGAGTTCCTGTGGGATAAATACTGACTTCCACGCTGGCGAAGCTGCGGGCAAAAGCTAGTAAATAAATATGTACTCTTCACAGACTGGGCAGTGGGCAGACGGCGCTTTAAGAGGCGATCGATTCGACTCCACCGCTCGCTAAAATTAAACAACGTATGAGATGTAGTCCATATGGCAATCGGCATGCGAACAGATAAGTTTGTATTAAAAATAAAGACTGTAACAATATTTTATAAGAAAAGGACTAATAAGAAAAGGAAGTGAATGAAAGTGGACTTTGTTAGTGAAAAGATCAATCACAACAGATTTTCAGCGTAGTATCAGCGGTAGCTAAGATGATGTCAGGGAGGGCTCACTGAAGTATCTTCATCTATACATTCATGTTGCTCGTCGTGTTCGTCTGCGTAACCACGTTGTTCTTCAAAACTTCGCAACGGATATTAATGCAATTTCGACCTTAATTTAGATAATTGTTTACGGAAGATTTATGTGTATAATGAACTAGCAACCCACCCCGGCTTCGAACGGGTAGCGGAGCATATGTCTACTTTTTTTTCTTGTCGTAGTGTCTTATCAGCCTATTGCGTCGAGCATGGAGTATTTTTAATGTATTTTATTTCTAATCCTGCAAATATTTGAAAAGTAAAGAATAAACAAACTGAAGTATTTCTTTGTATCAATATGCACATGTATATTGATACAAAGAAATACTTCAGTTTGTTTATTCCTAAATTACCCAAGGCTGATAAAATTTTAGTTTTTACTAATTTTGTAATTAGTGTTTAGGTCGGTTTACCACTTTCGCGTAATATAACCGCTTTCGCATATTATTAGCGGCCGATTACACAACGCTGTCGTTATCCCAACGCTCTACCGTTAATTGGGTATCCCAATTAACGGTAGAGCGTTGGGATCACACGTCAACATCCCAATGTTCATACGGTTAAAAACAAATGAAGCAAATCTATGAAATTGTCAGATGATCCCAAAATTATACAAATATCGTTCTGATCATCACTTACAATACTAAAAAAAAATACAAAAATGGTCTATTGTCTATCATATGGTCCCACTACCTATTTATGTTGCACTGGATAAATGAAAATAAATTATGAGTCCTTCTCCATTAGTGGAGTTTAATGTTTTTAAGCTTCAACCACCAGCACCACAGCATCAAACAGCTGTAATCAAACAGCGATGATCACACACCTAATAGCCGAGGCAAAGGTTAGACTCCTATCTTAGCGGCCGTCCGTCAACCATAATTATTTTGTTACGCGTAAATTTGAATCCGTGATATATTAGGTATTCGTTTAAATTATGTCAATGCATATTATAATCTTAACTAAATGCCTAATTTAAATAACATATTTTATTTAATAAAGCTTAATAAATATACCGGCCAAAATAGCTTCGGAAATAACAATGAAATTTTTATCAAATTCTGAGAGATACAAATGGCATGATTTTTTCCGACAACTTCAGCAATTATCGTCATGTTTCAACCAATTTACACAAAACCTTTCTCTTTCTTTTTTAGTTTATCGCGTTTAGACAGACAGACAGACGTGGCGGGCTTTGTTTTATAATAAGTAGTGATAGTGATAGTGGACATAGTGATTAATATAAAATATAACGTGCTGCTGGGGAGTTTGTTCCACCACTTCTTCTTCCCAGCTAAAGCACTAGGAAGTGGTGAAGGGCGGGCATTTTTGGGAGACTGTCTTATGTAACTTTGACGTTGGAAAAGTGCTCATTTTCAGCCTAGTAATAAATTACATTTGATTTTGATTTTGATTGAATATAAAATTAACATGTAATATGAAAGAAATCTCGTTGTTTTGTCAATTACCTAGTAAAAACCATGCGACACACGGTCGGGTCGCTAGTCTTTTATAAAAACAAATGGCAATGACCAAAAAGAGGCTTATGTTCATAGCTGCTAGAATACTACGAGTAACTGAGTAGGTTTAAAATCATTTGGTTTTTAACGAAAGTTAAAAACACAATACATGAACCTCAGTAGAGGTACTCAAAATCAAATTCAAAATATTTTATTTCACATAAACCTACATTGGCACTTATGAAACGTCAGAAGCTAGGTGCACGGTTCCAATCGATGGTTTCCTATGGAGAAGAGCTGGCAAGAAACTCTACGGTTACTGTTTTAAAAATAATTGGCTTTTACAATGTTTTCAAATTACTGTTAATAGGTATGGGAGGACAGTGTGGGCCTGTCAACAAGTACTTAACAAAATCGAAAATGGTCTACAAATCTAGTGTATTACGCCTACAACGTTCTCACATTCACAAAATATAAAAGGATCTATGTAAAATATTAATAAAAACCTATATACCAAAAATACTCTCAGAATTCTTTTCAATAGTGTCCACGCAAGATAACACAATATTACGTAATATAATGCTCTATAAGGATGCACTAAGTGTGTCCGCTGGCGTCGCTCGAGTTACACGTACTAAGTGAAACATGACTCTTCATTGTCGGGGCATGTCGGTATGCGTTGTGTTTGACAAAGATCGGTCAAACATTTTAGAGTCACCAAGAGTTTCGAAAAATAAATGTAAAGAGAAAAATAATTTACGTAGGTTATTATTTTTATATAACATCGTTACACTTTTCAACTTAGTATCTGTTACAAGCAGTGTGCACGGTGGGATTTCCCATCGGCAATTTTTTTAGAGAATTGCACGTAATCCAGGCGTGCAGAGATGATCAAGTCTGAAACTATGATATCGACGATATGTTTCATTGCAAAAGGTAGCAGTTTGGTACCTCATCAGATTTTAGAAAAACTTTTCTGGTCAACGGTTAAAAATAATTATTTATTGGGCTGGCCACTGACAAGTTTTAATTTCGCACACCGACGATAATACTTCCTATAACAAAATAATCCTATCGCCATGATCGTTTCTAACACACGCATTTATACAAAAGAAAGTAAATTAAAAAGCAACTATTCCGGCCACCACACACGGATTGACACGTTAACCCTCAACTGTACACAACTTCGTGGTCAAAAGGACC
The DNA here is from genome assembly GCA_905333075.3 of Atethmia centrago. Taxonomy (NCBI): domain Eukaryota; kingdom Metazoa; phylum Arthropoda; class Insecta; order Lepidoptera; family Noctuidae; genus Atethmia; species Atethmia centrago. The sequence goes on from HG995391.1 coordinate 21,195,237, forward strand.
AGAAGTAACCCTTCACGTGGAGGCAGATGAGATTCAACCCTCCTCGCGCTGTCAAACTGACTACTTTTCCCCGACAATGGTTTGAAACGCATTGTGTGACTTTAGGTCCGCGGGGTCATGTTTGCTGTCCTGACGTGTGTCACTCGCGATGTACACAGTGGGCTACTCTTTGTTGCTTAGTTTGGCGGTTGGAACTTTGTCCGTTTTAAATTCGGCATGAATAAAATGTTACACTTTAAGGTTGCCATAAAAAAAGCGAATATGGTAATAGTTTCGTGATTATGGAATTGAAAACGGTTTTTATTGATTTTGCTTTTGTGATTGTGGCTGAGCGATTCATTTCTAGACCAAGAGTTTAGAGTTTCTACTTCCGTACAAAATCGTAAATAAAAGTAATAATACGAGACTATTATTTGTTACTGTCCCTGCTGCAAAGGTCTCTTCTTGTACAGAGAAGGCATGAGTATGAATCACCACGCTTGCTTCAGACAGGTTGGCGTTCTCGGACTTATAGTAAGTCCAGGTGTCCATACGATAACTCCTTCTGCGAAGCAGTAATTCTCGCGAAGGAGGAGGCGGGACGGTTGAGGGAAAGGCAAATTTCGCGCTCTCTCGCTCCTAGCCGCCGCAGGAGACGCCCTGGGCGTCGGGAATCCCGGGCGGATTTCCGGCCACCGTAGGCGCGGGCTTGCGGACGGTCAGCAATGGGTAGCTCACCGTCCGGTAAGGACCAGGTCCAAATCGACGGCGCGTTGTATTCCACGCGCGCCTCAAAGAGATGTCGTCAGCACAAATGTAGGGGTCCACTAGGGCCGATGCCTGCCGGGGTCGCGGGAAGGTACTAAAGGGTCACCGAGGCCCCTGACAACTGTGTTGTCAACAGGAAGGAATACGGGTGGGTTTTAGTCAGTAAGAGTCTGACACACCCGCCCGCTCCGCCCAGAGCGGGAGAAGTTATTTGATGATTTCCAATCCAAAAAAAAAAAGGTGTCCATACGATGTTTTTCCTTCACTGAAGTCAGTAATGTCTAAGAAAAACTCAAAAGTACATACTTTTGATTAGAAAAATTGTGTAAAAAGTATTTAATGCATATTTAACTTAGATATAGCACAGAAATCTTGATATTTTGATATTTCACCACATTAGTACATTGCCCCCATGCGAAGCAGCAGGTATATGAATAAATTAATAGTTTGAAGCCAGTGAAAAGATCCTCCATCAAACTAGCCAACCCACCAAGTTATCGTAAATAATATTAAAACTTCAATTTCTGTCTCAGGACACCTGCCCTCAAGAGCCGCCATAGTCCTAAAACGTCCGCCTCCTTACTGACAGGATCTTAAGATACTTAAACAGTTAAAGCTCGTTATGTCAAACAGGTGAAAACTTTTAATACTTCCTCTGGGATTAAAGATAACTTTGTCGTAAATCTTCTCAATCTATCTGGCTGTTAATAAACTTTGACTATCGTAGTTAGATTAATTACAGTTCTGGACAATCGGCTGCTCCTAACTCCAGCTCTCAGCCTTCCGTATTGGTCTGACTTAAACCATATTTGAAATACAAAACAACAGATACTAATCTTTAACTTAATAAAATGTCTACTGTGGGTGTAGTGAAAATACTGATAAAGATATCAAAGCAAAAAATTGGAAAAGCGACTTTCAACTGACTGTCAAGAACAAATAAACTTTGTATCCTTAATCAAATCGTGTAATCATTAATCGAATTCATTTACAAATTAACTGCCACCGTTTTCATTGCCAAACATGACCACAACATCAACACATTCAAAATAATCAGACAACCAATCAAAATCCTTGCAGCCACTATAACAGAACAACTGCCAGCCTATACTTGCGGTATTGTACCGCTTGTTTACCGCTCGTGTACCTACCGTGTACCTCTACCGCGCCGATAATACCGGTGACGGCGGTCTGACAGCGGCCGGAACAACTGTGTCTCATTCACGAACAAAAGTATATACACACACATTATACATTGACTTGTGTAACTGTTGTAATTACACACTGGTTTGTTTTCATGTGTGTATGATTGAAATATTCTGAAACTTATTCTCAAATTTTAGTAGCTTAGATATTAGTTGGTGACTTAGAGGTTTAAAGACCTGATTCTGTAAAAGGACCAAGGTTAGCTCCGATAAAGTATAGTTTGCAATGGCATGGGTACCATCTTTGAGAGTTTTGACATTGCGTGGGCGCGTTCCCTGGCGCTGCGGCCAGCCCGCCGGTTGAGCGCGGCCCAAAGGGTCATGGCCATCCGGCTGGTCCGGGGATACCGCATGGTCTCCTGTAAGGCAGCGAGCCTCCTTGCCGGATTGCCGCCATGGGATCTGGAGGCAAAAGTCCTCGCGCACGTATGGAAGTGGCGCTAGGAGGCGAAACGCCGGGGCGTAACTCCGCTGAGGCGAGAAATCGCGGCACAGAGGACGGAGCTCCGGCGGGATCTCATGGCGACATGGAAAGTACGGTTGTCACAACCCAGTGCTAAGCACGCCACGATTGCGGCGATAAGTCCCCTCTTTGAGGAGTGGCTAGAGAGGCGCCACGGCGTCCTCACCTTCTGCTTGACACAGGTCCTCACCGGACATGGCAGCTTCGGGAGGTTCCTGAGTCGGATAAGGCGGGAGGAAACACCCGGGTGTCACCACTGTGGATTGCCCGGAGGACACGGTGGAGCATACGGTGGAGGTCTGCCCAGCTTGGGCAGAGCACCACCGTGTCCTCGTGGAGGCGATTGGTGGCAGAGATCTCTCGTGTCCGGTCCTGGTTCAGGCCATGGTACGGAGCGAGAGGGCATGGGCAGCCGTCACCTTCTTCTCCGTAACGCTCGCGAAGGAGGAGGCGGGACGGTTGAGGGAAAGGCAAATATCGCGCCCTCTCATTTTTTTTTATTTCAAGCTGTATTCCGTAATATTAGTAATAATTTACGGGTCGTTTAATAAACCCTACCTCTTTTGGTATTCCATTTGAATAATAATGAAGTTGTGCCGATTTGAAGTCGCCTGGCTTCCATTGAATATTTAATGATATCGCTAATGAATGAAACAAAACGGCACTGCTTTACAACTTTACTTGACACATAATTACTTATTTATTTATTTAAACTTCTCGCACACAATTAAGTACAAAGGCGGACTTAATGCCTTAGGCATTCTCTACCAGTCAACCAAGGGTGGCGAAGAGATAAGATGGCAGATGCTCTGAGCGGAAATAAAAATAACGAAAAATATTAAATATAACATAATAGATTATAAATAGAATAAGTACAGAAATACATAAATAGGTTACAAGCATAAAATACAAATACATACATATTTACTACAATATATACCTACATTATACATATATATACATAAAAATTCAAGGAAAAGAGATACATAATTGAGATGACTCTACGCTATTTGTTTTGAAAATAACTCTGCAATTTCCGCTTAAATGCATACCGACTGGTGGCCGTCCTGATATCAAGAGGAAGCGCATTCCAAAAAAGAATGGACTGAATATGAAAGGAAGAATGAACAAAGTCAGAAGTATGAGAAGGACAGAGTAGAAGAAGGTTGTTGAAAGAACGCAGACTTTTAGCGTGCGAAGAACATAGATATTGGAAGTGAGATATAAGATAAGACTTAAAGAGATATTTGAGATTTCAGAATTGAAGTACGAGTACATAGTACTCGTACTTCAATTTCCAAAAGCCAAACTTCAACAGAATTTGCTTCAGACTTACAATGAGAACAATAAATCAAGTAAAATAACAAGTCTCGAATATTCTGAAAACCAACGTAATTTAGTTCTATACAATCATTTAGTCCGACATTGTTGGAAATGTTCATAAAATCAGCCGACTATGGGCTCTACGCCGTAACAGAGTAGCACCGTAGCGGCGTGGCGGGCCTACGCCGTAGTGGTTATAAGGGTTGTGCCATTATTATGATAATAGGCTATTATGGCAGATATCATAATCTTAGCAAGAGTGACTGAGATCTTTGGGGAGGGGTTACTTTATTAATTAACTCCGGACCACTTACATAATTATTTTCTATTTTGCTGCTAGAATATTTAAAGTGGTGTTTTACAGCAATTCCGTTAGATGTTGAGACAAATTGACTTAAAACTTAATGGGCGAAATATTTTAATGTCCGAAATCTAACTTAGCTAAGTTAAAAGTATTTGAGAATCGTAATAGCGTTTTTTTTTTACTTAAAGGCGTTTTTAATAAGTACATTAGCGAGCCCTTTGAATTACAAAAATAACCTGGTGGCTGAGATCTAACTTTCTAACTTACTTGGTTATTTAATATCAATAAATTACTAAGAAGAAAAAAAAATCCTATAAAAATAATAATAATATGTCCCATTTAAAATAACCGGTAAGAAACCACGTCCACTCTCGAAAACTAATCCATAAAATATAATAATAATAATAATAATTCTTTATTTTGCTAAAAAGTGAACAATAACACTAGTAACTATGATACGCTAAGAGCTGTGTTACCAGTAATCACAAAGCATGATTGACACACAACCTCAAACTACTTATAACTTTAAGTGCTTATGAAATATAGTATACAGCAACGAGTGTTCGACGGTGACAAATTGCGGGAACTTTGTGGAGGCTCGAAGGACCAGAAACTTTGGTCCTTAGGTCCCTAGGGCCAATATTTGTGGCGCTCTAGAGCCCAATGTTTGCGGGGCTCGGAAGGCGGGTGTTTGTTTTGTCTGGGTTGTTTGACCTAAGGGCGGAGCTGTCAATACTCTCTGGTCATAAGTGCCTGAGTTTAGGGATCGTGTTTTTCTTGAAGAAAAGTTGTTGGTTAATTGTTAGTTAATTACTAATTACTTCAAAATCAACCGAAGATAATGTTATTCGCAGATAGAGGTCAGTAATCTTTAATATAGACCGACGGTCACAAAACCTTGACGACGTGAATAACTCTATTCTTCAGGTCCAAGATTGGTTTATGGTAAATAATTTGGTAACTGCGTTGCTAGTTTGAATAAATGACTTTTGATTTTGATTTTATTGCTGACATTGAACCAATCTTTATTTTGCAAAAGGGAGCTGTTGTAACTACGTGACCGCGAATCTCTTAGGGAACTATTTAATAAGATTAATAAATAGAAAATACTACGTATGTAAGAAAAAAACTACATCTTTTAAATAAAATAAGTGATAGACATAACTTGAATACTAGAAATAAAGATAAAATAGATCAACGATTTTTCTGATTATCTAAAATACTATTACATAATCTGACCAGCCTCTCTAAAAAAAAAAGAAATCTCTTTTTTGGGGTACTGTGTAAATGTCACAACAAAATACCTTGTGACCAATCAAATGAAAGAAAATATAAAACTCATATTATAAGTACACGGTGTAAACAAGAATATTACAAACTTGTCCTGCTCAATAGGACAATCTAGAGTCTAGACAAAATCAAACTGGTTGTTAATTTAATTGTATAATTTATTATTTTGATGATCTTTATTTTACATTCAGTGACAATTACCTCACACACTGACTTATTACTTGTTAAAATTTTATGAAAATCATCTACTTTTACAATATTTGTAAATACGTGAGCACCATGTAATCTATCAGTTAGTTAATGTATCTGTCATTGCTTAATTTTTTATTATTTTTACTTATTGTTATGTAGTAATTTCATTTTAGGTGCATCGCCTTCATATACCATTATATAACTAATGTATACAAAATATTGTAAAACATTTTAAAGGAGTAAAGGCGGAGTTTCTTGCCCATTCTTCTCCATACGAATCTACGTTTTAGAAGGGGCAACTAGAATCACTTCTATTTTGTGTAAATTTTGACGTCCAAAAGTTATATGTGCCTATTTCAAATAAATGATTTGACTTTGTTAGAGGCGTTAATAAGTTAAGTAATTTTGTTTTCGAAGATGTAATGTGATCATCGTTTTTAGGGTTCCATAGTAATCAAGGAACCCTTATAGTTTCGACATGTCTCTCTGTCTGTCTGTCTGTCTGTCCCGACTGTAGCTCAGAGACGCTTAGTACTAGAAAGCTGTAATTTGGCATAGGGCATTTTTAGGGTATCTCCTCCCTTGCACGTAATGTGGCTATGATATTTTAAGATCGGATAAGCCAAAATTATTTATTAATTCCAAAATTATTGTGGATCTGTGAACACCACATTTCGATTCAAGGATCCACTTGCGTAATACGAGTATTAAGCATTAAAGTGCTAATTTTTGATCGCCAGTACTGAAGATTATCCAGACTAATTCTTAATTAGTTTACTTAAAAGATGATAGGTCTTACCTTTGAAGCGCGGAGGGTTTTCTGACTTGAAGAACGGTAGCCCGTCTACAGACTGACCGCGGTACTTATAGAATAACCTCTCAGAAAGTTCGATCAGTACGGTTGCCTTTTAACCACAATACTGTTTATTCTATTATACTCGGTACAATATAAATCACTCTATATTTTCCTTTCATTTTTCTGAAAGCATACTTAATAAGTAATAATACAAGAGACGGTACCTTCCAACAAGAATAGAAATTATAGTTTTTAAACAATGCAGAAATTCTTAAAAGAAAATATCCTAAGCACAGTAGTAAGTTAATATTGTGTGTATCAGCAATATGTGCTTTATAATATTAAATTGAATAAAAGTATGAAAGTTTATTTTCTATACAATGGACGTCACAGCCAGGCTTTGGTTTTACGACAACAATACTAATAGCAATGGGTTAAAGCGATTGTAGGTATGTGTAGAAACTGTTTCAGTTGGATTCATCATCATCATCCACAGCCCGACTTTACCCAGTGCTGGGCAGAGGCCTCTGTTTTATTATGCTAATCCCCACCACGTCCACAATTCAGTTTGATAAGTACATAATCAACCATAATATTGCCACTGCTGGACACAGATCAGGACACTGATTAGTATAATTACAAAAACAAAAGTACCGGTGCTGTGATTCGGTGTTCGGTTCATGTGTGGAAAAAATATTGGCAACGTTATATTTTTGGACCTGTGAAACTTTAAAAAGCGTATAACGTTTTCGGTAAATGATACAAAAAATATAAGTTCAGGGATCGTAGGAGTATTTAAAGTTTAGTTACTTATAACATTCCAGGTCCACTACAAAATAATTATCATAAGATGATGAGGACAAGTGAATCTCAGTTTCATTAAGGGCCTTTTTACAACCGTTATAACAATCAATCAACTTTTATCCACTTTCAATGTTATATTTATTTTATCTGATTCAGAGATCAACAATAATACTTTTATAGAAATTTACAAGAGTCAACAAAATTATGATAAACCTGAGATAAAATACTCTTAAACTCACTGGCAAATAAAATAAAAGACTCGATTGGTATTTATTTAAGCGTTTGCTCGCTGAAGAATGGTCAGACACTATTATTATTTCTCACGCGACACTTTTTCCGAATCTGACGTTGATTTTCTAACAGTTTATGTCATAAGTTCATAACACAAGGCCATTCGTTTGCGCATTTACTCTTGATTGTGGCGGATTGGGTAATCTGTGTTGAGGGCTTAAAAGCAAGAAAGATTAGCATTTGTTTGGCAACAGTTCATGAAACCCGGAATAACTTAACATTGTAGTTGTAAAACATGTTCTCCCATATACCGATATATACCGATATATACCGATATATATGCTACAATCAATTCTCCAACTGCAAATTTATGTTGGTCGACTATTACTCGTCAACTTGTAAAGCCTACTTAGCTGTGATAGTTTTCCTTTTAATTTCAATAAATGTACTACTACTGCCATACATTTTTCACATCTCCATATAATACAGCCATTTAGCTGGCCGGGGGGAGGGGGGGGGGGGGGGGGGGGGGGCACTTGACTCTTGAAATTAACACATTAATGCTTAATATTACGCAAGCGATTCCTTGAATCGAAAAATAGTGTTCAATATCATCCCCACATTACGTGCAAGGGAAGTACCCTAAAACTTTTTTTTTCAAGATTTTATATAGCACTTTGTCGGCGTGATTAATATGTATACCTATGCACCTTGTTTACTACAGTACTCTAAAAACAGAACCGTCATATTCGTTTGATAAGTTCTCCTTAACTACTCATCTGGCCTACCCTAGTACCCTGAGCACATTACCTGAATACGTCTCAACTCGAGGCAACTTGTTACGTTTAAACATGCATGCGTCTCCGAAACACGTCGCAATTGATCGCGCACCGTTCGGCGGCGAGCCATCATCCATCACGGACGAATTGGAGGGAACAACAGCGAATAGATTGATGCGATAAGACGGCACAGGTAGGAAGGCATATTTAAATCAAGCACAGCTATGATAATTCGAGCATATCATTGTTCTACTGTAGTGGAACGCGTCTTGTCTTAAAGATAAGGTAGATGTAGGTATAATATACTTCTATGCGAGCGTGTACCATGAGATAGTAGTCAATTGCGAGCCCTTTTTGTGTGTGATGGTGATTTCAGACCATTGAAACTTGGATTTTAGAATCAGAATCAGAATCTTTATTTATAAAACACAGGTATTTACTTAATGGTGTTAGGTTAAGAGACAGGCTAGAATCTGTAACCTGGTCCTTAGGAAGTTGGCCCTATGGTACATACAATGTATGCTCATGATAGAACAGCATCCATTTTATGAGAGAGCGACTAACTGTAAGTGCCTACCTTAGAAGTGTCGTTTATTATCATAACGTAGTATGACAAAATAATTAATTAATTCTGCCCTAATACGATGTAACTAATCGCAGCTCACGTTGATCATATGAATCGCAACCCATTCAGACTGTTAATTAATATTTTAGTTCACTCTGTAACTTACAACTCTGTTCTTCAGTTAGTTCGTTCGTTAATGATTTAATTTCGACATCGCGCTCTGAATGACTAGTGTTTATAGATGCGATGGGATAAAATAATGTTTACATTAAAGGGAATAATTTAATAAGCACCAAATACTTTCTCCAACCCGGTCACCATGGCAACCAACTAACAGAATCAAAAAATCCAACTTTAAATGATCAAGTACAGTCAGCGCCGAATAGAACCGATCTCGAGCTCGCAAAGTGGAAATTATTCGCTTTGCCAATTCACAGATTAGTTTTAAGAGGTCCTAAACACGAGTTAGTCGATTCGGATAGGTAATTAGTTTAATTCGAACGATTTGTTAGGCGAGGTCTCACCACAGGCGAAGCGAAGTGTCACCGCAAGCGGCGAGCGACGCGTGTGTTTTGAAGGATCGGTTTAATTGAGACCTTTTAGAGGAGGTTAGATTGTTACCTAATTAATGAATTTTGGGTCGTTAGTTGGTAATGTTTTCTGCTAACTTGTAATAACGGGTGTACGAGTAAGTAGGCCATGTAAGAAGCCGAGTGTCATATTATGTTTCATAATTTTGTAAAATACCTGGAAACCGAATGGTCTAATATTGGTGTCCAAAATAAAACTTGCTTTTGCACAAGTATTCGTAAAAAATATATATATTTATGCTTTTTTGTGGGAAAGCAATTTTCTTTTATTAACATCTATTTTTAAAAACCGCCGTCACCCGTCCCGTTCTAAACACACGTGAGCATAGTTTTGTTCTGTTTTGTTCGTACCAAAAATAAAAGTCACTCCCCAGCAATTGTCTTGTTTACATAATCAGCCTATAATGTTCCCACTGCTGAGACGCAGGCCTCCTCTCTGTGCGAGGCAGTAGGCCTTAATACACGCGGGCCTAGTGCGGGTTGATAGATGTCACATATTGTCTTCGAATTTTTGGTTCTAGGACATGCCGGTTTCCTCACGATGTTTTCCGTCCTCACCGTTTTGAGAGCAGTGGGGATGAAATAATTTACACAAAGTAAAGCGCCTGTCTAGGTTCAAAGCTACGACCTACAACTCGTAAGTCGCGGCCGTTCCCACTGGACCACCACTGCTCTTGTCTCCTGTCTTTTTGTCTTATTTAGTGTTAGTCGATAAGACGAACATTATGCGTATACTTCGGCTTATTGATGGGGCTTTTTACACTCTGTGCGTTGGTAGGTCCGACTTGACGGAGGTATGACGGAAAAGGACGCAGATGTGACCCACGCAGGATTAGTTAGGCGCCGCACAAGTACGTGACAACGGTATTTCCTAATACCGTTGTCACGTACTTGCGCGTCGTCTAACTAATCACATGCTGGAGAATGAGGTGGCTTTAGGAGGGCTGGACGTCAATGGAAGTTTATAAGCTGATTTGATAAAATATTGTAGTTCAGTGGACTTATAATGAAAATATTTTACAGTACAGGGTTTTAGAAAATCGGGTAGGTCGTATCACGACGCCGACGACGACGACGCACGTGACACGTCTTGTGCGTGCTAGAGAGTACAAAATAAGCACTTGTGCTTGTACTCTACAGTACAGTAGATAATCAAAGAAATACATATACACAAGAACCATTTATTTACACATTTAATTCAAACATAAGCTAACGTTATAGTTTAGTTAAGCAGTTGCAGCACAGTTTAACGTTCGCTGTATTCTCTCCTAGAAACGCTTCCTCTAGAAATCCTGACACTTGAACCGGGCTTGAAGCCAAATTCCAGCGCCAGCGGTAACCAGGCGCACTCGCAACCTGCTCTGACTGTGGGCTTGTACTGTCGGGTGTAGCCTACCCTTCTGGTGGATGTCGATGAGCTGGTCTCGTTCTCTGCCACCATTGCAACCATAGTTATATAAAATAGCGGTGCTCGAGATGCACTGGCTGTGTTCAATCGTGCGCGTTCCTCGTGCAGACGATCAAGTTCTGCAGAAATTTGACGACTACTCTACTATCAATGGCGCCACCGCGTGCGATACGTAACGTACAAAACTTGCGTGCAAGAGCTCGGGTAGCAAGAGGTAGACATTCTGGCCCTCAACGACCCGCTTGAATTCGGCGGAACGCGTTCTCTAGCATGCACATGACGTTTTTCGTACTACACTTGCGTACATCAGCCTACCCGATTTTTTTTAATGTTCCGAATGGTTCGAATAAGGTACAGAACAATTGGAAGAGTTACCTGGAAAATTCGGGAAAAACTGGAAGTTCTTTTTCTATAGGGTTTTTGTATGAACTTAAGAGCATATTTTAGGACAGGACAACGTCTGCCGGGTCAGCCAGTTACAAAATAATAGTAAAGAAAAATAGATTCAATAATTATGCTTCCTGAGGTGGCATATTAAGGTTTAAGAATAGCCTTGGCATAATAATAATAATAATTTAATTTAATAAGGAGTTACACGGGCGCTTCTATCGGGCTCTTCATGAGCTCGATGTTGATTTCTTAGCTTCCGTATCCTGGCTACGTTTTGGGGACCTTTTCGGGGAAACTGAAGGTTTTGTCTGTGCAATTATGGACGAAGTTATCTTGACGAATAACTACCGGAGACATATTATGAAGGACGGGACGGTTGACGTGTGTCGGGCATGCAACCGTCCAGGTGAGTCTATCAGACATATTATCTCTGGTTGTTCTCGTTTGGCTAACGTCGAGTACTTGCACAGACATAACCAAGTGGCTAGGATTATTCACCAGCAACTTGCTTTAAAATATAAACTTGTGAACTCTGAGGTACCGTATTACAAGTATTTTCCCGACCCAGTTCTCGAAAATGACCATGTCACGTTGTACTGGGATCGGTATATCATTACTGACAAGACTATTGTCACCAATAAGCCTGATATAGTGGTGATAGACCGATTAGCGCGCCGCGCAATGATAGTCGATGTTTTTTCCACATGACGAAAACCTCGTGAAAGCTGAGAAAGAAAAACAAATAAAATATCTCGACTTAGCACACGAGGTTGTTGACATGTGGAATGTGAACTCAGCTGTCATTGTGCCGATTGTCGTAACGGCCAATGGCCTGATGGCCAAAATCCTCAACGAAAATCTCTCGAGGCTCTCGTTAGGCGGTTGGATCAAGGGCCTGATTCAGAAGGCAGTACTCCTCGATACGGCTCGCATTGTGAGGAGGTTTCTATCTCTGGAGCCCTAACCACCGGCAGCTTGGACCCTGCTCCCGACACCGGCGGACCACTATTTTTTATATTTTTAAATGTTTTTTTATATCTTTTTTAAGAAATATTTAAAAACATATTTTATAAGTAAAAAGATAAATAAACGCCATAATAATTTATTTGGTTGAAATATGGTGTTTTACAAATCTTAAAATACAAATAATAAATGGTTCTACATATTCCTCCACCTCCGACATGGCCATGATTCTAAATGAATAAACAATATTAACAATTATAGTAATTAAATTATGTTAACGAACTAATTCAAATGAATGTCAATTTATAAAATTACAATGTCAAAGACATTAAAAAGGAAAAAAATTTTTTGAAGAATACAATTACAAAAGTATTACATTCACGGCGGTCTTAGCATTGTAAATGAGTAAGGTTGGGTAGTAAAATGTCTGTGAGTCTTAGATACATTTTGCTTATTAGGTCAAAGGGTGAGGAAACATTTAATTTATTGTTTTTTTTTTGTTGTATACTTTGAGTATAATAATTACCTGAACTTATTAAAGCATAAGAATAAGAATAAGAAATTTTATTTTCTCGAACATGTGTATACATACAAAATGAAAATAATACATGCATGCAAGATCTTAATAAGAGTGGCTCACGACATGTCTGCCATTTCTCATGGCGTGCAAATATCTAGGTACAATTATTATTATTGAAACAATGATTTTTAAATTTTACACTTATACATTAAAATATCAGTTATGGTTAAGAATATCTTGTTACACACCAATATTACCTCAGTGATACGCATAACTATCTTACACCCTATTTCTATATGGGACTGTAATGAAATGTGACTGTATCTAAAGTAGTCCTGAAGTGCCAAATATTTTTGCAATTAGTGTGCCTTACAACTACTATGTCTTTGCTTGGTGTCTTCTGTTTAAAAACTATTATGTTCTCGTGATATTCAAAATTGTATAAATATGAGTATGTAAAGGGTAAAGGGTAGGGTAAGGGGTATGGGTAGGGTTATTTCGCTCTAGCCCGCTATTCGCTAAAAGTGTGGCCTTGCCTTAACTAATTTACTCGCGTGCCTCTAAACAAGGTAATCCAAAGCTTTCTCCTGAACATTAATTAAGTGATTTTTTACTAAAAGAGCCGAAACACTTTGATTTTGTTAAAATGTATCACCATTTGCCTAAGTAATCAACGTTTTAATTAATTTGAAATATTTTTAATTACCTAAATTCTTTTTTGTTTTGCGCTGATTTTTTTTTGACTGGTGTAAAAGAAAAAGAACAACTTAATTATTTCAAAAGGTACTTTCGTGATACTGTTTAATTTTTATCAACTTTTAAAACCCAGAGCTATCACGGTGATTAGGTTTTATTTTTCAATTTCAATAAATCTTTGAGGGATTCAATTTATTTAGTTAATTAAGCCACTGACTGTATCCTAAATAATTTCAAAGCTGCGAACTTTGGAATGTTCCAATATCCTCACGCGTGTGGGTTGACGTATATTTTGGCGGGAAGCTAGTGGTGAAGTCATCGCATCGATCATGGCCGCCGCGTGATGATGACAAGTCTTTTATAACAAAGATCCTATTATCAGCCCGCCTTCTGTAACCGAATCCGCGATGAAAAATTGTATGGCGAGAGTTTTCACAAAAATTAAAAATGATCACGACAACAGATAAAAATGAAGCTCGATGCTTCATTTTTAGTAGGGTGCGCGGCAGCACCAACAGTTTCCTGTCTATGGTAGCAAGCAGACTAGATAGTGCGTTTGTGAACCACTGCTGCAGGGGATCGGCCGTCCTATCACCTTGCAGCAGTGATGTCTCATATTGTTTACGTTTGTGTTAATGTTTTGCTAACATAGTTTGTAAGTATTTTGTTACTAACACGTTCAGTCTTGTTACTCGAATTAAATGAATTATTATTATTTATCTGTTGTCGTGATCCGACCCGATCGTACAGGTTATTTTTTAATTGCATAGGTATTTATATGATACATTGGTGTCATCTTTATCGATATTATTTGGGGAAAAAATTCCGGCATAAATTCCTTTAAACAAGTGAAAATGTAACGTTTTCCTGTCAAAATAGTTTGATAACAAGAGAGAAGCCTATAGAACATTCCTTTTGTGTCAATAACGCCACATTGTCCTGATCAGTGGCAATGTAACGATCTTCAAATCTTCTTGTAGCGGCCGTTTCGCAGACATGCCTACCTGCATTCAGCCATAGGAAACATACCTGTAACATGAAAATAACATTATCAGAAATAATATTCACGACAATTAATGAAAACAGCATAATATCGTAGTAGGTACCTCCATGTTCCAAAAAGTTTTGTACGAAAAAGAAAACATCGTCTAAAATATTATTAAGTAGGTATACACGGCGCGTTTTGTCAGCAAATTACAAGTTCAGTCGCTTGTAACACGCAATGTATCGGAAACAATGCGAAGACGTAATAACTGCGACACATAGTTCTTATAGGCGCCCACGTCTTACTGCATATCGAGTTCCATATCATAAGAAAAATATTGGAATACTAGGTTTTAAAATTATAACCTAGCTAAAACAAAAAAAACTACAATTTAACCATTGTCACCGTGAAGAAAGATTTACCAAATAACCACACTTGGTCAACAGTCAGGGTCAGTCATTTATAATTTAGCAAATTGACAACTTTGCCATTTGATACAACTCGCTTTAGCATGGCTTTTTTTTTCTGGATGGGAAATCATCAAATAACTTCTCCCGCTCTGGGTGGAGCGGGAGGGTGTGTCAGACTCTTACTGACTAAAACCCACCCGTATTCCTTCCGTTGCCTGTGTTGCGGGGGCCTCGGTGACCCATTAGTACGTTCCCGCGACCCCGGCAGACATCGGCCCTAGTGGACCCCTACATTGTGCTGACGACATCTCTTTGAGGCGCACGTGGAATACTACGCGCCGTCGACCTGGGGCTGGTCCTTACCGGACGGTGAGCTACCCATTGCTCACCCGGGATTCCCGACGCCCAGGGCGGACGCCCTGCGGCGGCTAGGGGCGAGAGGGCGCGAAACTTGCCTTTCCTTCAACCGTCCCGCCTCCTCCTTCGTGAGCATTACTGCTTCGCAGAAGGAGGTGACGGCTGCCCATGCCCTGTCGCTCCGTACCATGGCCTGAACCAGGGCCGGACGCGAGAGATCTCTGCCGCCGATCGCCTCCACGAGGACACGCCGGTGCTCTGCCCAAGCCGGGCAGACCTCCACCGTATGCTCCACCGTGTCCTCCGGGCGATCCACACAGTTGTCACCACCCGGGGCTTTAGCATGGCTATGGTGGTTATTGCCCTTTCCCTAAACAATAAACTATGTATGGTTTTTCGTTATTGGAACAGTGATTCAGGAGACTTTCTATTTCAGTTTTTGAAATAAAGAATGATAAAATATGTAGGTGGGTCAATGGTCGCTATTCCCATGCTTAGCGATTCGAGTATAGTCTAGACAGTTGTGATTTGAAAATACGGACAATTTAATTCGGTAGTCAATTTTCTGAACAATTAATTCCCTGACTTTACATAATCATTTTAAGGCGATTTTCAACTTACAGCCTTTTGACAGTTATTTTACCGCTGACAGCAGCAACGCAATAGCGACCTTATTTATCGTTTTACAGATCACTGTGGTTGTGACAGTGATGCAGACGTAAAATATCTGTGAAAGGACTATACAGTTTCAGAAAGCCTTACACAAAACATAAGATTTTCCTAGCTTCATCGAATTATTTCTGTGATACATCGACATGGATACTCAATCTAGTCTCAAAACATTTTTTCGTTCACACGCATGAGACGATAAAATTCTATCCCGTCCTTTAGCGTTCAGCATGAAATATGAAGATAAATTAATGTATTGAGAATAATAACACTGCGACGTTGAGGCCGCTATATTGTGTCAGATATTTTGCGCTCGTAAACTCATAATGTAAAGAATTTACTTGTAAATGTATTAGTCTCGGCTTAAAACGTATTTTCTTAAAAAGTCTTCATAAATATCGGAGTTTTGTGTTTAATGTGTATGTTCTTGAAATAAAAACTGAGGTTACGTATTTTTTGTGCAGAATGTTCATCGAAGTGTTTAGTGACGGATTTTGTGTGTTCAGAATAATTCAGTTCTTCTTTTGGATTTCATAGTAAATAATAATGCCTTTCTAAATTTGTTGTTCCCAGTAGGTGGCAACGTTAATCGATCTTAATCCAAGCAATTCAGTTTAAATTGCATTTTATCAATACCCACCTAGATTTTTTCGAATATCATATGAAGAAATTATTCCACTTTGATAGTGTGAAGTTACAGATCTGACCATACTGGTCAACTTGTATAATTGTACCTAGATAAAAAAGTTACACGTAGATAAAGCCTTTCAATTAAGACCTCTCACTAAAAATAAATTGACATTTTTAAATAATAATGTTCTAAGCAATCTTACAATAGCTAGTTTTGACTCACAAGACCCCAATTTAAACTACGGTACATTCTACAGTTTGCCAAGAATTCAATAAAGCGTGTCCTGTGAAAAAAGTTACAATCAATACTAAACCAAAATTTAAGCATTAGAAAAAGCAGAGATATTTTATATAATTTGCACTACGAGAAATTATTGACTTCTGATCAAGCCTTTCATAATTATGTCAGAAACTATTCTAAGATATTCAAAAGAGTCTGCGCTCATTCTAAATCTAAATTAATAAGTAGCAAAATTTGTATTTCTAATAATAAAATAAAAACTGTGTGGCAGGTAATTAACAAAGAAACTGGAAACTTAAAACAGCGATATCAGAATGAATTGTCTTTAAAAATTAATAATGAAACCATTACAGATACGTTAAAAGTTGCTGAGACACTAAAAAAAATGTAAATGTATTTACCAACATCCCAATAGAGGTTACAAAATCTCTCTCCTTATTACATAGCTGAATCTCTTCTCAAAAAACACTTATCTAAGGACATTCCAAGTTTTGAATTCAAGCTCATTTCTATTGTCACTATTAAGAAGGCATTCAAAAGTCTTAACTTAAAGAAAACTGAAGACTTATGGGGGATTTCCGTTAAGGTTCTTGGAGATATCATTGACACAATAGCCCCTGTCCTAACTGGCATAATTAATCCATGTTTAGACGTTTCCTGATTTAATGAAACATAGTAAAGTAGTACCAATTTTCAAATCGGGTAGTAAGAGTGATCCCCTAATTATAGACATCTGTGCTGTGTAAAATATATAAAAAATCATGCTAGACCAGATGCTGTTACATTTCAATTCAAATGGGATTTTACATAGTCGCCAGTTTGGTTTCGAAAGTTAGGCCGACGATTGAAGCAGAAGTAAAACCCATCAGTTACATTTTGGAATCCTGTGAGAAATCCCAGGATTGCATTGGTATTTTCTGTGACCTCTCAAAAGCGGTCGACTGCGCTGACCACAATACACTGACTTATAAATTACACCATTCGTGGACAAGCTGCTGATCTTGTTCTGTCCTATGTATCAAACAGGCAGCAAAAAGTAAACGTTAACGGAGGGACGTCCTCGGGGTCTCTAGTAAAGATGGGCGTGCCCCAAGGTTCGATTCTTGGCCCTTTCCTATTTCTAGTTTATATTAATGATCTTCCTTACATGATGGATAACATAACGGATATAATTCTATTCGCTGACGACACTTCTCTTATTTTTAAAATAGAAAAGATACGGATGTCATACACGACAACGATAGTCTGGCTGTTCTTTCGAAATGGTTCGCAGCCAATAATCTTATAACAAGTTGATAAAGTCGGTTACAGAACTTAGCGGTGGAAAGTTTAAAACCCACATCAAACGTATCCTTATCAAAAACGCATATTATAAGATTAAAGACTACGTTGGAGACAAGGAAGTTTGGCAATATTTCCTTCTGCACATGTGGCTTCCCTGGTACGTCATAAACGGCATAACTATGTAAATGTCTATTAACTGTTCCCCAAATATGATGTTTTTTTTATACATACTTTTTTGACATAATCTTTTCATTATTTTACATTATATACCTACAATTTTGATAGATCTAACTATTTGTTAGTGACTTTTGTGGACAGGATATTAATTCAGACTTTTATAGATGTAATGGCAAACATGTAATTTGGTTTAAATAATTTTTATTTTTATTATAGTATTCATATTTTACATGGATTATTTTTTATTTTGTGAATGTGGGAACGTTGTAGGCTTAATAGACTAGATTTGTAAACCATTTATCTTTTGTTAAGTACCTGGTACTACTTGACAGGCCTATACTGTCCTCCCATACCTATTTACACTGTGATTTGAAAACATTGTAAAAGCTAATTATTTTTAAAAGAGTAACCGTGGAGTTTCTTGCCGGCTCTTCTCCACAGGAAACGCCCAATTGGAACCGTGCACCTATCTTCTGACGTGACATAAGTGCCCATGTAGGTTTATGTGAATTAAAATATTTTGATTTGATTTACGCAAGTAAGAATTAACAATTCATCATTATATTACCCCTATCCCAATTCATTTGTGGTCGGAGCAACAACTGTATTTTTCATGCACACTCCTCTATTAGTCGTCATTTTGGTAGCCTAGGACTGCGTCAAAGATCCTGTGTGAGTCTATCCATCGTTTCTTTGGTCATCCCCTACTCTTATAGTCATACAAATTCAAACTCAAAACTTTCCTTACGAGAAGAAGTAAGAATCATTAAACATTTCTTGGCATGGGGTTCGAACTTGCGACCTTTAGTACAGAAACTGAACCTATCAGTGCCTATTGTCCAACTTCTAACCCTGACCACCCTGGGGCATAGCGTGATCATAATTAAAGTACGACATAACTGGCGTGGGCTGGCTAATCGCCACGTATCGTTGGCACGGGTATCGAACCGCCGACCATTTGGCTCGCCTCGGTAACTACTCCACCACTTTAAGCGAGACTTGTTTTTATTTATTGAGAAACAAAAAGTCGCATGCCCCTATTAATATTGTAAGAATACTAGATTATGTGATGGTACGAGTGATACGAGATATCAAGGACACAGCACGGTCGTGACTGCCCAGTGGTTAAGGACACAGCACGGTCGCCTCTCATGCACCAGGTTATGGGTTAAAATTCGGGTAAGTACCAATGTGACTAAAAAGTCAAAAACAAGATAAACTCAGAAAGTTCATATGAATTAAAATAATTCATATGAACTTTCTGAGTTTATCTTGGATATCACAAAACATCGTGAGGACACCTGGACTTATCTACACTAATAATAAAGTTTGAACGCGCTAATCTCTGGAACTACCAGTTGTATTTGCAAAATATTTTTGCATTTGATAGCCCAATTCTTGAAGAAGGTGTAGGGAAGGAACGCTATAGGCTATTTAACATCACGCTACAACCTTTAGGGACCGAGCAAAAAGCAAGCAAAGATGAAGTAACAGTTCACGCGGATGAATTTGCGGGCAGAAGCTAATAGTCGATAAAATCAAAATGAATTAAAAGTCGATTTTTGAGGTCGAGGTTAGTTGCCTCTAAAGTCTGCCTGCAAAGGGTGCGCCAACAAGGTATCGAACCCAGGACTCCATGTTCAGCAGTCGCATAGTGTGCCCAAATTCACCAATGAATGTTTTCTATATCGAATTTCAACCTTCAACAAAAAACAGGCCTGCACTATAAAATCGCTCTCCAATACAACATTGTTCCACTCGCCAAACCACTTAACTACAAATACTCGTGTACAGACCTAAAGTGGTTGTAACCAGTGGCGTCCTGTTGACGAGCCTCATTGATTGACAGTGCGGACACATGTGCTCTGTTTGATGGTATCCTAGTGCTTCTTTACGAGGGCATGTAGGGTAGCTCCTGAATTGCCGTTTAGGCACTAAATTTTCGTGTGATTTTTTAGGTTTTATGGTAGCCTAGTAGTATGGTGGACTGGCCTTTTGTAATAATGGTGGTTGTGGCAATAATGTCTTTTTCCATGACACCCCTCAGGCAGAGAAAATTTTGTACCACACGTTTAGCACTAAAATCTCAGATATCGGGGCAAGCCTAAGCATTGCCTGACTCGGGAATTGAAATTATGACTTTACGAGCGCACATGCATTTGCGAACTGATCAGATGATTTTGACCAGAAAATATTTATTTATTTATTATCCTTTATTTTCAGTTTCCTCTTTACTAGAAAGAATCCAAAAATAATTCAAGGACGTATCAATTTATGATGTTTGCCTCTGTCGGCATTTCGCGGTATTACCCGACTCGGCCCTTCGCAGCGTGGCGGGATTATCCGAACCCACCGCTTAGCGAGCGCCACAGTAAGTGGTTTTAAATGTTATCCCTTTTGTGCGTTTAAGATTTTTTTACGAAAATGGCGGTAAAAGTGAACACTCTGCGTTTGTTTCACTTTTTTAATCCATTCGGTGGAGGTTTTACGTTGTCAATACTTGAAGGTGTTTTGGTAAAAAAATATGCGTAGAATATTGCCAAATTCAATTCCAGTAGAAAAATTGTACTTTACTTAGTTTTTAGAATCTATCTGCAGAAAACTGGTAAAACAATGTGTCAGCCCTAACAATAGGTAGGCAAGTGGCGAGCGATACCGAGTGATTCCACGCGACCCCGAGTGGCATTGTTGGAGACGTATTGTACGTATTGAGTGCTCGAGATGAGCGAAAAGTGATAAATACTGGTATTAATATACCTACTAGTATACAGCCGCACTAGGTGAGACTGGGCAGCTGCTAACAACTTGGCAGAAATTCGTGTGATGTTACGTAACACATAATATTATTAGTTGTCGAATACTCGGGTCTGCAATCGCATCTTCAACTTAATAAATATCATCCATTCATTAATTCAGTGACAGACGACACACGGCCTGAACCGCTTGGTCTAGAAGCCTGAAATTTTGCACCAGAGTTAGTTTTGTAACGAAAGTTAGCACAAAATTTTTGAAAATTCATGCTCTAAGAGGGTTAAATAGGGAATGAAAGTTTGTATGGAAATTCGTCAGTTTTGCCGGTTGGGTACTCCACCAGGCTTGTAATAAAATAACTTATTTTAAGTAAAAAGGCTTAAGTCACATAAAAAAGCCAAAAGATGCAGTCATTTGAATATCCTTCTTTTTAAGGTCGGTTATTGACTAGTAAAATATGTACGTGATGGCTCACCAGTAGGTATATTAGTATCTACGTATTGTAACAGATATTACTAAATCAATTGTACCAAACGTTCAACCCTACTCATAGGGGTGGTCCAGAGTGGTCGCTACTACAAACATTGTGAATCAGTGGAGGGCTGTTTATTGCTGTATTAATATATTGCGAGCCCTTCGACGGATGTTAGGGATACCGATATCAGCTGTCAGGGAACGTTGGAGAAGAAAGTTGGAGTTCTAGATTGGATTGGAGTATAATGCTGGTTCATAGATATACAGTGATGTGAATGTCAATATTTAAATGTAAATAATAAAAACATATTTAAAATGTGGTTTACAAAAGTATCTGTAGCTTTCAATGCACATATTGCCCGGGTGGAGAAACAAAAACAGATGAACATAATGATATAACCTCCTCCTTTTTGGAAGTTGGATGAAAAAACTACACTGTAACTTGCACGGGTGTATACCAATTTTTAATCAATCATTTATTTTGTTAAACAGAGGTATGGTTACAGATAGTATAATTATTGTCTAAAATATGTGCACTATGTTTTGCCAATATGGCGTACAAAATTAACATCAACAAGCAATTAAAGCATTAAAATTCAATAACCAACTTTTGTGGCACAAGTGCCTTTCAAAATATAAATATGAATAAGGTTGTCGAAATATAGCTAGAACAACAAGCCGCAGGGGACGCGCGTGGCAGCCCTCGATTGATTGGCATGTCGGCTATGACAGCCAGTCGCGGCTCGCCCGCTGCTTGCCGACCGTGTCAGGGCGGGCCTTTCAGGATATCGATAGCTTGTCAATATAAAAAATTCGTCTGTATTGCCCAAAGGGCTAGGCAGTGGCAGTACACAGTCCTTTTTCGAGTACTAATTTACTTTGGGTAATTCTACATAATTATTGTATTATATTATATTGTTGTTATACAAATATACATAGCAGCTCGAAATCATCTTTATCACCTTTGCCTTAAGCAGGCAGATAGGTATATATTGTTATCGATTTGGTAACAACAAAGAAGTCATTGGTGAACGAGTATTTCTAGGTTTATCCCACGGCTTCGCCCGCATGGAGGTTAGCAATTATCGAACGGGAACATACGTATCCTCCTGTGTGCCCTTCATCGAAATCCGTCCAGCCGATGCGTGTAAAGATAAAGGAGCAACTTTCGCATTTATAATATTCTTTTTCGTCGTGTCGATGGCATGACAGTGTATTACATTTTGTTGGCCTTTATAATATTAGTATGGATGGATTATTATGTGAGACGGAGGCGTGCACAATGTTAATGGTATTGCCGCTGTCATTCAATGATTTGAGATATTGGCAAAAGGCAATTTCGTAGAAACGATCATGATAAAGGGTAGGTACTGCAGTTGTACTGTAACATTATGTCGATAAACGACCAACAGCAGACGAACATTTTTGGGGAAACCATCATCCGGAAAGCGATTATTTCGTAGAATCTATATCTATCGGCCAAAGATAACTTCAGTAAGTATACACCCGGAGATGAATAATTTGGAATTCCATTCCGATTTCTCTACGGAGACATACTAAAGGATTATAATATGGATAGTACTATATTTCAACTTGTATTGTTTAATAATTAGGGAGAAAATCAATTTTTATTTTTTCTTATGCTCTTCAACCGTACATCAGCAGTGTAATGTCCGTTCCAAAAGTGTGTGATGAAAGTGTACACAAACCTTGTTCTGATTACATTCTTACGTCATCACTCATCACTCACTAAACGTCGTTCATCTGTATTTAGGAGGTTTCAATTTTATACCTCACTACTTTTTCCAATATATTATTTGAATATCATTAATAAATTGTAATTGAAAAATCATCGACGAAAATTGAGGTTATAAAATTAACCTTAAATGTTAAATAAAAAACATGTACAGGGTGGCAGGGACATCAATGCGCAAACTGTTACCATGAATTCAGCACATGATTCTAGACCCCCTAGCGTAGACATTTTCCGGTTATCAAAAAAAAAAATCTGCGTACATAGTAAAGTGCAATACCTGCGTGGTCCAAATGTATGGAACAGCAATTTTTTTTTAAATAACCGACGAAAAATTTCGTCGCGTGGGGTTCAAATTCATTTACGGAATCCATGGTAACAGGTTGCACGTTGATGTCCCTGCCACCCTGTGTATAAGATGATTTAAAGTTAGAATTTTGGGCTCAAGAATTCAAATAATCAAATCAAAGAACTTAATTTGTAAGTGGCACTAGAAATAATAACTGACATTCACATTTATGTTTTCTGATACATTCGTTTACATTTCATCAAATACTTTTGGAACAGACATTATCACTAGTTCGCTAAAAATATCGACTCACATTTCCCAAACAAAAGAAGTGCTGTACATCGTCGTATACATAATGTATGAACCATTAAGTTCACTTAGTGGACAAATGTTCAGTAGCGACGGTAACGAGTGGACAGTAATAAGTGGACAGTACGTGGCGGTGGACGGCACTCATTACTTGTAGTGTAGGACGAATGGCCGGGATTGTGGGCGCGCTTTTATGTCATTGAAACTACTAGGTGTAGAAATATTGGAAAATTTCTTACATGACATAAGATTGCATGAAAGGATATTATACCTAATGCCTGTTTCGAAAGTGTCTGATAAAAGTGTAAACAAACCCTGTTCAGGTTAAATACTTACGTAATCAGAATCACAACAGAAAAATAGTAATATGTTCTTTCATCTGTATTTAGAACGTTTCATCCTTATATAGAGTGGATTTTTTAACGCGGCAGTAAGGGCAGCTACCTTAACCATTGTAGCTACAGGAAAACGGTCTTAAGTGTCCTTAACTTTATGAGACATTCAGATCTGCATTCACAGATTTTGTAACTAAAACTTTTTTTGATGCCAATCGATCCTGTTTCTTAAAGGGATCAAAAAACTACAGAGATTTGAGTACTAGAAAAGTCAAAAATTGCAAAATAATATTGCCATACATTTAGTAGGAAATAAGACTCCAACTTACTTTTTTACTATGCCCGATGCCGATGAAAAAAAAAACCAGCCAAGTACGAGTCGGCCTCGCGCACGATGGGTTCCGTACCATTATCTATAAACACTGCAAAAAGATCATGTTTGTTGTATGGGAGCCCCCTTAAATATTTGTTATATTCTGTTTATTAGTATTTGTTGTTAAAAAATCAGCAAGGTGATTTAATATTAGAATTTCGGGTATGCAGATAATCAAATCAAAGCACTCAATTTTTAAGTGGCACTACACATTGGCATCCACAGGGCAGGCATAATCTTTTTGATCCATTTGTTTACATTTTCATCAGATACTTTTGGAGCAGACCATACCTACACAATTTTGTTGATTTCTGATTTGTAACCACGGAGTTTTAAAAAAATATACCGATCATTTTGTATAGAAACCGATCAATGTCGCTCACAGCATATTATAAAGATTACGTGCGTCTCAGAGTTGTGAATTTTACGACGTATCATAAAGCCATCTTTTATTTCATTAATTCATTGACTATTATCTTGCACAGTCACCTTTATTTATATCTTTTTAAAACCCTCTGTAATTATATCGTTCATGAGGATTTTAGCGACACACACATGAATTTCACCTACACAAGCATTTATTTAATCAAAAAAAGATATATTTTCTAAATTTCTAGACCTGCCTGGAAACACCGGCTACTCTCAACACTTTAATATTTAATAGTCCACTAGTCCGGCAGCTGTGTGGCCGGTATTTAGCGCCATTACACATTGCCAGCTATTAGGCGCCGCCGTTCACCGGCCGCTCGATACGCACTATCTCATACTGTTTAGAGGAAAGATGTCAAACTTAAGTGTAGCGAGTTGGATCGAGTTATTGATTTTATTGTTCGCTAAAGTTGAGTTATTTAGTGAACCGCTATTAGTTAAAAACTTCCCCTTAAGTGACAATTATTGACGCTGAGATGGCGGTTTAAGTACTCGGAAGCTTTGTGGTGTAAAATACAGACAGCAATTTATTTCGTCAGTGGTCTTTTAAGACTTAAACGGCAGGGTACTATATAATAGAAAAAAAGATAGAAAATGAAGTTTATTAGCGCCTAATATGATGCATAAAAGTAAAAATAAAACACTCATGGGGAAAATATGCATCACATCCACCCAACACAGACATTGCACAGCAGCATGCTGCGACTTATGTGCTAATCAAATAAAATAATGAAAATAAATGAATGGAATAAAAATAATAATTATATAAAATGGCAACATTCCGTGGCACCAGCGTGGACACCCGCGGAGATTCATCTATATATTTATATAATACATACTAGATTTTGCCCGAGGCTTCGCCCTCGTGGACGTCGGAAATTATCCCACGGGAACATACTACCGAAATAAAAAGTATCCTATTCCCTAACCCAGGTCTGCCTGTGTGCTAAATCATCCAAATCCGTTCAACCGTTTTAGTGTGGAAGCGTAACAAACAATCTCACTTTCGCTTTTATAATATTACATATATCTTATGCCCGCGGCTTCACCCGCGTGGATGTCAGAAAATATACCGGGATTATCCCTCTGCCACTGAGGTGCCATTTTTGTTGACATTATGCTGAGGAGTAGTCTGACAGATGTGTCTGAGTGGATGGCTCTTGTAAGAGGTTTTTTATTTTAATTAAATTTTCTTCTGCTCTGGCACCTATCGATTATGACTACCAAATATTATTTTAAAATAATGATTAGAAGTACTGCCCCAAAGTCATTAAAGTTTTTGAAAATTGAAGAAATTTGATATTTATACAAAATAGGTTTATTTTAATTACGGTAACTAATTCAAAGTTTTATTTAGATAGAATCCGTTTTTGATCAGACAATGATTTAATTGCATGAAATATTTACTTTTTTTCATACATTTTTACCGCGTAAAATTTGTCAAAATTTTGTCTAATTTACTGTCACTCAACCCCACCCACCCACGCGAGTCTCTGGGATGTGCGGGACACGGGTGTGAGCGGATCGTCATACTATTAGTATTTGTTCAATTCCACAATTGAAGCACGTTGTTTTGGTTTTTATACTGTGATTGTGAGTGTAACGAAAGTATAATGAGTTTGCGTAGTAATGACAAAATCTGCCCCATATTTGGGTCTGGCAAATAACTACCTACTAGTTCGTTACCGACGTATAATGACATGGTGTAATATTTCATATTCTGTTCTAAATCAGAGAAACGACTACAATATTTCGTAAGAAACACAAGTTAAACTGTTGCAACTGACATCGAATCGACCTGGAAAAAAGCGTCATTATCTACAATAGTCGTAACGTAGACGTAGTACGTCAATATCGTACAATCTTGGCCAGAATTAAAGCGCATCATGATAAATAATGCGTGATCTTAAAACATAAAGCTAGAAAAAACTGAAAGCTACAGAAACAAGCTGGACTGGACTTACCAGATATAACAAAAGCTCGTGAAGATCTCAGCACATACCAATTATACTTAATGGAAATTTGTCGTACGATCAGCGAAGGTCACTGCAGTGATAACTTAAGAATACGGAATCCAGGTTAAATCTGCCATTCGCGATGGCTAACAAAAGCCAATCGTATTCTAAGACCGATTTACGAATTCAGTCAATGTCTGTAAACCTTCGGATGGAGTTTCCTTCCTTCCGAAAGTTGAAAGTGTACGCGCCGATGTGGTTTAAGATAAAAACGCAACCGTTATGCGTTTAAGGGTCAAAACAGGAGACAGTCGTACTGTCTCGTTATCTTCCGCAGCACTTGAAGAAAATAGTATAATCATTTATTAATTTGCGAATATGGGTACAAAAGAAAAGGTCTTAAAACAAACAAACAATAGTGTCCATTAGCCATATCCTACCGTAAGGCATGCAAATTTACACACATTATATCATATGTTCATATCCTGTAAATATTCAGTGACAGAGTAATACGCTTTTTTTAGTAACAGTGTTTTGATATTGTTTTTAAATATACTTATATCACTTATCTCCAGGAATGAGTTTGGTAAATGGTTATATATGCGTGGAGCCATACATAATATACTTTTATTTAACAACGCTGTTTTATTAAAAGGTAAACATTATATTAAATTTGTATCTTTTGCTATGTAAATTATTAAAGAGGTGTGTATTTTTTCTAACGAACATATAATACATATACACCTCTAATATATATAAACATGGTAACGTAAGAATATTAAAATTCAAAAATGATGGTCTACAACTGTCTGTTACTTTTATACCAGTTATGGTTCGTATACATTTCTTCTGGGCTTTAAATACAGGTGGTATTTAAAGCCCAGAAGAAATGTATACGAACCATAACTTTATTAGTAGAATTACCCCAAAAAATAACACAATACTTTAGAATAGGTGCAACATAGCCATTGTAGGCTGTAAGGACTGTAGAAGTACTGACCGTTTGTTTAAGTTTAAACAATGCATAAATAAAAGGTATTTAATCTAGCGCATAATGTATGTATATGTTTTTTAAAATTGAAATGATTATCTATCTTTATATCCAGAAATCTCGTAACGAATACCTCCTGGATCTTATTATTTCGGTAATTTATGTTCATGTTAGCTATTTTACTTACTCTACTTCTGAATGTCATCAAATTTGTTTTGTCGAGATTTGTGTGTAAATTGTTTGATGTCAACCAATGTATAATGCTATCCAAAGTCATATTTATCTCAGGTTCCATGTGTAATTTATTATCTCCTGTGAACAGTACTGTACTATCATGAGCAAATAGAATTGTGTTGTATTTTGTCACTTTTGGGAGGTCATTTATGTATGTATATTATAAAAAGAGGCGGACCCAATAAACTTCCTTGTGGAACGCCAGATGTAATCTGTCTACATGAGGATGAATAATGTATATTTTTTATCGAATGTGGACATATCCTTGTTATTTGTGTTATTTGCGTTCTATTGCTTAAGTAAGATTTAATCAGGTCATAAATGTTTCCTCTGACACCATAAGCGTATAATTTATTTAAGAGTATTTTGTGGTCCACATAGTCGAACGCCTTTGTGAGGTCCATAAACAGTGCACATGTTTGTTTACCTCATTCAATTGATGAAACATTCCGATTGATGCCATGTCACACGCAAGCTATTGAGAGATGCATTAAGTTGGTCACAGAATCCTGTTTTGCAGTTTGTGGGCCAGAAAGACGAAGGATGGATCAGAAACAAACTTCAATCGCGTCATATCATCTTTAACACAACAATACATTACAAACCTAATTGTCTCCTCCTAGAGCATCTTTTCCACACCCAGCCCCAAAAATATATCAAGAAAAAAATAATCGATCCACCCTTTTTTTTGGATGGGTAATCATCAAATAACTTCTCCTGCTCTGGGCGGAGCGGCCTCCCGCTCCGCCCAGAGCAGGGGAAGTTATGTCAGCCATGGGATACAGTAATCTAACGGTCTTCCGTTAGATTACCGTTCAGTAGCACTGTGGTGGTGCTATGACCAGGACGGGAGCCAGACTGGAAGGGGTTAAGTAGATTATTTTTGAAGAGGAAAGTGCTTATTTGATTATGAATTAACCGTTCAAGGACTTTGGGTAGGGATAGTGAGACGGATATTAGACGGTTATCAGAAAAGGATACGGGATTGGATTTTTTAGATATCGAAATTATTTGAGCATCTTTCATCTTTCATCATTCTCATCTAATTATTTGGGTGGGCAATCATCAAATAACTTCTCCCGCTCTGGGCGGAGCGGGAGGGTGTGTCAGACTCTTACTGACTAAAACCCACCCGTATTCCTTCAGTTACCTATGTTGCCAGGGACCTCGGTAACCCTTTAGTGCCTTCCCGCGACCCCGGCAGGCATCGGCCTTAGTGGACCCTTACACTTGTGCTGACGACATCTCTTTGAGGCGCGCGTGGAATACAACGCGCAGTCGACCCGGGCCTGGTCCTTACCGGACGATGAGCTACCCAATGATGTGCTACCCGATTTAAACCAAGGTATTATTTTACTACTCTTCATTTAAGTTAGGAATTACACCACAGTCAATACATTTATTAAAAATAATTGCCAATTCAGG
This sequence comes from Atethmia centrago, assembly GCA_905333075.3. Lineage (NCBI taxonomy): Eukaryota > Metazoa > Arthropoda > Insecta > Lepidoptera > Noctuidae > Atethmia > Atethmia centrago. The sequence goes on from HG995391.1 coordinate 21,224,574, forward strand.
CGCTATAGTGTTAATTATGCATTTTGCAACCTCTACAGAATTTCCCCATAGATCAGCTGTTTTTTTTTAACATTGAGTGTATTGAAAGTTTTATTAATATCCCGAGCACTAACATAGTTGAAATGAAATTCATGGTTACAAATATCAACTTTTTTTTTCAATACGGACTCGGCAACAGTGGGTGATGAATTTAAAGATTTAGTGGTTGAGACTGGAATATCTGCAAAGAAATTTTCAAAAACTGTGGCAACTTCTAAATTCGTTTTAATAACTGTATTGTTAATATTAAGGCTGTATTCACAATTAAGCTTTCTATCTCTTTCAGTTTCATTGTTTATAATTTACCAAGTCGTTTTTATTTTATATTGACTATTTTTAATTTTTGAACTTAAATATCGACTCTTAGCTTTCCTACAAACTTATTTAAACAATTTGGAATAGTTCTTAACATATTGATAAAATTCTTTACTTTTATTATAATTTCTTTCTTCATAAAGTTCAAAAAGTTTGATTCTACTATTAAATATCCCTCTAGTTGCCCATTCACTGAAGGTTGCAGAACTATTAACTGAGATCTGCTTGGGTATAAATGTTGAGTTAAATTCTTTACAATACATGGAAAAAAAGGAATTGTAGAGTTCATTAGGATCATCACTATAAGGCAAGTCGGCTAACTGGCTTTTAAGTTTGTTTTTAAAGCTTTCCAAGCGACCGGCAGTTTTTGGCACTACAGTGATATCTCTCTTAGCCACTTTTCTATCTTGCTTACTAAATGTAATCAGCTTTAATAATTTTGAATAATTATAACTAACAAAATAAAAGTAAAAAACAATTGTATAGCTTTTCATAGCATTTATTCATTTTGTACAATTATTGGAACTAAACGTAAACAGAAATCAACCTCAATAGTTAAGAAAGTCACCAATCTTAAGACTCAGACTGAATATTATTTCCGTTCATGTTAAAAGCTGTCCCTAAATCTGAATCGCTAGGGTTTTCATCAGGAACAGAGTTTTCTTTGTCATCGCAAGATTTATCTTATAAAAAATAAATTATGAGGAGTTTTTCCATATTATCTATCTTCAAACGATTTATTTTTGTACTTAAAATATATTTATAAGTAGAGACCTTTCAACATCAACTGAAGTTAAAAGTGGTAGTAGTTGGTTCATTTTCATGGTCAAATCCTTTTTCTATAGTGTCACAAATGTTTTTTAATGCATCTTGATCGGGATTTCTGTTTAGAACGTTTTCTAATTTTATTTTAATTGGTTCAGACGAACACCAGCTTAGTCCTTGCTTCGTCAAATATGTGGAAAGATTCTGTTAACAATAAGTTAGACTTTTGTGATTCTATAAAAAAAAAAAAATATATTTTATAATATTCGTCAATACAATCTAAATCAGTTTTTAAAGGGAAACGCCCATTCTTGGCCATGATTTGCCCAGCAATGTGGTAAATACAAAAAAAATACCCATTTAGTAACTAAAATATTGCTATTACTTATTTGTAATGAAACCTCCGGAATTAAAAGCCGATTTAATCAAGATATTCAATCGTTTAATATCTTATCTAACAGTTCCGGTTGATGGTCCTGTCAAAGTAGGGATGGCAACCTTTACTGAAAATATCGATACACTAAAACTTGTTGCCAGTAATTGTTTTTGGGAATTATTTTTTTATTATGTACCTAGTTGTTTCGCGTTACTTATTTCCTTTAGAGACAAAAAAGATGTTTGTCCATTTCTGGGCTTCTTAAAAAAATACGATTCATTAAACCGATTCCGTGTTTCCAGTTTTTTTTTTAACAGATTTATAGATGTTTCGATAAATTGATCTCATATCGCATCCTTACGTCAATAATAATCGTTATTGACAAGTGACTGACATTGACGTTTTGTTTGGTGCTGTGTGTGTTCTTGCGACTCGTGATTTTCTTTTCTCCTGCGTTTTTCTATTTGATTTTCCGACGACTCTGATTACGATTATGGACCCTGTAACCGCTCCCGATGACGACCTTGGCTTTACATGGGATTCTGTACCCGCCTCCCAAGACGACACTGGCTTTTTAATGGATACCGTACCCGTTTCTCACGAAGGACCTGACACGAATATGGAACCTGATTTACGCGAACTTACCAGCTTACCACGGAGCCATCTATGTGTCAACTGCGGCGTGGATACATTATGACTTAAGAGATTTATCTTAAGCAATGTGGAAGTTCAGTCTATATTACAGCAATGGATTGCACCACAACAAGTAAGTTACTATAAGAACATACAAGGTACATACTCAGTAACTTATATTGCATAGCTACGTAACATAGGTTTGAATTGAATAATTCGGTTGGTTAGTGTCAAGGAAACCATAGAGATAATATTATAGTTTGTTTTGTCTCAACCTATTGCCACATAAGTGACTTATGTGATGAATTGTATGATCATCTAAAATGGTATCACAAGACCGGTGTTATTCGATGCATAGGATTTTTATACCTTTTAATGCTATAGCATGTTAATAGGTATAACTTCTTTTTATGACAGTAAGCAAATAGATTTCAGATAATAGTCACCAATGTTGGAAACATCCAACAGGCAAGGAATGCACAACAGCATTCTGCTCCACAAGAACGAATATCTTATTAAGTGCTACGTGTTATCTGTGATTGAACATAGGAGATATCCTAGGATTTCTAATATTATAACTATTACTTAAAAAAATATAAGGCCTGCATTAAAGTTAAATAAATATTAGATTCTTTATATGCAAGCACTCAGTGGAATTGTATGTATAAAATACCAAGAATTATTTTATTTTAAGAATGTTTTTTTTCTTTTATTTTTTTGTTTAATTTCAGTTAGCTTCAACAGATCTGGTTTGTCATTCTTGTTGGACTCGAGCAAGACGAGCCTCAATTCAAACATGCATCTACTTCAACTCAGCCACTACCTACAGAACCATCCCATAATGAAGCTGTCAACACCGAAGCAACCAGCCTTATTGTGGCGAGCATTTATGAGAGCGCAAGGTTCTTATAATATTGAAGTGTGCCCAGAAAGGAATAACAGTGTTCTAGAAGGATTTCCTTCGGCTAATAACAGCATTTTAATTAGAGGGCGAATCAAAAGCCGACATATAAGTAGGAAAATGTGTTTCGTTTATATAATATTATTAAGAATGACGAAACTGGATTAGAAGCAATATTGCAATTTAGTTGCATATCTGGCCGGAGGACAGTAGGGTGTTGTGCCGACGTGATGTGACGTGGCCACGTGTGTGTGTGTCACGTGAATTATGTGGTTCCTGGGCTGGGCAAGGTTTTTGTCAAATATAAATCCCCCAGCCCAATTCCTAGATGACGTGCTTGTCATTTATTTAAATGAGAATGAATAAAAAATTAAAAAACGGAATAACTTTTTTTGATAACCTTGAATTTTTATGAAATAAAGATCCAACCGAGTTCTATGTAAACAATAGTGGTTGCTTCTTTATCTATGATGTCAGCCCTAATCGCTATAATTAGTTTCTTTCATGGGCATCACTTGGCCAAAACCTCTTTATCAAATGGGCATTTCCCTTTCTTTTTCCAGTACTGTTTTAGCATGCCTGATAGTCAAAGAATCATAGCTTCTAAGAAGTTTAACAATAGTTTTAATTTGTTCGTAATATTTAGCATAATACGAAGCTGCTTCTAGCCATGTCCCCACCTTGTTATGACGGGCTCGGGTGGCAATAGCAGGCTCAGAAAATTTTCCTTTAATAATTTTACTCTATGGAGCCTTACAAAAAATCGTATGACATGTTGTGTCCGTATTTGTTCTGCAACGCGGTTAAGAGCATGTGCTAAACGAGTAACATTTATCATATTTTGCAAATAGTTCTTTAAAATTCTTCCTGCTTTTGACATAATTATATTATTATGTTACGCTATCACAACATAAGACTAAAACATCTCTTACTTCGGCTTCATAGGAGGCTTCCCACACATTTTCTACGCAACCAGTCACAAATTGAGTTATTGCCTCTCCATCCACCTTTTCTATCATTTTGCAAGCTCTTAAAAATGGTTTATTAGTTTCCACATTTAAAGGTTTTACACGAAAATTTGCAATATAACGACCTAAATAATAGGTCATTTCATCTAGAGATATCCAAAGTTTTTGATTCATCATCTGCCTGCCTTTTCCCAACTACGTTTGGGTCGGCTTCCAGTCTAACCGGATGCAGCTGAATACCAGTATTTTACATGGAGCGACTGCCTATCTGACCTCCACAACCCAGTTACTGGGTAATACAATACCCCTTGGTAAGACTGGTTGTCAGACTTTCGGCCTTCTGACGACCTGTAACGACTGTCAAAGATTTACGAATGACAGCCGGGACCAACGACTTAGCGTGCTTTCCGAGGCACGCTAAGCCGTGGTCTTGGTATGTAAAGATGGTCACCCATCTACGGACCAACCGCGGCAAGCGTAGCTTAACCTGATCGATTGACCCGTGCAGCTATTATTATTTAGCCACAAGCGTCCAAGGTTTATGATTATGGTCATGAATTGAAGTAATTTTTTTTAAAAAACTATGTCCAAATAACTGTCCTCAATTACGATCCATCTGAATTTTAAATTGTTGTACAATTACAACACACGTATTTAAGTAAAAATGTTTTAAACGCTCGTTGATTTACTCGTTAGACAATATAAGGAACTGTATTACAACAAGATAAAATGCTTCATTTACTTGCTAGCAGCACCTTGGTGTTTCGGTTCATCAATATCCCTCCTGATATTGCTTTTTTCTTGCATACAATACTATTCTCACATTTAGAACAGTAATCGTATTCAGGGTGATGTTTTGATCCAGGACTGTATAATCCCTTCGGTAGGTTTGCTTGCCATTTGATTGCTATGAGGGAGCAAAATGACTGTAAACAATGTGTTACGAGTACATATAAATTACATAATAATTTCGTCCTGAGATTTCGTATAATATGGTTTAACGACAGGATTGCGAGTAGTTACAATATTTGTGCACGGAATAAAATATAGAATAATTGTTTGAATAAAATTCCATATATTGTTGAATTAAAATGTTTGAATTTGGAAAATTAATCAAGAATAGTTTAATCTTTAGAATATCTTAAGAGTCATGTAAAATTCATAAACTTAAGCAGTTCGATAGTCAGAGCAATTGTCAGTATGTCAGTTGCAGTAAAACGTAGTCCATAAAATCAAGCCAAGTTAGTCATGTGTGGGCAGCCGTCACCTCCTTCTGCGAAGCAGTAATGCTCGTGAAGGAGGAGGCGGTTGAGGGAAAGGCAAAGTTCACGCCCTCTCGCCCCTAGCCACCGCAGGAGATGCCTGCGTCGGGAATCCCCAGCGGATTTCCGGCCACCGTAGGCGCGGGCTTGCGGACGGTGAGCAATGGGTAACTCGCCGTCCGATAAGGACCAGGCCCGGGTTGACGGCGCGTTGTATTCCACGCGCGCCTCAAGGAGATGTCGTCAGCACAAGGGTGGGGTTCCACTAGGGCCGATGCCTGCCAGGGTCGCGGGAAGGTACGAAAGGTTAATCGAGGCCCCTGGCAATACAGGCAACGGAATGAACACGGGTGGGTTTTAGTCAGTAAGAGTCTGACACACCCTTCCGCTCCGCCTAGAGCGGGAGAAGTTATTAGATAATTGTCCACCATAAAGAAAAAAACTTCCTGTGAAGCTGATCCAATAATCGTTTATAAAACAAGTACAGGTAAAAAAAACAATTCACGAGTCAAAATATGCGTACACATCTTGAGGAACTACAGGAGGTCCGAAAAAACAAAACTGTCGTAAGGAAGTCTCCACTTTTTTCCCTGTGCTTTGAACTTTAGGTATATTAGCTCTACTTATTTCGATCTCTGCTTATTACTGACCTTACGTATCACGGATACCTGACAGCTGTAACTCGACGAGTACGTACGCCTATGTTCTCGTCGCAGCACTATCGATAAAGGGGCACTGGTGTAGGAAGGTACCGAGCGTCACAGAACGATTTTTTGATAAATGGCGGCGTAGCAATCAAAAGTTGATTTCGCGGTATCTGACAGACAGAACTTCCGCGGCAGAGGGTTAAAAATAGTAAATCCTATGTGTTAATCCTCAAAAAATCAAATAAGTAGGTAATTAATAAACTAATCGGGCTGTTCACTCATACCGCGGCACTTATCTTACTTACCGCGCGTCGTAACTTGTAAATGAAAGGTCTGATTCGAATAATTTAAAGAGGAATTAGCATGCACATGAAGTTACCACAAACTGTCAAATTTCTCCAAATGATTAAAATGTTAAGTTCAAAATTCAATGAGAAAATTTTACAGTTTGTGGTAACTTGATGTGCTGGCGACTGTAGACAGTCAACCTTGACAATGAAACTTTTTAGTTGGATAAGTGTTAATATAATATACGAATGTCATCTTCTTTCGATTCTATCCGCGTTTTGATTGACTAATTTGAACAAAAAACGGTTATTGTGACTTAACTATAATAGTTAGACATATAGCCTTGTGGAGTTTTCTGTAGCGAATAGTACTAAAACGTGTAGTACTTTATTTTATGTATCATCAATAGTTTTCGCAACGCACGACAAATAATGTCTTTTACTCGTATAGGCAAATTTTTGGTATCTTTTTTTTTTGGTTGGAAAATTATCAAGTACCTTCTCCTGCTCTGGGCGGAGTGGGAGGGTGTGTCAGACTCTTACTTACTAAAACCAACCCGTGTTCTTTCCATTGCCTGTGTTGCCTATGGCCTCGGTAACCTTTTCGTCCCCTTCCCCGACCCCAGCAGGCATCGGCCCTAGTGGACCCCTACTTTTGTGCTGACATATTTTTAAGGCGCGTGGAACACAGCGCGACGTCGACCCGGGCCTGTTCCTTATCGGACGCCGAGTTTTCCATTGCTCACCGTCCGTAAGCCTGCGCCTACGTTGGCCGGAAATCCGCCTGGGATACCCGACGCCCAGGGCGTCCCCTGCGGCAGCTAGGGGCGAGAGGGCGTTACATTTTTGTAATATTCGCAAGGATCTCTATTTTTTTTAAATGAAATACAGCCCATGTTACAGCCTGATTATGTGGCTTTCTATAACTAAAAGAATGTTAATCAGTGAAGTAGTTTTTGAGTTTATCCATTACAAAAAAACAAACAAAAAATCAAACCTATTCTCTTATCATTATTAGTACAGACCAATTCCATGGGCACAACACAATGGTAGAGTCTATAACTTTTTTTTTAATAATTTTCGGAAATCGGCATGTGTGTGAAACTCGTGTTAAAACGCGGCCCGTGTGATACCGCACTGTAACTGTCCTTTTACACACACTACCGCATACACAACGGGGTGATTCTGTTCTGAAAAAGTGGTGTATTCTAAAATACTGTCAAACTTAAATAACTAAAAAAACAAGTATTATTAATTATTGAGCAGGTATCGTAATTTTATTTGATTATATATGTCTTTCATAGAAGCCTCCTGAAATTTGACGAGGATGCAAAACGACACCTTGTATACATAATACTAAAGCAATAAAAAAATGGTTATATTAGAACCTAAAGTAGAAGTAGGTATAATATAAACTATTAAACTACAACATTATTAATTAGATTTAATTCCTATTATTATTTTAATCATAGGTAAGTGTGTGTCACCAGATTTTCTGCCTACGTCATGCTTTGGAGCCATTTTTCAGTAGTGTCAGTGTGTAAGTGGATAGATATTTAAACACTTATTTACTCTGTTGTACAAAACAAACCTAGCATCAGGACAAAGGTAAGGACTATATATTATACTATGTTGTAAAACGTAAAGCATTTTAATGCTTTATCTTAGTCTAGATGTTGTGTTGGTGTGCTATGGTTATAATGTGGACCATGAGGTAATTCTAGACATTAAAGTAGGTATTATATTTTCTTATGTTTTCCATAAGTGTATCAATATAAACGTAACCTATACTACAAGTTTGCCTGTAAATGAGCCGAGTAATAAACAACAAATTTATTCCGGCTATCACCGCGCGTGCCGAAAGATAATGACCACCGTATGTTTTTATTAACACACTAGATGATACTTTATAATCCTTCTGTCGTCGGCACGAGTTATACGAGAATATTTGCTTATAACGTGGTGAATACTCACAAAATTTAGCACTGAAGCATTTTCAATGCACCCAATGCACAATGCAATGAAAATGTTTTTTTTTTTTAATTCGTTGTACTAAGGGATTATTTGTAGCCGTCTTACCAAAAGGACGTTCCTAATAACAATTGGGGTTATGCAATGCGGCACCTACACAATTGCATCCCAACAACAAAACATGTATTTTGTATAATAGGCCTCTTAATTTATTTACCAACCTAAGGTTGAAAGTCAAAGTTGAAGTGCAAGTGCACTTCGTATAACGACAGTCTATTTTTGCTTAAATAGTTTCAATCTTAGTCATTAAGCCCACATAGGTACGGGTGTTTTTTTGACGTGAATTTTTTTGCCATGTTCTGGATTTTCAACCCTCGGCGTTGAACCGAGAGTTGAGAATCCAACATGCATCCCAAGCGCGTCGAAAAATTGCACAGTTGGATTTTCAACGCATGCCGCTAAGCCGAGCGTCGAAAATCCAGTGCGCAGCAAGAAACGTCGAGTTAAAAAGAGCGTCTGTGCCTACGTAGGCTTAATGAAGTTTCAATTTATAATAATTAACAAGAAACAACATTGAAGTTTTAATTTTTGTTATAATTTACTGGGAGTTTTTGTCAAAAATATGTAATAAAAAGGTAAAGTCAAAATCAAGTTACTTATGTATTTCAAATACGCACATAGAAGGCACTTCTGAACGTCAAAAAAATTGAAGTGATTCTAGTCGCCTCTACCAAAAGGTAGTTTCGAATGGAAAATAATGTAAGTACAAGAAACTCCACCGTTACTCTTTTAAAATGTTTTACAATACTTGGTATACATTAATTATATAATTATGTGTGAAGACATTGTACCTGGAGTGAAATTACTATACCACAATAACTAAAAATAATTAAAAAAGAAGCAGATAGAAAGATAAATTTATTATGTGATAGATGCTTGGTGCTCACAAATATTTACAAACATTGTAAAATAATACGTTTTCCTTTTTTTTAAGTAATAAATCAGTGTGTGAGTAAAGGTAATCAATCACAGAATGTAAAATCAATATCATAATAATATTAAATTATACAAATTAATTACCAACCAGTTTGATTTTGTCTAGACTCTAGATTGTCCTATAGAGCTGGACCAGAATATTTCCGTTCCGTTTTATTTAAGTGTTTTTATCTTGGTTTTAATCCTTTAATTTGTAATATACTTATTTACAAATTGTACTTTTAATTAATGTTTAAAATTTTCTTTCATTTAATTGCAATGTATCAAGAGGTATTTTGTTCTAACATTTAACACAGTACCCCATACAAAATGTACGAGTATGTAGATAATCTGAGAAATAGTAAATCTATTTATCTTTATTTCTAGTGTTCAAATTATGATTAGCACTTATTTTATTAAAATGATGTAGATTTTTTCTTACATACATAATATTCATAAAGGAATTGGCAAGGTACCATCATAATATTAATCGTTTTAAATAGTTTTATAAGATATTTGCGGTGACGTAGATATAAATGGCTCTGATAGCTCTCTTTTGCAAAGTAGAACTGTCGGATTTAATGAGGATGGATTGAATCGTCCTCATTCAATACGACAGTTAGCAGCCCGACCCCACAGTAAAATGCCATACGACATAATGCTATTGAAGTAGCAGTATTGAAGTAGACCAAACGCACGATTTCTACATCTATTAACTGTATTATCTTTCTAACAGCATAAGCGGCCGAGCTTAGCTGCCTCGCAAGAGAAGTTATATGCGGTCCCCATTGTAGTTTTTTGTTTAGCTTCACTCTTAGAAAAACCGTTTCATTAATAAATTGCCGTTTTTCCCCATTTAATATGATATCACATTCGCTACTTCTAACATTAGGTAATTTAAATCTAATGCATTTGTTTTTCTTTCATTTAGTACCAAATGATTTACCGTAAACCAACCCCTGAAGAATAGAATTATTCACGTTGTCAAGATTTTGTGACCGTCGGTCTATTTTAAAGATCAATGATGTGTCATCTGCAAATGACACCATCTTCGGTTGATTTTGAAGTAATTGGGGTAAATCATTAATGTAAACTAAAAAGAGGAATGGACCCAATATAAAACCTTGAGGAACGCCCATTGCTATTTCAGACCCTAATTAGTTTACATCCTTTACTTGAACTTTAACCTTTCTACCTTTCATGTAAGACCTTGGTTAATCAAGAGCTGTATTCCTAATCTCATAGTGCTCTTGTTTCAGCAGAAATGTCACATGGTTCACGCAATCGAACGCCTTAGAGAGGATGCAAAAGATTCCAATGGCATATTGTGCTTCTTCCTTAGCGTTAAAATATGTTTTACTAGGGTGACACCAGCGTCAGTGGTACGGTAACGCCCTTTGATAAAACCGTACTATTATTCCTGAAAGACGGATTTTTATTAAAGTAAAGTAACATTTTATTAAGCATCAATATTTCGGATACCTTACTGAGAACTGGTAGAAATGACGCAGGTCTATATATAAGAAAGGTATATGAAATGGTATATAATAGTCGACCTTGCCACAGCGAATGTGGTAAGGTCAACTATTATGTACATTTTCGGCTACATCCAAAATACCTAGATATTAGTCGATAATACTGTCTAGGAATTAATTTCAGTTGTCTAGACCAGAGAGTGTTTTGTGTTTCTTCTGTTATTACTCGTACGGAAAAGTTGCTATACTATTGATATTGATTGTAAATTATCGGTACTGACGAGAATATATTTTCTAAATGGTTTGAAGTTTTAGGATGGTATGTCATGCTAGATATTGTGGATTAATAACAGGTGCGTAAATTGATTGATGAATGTTCCCACTGCTGGGACACAGGCCTCCTCTCGGTGAGAGGGAGTGGGCCGTAATCCATAATTTGATTTCTAGGTCTTACCGTTTTCCTTACGGTGTTTTCATTCACCATTTTGAGAGCAGTGATGATGAAATAATTTACACAGAGTAAAGCGCCTATTAGGATTCGAACCTACGACCTGCAACTCATAAGTTGCGGCCGTTACTACTGGGCCAGCAGTGCCCTCCACAGAAACAACAATATATGCTATTTAGTTGATGTATTCACTACAAGTTACATTAGGTATATGAAAATCAACTACACTTGCTTTCTGTGCCTTTCATATTTCTCACAATAAAAATAATGGCTCAAAAGTCCTCACATTAGGTTTGATTTTGACATTATCACATCAAAGAAAGCACCTCCCACACACAATAATACACATCAAAAACAGTTTCGAGACCTGGCAGGAAGCCTGACATGGTATCATAACAACAGTCGCACCGTGAATGGAACCTCAAATGTTATACACAATCAAATGGAACCCTGTAGAACTTAATAACAAAAACTCCAACAAAAGTAATAAATTGAATATATTTGGTCCACAACCTTCTGTATTACAATAACAATGGAAGCTAAAATAACGCAAATTTACAAAATAAGGCACATTTGCAAAAGTTCTACTACTCAACTATTCTATCCAATTTCTATGAAAAAGAATAAAAAATATGTAGAGGGGCAAATGTAGGCAGAGTAAGCAATCGATAGGTTTTTGTGTTAAGGACATTGAGCGGAGTATAGGATGTTGTCTATGAATAAATATGTTTAATATTCGGTAAGTTTACACCTAAAGGCTATTTGTAATGTGTAATCAATTTAGGTTTTCTCTAAATGCTAATAATTGTTATAATATTGTACACTCTTAACTTTTTACTGTAGTTATTATAATTTATCATCATTATAGTTGCTAGTCATGTTGTGCGATTGCGGTTTGGGTTGTAATTGGAACGAAACTTATTTCAAACTGTGATTGTAGCCTTGTTGCCGTTGTTATTCTTTATAAGCAAGTTAAATAAACAATACAGTTTAAGCCATTATGATTTATTAATAACTCGCTTATTTCGCATTTAAAAATAAACCAGAAAAAGTTTTAGTCTAACAATAAAACTCGAATATTGTTGCCAATCATTTATGCCTACTGCGAATTCACGGAACGTTTTTCATGCATCATAATTACTCTGTGGCCGTGAACGTTTTAAGAATGTGTGTTTATTCATCTCATGTAATCTGCACAGAATTCTTAATAGACAGGCTTTCGGTTTATTTTGATAAAGAGTAACAATGTTCTGAGGATTTAAATTAAACAATTTTTTTGTAATATTTTGCGCCTCTACTGTTTATAAGCTTTAGTAAGTAAAGTTTAGTTTAGTTATGGCAAGACTATGGCTTACATTGTTAATCCTACTAATAATATTCGATGCAAAAAATCTCTTCGAACATATTGATTCATAAAGATATATTATTCATAACAACAATATTTTTTTTGCTACAACTTTCGTAGCGTCTTGCCTACGGTTGCTACGCTTTCGTAGGCGTTGTAGCAAATAACCCAAATTCGAGTTAATACTCGTATCTCCTACTTTATTAGTCAGATTTGTCTAAGTGGTAATTTTATAACATTTATTTGTTAACAAACCCTAATTTCACTGCGAATTCCTACAGTTCCATTTTAAAAACAAAGTTTTGCGACGATACGTCATCAGATAGTGTTTTTGATAGTAACTTAGATTCAGTGTTCATGACGATACGTCACCAAATAGTGTTATTCAGTGTTTTGATAATAACTTAAATTCAGAGTGCTATAAAAACAGTGCTAATTAAGCATAGAACAGTTTTGAAATAGTGTTTAGTACATAAGACTGTAAGTGCCAAATATAGCCGTAAATTTTATTTTTTTCAGTGCGTCCAGGTAGCCTAGACTGAGAAATTGCCCTGGACTTAAATTTTACGTATCTAGTCCCTTGGAAAATCCCATTGCATTATGTTTGTATGTCATGCTACTTTAGATTGTTAAACATTGTTATTTTGGTTCAACCAATCATGATTACAGGGCGCGTCACGTCCTGACAAATATAGTTGTGATATTTTAAATACCAGATTGTTTGAGATCTATAGACCAGCCTGAGTATCTGTAACTAGTTTGAAAATCAATTCAGTAGTTTTCCAGAAATTCACAGAATAAAACTGTTTTAGTGGAAAATTGCAACATTTTCTCTGTTTCCCCTGAAATATCCTTTCAGTGGATTTCAACAGACAAAACCGATAAAGATACCTCAGAGACAGGAAATTTTATAGGAAATTTAATGTTGTCATGCCTTATGTATCCTTATAGTTAACAGTTTATAAGCATAAATCTGATGTAAGCTAAATGAAAAACTTGTTCTAATAAAACTTTGAAACAGGAAGCAATTAGCGGCTCTCGTTAAGGTTAAGTTAGTCAGTACCTAAGAAAATGTGAAATACAGTACAATTCGTAGTCAAGGTACTTATTTATATTTGCAAAAAACATCAAGTACCTAGTCTAATTAGTGTTCCAAAAGAGTCCCGAAAGTTGCTTCCTGAAAATTCGTGGAGGCTTGTGTTATTATTTAGGTAAAATACTCCTCTATCAGATGTCAAAAACGTACTCCTCTATGAGAAAGTCAAAAACCCTTCCCCCGTCAAAAACAACGGTCCATAAGAAGATATAGAAGCTGGTAGCCGTCTTGAAGATATCTGAAATCAATAGGTGCAGGACGTCAGCGCCGTATGACAGAGAGGCCTGCCCTCACACCGGAATAAACTTGGATAGGCATTACACACGCGTCCAGCGATCACGCCCGTCCGGCACAGCTCTTATTGTCATTACTAAAAAAACACACGCAAAACAGCACCCACTCTCTCTAACAAACTAAAAACCCAGGCTTATATTAAAATGCACTAACATCACGAAAATAATAAGCTTACATATCACAGAAAACAAAATACGGGTTCTACCGCATAACAGGAAATCTAATTCCCCGCGGCAAAATAAGGCGAATGTTTGTACCTGAATATACAGTTAGAAAGACTTTGAAGTTATTTTCGACATTACAATGGCGAGGACCTTCCAGTCAAAAACCCTTGGCTGGAGTGGCAACGGGACTTGTGGTGCACTTTTATGAATAAATAGCTTTTACCTCGACTTTGCCTGCGTACATTTCGAATTTTCCCATATAAACTTCAACAACCCATTTCAGTTCTTTAGGAGTTGTAATTGGAATAAAAAGTAGCATTTATTACTTCCCGGCCTATAAAATATGTCACACTTCCGCATTTATAACATATGGGATTCAAACAAAATATTGCACTGTAAGTACAGCTTTTTTTTATTTAGGATGGGAAATGTTCAAATAACTTATCCCGCTCTGGGCGGAGCGGAAGGGTGTGTCAGACTGACTAAAACCCACCCGTATTTCTTCCGTTGCCTCTGTTGCGGGGGCCTCAGTAACCCTTTTGTACTTTCCCGCGAGCCCAGCAGACATCGGCCTTAGTGGACCCCTATACTTGTGCTGACGAGCACTGTACAGCTGGTTGCCACGCTGTGATAATTTTATTTGGATCATTTTAACGTTTACTTTTGTTTTAATGAGAGTGCGGGTTTTGAGTTATTTTAATTCGTTGCTAATAATGATATTTCAAAGACGTCATGTATTTTATTTAATAAATTGTGGTTATAAATTAAATATAATAATTTGGCTCGCTTTGATCTTCAGTAGGTAATGTCATTAATTTAAAAGTTCAATAGTAGCGGATGATAAATCATTAGGTTACTAATTAGATCAAATAAAAAGCTTCTATTAAATTTGCATAAGCAAATAATATAGTTTTATTGTTGATTGCGATAATTGTAGTGATTTTTTAGGTAAAATTATAGTAAATGTATTTAAGAAATGGTAATAAAACAGGGTCTTCTGTAGTTTGCCAATTTAATAAAAAGAAACAACAAAATAAACAAACTAGTGGAACAACTCCAAACAAATCTCCAACACGTCTCACAGTTTTTCTTATTATGGTTCCCCCACTACTGCCCGGCGAGGGCTGTCACGTCAAACAAATCTAATTCCTGCATGTGAGCGACACATCAAATACATACTTCAGGCTGTTACATAAGTCGGGCTTGCGGACGGTGAGCAATGGGTAGCTCGCCGTCCGATAAGGACCCGGCCCGGGTCAACGAAGTGTAGGGATCCGCTAGGGCCGATGCCTGCCGGGGTCGCGGGAAAGTCCCAAAGGTATACCGTGGCCTCTGGCAACGCACAGGCAACGGAAGGAACACGGGTGGGTTTTAGTCAGTAAGAGTCTGACTCGCTCTCCCGCTCCGTCCACAGCTGGAGAAGTTATTCGATAATTTTTCACCCAAAACAAAAGGCTGTTACATAAAATATCTACATAAATGCCCGCTTGTTGCAAAAAAGTCGAGCTTCCTCTTTATAGTCGGGTCACAAAACCTTGTGAAACCCAGTTTTATGATTTCGACTGTTCCTATTATAGAACCTATACCTATACCTATACTTGTGGTATAGGTTCTATAGTGTTATGTTAAACGTTCATTTACTATCACATAATGAATTTAATAATAAAGTTAATACAACTAAATACGGTTTATAAACAATACCTAAAATTATAATGATTATAAAATGACGCCAATGACGCGAGCAATGGGTAACGACCGACTAGTGTGTCGTCGTCGATTTCTGTATTCGACCTACCGACGTGGAACGTGATAGGTACTTGAGTTCACAAGTTTGTGTGCATGTTTGGGTTACATACCACTACATGTTCTCCGTCTTTGATACAGAAAAATTGATAAAAGGGCATACAAAATATCAAAATAACCATGAGCAAAGTGCGAAAATATTTTTAAAATCATTGCAAATAATAATATGGTTTAGTGTAAAAGTGTATAATTATACTTAACTCTTAAGTCATACAACAATACACTACGCTAGCATAAGGCATTTAGAATCTACATAAAAACAAAACTCCACAAATGGATGCTTGAACTAAAGACATTTGTTAAAAAAATACATTGGTCATAAAGGATCATGGCAAGATTTTTACAAAAGATGTTTGGAGAAGTTGTAATTCTAATTATTATACTCTTGGACACCTAAAGAGTATCTTCAAGGGATTTACAATATTTTTATAACCCCGCAATAATAATATAATATAATGTCAAAAGTAAATAGTTTAACGAGGAGCTCCATATTTCAGAACGAAACGGCGGCTGTCAGTGTAAGACCCGCCAGATCACAGTACTTTTACTTTATCGCTTTCGCCAGACTATCTTTCATCATCGACTGTGTTGCGTATATTGTTGTTTTGGTGTTGTTTTCGCTTTATTTAAGGGTGTTAGGCTACTCTCTTGGATATTTGATTTCTGCTTTACCCTGAAAACTCGGCTTCTAACCACGGACTTTTGAATCTCACGCTTATCTTTGACTTGTTGCTTATATTCTCGACACTGGATTTTGATTTATGAAATTAACAATGAGGTGTATCAACTGTGTCCTCGATCTTCACTTATACATAAGAACAATCTCAATGATAGCAGAATGGCTTGCTCCTGTCATATTCAAAAAACAATATTGCACCTCGTCAGGTTAGTTCTTTACTTATTAATTATAAATAGTAGTAGCCACCATGCAAAGGTCCTCGCGCACGTATGGGAGTGGCGCGAGGAGGCAAAACGCCGGGGCGTTAGTCCGCTGCCGCGAGAAATCGCGGCACAGCGGACGGAGCTCCGGCGGGATCTCATGGCGTCATGGAAAGTACGGTTGTCGCAACCCAGTGCTGGGCACGCCACGATTGCGGCGATAAGTCCCCTCTTTGAGGAGTGGCTGGAGAGACGCCACGGCGTCCTCACCTTCCGCGTGATGCAGGTCCTCACCGGACACGGCAGCTTCGGGAGGTTCCTGTGTCGGATAAGGCGGGAGGAAACGTCCGGGTGTCACCAATGTGTGGATCGCCCGGAGGACACGGTGGAGCATACGGTGGAGGTCTGCCCGGCTTGGGCAGAGCACCGCCGTGTCCTCGTGGAGGCGATCGGCGGCAGAGACCTCTCGCGTCCGGCCCTGGTTCAGGCCATGGTACGGAGCGAGAGGGCATGGGCAGCCGTCACCTCCTTCTGCGAAGCAGTAATGCTCTCGAAGGAGGAGGCGGGACGGTTGAGGGAAAGGCAAGTTTCGCGCCCTCTCGCCCCTAGCCGCCGCAGGAGACGCCCAGGGCGTCGGGAATCCCGGGCGGATTTCCGGCCACCGTAGGCGCGAGCTTGCGGACGGTGAGCAATGGGTAGCTCACCGTCCGGTAAGGACCAGGCCCGGGTCGACGGCGCGTTGTATTCTACGCGCGCCTCAAAGAGATGTCGTCAGCACATATAGTAGGGGTCCACTAGGGCCGATGCCTGCCGGGGTCGCGGGAAGGTACTTATGGGTCACCGAGGCCCCCGCAACACAGGCAACAGGAAGGAATACGGGTGGGTTTTAGTCAGTAAGAGTCTGACACACCCTCCCGCTCCGCCCAGAGCGGCAGAAGATATTTGATGATTTCCCACCATCAAAAAAAAAAAAAAAGCCACCATGCAAAAGGCGTGAGTTTATGCATGGTATATATGTTATATTATACTGATCTAAGTACATATTTACATTTATTCATTTTATAAAGTCATTAGTAAACTATAGTTTATCTAGTTTTGAATTATTTTTAGGTGAATCCCATGGATCGCTTGTGCCACAATTGCTACAGAGCTGCTGGATGTACTGTTGCCCGAATGAAGCATCAGATCCACATCCTAAGCAGAGCAATGCCAGAGCAGCTACCGCAAGAAGATACAGTTGTAGTACCTGCACTGCACTTAGTTTCTGATCAGGAGTTGTCATCACAGCCCAGTTCTCCACCATCATCAGGTTCAGAGTGGATACCAGCAAATGTACCAAATTTACCTCAAGAAAATATGCCTACCATTCTATTACCTACTTACAAAAGGGCAACCGGAAGCCCGGATAACTGTGCACTACCACAATGCCACAACATAAATAATCACACTATATCAGAACCTTTGAGAACGAGGTTGCTACAAGATATATCTTCCAACCCATATTAGGATTTGTAGTGCTCATTTTATAATCAATGAAGTGTACTGCACACTTTAGTACTTCATATTTTAACTGGCAGCAAATTTTTCATCTTTTCTTCATCAATCATTCATCTTTTCTTATAATAAATCACAATCAGATTTACAACTTTGAAGAAATTATAAACTTAGATGACAATTTGTTGCAATACTGGGTGGGGTTGGCAAGACTTTGAATATTGGACCTGATCCCAAGGCTTTCTGAATAAAATATGAAGACTGGTTTATCGGCCCTTTTAATTAAATATAAAAGTGGTGATTCTGATGAAAGAATAGCAAGCCTCATGAATGTTCTGAGGCGTACACTTGGCGGGTACATGAATTTGGTCAGGAAAATGACGACAGAGGAGTTTGTTCCTAGATATTTACGTCTATCCCATATTACCAAACAACAGATGCAATCACACATTTTATTAATTCCTAATGACCTTTATAGCCATAATGTTAAACCTATTTTTATTTGGGATGGCTCCTATACATACGAGTATATAAGTAATATAATGATTTCAGTATCATAACTTGTCGTATGCGGTGGTCTCATTGAACGTGAGATGGCAAAACTCGCTTTCTGACGCATACAGACTGGAATGCGGGTGAGGCAGGGGGGACTTGCCTCACCAAAGCTTTTCAATCTGTATATAAATGAGCTGATAGCTGGGCTCAGCAGCAAGCGTATCGGATGTTGGATTGATGGCACTTGTGTCAATAACCTCAGCTACGCAGACGATATGGTGCTGCTGGGCCCAACTGCCAGCTCAATACGGGAACTTTTAGACTGCTGTTCCAAATACGCTGCAAGCCATGGTCTGCTGTACAGCAGTAAAAAAGTGTCTACATGATCTTTAAGGCCATTGGCAAAAAAATATCTCTTGAGCCAGTAATTACACTCAATGGACAGGTAATGCATAGAGTGACAGAATTTAAATACTTGGTACACTTCGTAACAGACGACCTTAGGGATCATGCAGATATTGAGCGGGAACGCAGAGCTCTTGCTGTGAGAGCGAATATGTTGGCCCGCAGGTTTGCTCGTTGTAGTAGAGAGGTAAAACTAACCTTGTTTAAAGCGTATTGCCAAACTTTCTACAGGAGTAGCCTGTGGGTCAGTTATACGCGTGGAGTATTGGATAAGCTGCGAATCCAGTACAATAACAGCTTCAGAATGCTTTTGGGCTTGCCGCGTTTTTGTAGTGCCTCGGGCATGTTCGCACAGGCTCACACACCCATGACTTTTATGCCATGATGCGACTCAAGACAGCCTCACTCTTGCAAAGGGCGCGGTCGGGCTCAAATGGCATTCTGAAGATGTTATCTAATAAACTTGACACACCTTTTCTGCAACACTTCATGAAAATACTGGTGAGGCAAGAATAATGTTAAGATTTATTATATTCATGTGTGTTTTACTAACATAGTTTATAAGTATTCTGTAACTAACCCATGGACCTCTGATGTCCGATAAATAAATAAATTATTATTATTATTATTGAAGTATGTCCTGAACTGCCGAGTTACATCAATCTGTCTCAAATGAATGTCAGTGAAACTGAGGGTGTTACATTATTATGGGGGCAAACTACGTTATATTTTGACTGGAACGAATTTATCTGGGCGAAGTGGCATCCTAGAGTATTGCTGTAATAGCATAGGTAGTCACCAAACGCTCGATTGTTGTGGCCATGTAATGATAGTTGTTTGGTATTTGGGAAGGCCAAGGTATCAGGATAACATTTTACTACCAGCTCAGCATTTAAATCATGTTTTTGTAGAAGAGGACAAAGACATTAATCAAGATCTTGTTTTTTTTATTAGACCTAACCTGATGTTGTTTATGTCATTTCATAATGAACTACTTTCAACAGATTAAGGTAAACCCATCAATATTTACACAAGCTTGACAATAATTTGAAGTTTTCTACTGGTAGACATAATCTATACAATATCAATAAATGCATCCTCAAAGTAGACGGTTGGGACACCAACCACAGCAGCAGTATGACAGTACTGCTGCTACGGCTGGAGCAGTGCGGCTGTGATGTGGGTGTCATCCTCCCGCCCATATCCCAGTTTACAAGCAGTCTGTCTAGAGTCTTGACTCTTGGATGTCTTATCCGTAGGCTTCATCACAGTAGTCAAACCCTTTCTACCCATATCATCTTTCACGCAATTCATCCATCGTTTTATGGAAAATGTCACAAATAATGATAATCAATCTACCATTTCAAGTCTTAGCGCCACTGTCAACAACAAGTGACAACGACGACAACGATTCACATCACTTGCCTGTCATTTTGACAGATCCACTATTCTTATTTCACTTCGTTTTTTTTTTATAAATACAAAATGGGCGACGAGATGATTAACTGATATTTTCATTTCGAAATATTTTAGTTATGCGGGGTTTTAAAAATATGATAAGCATATCAATCTGCTCCTGGTAATGTATTCTCAACATTGGAAAATATTTTGAACCTAGAGGGATGTGACGAACTCTTTTTTTTTTTTGTACAAATTGATGTAAGGATCTCGCCACGATTTTTTGGTAACAACTGATCAATACGTTACAAAAAGGTTTAAAATGTTATAAGTTGACATATTAGTGTAAGAACGCCACGGAATCGCTTATTTTATTAGTCTATTTTAAAACACAGAACACTTCACCGCACTTCAATTTTCACATTGATGTTTTTATTAATTTGGGACTGGCGACAAAAAATGTTTTAAATGGAAAATCTCACGGCCTTTTTAACGACGCGACCCTATCTTGTTGTGACAAATGGCTCAGTTTTGTCAAGTGGGGTCGATTTGGGTTCCATTCGGTGATAATATTGCTGTTGTTTCGGGCGAGACGAAAACGTCATGTGTTGGCTCAAGTGCAGGGTTAGTAGTTATAACATAAGCAGGATTGAGACGATCGAGAGAAATTGCGACTTTTCGGGAATCTACTTGAACGACGTAACCTGTATTGCTTCGCTTCAGGATTTTATAAGGACCTTCGTACGGTGATGTTAACGAACGTTTAACTTAGTTTTTAATGAAACTTAGTCCGATTTAGTTAAATCTTTATGTACGAAAATGTTTCTGTTATCAGCTTGTTTTCTTGTGGTCGGTTGAAGGTTCGCAAATGTTTCCATGAGTTTGCTTCGGTGGGAAAGAAATCTCCCGATAGACGCATACATTTACCGTAGGTTATCTGAGCGGGGCTGTATCCTGAGTCTTCTTTAATGGTATTACGCATTCCTAACAATACTATTGGTAATAATTATTGTTGTGCCCATTGACTGCTACTATCGCAACTTGCCATGATTGAAGGTTTAAGTGTTTGGTGCATCCTTTCGACGTGTCTGTTCGCCTTGGGATTGTATACTGTTTTCCTAATATTTTCTACCCAAGAGTTTGGTCAGTAATGTGAAAAGATTGGATTCGTATTGACGACTTTGATCCGAAGTTATTCTTGCAGGGCAACTAAAACTTGCTATCCAATGCTCGAGGAGAGCCTACGCGACGGTTTCCACGCTTATGTCCTTTATAGGATGACTTCAGGCCATTTTTTGTGACGATCAATAATTGTGACACAGTATGTACAATTGTATATCCATCGAAAAGTGGCAATTGCCAAATTATATCTATATAGACATGCTCGAAACGGTCTGACCTTTCGAACTCTCCTAGAGGTGTAGTTGTATGTCTTTGCACTTTCCATTTCTGGCATTGTATGCAACGTCTTACAAAGTTTGCTACGTCAGTATTAATGTTAGGCCAAAAATAGCACTGCGTAATAATGCGACGCGTAGCGGCTACCCCAGGGTGTTTGGACAATTGAAATTACTTTATCTCGAATGTATGCGGAACAACTTAAATTCCAAATTAGGTTTTTGTCTTAGCATTAATAATTGCGTATCTTCGACTTGTTTTTTATAAAGGTACCCGTACATAATCGAAAATATCATCTATATGAATATCTTCTATTCTTGAAAGAGCGTCGGCGGTGTTATTAAGCTGGGCCTTAACTTACTCAATTTTGTTGCAAATCTAAGAAATACTCGTAAAACCAATTGACGAAGACGTCTCGGTGGATCTGATTTCGATTCTTTCTTCGATAAAGCGAATATTAACGGCTTATGATCGGTACACACTGTGAGATCACGTCCTTCGATCATATACCAAAAGTGTTTTATTGCCATGTATATAGTCAATAATTCTCCGTCGTAGGTATTATATTTTGTCTGGCCGCTTCTTAGTTTTTTTGAATAAAATGTTAGTGGCTCTAAACATTTGTTGGCTAGTTAATGAAGTGCTGCGCCGACGCAGGTATTCGCTGCTTTGGTCATTAAGATTTCGATGACGTTTTTGGATGCACGAGAGTGACCGCTTCACTAATATGATGCTTACATTGATTAAATGCGTTGATAGCTTCTTCGTTCCAAGTGATTTTTATTTTGTCTTTTTGCATTGTGCAAATATTTGTCTAAAATAGTTTGAGTGTCAGCTGCTTTAGGAAAGCTCATTCAATAAAAAAATAAAAGACCGAAGAAGCCCCTCAGTTCTTCGATTTCGGGTTGTGGATAGTTTATCATGGATTTCACATTCTCTTCGTTACACACGTATGCCATCACAGCTAACGCGATAACCAAGAAAGGTAATTTTGGTGTTTCCAATTCGCATTTAGACATGTTGATTGTGACGCCAAATTCACTAAATCGCTTGAACACACTTTAAGATCGTGAATGTAACATTCTGCTGATTCTGTAGCAATAAGTATATCAACCAGGTAACTTAAATGTTTGAAACAAAAAAAAATGTTTTTACAGACCGCAGCTTATTTTTGTAAACTCAAAAAAACTAAAAGGTGTTATTATTGCGGTTTTCGGTATGTCTTCAGGTGCAACTCTTATATTGTAGTAAGCACATCGAATATCAATCTTAGATAGTACCTACCTTTTTATTTTTGAGAATGTTTATGGAATCCGTTAAACGATGAGTCGGGTAGTTGTCGGGTTCAGTAATTACGTTTAATCGACGATAATTTTCGCACGGGCGTAATTCACCGATTTTCTTTTGAACGACACGTAAAGCCATGCCCCATGGGCTGGATCAGGGCCTGCATATTCCTAGATCTACCATGCGTTGGAATTCATCCTTTGCCGCGCCTTGTATTTTGCAGCGTTAAGTGGACGTGCTTTTTCGTAAACAGGTGGACCACGGGTACAAATATGATGCATTACATTGTGTTTGGGCGGATCCTTGAAACACTCGCTCATAGTGATGTCTGGGAACTCTGTTAAAATGCGGTGATATTTATTATCCGAGTCGATGACCTTAATTGTAGGAATATTTGAGGCATCTTCTACGTTGGTGTTCATAGAGAGTAGAGTGTAAAGATCAACAAGCAATTGATGTTTGGCAAGGAAATCTCCCCAATAATGCACCGCTGTACATCCGCCAGGACAAATTCCCAGGTAAAAGCTCGACGTAGGCCAAGACCAAAAGTCATTTTCTGAGACCCATATGTTTTTATTGTTGTACCATTGGCAGCAAATAACGTAAAATCAGCGGGTTGACGATTCGCGTTTTTGTAGGCAATAACTGAAATATTGGCGCCGGTGTTAATAAGAAAATGCGTAGGTACCACTTTTCCAGTCGGTAACGCTGAATCAATGTGTTCCTTCGACACCTACGCTCGCCAAAGTTGGTGTCGGCTTTAGTTTAACGCCTTTTTGACTCATTATTCGTCACCGCATTTCTTGGCGTTATCCCCATAAATAAAGTGATAGAAACATTTGAAATCTAATCATAACTTGTCGCCCGGTAGCGCTGTTTGACGCCTGTTTTTGTTTTGATTGTCAAAATACTGAGAACGTGATTGTGAACGTGGTCGCGACTGGTAATTGCCACGACTCCTACTGTTACGCGTGTTTTGTAAATCACAAATTTAAATGCGGCAATTTATTTATACAAATGTTGCAATTATTAATCTATTGATTGTCAGGGGATAGCGACAGGATTTAGCAGAACAGACTTCGGATAGCCACGAAGTTTCCATAATCTTATTAGCAATTGCTGCGACATTGTCCAACGTTACATGAATCAATCAACGTTCAATGACTACTGAACGGAAAATTTTGGCAGGCGATCTAACCACAAATTTTTTTATAGTGTCCTCGGGAATTTTGTTCCTTCCAAGTTCTCGCATTTTACGAAGGAGTTGAGTGGGTCGTGGATCCCCTAGCTCAGCGTAAGCATCGTATCTAGTTGTTTATACTCGGACTCTTCATATGCCAAAATGAACCTGTCTTTTAGAGCTTGATATTTACCGTTCTCAGACGGGTTCTCAAGAATGTCGCTAATTTGACCCAATTTATCTCGACCTAACTTAGCTATAACTAGTTGATATTTATATAGGTCACCTGCTTTTTGTGAACTGATTATGGCCCTGGACTGGTGGCACTATAGTCGCGGGCGTGCTGACAGAAGTCGGTGACGCGGGAATTGATGGTGATCGCCCCGTCTATAGTATAACGCGGACCAGCTTGCCGAGGTGCGTAGGCTGTACCAGGTGTGCGCCAGCCGTGGCGGGTGTGTGCGCAGGATCGACGATTACTTTTAGTCAGTGGCAGCAGCAGTGTTAGGGTTGGTCATTTCGAAATTTCACAGTAAAAATACTAAAGAAAGTCTAAGTCTATATGAAACGCAATCACATTCGCGGGTTACAGTATGAAACCGTTTTTATTAAATCACGTCGGTGTCACTGGGCCATATAGAACTTTTGTTAGTTTGTGGTATAGGTAATAGAACCTTAATTTCCTAACACTATAGAGTGTTATGAAATTAAATGTTCATTTATTATTACGTTATGAATTTAATAATAAAGTTATTGTAACTAAACACGGTTTATAAACAGTACCTAAGACAAGAATGATTGTAAAATGACGCTAATGTCGCGAGCAATGGGTAACGACCGACATGATGAAATCGAATACAGGAATCGACGATGACCGATGTCATCGTCGATTCCTGTATTCGAACTGCCGACGTGGAACGTCATAGATACTTGAGTTCACAAGTTTGTGTGCATGTGTGGGTTACACACCACTACACTATACAGATTTAGTGCCCAAACTATGGTCCACAAGTATCCGATGAAAGTGTAAACAAACCTTGTTCAGGTTAAATGATTACTCAATCACTCACTAAAGGGTAACAAATTTCACACATTCATCTGTATAGAAGATTTCAACATTTTATCTCACCACTCTTTCTAACAATTATTTTTTGAAGAAATTCATGGACGGAAATGGAGAATCTATTTAAAATTAAATACAATTTTCAAATAATAAAAAAAACATAGGCAGTCATTGGAACTGCCAAAAGAAGAAACTTAAAAGTATGAAATAAAAATCACAAAACCGTGTAAAATACAGCTTTATAATTTCCACTGTTCCGATATTCACAAATCAAGTACTTGTTACGATGTTCAAAACTACAATCGTGTGTACGTGTTCTGATATTAACGAGTACAATCGTGTACCTGTTCCGATATTCACAACTAACATGGTAGACGATAATGATAAATGATTTTTATTCCTGTAAGTAGGTTTGTACAAACACTTTTACACGTCAACATGGCTGCAATGTCAAATGTAGAACCTATTCCGATATTGACAAGCAGGTACAATTGTGTACCTATTCTGATATTCGCAGCATTTGTGTGATATGTAACCGTGTTCTTCCAGTACGCCGCAACAGGTGCGACGCGCCGATAGCACTGGATATAATAGTAAGCTGTGGCTGTGTTTTACTGGTAAAAGTGCTCATTGTGAAAGAGCTCGTCAGGGAAGTACTGAGGTACGTTTACGTACATAATCAGCCTATAATGTTCCCACTGCTGGAACTCAGGCCTCCTCTCGGTGAGAGGGAGTGGGCCGTAATGCACCACGCGGGCCCAATGCGGGTTGGTACATGTCACATGTCTTCGAATTTGTGGTTCTAGAACATACCGGTTTCCTCACGATGTTTTTCTTCCCCGTTTTGAGAGCAATGGTAATGAAATAATTTACACAAAGAAAAGTGCCTGTCTGGTTTCGAACCTACGACCCACAACTCGTAAGTCGCGGCTGTTACCACTGGGCCACCAATGCTCTCTTCTATACGTTTATGTGTTTGGATTCAAAAGTAAGAGTACATGTGAGATTGCAGGCTTATAAATGACATATTGCAGATTCATTTAATCTCTTAGTCATCACTAAACCTCGTATTGAGAGTTATGTGGCAGTAACCACAAATGTCCTATGGGATAGATTGTAGAGTTCCTCTTGTCAAACTATTACTTCGATTGAAAATTCTTTACAATATAATAAATTTTCAAGTATTAGCAAAGCGATTAACATCGGCTAGATGAGTATCAAGCCGAAATCCTGAAAACGAAAACACTAATCGTCTGTTTTCGAACTGAATATTTACATAGGTGGATTAAATTAATCAATTCTTGTGGATAAACATTATAGGAAAACCAAATACAACGTAGATTAGCTCGTTCAGTAAAATACACATACTTCAGACACATGACCCTTTTATCTCACTGCATTACTAAATAGTGTATTTTTGAGCGAGCGAACATAATCTACAAACGCGACGAAAAAATGCGAAAAAAACTGAACATTTTTAATACAAAGTTATTTTAAAACAGCAACATTGTGGTCTCCATACAGTTTCGTGATTACAGTATTTTGGTATTCCGCGCGTCTTTGTAACTGACAGCTTTTATATTAGCTATCATGAACATGCAAGTGTGTGTACACTGTATGTACATGTGTACGTGTAAGATGTTCTGAAGTCGACTTTTGTGCTATATTTGGATGGGAACTGGGCCATCGTGAGTCGGGGAATGGACCATACAATCATATCTTTAGTATGGAGAGGTGACTGATTTATCTGGAGGGAGGCTGAAAAAAGATCGGGTTATTGCATGTCCTGGGCATGTCTTAAGTAGAAAATTGAGTAAGAGTGTACCCTTGAACCTAATAACATCATATTACGATCATCAAATTCCTATTAACATGTAATACTTTATTGGATTATTTTGTTTCAAGTAAAAAGTGTACAATACAATATGTATAAAAAAATCGTAAAGAATTTAAAACTGAAAAAAAAAATGCTTTTAGAATTTTTCTCTATTTGTCTGAATGAATGTTCCAGCGTCACGCAAATTCTACCCGATAGATTCTGTTTAAATTTTAGCGATGTTCCCTATAAGTCTGGTTCTGCAGCGTCAGGGTTCTGCGGTGATAACTTTTTGCTCGCAAGCCGGTTAACGATTTTTTTATTTCTTAAATTATTGAATATTCTAAAGAAGAGTAGAATTAAACCTCTGTTTATTAATACCTCTTTATTTTTTATAAACCTTTACTTTTTCATATAGCAACACACACATACAACATACACATACACGCACATAGCAACTGTTGTTTACGTGTCATTAAATGTTTATTGTCGATTTAATCTACGTTCCTTATTTTAGCTGTTAAATTAGTTTTAACATGGTGGCAGACTCTGACTCTTTCCCTTTTTTAATACCCAGTTTCCAAAAAATGTCAACCTTTTGATAGGAACCGCCAGTCGTTGAAAATCATTGTTTGAGTGAACACACGACATTTTCAATATTAGGACTGAAATACAAATTTAGTGAATTTAGTAGTGCTGTATTGATGTGCTTGTGAAACCTATCAATGTATATAGCCGTCTCCAGTGAGACATCCTGACATGCGAGATCTATTCGCCCAATGGTATGTATTCCATACAACGGCCCGACCCTTTCTTTAAACTTAATTTTTTGTCTTTTTGTCTGGTCTCAAACTTTTTTATTTGAGGTATATGACCAGTTAAAAAGGCCAATTTTTGGTCCAATCTACTGCGGTACTATCCGACCAGGCTGATCTTACTGCCGACCGCAGCATGTACCAGCGTGTGTGTCACGCCGAGTTGCGTGTGCAGCAATCTTTCAACAGCTAGTTTTGATTCATAAGACCCCAATATAAACTACGGTACATTATTTTCTACAATTTGCCAAGAATTCAATAAACCATGTCCTGTGAAAAAAGTTGCAATCAATACTAAACCAAAATTTAATGAATGGGCCACTGCTGGCATTAGAAAAAGCAGAGATATTTTATATAATTGTACTACGAGAAATCATTGACTTCTGATCCAGCCCTTCATAATTACGTCAGAAATTATTCTAAGATATTCAAAAGAGTCTGCGCTCAAGCTAAATCTAAATTAATAAGTAACAAAATTAGTATATTATTTCTAACAATAAAATAAAAGCTGTGTGGCAGGTAATTAACAATGAAACTGGAAACACAAAACAGCGAGATCAAAATTAATAATGAAACCATTGCAGATAAGTTAAAAGTTGCTGAGACACTAGGAAATTTCTTTACCAACATCCCAATAGAGGTTACGAAATCTCTCCCCTCATCACCTAAATTAGCTGAATCTCTTCTCAAAAAACACTTCTCTAAGGAAATTCCAAGTTTTGAATTCAAGCCCATTTCTACTGTCACAATTAAGACACTGACAACACCTTAACCGCGGTCACTGTCAGATTGCATAAAAAAGAAAGAGAAGCGCGATGACACAACGCTGGTAATTTATTGCAAAATATAATATGAAGCAATTATCTATTTACTCAAAATTGAGTTGAGTAATCGAAATTAAAAAACGACCAAGTTGTGCATTCAAAGATGACGTTCTTGTTATTAATTAAATACGTAACGTATGTTGATATTGAATTCAGATATTTTGGTTTAGAACTCAAGATAAGAGGTTAGTTTAACGTTAGTTTGTATCGAGTTTTTTTTTTTTTTCAAAACATGTTTTGGTGACAACCAAGTTCTGGGAAATATGTTCAAAATTAACATATATTTTTTTCGCTACCCCAAACTATATAGATTTGGCAATTTTTTTTCTTAGGAGAAGCCTATTTTGGTCAATTGGGTCTTGTCAGCGCCATAAGAAAGCATTCAAAAGTCTTAAATACGATTAAGTTCAACTGCATATGCAGTAAGAAAAATTAGACAGTTGACTGATATAGCCACAGCTAGGTTAGTATACTTTGCTTATTTCCACAGTATTATGTCTTATGGCGTTCTGCTGTGGGGATCGGCAGCTGATGTAGATTCAATTTTTATTTTACAAAACAGGGCAATCCACGCAGTCTATATAATGGGTCCTCGTGTGATTTCCATAATATAAATACACGTAGTAAACATGAAATTGTGATACCCAAATTTAGATTAGCAAAAACAAGCAAATCATTTGTTATCAACAGTATCCGCTTATAAAACAAGTTGCCAAAGTCGGTTACAGAACTTAGCGATGGAAAGTTCAAAGCCTACATCAAACGTGTCCTTATTAAAAAAGCATATTATATGATTAAAGACTACGTTGAAGATAAGTAAGTTTGGCAGTAATTCCTTCTGCACATGTGGCTTTCCTGGTACGTCATAAACGGCATAACTATGTAAATGTCTATTAACTGCTCCCAAATTACCATGTTAATTATTTTTTTTATACATATTTTTTTACATAATATTTTCATTGTTTGACATTATTATTACATTACCTACAATTTTGATTTCAGACTTGTTGTAATGGCAAACGTCATTTGGTTTAAATAGGTTTTTATTTTTATTATTTTATTAATATTTTACATAGATTCTAGATGGGATCCTGCCGTTTTGCCGAAAAGCTTTTGCCAAAATTTCACTACCCAAACAAAGGGAATTGCTCAGTTTGTTAGGGCAATTTGGCTAAACGTGAACATTAAGTATAATATTTAATGACTAGGGTTTTTAATAGTTTACTCCTCAAAGAAATGAATTATAGTAATAAGGTTGCAGGGGAGTGTAAAAATGGTTCATATTTAGCATGTCTAATGCTAAAACTTTAACAAAATAGCGCCAGGGTCATCGTCATGAGCAAATTCAGTGTCCAAGGGTTTCAATTGAAGCGGTATCGGAGTCCATTATAACAAAAACCAAAAACTTCGCAAAAGTAACCGTAACAACATTCACAATACACGGAGGCTAAGCGAATGTTTTTAATTTCATTTCGTTGTCTAGATTTGTCATTATTGACAGTTAGTGTTGCCAGGTAATAAAAAAAATATCGATTTGACAACAACCGAACTATATAATCGGATGTAAAATGATTTGATGGCCAAAAACGATAAGTGTTTTGTTTTTGTTTAATGTAATTAAAGGAAACTAAATATAAAACCTTTTGAAAAATCACTTGAATACAGATTTTCAAGAAAATACATACTTTTACTCAGATTTAGAAATCTAAGACTAAGACTGAAATCACAATTATTATTAATGTGGCAACACAGAATCAGCCTCCAACCATAAAATGGCGACGCTTTTTGAACTCAATCGGCTTAAATACTTATTAAACGACATGTTTTAACATTTACTTTCCTGCAACGAGAATCAAAAAAATATTAATTTTAGTTTTAATTATATTTTTTCGTAAAAATACTTTTTACAGAACAACTTGTCCGCGTTAAGCCAATAATGAACAATTTATTTATTTTATTTATTTATTAAAACTTTATGCACAAGTATAAAAAAAATAATACCGTACAAAGGCGGACTTAATGCCTGAGGCATTTTCTACCAGTCAACCTTAGGGTGATGCAGAGAAGACACATGGCAGGTGCAACTCAAGGGATAGATAACACGAAAATAACTTTACAATACAAGAATACATACGTAGATACATACATATAAACAGAATAAACTTTAGGAGAAATAACGATCGGTAGTGGGGAAATATCGATCAGTAGAGGAGAAAACGAATCCAGCAAAATATCAGCGCTGGGATGTTTCTGCCAACTTCTTACGTATATGTTCACGTGCCTTCAGTTTAAAAGACAACCGACAGGTCACCATTCTGATGTTCAGAGGAAGCGCATTCCAAAGAAAGACAGCCTGGACAAAGAAAGAAGAGCGAATGAAACCAGAGCGGTGAGAAGGACATCGAAGAAGACGATTGTTGGTGGAACGAAGATTTTTACTATGGGCAGAGCACAAGTATTGAATATGGGAAGTCAGGTAAGAAGGAGAAGTGGGTTTGTTGAGAATAGAGAACAACATAGACAGAGCCCTCACCTCTCTGCGCTGACGAAATTCCCTTTAAGCAAACTTTTTTTATACCAATGCAATGTTTGGGATGATTTTAGTACGCACATTTTCATTTGGTCAAAGTTTTACTTGGCAGAATATTATCAAGGATAATGTCGTTTAGGCATTTGGTCATTAATCAAATGATTTATTACAGCAAACAATATTTAGACAATAAACGTTAGAGAATGTGTTGTGTGAATGAGATGTGCTTGAATTTGTCTGAAACAAGTCAAATTTATGGTTGCTTATGGAACTAGTTAGAGTAGGTTAATTATTTTAAACAATGGTTAGGTTAGGTTAGGTTAAAACTGTGACCTCCTACGCACGAGCCGAGCGAGCAAAGCGAGCGGTGCCGTGGTAGCGGCCGGCGAGTGCCAGAAACGAATAGATTATATAGAAAAAAATATGGAAAAAAGAGATTATTTTTAGCAGGCTATTGAGAACCGAACGAGTTAGACGAGGTAGAAATTTTATTTTGCGTAAAATGAATAAATGTAATAATAAATGAATTCCAACTGAAATATAATATTTGACTACATAAAAAATTGGTAAAAGTACTAGTTGGTAAATAATTTATTGTTTAAACGTTCACTTGCCAAACATTAGGTTGCGTTACAATTATTTGTGAAAAGATTATTTGCTAAGTAATAATTTGGCAAATGAAATTATGCGGAAAATTGTTTGGGAAGTGATAATTTGGCAATTTCTTTTCGATGAAACAAGAGAGACCCAGACTAGATATATTGTAGACCTTTTTCTTTTTTTTTTGTTATGTACCTGGTACATCTCGACAGGACTACACTGTCCTCCCATACCTATTAACACTGTAATTTGAAAACATTGTAAAAGCCAATTATTTTTAAAAGAGTAATCGTGGAGTTTCTTGCCGGCTCTTCTCCATAGGAAACGACCAATTGGAACCGTGCACCTAGCTTCTTTTCGTAAGTTATATTGCCCATGTAGGTTTATGTGAAATAAAAATATTTTGACTGATTTGATTGATTGATTGAATCCAGGTTATTTATGCCTGAGGGTCTGGATTGCTGTACCGTTCTCCGCCAGTCCTGCTTGGACTGGGGTGCAGTTTTTGAGGAGCGGTTTTCTCCCAAACCTATTGATTTTTATTAGTTATCGTAGTTATGAGCATATTCTTTTTAAAGTAAATTCCGTCTTAATCTTAAAAGATACCTGCTGATCTGGAAAGCTGGAAATATTTTTACTGACGTGCCCTTTACGTAAATAGCGACGCGGACTAAACAGCCGAGTTTAATCGTTCTCGTACACCTATGTGATGTATCTTTTGTACAGCCGCAGCCGCAGCTTCACGCATCTTTAATAATATTCCGGGCCTATTAGAATAATTACGGTAATTAAAAAATGAAAAAAATCTTCATGACCTGTTAATAAACAAGTGCTACTACTCTGTAAAACACTTCCTATCAGACGAATCACTGCTCCAATATAGTCCCCTCAGTCTTGCTGCGTTCAGTGGCTCACTGATGTGTACCTTAATTCGTTCCGTTTTATTTTTATATTTTATGTGAATCTTAATATTTTATATCAATAATCTAAATTTAATTCCCATGTAATGATTGTATGCCCTAAGGGCGGGACGTCGCTGATTACAATTTTAATAATTAAGAGCTGTATTATGTACCTATCTAGGATCCACAATAAAGATATGAAGTTGAATTTAAATTATTTTAGTATATTCGCGTGCAGATGATATTAGGATACAATACAAAACATTTTGGACTCAAATTCAAGCTGAATTAATTTGAGTTGAATCGATTGAAACGGTTTTCACAATACCTCGACTTAAGGGCGGAAGTCAGTTATCAAAGGTCATACCATTATTTATCTTTTCAACCTTACAAAAGTATTTTTTAAACATTGTCACGTCGTTTGTAAGGTGCGAAGTTTCTTGTTAGCAATATTTAGACTTAGGAAATCTGTAGCATTTAGGTAAAAATATTATAGATCAGATATTTCATCCGTAGCTTAGGCTCGTAAAAATATCTAGGTCTAGCTTACTTTTCTAGTGTGACACAGATTCTACATTCAGTGAAGGGAAAATGTAATATTGAAATAGATAGGCGCGGCCTATCGTAATACGATCTTTGATTTCCATTCCTGACTGGTTGGGACGGTGGGATGGCTTCATCGCTTTCCTCCGCTCAATACTTTGCTAAAGATTCCTTGTTTTGATGAATAGAATGCTGATGATTTTGGGAGTAGAGGTAATTGATATTGGCTTATTTTAGTACTTATTTCGCTTCGCTAGGTGTTTGATAATTGTATTAACCTACTATGAAGCGTCTGCAAAGGAACAAATTGCTTTAACCCGAAGGACTAGTAGCGGCGTATTAATAAGAACTTTTTTTTTAACTCAATAATCCGTCACTGCAATAACCAACAGCATCAACAGTTCAAGTATTTATTTAACTAGTCAAACCCATTGTTTTATTGGATAGATATAGTGTTGATAAGAGAGCTGCTTACATGATACAATCAAATACATTCTTACATTGCACTCTATGTCATACTTATCCATGTTTACAGACTATTTATATCCCACGTTCTAATTAGCGAGCTATCCTAAGATGCTAATTAGTAAACTAGTATTGTAAGACTTGGCAAGTCTCGGCATCATGTGTCCAAGTTTGTTCTAACTATCGGAGTGAGAGTCGTTAGCAAATCGAATAACAAGGAACCTGGCTTATTCAGTTTATTATATACAATTGGAAATTATTAGTACCTTCTATGTTATAAGCGATATTTATTAACTTCCGTTTAGTCGTTTATTTATTCGGACATCTTCTTAGCGTTACAATGATTTAACTTGTTTGGTTTTTAACTAGTTAATGGGTACATTGCCAATTGACAGCGATGCCGAGGAATTTTTCGACGCCATTATTTTAGTTTGTTAAGTTTTAGTTAATTTACGTTATTTACATTGTTGTTTTTTTCTGTAAATAGTTGTATAATAATTTGAATTATGTTAGTGGCCAATTTGATGTCCCATAACTGTATTAACTGTAATAAATTATTGTTATTCTTAAACTTATCTGGTCCTTAGATATAGGGTATCTAAGGACCAGATAAGTTTAAGAATGACAATAATTTATTTGTGAACCTTAAGTAATAATTAATAAAGATCTTATAAATGAGGAAGTGCGCTATGTTTTGCCAATATTCACATACAAATGATTGATATTATTAAAAACAATTAAATGGGTACTAAGTTACAAATTAGAAATTTACTACAGTATAATTATGTAAGTATTTGAGAAACCTAATTTAATTGAAGCATGCATGCAAATAAAATTGTGTTACAATTCAGAGTTAACTTCATTTCATGTCAAAATATTAAGTAAAAAAATAAAAACTAAAAGTTTTTATTGTTTCTCTTACAATTGCTATACAGCTCAAAATTGAGGCAGCCCCGATAAGTTGTGTATATTAATGATTAAATAACTGATGTAAGGTTGGGAATAGGTTCATCATTAGCGTATTCTGGTTAATATAAGTTCGATTTCAGCGAACGTTTGTGATTTTAGCCATTCTGTTAAAGTATTTTACATTCGTACCGCAACATGGGGTAAATATTCAATTTAAGGTTCAACTTAATATAAATATTAGTTATAATAAGTTGAATTATAAGTTATTATAAGTAATAGTTGATTGAGTAGTATACTGACGCCTGGCGAAAACCGTACGGACCCGAGGGGACAGGGCCACAATATATTTACGTCTTTTATCGAGATACATCAAATGAGAGGGTCTTGTGCAAATGTTATGTTCAATACGTATAATTTCCTAACAGTGAGCAGATTATTAATCTTGTAAAGGTTGTGTGTAGAATATTGAAAGGGTTTAAAATACATAACTTTGATGAGAGACCTTCGAGCTCTTTCTAGGTCTAGTAATTTGGACTTGGTAGCACCATCCCAGATCGGTATAGAGTATGTGATGACCGATTGTGCCAGAGCAACACAACCAGGTGGTTGTGTCCTCTGATTTGGAGTAAAGCAGATGAAGTTCGTTTTAGAAAAATTAAGGGTTAAAGATTAGCATTTAACCTACTTGCTATTGCCGCTAGCAGCACGCACGGTACCCCAAGAGTCACCGATGAAAACAACTGCTGTGTCATACTGCATATGAAAATACTCGTCCGTTACTGTTCTTAGTACGACACAACTCATTTATATAAATCAAGAACAGAGTAGGGGCGAGCACACTCCCCTGCAGTACTCCAATACATACAGTTTCTTCATTACTAGTTAAGTTTCTAAACTTAGCCTGCTGTTTTCGGATAAATAAATAACTATCAAAAAGAGAAAGGGCTGTACCTCTTATGCCGTTTGTTTCAACTCTGTGCGGAAGGATCCCCATCCTCAGACACGGTGTCAAATGCCTTTTTTAGGTCTAAAAATACATACTAAAGCAGCTGGAAATATCCCGGTTCTAAAGCACAGATTAGCTAGTTGGCTTATTACAAGGACCATGAAGTCCCTAGAAATTTGCAAACTTTTTTTAGGTATACCGTCCCAGCACAGGTAAGCTTTCAAGTCAATTCAATTCAAAGGATTACTATTAATGTAAAGTATTAAAATGTATGTCAGCATTATGTTATCATAATACACAATTTAATGACACACAATTAGCAAATTTCTCAGCTTAGCTACTACACATGCCTATCTGACGGACAGGGCCGTCATCTACCCCGGTCACCAGGAGCGTGGTACCGACAAGAGATGTCGTGCGGTGTCCCACAGGGATCGGTCCTGGGGCCGCATCTGTGGGACATCGGATACGACTGGGTGCTGCGAGCCGACCTCCCTAGCGGCGTTAGCGTAGTGTGCTACGCTGACGACACGTTGGTCCTGGCGCAGGGGAGGCGGCGGCCGACGTAGCGGCACGTGGGGTTGCGACAATCGTCGAAAGGATCCGGCAATTGGGACTCGAGGTGGCCCTGCACAAGTCTGAGGCCATGTGTTTTCATGGTCCTTGGAACACGCCACCGTTGGGGTCCCAAATAACGGTAGGAGGGGTTTCCATCGACGTCGAGTCGACGATAAAGTACCTGGGACTCGTCCTCGACAGCCAGTGGAACGTGGAGCATTTCCGACGTTTGGCTCCCAAACTGGAGCGGGCAGGCGTTGCATTGAAGCGGCTCCTGCCCAATCTAGGGGGTCCAAACGCCTCCTGCTGGAGGCTCTACGCGGGGGTCGTGCGGTCCATGGCCCTCTTCGGGGCTCCTGTATGGGCGCGCTCTCTGGCGCTGCGGCCAGCCAGCTGGTTGAGCGCGACCCAAAGGGTCATGGCCATCCGGATGGTCCAGGGATACCGCACGGTCTCCTGTGAGGCAGCGAACCTTCTTGCCGGATTGCCGCCATGGGATCTGGAGGCAAAAGTCCTCGTGCACTTATGGGAGTGGCGCGAGGAGGCGAAACGCCGGGACGTAACTCCGCTGCCGCGAGACATCGCGGCACAGCGGACGGAGCTCCAGCGGGATCTCATGACGACATGGAGAGTACGGTTGTCGCAACCCAGTGCTGGGCACGCCACGAATGCGGCGATAAGTTCCCTCTTTGAGGAGTGGCTAGAGAGGTGCCACGGCGTCCTCACCTTTCGCCTGACGCAGGTCCTCACCGGACACGGCAGCTTCAATAGGTTCCTGTGTCGGATAAGGCCGGAGGAAAAGTCCGTGTGTCACCACTGTGTGGATCACCCAGAGGACACGGTGCAGCTTACGGTGGAGGTCTGCCCGGCTTGGGCTGAGCAACGCCGTGTCCTCGTGGAGGCGATCGGCGGCAAAGATGTCTCGCGTCCGGCCCTGATTCAGGCCATGGTATGTAGCGAGAGGGCATGGGCAGCCGTCACCTCCTTCTGCGAAGCAGTAATGCTCGCGCAGGAGGAGGCGGGACGGTTGAGAGAAAGGCAAATTTCGCGCCCTCTCGCCCCTAGCCGCCGCAGGAGACGCCCTGGGCGGATTTCCAGCCACCGTAGGCGCGGGCTTGCGGATGGAGAGCAATGGGTAGCTCACCGTCCGGTAAGGACCAGGCGCGGGTCGACTGCGCGTTGTGTTCCACGCGCGCCTCAAAGAGATGTCGTCAGCACAAATGTAGGGGTCCACTAGGGCCGATGCCTGCCGGGGTCGCGGGAAGGTACTAAAGGGTCACCGAGTCCCCTGGCAACACAGGCAACAGGAAGGAATACGGGTGGGTTTTAGTCAGTAAGAGTCTGACACACCCTCCCGCTCCGCCCAGAGCGGGAGAAGTTATTTGATGATATCCCATCCAAAAAAAAAAGCCTTTCCACATCATCACTTTAAGCGGTTTTTTTAATATTATAATCATAGAGAGTAATAGTAATCAAAGCTTTATTTTACATGCGTCGGTAGTTTGGTTTTATTTATGTACTACTAACATTATAATATTAATTAATTCTACGCTAGCTTGGTTTGAGAATAAATTAGCTGAATCATTTACATTAATCTAAACGAGCAGTATCTTACAATTTGTTGTCGTCCGAGTGAAGTTCTTCACGATAAATGTTTCGATTCACAAATTGTAGGTATTCGATTATTCACTACATAGTGATTTAACAAACATCAACTATTTAGTGGAATAAGTAGTAATTGTAGAAGTCCATGTAATAAATAAATATACAGTTTTCTTCTATAAAGGTTCATGTTCCACGGTTCATACAGACTTGATTGTGCGAACATGACATTGTGCACCAACATAATTATCCCAGCGTGTATGGCCGCCCCTAGAAAGGACGCTGATCCCCTTAATTATATTTGCGTAATCTCTCGCTTTTATGAAACCCTAGGGAAGGGGAGGGGTAAAATGGTTCTATCAAAACCACGAAAACTGAAACACTACGGTTAAAAAAATCGCATAAGTTTCATCTTCCGAAATTCAAATCATATATCCACACCCGAGTAAAACAGAGCCAGTGAAAATTTTATGACCAGGCACACAGGAGTGTGAGCGATGACGGCGGCGTTTAGACCATTATTATAATAGCAAAGCGGAGCAAGTTTGCACGCCGCAGGCTTCGTCCTTCGCTTCTTATTTAGGGTTCCCAGTGTTTGCTGATAACGTGTAAGTACTAGGCGCTTCATAAGCGGTTCGGAGGCTGTCGCCTATATCAATGCTGGACATTATTAGGTTCTTAGGATGTCGATAGCAAAAGGTAAAAGATCTTTTTGATATCAAGACTTTCCTTTTTTAACTTCCAAGAAGAATAAGTACTTACCATTTTTTTAAGGTTTATAAAATCTCAATGCGGTAATATGGAACAGTATGTGTCTTATGTTTAGTCTATTGTACCATGTAAATAACTATAACTACTTGACTAACCATAAAAACGTATCGTTTCAATTCAATTGTGTAACCAATATGCGCTTTCTACTAAATATTGGAGACTCCGCACAGTCCGCACCCTATCAGCTACTAGGAACGCAGAAGTGTCTAATGGACAGGTGTGCTACCAAGCTAATCGGTTTATTTATCGGTTTTTGATCTTATGGTTCCAGGGGCATTTTTCAGTGTCAAGGGAGTGAAATCAATAGGACGCCATCTACTAAATATTAGAAAATCCGCAAACACAAGCAGATCTACTACTTCAAGGAATTTACAAGTAATGGACAGGTGTGCTTCCAAGTCAATCAGTGTACTGGTTTATGAGGCATAGTTCAAGTTTGAAGGGAGCTAGTCGATAGCAAATATTACACCATCCACTTAATATTAGACACTCTGCAAACACTGGCAGGTACTAGGAATGCAGAAGTAATGGACAGGTGTGCTTCCAAGTCAATCGATGTATTGGTTACTCTATTGTTCAGTTTTGAAAGGAGAAGAGTGCGGTTGATAGTCTGTTGGTTTAGGTTCAGAGGGTGCGAATTGACTTCCAGTGAATTGATTGAATTCAGCTTTCTTGAGGAAATTACATCAATACTAGTTTGGTGTATAGCTTTGTATTTTGGTTCACGAATCTGCAGATCTAGAATATTATAATAAAGATATTAATAATTCAATTCTTCCTTCAAGGAAACTCTCGATCTTAAAAAACATCGATAGTATTGATCCTTACTTTTGTTCCTTATAAGGATTTATAAGTAAATCAGTTTTAGCATTAGAACTTGTATTCTGGTCTGGGCTGGTCTGCAACACAAAGAAATACCGGAGGTTGCAAAACAGTCAATATCCGCTATTTTTGAGTGTTGTGCTATTGAGCTGATTTCCCATAAATTGATCATTGTTTGCATATAATTATAGAGTACCCAAACACACTCACACATTATTTTATGAAAAACTAGAAAATATACTTCATAAACTATGTCGAAATCCAAACAAAAATATAATATTAGCAGGGGATTTTAATATTGATGTCATAAAAAGAAATAAAATCACTTTAGAATTTGAATATTTTCTATTACAATTTAATCTTAAACTAGCACTCCAGAAACCTACAAGATTGTGCAGTAAAACATGTATAGATAATTTTGCATATAGCTACAAAAAACAATGCAAGGCTGAAATAGTCGATTTGATTTTGTCCGACCATACGGCACAAATACTCAAAGTACCCACAAAAAGAACTTGTAAACTTATGTGTTGGAAAAAATACAAACAGGAAATTTCTACTGAAAATTTATATAAATTTAAATCCCATCTAAAATGTTTATCTTTTACACATGTTTATAATGCCAATGATGCAAATCAATGTTACGATAGTTTTATGGGAGATTTCATAATGCTATATAATTTATGTTTTCCTCAAAAAATAGTCACCCTAAAAAGTAATAACAGAACTAAATGGATATCCCGTGGGATAAAATTATGCAGTCAAAAGCAAAGGAAGTTACTTTGGGGGTATAGACATAACCCGACATCTCATAATAGATTACTGCTAAAAAAATACTCTACCCTCTATAGAAAGATCATAAAACTAACCCAGAAAGCTCAAAATAACCACTATATTAATACCTCCCAAAATAAATCCAAAGCTGCCTTTTTTTTTTTTTTTTTTTTAGGGTGGGAAATCATCAAATAACTTCTCCCGCTCTGGGCGGAGCGGGAGGGTGTGTCAGACTCTTACTGACTAAAACCCACCCGTATTCCTTCTTGTTGCCTGTGTTGCGGGGGCCTCGGTGACCCATAAGTACCTTCCCGCGACCCCGGCAGGCATCGGTCCTAGTGGACCCCTACTTTTGTGCTGACGACATCTCTTTGAGGCGCGCGTGGAATACGACGCGCCGTCGACCCGGGCCTGGTCCTTACCGGACGGTGAGCTACCCATTGCTCACCGTCCGCAAGCCCGCGCCTACGGTGGCCGGAAATCCGCCCGGGATTCCCGACGCCCTGGGCGTCTCCTGCGGCGGCTAGGGGCGAGAGGGCGCGAAACTTGCCTTTCCCTCAACCGTCCCGCCTCCTCCTTTGCGAGCATTACTGCTTCGCAGAAGGAGGTGACGGCTGCCCATGCCCTCTCGCTCCGTACCATGGCCTGAACCAGGGCCGGACGCGAGAGGTCTCTGCCGCCGATCGCCTCTACGAGGACACGGCGGTGCTCTGCCCAAGCCGGGCAGACCTCCACCGTATGCTCCACCGTGTCCTCCAGGCGATCCACACAGTGGTGACACCCGGATCCAAAGCTGCCTGGGAAATTATTAAAAATTCAAAAATATGTTTGCCGCAAGAACAAATTATGTGTACAAATAGAGACAATTTATCTTTCACTAACCCTAATGACATTGCTAATGAATTAAATAACTATTTTATTGACATAATTGAAAATAAACCACAAACTGACAAACATCCGCCTAATTCTAAGTTTCAAAATTTGACATCACAATCATTATTTATGACTCCCGTTTCAGCATCTGACATAATTAGAATGATCGATGACCTAAAAAATACGAATACTGTTGGTTATGATGGTGTGTCTACCAAAGTAATAAAATATGTAAAACAAATCATATCGCCTCCATTGGCACATATTATCAATATTTGTATTTCTGACGGTGTTTTTCCAAATAGCCTAAAACAAGTTATAATTAAGCCAGTATTTAAACAAAATGACAAAACTGATCCAAAAAACTATAGACCAATTGCTAAGATTCCTATAATTTCTAAAATTTTTGAAAAAGTTATTTATAATTCGCTTTACACTTATTTTGAGAAATATAATTTATTTTGTGTGGAACAAAAAGGCTTTCGAAAGAAATGTGGAATAAATATGGCTCTATATGATTTACTTTCCACTGTCATGTCATGTGTTGATAATAAAAATCCTGTTTGTGCTATCTTCACTGACATGAGTAAAGCTTTTGACTATGTAGATCATACACTACTTATACATAAATTACATGCTTATGGTATAAGAGGTAATGTCCTCGACCTCCTAAAATCATACTTAAGCAATAGATACCAATGTACCGAAATTAGTAGATTATGTCCTAAAACTAAAATTGAAACCACTTACATATCGAAACCAAGACTCCTAAGGTATGGCGTACCTCAGGGCAGCGTGCTTGGACCGTTACTTTTCTTAATAGATATCAACGACCTCCCAAAGATGCCACAACAAAAAATGGTTCTCTTTGCCGATGACAGCACAGCCATAATAGAATGCACTTATCCCAAAAATTATGAAAACGAGATTAATGACTCACTGACAAAAATAATACATTGGCTTAACTGTAACAATTTAGTAATAAATTTAGATAAAACAAAAATCATGCAATTCCATCAACGTCGGGCAAATCCTACTATTAATTTGACTCATAAAAATAAAAAAATAGAATTAGTTAATACTGCTAAGTTCTTGGGTATAATGGTAGACGATAAATTGACATGGAGACCACATATAGAACACCTACGTAACAGACTGAGTAAATCTGCGTACGCAATCTATCAATTGTCTAAAAAGGTAAATATCAGCACGTTACTGACAGCTTATCATGGACTAGTCGCTTCAGTGCTTCGGTACGGAATTGTATTTTGGGGACAGTCAACTGATAGGGAGCTTATATTTAAGATGCAAAAACGCTGTATAAGATCTATGTGTGCATTAAAGAC
Source organism: Atethmia centrago (assembly GCA_905333075.3). Taxonomy (NCBI): domain Eukaryota; kingdom Metazoa; phylum Arthropoda; class Insecta; order Lepidoptera; family Noctuidae; genus Atethmia; species Atethmia centrago. The sequence continues at coordinate 21,267,033 of HG995391.1, forward strand.
TACTGATAGCTGTGTACCATCCTTCAAATCACTGAAAATACTAACACTACCAGCATTGTATATTTTAGAATCTGCAATATTTATAAAAAACAACCCCCACTTATTCGAAAAAATGTCTGATAATAAAAGAAAGCCAATACGTGCTCAATATTGGTCACAGTTATGTAATATAAAATGCAAGACATCCTTAAAGCAAAAGAGTTTTTTTGGCATTGCGCCAAAGATCTATAATAAAATACCAGACAATATTAAAAATATGCCTCTAGTAAAGTTTAAAAAAGCTCTCACATTATTCCTAATTGACAAATGTTATTATAAAATTGAAGACTTTTTAAATGATAATGTTAATTAATATTGAAATTTAGTGTAAACCAACTATTTAATCCATTATGTTAATTTTATTATTGATAATTGACTACGCATGTTTCCTCTAAAAATATTTGTATGTCAAAATTGACAAGACATAGCGCACTATTTAGTTCTTAAGATCCATCTATCATAAAACCTATGTTTCACAAATAAATTGATTTGATTTGATTTGATTTGATTTGAGCATTTTTAGCATTATCAATAAACTGCGTTTATAGGGAATATTCCAACGTGAATAATTCGTGTAAATTCCTTTGAAATCTATGCCAAACGACAGGCTTTAAGAGTAAATGTTGCTATAACTATAAGAGTAATATTACTTAGACATAATAATACTAGAAGAGTATACTCACCAACAGCGCTTACCCAGATATCTACATGAAAGGTACATTAGGGAGTACACAGCTTACATATTTAGGCAGTATACATAAGTTGAAGTTAGAAAGTAATAACATAACTTGGATACATAGCGCGAACAAAGGAACGCTTCTAACTTCAATGTCGCAATTTCTATACGTATAACAGAAAGTTGTTGTCATGGCAACTAGGACTGTTCTTTTGTCGACTTGGGTGTTTTTGTTAAAACAACTGAAGGAGAGAAAATTCTAAATAATTAAAAAAAATCGGTCTGTTGGGAAAATACAGGCTTTTTTTCTTGGGTGGGAAATTATCAAATAACTTCTCCCGCTCTGAGCGGAGCGGGAGGGTGTGTCAGACTCTTACTGACTGTATTCCTTCCGTTGCCTGTGTTGCCAGGGTCCTCGGTAACCCTTTTGGACTTTCACGCGACCCCGGCAGGCATCGGCCCTAGTGGACCCCTACACTTGTGCTGACATCTCTTTGAGGCGCGCGAGGAACACAACGCGCCGTCGACCTGGGCCTGGTACTTATCGGATGGTGAGCTGCCCATTTCTCACCATCCGCAAGCCCGCGCCTACGGTGGCCGGAAATCCACCCGGGATTCCTGACGCCCAGGGCGTCTCCTGCGGTAGCTAGGGGCGAGACGGTGCGAAATTTGTCTTTGCCTCAACCCTTCCGGCTCCTCCGTCGCGAGCATTACTGCTTCGCAGAAGGAGGTGAAGGCTGCCCATGCCCTCTCACTCCGTACCATGGCCTGGACCAGAGCCAGACGCGAGAGATCTCCGGTGCCGATCGCCTCCACGAGGACACGGCGGTGCTCTGCCCAAGCCGGGCAGACCTCCACCATATGCTCCACTGTGTCCTCCGGGCGATCCACACAGTGGTGATACCCGGGCGTTTCCTCCCGTCTTATCTGACACAGGAACCTCCCGGAGCTGCCGTGTCCGGTGAGGTCCTGCGTCAGGCGGAAGGTGAGGACGCCATGGCACCTCTCTAGCTACTCCTCTAAGAGGGGACTTCACAATTGCGGCGTGCCCAGCACTGGGTTGCGACAACCGCATTCTCCATGTCGCCATGAGATCCCGCCGGAGCTCCGTTCGCTGTGCCGCGGTTTCTCGCGGCAGCGGAGTTACGTCCCGGCGTTTCGCCTCCTCGCGCCACTCCCATACGTGCGCGAGGAGTGTTGCCTCCAGATCCTATGGCGGCAACCCAGCAAGGAGGCTCGCTGCCTCATAGGCAACCGTGCGGTATCCCCGGACCAGCCGGATGGCCATGACCCTTTGGCTCAACCGGCAGGCTGGCTGCAGTGCCAGGGAACGCGCCCACACAGGAGCTCCGTAAATGACCATGGACCGCACGACCCCCGCGTAGAGCCTCCGCGTAGATTGCTTTGCTCTTTAGCATAGGCTTCCCCTAAGCTTTTCTATAGCTCATGGTCGTTAGTTTTTCTCGTCCTGTTGTTGTTTTTACCAGGCACAAATCCTGACTTGGCGTCGTATTATAATTTTATAATGGAAAAAAGTAAATTTTATACTTTCCCCGACCGCAATGATCAGCTGCAATGTCGCCGCAATTGTGGCGTGCCCAGCACTGGGTTGCGACAATCGCATTCTCCATGTCGCCGTGAGATCCCGCCAGAGCTCTGTCCGCTGTGCCATGATTTCTCGCGGTAGCGGAGTTACGCACCGGCGTTTCGCCTCCTCGCGCCACTTCCATACGTGCGCGAGGACTTTTGCCACCAAATCCCATGGCGAATTATAATTTAATCAATTTTAAGCAATAAATTTGGCGGTTGGTACTGTCATTATCAAGGTTAGTTTTTCTCAAAACCATCTGCTCTATTGATCTGCGTATCATACTCGTATAACGTTAGTATGCGAGGCAGACAAGCCACTGGTCTCTGTGAACGCATATCACTCGCCACTCGCGATAACTCTGCAAATCGGCGCAAGCGCCATGTACTCCCCACCACCGGCCGCCGCGTGCCGTGCCCGTGACTGCACAGCCCTCAAGTACCCGTCAGCCAAATCGAACCGCAATGGAACTTATACAGGGTGGAATTTTGTAATGCCACCTGAAGGGAAAGTACTCTTAATACTGTAGATAAAACATTTTACTCAAAAAAAACATTCCTTTATTTTGAATAGAAAGAAATCTGCATACAAAGATTTTCAAAAATTTGCTTGCCACAACCGGGAATCGAACCGACTCAAAATCTGTAAAAATTACACCCTTTACTTTTATTGCATTGATCGTTAGAATAAATTATACACACAGTCTTATTTCACTAAGTCGGGAGTGAGTCAAGGTAGCAATTTAGGGCCGTTAGAATTCATAGTAATGATCGATGCCTGACGTAATAAGAGATGCCAGGTGGTCAGGAAGCCAGGCGGCCAGGAGGTGTCTGCTATTTGCAGACGACCTCAAGTTGCTGCGGGCTATCGAAAACGATAATGACTCTCACCGCCTTCAGCAAGACATTGATCGAGTAGTTGAGTGGAGTCAAAAGAACACACTACAATTCAATGTTATTAAATGTTCAGTTTTAACATACAGTCGTGCAAGAGCAACACTCGACCACAGCTACAAAGTGGACGACGTGCCTATGAAAAGGGAGGCCCTGCCTGGTGCGGGACTTTGTGTCCGTATGGATACTCAATTGAGATTCCCGGAGTATATTATCAATGTCTGTAAATAAGCATATACAAGCGACTAGGATTTATGCTTCGTAGAGCGGCAGCTTTTACAAATATTAAAGCTATTTCGACATTGTATGACGCTCTAATAAGGAGGCAGTTGAAGGGTAATGCGTCAATATGGGCTCCACATGAGACTAAAAATAGTCTCGCGTTGGAGTACATACAGAATAAATTTGCGAGATATATAATATACCTAAGGCGGTACGGAGTATATCCCTTTTAGCGTTTGATGTATCCAACCTTGTTTAAGTTAGGCATGGTACAGCAAGTTGGAAACGAGGAGGGATCTAGCACTGGCGTCGTATATCCAAGGTGTGTTCCGGGGTAACTTAAATAATCCTGGTGTGCTACAGAGGATAGGCTTTTGTGTGTCAGATGGGTACGTGCAGCGCCAACGACGACGACCGCCACTAAATAAATAAATGAATAAATAACATATTTTCGTATAAAATCACATTTTTTTTAAACCGATGGTTTAAATTCGTTTTTATTAGATAAATGATCATATAACATGATATCTTACGATATTGCCCAGCTGTAAGACAACCCGGTACATACAGATGTAATCCGTCGTAAGATGGCCCCTCTCCTCAGAGACCGGCTACGAACCACGTCCTTTACACATAACATGTATATAAGTTTTGTAATTATCTTCTTTTAGCTACATATAAAAGTCTATACTTTCTTTTTCCTCCAGTTGGTCTGATGTTCTTTCATCCCCTAGCTTTAATACTCAGTACTAAAGATTTGTTTTGAATTATATCTATGGAATTCGATATTCATTTGTACACGTACACATCTTCTAAAATCCGCCTTAATTTTCAAGTGATATACAACAGTTTAGCTGTACAATAAAACGCACATATTTCACTCGCCGGGGGTACATAAACCAATGCTAACTGAATGGTAACACTTCGCTGAGGGCTGGGTTTAGAGCCTCTTATCACTGAGATAAGCTCGCAGAGAGCACAACAAATAAAGACGTACGGAGGTAGTACCTTCTCGTAAACTTTAGTATTTACTCTCACACATACACTCATGAACGTTCTACTGAATTGAGATTGATCGGTCATTTGTGACGGTTTGAGATTTTTGCTGATTGTTTATATTCACTTTGAGTGAATGACTATTTAAGTTTTTATATTCATTCTTCAACTCAAAGTTTATTACTTAGGTTAGGTTACCTAGATTCGTTATTTTTAGAAAATTGTATAAATAATCATTACGATTATTACAACTAGTTGACTCTAGAAACATAACATGACATAACATCTCGCCTGTAATCCCCGAAGGACTAAGCAGTGGTATATAGCGCACCCACACTTCACCTGCTGTATTTAGTGTTAGACTACGAAATTGCTCCGAACACTGCGATACATTTTAAACTCTTTAAAGTAAGGATCGCAAGAATCAGGAACAAAGATACCAGCAATTGCGCGAACGCATCTTTTTTGCGCTTTAAACACTGATTCTTTATTTGCGGTGTTGCTCCAGAATACAATAGCGTATTTTAGGGTTGATGATATGTAGGCATGATAGGCAGTTAATAGAGCTGATTGGTCGACAATTTTAGATAATTTATATAGAGCATATGAGTACTGGTTCAGTATACTGCATACTGTGTCAATGTGTGTTTGCCATATCATATCATTATCTATCCACAGTCCTAAAAATTTTACGCAGCTGACTTGTTCAATTACTGTACCATCATGTTAAATGTTAAGTTGTTTTAAATGTAATGTGCAGAATGTTAATTTGAATTGTAGACCTTTACGACGTTTTTTTCCGAAGAATTTTTCTCTTGCATGTGTACCTGAGTACACATGCAAGTAAAAAATAATAAGTTGAAAGTCGGAGTGGTAATATGAATAATTTAACACAAAATAAAACATTTATGATAAACAACAGACACAATATAACATTTAAGTAAATAATTTATTTGTGTTATTTGTTTACAGATATACAAACATAATGCCGAGTAGGTAACTTGCTTTTAATTGTAGTGGTTATGTATAACGAAGTTAAACGGAGTCCTAAATTACACACAGATGAACGAGCCCACGCCGAGCAGATCTATATCGCCATGGATTTTCTATATATAATACTTTTGAAAGTACTCATTCAAAAGTATTATGTATAGAGGGTCCAAGGCGATATAGAACTTTTCTTCCGACAATACTTATTTAAAGCAACCAAAGATCGGCCTCTACAGAGTACAGTGTAACGGTGTAACCTTCCCCGGCTTACCTCGGGATCCTGGCAACAGTCCGTTTTTATCCGCGCCGACTTCCATTGAACTCGCCTCACTTTTGATGTTTATGGCAAATATACGCACACACTACGACTTAACAATTCACGTAAATTCGGTAAATTCCCTCTTTGTACCCGACCGGAGGCAGAAAAACTGGTCAAGTGTGAGTCGAACTCGTCAATTTACTTTGGGTTCAGTAGGTAGGTACCAACACTATTGTAATACTTTTCCTTCTTTTATTTATTGACCGCTAGCTTTTGCCCGCGTGGATGTCGGGAAATATCTCACGTGTTAACAATGTATTAATTCCGTACCACATTGTTTTCATATATAATATATGTGTGTTGTTTTTATTATTTATATTGGTTTACATGGCGCACGCCAGTAAAGCCGGCATGATTTTTTCCGACATCTTCAACAATCAGCCAATTTAAAAACCTTAATGAATTATATACCTAAACCTTTCTCATGAACCACTCCGTCCATTGGTGAAAACCGTATTAAAATCCGTTCGGTAGTGAGTAGTAGTCGAGTTTATCGCGTTGAGACGGACAGACTCGGCGGGGGACTTTGTTTTACAATATGTAGTGATAGTAATGATAAAGGCCATAGTAACACGTGTTCTATGAACTAGCTATTTATAATAATATTACGGTTAAGAAGATATGGCCTTGTTACATACAGGCAGACAGACTGCGTAGACTTAATAATAAAGTCATATTCAAAGCTTTTATTTCAATTATTCCATAAAATTTACAGGCACTTTTGAAGTGTCAAGAAGTCTGTCAGTTAGTCAGAAAATTGACGCTAGCTACCCGTTCTAAAATGTAGAAACTCCATGGACATTCTTTTAAAAATAGTAATAAGTTCCGCTGGCACCCTTTGCGTGCGGAACCTTAAAAACTACCCAAGAGCCCAACTTTATATCATGGAGGATTAGGTGCAGAGCCCTGAGTTTTCACTGGAGCAGCCTTTTTATGTGGCCAGCAGCGATAACAAGTGTTCGTAAGTGGCGCTCTATCGATCGCGGCGATAATATTAAATTTACTTTAGCTCGTAAAATACACGCTCTCCCATCGATCTCAACGAGGAGGAATTGTGTGGTAATACGAGAGATGAAAACGATTAGCCAATACATGAACATGTCAATTCCTTTTGTTTTAGCAACGCGGTTTGTTTTGATTCTCTTGAAACGTTCCCAGGGCTTCGGCACTTATTGGGATTCGATGAATACCATTTGTTTTGAAAGATTTGATCGTTCTGTCGAGTAATGTTTTATCTGTGCGGCTTTATCTGGAAAGTAATGTAAATATTACATACATTGGAGTAGATTTATTTTGCAGAACTTCATCAATCACTAGCTCGGTATAAATTAGGTTTGAAGTAATAACGACACTCAGATTCTCAACGTCTAGTGCTCACAAAGTGTTTCTCCTTGAGCAATGATAATACGAGTACCTACACGATATTATTATCACACTGGAGCATGCTGTGCGTCCTTTAGGGTTGCACACATTCATTTAACACACAGCCCGTCTCCTAAGCGAAAGCAAATGGCGCGCTCGTTTATATAAATATAACGTACCCGCGCGATCAGTCAAGTCACGTATGTACAGTCGCCAGCAAATCAAGTTACCAGAAACTGTCAAATTACCCCAAATTATTTGAAACCTTAAAATCTTGATGGTTAAGTTCAAAATCGAAAGAGAAAATTGGACAGTTTGTGGTAACTTCATGTGCTGGTGACTGTACGTTATTCATAATTCATATAAACGGTCGCGTATTCGAGCGACAATCACTTTCAGATAGGAGTTAGGACACAGGGTCAGGTTGTAACGTCATCAACGATTTAAAACTTGTTGCGTGTCTGTTTGTCACACGCTCATACAAACAAATAATTATGGCGAGTGATTCTACTGGATTACACTGAACTTTATCGTCAGCTTTATAATTAAATAATGCTTAAAAGAGGAAATAAAAACTTTACTCTCTTATCCATGTTCAAAATTCCTGTGACCACGTAAGTATGTAGCAAGTTTCATAAAATTACCTATATGTAGTCAGTGAGGCAGGTCCGTTTCCACTTAATAATTCATAGACGGGACCCCTCGGGGTCCACAGTAGTGGAAACTATTCTCTCTTGTGTGCCTACCCTCACAAAGAATTTTATAAATATATAAATACTTAAACGGACCAAATAGATTTTTTGTTTAGAAAGGACGCTTAGAACAGACTTATTTTGGTACTTGAATTTAGGTTCAATGTTCAACAAGTTGGGTGGGTATTTGAATTGTTACGAGTATATACTTCTGCCGGAAAAGTCTTCTTATTTGTTTTAAATATAATTATGCCTGAATTTGTTTTAAGTTCCCACTTATAACCACCAAATACTTTGGGTCCTAATATAAGCCCTTGGTGACCTGGTAGTTTCCACGTTTCCATCTTTTTTCGGTCAGATATAACATATTTTCAAAATCTATTTTACTTAGCCTGGAATTAAACCCGCGCTCAAAGGGAGCTGTTGCTACGAGCCAGGCTTTGAGTAAGAATGTAATATTTTACCTACAAACGTCGCGTCGCGCGTCAAGCCAAGATTTAATTTACCTAAAGATATGAAGTTTATTGTGCGTTGAATGTTTTCTAGTTCCCGGGACAGTTTCATCATTTCACATGAGAACCAGTAAACAGTGTGTGACAGTGTATCTAGTAAATTAACCAGTGACAAAAACTGCGGGCGCCATACCGTCCGTTCGTAGCAAAGGTTAGAACGTGACTGAACATTTAAACAACATTCATTAACAGTCTGAGACACGTGTAAATTATAATAGTGACGATATGGAAAGTAGGATGGCAGAAATAAATAATAATCTTATCACTACAAATGATGGCGTTCACACTTACAATGTTACGATTACAAATAAATATAAATATAACAGTTCATTTGAATTATCAGAAAAAGAGGAGAACCGTAGCTATCCCGACTTGTGGACCGGTTAAAGGAGCTGCGAGTTATATTCTAAGCGAAGAGTTGACTACAATCTTGAGCTCAGCGAGAAATTCAAGTTCACCCAAGACGAAGACACCTTTACCCCGACTAGAATACTATACTTTTCGCACCTACTGCAAGGTAATAAAAACCAATTCGAGTATCGAATTAGTAGTTCATGAAACTGTTAAATAACCGGGGGGTACCTAGTTATGTGCAGTTGCGTACACATATAATCATCAAATCAAACATCTTAACTTATGCAATTTCATTAAAAACACAATAAATAATATCGTAAATATGACGCCCAAATCCAACATTCTAACGCCCTGCCCCCGCGTTACAGTATTACAGATCAGGTGTTGCGATGACAAGCTGCCATTACCGCCACAGATTACGGTAGAAACAGCGGTTGGGCGAGTCTAATATGCACATCGTTCAATAACTTTGGACTTAGCCATGTGAAGAAAACAATTGTTTTCATTGTTGTAATCATTTTTGTTTGATCTTTTTATTGATTTAATTATTTTTGTTTGGCTTTTGCTTGATTATTCTACTTTAATATTTCTATTAAGTTGCGTAATTAATAATAGATTATTCACTAAGGGGATAAAGCAGTGTCTTAAGTCACGGGCGCTATTTTGAATCCCGAACGCAACGAAGGATTCTAGGTTTCTGAGCGTAGCTCTGAGCGAAGTGAGGGAGTCAAGACTAGAAGCCTGAGTGCAGCGAAGGATTCAAGTTCGCCCAAAACGAAGATACCTTCATCCTCGAGGAGAATACTCTACTTTTCGCACCTACTGCGAAGTAATAAGTACCAATTCGATTAACATGTGTAGTTTATGAAACTGTTAAATAACCGGGGAATACATATTTATGTGCAGTTATATTTATACACTATTTTTTCTAAACTCATGCAATTTCATGAAAAACACCATAATATAAACCCGGGGGTACACGCCACAGCAATCGATCAGCTGTTGCGATGACATGCCACCGCCATTACCGCCACAGATAATGTAGAAACAGCGGTCGCGCGCGTCTCGTGTGCTTATTATTCAAAAATGTTGAGCAATAGACTCGTACCTATCTAGAAAACAATTGCTTGTATTATTGTAATTATTTTTGTTTTATGTATTCAATTAATCTATAGGTTAATATTGTTACTATAATATCTCTGTTAAGTTGCGAAATTAAATTATTTTGTTCGTCAACGGCAATTAAAACCTATGAAATGAGAACTCTTTGGTCTGGAACTGTACATTAATAGAAAAAAGTTTTTTTTTTGTAAACTTGACTTATGAAAAAGTATGGAGACTTTCCATACTTTTTCCTAAGTTGGGTTTCCACATTCAAATAACATCAATGAGCAGCGGATCATACTGAAATTACAGTAGGAACATTATAGGCTGATTATGTATACTATTTTTTGTTGAGGTTCCTAAGGACATGACCAGTTCCTGCCTTCGAATTCGAGAACATGTGCAGGATTACAGCTTTTACACTAAGATTTTAAAATAAATATCTAATTCATCATGGTTATATTACTCCGATTAAAGCCCAGGTTAAAATATCTGAAAAAACAAATTTTATATGCTTCCGCTTTTCTCATAAATGCACTTCCTGATTTTGACGTTCCATTGTATCTATAATCATCCGGTAACTGTAAAAACCTACACCTATTATGGGAACAATAAACTAAGACCGAGTTATTTTCGATCAAGTGAATTTTAATGACAAGGAATATGTATGTTTTGTTAAAGTTATTTTATTTATTGACACGCCTACCAGGTTAGATTAGGTTTTTATTGACGCGTGTATTTAATTCTAAGATCGAACGCCCTAACTTTTTAAATAATCGCTGCCTATAAAGGAGTGTTATTTCTTTGACAAAGCATCTGATATTAGTGGTGGACACCTGTGTAGGGTTCAATGGGGCTACAATATTTTTCATAAAATCGATAATTCAATTAATTCGAGTGAAAGCGTGAAAAATCAAATAGATTTTTGAATTTATATTTTATTTTACCGGTTTGAACTGTATTTAATTAATATTAAGTATAGCTTTATTATAGTTGTATCAAAGTTAATATTTATTTTGAATTAAACAGTCGACATTTTGTTGTTTTTGTTGTGAGAGTGAGGGATTTTTGCCCTTACACTGCCCTAATGTCATTCCATACGTAGGATAATTGAGTGAAAATATGGTTCTTCGGTTGAGTTCTTAGCTAGTAAAAGTAATTGATTTCGATTTTAGTGTGATACGTTCGAGAAAAAAACAATTATCGATTTATCGTTCTCAGATTGCCATTCACATCCCTATTTACATATTCGGTCTTGGCGTCACGTCAGGTTTCATTGCAGTTCCCGACCCACGTTGTGTTATGCATTCGTGGTTTACGGTGTGATTATTGTGTTCTATTTTTATCGACCATTGCTATTCTTTACGGACATCTTCAAAACCTGGTTACCATTGCTATTCTCAAAGGATTCACCTGTTTACCCTACGATTCGGTTAAATGGCTATTATGATGAGATGCCTAAACTGTGGCATATCCGTAAGGCGGGTTCGAAGGCATATTATGTCAACGTTAACCTTGCCCCTGTAAGCGAGACTTGCCCGATGGTAGAGGAATCAGGTATGTACCTATACCACATTGAAATACTATTTAGCAACAAGACAGCTAAAAGTCTGACACGGCCGGCGCGCGGCGGTTCGATTACATGTGAGCCATCAAAACTTAACAAAGCAGCGTTTATTTGGTGGATGGCATGAGCCAGACTTATGAATAGTCAATCTATTATGATTATTGCTACACATCGCTGGATAGGACACTGAATATAAGTCAAGTGTGTAATATACATACAAGTCTGAATTTTCATAGAATTTCATAATACAGGTTTTTTTAAACAGTTAGGTACTTATACAAAATAACAAGATATTTTATTTTTCAGCTGCCATTAGATGCATTTGTTTATCACCCATGTTTCAACCTTTTTGAATACCGAACAGGCTGGCAATGAGAGATTGCTAGGTCATATAATGTTAGGTTGTGGGTGTGGTCTCTCAGTCAGAGGACTACGCTTCTATATGATTCCTGCAGACAGCCCGTTACTACCCATTATTTCCCATGATAATTATGAAGTAAGATATTTAATCATCTAATAGCAGGTATTTATTATTTTTATGGTTAGTTGAAGAAAATATAACTTTTTATGTTCTGCTGTTCATGATGTGAACTTATCTTGGTGCAGTTATTCCATGTGATTGGTAACAACCACAATACTATGCTGTATTTGTCACATTCAGTCTATAGGTGGATGACCAATGATCAACATTATAATAGCATTTAAAATCAATATTAATAAATATTTGTATTTTTAGGATGCGGTAACCATCTATGTGTGTCGGGCCTGTTGGACTCGAGCAAATCGTCAGTTAATTCAGGATTCATCAAGGGGCTTACAAGATAATTTGGCGCCAGCCATACAGGTTGGGCACCAAGACTATGTGCTCGCACCAGCATAATTTTTAGAAATTTTTTTGGTTTTCATTGAAGAGCATTTAATGTTTTTTGTTAGTTTTATGAATTTATTGTAATTAGTTATAAGTTCCCCGGACTTCAAACCCAAGACCACTTGTTAATGATAGACCATCTAATTGTACTTTGTTTATATTGTCCGTCTTTCCTTCCTTTTTTTATTAATGAATATTAAAAACAATTTATTCATTCAAATAATAGTTGAATTATTCAGTGTAATCGTCATCCCTTCATAAATAATATAAGCCTTAAGGCGCTAGGTTTTTTTTCATACCATGAAGGGGGCAAACGAGTATGCGGGTATACTCGTTTGCCCCCTTCATGGTATGAAAAAAAACCTAGCGCCTCGATGGCGTGTTGAATAGTAGAAAATCATTCTTAAACTCGATAACCACAATGCCTAGCGCCATCTCTTATCAAAAAATATATGTAATATATGTATATGCGGAATAGGCTCGATATTGCGTCGCTGTCTCCACTCTGTCTGAATGGAGTTCAGATTGAATACGCAAATACAGTTAAAAACCTGGGGGTGACCTTGGACTCTTACCTATCGTGGACTACCCATGTTGCTCAAGTCAGTCGCAAAGTGTTCCATTCGTTGAAATGCCTCCAGAGCTTCTTGCCCTTGAATACCAAAATCTCCCTTGCTCAAACTCTCATACAGCCCATCATAGACTACGCTGATACCTGTTATTTGGATGCCACCAAGGAGCTTTTAAATAAACTTGAGCGTTTGCAAAATATCTGCATTCGTTTTGTTTTTAACCTTAAAAAGTATGATCATGTTTTATTCTTTCGCAAGATTCTCAAGTGGCTCCCCATTTGTCTTCGCAGGAACTCTTGGAAGCAAGGGTGGCGTTCGTTTTGCACTCACCCTGCCAGCGAGCTAGCAGCGGGAGAACTGATTCTCCTGACTGCAACCGTCGAAATCGTAATCCGTAAAGAGATCACAGTCATGTTTTGTGACTTGGAACGGGACGAGGATCTTGGCTTGGTCGCCCGGATCGCGAGGAAGATAACCTCTATAAACAATTCCTCTAATATCACGTTTTGGTGCGCGGCAAGGATATGAATGGCTGAGGAGTAGTGTCATCTGCAACTTCGTAGTTGTAGGTGGCGCAAAAGTCGTTAGCGCACCCCCAGCCAGGGTACCAGTGGATCCCCTGGTTGGTTTATAAATGTACACTTGCCTAGGGACAGGGGGTGAACCTAGGTGTACTTTTCACATCCCCCACACTCGTGGGATCAAATATGGAAAAAAATATAACTAAACCCAAAAGTCAAGTGGAGGAGAGTGATGCGGGGTTGGAGTTTGACGCCGCATCTAATGCAAAGAGCTCAGGTCGGAGCTCGGAGCGCAAACAGGTGGACGGGAGCCAAGGCTCAGACGAACCTCGAAGCGCCCCAACTCGGGGTCGTCCTCCGACGAGGGGGTCGGTCGGAGGAAAACGGGTGGATAGAGGGCCCTCCACCAGGGAGGACGGTGAGCCGAGCCGAGCCTGCCCAGCCGAGAAGGCCCAGCAAGCTGAGAGGCTCGCAAAGGTGGTGCAGGGCTCAGAGGCTCCTGATGGTGGGCCGGACGCCACTGGCGGCCCCAATTCGGAGCATGTGGCCAGGTTCGCAGAGGTCGTGTTAGCCCTGATCAAGGGTGTGGCCGTGAAGAGGCTCAAGTCCTCTAAGAACCAGGCCATATCCGCGGCCACGGCCTCGATTGTGGTGGCAGCGGAGGCCCTTCATCTAGGGCCTCCTTCAGACGGCATGTCGGAGATGCGGGCGGAGGTCACTCGCTTGACAGCCGCCATGGAGCTTCTCAAAAAGGAGAATGAGGTGCTCCGAGCGGACCTGGCTGGGCTCAGAAGAGCTGACCACCGTGGAGAAGTGGAGCCGCAGGGGAGGCAGCAGCATGGGCAGGAGCGGCCCGTGCCTGCTGAAGACCGGGTGTTGGGTCTGGAGCAGCAGGAGATGGTTTCCTTGCGGAGTCGTTTCTCCGCTCTAGAGGCCATAGTCCTGCGCCACCCGTTGGCGGCAAGCCAGCCGGCCACGAGCAAGAGCAAAGGCGAATGCCCACGAAGGCTCCAGCCCTAGAGGCAAGGATTCTGGCCCCGGCGGCGAGGGCCCCAGCCCTGGCGGCGAGGGCTCCATCCCTGGTGGTGAGACGGCCGCCCCCGCCTCCTTAATCTTTTCTGGCCGATGCCGAATGGCAAGTAGCCGTGGAGAAGAGGAGGGCTGCTAAATCAAAAAGGGCGGCCAAAAAGAGGGAGAGGCGGCAGCGGCGCAAGGAGTGCACCGCCGCGGCTAGGCTCCGCACCCCGAATTCCGCAGCTGTAGTGATCACACTACAGCCAGATGCGGAAAAGAAGGGCGCGTCCTATAGGACAGTTATGGCGGAGGTGGATGAGGTGGTGCGCCTCGAGGAGCTCGGCGCAGCAAAAGGCCTCAAAATGAAGATAACGGCGACTGGGGCCTGAATGGTGGTCCCCGGTGCGGCCAGTGGCCCGGCCGCTGACGCTCTGGCCGAAAGGCTTAAGGCGTCCCTAAATGCGGACGAGGTCCGAGTATCCAGGCCCACCAAGTGCGCTAGCTTGCGCATCATGGGCCTGGACGACTCCGTGATGGAGGACAAGGTGGTAGCCGCAGTAGTTAGGACTGGTAGGTGCTCTGCCGAGCAGGTGAGGGTGGGCACCATCCATCCTGACTCCGCGGTATTCCGATCACCGGTATATCCGGTTTGACGGCTCCGCCCATACCTCGAACGCGCCGGTCTGACGGGCCCCGAGTGGTCCGCGGTGGCCGCTGAAGCAGCTGGACCGGGAGCTCCTCCTGGAAGCCTCGATCGTGCAGGCCTGGGTGTCACCACCGGACAGGCCTGCTGACATCAACGACGAGGCGGATTGGTTCCGGGAGGCCATGTCCGATATATGTGACGTGGCAATGCCCCGGGTCCAGCCGGGACGTGCCTCGCGCCAGGTGTACTGGTGGTCGCAGGAGCTGATGGCTCTGCGCACCACGTGCGTGGCTGCGCGACGCCGGTACACTAGGCACCGCAGGCTCCGTATCAAACCTCCAGATACGGAAGCCATTCAGGCGAAGCTGTACGAGGGGTACAGAGTGGCGAAGACCGACCTCCAAGCAGAGATCCTGCGTGCCAGGGGATTGGCCCGCGAGGAGTCGCTGGGGACTCTGGACAGGGACCCGTGGGGACGCCCGTACAAGGTGGTGCGGGATAAACTCCGCCCATGGGCTCCCCCGCTGACGCAGTCTCCGGCCCCAGCTTGTGGAGGACGTGGTGAGCGCTCTGTTCCCTTCGCGAGGGGAACACACCTCCCCGCCCATGGCTCCGCCTACTGCGCTGCCCACACCGCCGACGACGACGATGACGATGCTCCGGAGGTGACCGAGGTAGAAATGAGAGCGGCGGTACGCAGGCTTAATGCTAAAAATACCGCCCCAGGACCCCACGGCTTACCTGGGAAGGCCTGGGTCCTAACGTTGGAGGCTCTCGGGCCTCGACTTAGGGGGCTCCTAAGCGCATGCATGGAGAGGGGCCAGTTCCCGCTTCGTTGGAAGACGGGGAAACTGGTCCTCATAAAGAAGGCAGGGCGCCCTGCGGACTCTCCGTCCGCTTATCGGCCCATCGTGCTGCTTGACGAGGTGGGCAAGCTCTTTGAAAGAGTCATTGCAGACCGCCTCGTCAGCCAGCTGATGCGGGTTGGGTGGGTCGGATTTGGCGGAGAGCCAGTTTGGTTTCCGCACAGGAGGCTCTACGGTGGACGCCATCATGCGCGCGAGAGCCCTGACGACGGAGAATGCTGTTGCCCAGGGTGGCGTCGTCTTGGCGGTGTCTCTAGACATCGCCAATGCCTTTAATACCCTGCCCTGGAGTTGCATCAGGGAGGCACTCCGGTACCACCGGATGCCGCCCTACCTCTGTCGTGTGGTCGAGGCCTATTTGACGGACGGGGCCGTCATTTACCCCGGTCACCAGGGAGTGTGGAACCGGCAAGAGATGCCGTGCGGTGTCCCACAGGGATCGATCCTGGGGCCGCATCTGTGGGACATCGGATACGACTAGGTGCTACGCGCCGACCTCCCTAGCGGCGTCAGCATAGTGTGCTACGCTGATGACACGTTAGTTCTGGCGCAGGGGAGGTCGCACCAAGCGGCGGCCGAATTAGCGGCACGCGGGATTGCGACAATCGTCGAAAGGATCCGGCAATTGGGACTCGAGGTGGCCCTGCACAAGTGCGAGGCCATGTGTTTTCATGGTCCTCGGAACGCGCCACCGTTGGGGTCCCAAATAACGGTAGGAGGGGTTTCCATCGGCGTCGAGTCGACGATAAAGTACCTGGGACTCGTCCTCGACAGCCGGTGGAACTTCGTGGAGCATTTCCGTCGTTTGGCTCCCAAACTGGAGCGGGCAGGCGCTGCATTGAAGCGGCTCCTGCCCAATCTAGGGGGTCAAAACGCCTCCTGCCGAAGGCTCCACGCGGGGGTCGTGCGGTCCATGGCCCTCTACGGGGCTCCTGTATGGGCGCGCTCTCTGGCGCTGCGGCCAGCCCACCGGTTGAGCGCGGCCCAAAGGGTCATGGCCATCCGGATGGTCCGGGGTTACCGCACGGTCTCCTGTGAGGCAGCGAGCCTCCTTGCCGGATTGCCGCCATGGGATCTGGAGGCAAAAGTCCTCGCGCACGTATGGGAGTGGCGCGAGGAGGCGAAACGCCGGGGCGTAAGTCCGCTGCCGCAAAAAATCGCGGCACAGCGGAAGGAGCTCCGGCGGGATCTCATGGCGTCATGGAGAGTACGGTTGTCGCAACCAAATGCTGGGCACGCCACGATTGCGGCGATAAGTCCCCTCTTTGAAGAGTGGCTAGAGGGGCGCCACGGTGTCCTCACCTTCCGCCTGACGCAGTTCCTCACTGGACACGGCAGCTTCGGGAGGTTCCTGTGCCGGATAAGGCGGGAGGAGACGCCCGGGTGTCACCACTGTGTGGATCGGCCGGAGGGCATGGTGGAGCATACGGTGAAGGTCTGCCCGGCTTGGGCAGAACACCGCCGTGTCCTCGTGGAGGCGATCGGTGGCAGAGACTTCTCGCGTCCGGCCCTGGTCCAGGCCATGGTACGGAGCGAGAGGGCATGGGCAGCCGTCACCTCCTTCTGCGAAGCAGTAATGCTCTCGAAGGAGGAGGCGGGACGGTTGAGGGAAAGGCAAATTTCGCGCCCTCTCGCCCCTAGCCGCCGCAGGAGACGCCCAGGGCGTCGGGAATCCCGGGCGGATTTCCGGCCACCGTAGGCGCGGGCTTGCGGACGGTGAGCAATGGGTATGGCCCACCGTCCGGTAAGGACCAGGCCCGGGTCGACGGCGCGTTGTATTCCACGCGAGCCTCAAAGAGTTGTCGTCAGCACAAAGGTAGGGGTCCACTAGGGCCGATGCCTGCCGCTGTCGCGGGAAGGTACTTATGGGTCACCGAGGCCCCCACAACACAGGCAACAGGAAGGAATACGGGTGGGTTTTAGTCAGTAAGAGTCTGACACCCTCCCACTCCGCCCAGAGCGGGAGAAGTTATTTGATGATTTCCCACCCAAAAAAAAAGATCATAAAGAACAATGTTTGTAACATAGTGTAAACAATAGTACTTTTGCGAATTCACCCTAGTGACACGTGAATATATCAATTTCGACCTTAATACAATTGATGGTGCGAATATAAGCGTAAACATGGTTATTATCCTTACCTCCACCCGAATAAATTTCTATTGAGTTGCCTCGGATGTAGGTAACTCATTAGAGCCAAGGAACGAGCACGTCATTAGTGGCTCTTGCGGACAGGATATGAATTCGGATTTGTTACAGTTGTTAAGGCAATCATGTCATTTGGTTTAAATAGGTTTTTATTTTAATAATTTTAGTAATATTTTACATAACCTCTTTTATATTTTGTGAATGTGAGAACGTTGTAGGTTTAATAGTCTGTAGATTTGTAGACCATTTTCTATTTTCTTAATATTTTCTTAAGCCTGCACTGTCCTCCCAGACCTAGTAATATGAAAACATTGTAAACGCCAATTATTTTCGAAAGAGTAACCTTTTATTTTTAAAGGGTTTATTGCCGGCTCTTCTCCATAGGCAACAACCAATTGGGACCGTGCATCTAGCTCGTGACGCTACATAGGTGCTCATGTATGTGAAATAAATGTTTTGATTTTTATTGACGAGATCAGCTCATCCATAGCCTGCAAGACGCTCTACAATTACTGCCTACAATTGTTGCGCTTTATTTGCCCACTCCCCAGTAACCCACACTCCGGCTGCACTTAATGATCTCTTGAATTCTAATCCAACAAACGATCTGTTTGCGGATGATTGGACGAATATTTTATTGGCATGTAAGAAGTACAGTGAGAGGGATTCATGAAATATTGTATTTTTTTTGTTTTATGTTTTTAACTGTTAAATAATTTGATATTAGCGACAGGTGGTATGAAAATGTTTTAAGACACAATCACAATTTCAGGTAAACATAAGCTATGACTACTCTTTCAAATGTACATTTAAATTCCAATTAAATCAGACTCTATTGTCTCAAAAAACTTTTTAACATCAAATAACATTATTTCAAATTCAAATCTTTATTGCATATCTCATGTGAGTACAAGATGTTAATAATACAGTTACAAAGTTCACATGGACGGCACAACAATGTGAAAAGTAGCATGCTTTGAAATCATTAAGTAAATAGAAGTTGATTGGTACGTACGTCATAATTAAAAAATAAGAAATTATTCAGTTATCGTTAGAAAAGTAATCAATTAAAATAAATAATATAACATTTTAGTTATATACGTCAGTACACATTTTACCATTAACATACATCACGCCTTGTTTCCCTGAAAGGTTGGGCAGAGGTGTACCTGTAGTACACTCACATTTCGTCAGTTATGTTTATGTCCCATGTAATAAGGGCCTATTGCCATCAACCCTGCACAAATCCAGACTCTGTGCTGCTACTGAGAAATTCCAGATAGAAAAACCCAATAACATTTTTGCCCGACCCGGGAATCGAACCCATGCCCAGCAGTAGCGCTTGCAACCAGTAGATCAACGAGGCAGTTATTTCAATTAATTTGAAGTAAATACATTAACAATAATTGGCATCATTCAAAATTCAATTCATAAAAAATATATCTAAATAAAATAATAATATTAATTTCACAGATTAATATATCTAATCAAATAATAAAAATGAAATAAAACAAAAAGTCAAACAGAAATAATTAAATTATATGTCTAAAATTTAATAAATGGTGAAAGTCATCCCATTTCGGTGTCATCCATCATTAAGAAAATCATCATCATTCATCATCGTTCATCATTTCAGCTGAAAGACGTCCACTGCTGGACATAGGCCTCCCCCAAGCACCGCCACTTCGACCGGTTTTGTGCTTCCTGCATCCAGCGGATTTCGGCGGCCTTCGCAAGGTCATCGGCCCACCTTTTAGGAGGCCTTCCAACGCTACGTCTTCCGGTACGCGGTCGCCACTCCAGAACCTCCAGAACCTTTCGGCCCCATCGGCCATCTGTTCTGCGAGCAATGTGCCCTCTGCCACTTAAGTTTGGCAATTCTGTGGGCTATGTCGGTAACCTTGGTTCGCCTGTCATGGATCTCTTCATTTTTAATTCGATCACGTAGGCAAGAAAACCATCAATTCAATCAAATGCATAATAGCATTTATCGACCAGTCGTTTTCTGAGCCGTTTAATAATAATTTTATAATTTTGTTCCATTTTTATGTCGTTAGGTATTTTATTATATATTTTAATTGATGTTACATGAGGACTTTGTGCTGTGTAATTTTAGCCTAGATTCTGGTAATACGAGCGTGTTTTCAAATCGTAGACGCAGTGCGTATCTGCGAGGTTGTTCTGGTAGAAGTTTACATATCCAAACTTCTAAAATTATAAAAATCTTCTAAAATTAGTAAATTCGTTAGACAATATTGTCTAACGAATTTACAGATTTCTAGAACATAAATTGATGTCAAAGTTCGAAGATCTTGTTTCCTAAAATGCGGTCTACAACTTACATCTTTGTCAATATAAACCATTATTCTTATACATTTATTCTGTAGAATAAATAAGTCATTGCTATCTTAAGCCATGCCATACTTAAACCATACGCATGGCTTAATTATAGCATAGGGCAGTTTTTAAATTTGTAGTTTTTTTGAGCTCACATAACGCATATATAAAACTAGATAGTTTTGATTAAATTGTTTTTATGTGCGCTTTTCAGGTCATGTGGGTATCGAAGTCATTTCAAAGTCAGTCATTTCCCGTCAAGCGTAAAATTTATAGTCAAGGGATTGTTTTGATAAGTTCTGAACTGCATAATTTTAGTTTTCGAGAAGTTAATTTTTAAATTGTGTTCTTTCATCGAATTTTGTATATTTAACATTATAACTATTTAGATTCTCTAGTAGTTGTTGAGAGTTATTACAGGAAGTTATTAATGGTTTTTTCAATCACTGCCTCTCACTCCGGACTCTCGATATCTTTCAATAACATAAAGTGTGTATGTCTTCGTCTTCGTCTGGCTGTAGGCTGTAGTACCTTTTGTTTGCAATGTCCTTGTTTAATTTATTTAAATTATTGTCCACGACAATTATGAGCTAAAGTTTGATGACTACGAGGGGAACGAGTGACTCTTGGCGTCCAGTATGGGCGACAGGGGTGCGTATACATGCTATAGAGCGCTTATTTTGTTTAATGTACGATGCTGCCTAGCTTTTCCCCAACTTTGTTAGGGTCGGTTTTCAATATAACCGGATGCAGCTTAATAACAGTATTTTACGTGTAACCACTGTCTGACTGCGCTTATTATTTTTGTTGTATAACTTACTCAAATTATGAATGACTAAACGCTAGTTGTTTATCGTTGACAAAACAGATTATCCAGTAGGTACAGTTTTATTGTTTTCATAGAGCGATAATTTTAGTAAAAAATGTGTAGGTATCCGCGTGGCCTAAGAACGAATTATTGATGAAGTGAACTTCCAAATATTGCACTCGTCAATTCATTCTACTTTTGCACGCGCTCTACATCTTATTCATAGTGTGAGGCCTCTTGGGGTGAGGTCGGCGCTTTGAATTGTCATCCACTTGAGTTTGTTTGTTTTGGTTCCATTTTAATTACACCTCTCCAGATTTCGGAGTAATTTTAATTATAGTCAGGGATTAAAAGCTACAAAGAAATATACAAATGCCTGATTTTTATTATAAAATATTTTAATTATACAACTCACTGTGTTTTTGTAAAATTTCAACAAATAAGTAGATGAAAGCAACTAAAATTAGTAGAAATCACACCGTTCGGAAAATGTTACAAATTCGTCTTCAAATCATACCTCCGTAATTTATTTCATCTTGTAAAGTAACATTCTCGCGTATGCGATATATATTTGACGATAACTAACCGACATATGACGTATAATCACGGTGTAGGTAGATACCTAAATATAGAAGATATAATTATTTGATGCGAGCAAGGAAACGTAGACCTGAAGGAAACCTTCATGAAAAAATCTTCCAAAGAGTTTATTCATGCAGCTTCATGTTTGATGGTATTCACGTTTTTTATTGTTGTACGATTATAACGTTAATTATTTATAGTGGAATTCTAATTGCACAATTATGAGCAGTACCGTACCTACCCCATTATTATTTATTTTGGTAAAGGACAATTATTTTCTTTAACAATAACGTAGTCGATATTTTTAGGTAAGTTCTTCTGAACATTATTACCTATTACGTGTAAGATATCCAGTGCTACCATTCCTAGACACCTACGATCGTTCTCCTAATTACTAGTAGTAAAACAAATCCTATTCTCCTAGCACAGCGGGGCAATAAAAGGCACTAATGGCAGTATTGATTGGTGCCACATTATAGCCTAGTATAGCCCGGCCATCATTGCGCATCGCTAAGTAGTGCTAAGTGGACATAAAGAGAGTTTTATGATTATGTGCGTGTTGTAGCACTTTAGGTATTGTGATTAGTGCTTTTATGATAATTAGAGATTTAGTATTATGGTTCAGTGGTTGTACTGAGCGTGACATGTTAAGTTTGATTAATTTTGGAAAAAATATACGTATTTTTATGGCTTTTTTTGTTCTCATGGGAAATCGAACGCCTAATGTAATATAATAAACCCGAAAAAAAGCAACTACTAATGAGGAAACAATTTTCCAACTATTTTTATGCAGAAAATAAGACAAAAGCAGTCAGAAAGATAACAGTAATGAGAATGATGTAGAATTAAATACTACAGTGGAGATCCTGCAAGAAACAAACAAAAAATAAATTCTACTGCCAATACATAAGATCTTGCCCGGCTTGGGCAGAGCACCGCCGTGTCCTCGTGGAGGCGATAGGCGGCAGAGACCTCTCGCGTCCGGCCCTGGTTGTCACCACTGTGTGGATCGGGTGTCACCACTGTGTAGATCGCCCGGAGGACACGGTGGAGCATACGGTGGAGGTCTGCCCGGCTTGGGCAGAGCACCGCCGTGTCCTCGTGGAGGCGATCGGCGGCAGAGACCTCTCGCGTCCGGCCCTGGTTCAGGCCATGGTACGGAGCGAGAGGGCATGGGCAGCCGTCACCTCCTTCTGCGAAGCAGTAATGCTCGCGAAGGAGGAGGCGGGACGGTTGAGGGAAAGGCACGTTTCGCGCCCTCTCGCCCCTAGCCGCCGCAGGAGACGCCCAGGGCGTCGGGAATCCCGGGCGGATTTCCGGCCACCGTAGGCGCGGGCTTGCGGACGGTGAGCAATGGGTAGCTCACCGTCCGGTAAGGACCAGGCCCGGGTCGACGGCGCGTCGTATTCCACGCGCGCCTCAAAGAGATGTCGTCAGCACAAAGTAGGGGTCCACTAGGGCCGATGCCTGCCGGGGTCGCGGGAAGGTACTTATGGGTCACCGAGGCCCCCGCAACACAGGCTGTTGCCTGGAAGGAATACGGGTGGGTTTTAGTCAGTAAGAGTCTGACACACCCTCCCGCTCCGCCCAGAGCGGGAGAAGTTATTTGATGATTTCCCACCATCAAAAAAAAAAAAAAAAATACATAAGATCTCTTAAGAATTGTTCTCGTCCGCGCTTGTACCTGTGGGATTCATTTGTTTACTAGTTGTACACCAATTACCACCATATGGTGACCAAAAGAAGGTTTACTCTCTCTTTCATTGTTTTATTAAACTTTGTGATTATCGTGTAAATGATACAATGTAGTCTGCATTTCTATTGCCGCATAAACGACAAATGATAGTGCTATTCAAAAAATTGCTTGTTTCAACACAGATTGCTCGCACTTCTAAAGGAGGGGTCTACCCTTTATGACAGAACTTTTTTTGTCATAATATTATTTTGCATAACAGCGGACAGCATAAACATCATTTCGCAGAAAATCGTTTGGCAGACACTCATTTATCATACATTCAAAACTCATAAGTTTGTAAGTCAGAATCATCTTTAGGCATAAATTTTATATCCATTATAATTAAAAAGTAGAACCATCATATCGCAGAAAGTTCACAGTCAGAATCGTCTTTTGGTATACATTTCATATCGACAGTCATTAAATCAAAACGTCCGTTAAACGGTCAGGAGATATATTTTGAAACAAGCATACTCCATGCATGCAGCAAGCATGCAGCATGCAAACAGGCATACACCATGCATGCAAGCGAGAATGCAACATGCAAGCAAGCATGCAGCATGCAAGCGAGCATGCAACATGCAGCAAGCATGGTTTCTGACACGGCTCCGGCGCTGCGGGGCTCCAGTGGTCCCACGCGAGCTGTTCGTCGCAGATGATTTTAGCGCTCACCACATGCTCCTCAGCTCGCGGGCCGCCTCGCCCCCCTCCGCGCCTACGCGGGCTTAAATTACACTCTAAGGGTAGGGCAGACAAGACTACGTGGAGTCGGTTTTGCAGCGATTCCTTTCTGTCACTAACATATTAACTATTTTTCATAGTTTGCCAAGTGAAATTGTACCAAATAATCGTCGCTTTAAATAAAAGTTATGCGAAATGAAATTATGCGGAATTTTAACTTTGCCAAAGGTAAATTATGCCAAATAAAATTCTGCCATCTTAAAGGTATGCCATTGTTAATTCGGACATATAAACATTCGGCAAAACAATAATTATATTAAATAATTTTTATGCCTTAAATAATATTCGTTTAAAGAAAATTATGACAAGTGTGTTATGCCACATACATTTCGGAGCATCAAGATTCTGCCAGATGGAGGGAACCCCATACGGAGGCATTTCATGTTTTTTTAAGCCACTAAACATTTTGTTAGTACAAAAGGTATAGTGGCATAAAAAAATACCTATATAGTAGTGGTATGAGGAACACGGTGTAAAGTTCCACATCCTCCGTAGAAAAGAGAGGATACTCCAACCAGTCCGGTGTTGTGGATTTCTGTATATATGTATGCTAATAGCAGGCGCGGATTACACTGCTTGCGCGGTACAGGACTTGCGTGACGTCAGGTGTGAAGCATAGTTCACATGTAGCGTTGTAGATACCGCCATAATATCATATTTTGAGTAGAGTGGACCTATTGATCTTGTATGCTTGTGGAGTTAACCCAGTGTACTAGTAGTGTGGGTCGATAGAAACCGTCTGTTAACAAACTAGAGCTGACAGCAGTGAACACAACATGCCGAGGGGACCTCTCTATTACTATGTGTAGGAGATATAGGTGGGACATACAGACTTCACTTACATACGTAATACTCGTAGAAGAAATATAATATTAGAACAATTGCTAAGAAGACAACTATTACCTATGACTGTTTCACGTTTCGAATCACATTTTGCGTTCATTTCTTATACCTTTCTGGTCTCCTGGTACATGTTTATAACATACACATGCTAGTTATGGGGATTGATAGCTCTCTCGGAAGCTGGCGACTTGCTTTGAGAGGTCACACTTGACTACAGCTTTATACCCGAGATAAGAATATACATAATATACACAATCATCTTATTAAAACATCTGTATTTAATAGCGTTATCTACGAGTAAATAAGTCGCAAATCTACGACTTAAATTATCTCAAATACACGTATCGTTCACGACCGTGTGTGTGCTATCGCAGGTCGTTAGCAGTGCATCTCTTGAATGTTCTTATTTCCTGGTACCACAGTGAGTGCTACCAGATAAGACCGTCGTCTGATACTGTTTACAGCATCACTGGGACTCGGACTAGAAAAAAGAACACTCTAGATAGTGGAAACTTAACTTCGGGATTTAATATTGAGATAAAAATTTCGAAAACATTTATATAGAAAAGTATTAAGACGTTTTCCTTTCAACTGTCGGTGTAAAAAGGTGTCTTTAGTTTGAAACCTTTTTGTGAAGAGTAAGTATTTGCTGTATAACTTTTCTGTTGCCAACCTACCTTAGATGTATGAAATGTTAAAAGCTATTGAATTTGCAAACGGAGAAATATTTGCTGATTTTATGTTTACAAGTTATTGACTGTTCATTTACAATATTGCGCCTTTGTAAACTGATTGACAATGTAAACAGCTCCTGATTGCTGGTTTACAGAGTTTTGTTTTTCCAGTACAAAGTTATACTAATAGCTCGGAGCGTGTGGTTATAGAAATATATCTCCACTCGCTTTCTAATAGAAATAACATACTGTAGCTTCAAACAAAGTGCAAAGATAAATCAATTTATTTTAGAGAGTATACCATACCACTTTTCTACTTTATATTCAACTTGGTCTATTTTAATAAATCGCTCTTAACATAGCTCCAGATATTTATCGGTAGGTACAATAAATATCAATCTTGAAAATGTTCTCTTCCAAGTCGTGTTAAATTTTTCTCGCTTCCACAAAGTCTTGGCATGATCCCCGTATCATGGTAATTCCAGAGACGTGACTCCCCCTGCAAGTGGGAGCCCCGTGCATGTCGCTTGTGGGTGGCTTACCTCGTGCGTGAACTTGATCTTTGTGCATGAATGTCGCCGTGTTATTACGTATCTCGTGAACTCAGGCTTGAGAACGGTTTGGTTCCTTCGAATAGAATAACCAGACAGAGCATTTTAAAGGATTTGAAGAATATGTCTTTTAGCAAAGCTCTAAACCATGAAGTGTCCCGCCGATATAAGAAATATCTGCCAAGTGCCAATTTCTAGAAATAAGGTTTTTGGTTAACTGGCCAAACGTGGGTGTATTATGGATACACCTCTGCCTGACCCTTCGCGGATACAAGGCGTGATGTTATGTTACGTGTGTAGATTGTTGGAATAGTGTTTCCAAAAATTGCAGTCAGAAGAAGTTCCGTTAGCCTACGTGCACTAAGAGATCTTTCAAACAAAACTTGATAATAGCTACTACATAATATATAATATTATATTATGCTCATTTGGCTTTGATATGTAATCAAAATTTAAAAAATCAACTGCGTGCACGTTCCATTTTGTCTGTGAACTTATCCAAATTGACTACATTGTTGTATTGAATCACCTGTAAAATCAAAAGTAAGTGGTAATAGTATATAAATAAATAAATGCAATTTCGATTAACCACATTCCGTTTCACGTTGCTGCAACAGTTAACTTCTCTTATTATCGCCATTTCTCGCAGAAAAAAATCTGGGTCTATCTCAAAACCCAAAGAACACTCCTTTAACATACACCACTGCTTTATCATCCTTTACGCTGCTAGATACTGACGAGACTGAGGTAGAAAGTATAATTATGACCTTGAAAGAAGACTGTGCAGTTGGCTGGGATGACATATCGAATAAAATTATCAAAAAATTCAAGGACATTTTGGTACCACCACTGACTTATATTTTCCGCATTTGTTTATCTACAGGTCATTTTCCTGAGTGTCTCAAAAAAGCTATAATTGTCCCTGTCTATAAATCAGGCAGCAAAGAGCAAGTGACGAATTATAGACCTATTTCTTTACTGCCTACTTTGTCAAAAATATTGGATAAAATTATAAACAAAAGGTTTTTGAAATATTTGGAAGATAAATCAATTCTGTCTGAACGGCAGTTTGGATTTAGACCTGAAAGAAAGTTTCAACTGCCGATGCCGTACACCATCTGACTGACTATCTAGCGAAAGGGTAACCACACAGTAGGAATTTTCCTGGACCTCGCCAAAGCTTTTGACACAGTTTCCATTCCAATTCTGTTGCGCAAGCTTGAGGTCATTGGTGTAAGAGGAACCCAGCTAAAAATGTTCAAAAGTTATTTAGAAGATCGTTCCCAGTGCGTAAAGATTGGCAATGTTCTCACCGCTGTTCAAAAAAACACATTTTTTGGTGTTCGTCAAGGAAGTATTTTAGGGCCCACTCTGTTTTTGATCTACATAAATGACCTTTGCAATCCAAAGCTAGAGCATGGCACTATCATAACGTACGCTGACGACATTGCTCTACTTTTTTCGGCTGACTCACAAAATGAAGTCTACAATCTTGCGCAACACGGATTCAATATTGTAAATAAATGGCTTCAAAATAACTCACTAACTCTAAATGCAGAGAAGACACATTACATTAAGTTTTTGATGCGCAAGCAAATATCGAAGAACCCCTCAGCGTTGCATGCTCACTCAGTGGCGGTACCTTCATATAAGCCCAAAAGCCTGCTATGCTTTACTAAAATGCTCGATACAGAATTTATTGTACCTAACCAGTAGTTTATGAGAAAATTGCGATGATACATACGTAGATACGTAGGTACCTACATACTCAATCGAAAACTGAACTTTCTTTTTTTGAAATCGGTTAAAATTTTATTGGGCTTGCGTTATTTTAAAACCCTAGGCACGCCACTGTGCTCACTGTTGCCCAGTCCCTGCAAATAGCCAGTGTAAGTGTCCTAATATTAAAAAGACAGATAAAATAAAATACCTGGGTATAATAATGGATGATACCCTTTCCTTTAAACAACATATGGAAGCTCTAAATAATAGAATTCGTAAGCTGATATACGTATTCAAAAAGCTACGATTTATTGCAAATCCGAAAATAATTAGGCAAGTGTACTTTGCTCTTTGTCAGTCAATTTTGACTTATTGTATTACTTCATGGGGTGGGGCAAGTAAAACTTTGTTATTGCCCATTGAAAGAGCTCAAAGAGCTATTCTCAAGGTGGCTTCTTGCCGACCTTTCCTATTCCCCACTAACCTCCTGTATAAATCTTGTGAAGTACTAACAGTTCGACAGTTATTTATAATGAGCACGGTACTAAAACAACACGCAGCACTTCCATACAGCATTGCATTAACTAAAAGGAGACGGAAAGATATAGTTTGCCCTCAAAAAAGTACAAAACATGCTTTCACAGCCAAATTTTATATGTACCTCGGTCCGCTACTCTATAACAGGCTAAATGAAAAAGTAAACATCTACTCCTTAATGCATAGGAACTGCAAGAAAATCCTTAAGGAAACTCTTCAAACTATGTCCTATGAAGATACAGAGAAGTTATTACTAGTGCTAAAGTAAAATATTGTTTGTGTTATTGTTATTTTTTAATTAGTTAGTTAAGATACTATAATTTTAGACACCTTTTTACATTTATGTACCTTTAAGATTAATATGATATGTGATTATTTAATCAATTAATGTTACCTCCAATCGCCTGAAACACAAGATTACCTAGTTCAGGCACAAATCACAGGTGAACTTGACATAGATTTAAGAAAAACTGTTATTTAACGTTATACCTTATATTTTTGAATATATTTTTATTTTTTATTATTTTTATTATTATTTCCTTCAAACTTTAAAGCCCTAAGTACCACGTAGAGTATATTCTAGTGAACCTATTATTCGCTCCATATTTTACCGTAATATCCGCTGCTACATGATGTGCAATTTTTATGAAGCACCTGGTGACCGGCCGTTACTCGCAAACTGCCGAAACTAGTAACTTTGGAACTGCAATGTTCGCTTGACCTCGACTTACATTAACTGTACTAGAATCGATTCTGTTAGAATAGCTTAACTTATAGTCTAGATTAAAATTATGGGGTAAGAAATGATGTACTTTCGCACCCAAGAACTCTGCGTAGAGTTGCACACGGAAGTAGGGACATTGTTGACGCAGTTTCGCAGGTTTGAATTCTGCATGAAACATATTATTTGAATACTCTACTTATGTATATATTATACTATTCGGGTTCTGGATAGAATATAATAAAAATATATTAATTTAATCAGACAACATTGGCCCACTGGTTAGTACAAACACAAACTTATTCACTAGGGGTTAGTATTTCTTAACTAAGTACACAAGACAGTTAATCATCACTAGCGCACGAGCAACCGGACAGAATGCCTCAACATTGGTGCATCGTGTTGATCCGCCAGGGTTTTCAAAATGCTGTTGCTGCTAGTCCTCAATCTGTTTAATAAGGATGCGGTCTTTTTCCTCATAATGGCATAAAAGTCGTCAGTACGTGCCACCGCAAACATGCTAGACGCGCTACAGAACCGGGGCAACCTCAACAGCACCCTGAAGCCATTATAATATTGCACACGCAGAGCATCTCCAGCCTTCCGTGTATAGCTGACCCACAAACTGCTCGTGTAGCACCCTTGACAATAGCTTGACAAGCTTTAAACAGAGTTATTTTAACCTCGTTACTACAACGAGCGAACCTGTGAGCCAGCATATTGCATCTGGCTGCCATTGCCCTGCGCTCGCGATCCATATCTACCTGATCTTTGAGGTCCTCGGTGACATAATGCCCCAAGTATTTAAATTGGGCGACCCTCTTCAGTTTTTGTCTGTTGAGCGATATTGATGGTTCATAATTTTGATGTTTCCCAGGAGCAGCAAAGACCAGATACTCGCTTTTAATTAAATTATATACTAGGCCGTGTGCTGCCGCAAACCTTTCACAGACGCTCAACATCTCCCTGATTGAGCTAGCCGTTGGACCCAGCAGCACCATGTCATCGGCATAGCTTTAATTATTGACGCTAACACCACCTACTTTGCACCCAACTGGTCTGCTGCTGAGTTCAACGATCAACTCATTTACATACAGATTCAAGAGCTTAGGTGAGGTTAACCCCCCTGTCTCACCCCACCCTCCAACCTGTACGCTTCTGAAATAACGTCTCCCCAACGAACTTGATTCGACTGGTTAGAGTACCAGTACTGGAACAAACCCGTCAACTCAGGTGGTACACCTGCTCCCCTGAGCTTATCCCAAAGGACATTATATGACACAAGGTCAAATGCCTTTGAGAGATCAAGGAAGCAGGCATACACCGGAGTACTTCTATCCTTATAGTATTGAACGGTCTGCTTTAGACAGAGGATAGCACTCTCAGTGGAAAATCCAGGCCGAAACCAAACTGTGCGTCATGTAAAGTTATCCATTTGTAAAGTTCATTGTCCAGCAGACCGCTCAATACCTTAGCAATTACAGTGGCCAAGGATATCGGTCTGTAGTTCGCCTCATCAGATACATCCCCAGTCTTATTTTTTACTATTGGTACGACTATTGTTTTGAGTACATCAGGTATGAGTGGCTAATGCAAAGTGTGAAAAACATCGCCAGCACTCTAGGCAGATGTACACCAGCACACCTGAGGTGCTCAATGCTGAGACCGTCGTGACCCGAAGACTTGCCCTTAGCCATTATTTTGACTGAGTCACGTACATGCCTGGCTGAGAAACGGATCGGTTCATAATCACGACTAGTTTCATCATCGTTTATCCCCTGGGCCGGCCCAAGTGGAGATGATACCATAAACCAATCTTTAAATATGCGAGCTATATCGTCCGGCGCACTACATATATTATAATAGAATAGAAAATATTTAATGTGAATTATTGTTGTGCTTGTTGAGTGTATACTTATTGAAGTAACGTGGGACAACTTTAATATCCAAAATGTAATTATAGTAGGCAGTCTTTTCAGAGGTATTATATGTCAAATTAACTATGTTATTTATGTCGCTTCTGGCTCGTGGTAAGTTTTGCGTAAACTATAGGTTTCAACAAAATTCCCAGAAAACGCTAAGCTTTCTAGCTGACTGACTCTTCCGGGAATTGCGTCTGTGATAACCTTGTAAATAATTATTACGTTAAGTGCTCATCAATTACCCTTAATAACAAATCTCCGAATGGAAATCCAGACCAAACTGGTACATACTGTTCATTAAAAATAGCGCTTTGGAATGCCAATGGGCTCCCACACCATGTCCTAGAAGTAGAGACATTTTTAAAAACAAACAAAATTGATATTATACTGTTATCTGAAACACATTTTACGAAAAAGTAACACCACAAAATCTTCAATTACAAATTCTACCAAACAGAGCATCTGGATGGTACGGCCCACAGAAGATCCGCAATTCTCATTAAGAATAATATCAAACTTAACAGTCACTGCACGGTATTCTCCCCCAAATCATACGATAAAAAAGAATAGTTTTAAAAACAAATAAAATAGAAAACTAAACTAAAAAGTAGAAAATAGTTTTAAATAAGTTTGAAGTAAGAATAGAGTGATTAAACAATAAATTATTTTTTTCATAAAAGGCGTGTTTTTAAACGGTTTTATTTAGCTTGCCCTGTTTGTTTATTAATTTATTTATTTGGGTCAAATCTAGTAATTTAAATTTTACCCCCTTCCTGTTGACGGATTGATCTGAAATTTAGTACGCACCTTTAGTTCTAATGAAAATATAATTTAGTATATTCCGTATCAATGTAAATCCAAGATGGCCACCGCTACAAAATGGCGGATTATATATTTTATCACTACTTCCTCAATATGGGTATCAAATGAAAGGGCTTGATTAACAGAATAAAGTTCTTTATGGAAATAAAATAAAAATCCAATATGGCCGCCAACAAAATGGCAGGTTCATTTTTCTTTTCACAACCCCATCAATATGGGTATCAAATAAAAGGTCTTGACTAGTTTCATAGTGTATTAAATACATTCGGTAACATTGTAAATCCAAGAGGGCCGCCGCTCAAAGGGTCATGGCCATCCGGCTGGTCCAGGGATACTGCACGGTCTCCTGTGAGGCAGTGAGCCACCTTGCTGGTTTGCCGCCATGGGATCTGGAGGTAAAAGTCCTCGTGCATTTATGGGAGTGTCGCACAGCGGACGGAGCTCCGGCGGTATCTCATGGTGACATGGAGAGTACGGTTGTCGCAACCCAGTGCTGGGCACGCCACAATTGCGGCGATAAGTCACCTCTTTGAGAAGTGGCTAGAGGGGTGCCACGGCATCCTCACCTTCCGCCTGACGCAGGTTCTTACCGGACACGGCAGCTTCGGGAGATTCCTGTGTCGGATAAGGCGGGAAGAAACGCCCGGGTGTCACCACTGTGTGGATCGCCCGGAGGACACGGTGGAGCATACGGTGGAAGTCTGTCCGGCTTGGGCGGAGCACCGCCGTGTCCTCGTGGAGGCGATCAGCGGCAGAGATCTCTCGCGTCCGGCCCTGGTTCAGGCCATGGTGCTCTCGCGTAACAACTCCCAAAGCACGTCAATTACAAGCAGCTATAAATTATCTACACCTAGATACAATATCGAACGGGGAAGCAACTTACTGGCCGAGAGACCTAAAGAAAAATCCCAAATTTCGTAGACTTCAGTGTCATAAAGGGGATTTCTACTAATTGTTTCAAATGCCCAATATTCCAATGCCCTTCGAGACATCTGACCATAGTGTAGTTTTATTAGGAAGCCCTCGAAAGCAAGAAATATTGATGCGCGGCTTTCTAGATAATTCCCAGGCCTTTGACAGAGTTTCGCACGAAGGCAAAACTACTTCTGCCCGCGACTTCGTCCGCGTGAAATTTGGGCCCTCGACCCACCGCGTCGCATCCCATCACCCGCCCGCACTACGAGTAATACTTCGGTTTCGCTTAACGCTCTTTCTGACTTTTTTTCATTATGCTCAACTCCCAAGGGCCGTAGCGTGATTTTAAATAGCATTTATTTTTTCTCAAGAATCTGGCTATAAAATGCAAAAAGAATATTTCAAATCCGACTGATAGTTCCAGAGATCATCGCAAATCATCTTTCGATTTTACCCGTGTTTTTATTGATTAATTTGAACTAAAACGGTTATTGTGACTTAACTATAATAGTTAGACATATACCCCGTAGACTTTTTTGTGGGTAATGATAAGTACTGTAAACATGTAGTACATTATTTTTTTTTTTTTTTTATTTGTGATGGGTTTGCTCTTGACTTTAGTCTATGCCAGAGGCGACAGAAACAAAGTCGACGATGGAGCGAGCTTACCCAGAAGAAGCCTGTTCACTCTCACTTTGAAGAGATTAGGGTTATATGCGTTCGGAAACAAAATTATTATGTATCATTAATAATTTTCGCAGCGAACGCTAAGTATTGACTTTTATAGGCAAATTTTTGATACCTTAGGTTACATTCACAGATCTATCTATGATCTGTGGTTACATGATTGTAATTTTCGTAGAGATTTCTAATTTTATTTTTAATATCAGTGAAAAAATGGTTAAAACCGGTCCAGTAGTTTCGGAGCTTATTTGGTACAAACAAACAAAAAAACCTTTCCTCTTTATAATATTACTATATATTGGTATTAGTATAGATAAAAAACCGACACCCGACTGTACATATTCCTAAAGTCATATCTTACCAAAAGAAATAAATAATAGAAATAACCAAAATTCACAGGGCTCATGAAGGAGTACCACGAGGAAGCATGGTTGGTCCGATTCTCTATCTGATTTTTTATTTCAGACTTGCCCATGATAGACGGCGCGGTGCGGCGTCATGATCGCGGCATTTTGCTGAATACACAGCAGCCTTAACTGCTTATAATGAACCGGTACAAGCAAATAACATGCTGCAACGCTTTCTAGACAATATCACGTAATAGCTAACTACCTGGCGGATAAAAGCAAACGAGACTCAAGTCAGTACAGATCACCTTTACGACGCGACGAGAAAACATGTCCAACAGACGTGTCGCTCAATAGAGTACCTACCTACCTTGGACTTTATTTGGATCTTCGTCTAACTGAAATAAACATATATTCACAAAACGAAAGGCATCCAAAAGGGTATCCAACTAAGGAATGTGTACTGTGTGCTCGGTAAAATATCACAGCTGTTATACAAGTGTATCCTGAAACCAATCTGGACTTACGGAGTCCAACTGTGGGATACAGCCTCCCAACTCAAACCAAGAAATACTACAGAGGTTCCAGTCTAAAAGTTGGTTTATTATGAGCATTAGTAATTGCTGAGGATAATTACTAATGCTCCTTGGTTCATAACAAACCAACGATTACACCACGACCTTGAAATCAGAATAGATCAAGAAGAGATTAAACACTCAATGAATTCGTTTAGGAACAGACTAGACAATCATCCAAACTTACTGGCTACGCACTTAATGAATAGTATTTTAATATTCAAAAGGCTAACAAGGAAGTCCCCTAGAGATTTATAGGGAATATTATAGATAAAGGGCACACGTCAGTGGACTGACTGGCCTTCAAGAGAATTTTATTTTTAATTGTTTCAGAAGAAGGCTATTGGAAGGCACTTTAGAACGTCAAATTTTATATGAAAGTAGAATTCATTCTAGTCGCCTCTTCCAATGGATAGTTTCGTATGGAGAAGAATGGGCAAGAAACTATACAGTTAGGTATCTACTCTTTTAATATGTTTTATGAAGAAAGAAAGAAAGAAAAATAAATTTATTAGTCACAGAAACACGTGCACTATAATATTTTGTTTTAATACTAATTATAATTACTAATAATTATCATGTGAAGACGATGTACCTGGAATAAAACGTGGATGTTGACGTGATTTAGTTCATAAACGCTTAATAAATTATGTGCATATTAAGTTTACATACATTTAGCGCTCAGTTAGTTCTTAATTAGCTGACTAACACACATCAATTAGTTATTACTGGCTTAGCTTTCTAAATATTTTGTAAATTTCCCCCAACATTATTTATGCGTACATTGTTCATGTATATTTCTATTTCTGTTCACCAATAACAGCAGAAATATCTTCCTCTCCTGAATACGGTTGTAGAGCAGATAGAATCTATTCTAGGATAGGAATATTACTTTCTAATTCTAATATATTCCGTCAAGTAACGTAGGGCATGTGCGTGTGTGTGTTTGTATCTGAGGGTGAGTGCACACATGTCATCAGTCTGGTAAGGGCGCGTCGTCGAGACAAATTAGTGCGACGCAGTCCACTTACGTTACTCACGCTCGCCGCGCACTGTCGTATATTTATTGGATATTTTCTCACACTTTGCTCGACAGATGGGATATAATATATATTTGTGCCTGTAGTGTCACTCAGATGTTATGTTTTGTACTGATATTAGTACTTTTGTTGGATTGTGACACCATATTTTTTTCTAAAAATACTCGTAGATAACTGTCTGCTTCTTTTTAGAACGTGTCAGTGAACTTGTAAGACTAATAATATAATACACAACAATAGAATAGACACAAACTAGTTTTTCTAGTAGGTTGTTCAAGAGAAATAACTACAGTTCACAAATGACATATAACAACTAATTTATAGGTATCGAAGTTACTGTCGAATTCCATTTTTTATTGATTTGTCATACTTTGTACTTTCATCGATGCAGCAATGTACTTATTCTAATATTGGCTCTTGTTATAACTTGTTGGTCCTTTGCTTATTTTGTGCAAAAAAGCTTACAATACAAACATTATTTTGGTTAATTAGGGCGCATTGTTCGTGTGGCGAACGGGTTTTGTTTTTCATTCATTAATTCTTCTATACCTTGAAGTTCACTCTGTAAAGGGTACCTAATGATAAACTCAGTCGGTACAAAGACTGTGATGTTCATTAAATTCATTTGTTCTTTCTAGCACTTTACGATGTTAACCATCGTAAGTAGGCTATAATTTCCTACAAGTGCATGTTCTTAAAGAGGATTAACTGATTATAGAACCTAACCGTAAATATGGCAAATTGGAATAAAGAGAAGTAAGGCTTTGTAGAGCGTCTTTATCGCAAATACCTGTATGCCAGTCGGTGTCTATTGCTCGACGTGTCATTAATAAATACCGCGGTCTTATTGCCATCCATTCTGTTATAATATTATATAATTTTATGAAATAATATAAACCAATTAGTTTAATTTTATTAATTTATCTGCCACTATATTACCAATCTTTACAATATATTTTTTTAAATCAATTTAATTAAATTCTTGGTTTTTATGTTATATTGCTAGATGTATGCTTTGTTTTAACACAATTTTTAATCAGCCATATTTCTCAATTAATTGTAGTATTAAAAATGTAAAATAATGTAATGTAATGTTAAATAATAGTATATAGTGCATGTGATGTTAGCCAGTAACTGATTGTTGCACTTACAAATGTATAATATCGTGTACGTTTAAATGAAATTAAATGTGTGAACAATAATTATAGGCTAACCTATTAATAAATAAATAAGTAAATATAACAAGTCAGCCAGCAAGATTGGAACGGGGCTAACTCTTACTTACGAACCTAGTAAGGCAATACAAATATTATATTAGTCTGCCTAATGCAGACTTCCTTTGAACAAGATAATCATAATTATAAACTAAATTAAAAAGAATCGAAAATAATGCCCTCATATTATAAAACTGCTAGTTTTAATGACTCAAATACGAGGACTTACAAAGAGAATACATGGCGCAGTACACCCATATGTGTTAATGTGTCAAGAACCTTTGTTACAACGTAGGGAAGTGCAGAAGACCCATGTATCATAATCACACAAAACTCTGTGGCCATAATTCTATTATATCCGTGTTGTCCTGCTCCAGAGCAAACTAGCAAATGCACCTTCCTCAAGCAGAGAAGTATTTAGCATTCTAAACGCTTGGTCACTATAGTTAAGTCCACGACAATAACTGGCAAGTGGGTTGGTGACTGTAGTTTAGTGTTACCTTTTATTAGCAAACAGGAGACCACGGCTGCCCACCCTCCCTCTTCATTAATTAGTATTGGTCGTGAGTGTCATTTATTTTTATGACAACCAACATATTTAATATTTTATTTGCTACATGATCAATTCTTTTTATTCTGTAGGTTTTAACAAACTTTACAGCTTACATTACATTAGTACTACTAAAATTCGGAGCATAGCAGTTTCAATTTGTCCTCAATTGAAGCTGTCCCAAAGCTTTGCTAGTAATATTGATTAGCGCTCTAAACGTATTTAGCGATTTGTGATGCAAATAAGTCTGAATCGTCGTCAATGGTTGGTATATTTATATATAAATAACAAACAAAATATTTTTTTTATTTCTACCAATATTCAGTATCTACATAGCAGTTTCAATTACGACTAGTCCTCATATAATCCTGCCAAAGCTCCGACATTACATTGAACAATCGTCACTAAAATAAAACACTCTCTGTATAGGAAAATAAAAAATGTCAGATACATAATATGCGTTTTAACGCCTGACGAAAAAAAGGGGTGTTATAAGTTTTTAGTGTGTATCTGAATATCTGTGTATCTATGTGTCATGAAATGAAATTAAATGAAATTATTTTCTCTAAGTTTGTACAAACACTTTTAAACAGTCTGTGGCATGAACAGCTGGTCCAATTTTGATTATCTATTTTTTGTTTGAAAGGTGTCTTAATCGAGTGTTCCTAGCTATGTTTCAGCCGTTTGAAAATCATCAACCTCTTTTCTAGTTGATGAGGAGATATAAACAACTTCCACAAGTCTGGTCGATTCGAAATTTGGAAACCTGTCAATGATGTTACAAAAGTGTGATAACCTTGACCTGATGCGCAGGCATCACCAGGATCCTGCAGGATACCCAATCCACCAGAAAAACTCTTCAACGGTGTACGGCATCTACCTTGTATTTTGGCTCATACGATGCGTGAGGAGCACATGCACATGCTGCAAGCTAATCTAAGTTAGTTAAGGTCATAATAATCTACAGGTTACTCTAAATATAAACATTTTTATTAAATATCGAAGTTCAACAATCGATAAAATTTGATCGCATTTTCGGTTGTCTACTAGTAGTATATAAAACAGTTTAAAAATCAGGAAATAAAAGGTAAAGTTATAATTAAATTATAATTTAAAAAACCCCGACACAACCAAAAACTTCTAAAAAATAAAAAATAATATGTATTGGCCCTTTAGTTTAATATAAGTTGTAGGTAATATAGTGTGTCGTAGTTTTTAAATTTTTAATTATTTAATATGTATTGAAAAAATCAATATGGCGGCAGCTTGGCTCCATTTTCAATTACAAAAGGGTATCATATAAAGAGGGCGTGGATGAGAACGTACCAAAACTATAAAATTGATTGGCATAAATTTTAAATAGGCGGGTATACACGCAAGACAAACATTTCATCTCCACGCCATCCTCGCCTCGCCTCGCCGTGAGAGTATAAAACCACCTTTATCTACAAACTTTATAATCTGATATTTAAACGTTGTGCACAGAAAGCTCAGAAACGTACGAATACAAGGCGTATACAAAATCATAAGAATAAAATGTTAAGCTACTTGTAATGTTATATCCTCAACAATAAACAATAATAATTTGTATGAAAATTAAATTGATGAAATAAATCGTAATAATGCGACATATTATAATGATCCATCTATCATTTGCAATAATATATTTAATTACTATTTTATTAAAATGAAATATCTAATCAACCATTTAATTCTAATAATATTAAGCTTAATCAAAATAGCAAAAACATTAATACTATTTTTAAATCCTGTAGATGCAAAATAAGTGTAAAATTATAACGTGCCTAAATAATAGTAAAATGAGTGGATATGACGGCGTCGCCTGTTGATGTTATAAACCTATATTTTTTTACCCGACTGCCAAGGAAGGGTTATGTTTTTCGCGCGTATGTTGTATCTAAGTATATTTGTTTGTAAATGTCTTTATTACCTAAGAGGGGCTTGTGGCTAAGTAATAACAGTCGCACGGGTCGATCGATCAGGTTAAGCTAGGCTTGCCACGGTTGGTCCGTGGATGGGTGACCATCTTTACATACCAAGACCCCTCCGTGCCTCGGAAAGCACGTTAAGCCGTTAGTCCCGGCTGTCATTTGTAGATCTTTGACAGTCGTTACGGGTCGTTAGATGCTCGAATGTCTGACAACCAGTCTTACCAAGGGGTATCGTGTTACCCAGTAACTGGGTTGTGGAGGTCAGATAGGCAGTCGCTCCATGTAAAATACTGGTATTCAGCTGTATCCGGTAAGACTGGAAGCCGACCCCAACATAGTTGGGAAAAGGCAGGCAGATGATGAAATGTCTTTATTACCTCGTGTCTTCCAAACGGCTGGATGATTTCGACAGTTAAGGTATCGTTATATTCGTCATAAAAGCCAAGTGTCCTAAGATAGGGGTTTGAAAGAAAAAAAAGGGTGGTGTTTTGGCGCGAAAAAGTAATACGTTAATAAGATAAAAATTAACCAAACTTACCGAGTAGGGTATCCAAATAAAGGAAATTAAAAGGGTATTACAAAAATATATATAAATTATATATTTAAATTTAATTTGGATTAATAAATTGGGTTAAAAAGTTTTTGACCTTACTTTACTGTCGATCCTCATTTACTTCCGAGCAAACCTACGGAAACCTTTTCGCCGCTGTTTTCGACAGTTAGCTTTCGCAAACGGCCTCACCCGTGTGAAGTGTGAGAGTGTGTGTGTGTGGTTCAGAAACTGTTGGTTAGATTGGGACTCTTACATACCCCAATGTCACAAATCAATTAGCTAATAGTGTAATTTTACCGAAATAAGCAGATTAATTAAAGAGTAAATTGATGACAAAATAAACATAAGGACTAGTGGGAATATTAATAAATTTGATACTTTGTTGGTCAGTTAGTCGGTCTTTACAATATCAGTTTTGCCAATAGTTTAGGCAACGAAAACCAAATGGCAATTACTTCATATACCACATTGATTTATTCAGTCACATCTGGGTAGACTGGAAGTCTACCAAAATATATTACAAAAGGACTAGGGTATAATGATGACAAGGAGTAGATTTTCTGCACTAATCTATTTCATCCAAACATCTATGTCTTACATTATATCTGAATGAGTATTAGGGGACCTTTTATGGAGCCCACGATCCCAGGCGTGGGGGTGAAACATGCGGGAAGCGGGGGGAGGGAACGCCCATGGGACTATGGGTCTTATGCTAATTCAAGGCGCTAATTGTACGCTATTAATTTGATATTACGCCTTTTGGGACAGAATAAATATCTGTTAAATAAACAGGACGGATTGAATGTTGTAATCATATTCATTCTGACCTATTAATTAATGTATCTTGTGTAAACAGACGTTTGAATCGTAAATAATGTTTAATTGGCAGCTGATTTACATTTTGTTTAATTATTACGTTGACGATTTATTTTATGATTTCAGTACAGTAATTCTGTTATATATATTATGTTATATATATTTATTGAAAACCCAATTTATTACAAGGGTATAATGGTCAGTAATAAATTGGAATTCAATAAAAATAAACTGAGATGTCTTGGCTGAAGGTTCTAAAATCAATTGTTATATATTGGTGTCAATTGTTAGTTGGGTTGTTATCTTTGAGACTTCGGGCAACTCGAGAAAGGCCATCAAAGATATTTCTATCTACATTATAAAAAAACATAAATTCATCATCATTCCAGCCGAAAGACGTCCACTGCCGGACATAGGCCTCCCCCAATAAGGGGGAGGGGTGGGTTGCCATAATCGCCACGCTTGGCAGGCGGGTTGGCGATCGCAGTATGGTGTTAAAATGCATAGAGAACGCAAAAGTCCCTTAGTCGCCTTTAACGACACCGACGGGAAGAAATAGGATGGTGCTATTCTTTACGTCCAGCACCACACGGAGACAATTCATTTACTGACAGCAAAAACCCTTTTTATTGCATTTTTTAAAACTCATCCCGTAAAAAGGTTAAATAAGGGACAAAAGTTTGTATGGAAGTTCGTCATTTCTGTCGATGGGAAATCCCATCGAACACACGGCTTGTGACAAATTCAATACAGAACAGAATAGATTACATTACATTAAGTTAACGTAAGTGCATATAGAACGCTTGAGTGCCGATATTACAGTGATAACGTTTGATTAATTCCACGACCATTAATTTAGTATTAACTATAGTTATGTGTGTATCGACGCGTGGTGAGTTATTAGCTTAAGCATTAATTGTTTAGTAAATAATCAGAGATTATTGTAAGACGACGGTAGACGAATGCATACTAGCAATGATTGAAAACTGACTTGAAACTGCATTGACTGACTAGTCAAAGTCAAATCGTTTATTTTAAGTGGGCCATTAAAAGGCACTTAGAACCGTTAAAATTTACAAGAAATTAGAATTCATTATATTTTCCCCTTCCAAAAGGTAGTTTCTAGATTTTAATGTTGGAATACAGTCTAAGAAACAAAAGTACTACAACATAAAAAAATACAATTTTAGTTCAGCAACCATGTTTTACAGTTACCAAAAAAATTAAACAAGCACTAAATAATTCAACTACCTACGTTAGCTGGAAATTTTATTCAATCGTTCTCATTTCTGATAAAACAAAATTATGTATCACGAGAATTTTGAGAGTCTCCAAGTCAAATGAAGCCCCTTCAAATAGTTAGACAAGTTTCTTTTTTCGTCTTTATTATTCTTGGTTCTTACTTTTAATTTTCTTTATCATAAATGAAATATATTTTCAGTTCGAGTGTTGATAACGCGGGTGTTTATGATTCCACTGACAGACACTTTAAATCAAGTTAATGAAAAGACCAGACATTAAAAAAAACCAACGATAATAACCTCTTTATTACAATACACAGTTACCGCATTTAGTAGAAAGATTGTTTATGCTGCTACATTGTATAACATTAGCTTCTGTCCCCGAGTTTGTCCGCGTAGAAGTCAAATACTGTCCTTTGCCGCTCGGCAATAGTGCAGCTTTCCATCAGTTAAAGATCTATATTTACAGAGATGACCTCTTACAAACTAATATCTTTACTTCAGTTTATAATTTATTTTGGTTGACGTCGCTACAAATAATAAAAGTATAGCTCGTTCGTACACGCTATGCACACAGCATAGCACGACACGCCTTGTTATCTGACAACGATAATCCACACGTTAGAAGTAGACGGCGCTATCTGTCTGATATAATCAATTGCCTTTGACAACATCTCAACGTTTGTAAAGAACCCTGCATGGTTTCCCGTATTCTTGAGAACGCTCGCATTCTAATCTCAGTCTTAGTCTGACAAAAATACTTCTAATTTAGCTACATTTTTGTCAATTTTGACGTTGATTGTCCCTGAGATGAAATGGTATACTATGCTCTAATAGAATCAAGGTTGAGATATAGTGTTCTTAGTTTTGGGGGAATAGTTTTAAATATAACTGCCAGAGAGCCTTTGTACTCCAAAAGAGAACCATACGAACCATGGTCCGGATATCCCAAATAGAGAGCTGTCGCCCACACTTTATAAATTTAAAAATTCTTACTGTGCCCAGCCTCTATGTTTTAGTATTGTTGGTGAATTTAAAAAAATATCTGTTTCACTGTGAAACAGATGAGGAGAGACAGTTGAGGGAAATTACGCGCAGGAAAGATTTTAAAAGCAAAATAATACCCCAACTTAAGATTGTTCAACATAGTCCTCAATATCAAGCAGTGCGGATTTTTATCAGGTTGCCATTGGACTTAAAAACTATAATATACAAGAGCTCATTTAAGTCAAGACTCAAGGCGTTCCTATTGGAGAAATGTCTCTATTCGATTGACGATGACATATCCACGTTTTATTTTTTTTTTTATTAGATAATGTGAGATTGGGTAATATCAGTAGGTATGTAGTAGCTTGTAATGGTATTGGATTTTTTAATTGTATTGAATGTTTTATTTTCTATAATTATTGTATTGTGAATGTGTTGGTTTTATATTTTTGATTATAGTGTTTTTTTTTGTATATTTTTTTTTAATATTGTTTATGATTTCAAACACAATGTAAATTGTTCCTGAATAAAATTGAATTGAATTGAGACGGAATTGTGACTAGATTTGAACGTTTTTATATACGAGAATTGGCCTTCTGTTATTTTCTACGGATCACAAAGATTTTGTAGTAACATTAGAAACAACACAGCATCCTACAGATGACTGTACCGCAGCATAAATGTGTACAGCAACTTGTCTCCATATGCATGAGATGATAATCTTGCGGTATCTCTCTGCAAGCGCCTGTGGGTGAGTGTGAGTGTATGTGTTCCCGCGAACACTTCACTCACTGACTCGTGATGCTTTCACCAACTTGAGGAGGACTACGACGAGGTGGATTTTATTTACTGTGTTTTATCAATAATGGAGATTTTGTTGGGAAGTTTTTCCCTTGTCTGACTTAAAATGTTACTTCTTTATAAATCGTTAGCGTTATCTGCTATGCATGCGAGTGTATAGAAAATTGTATTTAAGGTATTTTTTTCTCGCCCCCCTATTTTTCGATTCATGGATCCGTTGGCATAATATTAAGGTTAAAAATAAAGATTTTTGTTAGAGCCAAGTGTCCCCGCCTCCGCCAGCTAAATGGTTGTTTTTGGATATGTGAAAAAAAACATGCCAGTAGTATATATAACGAAATTAAAAGGAAAACTGTAACAGAAGTAGGTTTTACAAGTTAACGAACGACAACCAAATGTAAGTTGGTTGGTTGGAGAATTGACCGTAACGTATATCGA
This sequence comes from Atethmia centrago, assembly GCA_905333075.3. Taxonomy (NCBI): domain Eukaryota; kingdom Metazoa; phylum Arthropoda; class Insecta; order Lepidoptera; family Noctuidae; genus Atethmia; species Atethmia centrago. The sequence goes on from HG995391.1 coordinate 21,311,090, forward strand.
ATTTTTTTATCTCTGCGGTTTTTCTCTACCCAGGTCAAGTGCTTGTCAAGATTACTTTGAATAATTATTTATCGATCAGGATATAGTTAATGCCCCAAGGTACACCATACGCATGGATTTAAAATTAAAAGTTCATCAGTGATGGTGTTCAAACATGCGACTCCCGCTGTCTATGTACTCGTAGTTAGAAATAGAACATCGATAGTGTTATGATAACTAGTAATATCCATTATTAGTGTAACTATCATAATATCCACATAGACACCCACGCTTTGAACTAACACGCGAACTCTATAATAACATGTTCATGACAAGAGATGAATCTCCCGTTAAATACGAATCACTGCCTATAAATACAAGTGCTAATTGAAGAACAGAGACAAAGTTAATTGTGAGTTAATTAGCATGTTGACTGAGACAAAGTTATGTTCAAGATGTGAACTAATGAACACTTTGAATAAAAACAATTAAAGAGACACTGCCGACAACGGGTACACGAAATAAGTTTAATTTTAATGTTTACTAGCCGTGCCCGCGGCTCTGTTTGTGAATTCTGGGGAGGACTATAACATAGCTTTAATTCTTGCGTCGCACGCGCCGTCGATTAGTCGCGCTGTGTGTTGTTCGTCTGCTCGGGTTTTAGAAGTTGTTATGTAAACAATGGCAACTGATGTTGTAAGCTGCAATGTCGTCATAAATGAGACATTGGCATTTATCTGCAATAAACTGGACGTGATGGACGACCAAAGTATTGCCCGCATTTGTGTCAGTGCATTTTCGGAAAGTGAAATTTTGAACGCCATAAATTTGTTGTTTGATTCTATTCCGACAACAACGCGCAAAAAGATAAGGAAAAGACAGGGGAAAACATTACGTGACGTATATGATATTGTCTGCCTGTTAAAAGAAACAGACCCCGAAGAAATCCCTATCTTTGTCGCTAGGGATTTACAAAAACTACCCTCGGTTTCGTTTGACCATGTAGATGTGACAAGACTTCTCAAGGATCTGTTGCTGATACGAAGCGAGATAGATCGTATTTCTGAGGAGTACGCCACAGTGAACCAGGTTAAGGAGCTAGCAGTTGAAGTAGAAGCACTCAAGAATGCGTCTATAGTTAGCAATGTCTCTAGAAACAGTAACGTGAGACGGGGTGCTTATGCATTGTCGAGCTTTGAGCACAAGAGTGGACCTATGGGTTTATCTCCCATATGTGGCGCACCGAATATATCTGCAGAAAAACAGCCTTGGAAAACACCCCTAAAAAGCAGTCTAACATCTCGTCGGATGTGGGTAGTGCGATAACAACACCGTGTGTAGTTGTGAACGGAGCGACGCCTGCGAGCGAGAGGTTAACAGCTGGTCGCGCTGTGTCTAATGCGATGGTGAGTCACACAACGTTACCGACCTCTGCCGTAAACTGTGCGCAAAATTCTGACCGACCAATCAGTCGGTAGTCACGCGTCGAAAACAATTGGAGTTTATCTGTTATTGTGCAAGATGGAGTTTCGAAACCACGGTCCAAAACTCAAGTGTCTAGTGAGAAATGGACACTGGTTCAGAAAAAGAGACACAGATTGAGAAACCGCTTTGTAGGAAATACAGGGAAAGCTATTGTTGATTCGGACAATAATTTCAAGGCAGCGAGTACGCAAGTTTCGATCTATGTTTATAATGTGTCTAAAGAGACGTCTGCAAGTGATATAACATCTTATCTGCTGAAGAAAACAACCTTAGACATAAAAATAGAGAAAATAAATTTGAAATTAAATAAGGAATATAATGGATACATTGTTTTTGTACCCAAATACCAGCTTGATATTTTAATGACGGATGACTTTTGGCCCGACGGGGTACTATATCGCCGTTTTGTTGATTTTACTCGCAACTCGGACAGACCTACCTGCCGGTAGATAAATGGAGTATTATCGACAGTAAATGGATAGTACAATTAAGCTTGTTACATTCAACTGCAAGAGTGTTACTACGTCGGTGGAATGTGTGAAGGGTCTCTGTCAGACGGCGGACATTGTGGCACTACAGGAGACCTGGCTTTTGCCCCACGACGTACAGTTCCTGGGCAGCATTGATGACGCTTTTCCTTTACTGGAAAGTCTGCTGTGGATACATATGCTGGAGTGCTTAGAGGAAGGCCGTATGGTGGAGTCGCTTTGCTGTGGAGGAAGGCGATGTTTCCAACAGTGTAGATCGCGTGTACGAGTGTACGTCTCGCTGCTATAAAAATAGTGCTTCAGGACCAGTCTATGCTAGTGATATCAGTGTACATGCCTACTGATTCGATCGAAAATCTGACCAAGTTTACAGAGAGCCTCAATAAGTAAAACGCGATTATTGAAAGTAATGAAGTGGGATCTGTGTTCATTCTCGGAGACTTCAACGCGCACCCAGGTGAGCTGTTCGCTAATGAGTTGTTAACTTTTTGCACCGAACAATCGTGGTCGTGTCTAGACATTGAGTGGCCGCCTCGCGATACTTATACATTTGTGAATGACGCGCACGGGTGCCAGCGACGATGGCTCGATCACTGTGTAGTGACAGGTGCGGCGCGGTGCGCAGTCGTGGATGTGTGCGTACTGTACGATACATACTGGTCTGATCACTATCCGTTAATGATTGAATGTAATGTGAATATTATTAAACCTAAAGTTACAACCAGTCCAAATACTTTTAATTATATAAAATGGGGACTTAGGGACAATAATCAAATACGAGACTATACTAGTTACTGTAATTTAAGATTTAAGCAGATTGACATCCCATCTGAGTTTTGTAACTGCGCAGAAGGAATGTGCAGTGATCAGAACCATAAAATGACTATAAATGGGATGTATAATAATATTGTAAATATTTTGACTGAAGCTGCTAAGAGAAGCTGCATTACACCTAAGTGCAATAAACTTAAGTACGTAACGGGGTGGAACAGGCATGTTAGTGACGCTCACCGGAAGGCCAGGTTTTGTTTTCAGACATGGGTATCTTATAGACGTCCTAGATCTGGCCATGGTTATAATAATATGTGTGAGTCTAGGAAACTATTTAAAGAAAAATTAAAGTACTGCCAAAATAAAGAATGTCAGATAAAGATGGACATCATTGCGGAACATCATGCTAATAAAAGCATTGGTGATTTTAGGAAAAATACCCATAAACTGAATCCGAACTCGGGCTCTCCGGCGAGTGTCGGCGGTGCGCATGAGCCGCGGGACATAGCCTGCGCCTTTCAGCAGCATTTTAGTGTGGCATCACCGCTCCAGTCCGCGTCGCGTGTGCTCGCAGCTGAGGATCGCCCTGGGCATGCTAACGTTAGGTTCTACGCCAAGGATGTGGCCCAAATTATAAAGAAGATGGTGAGAGGCAAGTCCCCAGGTCACGATAGTCTTAGCATCGAGCATTTGAAGTACGCGGGCGTACACCTGCCAAGAGTCCTTGCACTATTATTTAACTTGTGTGTTAGTCATGGTTATTTACCTGATGATTTAATGCACACAGTCGTAGTGCCAATTGTTAAAGATAAGACGGGTGACTCATCGGATCTGTCTAATTATAGACCGATCTCACTTGCGACTGTCATAGCTAAGGTGCTGGATAGTTTGCTTGACCGACCGTTGGAGAACCACCTCCACTTGCATGACGCTCAGTTTGGGTTGAGATCCGGTTTGTCAACTGAGAGTGCTATCCTCTGTCTCAAGCAAACTGTTCGGTACTATACGGACAGAAATACACCAGCATATGCCTGCTTTTTAGATCTTTCAAGAGCTTTTGATCTGGTGTGTTATGACAAGCTGTGGCAGAAGCTAGAATGTGAAACAGATGTGCCACATGAGATTGTGTCTTTGCTCCGGTACTGGTTTAGTAAGCAGCAGAATACCGTTAGATGGGCGGGTGCGCGGTCGGACGTGTATGGGTTGGAATGCGGAGTAAGACAAGGGGGTTTATCCTCGCCTCGCCTCTTTAACCTGTACATGAACCGGCTGATCGGTGAGCTCAGCAGCACTAATATTGGATGTTCCATAGACAGAGCGTGTGTAAACAATATTAGTTACGCAGATGATATGGTGTTGCTGAGCCCATCAATCGGTGACTCATATACGGAGGCCCATGGGCTCACTTACAATGCTAAAAAGAGTGAATTCATAATCTTCAAAGCAGGTACCAAATGTACTCATCTGTACCTCCTGTCACTCTTTGCGGCATTCCTTTAAAAAGGGTGCAGCATTTCAAGTACTTGGCCACTGGGTCTCTGACGACTTATGTGACAATCTGGACATTGTGAGGGAGCGCAGGGCACTGTCTGTCTGGTGTAATATGTTGGCTCGCAGGTTTGCGCGATGTACTAAACCTGTGAAGGTGACTTTATTTAAGGCATATTGTCAGTCGTTTTAAACGTGCAGCCTGTGGGCCAACTTTACGCAGCGGGCGTACAGCGCACTGCGGGTGCAGTACAACAATGCTTTCAGGATACTGTTAGGGCTCCCGCGGTTTTGTAGTGCTTTGACTATGTTTGCTGAGGCGCGGACCGTTGATTTTTTCGCGATCATAAGGAAGCGGAGCGCTTCACTTTTAAGTCGCCTACGAAGCAGCTCAAACAGTCTCCTGAGGGTATTGCCCGAGCGGTGGGACCTGTTCCTGATACAGAGGTGGATGCAGCTGCATGTTAGCGCCTCTCCTCGTATTATTTGACATACCTATATTTATGATTATATTGTGTTTGTGTAATTTTGAAATTAAATTTAATTATTATTTTTGGTTATTTTAATGTAGGTAATGTGTTTTTTTATGATTTTATTTTTATATAATGTATGGACTGTCTGAAATAAATGAATTATTATTATTATTTAATCCAGAATTTGAGGAAAATTCAGAAACGATGGGAAATTACGAACATCATGTCCTGCTTGCACTAATATCTGCTCGCTGAAGGAATTGAAATACACCACTGATAATGTAAAGCTCGTTCTAGACCGATACAATTTAAATAAAATATTTTCTACTAACTAAAATCTTAAATTCATTCATTCACTGACAAACAGAGCAGTGGTGGGACCATGGCTTAAGAGTTGTAGGTTCAAACCCTGATAGGCGCTTTACTTTGTGTAAATTATTTCATCACCATTGCTCTCAAAAAGGTGAAGGAAAACATTGTAAGGAAGCCGGGACGGCATGTCCTAGAACCAAAACTCAAAGACATGACAAAATATGTGGCCTGCCGCACTGGGCCCGCGTGGTGGATTACGGTCCACTCCCTCTTATATAACAAAGGCGAGTCTCCCTTAAAGAGCTAAAATGGGGGATGAAATTTTGTATGGAATTTCGCCACATTTGCCGAAGGGAAATCCCACTGGGCACTCGGCTTGTAAAACAATAAAAACCAACCTGAGGAAACGAATCCTGTACACGTTCTACTAATGTTTTAAATATTATCTATAATTGTCAAGCCGTTTCAGCATTATTAAGATACAAATACGTATGAAGTGTGAAATAAAAACAGTTTCATTAAAAGTGTGGGTACTGGGCAACTAAAACAACTGCACAACTTTTGATATAACAACATCCCGGCCAGGGACCACTCAGTACCATAACGTAACTAACAGAGTTATTGGTCTGTAACTTCTCTTTATTTATAAAAACTGTATTTTGGTCTTCTCTGAGACTGTAAGTTATAGACCAACAACAACTTTAATAAGCGGATTGAAAATCTACGGAGAAAAATGTACCCAGCTTGGAATACTTAGCAGTTTTCATATCAAGCAGGAAATGATTTTTTACGATTTCTATTCATGTTTCCTGATCGCAATAGGGTTAGGTTTTATATGAATTCTGTAAAAGTATACGTAAAACATTATTTTTGTAGGTAACAACATCAAAATCCTACACTTTAAAATACTCCAGTTATACACACTCACAATTTTGGTCACAATTTTGATAAAAACATGAAGCACATTTTAACTACAAGCCGTTGTAAAGTAATTAGAGTAAGTTAACACGTTAACATAATAACTGCACCCCCATAAATTAGTTAACAAGATAACCTGTTCCGATGGCTTTCATAACGACGCATTTAAATAAATAATTTATCAAAAAACGACAAATGTTACCTCTAATAAAATTAATGAGCCAAATCCACGTCATGTCACGTTAAACTAAGTGGTCACGCTTTGGTTATACTAAACGTAAAATAAAATAGACACTATTATTATAATAATACTCAATAAAAAACGTACCGTCTAGCAGGAACAGCAGCCTGAAGATGAGGTGACAAATCCTTTTCATCTTGATCATTTGATGACACTTACAGAACTACTTAGTACAAACAACTGGACATTAAACTACACAAGTATTGTCAAACTAGTGAGGTATTCAGGGATCACAATTATCAATTTTATTATTCACTTACTTACGTTAATAATTTGGCAAGAACTTAATTATTATTTTATTAAACTGTCGGTTCAGTCACAGCGCGCGTCTGTGCGGGCATCGTAGCGCGTAGCGTGCGTCCGGCGCGCGATCTCAGCGGCTACTGAGGCTTCCCGCTATGGCGCTACGGAGCTACGGCGTAGCGCTACGAGATTGCTCATTATTCCAGAGTGAGTCAGCCAACGTATTCACTACATTATTTCGTTTAATAAAGTTCCCGCGGCGTGTATGCAGATGCGTTTACATAATGTTATGGAATTTTAGAGAGTTTGTACCGAGAGCAGAGCGAGTAGAGCGCGCAGATCGGAGTTAGTGCAAAATTAAACGTTCGCCGCGACACCCGACACAAACGTCGACGCGGATTAAAACAGGATAAGCGTAATCAAATTTATTTGAACGTGAGAGCTCCTGAATTATTGAATTACCGAGACGTCTCGCGAGATCTCTCCGTACTGTTTTATACAACGTGGGTATTGCTGCGTACAGAACAGAAGCTGCATTTAGTCTTATTTCGATATTTGAAACAAAAAAATAGAAGAAAGCTGTAGAACACTAACCGTTTATCTAGCTAGTGCTTGTTTGCAGGACATGAGATCCCGAGTTCAATTTCCAGGTCGGACAAAGTGTTAATAGGGTTTTCCATTAGGAATTTCTCAGTCACCCGAAATCTTGATTTTTGCCCGGGTTTTAGCAATAGACTCGCTCTTTATTACACGGGACTTAAAAATAACTGGCGAAATGTGGAAGTATATATCTTTGCTTAGTCCTTCTAAGAGTAGCGGCAATATGTTATGTTAAGAACATTGTAATTGACGTCCCGAGGCCATCATTCCTCTGTTCAAAGCAGACGCTCTACAATCTGATTAGAAAAAAGATGATTCACGTTCAGGAGCACGACCTTCAGATAAAAACTTTATCTTAGGTCCATCTGAGGACTATCTGAGAACTCAAGACAAAAACAATCGTTAGCCGCAATCCTTGGCGACCAATTATTTCTAGCATTTACAACTAATTTGTACTGGGTAGCTATTAGTTGAGGAATTTTGGCTAAGAGTAGTCCGGCGACCGGCCTATCGGTTCCCTTGTGGGTCGTTGGAGGTCAGGACTAGTATCCCACTCTATAGAGTGTAAGCCTTGGGAACTACGTGTACCTATTGTGTGCGTGTGCGTGTGTAACACACAATAACGAATTGTTTTATTCTGAAAAACATAATTATGGTTATTAGGTTTGTTTATTTACTAACGCCCCATCGCTGTCAATGGGAAAAGTGGCCAAAAGCCTGGCATCATTGCCACGTTGGATGGCAATGCTGATTTTTTGGGCAAAAAATTGGCCAGCCCTTTGGTCACGTGAAATGTTGACCAACCGCTTGGCGATATCCCGAAATACTAGATGAGCACTTGGACCCAATGCCCTAGTGTTTCATCCCCATACGGCTCAAACATATAACTCCTAATAAGATTGTTATATTTGCGCCGTTTGAGGGTTTTTTGCTCCTGCAGCAGCTGCGCCAGCACAATTTACTGCGAACTCTTCCAGGCAACCATGGAATGCACAGTGATTTTCTGGACATAAAATGGGTTGTCTTCGGTGCAAATAAAAAGTATATAAGTACAATATAATATAATAGATACACAGATATATGCTATATAATAGATACATAGATATATACATACTAACTATATAAGCAACGAAAACAAATGAAGACAGATAGTTTAAGGGCACGTTTGCAAATCAGACAAAATTGTGCTGTTTTTCAGTACATATTGTGACAGAATTAAACCAAATCAAATATAACTAATCACTACCACATATAAATTGGTTCTTCGTCTCCAAAAAACAGTAACCATTTTGTTGAAAATTATAGATTTTTATAATGTAAAAACGATTTTCTGTTCCTATTTTTCACAAAATTAACGATACCGGGTTGAGTTTCAGTACATTTATTGTTATATTATCAACATATTTTAAGGTTTCTAAAAATACTAGAAGTAGGCAGATATATTCAATTCCAAAAACTAGTACAAAAAAAAATCAAATGTCACACAATAGTCGCAGAAAAAATTAAAAACTGAACTTATTTTTTCACATATTTTGCTATTACGGATGAATCTTAATCGGTTGCATTAGGGGTTATTTTATTTTTGTTCCTGTCTTGCTATATTGCGCAAAAGTTTCGAATGCAACCACAGTCCGCGCTTGGCCGCCGTCGTGAGTGGACACTGTATCGGTATCTGCAACTGGAACTCGTGGACCAGTAGAACTAGGGGTCCCGAGTTTAGTGTCGTTTTGATAGTTATGATGAGATCTTACCTACGGACTTCATGGAGTGACCTGAAGGTGTACTTCGGTGTCTGCTACTGGAACTCGTGGACCAGTAGATCTAGGGGTGCCGACTTTGGGCTCGTTTTGATAGTAATGAGGAGACCTTAGCTTCGGACTTGATGGACTGACCTGAAGGTGTACTTTGGTGACTGCTACTGGAATTCGTCGACGAATGGAACTAGGTGTGCCGAGTTTGGGCTCATTTTGATAGTAATGATGAGACCTTACCTTCTGACTTGTTGAAGTGACCTGAAGATGTACTTCGTTGACTGCTACTGGAACTCGTCGACCGGTAGAACTAGGGGTACCGAGTTTGGGCTCGTTTTGATAGTTATGATTAGCCCTTACCTCCGCACTTGATGGACAGACCTGAAGGTGTACTTTGGTGACTGCTACTGGAACTCGTCGACGAATGGAACTAAGTGTGCCGAGTTTGGGCTCGTTATGATAGTAATGATGAGACCTTACCTTCGGACTTGATGGAGTGACCTGAAGATGTACTTCGGTGACTGCTACTGGAACTCGTCGACCGGTAGAACTAGGGGTACCGAGTTTGGGCTCGTTTTGATTGTTATGATGAGACCTTATTTACAGACTTGATGGAGTGAACTGAAGGTGTACTTCGGTATTTGCTACTGGAACTCGTGGACCAGTAGAACTAGGGGTGCCGAGTTTGGGCTTGTTTTGATAGTTATGATGAGACCTTACCTACGGACTTGATGGAGTGACCTGAAGGTGTACTTCGGTGTCTGCTACTGGAACTCATGGACCAGTAGAACTAGGGGTGCCAACTTTGGGCTCGTTTTGATATTTATGATGAGACCTTACTTTCGGACTTGATGGACTGACCTGAAGGTGTACTTTGGAGACTGCTACTGGAACTCGTCGACCGGTAGAACTAGGAGTACCGAGTTTGGGCTCGTTTTGATAGTTATGATGAGACCTTACCTTCGGACTTGATGGACTGACCTGAAGGTGTACTTTGATGACTGCTACTGGAACTCATCAACGAATGGAACTAAGTGTGCCAAGTTTGGGCTTGTTTTGATAGTAATGATGAGACCTTACCTTCTGACTTGATGGAGTGACCTGAAGATGTACTTTGGTGACTGCTACTGGAACTCGTCGACCGGTAGAACTAGGGGTACCGAGTTTGGGCTCGTTTTGATAGTTATGATGAGACCTTACTTTCGGACTTGATGGAGTGACCTGAAGGTGTACTTCGGTATCTGCTACTGGAACTCGTGGACCAGTAAAACTAGGGGTGCCGAGTTTGGGCTCGTTTTGATAGTTATTATGAGACCTTACCTACGGACTTGATGGAGTGACCTGAAGGTGTACTTTGGTGTCTGCTACTGGAACTCGTGGACCAGTAGAACTAGGTGTGCTGACTTTGGGCTCGTTTTGATAGATATGATGAGAACATACCTCCGGACTTGACTTGACTCCGGATCACTATCAAAATGAGCCCAAACTCGGCACACCTGGTTCCATTCGTCGACGATTTTCAGTAGCAGTCACCAAAGTACACCTTCAGGTCACATCATCAAGTCTGGAGGTAAGGTCTCATCATAACTATCAAAACGAGCCCAAACTCGGCACACCTAGTTCCATTCGTCGACGATTTCCAGTAGCAGTCACCAAAGTACACCTTTAGGTCACACCATCAAGTCTGGAGGTAAGGTCTCATCATAACTATCAAAACGAGCCCAAACTGGGCACACCTAGTTCTATTCGTCGACGAGTTCCAGTAGCAGTCACCAAAGTACACCTTCAGGTCACTCCATCAAGTCCGTAGGTAAGGTCTCATCATAACTATCAAAACGAGCCCAAACTCGGCACTCGTAGTCTAGTTCTACTGGTCGACGACAGTAGAGTAGAATTGGGCAACCTGGATCAAGTAGATCCAGGTTCCCCAATTTTAATATTATTTTCATTCATGTGCTCGAGCTGCGTGATGCAGAAGCCCCCCAATTATACCCTACTAGTGTAGGTCATCAGTGCATACCGTATTCAATCACAAAGGCGTATTAGCATCGCTCGATTCTTTTCATTTAAAAAACAGTTATTTATCATTTATATAATTCACTAAAGAAGGAATTTCATCATCTGGCAGCATCTGGTAGCACAGAATGTCTTCTGGATCAGGAAACACTTTATCACGCACTATACTTCTTGTTACCAATTTAATGTCAGGCGTAGGATTTGATGACCTTACAGCCGATTTTTCAGGACCAGGATGTACGTTGCCAACTCGAACAAATGTAAGGAGCTCATTGTGACCACTCTTGAGTGTGAGATATTGAGTATTTACAAAGGTGGATTTTACTGAGTTTTGCCCCGTCTTGTTTGTATTGTCCTGAAGTTTTGATGAACTGGCCTTCATTATTTTCTGGTCAGTCATGTCTTGAGTAAATAGAATCTCGCCACTAGCATTCTTGAAAATAGGTTTACAAATGCCTTCCAAATCAAATTCCGATGAATGAAGCATAATGTGAATAATATTAATTTATTATCTCTCTTCATGAAGCAAGCGTCGATTAAGATAGAACCATCACACTACGATGCTAAGAGTTTAATGCTATTATATGCGTATTTAATTATATATTCCTTTCCTTTCACAGCGTTCAAATAAAAACACTCAGGATAACTTATAGCATGTTGCATCCAAGGATCATCATGATTTATGATGATCCTTGGATGCAACACGCTATTAGTTATCCTGAGTGTTTTTTTTCCCAATCTGCGATAACACCTCCACATGAGAAACATGCTGCAATATCATTTATACTATTACCATAATAAAAGAATCCCGCGTCAGCCATTTCCATCACTAATCTTTTCTTTTATTTAACGTCCTCCAGTAATAATTAAATGAAAATTCACGCATTTTATACGTGTTATACTAGTCATATCGAGGTTTGTATTAATTTTGAGACATGTTCTATTTACTTTCTAATTCAATTATAAACGTATAATGATATCGCTCAGCTTTTGTCAACAACTTATAAAGAGCGGCCAGAGGTGGAAGGAGGGGATAACTAAGATGTGATTTACCTAACTATAGAAATAAAATAAGAAAATAGGTATTTATTTTATAATTTTATTATCAAAGCACCACTTATTTAAACACAATACATTTTTTAAAGCACATACAGTCTTGATAAATACAGTTATATAAATCTTGAGAATATTTATATTGATCGTATACACTTTTCAAACTAGAACAACCTTTATCTTCTAAATTGAATATTTTACAATTACTATTTTCTAAAATATGCTTTAACCACAGCACTTTTTCTGAACCTTTGACGTGGATACATTTATCTCTTAAAATATCTATAACCAAATTCTGATAATTAGAATAGGGTTCAAATCCTTCGCACCAGTGTATTTCTTTGAACTCCTTTAGGTCAAGCAACGGGTCTACTGGACAGTTGTAATATGACTGACGAAATTTCACAAACATTTCGTTTAATATACTATATTTGTTCTCAGAAAACTTTAAACCTAAAAGTTCATATGGATAATATTGTGAATTCAAAAAGAGCGTAACGTTTGTTACTTCACAATGATCGAATATTGAACTTATTTTTTCTATTAGTTTGTAAACAAAAAATTACATATCTGGGTTTTTCCAATTGTGAAGTAGTTTTAACTGACCAACAATGCTTTGTGGTTTTAGGTAGTAACGGATACTCATATAAATCCCAATTTCTAAACGCCATCTGAATAGGTTTATCTCTTTCTAAATGTTTTAAAAGTGTTAGTCGTTCTCGGTCTCATACTTTTATGTGTGGCACCCTCCACCGAACTCCTTGTGTTTCTATTTGAAAATGAGCAATATCATCAGTAAGGATAACGCTATTAAAGTTAGTGTTACTTCTGTTCAATATAAGTTCATGTTTGCAATTTATCACTATTTTATTGTAATCCTCTGCAAACCCTAAAACCTTATTTAATGGTATCACAGCACTAAAATGCCCATCACTTTGAAATCCCTCTAAACTCCAACCCTATAGGCCAGCAACTTTATTTTCTGCTTCATTTAATGAAATGTATGATTTTATTGTTGACGTTATTCCAGAATTTTTGCGGTCTATTTCAATACCAATCATTTCGTATTAATGTCTTGAAACAAAGACATAACATGGTTATTAGTGAACGTAACAGTTTTCTTGATTGGATTCCCATCTTTACCGAAGAGCTTCGCTTGGCCTTCGACGTAAATTGAACTGGCTGATGGTAGCACGTATATGTCTTGCTGATGGATGGGAATTCTGATTTCATCGTTTTCTCTCGCTGCTATTGTAGGGATTGTATGAATGGACTTCATAACTTTCGATCGAATATATTCATACTTTAAACCCAAGGGCTTTAAGAAAATCTTTGTTGGCTTTAGTTAATTTCTTAACTTTTTTCTTACGTCTTTGCACCTTAGCAATCGCAGAAGAACTAAAACGTTTTTTCTTCGCTTGGGTGTTTTTATAATAAACTATCATTTTATTTTTCTTAAATGAAGACGTAACTGAACTTGTTCCTCTCCAAAGTTAATACAGTGATCAAATTGATCTACAATCTTAACAGATATCGATGGAATTATATATTTGTTTCATCATCATCATCATCATTTCAGCCGAAAGACGTCCACTGTTGGACATAGGCCTCCCTCAAGCACCGCCACTTTGACCTGTTTTGTGCTTCCTGCATCCAGCGGATTCCTGCGGCCTTCACAAGGTCATCGGTCCACCTTGTAGGAGGCCTTCCAACGCTACGTCTTCCGGTACGCGGTCTCCATTCCAGAACCTTTCGGCCTCATCGGCCATCTGTTCTGCGAGCAATGTGCCCTGCCCACTGCCACTTAAGTTTGGCAATTCTTTGGGCTATGTCGGTGACCTTGGTTCGCCTACGGATCTCTTCATTTCTGATTCGATCACGTAGGGAAACTCCAAGCATAGCCCTCTCCATTGCCCTTTGAGTGACTTTTAGCTTTTTGATAAGGCCCATTGTAAGCGACCACGTTTCAGTGCTATAGGTCATCACTGGCAACATGCACTGGTCAAAGACTTTCGTCTTGAGACACTGTGGTATGTGGGACGAGAAGATATTGCGTAGCTTCCCGAACGCTGCCCAGCCGAGTCGGATTCGACGATTGACCTCTTTTTCGAAGTTGGACCGACGTAACTGGACAGTTTGTCCTAGATAAACATACTCGTCCACAACTTCGAGCGTAGCGTCTCCGATTCTCATGAAAATGGGTGTAACATGGGCATTTGACATGATCTTTGTCTTGTCCATGTTCATTTTAAGACCCACTCTTTCGGAAGCTCTACTGAGGTCATCGAGCATTGTACTGAGGTCCTCCATAGTCTCAGCCACGACAACTATATCGTCGGCAAACCGAAGGTGATTGATGTACTCGCCATTGATGTTGATGCCTGGCCCTTTCCAGTCCAGAACCTTGAAGACATCTTCCAGTGCAGCAGTGAACAGTTTCGGAGAGATAATGTCTCCCTGTCTCACACCTCGCTGCAGAAGGATAGGTTTCGAGGTCTGGTCCTGGAGTCAGACTGACATAGTGGCGTTTTCGTATAGACATTTAAGCACCTCGATGTACCGATAGTCGATCTGGCACCGTTGAATAGACTGCAGTACAGCCCATGTCTAATCGAATCGAAGGCTTTTTCGTAGTCTACAAACGCTAAGCAGAGAGGCAGGTTATACTCCTCGGTCTTCTGTATAACCTGCGCAGCGTATGTATGTGGTCTACAGTGCTAAAGCCTTTACGGAATCCGGTTTGTTCGGGAGGCTGGAAGTCGTCAAACCTGCGCGCGAGACGGTTCGTGATGACTCTTGTAAACAGCTTGTAGACATGGCTCAGAAGTGAGATGGGCCTATAATTCTTAAAGAGGGTATTGTCGCCCTTCTTAAAGAACAGTATCACCACACCTCTGTTCCATGCCTGTGGCGTTTTGCCCTCGAGTATGACGGAACCAAACTGCTTCTGGAGGGCCTTGAGAACGGGTTTTCCACCGGCCCTCAGAATTTCAGCCGTAATTCCGTCATCACCCGGCGCCTTGTGGTTTTTGAGCTGCTTCAGAGCCATCCTAATCTCGTACTGACGTCCGGGATGTCTTCGGTGTAGTGTTGGGTCAATCTAGCTCTTGGGTCGTTTGCCAGATTCATACCAGGATTGCCTGTTGACGTGTATAACTGTCCATAGAAAATCTCGATCTCTCTCAACAGCTCATGTTTGGCGGATACGATCCTGCCATCATTGGTCTTCAGTTTCACAAGCTAGCTCTGCCCAATAGACAAATCACTTGTAAAGACCTTGGAGCCTTTATTTCACTCTATCGCGTCATTAATACGCTCTGTATTAAAGTGGCGAAGGTCACTTTTTAAGGACTTAGAGATCCGTCTATTGAGCTGGCGGTACTTGAGCGCATCAACTGAAGACTGCAGGATCATCTCGCGCCTCTCCTCCATGAGCCGTATAGTAGGATCAGAGAGCTTCTTGTTTCTATTTGTACGACGGGTCTTGAAGATCTTAGACCCGACCGTATGGACAGTTTCCACGAACCCATCGTTATAATCGTCCACGGAGCTCCCTAGGCACTCGAAACGATTCTGAAGTTCGAGCTGAAAGCTCTCGGGGTTTTGGACTTGGATCGGTGCTGGGTGGAGCGTAGACTTCATCAGTCGAGATCTTTCCAGCTTAATATTTAAATTCAATGTGCCTCTTACCATTCGGTGATCACTTCCGGTTTTCACCGCGTTGATCACAGAGACATCATTGAATACTTGCTTCTTCGTCGACATAATGAAGTCAATCTCATTTTTTGTTGCACCATCAGGGCTCTGCCAGGTCCACTTTCTGGGCTCACGTTTTCTGAAGAAGGAGTTCATCATAAAGAGGCCTTCCTTCTCCATAAAACTGGCTAGTAGGTGGCCTCGGTGGTTCCGACGTCCAACTCCAAATTGCCCCACTCGCAGCTCATCACCGTTTCGTCTGCCCAGTTTCACGTTGAAGTCCCCCATGACAACGGTGAAGTGAGTTTTAGAGCCATGCATGGCTCTGGAAATATCCTCATACATGGTCTCCACTTCATCGTCGGGGTGTGACGAGGTCGGGGCGTAAACCTGTACGACCTTCAGCGAATATCTTTTGGATATTCTGAGTATAAGGTACGCCACCCTTGTCGACACACTCTCGATCTTCACCACGTTGCTCACAAGGGACTTGTGGGCCTCCCGGAAATAGAGCAAGTTCCCGGATTTGAGAATTATCCAGTCCTCCCCCTCTCTTCGGACTTCAGATAACCCTACTATACCCCATCGTAACCTGCTCAATTCTTCCTCGAGTTCGATAATCTTCTCGTCGGTCCGGAGTGTACGCGTGTTATATGTTGCCAGGTCTAGTTTTCGGTGGTTTTGGTAGCCGGATCTCTTCCGGGGATTTTTAGCACCCCTTGCCTCACCGTAGCTTTGACCGCTACCGTAGCCAAGGTTAGGCGGGCCGCCGGGTACTAGGGGCCGTATTTTTTTAGTGCTTGTCATTGGGGGGGGGGGGGGGGGGTTGCCATAATCGCCACGCTTGGCAGGGGGGTTGGCGATCGCATGGCGTTAATATGCATAGAGAACGCTGCTGCCCATTCTCTAGTAAGTCCCTTAGTCGCCTTTTACGACACCCACGGGAAGAAATGGAATGATTCTTTACGTCCGGCACCACACGCACACTTTTTTGTTTACTGGAAAGTAAATAACATTTTGTGGTATTTCCATACACTGATGACCTGGAGTAGTGTTAGACATAAATTTATGAATAAAATGAGTTGGTAATCCGTTGCAATACGAACCGTGAACAAGATCACATTCGATTCTGATTACAGACAGACCTCTGTTAATGATGGGAATATTTGGTCCTGATTTTAATACTGAAAAGTATATCAAACCGCACTCGTATTGATCTGACAAATGCAGTGGTGGTTAAAAGTATAAAACCAATTCTGATTTATTTCTAGAGATGGTAACCGTAGTAGACATGCTTCACCAAAAATTCTTCAAAAAGTTTAAACAAAGATGTCCACAATTTAAAGGGTGATCACGCTGAATATTATCATAATTATAGTGAATTTTGGATCCCAAATATTTTAGAAATTCCTTTGGAGGCTTAGGATTTCCATAACTATCAAAATACTCAATTTAATCGTTGTATTTTGCATAGGCTACCCAATGAGAACCAGGATTTTTAGAGCTATCTAAATTGATAACTCCACATTCTTTTTTTAAATGGTGTTTAGGGAGCGTATCTCTCATAAAAACACCTCTGAAATAGGGAATATTATTTCCATACTTCAAAATGTCAAAATTAGTCTCGTTTGGGTAGCCGATATCTTAATTTTTTTCATTCGATACAAAAATTCCAAGCCCGTTTTTATGTGGTTTAAGGTGTAGTCCTTTTCCGATGCAGAGAGCTTCCATCTTTTCATTGTGTCTCTTCGATTCAGTCAATAACTTTTTAGCCATCTTTAATTCATTTATGGTTTTAGCAATACCGCAGTTGCACCGCCTGCTAAAGCTCCCGCTGCAGATATTCCCGCAAAAATCGGAATCAAAGGCAACACTCCACCAGTTTTTGGTATAGGAATAACACGCGGAAGTTTAATGGATGAATCATCAGCTAATTCTCTGGCAGCGGCCATAGCTAATTGTATTACCACTTTCTTGCATTTTGGTTTTAATTTTTTGATATGTCTCTTCGTTTTGATAATAACATTTTTAAATTTATTTTTTAATCCTTTTCCATGTTTAATTTTAGGAGAACACTTTTTGATATCTTTTTTTAAGCCTAAACCAGTTTTAATTTTTGTTGACATAGTGCTGCTTACTAAGCGCGCCGCCAGTTTTTCCCCTACACTCGCATCTGAGGCAAGTGCTCGCTCTTTAGCCATATTTAACAAAACTAAATCTGCTTTGTGGCTATCCTTTAAGTTTGAAGACTTGTGATAGTCAATGTCGTGTTGTTTGCAATATTCGTCTAATTTATTAATACCTTTGTCTCCACGTGTAAGCCTTTTAATTAATTTAGTGCCAGGCCCGCAATCATTGTATCCTGGTAAATGTAATTCAAATGGTAAATGATTTATAATACAATTGAGAAGACTACTCTCCTTAATACACATCATAAGACTGATACATTTTGGACTAAACATTTAATAAATATTCGATTTATCAATCCAACTATTTTCAAAAGAAGGCAAACCTTACCATTTTACTAAAACTCTGTCTCGTTTACTTTTAAGAATTTTCTCAACTTGATATAAATTGGGATTTTTTGTCTTTTGAAGCTCTTGTACATAAAATGCACCTAAAATGGGTTGGCCTCTGATTGCATCTTCAATTAAGTAAGTGATCGGAGTTGTATTTTGTAATTTTCAAATTTTAAATATTTCTGTCGACCAGTTGGGAGTATATCCTTTTTTTATTTTATCCAAATGTCCCCTTATACTTACTAATGCGTACATAATCCCTCTTTAAACTTGCTTTTTATGCTATCGATTTTCACCAACCTAAAATATCTTTGTAATATGCGTTTTTTATTAGTATTATCCACGTTTGCGGAAATTTCATCAATTGTGCGATGATAGGTGTGATTGTATTCATAAATAACATTATTAAGAGTATTATCTATCCAATTATGGTTACCATTTAAACTAAATTCCTTGTACAGTTTCGATTTCAATGTTCTAATAAATCGCTCAACTATTGATGCTTTTTTTGTTGAGAAGGCTAAATAATGGTTTACATAATAAGATTTCATAAGGGTTTGAAATGTGTTATTATAAAATTCTGTTCCATTATCCGTTTGTAGATTTTTGGGAACACGCCCATTATCCAAAAAAATCTTGAAAGAATTGCATACAACATCTTTGGTCTTACTTTTCAGAGGAAAGGTATTCAAATAAAGCATATTTCGAAAATGTATCAATAACAGCAAGAATAAATCTGTAATTTTTATTTTCTTTTGAAATTGATTGCATATCAATTAAATCTGCCTGCCACAGGTCGTCTATATCTTTCATAACAACATGTGTTCGTGGAAAGTTTACCCTCGCATTTTTATGAATTTCGTTTACCACGTCGGCTTTGCTCATGTTCAGAATTCAGTACATTTGTCTTGAATCCATGTATAATACTGAATTTAAATCATATTATTACGACTATTTATTCTTTAATTATGCCAGCTTCTTTTAATTCTTCAAGTATCGATAAAATTTAATTATCATGGTTTGTATTGCCAGCATCTCTTGAAGCTACTAATAGTTTCAATCTCTCGACTAATTCGTTAGGATCATCCCAATATATCAAGTCAGTGTTGTTTTTGTATTTTTTTAGCGCTGGTAAGTTTCCTCCAAATTTAGTGTGAGCAAGTTTATCATCGTTTGACGATTCGGAAAATAGGGGTTTGATTATTTTACAATATTTTATACCCTTGTCACCTCTTATTTGTCCTTTAGGATTAAAGTCGCTTTTATGTGCATTTGTATAATGTAACATATCCTTGTAGACAAGTTTATCTTCGCTCGATATTAACTTTAAATCAGACCAGCCGTTAAATTATAAGCTATGTCACCGATTTTAATTAAAATGATAGTATCGTTGTTCAAATTATCAATTTTAGAAAATGATACTACTGAATTACCCATCAATAAAGTTTTGTTTTCACTTCTAATTCCAAATGGTATACTAATACCATCATAAATACCAACGATATCATGACACTCTAATGACATTTCTAAATTATCTATCGATTCCTTTTTAGCATTTTGTTTGACGAATGGGGTGGAATTTAGTTTTGGGTCGTAATAGTCATTGCTCTTTGTAGATGAGTATTATTTTCATCGGATTCGATTCCTTCAGAATTATTTAGAGTTGTATTTTCAATGTTATTATTTTTTTCTGCAGATCTATTAGAATCAACTAGAGTTTTTAGAGAATCTGTATCAGGTTTTAGCATTTTATCAAGTGACAAGTTCATTGTATGTTCCTGATTTTTCATTTGTTTTATTTTATTTTTTATGGAGTCGATAGACTTCACTAATTCCATTTTAATATTTTTTTCCATCTTACAATAAACAACAACTGTATTTAGCTACGAAATGATAATAACAGCATTTATGTATGTAATTCATTTATAAGTATGAAACTTCATTCAAATTTTAAAAAAATATCAAAATTCTGTCTGTACCTTCCATTGTTCAATGGCGAATCTTTGTTAATAAGTAAAAAATTATAAGGCTTACTCCAAACAGTTACAAATGTCTTTAAACTGATTCCAAAGTAGATCAGAATTTACATGTTCTTCATAGATATGCTTTAAGTTCACATTATCTTGTTTAAATATTATAATAAAATTTGCGTTATCACGTAGCCACTATTTTGGAATTTCAGAATAGGTTTGCGATAAGTAAAAGCAGTCAATTTGCTTATGTATTCCCATAGAGAAATAATTACGGATGTTTATTTGCTTTTCACACACGACCTCATCAAAAATAAATACAGAATTTGTTAAAGCTTCATTCGGAGCTATAACATCTTTGTCATCATTGAACTCATTGAACTGTATCTGAGGTACTCTTCTTAATACTTCACTTAAAAAACGATATTTTGCCTGGTTTTCGAGTATAGATAAAGATTTTTAAATTTACGCCCATTTTTATGCAGCAGTAAACTGATCTTAACGTTTGTTTTACCACAGTTCGAGGGTCCACATATTATACATCGAATCGTATTAGGCAATAAAGCGCTGTGTCTGATCTGACAACTAGAGTTATTAAAAATTATATTTTTCACATTCAGCGATATGGGTTGTTTAATCTAATTACCACCTAACGTGTACTTGTATATTCGTTACTACATGAACCTCATCATAGAACAAGTATGAACTTAAATTTGATGATGATGATGATAACGTTTAGGAAGTTGAATACGTTTGAATAAAACCCCATTGTTTGAGACATTATTTTATTATAAGTTCATCGTAATAGTAGCAATACATACCTTATTCTAAAATAATTATCATACATAATTTCTATACAATACACTATTATTTATTCTTATTTTAGTATTTTAAACAATATATTTCAAGATGTGGATTACATAATAATTGGTGGTCAATTTAAACGTAATAAGATAAAAAAAAGTTTAGCGAACACTGGTTTAAATCATCGCATCACAATACCCCCAAGGCAAGGTGTGAATGTGATCTGAAAGTATCTGAACTTTGTCATCGTTTCTATTTAATACTTGTTTACTAACTTGTTTTGAGTACAAACACAAACTATGGAAATATCTATTAACTGCTCCCAAATTACGATGTTTATTATTATTATTTTTTAGACATACTTTTTTGACATTATATTTTCACTATTTGACATTATATACCTACAATTTATATTTCAGACTTAATATTATTAATATTATTTTACATGGATTCTTGTGTACGTTGTGAATGTGAGAACGTTGTAGGCTTAATAAACTAGATCTTTTTTTCTTTAGACCGTTTCCTTTTCTCTTTTTTTGTTAAGTACTTCTCGACAGGCCTACACTGTTCTCCCATACCTAATTTGTGTAATTTGAAAACATTGTAAAAGCCAATTATTTTTAAAAGAGTAACCGTGGAGTTTCTTGCCGGTTCTTCTCCATAGGAAACGACCAATTGGAACCGTGCACCTAGCTTCTGACGTTTCATAAGTGCCCATGTAGGTTTATGTGAAATAAAAATATTTTGATTGATTGATACAAAATATGTTTGATAGACCTTATCATATTCATTTTTAACGTTTGACTTTTATCTAATAACAAAGAGTAATTATAGTCTTTTACGTTTAAACGCTTAGTGACAGACTTAGACATACCTTTCGCTTTTATTATTTTTGTCTTTAAACTGTTAATACAATAGAGTTTTGCTCTTAAGCCTGTAAATTCTGTAATTATATCACCTCCCATCTCATCTTTAAATAAGCCAGGGATTTTTGAGTTTATTCTAGGTATATTATATTATCTATAGGAAAATTACTTGTATCGAAATGTGTTATATCGTCACGCATATCTTGATAGAAGTCTTCTGTATGAGTTAAATAAAGTAAACTGTCCGTATCAGTATAACATAGTTCAACGTTATCTCCGTATTTTTGTTTTACAAACTCATAATGAAATTGATATAGGTGCTGTTTAGCGTATTCTAAAACTGTAAATCCAACGTAAATTGGTCGGTCTAATATTATTTTATCCTTATTCAATTGTATTGCTACGAAATCCTCTGCAAATATTGACACATTTTTAAAGTTAGGTTTTGAAATTAATTTTTGTGCGCAGAGCTTTTTATTTGTTAAATTTTCCTTATCATCCCATTTGGTTACCAGAATAGAATAGAATAGAATAGAATACTCTTTATTATGTACACCATAAAAATTACAGATACAAATGTTGAAATTTTACAAGGGCGGTCTTATCGCTAAAAGCGATCTTTTACAGACAACCTTTGGATGAATTAAAGGGGGAGGAGAGACAATACTGCAGGTAGTCAGTGGTGTACCAGTTACATATACAATAAATACTTATATTACATAAAGCATATACTATACATAACATATATCATACATACATACATACATACATATATATATATATATATATATATGCCATAAACATGAAACAAGATCAAGAACTATATAACTATAAGTAATGATGATGTTTAGGGAGAGAGAACGTGTTTTTTTACCTGAATTTTAAAAGTGGACAAAGTTTGTGCACGCCTTATCGACACGGGTAAGGCATTCCATAACCGTACTGCTTGAACTGTAAAAGATTTGTCATAAAAGCTGGTGGAATGCATCGGCATCTCTAGTCTTAAGTTTTCCGATGACCTCAGATATCTATTATGTGTGTCATGAAGGAACTTGAAACGTTCTTTAAGATAAGAGGGGGTTGTAGGATTGAACAGAATACTGTATAGCTGAAATAAGATATGAGCATTCCGCCGAAGACGTATGGGAAGCCACTTGAGTTTAGTACGATATTCAGAAATATGATCATACTTGCGCAAGCCAAATATAAATCTTATGCAAAAGTTTTGAAGTCGCTCAAGTTTATCTAGTTGTGCCTCAGTGAGATCGAGATAACTGACATCAGCGTAGTCAAGGATGGGAAGTAAAAGGGATTGTGCAAGCGCAGTTTTAGTGGCAGTTGGAAGAAAGTTCCGCAATCGTCTCAGGGACTTACCAGATGCAAAAATTTTGCGACTTACGTCCTGTAGCTGGGGACCCCAAGAAAGATGTTTGTCGAGCCAAACTCCAAGGTTCTTAACCTTTTCGCTTACTGGAATAGCAGTTCCGTTAAATTGAACTTGGGGAAGTTGTGACCAGTTTATCTTGGGGGTCAACCTTGAGCTGCCAACAACAATGACCTGAGTCTTCGATGGATTAACCTGCAACCCATGTGCCTCACTCCATTCGCAAATTGAACCCAAATCCTTGTTTACAATATTAATTGCATCAACCAAATCTGCAGGGGTAGCTTGTTTATATATTTGTAAATCATCTGCATAAAGGTGGTAGGAAGAAAGAAGTTTTTTAGAAATTGAGTTTATAAATATTGCGAAGAGTAAAGGAGATAAAACGCCACCCTGGGGTACACCGGCAGAAGTATAACACCAAGAAGAGCAAGACTCTTCTATGCATATACGTTGCCATATACCAGTTTTATGTCTACTTGTTTTCTTCTATTTTCTATAGTTTTTCCGAATACTGCGTTATTCAGAAGTTTGAAAAAATATTTTTCAAATTAAGTTTTAGATGCTATACGTCGATTGGTGTTAAGATCAATATATGTCTTTAAGAAGTCTTCTTGTCGTAAGGTAAGTATGTGATAATTTTTTTTTTAACTAAACCATTTTTAATGCATTGTTTTAATTGAACGTAATGGATGACATAATTCAATTTATCGTACAGATTGGCAACTAACTTAGCTGTTTTCCCTCCTAGAGGTACAAATTTGTCACCGGCAAATGGTAATCTTATAGGATGACGTTCTGCACACATTATTCACACGAGGAAATAATGCTGCGACACACCATAAGAAACAACATTCATCATTATTTCGTAAATTCTAAACAACTTTTAGTATGTTTTACTACTGAGGCCAGCTCTATGTACGTACCGCCTCTCATCGGACAATATTTACTTATATTCATTTCAATATGACTTAGCGAAAGATATGTCCAACCTGACTGTGCATGTTCAAATTCAGACAGTTTCCAAATTAAAACATGTATTTTATTCAAAAAGAAGTCTTGTATGTCGGTATTTTTATAGATAATATCATATTTAGTGTTAAAAGATTTCAGTTCTATTTGTTCGTCATTAGATTTTATCAGAAGAAATTTAATGTAAAGCTCAAAATTTACTTTTACACAGTCATACTTTTTCAGTACCATAGTTATTAATTTGTAAATATGTGTATGGATGTACAGAATTCAGGATCGCCTTAGCGGTGAGATACTCGTCATTCTGACCTGTACGTGTCTGACTAACACTCGGGATCGCCTCAGGTCTGAAGTGCTCGTCATCCTGAGTTTTATGTCTGTTTATTATTGAGGATCGCCTCACGGGTGAGGTGCTCGTCATCCTGAGTTTTATGTATCTGAGTATGACTCTGGATCGCCTCACGGGTGAGGTGCTCGTCATCCCGAGTTAAGTTCAGACGAAAAGTTACAATTCTATTTATAAATACGGTTGCTACAATAAAAACATTTTTAAATTCAGTGCTCAGTAAGCTATTTGTCTTGTGAATATTAGTTCTAGAAGTTCTAGAAGAAAAAAAATAAATCAAAATCTTAAAAAAAAAAGTCCTCTATCATGCGTAATGAGCCCGGGCATGTTCGTCAAATAATAAAAAATATTGTACATGATGTGGATGGAAGTCATAATATGGAGGAAATAGACAGTGACCCCGATAGTGCAAGCGTGAATATACAATATTTAGTGCAAAGTGATTTTGATGAAATCATGAGTGAAACTGAGTATTTAGTTACTAAAATAGTTAAAAAGTTAAGTTCAACTGCATGTAATTTGATATTAAAAATATGATTGTTCTAAATATTCTTTTTCTTTTTATTTCTAAGTCATAAGAAGTTAATAACCACTGCACTGTACCTACATATATAAGGCAGCGTGATGGGCAATAGCGAGTGCATTCCACTTTCGTTAGGCTGTGGTGTCGAATAGACTATACCGACTATCGCTCGAATATCATGTCATTGAATTGTTGAATGAATGTAATTTTAACGAGGAATAATTAGAATACAAATAATTATGAATTAGAATTAGAATTAGATGAATGTTGAGTTGAATGAATGAATAGTGTAAATTTACCGTTTCTAAATATCAATATCTGAATGGTTGAAATATTGGAATACTAGAATGATTGAATGAATGATTTAAATATTAGAATACTAGAATGAGTGAATGGTGTAAATTGGCTGTTTCTGGATCTCATTAACTGAATGGAGTGACCTGAATTTGATATTATGAATGAAAATAATATTAGAATTGGAGAACCTGGATCTACATGATCCAGGTTGCCCAATTCTACTCTACTGATGACTTCCAGTAACAGTCACCGAAGTACACCTTCAGGTCACACCATCAAGTCCGGAGGTAAGGTTTCATCATAACTATCAAAACGAGCCCAATCTCGGCACACCTAGTTCTATTCGTCGACGAGTTCCAGTAGCAGTCACCGAAGTACACCTTCAGGTCACACCATCAAGTCCGTAGGTAAGGTCTCATCATAACTATCAAAATGAGCCCAAACTCGGAACACCTAGTTTTATTCATCGACGAGATCCAGTAGCAGTTACCGAAGTACACCTTCAGGTCACACCATCAAGTCCGGAGGTAAGGTCTCATTATAACTATCAAAACGAGCCCAAACTCGGCACACCTAGTCCTACTCGTCGACCAGTTCCAGTACCAGTCACCGAAGTACACCTTCAGGTCACTTCATCAAGTCCGGAGGTAAGGTGTCATCATAACTAATAAAACTTGCCTAAAGTCCACAGCCCACATCTCTCTACTAGTAGAGGGCTTCCAATGCCTAGGAGTGACTGAAGTATTTGTATCTAAAAATTATTTAGTAAAATATTAAAGAGCAATACGAAATATTTTTTGTAAGTACGAATATAACGAAATAAGAAAAAAAAAACTTAAAGTAACAAAATTTGTTCACTTGACTACTATTTCCGCAGCTTACAGTGCGTACACTTTTTTTTCTTTTTAGGGTGGGAAATCATCAAATAATTTCTCCTGCTGTGGGCGGAGCGAGAGGGTGTGTCAGACTCTTACTAACTAAAACCCACCCGTATTCCTTCCTGTTGCCTGTGTTGTGGGGGCCTCGGTGACCCATAAGTACCTTCTCGCGACCCCGGCAGGCATCGGCCCTAGTGGACCCCTACCTTTATGTTGACGACATCTCTTTGAGTCGCGCGTGGAATACAACGCGCCGTCGACCCGGGCCTGGTCCTTACCGGAGGGTGAGCTACCCATTGCTCACCGTCCGCAAGCCCGCGCCTACGGTGGCCGGAAATCCGCCCGGGATTCCCGACGTCCACGGCGTCTCCTGCGGTGGCTAGTGGCGAGAGGGCGCGAAATTTGCCTTTCCCTCAACCGTCCCGCCTCCTCCTTCGCGAGCATTACTGCTTCGCAGAAGGAGGTGACGGCTGCCCATGCCCTATCGCTCCGTACCATGGTCTGAACCAGGGCCGGACGCGAGAGATCTCTGCCGCCGATCGCCTCCACGAGGACACGGCGGTGCTCTGCCCAAGCCGGGCAGACCTCCAACGTATGCTCCACCTTGTCCTCCGGGCGATCCACACAGTGGTGACACCCGGGCGTTTCCTCCCGCCTTATCCGACACAGGAACCTCCCGAAGCTGCCGTGTCCAGTGAGGACCTGCGTCAGGCGGAAGGTGAGGACGCCGTGGCGCCTCTCTAGCCACTCCTCAAAGAGGGGACTTACCGCCGCAATTGTGGCGTGCCCAGCACTGGGTTGCAACAACCGTACTCTCCATGACGCCATGAGATCCCGCCGGAGCTCCGTCCGCTGTGCCGCGATTTCTCGCGGCAGCGGGCTTACGCCCCAGCGTTTCGCCTCCTCGCGCCACTCCCATACGTGCGCGAGGACTTTTGCCTCCAGATTTCATGGCGACAAGCCGGCAAGGAGGCTCGCTGCCTCACAGGAGACCGTGCGGTATCCCCGGACCATCCGGAAGGCCATGCCCCTTTGGGCCGCGCACAACCGGCGGGCTGGCCGCAGCGCCAGAGAGCGCGCCCATACAGGAGCCCCGTAGAGGGCCATGGACGGCACGACCCCCGCGTAGAGCCTCCGGCAGGAGGCGTTTGGACCCCCTAGATTGGGCAGGAGCCGCTTAAATGCAGCCCATGCCCGCTCCAGTTTGGGAGCCAAACGTCGGAAGTGCTCCACGAAGTTCCACCGGCTGTCGAGGACGAGTCCCAGGTACTTCATCGTCGACTCGACGCCGACGGAAACTCCTCCTACCGTTATTTGGGACCCCAACGGTGGCGCGTTCCGAGAACCATGAAAACACATGGCCTCGGACTTGT
Organism: Atethmia centrago; assembly: GCA_905333075.3. Taxonomy (NCBI): domain Eukaryota; kingdom Metazoa; phylum Arthropoda; class Insecta; order Lepidoptera; family Noctuidae; genus Atethmia; species Atethmia centrago. The sequence continues at coordinate 21,338,536 of HG995391.1, forward strand.
GCATGGCCACCTCGAGTCCCAATTGCCGGATCCTTTCGACGATTGTTGCAACCCCGGGTGCCGCTAATTTGGCCGCCGCCTGGTGCGACCTCCCCTTCGCCAGGACCAACGTGTCGTCAGCGTAGCACACTACGCTGACGCCGCTAGGGAGGTCAGCGCACAGCACCCAGTCGTATCTGATGTCCCACAGATGCGGCCCCAGGACCGATCCCTGTGGGACACCGCACGACATCTCTTGCCGGTTCCACACTCCCTGGTGACCGGGGTAGATGACGGCCTTGTCCGTCAGATAGGCCTCGACCACACGACAGAGGTAGGGCGGCATCCGTTGGTACCGGAGTGCCTCCCTGATGCAACTCCAGGGCAGGGTATTAAAGGCATTGGCGATGTCTAGAGACACCGCCAAGTCGACCCCACTCTGGGCAACAGCATTCCCCGTCGTCAGGGCTCACACGCGCATGATGGCGTCCACCGTAGAGCGCCCTCTGCGGAAACCAAACTGGCTCTCCGCCAAATCCGCCCCCACCCGCACCAGCTGGCTGACGAGCCGGTCTGCAATGACTCTTCCAAAGAGCTCGCCCACCTCGTCGAGCAGCACGATGGGCCGATAAGTGGACGGAGAGTCCGCAGGGCGCCCTGCCTTCTTTATGAGGACCAGTTTCCCCGTCTTCCAAACGAAGCGGGAACTGGCCCCTCTCCATGCATGCGCTAAGGAGCCCCCTAAGTTGAGGCCGGAGAGCCTCCAAAGCCAGGACCCAGGCCTTCCCAGGTAAGTCGTCGGGTCCTGGGGCGGTATTTTTAGCATTAAGCCTGCGTACCGCCGCTCTCATTTCTACCTCGGTCACCTCCGGAGCATCGTCGTCGTCGTCGTCGTCAGCGGTGTGGTCCGCATCGGGCAACGCAGTAGGCGGAACCATGGGCGGGGAGGTGTGTTCCCCTCGCGAAGGGAACAGAGCCCTCACCACGTCCTCCACAAGCTGAGGCCGGAGACTCTGCGTCAGCGGGGGAGCCCATGGGCGGAGTTTATCCCGCACCACCTTGTACGGGCGTCCACACGGGTCCCTGTCCAGAGTCCCCAGCGACTCCACGCGGGCCAATCCCCTGGCCCACAGGATCTCCGCTTGGAGGGCGGTCTTCGCCGCTCTGTACCCCTCGTACAGCTCCGCCTGAAATGCTTCCGTATTTGGAGGTTTGATACGGAGCCTGCGGTGCCTGGTGTACCGGCGTCGCGCAACACGCACGCAGTGCGCAGAGCCGTCAGCTCCTGCGACCACCAGTACACCTGGCGCGAGGCACGTCCAGGCTGGACCCGGGGCATTACCACGTCACATATGTCGGACATGACCTCCCCGAATCACTCCGCCTCGTCGTTGATGTCAGCAGGCCTGTCCAGTGGTGACACCCAGGCCTGCATGATCGAAGCTTCCAGGAGGAGCTCCCGGTCCAGCTGCTTCAGCGCCCACCGCGGACCACTCGGAGCCCGTCGGACCGGCGCGTTCGAGGTCTGGGCGGAGACGTCAAACCGGATATACCGGTGATTGGAATAGGTCTCCACCCCCTCCATGACGCGCCAGTCAACTACACGCGGCGACAGAGCAGGGCTGGCGAACGAGATATCCACCACTGATTCACCCCGCATCCGCATACACGTGGGGCCAGATTCCCGGTTTAGGACGACCAGGCCTGTCTCCAGAGCCCAGTCCTCCACCATCCCCGTGTGTCCGTTAGTCGGGAACCCCAAGCCAAATTCTTGGCATTGAAGTCCCCAAGGACGAACACGGGGAGGGAACCAAACCCGACGACGACGTCTCTCAACTCCGCAAGGGAGTTGTGGAACTCGGCAAGAGTTCGGTTCGGAGAGAAGTAGACCCCCACTACGACTATCTCCCCGAACCGTGCTGCTACGCAACCCCGTCCTCTCTTGACGGCCTCGAAGGACGGAGTACCGGCGGAGGCGTAATGGGGCCATTATTGGCACTCCATATTGGCATTGGCCTCCTCCCGAATCCAGCCGCGGCGGCTATGGCGGCGACGACTGCGGTGGTGGAAGCGGCAGCGGCGGCAGTGGCAGTGGCAGCAGCTGCGGTGGTGACGGTGGTGGTGGCGGTGGCGGAGGGCTTGCCCCTGGCCTTGGCTTTGGCGGGTGGGGCGCAGGCCTTGCCCCCCATCAGGTGTTCGGCCGGCTTGCCAGCCGCCGCACGTACGGCACAGTGCAGCGTGGCGTGGGCTGACCACAGCGGTAGCAGAGACCGTTGCGGTCCACCTCCGAGGTGCAATTAGCTTTCACGTGGTTGCCCACCTGGCAACGGAAGCACCTCAGAGGTCTGGGCTCCAGCAGTTTAACCTGCGCGGACACCCAGCCCACAAATAACCTTTGGCCCTCTTTGGCAATTTTTTTGGCCGCTGACACGGGGCAGCTCACCGTAACGGTTTGCAGCCCCACGGAGTCAGAATGGATGGTGCCCACCCTCACCTGGTCGGCAGAGCACCCCCCAGTCTTAGTCACTGCGGCGACCACCTTGTCCTCCGTCACGGAGTCGTCCAGGCCCATGATACGCATGCTAGCGCACTTGGTGGGCCTGGACACTTGGACCTCGTCCGCATTTAGGGACGCCCTAAGCCTTTCAGCTAGAGCTTCAGCGGCCGGGCCACTGGGTGCACCGGGGACCTGTACCATTCGGGCCCCAGTCGCCGTTATCTTCATTTTTAGGCCTTTTGCTGCGCCGAGCTCCTCGAGGCGCACCACCTCACCCACCTTCGCCATAACCGTCTTATAGGACGCGATCTTCTTTTCCGCATCTGGCTGTAGTGTGATCACTACAGCTACGGAATTCGGGGCGCGGAGCCTAGCCGCGGTGGTTCTCTCCTTGCGCCGCTGCCGCCTCTCCCTCCTTTTGGCCACCCTTTTTGCCTTAGCCGCCTTCCTCTTCTCCCCGGCTACTTGCCATTCGGCATCGACCGGAAGAGATTTAGGAGGCGGGGGCGGCCGTTTTGCTACCATGGCCGGAGCCCTCGCCGCCAGGGCTGGGGCCCTCGCCACCGGGGCCGGAGTCCTCGCTATTGGGGCTGGAGCCTTCGCGGCTCGCGCATTCGTCCCGCCCAGCTGAGCCGGCTGAGCTGAGCTGGTTGGCTCGGCTGGGCTGGCTCGGCTCGGTTTGCCGGCCTCCCTAGTGGAGGGCCCTCTGTCCACCCCTTTACTTCCTCGGGCTCCACCCCGCCGGCTGGAGTGTATCTTCGTCCTCCGCCCGACCTCTTCGTCGGAGGACGACCCCGAGTTGGGTCGCTTCGGGTTTCTTAAGAACCCGCGCTTCCTCTCCGCGACCTCTTCCCATTTTGAGCTCCCGGATTTCTTTGCGCCGGATGCAGCGTCGGACTCCGACCCCGCATCGCTCTCCTCCCCTTGACGTCCAGTTTTTTATTTTTTTAAAAAGATTCCAGTTTTTTTCCCACGAGTATGGGGGATCTATTCGGTCCACCTAGGTTTACCCCCTGTCCCTAGGTAAGTGTGCATTTATAACCCAACCAGGGGGTCCACTGGTACCCTGGCTGGGGGTGCGCTAACGACTGATGCGCCACCTACAACTACGAAGTTGCAGATGACACTACTCGTCAGCCATTCATATCCTCGCCACGCACCAAAACTTGATACTAAAGGAATTTTTATAGAGGTTATCTTCCTCGCGATCCGGGCGACCAAGCCAAGATCCTCGTCCCGTTCCAAGCCACAAAACATGACTGTGGTCTCTTTTCGGATTACGATTTCGGCGGCTGCAGGCAGAAGAATCGATTCTCCCGCTGCTAGCTCGCTGGCAGGGTAAGTGCACAGCAAGCACCACCACTCTTCGCCCACTCGACCTGCCCTCTGTAAGCAGAGAAGGGAGTGGACGACCGACGATCGAGCATGAAGCTCACCGCCACGCAGAAATTCGCCACGGTCAATACCCTCTCCGAAACATGGAGAGACTATTGGCCGTGCCCAGGATGCACCGGCCCGATGACTGCTCTTTCCCCCGAACGTATTCGAAGGGAACCAGCTGCAATAAGGCATACGAGGAGGTTTTCTGCACGCACCCCACCGTGCGTACACTTGTGTGTGTGACCCGTGTCAATGTAGTAGTTGGATTCTATACCTATTAATTTTGCAAACGCGTCCTTAATACTGCTAACAACGAGAACAAAATCACAAGGACAAGGACGACGACGAGTTTAGCAGAAAGGACTCAACCCACACTATGGTCAAAAATGAGTTATATATGCCAAAGAGGTCCTTAAGGTTGGTTCTTTCACTCAGCAAAAAAGATCCATGATACTGCACAGATAAGCTTGATTTTTCAATGATGCGAACCAACCCACATGATGACTGGTATCTTTCTACAAACCACTGTAATAACTCAAACTACTTGGGTCGTTTTAATAAATACAACTTGAAAGAAGCAGGTCTATATTAAATATAAGAGAATTGTCTCAAAACACTTGAATCGTTTCAGTTAAAATACCTTCATAGAAACTAGTACATTTTTTATTCAACTAAAAGGACTCAAACTGTGTGGGTCATTTCTAATAAATTTACTTACGAAGAAATAAGCCGATTTTGCATTCAGCTGAAACGACCCAAGCTATGTGAGTCGTTTCAGTTAAATTACCTTCGAAGAAACTAGTACATTTTTTTATTCAACTAAAAGGACTCAAACTGTGTGGGTCAATCAACTCAGCCTATAACAGTCCACTGCTGGACATAGGCCTCTCCCAGGCTGCGCCACAACACCCTGTCCTCCGCTTTCCGCATCCAGTCTGTCCCAGCCACCTTTTTAAGGTCGTCGGTCCATCTAGCTGGGGGGCGTCCCACACTACGCTTGCCAATACGCGGTCTCCACTCTAGGACTCGTCTGCTCCACCGGCCATCGGTCCTTCGACAAATATGGCCAGCCCACTGCCACTTCAGCTTGCTTACTCTGCAGGCTATGTCGGTAACTCCGGTTCTCTTCCGGATAACTTCATTTCTGATCTTATCCTTCAAAGAAACTCCAAGCATAGCCCGCTCCATGGCGCGCTGAGCGACCTTGAATTTGTGGACCAGCCCGACTGTCAGTGTCCACGTTTCGGCACCGTATGTCATAACGGGCAGGACGCACTGGTTAAAGACCTTAGTCTTCAAACACTGCGGGATTGGCGACGAGAAGACTTGACGAAGTTTTCCAAACGCTGCCCAACCAATAAATTAACTTACGAAGAAACAAGCCGATTTTGCATTCAGCTGAAACGACCCAAGCTATGTGAGTCGTTTCAGTTAAATTACCTTCGTAGAAACTAGTACATTTTTTTATTCCACTAAAAGGACTCTGTATGGAATTTGAATTTTATCTGGAAGAAAACAAAATACTGCACGGCGAATCTAAGAAGCCTGTTTCATTTGTAACCCTGAAAAGAATATTTTTTAAATGTTTTAATTTGCCCTGCAAAACGTTAATAAAAGACACGTGCAATGAGCGTGATACTATCACACAAAATATTAAAAACTGCACATTGGCCGATGAAAAGTTGAAATTGGAGAAAGAAAAGAAAGATCATTACTTTAAAATGAGCACAAGACCTGCGACAATACATGAATGACGATTTAGCACGAGTCAACAGACAAAACCCTAGAATGTCTAACATTCGACCTTGAGAAAACTCTCCCATTGCCAAGCATCCCTACCAATATTGTTTTTTATAAACGCCAACTTTGGCTTTAAAATAGTGGCATACAAGCTGGCTCCAATGACACCAGCCACTGTGACGTATGGTTGGAAGGTGAGGCCGGTCGAGGAGCACAAGAGGTCGAACCCTGTTTGGTACGATATATAAAAAATAATATTGACCCAAGAGTTGAAGATCTGGCACTATGAAGTGACTGTTGCGGGGGCCAAAATCACAAAATTAAAATAGTTTTAATGCTTTACTAAACTCACACCATAGTCTCCAAACCATCACATTCAAATACCTAGAGTCTGGTCACACATTCTTACCGAATGATACTGATTTCTCCAAAATAGAATACCAGTTTAAATTCCATGAAAGAATATATACTGCCGATTATAATGTAATCTTACATAGCTGCAAAAAGAAGAATTCTCTTATAGTTTACAGAATGCAGATGAAGGATTTTTTGTCTACGTCTAAAATTGAGAAAAAATAGTAAACAGAAAAACATTTATTTTGAAAAAAAAGTGAATTGGCTAAATACAAAAGAAATGTGTGTTAAAACAATTTTAAACATTCCATTTTTATGAAAATAGATGGAGTAGTTAAAGGACTCAATATTGAAAAAAAAGTTAGAGGAATAGTATTCAATATTTCAGAAGATGATTTCGGTTTTCTTTGGCCTGATGGCAAAGAAATTGCACAGGCAAAATCGGACGACTTAAAATCAATGTTCCATCTTATACCACAAGACTGCCTGGACTTTTATAAGTCATTAAAAGGAAAGGAACGTCAAGAAGACGTGGATGGGTATGGAGCGGCGCCAGATTTCGAGGTGGAGCAGGAGCTGGGTGATGAAAATGATGGGGAAGAATAAAAATTTGATTTTAAGAACATTGTAATTTCTGAATAAGTACGTTTTCTGCAAAATAATAAATCATTTTTATTTAAATATCAGTTTGTTCACAATTTTTCGTTACTTGGATCCTTTTTGAGAAATTAAAAAAAAACACTCCATAATGTTAATACCAATTTAGCAGAAACGACTCAAACCCACATTTGTCCCAATAACTCGAAAAATGCGTTAGTTTGTGTAATACAACGATACTGGAAATATGAAATAACGTAAGGGACATTCTGTCGAAAATTAGTTATATATATCATTGGATTCGGAATTTCATGCTACATCGATTGGTATATTTAAAATCTCGATATCTCAAAGAAAATGTCTCTTACATCACATATTTTCCGCAGGCCTAGACCATTTTTTTCTAGAAACTGGCTGTATATGACATTATAAATTTATATTTTTATAAAAAGTAATGTAAGTCTCTTTACTCACAGGATTTGGTATTTACATTTAAACAAAAACGAGTACATTTTACAACAGGTCACATACGTTATTCCAAAATTTGAGATGTTTTAGTATTGTCTTGTACATTAGTGTTCCCTGAGTAGGTACAAATACCATGTCCCTTACATTAAATTTCAACTAAAATTATCATAATCATATTGACCCTTACGTTAATTTGTCAGCATCGAAAATAATTGACCTGTCCTTTACATCACACTGGACTGCGTGATACACTACGTGGTACAATTCCTAAAAACTACGAATATTAATAAACGAATATTATTATGCGTCTCTGTCACGCTCGCATAACGGTGCAACTTGTCTGAGCGAACCAATACCGATTTTGTGTGTGATTTTGCCTGCGCAGTGGTGACCCTTACTTTGTATTTCGCTGGCAATCTTGCGCCTCGTGCGTCGATAACATTGTTTACGTGCATGTAAAAGTAACAATAACACGGTTTGTGACACTTCACATCTTCATTTAAGTAATATATCATAGTTTTTCTTGATCTAACTTCTAGCCCGCAGGCAAAAATTTATGAACATTAGGAATCACTTAAACAGGTACCTAATTATTTCTTACTACTTTTGATAAATTCAGTCAGTAATTTAAAAATTGGTCTATTTAGATAAAATATTCGAATCCTAATAAAAACATACCTTTGATTAGGTAAAATATTTGTAAGTATGATGTATAATTGTGTGTGTCATGTAAAAATTACAACTTATTAAGCAGTTAATCCAGGATGGAAGAGTCTAAAAAGCGTTTTTTTATGATCGGTCAAGGTTGAGTGACGCTTGCCACGGTTAGTCCGTGGATAGGTGACCATCCTCTTCATACCAATGCCCCTCCGTGCCTCGGAAAGCACGAATAAGTTGTCAGTTCTAGATGTAATTCGTAAATCTTCGACATTCGTAGCCACAAAAACATTAAATTGTTTTTTTTTTGTAAGGTGCATTCTGGCTTACGTTACATACGTCCCTTACGTTAATTTTTACTGTTATAAAAACATTATTTTATTATTGTTATGACTAGAATTGTTATAAGAAATGCAAATATGTACCTTCCAAATATTATCATTTAACACTTTATTCATTTTATAACGATAAAATGTGCTATTTTTTGCTGAAGTTACTTTTTGTTATTTAAAACCCACAATAATAAGGTCCCTTACGTTAAAATGTTAACCCTAGTTTATTTCACCACTAAACGTTTTAAATTACGTTTTTAGACGATGGTATTTAATCATTTAGTTATTTGTTAACAGGTGTAATTCTTCTACAAACCATGAAAAACGTGCAATAAATTCATTGGAAAGTATAATAGAGAATAGTGATACTGAAATGGAGACTCAACCAACGAAAGCAAACGTCGTTATCCCAAATAGTAGTAATGTGGTGAGTAAAGAAAATGATATGGGATATGAAATTATAAATAAGTCAACTCTTTCTCTATCTCGATTACATTCGTTTTTCAAAGAAAAGCGTGACAGTTTTGGATCTTTTTCCTCTGATGGAAAAGCTATGTTTCAAATAGTTCCACGTGTGTTGTTGAAATACCTTATTCATACAAATCACACAGCATTATTGAAAAGGAACGTTTTAACGATAGCATAATATTAGTAACAGACATCACTGCCGATACTTTTTCAAATCCAATAATCCCAAGCGATGTACATCAACAGGATAAAGAAGCGGCTCCCGACGTAGCGTTAACACTGATATCGCTTGAGAATCATATTCCATTTACACTACCATACAATACAAAAAACTCTGCAGTATCATATCAGTGCAATATAAATGAAACAGATCATAGCGTTATTTCAGAAGTCCTTAATTCACCAGCCAACATGCATATTTATGAACCAGTTGCATCTTCTTCTCATTTGATTCAGGAAGAAGACATTTTAAGAAATGAAGATCTAGGTGTGAGACCAAAGAAAAAACGTCGTGAGACATCAACATTTACAAAATCATGCATGGATTTTAAATTTGACAAAGGACAAAACGATTTTTCTTCAGGAAGCTCAGACCTTTGGTCAGAAAAAGAAGAATTTACAGACAGTTCAGTTGATTATAAGAAAAACAAATCTAGAAGGAGGATAAAGAAAGCTATGATGACAAATAGTAACAATAGTCAAGAAGATGTAGTGCCGAAGCAGAAAACAAAACTAGAAAACAGGCATAAAATACAAAAAAAAATGATAGAAAAGGGTCTTGCTTATGTAACACATAGTGGCAAACAAATAGAAGGTCGGAAATTACAGGATAATCCATGTGGACAGACTAAATGTCTAAGACAATGTTATGAAATATCTGATGAAATAAGACAGTCCATATTTGATTATTACTGGTCGTTAAGTAATGAAAATAAACGAGATTGGATATTGCAATCCTCTAAACCTGCAAATAAAAAACGTAAAAAAAATAAAAATACAGAAAGTAGAAGATCAGTCACTTATGAATACTTTATAAATAAGGGTGAAGGCCTGCCAGGCCTGTTAATTACGTTTATAAAAGTTAGTGAGTACAAATAAAGGTTTTGATCTATTTTATTCGTTTACTTTTCCTATCCTTTTATGTCGGCAACTAGTTTTATACTATATTGCATAGGCATAGTAGGTCATGCATGTAATAAATTCTACTTTTTAAATTTTTTAACAGCATAAGCTCTATAGAGTTCACCATTAAGAGACCTTTACTTTGAAAAACTCTAAATATTTATTTCTTATAATGTCCCTTACACCAATGCTGTTCAATTACATCTTAAATTTTGGTAACGTATGTCACCCGTATTCATTATTATTTAACGTAAGGGACATGCTAACTTTAAAACTATAGGCTTTATTGATTTTTTGCTATTGTAGCTTAAAAGAATGAAGAAATCTAAGAAACTTTGACCTTGACACTTTTTACATAAAACCTATAGTTAAAAAATTATAGTCAGTTTGGTAAAAAAAATATCTTATTTTTGCTCTCCTGAAAACCTTAGTTTTGTCCCTTACGTTATTTCATATTTCCAGTATCGACAACTTGACTCATGAAAATATTAGTATATTTGCCCATAAGTGACAATATTTCAAAATATTCCAAATACAACATCATTGCAGCAACACACTCAAAAATGACTTTTTGTGGGTTGAGTCCTTTCTGCTAAACTACGTCCGTAATTGTTCAGTTCTTTCATGAGTCTTTTAAACACAGGACTCATACGGAAGAATTAAGCAAAAAAATTAGTAATGCCACATATGCCCTATATAAATTGGCCCCTATCTTAAATGTTGATGCACTGCTAACTGCTTATCACGGCTTGGTGTCCTCTAACTTGAGATATGGACTAATTTTTTGGGGAAACTCAACAAATAAAGATGTGATATTTAAAACACAGAAGAGGTGCCTGAGGGCTATGTCTGGCCTCCATGTTACAGTAAGTTGCAAGCCGTTATTTAAAACCTATAAAATATTAACCCTTCCGTCAATGTACATTTTAGAGATCGTCATGTTCGTCAAATCGAATCCACACCTATTCCCCTTAGAGTCAGATAAAGTAGTTAGAAATAGACGCGACAATAGTAAGCTATGTATTCCGAGATCCAGAAAAGCTCTAATGCGTAAAAGTGTATTCTGTATGGCGCCAATTCTCTATAATAAGTTGCCAAAACATTGGAGGGAATTACCTATTGAAAAATTAAGAAATAGATTAAAAAACCTTTTGTTAGAGAAAATCTATTACAGCACTGACGAATTCTTAACCGACAAATTAATTTGACTTGCATATTTACATTCAATTTATTAACAGTTGATTTGACATGTGTATGTATTCCTTTAGATGTATTTGTATATTGACATGATTGTATAATTATTATAAACTTATTTATTTAGCTTTTAATATGCTCTAAATTGGATTGTTTAATGGGTATATCTGCAATTTAATTAACGATTATAAAAATAATTGATGCTGTGTAACTTCGACATCTCATATTTGTACGCCGTCCAGGCAAAACATGACTGAATTTATAATTGGATTTAACATCTTGCATGCTATGTGTGTATACTCATGTTTTGAACAAATAAAAAATTATCTTATCTTATCTTATCTTACAGGCAACGATTGCGTGCATTTTATTGGAACTGGTAATGCATTCCACAAACGAGCGAAATGGACAGTGAATGATTTGTCAAAGAAAGCTGTGGACTGCATTGGCATTTTAAGCTTCAAGTTATGTGATGACCTTAGAAAAATCGTGTGGGAGTCGCAATGAAACTGAAAACGTTTCTTGAGATAGAGAGGGGTGGTAGGGAAAAAGAGCACATTATACAAAAGGGAAAGAATATGAGCATTAAAGCGAAGGCGAATTGGTAACCATTTGAGCTTCACACGAAATTCGGAAACATGGTCATATTTGCGTAAACTGTATTTGAACCTTATACAAAAATTTTGAAGCCGCTCAAGTTTATCAAGTTGTTCTTGAGTGAGGTCAAGAAAGCTGGCATCAGCATAATCAAGGATGGGTAAAAAAAGTGATTGTGCAAGCGGTGGTGGCAGTCGGTAGAAGATTACTCCTCAAAGATGCAGCGGAAGCAAACACCTTGCGGCTAACTTCCTGTAGCTGGGCAGTCCAAGAGAAGTTCTTATCAATAAAAATCCCTATGTTTTTAACTTTCTCGCTGAAGGGAATAACTGAGTTGTCAAAAGAAACTTGGGGAAGAGTCGTCCAGTTAATCCTTGAGACTGTCCTAGAACTGCCTACCACAACAACTTGTGTCTTTATGGGGTTGACCATAAGTCTATACTTCTTGCTTCAGTCGCATATACAGGCCAGATCACGATTATTCGTTAAAATAGCCTCTGAAAGATTTCCAAAAAAAGCTCCAGAGTAAATGTGTAAATCATCTACATAAAAATGGTAGGAAGAAATTAGTTCATCGGAGATTGAGTTAATATAAACTGCGAAAAGTAAAGGGATAACACGCCACCCTGTGGTACACCGGCAGAAGTATTACTCCAGGTAAACAAGGTCTCTCCGAAGCAAATACGTTGCCGGCGACCGAATAGGTAACTACAAAACCAGTCAATTACCGATGAAAGTATATTAAGAGAGCATAAAATGCCAAGCAAAACATCGAAATCAACAGTATTAAAAGCATTACGGATGATAATAAGGTCAGCCATGGGATACAGTAATCTAACGGTCTTCCGTTAGATTACCGTTCAGTAGCACTGTGATGGTGCTATGACCAGGACGGGAGCCAGACTGGAAGGGGTTAAGTAGATTATTTTTGAAGAGGAAAGTGCTTATTTAATTATGAATTAACCGTTCAAGGACTTTGGGTAGGGATAGTGAGACGGATATTAGACGGTTTTCCGAAAAGGATACGGGATTGGATTTTTTAGATATCGAAATTATTTGAGCATCTTTCCATAAACATGGAAAGACCACTAAACATAGAAAAATTGAGGATGTGACAAACGACGGGCAGGATTGCATCCAGCAAAGGGAATAACATATTACGGCTGATACAGTCACTTCCTACTGCATTGGAAGTAATCGATATTATGCTCTTCTTAACATCACATGCGGAGAATTGACCAAAAACTAGAGAGAACATTACTAGAGTATCTGGGAGTCGGAAGAGAAGAAAGATGATTCAATGTGTTCAGTTTAATTGTCCCATCAAAATTGGACGAAGCAGTAAAATGATTATTCATTGCATCGATGTCTTTATTTTTTGAGATTGACTCTTGTCGGGTTTTACCGACCCCCAATGGTCTAAGAAACTTCCGAACTTGCGTCCTCATTTTGGACAGAGGTATGAACGTGATGGCTATTAGCATTCCTACACACCTTGTTGCAGTGTTTACGGATTGAGACATATCTTTCCCTGTTTACGTCGCTGGGTCTACGCTTGACTTTATTTTACTGAAAACAGTGCAAACCTTTGCGATACGTACTCAATCTTGTATTACACAGCTGGTGCGGCATGTCGTATAGCTGGTGTCAAGTTCCCAAATACTGACCGAGCTGTACGATTGAAACCTGCCGAACCAGCCTAGCAGTGCAGGATTGAGCGTCGTATTAATGAGGCCAGGGTACTAATCGGGAAGCTTCTCTGCTTCAGGGAGGGCAATACTTGGCCAAAGGTGATGCGCTTTGTGAAGCGGGCGTTCTCGGCAACTAATATTAGTCAGAGCGCATCGACTTCCTGAAGCAGAAAGTTTATGCATGGGCTTTTGCCCATGCATAAACTTTCTGCTTACCCGTACCCGTCGTTATAGGCGAAGTGTGGAACGGTACACTCAGAATCGCATGTTCTAGAGTGATGAAAGGTGAGTGATACAGAGCATGGGAACGGCCCATTCCCACCCAAGGTGTGACTGACTCATTGCTACCGGAAAATGAAGCCATGAATGCTTTTTGGCGAAGCATTTGGTCAGTGCCCGTCAGTAACACTGAAGGTGATTGGATGCGTGTTGTTGAGCAGGCGTGTGATTCAATACCAGACATGGAGGCTATTAACATTAGTCCTCTGGATGTGGCCCATGCATTCTGTCCATTGCCTTACTGGAAATCTCCAGGACCAGACGGATTACACAATTTCTGGATTAAATGGCTACAAAAGTCATACGCCTGCTTAGCCTCGCAATTACAGTCATCTTTAGAGACTGGATCACTACCACTGTTCTTTACGATAGGAGTTACCCACCTGCTCCATAAATCAGGTAATACTGCGGAACCTAAAAACTATAAACCAATTACATGTTTACCGACGGTCTATAAAGTTCTTACACCCATTCTTAGAGCAAAAATTGCACTCTATATTGATAGCAACTCAATTATGTCTGTGTTTCAGAATGGATGTAAGAATGGGTCCCGCGGTACGAAAGAGCTGCGCCTTTTAGACATAACCATAAACAACGGGTCCCAGAAGGATTTGTCGACATGTTGGATAGATAGTAAGAAGGCCTATGATTCGGTGCCACATACATGGCTCATGAGGGTGCTGGAGTTGCACAAGATAGATACAACTCTGCGCACCTTCCTGATATTATGTATGGGGCAATAGAGGACAGTCCTTCTATAATCAGGATGTTGACAGATCCGGGGGATCAATGAACCGATCAGGATCGAACGGAATGTTTCAGGACGATAGTTTGAGTCCGCCTTGGTTTTGCTTTACCCTTCAATTCTCTAAGCACACTGCTGGAGGATTCAGGTCTAGGTTGAAGAGTGATGGTCAGGTCATATCTCACCTCCTGTACATGGATGACTTGAAACTCTTTGCCCCAACAAATAGCGACTAATGGAGGTACTGAAGGTAACTGTAACTTTCAGTAACGCCACCAGGATGGAATTTGGTGTGGACAAATGTGCAGTCATGCATGTAAAGCGAGGTGAGATTATGAATCCGAGGGAATGCAACGTTTGGATTTCATACACCTCAGATCCCTGTCCTCATCCGAAAGCTATAAGTATCTGGGTATGTCGGAAGCGTTAGGCATCAACGTAGCTGACATGAAGTAATCGTTGAAGGAAAGCGCTTCTTTAATCACCTGAAGAAGATATTAATTAGTCTTCTTTCAGGCGGAAACAAGGTGCGCGCCTTTAACGGTTGGGTCATGCCGGTTTTGATGTATTCTTTCGGCATACTCAAATGGACTCAGACTGAATTCGACGCCCTAGATAGGAGGGTCCGTACACTGCTGACCGCAAACCGGATGCATCACCCACGATCATCGATTATGAGGTCTCATCACCGATGATCGTGAGACTGTACATCCCGTGGAAGTGCGGGGGTCGAGGCTTTTTAAATGTTTAGATCCTTCACAACCACAAGATGACTGTCTCAGGGAATATTTTTTAAAAGCCGAAGTGGGTATGCACCGTGATGTGTTCGCAGTGGACAAGGGGCTGACCCCGCTCTCCACGGCTAAAGAGAACTGGCAAACCTGTAGTACTTACTTTCTATGACCGCAAGAAGGTATGGCAAAGCAAGGAGCTGCATGGGTGCTTCTATCGTGCTCTTATTGAGCCCGGTGTAGATTTCTTAGCGTCCTTAGGGAAACTGAAGTTTCGTCTGTGTATTTATTGACGAAGTTGTCTTAACGAATAACTACCAGATACATATTATGAAGGACGAAACGGTTGACGTGTGTCGGGCATGCCAGCGTCCAGGTGTGTCCATCAGACATAGTATATCTGGTTGTTCTCGTATGGCTAGCGGCGAATAATTGCACAGGCATAACCAAGTGGCTAGGACCTGGCTATTCACCACCAACATGCTTTGAAATATAAACTTGTAGAGTCTGAGGTATTACAAGTATGTGCCCGACCCAGTTCTCAAAAATGACCATGTCACGTTGTACTGGGATCAGCCTATCATTACTTATAGGACTATTGTTGCACCTGATAAGTGATAATAGATCGATTAGCGCGCTGCGCAATAATAGTCGATATTACCATTCCACATGACTGGAACCTCGTGAAAGCTGAGAAAGAGAAACAAATAAAATATCTTGATTTAGCACACGAGGTTGTTGACATGTGGAATGTGAGCTCGGCTGTCATTGTGCCGACTGTCATAACGGCTAATGGCCTGATGGCCGAAAGCCTCTACCAACATCTCTCGAGGTTCTCGTTAGGCGGTTGTATCAAGGCCCTGATTCAGATGGCAGTACTCCTCGATACGGCTCGCATCGTGTGGAGGTTCCTGTCTCTGGAGCCCTAACCACCGGTAGCTTAGACCCTGCGACACCGCTGGACCACTATTTACTTTATATTTTTAAATGTTTTTATATCTTTTTTACGTAATATGTTATATGCCAAAAAAATAAATAAACGAAATAATAATAATAACCCTACCGCCGTATCTCTACGTTGACGTCGTGGTGGGGCTTGCGCGCTCCGATCTCTAGATCTGTGACGGTAGAGTTTACTTTGCTGGTACAGGTCTAGGGTAAGGAGCCAAACCAAGAGAGATACAGAAACCCACAGGACAGCATGTGGCGAGATGTTGGGGAGTAGCAACCCCACGTACCCTATTTCCTGGGAGAAGCCTTGTTCCTCATCTCTGGTTTGCCTTTATTGGCCGGCTGGAGTGAACACTGACGAGGAACAGAGCTTCCACCTCATTATTGCCTTTATTGGCCGGCTTGAGTGGAGGTTCGCAATAGAAAACGTGCTTGGAGGAAGGAAGTATTCCAGTAAGTGCTCGTAGCGACCTTGACCATCTTCCCATCCTCTGGGACCCTACCATCTTCTGGGATTGTTCTGAAATCCGTGGAATACCTCTCCACTCTTCAAACACCTCAGGACATTTTGCCCCTTGTCACTACATTACTATGTGCTAGCGGCAGTTCCCGGAGCCCATTATTGAGTGTGCAAGTCATCCCCTCCATCATCATGAGGCAGGGGGCATTGTCCTTCCATAGTATTAGGTTACCAATCCACTATAGCCACCCACACCCCTAGCCCATCATGTTTTGTTTCCTTGTTTTGCACCAATTGTCCTTGAGTGGATTTGCATAGTGCAGGGATAATCGTCAGTTGGTGCCTCACCACTTAAAATTGTCTAAGGCACCTCTACGAGCTGGTTTCGGCCCCTCATACGCCTTCCAAAGGTCTGGGACCCCAGGGTTCCGAGATAATTATGTCAAAGACATTAAAAATAATAAGTATAATAATAAAATGTTGTGTGTTATAAACACTATGTCTAGTCATTGAAAGGTTCACAGGTATACGTGGGAAAGGCAAGACTGAAGAAGTATGATTGACTTTGTGATTATGGATGAAAGACTAAAGAGTGTAGTTACAGATACTAGAGCATATCGGGGTGTTAATGTAGGGACTGATCATTATGTGGTTATGTGTCAGATGGATGGACTGTTCAGGCATTGGCGTCACCGAGTTCGAGTTCCTCTGACTGCTCTAGAAATAATACAATTGGAAAGACTACAAGAATTTAAAGTAAAAGAAAAATATAAGAGGGAAGTAAAAGCGAAGACGGATAAAATATTTGATGATATGAATGATTACATCCGGCGGTTTCGCAGGGTTATACCCTGCGAAACCGCCGGATGTAATCAATCTGCTACCGGTGGTTAGGGCTCCAGAGACAGGAACCTCCACACGAGGCGAGCCGTATCGAGGCCTTCTGAATCAGGGCCTTGATACAACCGCCTAACGACAACCTCGAGAGATGTTGGTAGAGGCTTTCGGCCATCAGGCCATTAGCCGTTATGACAGTCGGCACAATGACAGCCGAGCTCACATTCCACATGTCAACAACCTCGTGTGCTAAATCAAGATATTTTATTTGTTTCTCTTTCTCAGCTTTCACGAGGTTCCAGTCATGTGGAATGGTAATATCGACTATTATTGCGCAGCGCGCTAATCGATCTATTATCACTTATCAGGTGCAACAATAGTCCTATAAGTAATGATAGGCTGATCCCAGTACAACGTGACGTGGTCATTTTCGAGAACTGGGTTGGGCACATACTTGTAATACGGTACCTCAGACTCTACCCGTCTTATTACAAAACAAGGATTATCTTCAGACCCAGGTTTAAACTATTGAGCCATTTTTGAATTTCGAACTTTATTCCGTCTACGTTAAAGTTCTTAATGCAAAACTGTCAACTTAGTACCGGACTAAGTAGTCAGTTTTGTATAAAGAACTGTATTTCAACCATAGTAACGTACTTATTACAAAAACTGGCTCGATGGATTAAACCATGTCCAAAAGTAATTCTTGTTTTGTAATAACGCCGTAGAAGTTTATATTTCAAAGCATGTTGCTGGTGAATAGCCAGGTCCTAGCCACTTGGTTATGCCTGTGCAATTATTCGCCGCTAGCCATACGAGAACAACCAGATATGATATGTCGGATGGACACACCTGGACGCTGGCATGCCCGAAACACGTCAACCGTTTCGTACTTCATAATATGTATCTGGTAGTTAATCGTTAAGACAACTTCGTCAATAAATACACAGACGAAACTTCAGTTTCCCTAAGGACGCTAAGAAATCTACACCGGGCTCAATAAGAGTCCGATAAAAGCACCCATGCAGCTCCTTGCTTTGCCATACCTTCTTGCGGTCATCGAAAGTAAGTACTACAGGTTTGCCAGTTCTCTTTAGCCATGGAGAGCGGGGTCAGCCCCTTGTCCACTGCGAACACATCACGGTGCATATCCACTTCGGCTTTTAAAAAATATTCCCTGAGACTGTCATCTCGTGGTTGTGAAGGATCTAAACATTTAAAAAGCCTCGACTCCCGCACTTCCACGGGATGTACAGTCTCACGATCATCGGTGATGAGACCTCATAATTGATGATCGTGGGTGATGCATCCGGTTTGTGGTCAGCAGTGTACGGACCCTCCTATCTAGGGCGTCGAATTCAGTCTGAGTCCATTTGATATGCCGAAAGAATACATCAAAACCGGCATGACCCAACCGTTAAAGGCGCGCACCTTGTTTCCGCCTGAAAGAAGACTATTAATATCTTCTTCAGGTGATTAAAGAAGCGCTTTCCTTCAACGATTACTTCATGTCAGCTACGTTGATGCCTAACGCTTCCGACATACCCAGTTACTTATAGCTTTCGGATGAGGACTGTGATCTGAGGTGTATGAAATCCAAACGTTGCATTCCCTTGGATTCATAATCTCACCTCGCTTTACATGCATGACTGCACATTGTCCACACCAAATTCCATCCTGGTGGTGTTACTGAAAGTTACAGTTACCTTCAGTACCTCCATTAGTCGCTATTTGTTGGGGCAAAGAGTTTCGAGTCATCCATGTACAGGAGGCGAGATATGACCTGACCATCACTCTTCAACCTATAGCCTAGACCTGAATCCTCCAGCAGTGTGCTTAGAGAATTGAAGGATAAAGCAAAACCAAGGCGGACTCAAACTATCGTCCTGAAACATTCCGTTCGATCCTGATCGGTTCATTGATCCACCGGATCTATCAACATCCTGATTATAGAAGGACTTTCCTCTATTGCCCCATACATAATATCAGGAAGGTGCGCAGAGTTGTATCTATCTTGTGCAACTCCAGCACCCTCATGAGCCATGTATGTGGCACCGAATCATAGGCCTTCTTACTATCTATCTAACATGTTGACAAATCCTTCCGGGACCCGTTGTTTATGGTTATGTCTAAAAGGCGCAGCTCTTTCATACCGCGGGACCCATTCTTACATCCATTCTGAAACACAGACATAATTAAGTTGCTATCAATAGAGAGTGCAATTTTTGCTCTAAGAATGGATGTAAGAACTTTATAGACCGTCGGTAAACATGTAATTGGTTTATAGTTTTTAGGTTCCGCAGTACTACCTGATTTATGGAGCAGGTGGGTAACTCCTATCGTAAAGAACAGTGGTAGTGACCCAGTCTCTAAAGATGACTGTAATTGCGAGGCTAAGCAGTCTTGGAACGCTGGAAGGAATACTTTGAAAGTTTATATAGTTGTCAGGATAGTGTGCAAGGAGTGGGTAATTGGGCAGAAGCCAGTTGGGAAGACCCACGCTCAGATGCAGGTGAAGGGAATAAAATAGAAGTAGATGAAATTGTAAGAGCATTGAAAGGGATGAAAAGTGGGAAAGCTGCAGAGCATGATGGAGTGTCTGCTGAAATGCTGAAGGGTGGTGATGGGGTGGTAGCAAACCTGTTGTGCCGGATCTTTAATATGTGTTGGAGATATGGCCATGTGCCGGATGACTGGTACAAGGCTGTAATTGTACCACTATATAAGGGAAAAGTCTCTCAGCATGAGTGTAAAAATTACCGTGGCATTAGTCTTCTGAGTGTTGTCGGCAAACTGTATGCAAAGGTTTTAATAAAGAGAGTGATAAGAGTGACCGATGAGAAATTCCCTCTCTAAACCCTGCTTGCACATCCCATGATGTGCAAGCAGGGTTTAGAGAGGGAACGGGCTGTATGGATCACATCTTCTCCTTAAGGTGCATAGCCGAAAAACATCTGGCAAAGCACAAGAAAGGCTACTGTGCTTTCGTTGACTTGAAAAAGGCCTATGACAATGTGAGGAGAGAAGAACTGTTGTCGACACTATCCATGTATGGTGTGGGCTGGCACTCGGTACGGGCACCGAAATCTTTATACAAGGATTCCAGTACTTGTGTTTGGATAAATGGGGCATACGCAGACTGGTTCTGCATCTCAAGGGGTGTTAAACAAGGTTGTGTAGCGTCACCGTGGCTGTTTAACTTGTACATGGATAGTTGTCTGATAGATTTAAAAGAGGGTGAATGTGGATTGAGAATGAATGAGTTGCCTTCTGTACGCAGATGATCAATTTCTACTTGCATCGTCAGCAGAACAGCTGCAAGACATGCTGACTGTGATGGATGAAGCATATAATATGAAAAGGATGAATATAAATGTGAATAAGATGAAGTTCATGGTGTTTGAAAGAGAAGAGGATATATCGGTGTGTTATGTGAAAATAAATGATAAGAGTGTAGAGCAAGTAAGTGAATTTGTATATTTGGGGAATCTGTTTACAAAGGATGGAAAGATTGTCGATACCCAAAGAGTCTCGACTGGCTGTTCATAATGGTGTGCTGGTACCTACACTTATGTATGGAAGTGAATGTTGGGTGTGGCAAAAGAAGCATAAAAGTAGAGTAAATACTGTAGAAATGCGTTCCTTGAGAAGCATGTATGGTGTGACTATAAATGATAGGCTAAAAAATGATGTGATAAGGCAACGGCAGTTTAAAGTCAGATGTAGTGGCAAAAATTTAAAAGAGTATGTTTAAATGGTTTGGTCATGTTGAGAGGATGAATGAAAAGTGACTAACAAAAGATATTTACAAGGCAGATGTGAGTAGAAATGCCGTGAGGAGACGCCCCAGAAAGACATATAGTGACCTCATTAATGATGTTCTTCAAAAAGTCAGGTGCGTAGTACTCGCAACCTACGTGCATGTATGACCAGATATATGAACGTAAACGAAGCAAAAGGAGTATGTAAGGAGCGTAGCAGGTGGCGTTCTATAGTTTCTGCCTACCAAGCTGCCTCGGAAGAAGGTGTGAGTTTATGTATGTATATATGTATCTAAGTATGTATGTATGTAGTATAATAATGATAAACATTTATTTCATTAAACATCCATATTTGAACACACGCATTTTAAAAACATCTAATTTACATCACAACAAAACAAACAAAATAAAACACTTAAAATAAAGGCAGTTAAGGACACAGTTACACACATTTGGACAGGGAGGACCTGTCCACTGCTCACGGTGCAGTATGTAAACGTATCCAGTTGAGCAGCAGCAGAGAGTCCCGTCTGTCCATGAACACTTTTATTACACTGTTGCTACTGGACCTAACCCGACTCAGGAGCGACACGCACTGCTTATTTATAAGAGCATGAAACCCATCAGTGTGCGCTTCTGCGAACAAAGTCGAAGCTCTGCAGGATCGTGGTAGCCCCAGCATCAATCTAAACGCGTTATTATATTAAACACGTAGGGCGTTGTATAACCCAAGTGTGTAATTAACTCAGGCTGCACGTGTAAAGTGTTTGGCAGTAAGACTTAAAAAAAATCACTTCTCACTTGATTACTGCTACACGCGAACCTGTGGGTCAACATATTACACCGGACAGCCAACGCCCTACGAGCCCTGTCCACATCCGCGTTTTCCCTCAGGTCCTCGGAAACCCAATGGCCCAGATACTCGAACTGAGCGACTCTGTTTAAGAGGGCACCTGCTAAGGTGACTGTAGGCACGTAATTTATGCCGCGCCCCTTAAATACTAGGAGTTGACATTACTTCGCGTTGTATCTGAGCCTCCGCATAGGACTCAGAAATCCATACCAGTTTACGCAAACCCCCGATCGATGGACTCATACCATCGCAGTACCATCTCATCTGCGTAACAAATATTATTGAAACAAACGCCGTCTATGTAGCACCCGACACTGGCACTGCCGAGTTCACCGACAAGTTGTTTAATGTACAGGTTGAAGAGCTTCGGTGAAGTCAGCACACCCTATCTAAAAATAGATGTAACTTCCGGACTGCAATCTGTCTCACTTTCGAGCTTACGCCATAGTTTGTCATATGACACCAGGTCAAAAGCTTTTGAGAGATCGAGAAATCATGCAAAAAGGGTGTTTTCCGATCACTATAATATTGAACATTCTGCTTAAGACACATGATAACACTTTCTGTTGACATGATCGAAATCCAAATTATGCGTCATGGTGCTTAATATGCCTGCCCAGTTGGTAGTCAAGCAGACTGTCCAGTACTTTTGGAATAACCGTTATTAACGAAATTGGTCTTTATTTTAATAAATCCGAAGTATCACCGGTTTCATTTTTAGGTATTGGTATAACAACAGTGTACATCAGTCTATCTGCAGGCTTAGCACGACGTTTTCTATTTCTTCGAATAATAGACACGGCTCTTTCTGTACAAAGTGACATTTCGTTTCTCCTTTTTTGACATCCCACCATAGGAATCCTTCTGTATAAAAACGGACCTAGACAAAGATCGTTAGAAACGAAAGACAAGATGACAGATTGTAGAAGGATTTCTACGGAGAGATGTCAAAAATGGAGAAACAAAATGTCACTTTGTATAGAAAGTGCCGTGTCTATTCTTAGAAGAAATAGAGAGCGTCATGCTAAGCCTGCAGGTAGGTACGAAAGGCACAGATAAAATTAACATGGACTACACCTTTGGCAAGTGAACTCCTGCATTTTGCAGTTGCTCGATGCTGAGGCTGTCGTGACCAAGAGATTTACCTCTTCTCGTATTCCTTATAATGCCTGCCACATCCTTGGCTGAAAACCCGACTGTAAGATCTCCGACGGCTGACTCAAAATCAAGCATCTGCGGTGCCGCATCCTAAAGCACATCAACTTTAAAAAGCTGTTGGAAATTATTGGCAATTTCGCGTGGTTCATGCAGGCCAGCCACACTCACAGGGGGACCAGGCTTTGGATTTAACTGATTTGTATTTGTCCAAAAACTCTTAAAATCCTTCCTGCAGTGGTGGTCTACAATTATGCCTTTTTTAATTTTTAGCTCGTTATCCTGACACCACTTCAATTGGGACTTAAAAAGTTTCCTGGATTCAGACATGTTTTCGTAAACATATCCGACAGAGGGTTCTCAATTTTTATTTAGTGACTGGGCAACACCAGGTTTTTACAAAAGTAGGTTGAGGTTATATGAAATTTATCATGAAAAAACATATAACCATGATGAAACTTTTACAGAACTTGTTAAGAATGAAACAAAAAAAGCCATACACATTAAAAATAAAATAAAATCTTCTGGTAATAAAATTAAAACAACTTGGAATATTAATAATTTTGAAACGGGAAGAACAACATTACGGAATCGTGACTTCCATCTAAAAACCGATGATGTAGATATTAAGGCAGACGTGGAAGTGGCAACAGTTTGAAAATTTCTTCACTAATATTACCTTTTTAACAACCAAAACTCTGTTATCATCGTCCTCCACTTCTGCTTACTCAATACTAAAAGAATGTGTACCAGATTGTGATTAACACTTTAATAAATTCACTGTTGTTAGCCCTATAGACATTTTGGAATCTTTTAAAGAACTTGATGTAAAAAAAATGCTAATCTTTGGGGATTATCAGAACATACAATGGCTTCAATAATTGATGTTATTTCACCCTTTTTAGCAATTGTTTTTAACTCTTGTATTGCATCTGGTACATTTCCTGATCTGATGAAACTTAGCAAAGTGATTCCACTGTTCAAATCTGCAGCACAACTGATCCCACGAATTTTCGGCCTATTTCGATATTACCTAAATTGGGCAAAATCTTTGAAAAAATAATTTTAAAACAAATGTTAGGACATTTCAATTCATAAAATTTACTTCATCTGAAACAGTTTGGTTTTACGAAGGGTCGTTCAACAACAAACGCGGGCGTGGAATTGCTGAAGAGCATTTTCGAGGCTTGGGAGGAGTCGCAGGATGCTCTTGGCATTTTCTGCGACTTGTCTTAGGCCTTCAATTGCGTTCATCATGATACACTCCTCAGGAAACTGCACCACTATAGTATGAGGGACATGGCTCTCGACCTTCTTACTTCTTATCTGAACAATAGAATTCAGAGGGTTGATAAAAATGGCAAGAGATCTGCAGAATCTGCGGTCACTATGGGCGTACCGCAGGGTTCAATTCTAGGTCCATTCTTGTTTCTAATTTATATAAATGACTTACCTTATCATATAAGGGACAGATGACACTTCCCTCATTTTTAAAATCAAACGACTGCTGGTCAACTTTGAACATGTTAACGATGCACTCGCTAAAGTTGTCCATTGGTTTAATGTAAATAATCTTCTCCTGGACGAAAAAAGACTAAACTCATTAAATTTTCAACGCCAAATGTCAGGCAACTAACTACCAATGTTCAACTTAATGGAATAGAGTTGGAACCTGTCGACAGTTTTTCTTGGAATAACTATTGACGCTAAATTACAATGGCGCCCACACATAGAAAAATTGTCAAGAAGGCTAAGTTCGGCCGCCAATGGTGTTAAAAAAAAAATTGACAGATAACCAATGTAGATACGGCCAGAATTCTTTATTTTAGTTATTTTCATAGTCTTATGTCATATAAGCTTCTTCTCTGGGAAACCTGTGTGGACATGAATACCGTCTTTGTTTTACAAAAAAGGGCTGTTCGGGCCATTTACAACCTAGGTCCAAGAGATTCCCTTCGAGAAAAATTCAAAGAAACAGATATTCTGACTGTAGCTTCTCAATATATATTTGATAATCGTATGTATGTACACAAAAATATATCAAATTTTAAGAAAATGTCTGATATCCACAGTTTAAATACCAGGAATAAACATAATCTTGCTGTACTTCACACTCGCCTCCACAGAGTAGGCAACTCGTTCATGGGTCAATGTATACGCTTTTATAACAAACTTCCTATTGATATTCGAAATTTACCCATTAAACGATTTAAAAGCTGTATTAAAACCAAATTTTGTAAAAAAGGGTACTATAAAATTTCTGATTATTTAGAAGACAATAAAGCTTGGGATTGAGCTGCTCGCTCTGATAAGCCTTGTGATAAAACCGCAAAACTTGACATTTTAATTATTCAAAATCATCATTATATACAAGACGTATAAAACCACAAGTACAATGATGAATATTATAAACAAAATTACGTGAATATTTATGTACCTTGAAAAGTATTATATTACTTTAATTATTTTGAATGTGAGCACTATGTGGGTCATTTATATTTATTTCTTGTTGTTTTCTCTTAGTTTTAAAAATAGTCTGGCATTTTGAGTACTTAATGCATCCTACCCAAATGTCCTTTCCATGGTATTGTTCGTCAAATCGTTGAGCTCCTTTAGTTTTGAGTTGAGCTACACGATTACTGATAAATGCCCCACGTTGGGCGCCACTGTTATATTATTATTTTTGTTCCCCCTAGCGGTAAACTAACATAAGCCCAGAGGCCAGGTGGTTGGGTATTGAATTGAAAACAAACAAAAAACTATCTTAAATACAGTAAAATTATAAATTTAATGTTTTACAAATTTGGAGTACACGGTAGCCTCTACAGGTCTACCGTCTTACAAGTACTTTAAAACCTTTATTGCCAGCCAGCTAATAGTTCAGTATTAAAGCTAAGGTGTGGGGAGTTGGAGATAAACCCAGTACTGTTCCATCTTAAAAGTTCTAATTGTTTTTATATTATTAATTTAAATATTATCGTTTAACCTTCCAATTATTATAAATTAGATTTATTAATTAATGGGCGCCAGGGACTTTGAATGTCCTGGATCCCAGAGCCGACGTAGGTGTCCAATTTACTTCTGGATGAAGGTAGAATGTCAAACCCAAAATCCTCAATTTAAATTTAGTTGTCAGACCGGTTTCCACTATTGAAAACCGGACTGCGGTAAACAATTGGTTCCTACTGAAACCTTATTATAAAAAAAAGTAATAAGAAAGGTATTCTGATATCCTATTTACAGAATAATCAATTTTATTTCATTTCAACAATTTCATTTCATTTCCATTCAGTACCCACATCTGAAAGCAAAGCCTGGCCCTCACATGAACATCCCTGACGTATTTGTTCCACTCGGTTATACTACCTTTGTTACGTGTCTTTCTAAAAAACGCTGAACATTTAGACGCATCTGTTAATATACATACTATTTCATCATACAAGTTATCTAAATAATGTCTATGGTTTGTGCAACATAGACATCGTAAATAACACTTAACCAGCACAACTACTCATTTCAGACGAAAAATCAATATTTTTCAGTTTAACATGTCTTAAGTTTACTGTTAATGTCAATTTTAGACAACACGCTTTTAAGTTTTATTAATCCTAGATCACACTCGAATTGGATAGGATAGTGTTCGGACCAGTAAATGTCATAAAGAAAAGACGCACCAACACCAGCGTGCCTGTGTTGAAAAAAATACAAACAATAATCTTAATGTAGTATATCTTACCACTGGAGAAAAGGTTTCACTATAGTCTATCCCACATTTTTGACTACAACCCTTTGCAACCAGTCTTGCACGATATCCAATACTATTGTCATTACCAGTTTTCTTTTTAAGGACCCACTTACACTTAACAATGGTTGCTTTATCTGGTGCATCTACTAGCTCCCAAGCATGATTGTCCTCAAAACACTGAAGGTCGTCCTTCACGGCTTCTAACCAATTTTGTTTTTCAGCCCCCTGCAGAGCGTCCTCCAAAGATAGTTCATCTGTAGGACTGTTGTCCACACACATGTTTGAGAAACCATATCGATCTGGTTTTCTTCGGGACCTACTGCCGTGTTCTCTCACAACAGGCACGCTATCCTCAGAGTCATCATTTTCACTTGGCACAAAAGTACTGTCTTTTAAATCGTCAAACACAGAAGTATAGGAACTGTCATCTGATAAGTCCCCCACTGAATCTGGACTTGTCTCTATGACATTTGTCTTCTTAGGTGATTCTTCAGACTGACTTAAGATATTCTTTTCTTGAAGAACAACTGCATCCTGAGGTGAGTGATCTTTCTCTATAATAATCACATCTCGACTAGTGGTAATCTTTCGTGTGTTAGGGTTATAAACACATGTACCATTACTGTGCTTCCAAATATTCGGAGATGGCTGATATCTGGCCTAATCTGCGTCCATACCTCATATGGTGTTCTGTTTTGGAATGCAGGTGATACTATTCGATTCTGCAAATAAACAGCAGTATTACATGCCTCAGCCCATAATTCCTTATCCAAACTAGCTTCAAATAAAAGACACCTAGCTTTTCAACAATAGTCCGGTTCATTCTCTCACACAAGCCGTTTTGTTCTGGCGTATATGGGTTAGCTTTCTGATGAATTATTCCCATTTTCTTAAGGAAATTATCAAATTCACGATTACAAAATTCTTTACCATTATCGCTTCTCAGAACCTTGATTGTTTTATTGAGATAGTTCTCAACCTTAGCATTATAATTCTTGAAACATTGAAAAGCTTCACTTTTATTTTTTAAGAAACATATATGAGTCGTTCTACTGTAATCATCAACAAAACGAATGAAATACCTCGATCCTCCCATGGAAATATTCTCCATTGGCCCACAGACGTCTGCATGAACCACATTCAATAGTTCAGTGCTTCTGTTGCCATCGCTAGGAACAGGTAAACGACTCTGTTTGCCTTCGCAGCAAACTGTACAAGAATTCTTGCTGATCTCCGTTTTCTTGTCAACTGTCAAGCCATTAACAGCATTCACCATTTTGTTCAAATATGTGTTATTTACGTGTCCTAGTCTTCGATGCCAAGTATCACTGGTTATCACTGCAGCAGCCATGGAATCAACTGTGTTTAGTTTGTACACTCCATTCACGAGTACAGCTGTCGCTACCAATGTTCCTAATCTGTTGTATATCTTGGAACCATCGTTTGTAAAGGACACTTTGTTTCCCTTGCTGATTAATATTGGCTTACCGATAGAAGGTTCGTCGTAATATCGGGCACACATAACACTCCTTCAACAGTCACGTCATAATTGCTATTTTTCGTGCACGTCGTGATCTGCACATCACCACAACACATAACAGGTACCTTGTTTTTATTTGCAACTACAATTTCTTTTGGAAGACATTCATATGACGCATTTTTTATCCAATGATTATTTGTTGTTAAGTGAACACTCGCCCCGGAATCGACGTACCAATCAGTTTTACTATAACAACCATTCAAAAACACTGCACTAAATGCGTTGGGTGCATTCGATGAGTTTTCTTCTTCACTTATGTTAAATCCTGTTCCCGCCAACTTTTGTCGTCTCCACAATTTGCGTTACATACGAGGACATTGTGTCACAATTATCTAGCTTTATAGAAATGAGATTTCTAAGCAGACTGATTCTTCTAGTGAATCCACAATCATCATATAATGATTTCAGCTTATCCCATAGGCTTTTAGTCGTAGTAACATTCTTTATGTGCACGTAAATCGATGGATCTATCATCAAAATGATTTTAGCTTTTGTACGTGCGTCCTCTTCGACTCCTATAGCTGGTTGGTTTGGCTCCGGCTTAATACATTTTAGCATGCCTTCCAACACTAGGACGTTTTCTACTGCAAAACACCATTCACTATAGTTTTCACGGCCCTTCAACTTAGGCACGTTCACCATGTAGTTCTGATTAGTAGCCATTGTCCACGAATCACTACACACTTCGGTATTTTTATTTTGTCTGAATTCGCGCGAAATAACGGTCCATCAGTAAACAATAACACAGTGAGAAAACTTTCTGTCGCGAGAGGGTTATGAGACTTGAGTCTGGGCCCATAACCTGAAATAAAAAACGTATTTGCTGTACGAGAGTAAGCGCGTGGCAGTAACAGTTTTATTGCAGAAAAGAGTACAGATTAAAACAGATGGTTCTGTTGGTACAGATTAAAGTTGCCATAACAATATTTTGATATATTACTAACAAATTAGGTAATCAATATAATATCAGTATAGAGTTTAGACTTCTTGAAGACAACTATTAGATTCCGAGGTTCGAATAGAACTACATAACTACGCGGCACACCAAATCCATCATGTTTTCCATTCGGTCGTGTTAAAAAAAACCAGCTCTTTTACAGTAACTGTCAAATTAGATACTTTAATTATTTAAAAAAAAATAATTTGAAGCAAATCACATACTTAAATTTTATATTTAGTATTTAACATCACTACAAATCTTATTAATATTTAGAAATCATGACATTCGGCCATCCGACACTCCGGCCATCCTGTCTCCTGGCACATACAACAATCATTACAGAATACTGTTGTAAGTTTAAACAAGGCAAGTAATTGTTTACATGTTTCAAGTCACGAAGCTACACACAAACTGTACTAAATACTAAACACTAAACAATAAACCTTTGAAAATCTCAACAGAAATGAACCTGCCAAAATTACAGACTCGCTTTATTCACCATCTCTCTCTAATACAATAAAAATAACCAATTACCTCTCTCTCTCTCTCTAGCGAGTGTGGGTAAAGTTGTGAGCCGTTGAAAAAGAATGCAAACTCTGTAGTATGTGCTTTGTGGCATGAATCGGGCATCGCGGGCGATTCGATGAATTTCAATGTCCTGTGGCTCTTTCTCAGCAGTACTTGTGTACTTCATGTACTTGTTGTACTCGCGGGCACTTGTGAACTGAAGTTTCTACAAAAGTTAGTCGGGTTGCGCTCATTCGTCGACTGACAGTTTTATAATTTAATCATGTTTAAAGTTGTGCAGTGGAAAAGACAGCGCTTCTACTCTTCACACGTAGTTTAAAGAATAAATAGATGTGTGTACCTACTCTGTCGTGCACCTACTACCTACTTACATTTTATGATAGATGTATGAAAGCACTTACAGGAACAGCCCGACGGAAAAGGTACGATTTCTGATATCAAGCAGTGCCGTGTTGTAAAAAGTGTGGTGCTTACCTTGTGTTAATATTAACTTCTATACCTATATATATTATAATTTAAAGTCGCTTTTCGTGTCGGTCTGTGTGACCGCGTTGTTTTAAACTACACACGGATTCGGATGCAATGTTCACCATCATTTAGAGAATATATTCCGGAAGGTTTATGTGTATAATTTTATTGTGTGTAAAATTGATGTCTTAAATTATGACATTAATTTTGAAGTTTCATAATTATATTAAAATAAAGAAATGTCGATGTTTCGTCAAGACGTAAAAACTGTGCGAAGCAGGGAGTCTACTCCCTAAGCATGAAAGCCGTAGTTTCGGCCGAAGTTAAGGGTGTTTCCGACTCCGTATCACTATCGGACATAATATTAATTCGGAGCGTGAACTAAGAATGAATGACACCACGATATGCGCGCCATCGCTACTCCCGATGGGTACTTGTCCGTCCGAAAAAAATAATTTGACATTTGTTTTGACAGATAAACTGCTTTTGGACGGGCCCGTATTTTCGTGGACGGACTTAGAGAGTAGCCCCCCAGGTCCCGTACCTGGGCACTTTGTTTCATAAATTACAACTTTCGTCAAAAATAATTTAAACAAAGACATGGGCAAAAACCGTAAATATGTATGAGTAAATTCCGTATCTGTGTATCAGGATAACATGTATCGCGACTGATAGGCAAGCTATTATGCTGAAACTGACAACAACCGACCGTGGTTCACAATGTAATTAATTTTATCTCTCTCGTTATAATTTCCTGTCTGTATGTTATAATGAGTTGCCAAATAATAATGAGTTACTTCGCCCCTGCAAGAACGTGTAGTTAATAGTTTAGTGGGTGTTGCTCTCTGTAAACGACCTCAGTATATATACTAACCTTCTAATTGGATATTTGATAAGTTTATATAGAAAACTTAAAGTAGTAGCCACGAAAAAAAACGTTTCGGTAGCTCAAGCGTATTACCAGGCAGTGAAAACATCTGATTGAGGATAAACAAATATAGATTATTGTTAAAAAAAAATTGAATATCACTAAAAAGTGCAAAAAGCACTGCCGTATTATGATAACTTTAGCGTAAATAAGTACCTAATTAATATTATACATTAATAAATACAACAAAGAACAGTGAACATGCTGAGTTTTTCTGTTTTCGGGTTTGCGTAAAAAAAAACCGAAATATCTGAATTTTCACGCCCGAAATCTCCATACGAATTACTATGGCGACGCATTTTATTCGATACATCACCGACAATGAATTGTAGACCTCAGTCGACCGCACGACTTCAAAGGGAGAGCACGTCACTCTTTGTAATAAAATACGCGGCAAATAGTGACGTGTGTCTAAACAAGACACCTGCATAGTGGTCGGAAGTCACAAATTGAATTTATACAAGGTTTGTACTTAAATGTATTTTACTCCCGATTACTTATGCACGTATTTTTTTTATTGTGTCATTTATTATTATTCCTTTATTACATTTTCATACATTTTTAAATATTTTTATAAAGAACTTAAAAAAAAACATTTAAAAATATAAAAAAATTGTGGCCTATTGGTATCAGGAACAGGGTCCAAGCTGCCAGTGGTCAGGGCTTTAGAGAGAGGAACCTCTTAAATATGCGTCCCGTGTCCAGGAGTACTGCTTTCTGAATCAAGCCCTTGACCCAGCCGGGCAATGAGAGCCTCCTCAGGTGTTGGTCGAAGCTCTTCGATATTAGGCCACTAACCGTTACGGTTATCGGTGATTGAACAATGATTGCAGATTCCACGTCCCACAGGTCAACAACCTCGTGTGCTAAGTCAATATACTTGATTTTTTTATCTTTCTCAGCTTTCACGAGATTCTCGTCATGAGAGACAGCGATATCTACAATCATTGCATGGCGCCCTCGTCGATCTATCACCACAATATCAGGCTTATTGGCTACAATAGTCCTGTTAGTGATAGATCGATCCCAGTACAATGTGACGTGACCATTCTCGAGAACTGGGTCGGGACATTCCTACAGTACGGTACTTCGGACTCTACAAGGTTGTACTGCAAGGCAAGTTGCTGGTGGATAATCCTAGCCACTAGTTTGTGTCTATGCAAGTACTCACCGTTAGCAAGACGAGAACAATTCTGACAGATCCTAAATTACCCTAGTTTGATAAAATTTTAGTTTTTCCTAATTCTGTTAATATGACTGTTTAGGTCGGTTCCCCCTTTGGAGGAAGAGCTGGACTCCGCCTCCGTGCGACTCTGTAGAGCTCGTCTCCAGCCTGGACACTCTCCCACCGACAGAGATTAAATAAATTCCAAATATGAAGAAGTCCAACGCCTTATCCCATTAATAGAGCAAGGAAAGGATTGAAAGAAATACATTAGATTTAGGAATTCATAGTAATGAAGTTGGATGTGGTTTTAGAAAGACAATAAATAATAGAGGGATGCTAAGTATATTATTATATAGATTTGTGAGTAACTCTTACGCTATCGTAAGAGGTATTTGGTCAGGCATTACTCACACGATACTTTACATCTGCACTTGGAGTGCTCAGAGCAAAACTTCAATAAAGTGACGCAAGCGGCTTTTCAGCGGCATTACATCGGCATTATGCTCTTTTGGAGACATGGTCTCAAGCGGTTGTTTCAAACTGATAAACGTGACAAAGAGGCTTTCCCTGCGGCAACCGTGCGAACCGTCCTTGTCTAACAACGGGGCGGCTAGGTCCAGCGGCATTGTGTCTGTATCATGCTCTTAAGAAGACATAATCCTTATCAGTTCTTGGACTGGATATGAGATAGATGTGGTCACCCAAACCCCTGAAATTTCACCCTTTGCATAACAAGCATATTTGCAAGACAAAATCATAATCAAAAGTCATTTATTTAAACTAGGCTGAAAATCAGCACTTTTCGAACGTCAAAGTTACATAAGACAGACCCCAAAAATGCCCGCCCTTCACACGTGTTCATGTCAGTCTAATCGAATTATTGGTCTGAAAGAATACAATATTAAAAAAATACTAGATAATAAGAGTTGAGAATCGAAACTCAAGAATTATTAATTAATAGAGCTGTGGATCAACTCTCATAAAGATCTATAGACAGCCCCAAAGCGCCCACCCTTCAACACTTCCTAGTATTTGAGCTGGTGAGAAGCAGTGACGCAAAAACTCCCCAGGAACACGTCTCTGTCTGTTTAGTTACAAGAACTTTAATTACACTATCAGACTAGGATAATTATTATAATGAAAGACTCACCCAGGCGCTCCAACAAACACACACACACTCTACATTAAGTACAAAATTAGTCTAATCTGTGCTTTAATCCAACTATAACTAACTCAGTAACTAATAGTCGCTATCTTGCGACAGCCCACTCGGACATGGCCCTTGGTATTCACCTAGCCTGCTAACTTAACTCGCCTAGACTCCAATGTCCGTATATTTCCATAGTCTTAAATTGCCTTGTTGCATTCGTCTTGGATAGTTAGGACAAGGAGGGGTTACAAGTAAACAATGTCAATATAAAATAAGGTTAGGAATTCATAGGTAAGAACATTATGGAAAAAAAACTAATTTGTCTACTTTTCTTTTGATTATGAAAGTTAGAAGACATGTCAGTAATACAAAAGGGTAGGTATGTGACACGTAACGCTTGCGTTCGGGAATATGAGTATATTACTCTAAGTTACCTTAGTGGATTTCTTTACAATAACTGCAGACCCACCCCAAGTGACGTGGGGCTGCTTTACAGCAGCTGACAGCACCGTTTGTGTATTGTTAGACCTGAACGCATAGGACCACTAAAGACACTGCTACGATTCTAACAAGCTACGTTCCCTAAGCTTTAGTCATGTCTTACTCAATCCTAAGGCAAAGTACTGCGAAGTTCAACTGTTATTGAGCGAGACACGTTCTAGTAATCACTGGGCGCGTACTAATGTAATGGACCCGTTATAACGGCCCACTCACCCGTTACTAAGACAATACAAAACTTGCACAAGCGTATCGTATCGTCAGTCGGTAGTAGAATTCTTTACTATTGCTCCTGCTATACGCCGAAGTGGTTATTCCAAATCGTCACTTCTCATTTCCTTAATCTTCCCTATTTAGAGGATGCTTTCAATGTAATCGGCAACCGTGCAACTGTGTCAAGCAACGGAGCGTTTCTATCTTGGCATCCAAATGTCGTGTCTCGCTAGTGATAATTTGTGAGAGGCCCGAAAGCCGGATGTGGTTTAACGAGACACAATTCCTAGCGTTCCTTAGAACGAACTATCAATCCAGTTTATGTAACTTTGTGATGCCTAACCCCGTTTCCTGGAAATGTACATACATCAAGAACAATGCAAAATATCCTGCAGTTAGTCAGTCCATAGGGATAAGGTAACCATCACTAGCACTTGGTTGGTTTGTTTTCGTAGACAACTACAAAGTAGCATTATAGCTCAAATTGGTATTAATTCGGTTCAGCCATCCATAAGCGGTGTGACTGCCGTGAGTGTCATGTCTTAGTTGTGACTGTCTATAGTCTGTTTGTAGAGTAGTCGTCTACCGTGTCTTGGTAAATTTCACACACAGTGGAAGGCTTTCTCCGAGTCTCTAGAACCAAACGCTGGTGTAGGATACGTCGATCGTCATAAAAAGGAATAAGGAGGAATAGAATAGTAAAAACTCACCCAATCGTTCGATAGAGTCACTGAGATTCGTGCGCCTTACACACAACTTACATTATACTTGACTAATATAACCTAGTCTAAATCTACACTTAATATTACAATTTAACGTATTAAACTGATAACACTCTCGCTATCGCGATCTCTCCAAAGAGACATAGTCTCATTATTCCCGACCTAGTTCTAACTCTCCTAGCCTAGCCTAGCTCGACCGCTCTTTGTCGTAGTCTTAAACCAACTCTTAACTTAATTTGCCTAGGCTAGCACGTCCGTAACCTCCGGTGGCTCAACACTGACTCCCTTCAGCCCTACCCTTCTCGTTATATCTTCCCATCCCCTCAAAAGCCGCGCGCTCACGCGCAGCCAAGGCCCAAGCTTTTTGCCCCATCGTCTTAAAACACTTTTTGTTTATTTCTTAATTGTTTCTCTATTGAATGTCAGGGTCGGGCCTAGGGCTACATTTACGATAACCAGATGTGGCTGTAAATGACGGCAATGATGCGTTGTTATTCCATGATTCTTAGAATTTGTAGAAAGTGGCCGAGTATTTGCCATAAAATATAAATGTAATGGATTTCCAAGAGCTTCATCATTGTTTCACAATTCTATAGAAATATGATATTTTGTTATTAATCACAGTAGCATGTTGAGCTGTCAGGCCATAAAGTTGAGATTTAATGGGTTTGTAAGAGGCGTGTGACAATGTCGAAATAAGAATTTAGAATAAGATATTTTGTTATTAATCAGGAGACATGACGGACAGTCACACAACCGTAAATAAATTATGTTGGATAGATTCACCGGGACGGCGGCATGCCCGACATATGTCAACCGTTCTGTGTCGTGTGCGACACAGTGGCCAAGCCAGGCAGCACCGCGAACCGTGTGCGTCACTTACAAAAGTGTATGTATCCGACGGCAATAGTTATTTGTTGACGCACGACCACAACTGGTGGACACAAAAGTGTTTTAGTTGAGTAACAAAAGGCTCTCCTGGATGTGCGTTGAAATCACCCAGTATAAACACTGATTCTACATTATAACTTTCAATAATGGCATTTATTTCACACTCACTCACTTTTTTCGTTTTGTCTGTGCAATTATGGATGAAGTTATCATGACGGATAATTAATTACCGGAAATACATTTTCAAGGACGGAACGGTTGACATATGTCGGGCATGCCACCGTCCCGGTGAATCAATCCAACATAATTTATTTACGGTTGTGTGACTCCGTCATGTCTCCTGATTAATAACAAAATATCTTATTCTAAATTCTTATTTCGACATTGTCACACGCCTCTTACAAACACATTAAATCTCAACTTTACGGCCTTTTTTTTTTTTTGAGGGTGGCAAATCATCAAATAACTTCTCCCGCTCTGGGCGGAGCGGGAGGGTG
Source organism: Atethmia centrago (assembly GCA_905333075.3). Taxonomy (NCBI): domain Eukaryota; kingdom Metazoa; phylum Arthropoda; class Insecta; order Lepidoptera; family Noctuidae; genus Atethmia; species Atethmia centrago. The sequence continues at coordinate 21,374,672 of HG995391.1, forward strand.
TGTCAGACTCTTACTGACTAAAACCCACCCGTATTCCTTCCTGTTGCCTGTGTTGCGGGGGCCTCGGTGACCCATAAGTACCTTCCCGCGACCCCGGCAGGCATCGGCCCTAGTGGACCCCTACTTTGTGCTGACGACATCTCTTTGAGGCGCGCGTGGAATACGACGCGCCGTCAACCCGGGCCTGGTACTTACCGGATGGTGAGCTACCCATTGCTCACCGTCCGCAAGCCCGCGCCTACGGTGGCCGGAAATCCGCCCGCGATTCCCGACGCCCTGGGCGTCTCCTGCGGCGGCTAGGGGCGAGAGGGCGCGAAACGTGCCTTTCCCTCAACCGTCCCGCCTCCTCCTTCGCGAGCATTACTGCTTCGCAGAAGGAGGTGACGGCTGCCCATGCCCTCTCGCTCCGTACCATGGCCTGAACCAGGGCCGGACGCGAGAGGTCTCTGCCGCCGATCGCCTCCACGAGGACACGGCGGTGCTCTGCCCAAGCCGGGCAGACCTCCACCGTATGCTCCACCGTGTCCTCCGGGCGATCCACACAGTGGTGACACCCGGAACTTTATGGCCTGACAGCTCAACATGCTACCGTGATTAATAACAAAATATCCTATTTCTATAGAATTGTGAAACAATGATGAAGCTCTTGGAAATCCATTACATTTATATTTTATGGCAAATACTCGGCCACTTTCTACAAATTCTAAGAATCATGGAATAACAACGCACCATTGCCGTCATTTACAGCCACATCTGGTTATCGTAAATGTAGCCCTAGACCCGACCCTGACATTCAATGGAGAAACAATTAAGAAATAAACAAAAAGCGTTTTAAGACGATGGGGCAAAAAATTAGGGCCTCGGCTGCGCGTGAGCGCGCGGCTTTTGAGGGGATGGAAAGATATAACGAGAAGGGTAGGGCTGAAAGGAGTCAGTGTTGAGCCACCGGAGGGTACGGACGTGCTAGCCTAGGCAAATTAAGTTAAGAGTTGGTTTAAGACTACGACAAAGAGCGGTCGAGTTAGGCTAGGCTAGGAGAGTTAGAACTAGGTCGGGAATAATGAGACTATGTCTCTTTGGAGAGATCGCGATAGCGAGAGTGTTATCAGTTTAATACGTTAAATTGTAATATTAAGTGTAGATTTAGACTAGGTTATATTAGTCAAGTATAATGTAAGTTGTGTGTAAGGCGCACGAATCTCAGTGACTCTATCGAACGATTGGGTGAGTTTTTACTATTCTATTCCTCCTTATTCCTTTTTATGACGATCGACGTATCCTACACCAGCGTTTGGTTCTAGAGACTCGGAGAAAGCCTTCCACTGTGTGTGAAATTTACCAAGACACGGTAGACGACTACTCTACAAACAGACTATAGACAGTCACAACTAAGACATGACACTCACGGCAGTCACACCGCTTATGGATGGCTGAACCGAATTAATACCAATTTGAGCTATAATGCTACTTTGTAGTTGTCTACGAAAACAAACCAACCAAGTGCTAGTGATGGTTACCTTATCCCTATGGACTGACTAACTGCAGGATATTTTGCATTGTTCTTGATGTATGTACATTTCCAGGAAACGGGGTTAGGCATCACAAAGTTACATAAACTGGATTGATAGTTCGTTCTAAGGAACGCTAGGAATTGTGTCTCGTTAAACCACATCCGGCTTTCGGGCCTCTCACAAATTATCATTAGCGAGACACGACATTTGGATGCCAAGATAGAAACGCTCCGTTGCTTGACACAGTTGCACGGTTGCCGATTACATTGAAAGCATCCTCTAAATAGGGAAGATTAAGAAAATGAGAAGTGACGATTTGGAATAACCACTTCGGCGTATAGCAGGAGCAATCGTAAAGAATTCTACTACCGACTGACGATACGATACGCTTGTGCAAGTTTTGTATTGTCTTAGTAACGGGTGAGTGGGCCGTTATAACGGGTCCATTACATTAGTACGCGCCCAGTGATTACTAGAACGTGTCTCGCTCAATAACAGTTGAACTTCGCAGTACTTTGCCTTAGGATTGAGTAAGACATGACTAAAGCTTAGGGAACGTAGCTTGTTAGAATCGTAGCAGTGTCTTTAGTGGTCCTATGCGTTCAGGTCTAACAATACACAAACGGTGCTGTCAGCTGCTGTAAAGCAGCCCCACGTCACTTGGGGTGGGTCTGCAGTTATTGTAAAGAAATCCACTAAGGTAACTTAGAGTAATATACTCATATTCCCGAACGCAAGCGTTACGTGTCACATACCTACCCTTTTGTATTACTGACATGTCTTCTAACTTTCATAATCAAAAGAAAAGTAGACAAATTAGTTTTTTTTCCATAATGTTCTTACCTATGAATTCCTAACCTTATTTTATATTGACATTGTTTACTTGTAACCCCTCCTTGTCCTAACTATCCAAGACGAATGCATCAAGGCAATTTAAGACTACGGAAATATACGGACATTGGAGTCTAGGCGAGTTAAGTTAGCAGGCTAGGTGAATACCAAGGGCCATGTCCGAGTGGGCTGTCGCAAGATAGCGAGTATTAGTTACTGAGTTAGTTATAGTTGGATTAAAGCACAGATTAGACTAATTTTGTACTTAATGTAGAGTGTGTGTGTGTTTGTTGGAGCGCCTGGGTGAGTCTTTCATTATAATAATTATCCTAGTCTGATAGTGTAATTAAAGTTCTTGTAACTAAACAGACAGAGACGTGTTCCTGGGGAGTTTTTGCGTCACTGCTCCTCCCCAGCCCAAATACTAGGAAGTGTTGAAGGGTGGGCGCTTTGGGGCTGTCTATAGATCTTTAAGAGAGTTGATCCACAGCTCTATTAATAAATAATTCTTGACTTTCGATTCTCAACTCTTATTATCTAGTATTTTTAATATTGTATTCTTTCAGACCATAAACTTTGACGTTCGAAAAGTGCTGATTTTCAGCCTAGTTTAAATAAATGACTTTTGATTATGATTTTGTCTTGCAAATATGCTTGTTGTGCAAAGGGTGAAATTCCAGGGGTTTGGGTGACCACATCTATCTCATATCCAGTCCAAGGACTGATAAGGATTATGTCTTCTTAAGAGCATGATACAGACACAATGCCGCTGGACCTAGCCGCCCCGTTGTTAGACAAGGACGGTTCGCACGGTTGCCGCAAGGAAAGCCTCTTTGTCACGTTTATCAGTTTGAAACAACTGCTAGGGACCATGTCTCCAAAAGAGCATAATGCCGATGTAATGCCGCTGAAAAGCCGCTTGCGTCACTTTATTGAAGTATTGCTCTGAGCACTTCAAGTGCAGATGTACGCCATGGGATCTGGAGGCCTCGCACACGTTTGGGAGTGGCGCGAGGAGGCGAAACGCCGGGGCGTTGATCCGTTGCCACGAGAAATCGCGGCACAGCGGACGGAGCTCCGGCGGGATCTCATGGCGTCATGGAAAGTACGGTTGTCGCAACCCAGTGCTGGGCACGCCACGATTGCGGCGATAAGTCCCCTCTTTGAGGAGTGGCTGGAGAGACGCCACGGCGTCCTCACCTTCCGCCTGACGCAGGTCCTGACGCAGGACGGTGAGCAATGGGTAGCTCACCGTCCGGTAAGGACCAGGCCCGGGTCGACGGCGCGTCGTATTCAACATGCGCCTCAAAGAGATGTCAGCACAAAGTAGGGATCCACTAGGGCCGATGCCTGCCGGGGTCGCGGGAAGGTACTTATGGGTCACCAAGGCCCCCGCAACACAGGCAACAGGAAGGAATACGGGTGGGTTTTAGTCAGTAAGAGTCTGACACACCCTCCCGCTCCGCCCAGAGCGGGAGAAGTTATTTGAGATTTCCCACCATCAAAAAAAAAAAAAAGTGCAGATGTAGAGTATCGTGTGAGTAATGCCTGACCAAATACCTCTTACGATAGCGTAAGAGTTACTCACAAATCTATATAATAATATACTTAGCATCCCTCTATTATTTATTGTCTTTCTAAAACCACATCCAACTTCATTACTATGAATTCCTAAACCTAATGTATTTCTTTTAATCCTTTCCTTGCTCTATTAATGGGATAAGGCGTTGGACTTCTTCATATTTGGAATTTATTTAATCTCTGTCGGTGGGAGAGTGTCCAGGCTGGAGACGAGCTCTACAGAGTCGCACGGAGGCGGAGTCCAGCTCTTCCTCCAAAGGGGGAACCGACCTAAACAGTCATATTAACAGAATTAGGAAAAACTAAAATTTTATCAAACTAGGGTAATTTAGGATCTGTCAGAATTGTTCTCGTCTTGCTAACGGTGAGTACTTGCATAGACACAAACTAGTGGCTAGGATTATCCACCAGCAACTTGCCTTGCAGTACAACCTTGTGGAGTCCGAAGTACCGTACTGTAGGAATGTCCCAACCCAGTTCTCGAGAATGGTCACGTCACATTGTACTGGGATCGATCTATCACTAACAGGACTATTGTAGCCAATAAGCCTGATATTGTGGTGATAGATCGACGAGGGCGCCATGCAATGATTGTAGATATCGCTGTCTCTCATGACGAGAATCTCGTGAAAGCTGAGAAAGATAAAAAAATCAAGTATATTGACTTAGCACACGAGGTTGTTGACCTGTGGGACGTGGAATCTGCAATCATTGTTCAATCACCGATAACCGTAACGGTTAGTGGCCTAATATCGAAGAGCTTCGACCAACACCTGAGGAGGCTCTCATTGCCCGGCTGGGTCAAGGGCTTGATTCAGAAAGCAGTACTCCTGGACACGGGACGCATATTTAAGAGGTTCCTCTCTCTAAAGCCCTGACCACTAGCAGCTTGGACCCTGTTCCTGATACCAATAGGCCACAATTTTTTTATATTTTTAAATGTTTTTTTTTAAGTTCTTTATAAAAATATTTAAAAATGTATGAAAATGTAATAAAGGAATAATAATAAATGACACAATAAAAAAAATACGTGCATAAGTAATCGGGAGTAAAATACATTTTAGTACAAACCTTGTATAAATTCAATTTGTGACTTCCGACCACTATGCAGGTGTCTTGTTTAGACACACGTCACTATTTGCCGCGTATTTTATTACAAAGAGTGACGTGCTCTCCCTTTGAAGTCGTGCGGTCGACTGAGGTCTACAATTCATTGTCGGTGATGTATCGAATAAAATGCGTCGCCATAGTAATTCGTATGGAGATTTCGGGCGTGAAAATTCAGATATTTCGGTTTTTTTTTACGCAAACCCGAAAACAGAAAAACTCAGCATGTTCACTGTTCTTTGTTGTATTTATTAATGTATAATATTAATTAGGTACTTATTTACGCTAAAGTTATCATAATACGGCAGTGCTTTTTGCACTTTTTAGTGATATTCAATTTTTTTTTAACAATAATCTATATTTGTTTATCCTCAATCAGATGTTTTCACTGCCTGGTAATACGCTTGAGCTACCGAAACGTTTTTTTTCGTGGCTACTACTTTAAGTTTTCTATATAAACTTATCAAATATCCAATTAGAAGGTTAGTATATATACTGAGGTCGTTTACAGAGAGCAACACCCACTAAACTATTAACTACACGTTCTTGCAGGGGCGAAGTAACTCATTATTATTTGGCAACTCATTATAACATACAGACAGGAAATTATAACGAGAGAGATAAAATTAATTACATTGTGAACCACGGTCGGTTGTTGTCAGTTTCAGCATAATAGCTTGCCTATCAGTCGCGATACATGTTATCCTGATACACAGATACGGAATTTACTCATACATATTTACGGTTTTTGCCCATGTCTTTGTTTAAATTATTTTTGACGAAAGTTGTAATTTATGAAACAAAGTGCCCAGGTACGGGACCTGGGGTCTACTCTCTAAGTCCGTCCACGAAAATACGGGCCCGTCCAAAAGCAGTTTATCTGTCAAAACAAATGTCAAATTATTTTTTTCGGACGGACAAGTACCCATCGGGAGTAGCGATGGCGCGCATATCGTGGTGTCATTCATTCTTAGTTCACGCTCCGAATTAATATTATGTCCGATAGTGATACGGAGTCGGAAACACCCTTAACTTCGGCCGAAACTACGGCTTTCATGCTTAGGGAGTAGACTCCCTGCTTCGCACAGTTTTTACGTCTTGACGAAACATCGACATTTCTTTATTTTAATATAATTATGAAACTTCAAAATTAATTTTATAATTTAAGACATCAATTTTACACACAATAAAATTATACACATAAACCTTCCGGAATATATTCTCTAAATGATGGTGAACATTGCATCCGAATCCGTGTGTAGTTTAAAACAACGCGGTCACACAAACCGACACGAAAAGCGACTTTAAATTATAATATATATAGGTATAGAAGTTAATATTAACACAAGGTAAGCACCACACTTTTTACAACACGGCACTGCTTGATATCAGAAATCGTACCTTTTCCGTCGGGCTTGTCCTGTAAGTGCTTTCATACATCTATCATAAAATGTAAGTAGGTAGTAGGTGCACGACAGAGTAGGTACACACATCTATTTATTCTTTAAACTACGTGTGAAGAGAACAAAGCGCTGTCTTTTCCACTGCACAACTTTAAACATGATTAAATTATAAAACTGTCAGTCGACGAATGAGCGCAACCCGACTAACTTTTGTAGAAACTTCAGTTCACAAGTGCCCGCGAGTACAACAAGTACATGAAGTACACAAGTACTGCTGAGAAAGAGCCACAGGACATTGAAATTCATCGCATCGCCCGCTTCATGCCACCAAGCACATACTACAGAGTTTGCATTCTTTTTCAACGGCTCACAACTTTACCCACACTCGCTAGAGAGAGAGAGAGGTAATTGGTTATTTTTATTGTATTAGAGAGAGATGGTGAATAAAGCGAGTCTGTAATTTTGGCAGATTCATTTCTGTTGAGATTTTCAAAGGTTTATTGTTTAGTGTTTAGTATTTAGTACAGTTTGTGTGTAGCTTCGTGACTTGAAACATGTAAACAATCACTTGCCTTGTTTAAACTTACAACAGTATTCTGTAATGATTGTTGTATGTGCCAGGAGACAGGATGGCAGGAGTGTCGGATGGCCGAATGTCATGATTTCTAAATATTAATAAGATTTGTAGTGATGTTAAATACTAAATATAAAATTTAAGTATGTGATTTGCTTCAAATTATTTTTTTTTAAATAATTAAAGTATCTAATTTGACAGTTACTGTAAAAAAGCTGGTTTTTTTTAACACGACCGAATGGAAAACATGATGGATTTGGTGTGCCGCGTAGTTATGTAGTTCTATTCGAACCTCGGAATCTAATAGTTGTCTTCAAGAAGTCTAAACTCTATACTGATATTATATTGATTACCTAATTTGTTAGTAATATATCAAAATATTGTTATGGCAACTTTAATCTGTACCAACAGAACCATCTGTTTTAATCTGTACTCTTTTCTGCAATAAAACTGTTACTGCCACGCGCTTACTCTCGTACAGCAAATACGTTTTTTATTTCAGGTTATGGGCCCAGACTCAAATCTCATAACCCTCTCGCGACAGAAAGTTTTCTCACTGTGTTATTGTTTACTGATGGACCGTTATTTCGCGCGAATTCAGACAAAATAAAAATACCGAAGTGTGTAGTGATTCGTGGACAATGGCTACTAATCAGAACTACATGGCGAACGTGCCTAAGTTGAAGGGCCGTGAAAATTATAGTGAATGGTGTTTTGCAGTAGAAAACGTCCTAGTGTTGGAAGGCATGCTAAAATGTATTAAGCCGGAGCCAAACCAACCAGCTATAGGAGTCGAAGAGGACGCACGTACAAAAGCTAAAATCATTTTGATGATAGATCCATCGATTTACGTGCACATAAAGAATGTTACTACGACTAAATTGAATTTTGAGCACGTCCACGGAACGTCACCGTCCACGTAAACATCGGCTCCGTTATTTAAAATCTTTAATTAATAAATAAACAGTATATAAGTGATAAAACAACGTGAATTAGTGAAAGGACACTCCTATACATATGTGACAATGTTATGAAGGAAAACGATTTGCAACAAGTAAAGTTATAAACATTATAAAAAACAGTGAAAAATCTAATAATTCTCAACAAAAAATAAACTTTTTATGACATAAACTGTGCATGTATGTAAATATAAACTATTACTAGTGATAAACTACATGACTTTTGACCTTACTTAAGAAAAATATTGATTGGAAACACGAAATTATAAAGAATAATTTAAATCAACGACAACGACCTTTTCTTGCACAGATGCGACGCATTGTTTAATTGTCCTAGTTTTAATTGTTTATTTGTTATAAAAGTAGTTGTTTCCCCACTGCAATGGACATTCTGTTTTTGTTTTGATTGTTGTATGTTATGTTGTCATTGGTTGTCATCTGCCAGTGGCGCAACAGAGTAAATATTACGTAATCGACAGGATAGTCAAAATTATATGGGTTGATTACGAGGCTTTTAGCTACTTTGTATATTATGTGTCATATATTTACGTAAATTTGTATAATGTGCGTTTTGTTTGTGCAGAATAAACAATTTTTCTTTCTTTTCTTTTTTTCTTTAATCATAACCGTTCGAAACATACGCTCCTTAAACAAAGAACTGAACTTTGGACCTGCCCAACAGTTGACTACAAAACGTTATCAGATCAAGAGGTATCCAGTCACCTATTTCAACTTCAATTTGTAATGTGCGTTTGACGCAGCGGTAAAGCTTAAGCTATAATCGTGCACTGACACGGTTAGGCGCCGAGTTCGAATCCCACCATTAACAACTCAACTTTTTTCTTATTATTTATTCATTTAAACATTGGTCGAAATGAGCTTCGTTGAAAACATTACATTTCGCAGTCGACGACAATCTGAATCAGCGATAGAAACGTTCGATGAATGTAGTTCTAACAATTCTACAATAGAGGGCGCCACAAATAATAGCGTCCCAAATATTATAAATGACGAGAATGAAGAAATGGAAGAACTCAAGCGTCAAATTAGTGAACTTAATTCACAGCTCCAGGCGGCTCACGAGGAGATAAATATTCTATCTACTGCAAACACCGAATTAAAGATAACTATGGAGAATATGAATACAAAACTTGTAGAAAAGGTAACTAAGAAGTTAGCTAGCGAGATAGGAACACCAAATAAAAGAACTAAGTTATCTACACCACTTAGAGAAACCTTACGTAAACAACACAGAGAGGATAACTCAAGATGTGGAACTCCGGAACTATTCATCTCTACACAACTTACTCCTAAAGACAGATTGGTAAAATCTAAACAGAAGATAAACAAGACGACTCAAGAAGAGAACAGCAAACTCTGCATTATAAGTAGCAACAAAACTAACGAAATATTACCTATTGCGGAAAACACTTTTCCGTGTCACCAAATATGTCACTACCGTTTCCAAATCGTGGAATAAAACAATTATTATGTAACATTCAAACTAAGCTAACTAATTACACGAAAATGGATAGTTGTATAATATTATTATTATTTATTTTTTTATTTTATTAATGCGACATTATGATTACCTCAACAAATTTTGTATGCCTTCTGGCGGGACATAGTATGGACCAATATTTTTTTGCAAAACACCTGTATATGAATTGAATTGAACTAAAAGCCTATGGGATAAGCTGAAATCATTATATGATGATTGTGGATTCACTAGAAGAATCAGTCTGCTTAGAAATCTCATTTCTATAAGGCTAGATAATTGTGAGACAATGTCGTCGTATGTAACGCAAATTGTGGAGACGACAAAAGTTGGCGGGAACAGGATTTAACATAAGTGATGAGTGGATTGGGTCATTGCTGCTTGCTGGTTTGACTGAAAAATTTTCGCCTATGATAATGGCCATCGAACATTCTGGGATGTCCATTACCACCGACGCCATTAAATCCAAGTTGTTGGATATGGAACCAGAAAATAAAGAGGTAGATGGAGCATTTGCTGCATTTCGGAAATACCAACATAAAAATAATGACAAGTCTATGGTCAGAGGAAATTACAATGGCGGACAGAAGTTAAAGTTAAATGTCAACAAGCAAATTAAATGCTACAAGTGTAAACAAGTCGGACATTACAGAAATCACTGCACAAAACCCGATAAAATCAAAATGAAAAGCACAGAAAACTCATCGAATGCACCCAACGCATTTAGTGCAGTGTTTTTGAATGGTTGTTATAGTAAAACTGATTGGTACATCGATTCCGGGGCGAGTGTTCACTTGACAACAAATAATCATTGGATAAAAAATGCGTCATATGAATGTCTACCAAAAGAAATTGTAGTTGCAAATAAAAACAAGGTACCTGTTATGTGTTGTGGTGATGTGAAGATCACGACGTGCACGAAAAATAGCAATTATGACGTGATTGTTGAAGGAGTGTTATGTGTGCCCGATATTACGACGAACCTTCTATCTGTAAGCCAATATTAATCAGCAAGGGAAACAAAGTGTCCTTTACAAATGATGGTTGCGAGATATACAACAGATTAGGAACATTGGTAGCGACAGCTGTACTCGTGAATGGAGTGTACAAACTAAACACAGTTGATTCCGTGGCTGCTGCAGTGATAACCAGTGATACTTGGCATCGAAGACTAGGACACGTAAACAACACATATTTGAACAAAATGGTGAATGCTGTTAATGGCTTGACAGTTGACAAGAAAACGGAGATCAGCAAGAATTCTTGTACAGTTTACTGCGAAGGCAAACAGAGTCGTTTACCTGTTCCTAGCGATGGCAACAGAAGCACTGAACTATTGAATGTGGTCCATGCAGACGTCTGTGGGCCAATGGAGAATATTTCCATGGGAGGATCGAGGTATTTCATTCTTTTTGTTGATGATTACAGTAGAACGACTCATATATGTTTCTTAAAAAATAAAAGTGAAGCTTTTCAATGTTTCAAGAATTATAAGGCTAAGGTTGAGAACTATCTCAACAAAACAATCAAGGTTCTGAGAAGCGATAATGGTAAAGAATTTTGTAATCGTGAATTTGATAATTTCCTTAAGAAAATGGGAATAATTCATCAGAATGCTAACCCATATACGCCAGAACAAAACGGCTTGTGTGAGAGAATGAACTAGACTATTGTTGAAAAGCTAGGTGTCTTTTATTTGAAGCTAGTTTGGATAAGGAATTATGGGCTGAGGCATTTAATACTGCTGTTTATTTGCAGAATCGAATAGTATCACCTGCATTCCAAAACAGAACACCATATGAGGTATGGACGCAGATTAAGCCAGATATCAGCCATCTCCGAATATTTGGAAGCACAGTAATGGTACATGTGCCAAAATTTAAAAGACTCAAATGGGACAAGAAGTCAGAAAAATGTATTCTGATTGGTTATTCTGAAGAAACAAAGGAATACAGAGTTTATAACCCTAACACACGAAAGATTACCACTAGTCGAGATGTGATTATTATAGAGAAAGATCACTCACCTCAGGATGCAGTTGTTCTTCAAGAAAAGAATATCTTAAGTCAGTCTGAAGAATCACCTAAGAAGACAAATGTCATAGAGACAAGTCCAGATTCAGTGGGGGACTTATCAGATGACAGTTCCTATACTTCTGTGTTTGACGATTCAAAAGACAGTACTTTTGTGCCAAGTGAAAATGATGACTCTGAGGATAGCATGCCTGTTGTGAGAGAACACGGCAGTAGGTCCCGAAGAAAACCAGATCGATATGGTTTCTCAAACATGTGTGTGGACAACAGTCCTACAGATGAACTATCTTTGGAGGACGCTCTGCAGGGGGCTGAAAAACAAAATTGGTTAGAAGCCGTGAAGGACGACCTTCAGTGTTTTGAGGACAATCATGCTTGGGAGCTAGTAGATGCACCAGATAAAGCAACCATTGTTAAGTGTAAGTGGGTCCTTAAAAAGAAAACTGGTAATGACAATAGTATTGGATATCGTGCAAGACTGGTTGCAAAGGGTTGTAGTCAAAAATGTGGGATAGACTATAGTGAAACCTTTTCTCCAGTGGTAAGATATACTACATTAAGACTATTGTTTGCTCTTTGTTCTCAAATGAATCTAGATACTGCACATTTAGATGTTAAAACAGCCTTTCTCAATGGAGAACTGGAGGAAATCATATATATGCAAAAGCCAGATTGTTTTCCTATTTCTGATAATGATAAAAACAAAGTGTTATTACTTAAAAAGGCTATATATGGTCTCAAACAGTCCTCCAGGGCTTGGCATAAGAAGGTTGATAACTGTATGATTGAGAAAGGTTATAAAAAATTGAACCCTGTTTGTATACAAAAATAGTAAATGATAAGAAAACTATGGTTACCCTGTATGTCGATGATTTTTTCATATTTACAAATGATAATGTTGAGATGACAAATTTAAAATCTATTTTAAGTTCAGATGAGACCAGATGGTATGACGTTGTTGCCTTGGAAGTTGGGTAGGCCTCTGGTGTGGGACGCAACCTGTGTCGACACCCTTGCGCCATCTCATGTTCCAAGCACGGCTGGCTGTGCTGGCGCCGCTGCTGCAGTTGCTGAGACCCTCAAGCGGCGCAAATACTGCAACCTTATAGGAAACTACAGTTTTGAGCCGTTTGGGGTCGAAACGCTCGGGTCATGGGGCCCAAGTGCGCGTCTCCTTTTTAAGTAAATCTCTCGCCGACTGATCGACACTTCACGTGACCAGAGGACTGGCTCGTTCTTTGGCCAAAGAATTAGCATTGCCATTCAACGTGGCAATGCTGCCAGTCTTCTGGGCACGTTTCCGAATGACAGCGATGTGGACAAATACTTTGACGCCTAAGTGTTCTTTTGTTTTTTGTATTAATTTGTATATATAGTTAGTAATTTAATTAAGTGTCTACCTAGTGTAAATAGTTAGTAGCATCAATATTGTATAGTTACTTTTTTTCTTTCTTAAAACATTGATTAAAATACCCTTTAATTAGGTACTTTTAAGTTCACAGTTTAAAATAAAGGATTTGGGTGAAATAAAACACTGTAAAAATAAAAATATTGTCACTTTAAGTCAAGAAAGTTATATAGATCAGCTGTTATCTAAATTTAATAAGTCAGAATGTAAAGTTGTTAATACACTTATGGATGTTAAATTAAATATTGAAAAATGTGTAGATAAACATTGGGAAAATCCATATCAGCAACTTATAGGCAGTTTAATGTACCTAGCTGTTCTTTCTAGGCCAGACATAGCATATTCTATTAGTTATCTCAGTCAATTTAATAATTGTTACAGTAATCAACATTGGTCATATGCTAAAAGAATATTAAGATACTTAAAGAAAACTAATAATGTTGGTTTAAAATATTATAAATCTGGTAATGTGGACATTAAAGGTTATGTGGATGCCGATTGGGAAAATGATCCTTATGATCGAAAATCTTATTCTGGTTATTGTTTTTATGTTAATGGGATCAGTTATTTCTTGGGGCTGTAAAAAGCAGAGATGATGAAGCAAGAAGATAAGTACAGAAATATTCGTACTATTATGGCGTTATCATTTCAATTCATTTTGAATATATATCTTGTGACTTAAGATTCAATGCTGCCTGCTGAACAGGTTACCTATTAAAAAAAAACTTTATGTTAATAATAGTTCAGGCCATTGTGTAAGATTAGCCGTTCAGTAAGGCAGCGCATCCGAATTCCTTTCAATGTCCATCATGCACCTAACTAATGTGCCCTGGACTTTGTGTGTGGACTCAAAGTTGACCAAAGCCATCGTTTTCACGACCAAACAGTTCAGAATAGTTCACAAAAAAACAGCGTGAAACTAGAGTTGTTGTCTCTTTGTCCTTTATTTAGTTTTGTGCGCAGAGGAATATGTACAGTGTGGAAATTGTGCGGTTTGCACCACTGTGCAAGTATGCACGGTTCGGACATTTGGATATTGTGCTGAACTTTTTGGCGTAGTAGTAAACAAGTGCGGACAAAGAAAAACAGTGGCGCTTTGTTCAAGTGTTATTATGCAAAATAGATCTCGATATGAGTCTGTAATGTGCACGGTGGTGCAGTGGCCACTTCATAAATTAGTATTATAATAAAGTTGTCGTGTTCATCACACTTGCCATACAGAACAACTTGCTTGCTTGCATGCTTGCTTGATTGCAGGACCATAAGATAGTAATACACACGATATGTTCTTACCCCGCACGCGGTCTAAAAACTTGTAATTTTTTCTAATATATTATGTGTTTTTTAGGCTATACCGCAAAACCTGTTCGAAGGTTTTTACTGGTGTGTGCTAGCTACTAAAAGATAGCAATATTTTCTCTACGGTCTCGTGTAGTGGACGCCAAATATAATTCGGACCATTTTCTCTCACTACAACACGATCCTAGAAAACAACACTCACCACAGAACAGTACAAGCTATAAGCAACATTTGTTGTCTCTTTCCATTGTGAACAAAACGTGCTCAAGTAATTTGAGCGCTCCGATAGATCGCGGAGCCACAGTCGCTCATAAAATTAGGGATAAACAGAAAAACACTCACTTTTTATTTGTTTATAATACATTATTCGCATAGATCGTATCCTCTGGGCTTCACTGCAAACAGCGCTGGATTTTTTATGCCTCAAACGTGACCGAACATAAGTAACTTTCATTCGGGGACTTGTAATACGAAGTTCAAGATTCACCTACGTGTCATAACGTTATTGCATTATTCAACTTCCACTGCGCGCTGAAAATGTATTCGCTTTTCTGTATTATGAGCTAAACCGGTAATGTACAGTGCGTAGGTCTGTCAGTCTAGTTGTTTTCCCGCGAGGTGGTCGGGTGTCCATATAAACAGCTCATTACGATAAAGGCACGCGTTCGACGTATGGCAATCAAACGGGTAAACATTGATCTGCGCGGGCGACTGCACGCGTGGCGGCGTGAATTGTTCGCAGCCGCGTACACCGGCCCCCAAGTTGTGCTCGTTAGCTGATTACTGATTAGTTTATCAAGTTACACTCAATCAGTGTTGTGTCATTTTTTCGGGAATTCTCACGTAAATTAGATAATTATGTTAGTTTTTTACTGATCGAATTGTGTTATCCTTCATTAGCAGAAGTGCTGATGATCCAGTGGGTTTAGGAAGGCACAACGAATCAAACCCAATTCTTCGGAAGTCTCGCTAAATGCTTAAGAAGGAAAGCATATGGAACCCTGAACTGACTCACTCGTCATTTCGTAGCTGACGTACACCTACACACTTTTTGTCCAACGAAAATAAATTATACTTCGTTGCTTCGTCCTTCGAGATTAGATAACATTGTAGTAATACGTCTAAGATACCGCCTTTCAACCACTAAGTTCGATTTTTTTTTTGTGGGGCCTTCGTCTTCCTTCTCCTACGTATTACCTACGTCGTCGATCACCACTTACTTTCTCCTTTTCGTTAAAAATTTAAAATAAGATGCCGAAACGGAGTCACAAAAACGACGACAGCGATTATTTGAGAAGAAAAAGTCGAAAATTTGAAAATAAAATCAATAAACGTGCCAAACGGTCGCGAGTTCGAATTTGTTCCGAAGTAGCTTATTTGCGAATATTATTTTATCGAGGGGCTTGTGTCTAAGTAATAACAGCCGCACGGGTCGATCGATCAGGTTAAGCTACGCTTGCCGCGGTTGGCCCGTGGATGGGTGACCATCTTTACATACCAAGACCCCTCCGTGCCTCGGAAAGCACGATAAGCCGTTGGTCCCGGCTGTCATTTGTAGATCTTTGACAGTCGTTACGGGTCGTCAGAAGCTCGAAAGTCTGACAACCAGTCTTACCAAGGGGTATCGTGTTACCCAGCAACTGGGTTGTGGAGGTCAGATAGGCAGTCGCTCCATGTAAAATACTGGTATTCAGCTGTATCCGGTAAGACTGGAAGCCGACCCCAACATAGTTGGGAAAAGGCAGGCAGATGATGATTCTATCGACTGAGCTCTCGGATCATGAAGGTGAGCTGAAGTGTTTTCTTATTAATGTTATAAGTTTATAACAAAAGAAAGATATTGTGAATAGTTTTTAGGACTTTATCCGTATCATAATTTGATATGACATAATATATAAATAAATAGTGTTGTGAGGATACAACATCAACCACCAGTGCCACCTGTGCCTCGCGCACACTTGGGCGAGCCGTGCCGCAACGCAACGCATTGCAAAAATCCTCAAAACTTTCGCACATTTGGTTTTAACCATCGCACTCTACAGGCAGGCCGCAGTGCATCGCATAACAGCGGCTCCAAAAAGACGCCTGCCGAGCGATCCTTAAGTGCATCGGGCTGCGGCCCATTTCATTTCTCATCAATCTTCAGAAATACCTACTTTCAATTCTCATTTATTTATTTATTTTCATTTTAACATAAAACGACCCAGGCCAATTACATTAGTTAAAGACACAAACAGATTATTTAAGTACAATAACAAAAGTATACAAAAACTCGACAGTCATACGCTCGTCTCACAATGCTCCAGACATGTTGACAAGATTTGCTTCCATTCATCCGCGAACACATCACAGGGAGGCTTAGTTGTTGTCACAACTTATGGGGATGTTACCTTCACATAATTTTGGATTCCCAATTCATTGGGTAAATTATATACCTACCTACTTAAAAGTGATTGTGTACATTTGAAAGGAATGTTACCATCACATTAATGACCTACTTAAATGTTATGTAGGTTCGTAGACATAGATTAAATATAATAGTGCATTACGATACGTGTAACTTAAGTAAGTAATCCATTATTGCAACGCCGTGCATTAATAGACTCACTTATGTCATGAGTATCGTATACTATTTTATAGCTCGTGTGACATAAACCCGCCATATTTTTAATTGATTGAAAAGATTTATTTAAAATAGTATATATTATTATGGAACTGGAGGGAAGTAGACTACATATATCAAACCACGTGAGAAGCACGCGGTCAACACGTATACTATCCAAACCTGGGCTAGGGGGTTCGGGGCGCAGCCCCTGAAGGACACAATGATTTTTAGGTGTTAAAAGTCACGGTTATAAAACGAAATAACTCACAATTACTGGGGACTGTTAATCCTTAATACAGGTTATTCTATAACCTAGCTAGGATAGCAGAACTTCACCCACCAGATTGTGATTGAAATTGTACAAACCTATATGTATAACTCTGTGTATGCCTCATGTACTACAATCTCCTTTTTTTATGAAATAAATTTATTATTATGTCGTTTATTGAATTTTTTATCTTATAAAATACATTTTTATCTATTTCTTAGAAAAAATATTAAAAAACATTTAAAAATATATAAAATAGTGGTCCGCCGGTATCGGGAGCAGGGTCCAAGCTACCGGTGGTTAGGGCTCCAGAGACAGGAACCTCCTCACGATGCGAGCCGTATCGAGGAGTACTGCCTTCTGAATCAGGCCCTTAATCCAGCCGTCTAACGCAAGCCTCGAGAGATGATGGTTGAGGCTTCTGGCCATCAGGCCATTGGCCGTAACGACAATCGGCACAATGACAGCCGAGTTCACATTCCACATGTCAACAACCTCGTGTGCTAAGTCGAGATATTTTATTTGTTTCTCTTTCTCAGCTTTCACGAGGTTATCGTCATGTGGAATGGTAACATCGACTATCATTGCGCGGCGCGCTAATCGATCTATCACCACTATATCAGGCTTATTGGCGACAATAGTCCTGTCAGTAATGATGGACCGATCCCAGTACAACGTGACATGGTCATTTTCGAGAACTGGGTCGGGCACATACTTGTAATACGGTACCTCAGAGTTCACAAGTTTATATTTCAAAGCAAGTTGCTGGTGAATAATCCTAGCTACTTGGTTATGTCTGTGCAAGTACTCGCCGTTAGCCAGACGAGAACAACCAGAGATAATATGTCTGATAGACTCACCCGGACGGTGGCATGCCCGACACACGTCAACCGTCCCGTCCTTCATAATATGTCTCCGGTAGTTATTCGTCAAGATAACTTCGTCCATAATTGCACAGACAAAACCTTCAGTTTCCCCGAAAAGGTCCCCAAAACGTAGCCAGGACACGGACGCTAAGAAATCTACATCGGGCTCATGAAGAGCCCGATAGAAGCGCCCGTGTAGCTCCTTGCTTTGCCATATCTCCTTGCGATCATCGGTAGTAAGTACTACAGGTTTGCACCAGTTCTCTTTAGCCATGGAAAGTGGGGTGAGCCCCTTGTCCACTGCGACCACATCACGGTGCATACCCACTTCGGTTTTCAAAAAATATTCCCTGAGACTGCATATCTCGCGGTTGTGGAGGGTCTTCGCGTTTAAAAAGCCTCGACCCCCGCACTTCCGCGGGATGTACAGTCTCATCACCGATGATCGTGGGTGATGCATCCGGTTTGCGGTCAACAGTGTACGGACCCTCCTATCCAGGGCGTCTAGTTCGGTCTGAGTCCATTTGAGTATGCCGAAAGAGTACGTCAAAACCGGCATGACCCAACTGTTGAAGGCGCGCACATTGTTACCGCCTGAAAGAAGAGTAATCAATACCTTCTTCAGGCGGCCAAAAAAGCGCTCCTTCAACGATTGCTTCATGTCAGTAACGTTGATGCCTAACGCTTCCGACATTCCCAAATACTTATAGCTTTCGGGTGAGGAGAGGGATCTAAGGTGTATGGAATCCGAAAGTTGAATTCCCTCGGATTCCATTATCTCCCCTCGCTTCACATGCATGACTGCACATTTGTCCACACCAAACTCCATTCTGATGGCGCTACTAAAAGTTTCAGTTACCGTTCAGTAGCTTCATCAGTTGCAATTTGTTGGGGGCAAAGATTTTCAAGTCATCCATGTAGAGGAGGTGAGATATGATCTGACCACCTCTCCTCAACCGATAGCCTAGACCTGAATCCTCCAGCTGCATGCTTAGAGGATTCAGGGCTAAGCAGAACCAAAGTGGACTTAAACTGTCGCCCTGAAATATTCCCCGTTTAATCCATACAGGCTCATCATTCCCCTGGATCTGTCGACACCCCGGATAGCGAAGGACTGTCCTCCATTGCCCCATACACGATTCAAGGAAGGTGCGTAGAGTCGTATCTATTTTGTACAACTCCAGCACCCTCATGAGCCATGTATGTTGCACCGAGTCGTAGGCCTTCTTATAATCTATCCAGCAAGTCGACAGATCCTTGCGGGATCGACGGACCTGTTGGCTAATGGCCATGTCGATGAGAAGTAGCTCCTTAGTGCCACGAGACCCGTTCCTACATCCATTTTGAGAGGCAGACATAATGGAAGTACTGTCAATGTGTGTGTTAATTTTCGCTCTCAAAATGGATGTAAGAAGTTTATAGACCGTCGACAAACACGTGATCGGTCTATAATTCTTGGGTTCCGCGGGACTACCTGACTTATGGAGCAGGTGGGTAATGCCTGTCGTCATAAACTGCGGTAGTGACCCAGACTCTAAGGATGACTGGAACTGAGATGCCAGGCAAGTGTGTGAACTAGTTAGCCATTTCAGCCAAAAGTTGTGCAGTCCGTCCGGTCCCGGTGATTTCCAATTCGGTAACGGACGGACCGCTCTAGCTATATCTGATGGCGTGATAATGACTACTTCCATTTCTGGTATAGTTTCACACACTCGCTCGACATCCCGCATCCAGTCAGCCTCAACATGGCAGACAGGTACCGACCAGATGCTTCGCCAGAACGCAGTTGTGGTGGCATCATCCGGGCGGCACACGTCTGTCACGTTTTGTTTAGGTCGCTCCCAAGCTCTATATACCCACCTCTCATCGCTCTGGAACATGCGATTTTGCGTGTATCGATCAACCCGCCGCTTATACCGCCGAATACGGCTCGCCCATGCACAAACTTTCTGCTTCAGGAAGTCGATGCGCTCTGTGATATGAGACATGGTATTCTCGAGGGCTGATTCCAGTCCCCGAGAATGCCCGTCTTACAAAGCGCATCACACGTGGTCGTGTATTGCCCTCCCTGAAGCAGTATAGTTTGCCGATGAGTACCCTGGCCTTATCAATACGACGCTCAATCCTGCACTGCCAGGCTGGTACGGCTGGTTTTGGTCGAGTAGCTCCGTCAGAGTTTGGAAACTTGACATTCGCTAAACGACATGCCGCAACAGCCGCGCAATACAGGATCGAGTGTGTATCAACGAGATCCTCGCTGCTCTCGAAAAAAACCTTAAGCTGCGAGTCCAAGGCACACATCAGTGCCCTATTTTTCTTGTGCATGGGTAGGCGTGGTAGTCGGGGTCTAAGTTCGGTTGGAGTGGACCTATACTCGCGAAACGCATCCTCCAGTGCGCTCCTCAATCGGACGTTGCACTGGCTGCTTACTGTGGCAGCCCTATCATCCTCTTCTTCAACACCGTGATTGGACCGCGGCGGGATTACATCAATAATTGGGGTATGTACCGCGGTTTGTGCCGGAGTCGAGATGATATAGTTGCTCAGTACCTCTGAACGCAGCCTATCAAGTGTGGCATCGTCCAACCTACGATTGCGTTGGATGACCCGCACCTGATCCGACAATCGTTGGGCCGAGACGTTGACGGTTGGTTCTAGTTCCTGAAACAGAGACAGCATCCTAACACGGTACGCAGTGAGGTTAGTTCCCCCCTCTGTAGACCCATAATATGCACGCATGACGTTCTCGTTCATGGACTGAGTCCATCTCATACGCTGCACACAACCACCGGCAGCGGGGACCCGGCTCGGGGCTGGATGGCCCCTAAGTCCCAAGCTCTTCGGTGGCCGGTCTCTCCCCTGCCGACGTACAGGTGTTGGCGACGTCGGCGGGGAGAAATACTCGTCGCTCGAGCTCGACGCAACTACCGCGGCCGGTGTAATCACTGCGCTCACAGTGGGGCTGGATACCGGCGGCGGCGAGGCGGAGCTGAGCGAAGAGTCCGGAGGTGGTGGGCGTGCTCGTTTCGAAGCTGCTCTAGTCAACATTCTTTCAATTTCTTATCCGTATTCATGCTATTTTATCGCGAGGTGACATCTGTCATGTCACCATCCATTCTGTAGTTTTTGATTAAAGTGTATATGTTATGGTTCATTTTGCTATTTTTTAATTTATGTCGTGATTATTTTGGTTCAAGGCTTGTTGTAGGGATTAAATGAAATAAAATAAAAAAACAGCTTCTAAAATTACTGATGTTTAAATAATATGAACCGAATTTCTTGACGTGTTGACGTTGGTGTTTACGTTGTGTTATTATTATTATCTTTTATTTAATTATTTACACATTTTAATTTTATTTTTAAATATTAGAATATAAAAAATATATAAAAACATTTAAAAATATTAAAAAAAAAAATGGTAGCCCACCGGTATCGGGAACAGGGTCCAAGCTACCGGCGGTCAGGGCTCCAGAGAGAGGAACCTCCTGACAATGCGAGCCGTGTCCAGAAGTACCGCTTTCTGAATCAAGCCCTTATTATTATTACAATTACAATATCAATACACGCGGTATCAGTTCAAATACTCGAAAATATTTGGAAAAAGGTCATGGTTAAGGATAATCAGAGGTCATCCATTAAACTATACTCAATAATCCCGGAAGTAATAGGTCAAAAACTCAAAAATATTTTGAAAGAGGTCACGGTCAGAGTAATTAGAGGTCATCCATTAACTGTACTCAAGAATCCCGGGGTATGAGGTCATCCACTCGATAATATTTTGAAAAAGGTCACGGTCAAGGTTAATTGGAGGTCATCCATTCATCTGTACTCAAGAATCCCGGGGTGTTGAAACGGGAGGGGGGGATAAAATTTTCATTATTTTTGAACTAGGATGTCTAGTTTTTGGGATATTTGGTAAAAACTTTAAGAGGGCTTTAAAAGGCTTGTTTTCGTTACTGTTATTATCTATAGTCTTCATTTATTTTCGTTGCTTATACATTTAATATGTGGGTATTTATGTATATATTATTTAGGATATACAGGGTGTTTGGTGCATCGTGTGCCAAATTGAAATGGTCGACTGAAGGGGTCATCCGCTAGCCTTTCAGACCCCTTAACACCCCTCATGCCCTGTGGATTTTTTTTTATCGACTTTTTATTGTTTTCCAAAAAAAAAGACCCAAATTTTACATTCAAATACAGATTTAAAAAAAAATATAAGGCGTAGACTCTGAATTTTAATTTTATTTCGATGTGTATTGTTTAAGAATACTTTTAAATACAAAATTAGTGATATTAGTCACCTAGTTTTTTTTTTAATTCACTCGCAAAGGTAAAACTTAAATTAAAGCTGTACATGTTACAGCTATTTATAAGGCTACAAAAAAAAACCAAAAGCGACCGGGATCTTCCAACTCCCTCATTAATTCTCCAGTCTATCTTCTTTCTAATGATGTGCCACATGCCATAAAAGTATTTTAACAACTTTGTGAATTCGCTAGAATTGTGAATCAAGTCACATAAAACTACATTCCAAATTCTAATGAAAAAATATTTATTGCGGAACTGTTACTTGAGAAAGAGGTAAAATTTGTTTTCTCACTCTTTCACAGTAAAATCTATCTTCTATCTCTTTCTTGCATACCTTAAATCGGTTTGAACAAATCGCGCCGCCCAACCCGCCATTTTTTTAGTCGAGACATCACTGCCTCTGCTACCTAACGTGTGTGCTAGTTCACCACACTCCGCGATTCTTTTATTACTTTGTTATCGTTAAGTTTTGTTGGTTCTTGTTACATTTGTTTAATTTTTGTTGTTATTGTTAAACTTTGAGTTTTTTGTTATTGCAATGGCGACATTCTCTAACGAAGAATATGCGGACATCATGATGGCTTACGGAGCCGCTAATGGCGTCGCTCGTGCAGCGCAACGACTTTACCAGGAACGCTTTCAAAGTCAAAGTCAAAGTCAAAGTATTTATTCGTGTGCTTTTTGGTGATACAATAGGTCTTACAGTAATTTTATGGAAACTCAAAAAGCTACCATTAGGCATACACGTTTTAACAATATCAGAAATTAAAATTGATTTACATTGAAATACAAACAAAAATGTCAAAATTGATTTACATTGAAATGCAAACAAAAGAGAATTGATATATTAAATAAAAATGTCAAAATTGAGATAAAATCATATTAGAATACCTACAATTAATTATTATTACAAAAATTAAAATACAATCAGTTAGTCAAGCATAAATATATAATTGTCAGTTTTTACACTTTGTCAAGAAGGAATTCGCCAATGGTATAGTAGCATTTTTCAATTAAAAAATCATTCAGTTTTCGTTTAAATTGTATCAAATTCAAATCTTTGATAGCATTTGGTATTTTATTATATATTTTTGGTGCCATGCAGATAATGCTTTTATGCATAAGGGCCGTCTTTGAGGCTCTTAGACATAGTTCGTGTCGATATTCCGGTCTTGTTGATCTATAACGTTCCTCAGAAGCTTTTTTAAATAATTTACTGTTTTTCTTGACGAACAATGCAGTCTCGTATATATAAAGGCAAGGTAATGTCAATATCCTAAGGGATTTAAAATGAGGTTTACAACTATCTGTTTGTTTTAAATTACACATCGATCTAATGCACCTCTTCTGAGCTTTAAAAACGTTATTTTTCTCACATGAATTTGCCCAAAAAATTACTCCGTATCGTAATGTGGAATCTACATAGCCATAATATGCAGCTATAACAGCTGCCTGACTTACTACTTTCTTAAGCTTGAATAGAGCAAAGGCGAAGCGACTTAATTTTTTTATGAGGATTGATGCATGTTCTTTCCAAGTCAGTTTAGAGTCAATAGTCAAACCTAGAAATTTTATATGTTCTACTTCTTCAATTTTGTTATCGTCAATTAATATATTTATGTCAGGAGTAGTTACTCTCTGTCTAAACTGCATAATTTTTGTCTTACTTAAATTTAATTTCAAATTATTATGGTCAAGCCAATTAATTGATTGTTGCAATGAGTCTTTGATGTCACATTCATAGTCACTATTTTTATTTTGTCTAACAATGATCGTACTGTCATCAGCAAAAAGAACCATAGGAAAACTGACATGTTTTGGGAAGTCGTTTATGTAAACCAAAAATAATGGCGGTCCCAATACGCTGCCCTGTGGTACGCCAAAAATGATTTCACGTTTTTCGGATACATATTTAAATTCCTTTTTTTCTTTTATAGAAATTCGTTTAATTTCCGTACACTGTGTTCTACTGTCCAGGTAAGATTGTATAAGGGAAAGTGCTTTTCCCCTTATTCCATGCGCATTAAGTTTCCGTAGGAGAGTATTATGATCAACTAAATCGAAAGCCTTCGTCATGTCCATAAATATAGCACTAATAGGAATTCTTTTATCGATATCTGTCATTATTATTTTCCTGGTAGACGATTCAGAGTCTTCCAAGACACATACCGACGCATACGCGAGACTGGCAGTGTTACTTTTAATGAACCAAGGGGCCATATTGTGCGACATAATGTTGAAGTAGACGAGAGAATACTGGCACTTTTTGAGGAAGACCCTACAAGAAGCATTAGAAATGTGGCATCACATCTTGATATTTCAATATGGAAAGTGTGGAAAGTACTTCGTCAAAACAAAAAGCATCCATTCCACTACACTCCGGTGCAAGGTACGTAATTTTAAACTAACTTTAAACCCGTGCAAGCTTTGTTTGACCTTACCTTTGTTTAGCAGGTAATGGGTATGGTATGGCGTCACTTCCAGGTAGTGAATCTATTAGCACGAACAGCGGGTCCTTTCTTGTGCAATTACTTATTGTCCAAGAGAAATTTAAAAGAGTTTTTTGTTTGTTGCCGGTCTTGAGGGTGGCGACTTTGAGAGACGAGTGGCTTTTTGTCGGTTTCTTTTACACACGGATGTGAATGATCCTGATTTTTTAAAAAGAATACTGTGGACGGATGAATCCAAATTTACCAAGGATGGGATCCTCAATTTACACAATTTGCACCACTGGACAACGAAAACGCAAAACCCACGTGTTAAAAGACAGAAATCTTCTCAAAGAAGGTTTAGTGTAAACGTTTGGGCAGGAGTGATTGGGAATCAGGTAATTGGACCGCATTACCTGCCTGATAATCTCAATGGCGAAGACTACCTGGAATTCCTACAAAATGACCTGCCCGAATTAGTAACCGATGTGCCCGTATTTAATGAACGTGTGCCCATTGTATTTCAAAATGACGGCTGTCCCGCGCATTGGCGATTGACTGTGAGGGAATATCTCGACAATGTGTTCCCCAATGCATGGATTGGACGCAATGGCCCTATTCCATGGCCGCCACGTTCCCCAGATCTAACTCCGTTAGACTTTTATGTCTGGGGACGTGCCAAAGAGTTGGTATATGCCACGGAGGTTCCAACTAGGGAGGTATTAGTCCAACGCATATAAGCGGCATTCAATACTATTAAAGAGGAAATACGACTTCGTACAACAACTGTTGAAATACGAAACAGGTGTCGGGCCTGCATTCGCAACAGAGGCCAACAATTTGAGCAAGATTTGTAACAATTATTAAATAAATGTTAAAAATGCAATTTTGTTTTTTTTATTTCAAGTGAATCCCATGAAAGATACAGATATGAGACACGAATTTACCTAACCATAAGAATGAGATAGCAGATTTATAGGTTTGACAGGTATCATTTAAGAGATTTTTTTTAAATCATAATTTTGAATATTAGCCTTAGGTGACTCGATTCACAATTCTAGCGAATTCACAAAGTTGTTAAAATACTTTTATGGCATGTGGCACATCATTAGAAAGAGGATACACTGGAGAATTAATGAGGGAGTTGAAAGATCCCGGTCGCTTTTGATTTTTTTTTTGTAGCCTTATAAACAGCTGTAACATGTACAGCTTTAATTTAAGTTTTACCTTTGCGAGTGAATTAAAAAAGAACTAGGTGACTAATATCACTAATTTTGTATTTAAAAGTATTCTTAAACAATACACATCGAAATAAAATTAAAATTCAGAGTCTACGCCTTATATTTTTTTTAAAATCTGTATTTGAATGTAAAATTTGGGTCTTTTTTTTGGAAAACAATAAAAAGTCGATAAAAAAATATCCACAGAGCATGAGGGGTGTTAAAGGGTCTGAAAGGCTAGCGGATGACTCCTTCAGTCGACCATTTCAATTTGGCACACGATGCACCAAACACCCTGTATATGTATCTGTGTAGGTATCAATTTTAGTATTTTGTATTTATTTATTTTTTACACCAACGACAGCCCCACTTTATGTCCAGGGAAATCACTGTCCATCCCATGGTTGCCTGGAAGAGATCGCAGAAAGCGATAAGGCCGCCCATTGTATATTTTGTAGTGTTTGATTTATTTTTTGTCATGTATTTCTGTGGTGTACAATAAAGTATATATAAATAAATAAAGGGGATTCCAAGTTAAGTTAGGTTAGGTAAAGGCTCAACGCCGCAAGGTTATTTAGGCACGTGACCTAATGGGAACTAGGGCTGCTATCTTTTTTTGTCAAGACACAATGATGCTATGGCCACATTGTCGTGCAAAGATTCGTGTCGCGTTTTCGTATTCATCGCGGTCGCATTGTTAAAAAACTTCGGTTAAAAGACGCGGAAAACAAATTATAGATTAATTTTCGCACGGTGTAAAAATGGACTACTTAGGTCACGAAGAAGCCTGGGTTATGTGCGGGATTAGGTCACACAGTACTATAAATATGTAATAGTGTTGTGGATAGTTTTTAAGGACTATCACCGCTCTAAAACTAAGTAGGTGCCCACCTACACAGGGGTAGTGATCACATTCACATTCGTGAATCTGATTTATTTTCATTCATTTGATTTTATCCTTCTGAATATTGGTATGGATGATCAACTCAGTGTTGTGGATAGTATTTAAGGACTAACGCCGCGCTATTTTCTCCGATACCTACATCTGGTACTTATTATATTCCAGATGAAATGGAAGTTCAGCCCGAAGTCGAGTAAGTTCCCAATTTGGATGCGGAAGAGCCCCAACTGGGTACTTCCACCTCAACTACACATGTCCCTGCTACAGATGCGGTACAGACGTGAAATCGGAACTGCCCGTTGAAGCAACGCTCCTGGATGATGGGATTCTGAATCTTTTGGAAACAACTTTAAAGGACAAAAAATATGGACCGGATATTAGAAGTGAATTATCTCTTCGCTAGGAACACATCGCAATAACAGGCTTGATAAACGATGCCAGAAAGGAGCTGCTAGAAAATCATCTTGTTCCAAAAAACTGCACAAAGATTGATGCGCGGAAGTTAGATCCAGAAATAAAGGCCGCTTTATCAGATGTGCTCACCGAAAAAGAGCGAGCACTGGAGAATAAACAAGTGCAGGTCGCAGGCAAGTATATCTTGTATTAGTGAAGGTCTCAATACATTTTTTCCTCGGATCACAAAGACCAGCAGTAATGAAATTTCTGATCGAAGCGGGTCGACTGATTCACAACACAACGAGTATTGACTCGTTGTGTTGTGAGTCAGTCGACCCGCTTCGATCAGAAATTTGAATAACTACGTCTTGTCATTGGACAAGACGTAGTTTTTGATGTTCTTCAATAAAAAGATATTAAATATCATTTGTTTAAGGCGAGGTATTCCCAATTTTCATCACTCTGATTCAATAATAAACAAAGAAATAGTGATTGCTTAAAGCAAACAAAAAATTATATTGTAGTTGACTATATGTAATTTGACTATTTGTGATTCAAAGCATGACATCGAAAACTTCACTGGATCAAAAAAAAAAATCGGAAGGGTAGGCTAATTTGATGATTTTTTGATGTTTCTCTTATTATTCCTGAAGTATACGATTGCATTCTTTCCAAAAAAAAAGAGAATAGTTAATAACATACAGAAGAATAATGTGTGATTACGTTTAGCTAAATATTTTAATTCTTTTAATAATAAAATATTATAATATATAATATAGCGGCTTGCTTACGTCGCTTCAGTCGCCCGCCAGGCCTTGACGAAGTACGACCTATGTCCGATTTCCTAGCGCACGGCTGTCTCGCTAATTTATAGAACTATTCTGTCATTTAATATAGTATAAGAAGTCATTTTGTTTTTTTTTTGTTTGTTTGGTTTTGTTAGTGAACAGTATGGTGAATAAAAATAAAAACAAGAAGTTTATCTAACATTTTGATTAAGTTCGTACTTTATCTTTATCTCCAAAATTTGTTCACTATGTCTGTAAGAAATCGCATTAAGAGAGCGCCGCTTATCTATATTTATCGTACCTACATATTATTATAAATTATAACAATTGAAGAGAGCCGCGCGCCGCGCCCGCCGCCACGCTTCCGCACCTGTGTGTTTTGTTATTTCTCGGTTTATTTACTCTCTTTTCTTTTCTACGGATATACCTACCTTTTTCTAGTAGGTATATTCATAGTATTATCTTATCAACATAAGTAATTAATTATGACCTACGATTTTTATACAAAGTTGATACGACAGAGAGGCTTTCCTTTAAACAGCATAAACTAGGTACCATTTTCAAGCTCTGTACCAAAAATCAATTAAATAGGAGCAGTAGTTTAGTCGCAAATGATTTTTTAAGTTTTTGCCCCGTTTGAACACGATGTATCTTTTCTAACAGCTGATTATGTCTATACGCATAGGTCATGCACCTTAAAACGATTTTGAGTATACCTACGATGCGTTGTTGCCGCTCTGACGCAAGTCACAAGTACAACCAAATATTTTCGCTAAAAAATGGCAATGCAAACAAGGAAGCAAAATAAATACACACACGTGCACTTTCACTGCGACAGTGACAATCATAGCAAAACATCCCGCGCGTAAAAGAAATAGAAATAGGTCATTGTTTTGCGTCTTAGATCCTAGCGATCGGTAAGTGGGGCGCCTAAAAAACTTGTTTTTCAGTTCGCCGGCGCTACCCTTTGGTGACGGAACCTCTTGCGCTGATTTTGTTTTGTCGAACTCGCGCGCTGACAATTGTAATTTTGTTTTTGTGATAGGACACTAAATCAATTTAAGACAGACAGTACTTCTTTTTTTATTGTGATAGGACACGTAACTTGGAATTATTATTATTTAGTGTTAGGTAGTGTTTTTTTTTTGTGATTGTTTTGTTAAACTTTGGTTGTGTGTGTAATTAAAGTGTTCCACAATGCCTCGTGTAACTTACACGGCGTCAGAATACACAGACATGATTTTAATTTACGGCGAATGCCGTGGAAACGCAGCTGAAGCTCTGCGAACATACCGAGAGAGGTATGGTGACAGACGCAATTGCCCTAGAAACGCCCGCACCATACAATTAGCAGTACAAAGAATACGGGACAATAAAAGTATAGTGCCACAACAAGAGGGAGTGCCACCGCGGCAAATACCTGCTGCTTGGGAAGAATAAATTTTAGACCATTTTTCCCGCAATCCGACAACGAGTCTCCACCGAGCGGCCCGGTGCTTAGCGATGGACAGTGATTTAATTAGAAAAATAAATAACAATATTCTCCGTCGGTATAATTTGTGCATTAATGTTAATGGAGGACACATCGAGAATTTAAAAATTTAAGTGTTTTTGTTGTTGTGCGCGTATTTCAAAAACTAACATAAAAGCCAGCGCTCGCGGAGGCGTAGGGCGCCGCCGCGCGCCGGCCGACCGCTTTGACACGAGAGAACACACGCCGTGCCGCGCTCGCGCGCGTGCGACGTTGCCAATTTGTTACCTAGGTATCTAAGGTCAGTTAAATTTATTTATAAAGGGTGTTTGCGTTTTACTCCGATTTGTAAGCTATTTAGTTTGTTTGAAAAAAAAAATCCTCATTTTTGGTGCTTCTTATTTTTGTACCGTATTGAATTAATACTAAGCACGTATAGTAATTTAATGCCCCTCTCTCATATCAACTCTGTATAAGTTTTTACACATTTTAGTTTACCTGCACATAATACATAGTAGAGTCATAACAGTAGGATAACTCGATAGTAAAAACATGTTTGTCATGCACAAATTTTTATTATTTCAGTGACAAATCAGTATAAAAAAGATATATCGATACCTAAATATGCAAACATTGTGAAATAAAAAGTAATCATATCATAAAAACTTGACATCCTTTTTTTTTTCACTTCACTGTCCAACATAGGGCTAATTATACTATTAATACATATTAGTCTCATTTATGGGTTTTAAATGTTGTAAAGTAGTTATTTAATTAAAAACATAGATTACCTTTGATTATTTACTCAATACTACGAAAAGCACATACGGATTTATAATTAATAATAATTTTGTTTTTTTATTTTAATTTTTTATTATAAATATTATAAGTAATTACATGTTGTTTTTTTTCCTAACTCAACCATAAACATCATACTAACCAAAATAACATTTATCGTCATAGCTTTTGCCATTTGCTAAGAGAAATACTTTTTTTTGCAAGAGTTTGTCTAACTAGTTAAGTACGATCAAAATCATACAGCTTAATCTGATAAGAAACTAAAATGTTGAATAATTTAATCAAATATGACTTAGATCATTTTGCATTCACAATATCTATTTAAAATAATTTATTACATAGAAATGTCTTAGGTTTTCGCGGTTAAAGAATCAACTCTCGTATTTTGTTATTTTTTAAACAAATTAATTAAATAAGTTGACCTTCTGCCTACACGACACGCTTCTTTGTACTGTGACATATCGCTCAGCTTTGAGTTCATATAAGTTCACGCGGACGACGTTTCGGCATGGCTCGCGCGTGTAGGTTGGTAGCGTTAAATGCCTACTTCGCTTGGTCTACCCGCCCTAACACAGAAATCGAACATTTCTTATTTTGCGAACAGCTGACCGATACTATCAGAGCTGCAAAAGCCAGCGTAGCGCGTGGCGTTACGCAGCTCCGATAGGCGTGTGTTTACATATCGCTGTAAATAGCGCATATTGGCTTTGTTCGCGTGGCAGGGAAAATTGAAACAATCTTTCAGGACTAATTGTACGTGATCCGTGAGTGAGGCGATCGCGGCTGTCGTATCCGCGATAGAGTCAAAGTAGTCAAGGATGGACTCTAGTCGGAGGCTAACGTGGTGGATTTCAGGCATTAGCTTACTTTCTTCCAGTCTGTCAGGATGGTGGTCTGAAGAAAGTTCGTCGAGCGCTAACATCCATAGATGGAATCCAACCGTAGGTTGATATTCTGAAGAAGCGCTATGTCAAGTACGTCAGGGTTGTAGTTGGGGTCATGGGAAAAGTGAATGGGAGTCATCGGGCGATGACATCGAAATCAAGGATGGGGCAGAGGTCGAACAGGTGTTTGCCTCTGGTGGAGATCACCCGCTATCATAGTGGACGTCACTCAGGCCAAGTAGGACCAAGATTTCGTCAGAGAGGGGGTGCCTAGTTTGCAGATAGACATTGCTAGTCGAGAGAGAGGGGGCGGGTCCATTGGGATACAGTACAGGGACGTTTTATAGTAAATTAGGGTGCCGCTCTTGTAGCATCTAGTCATTGCGAACTATGCGATAGTTGACAATTGACGGGTTTTGATGACTGGGTTTTAGAAAGTATTCCTGCAAGAAGAGAATGTCCACTTGGTGGTCGTGGAAAAACGCAGCAAATTCATTCCGTTGTCCTTGAATGCCATTGGCATTAAAGGAGCCTAACTTGAGGGATCGGGGTTTGATGCGCGCTTGGATTCCTTTATCGATTATTGGGTGGGTTTTGCAAAGGATTCGAGGGCTTGCGAAATCTCGTGATACACATGGAAGATTTTTTGGATCTGGGAGAGATCGCAGGAATTCCTGGCAGCAACGAGTTCGTAGGCTATTTTCCTAGCACGGAGGGTGAAAAAGATGGAGAAGGTCCCAGAGATCACGCTGAATGGATCTACTTGATTTTGACCGACCACTGGAGTGGTTGATGCGAGTTGGAGTGGTTGAGCGATAGGACGCGCCACTACGATAGTGGTAACGGCCTTAAGAGTGGGCGCGGGTTTCGAGGGTTGGACGGATATGGGCGCGGAGACGTGGATACGGGGATCCTTCAATGCTCGGATGGGTGGCAAAGTGGGCCTCTGTTGACCCATAGCAGGGAAAGCCTGTTGGTGATTTAGATAGGTCCAAGGACTAGGCCTTTGAGGGCTTAGTCGCTGTGGAAAGTGGGAGAGGCTGGGTAAATGAAATGAACCCATATGATGGGTATTCTCGTTGCTGACGGGCGTCTGCATGCTTTGCCAGTTTTGAGGAAGACGATTTGGGGGCCTTGAAGTAGCCACGGTAGTTAGCTGGGTGTCCCAACTCACCACATAGCACGCAGCTAGGTGGTTCGGTGCAGAGATTGCGATTCTTTTGACGGGGGCACTCGAAAGTGTCGTGCTCACCCAGGCACTTGACGCACCTGGGCTTAGCATGGCAGTTCTTATGCGCATGCCTGAAGGGTTGGCAACAGTGGCATTAGCCAACGATGCCGTTCTTTCTGGGCTTCTCGATTACGAGGCCCATGAGTCATGCTTCCCCACCTCTGGCCGGTGCATTCGGTGGACCTCCCGAACCGGGGCGTTTTAGGCCTCTAGGTTGGCCTTAATGTTGGAGGTGGGGATCTCTTTGGGGATCCTACGGATCACCACTCGGGTCTGACGGTCCTCAGAGAGTGAGTAGATGTGGAAGGACACACCTCTCGCTCTGAGGATCTTGGTAAGTTCCCTGTAGTCGCGAGACGTAGGGACTGTGAATTTAATACCCTGTTGGGTGGAAAGGGCTTTGGTGAAGGTGATCCTGAAATTGTGACACCATTTGGACCTTCTGTCCTCTTCCCTTTGTCCTGAATGAACAAGAGAGGGGGAGATGGTACCTTCTTGGGGGCAGAAGTGGACAGGGGGTGGGAGGGGAGGATGAAGCAGTTGACGTCGATGGGGTGGGGGGGCGACTGAGGGAGCCACGGGGGCTGAGGAGGATGGAGTAGAGGGGGTGGGGGTAGAAGGAGAAGGGATAGGGACTAGGTAGCCTTTATCCGTCCCCCTTTCGTCGCCTGCAAGGAGGTGCATTTCCTTTTCTTACCGGACACGGGCGTCAAGCCGTCGTCCTTGGAGCACTTTTCTTTTGATTGAGCCGGAGCACTCTTCTCTAACCCATCTTGGGTTAGAGAAGAAGAGTGCTCCGGCTCAATATCTGACTGGGGAATTATTCTAAGTTCATATGGTCCTTATATACTAGTCGTCGGAGAATCTTAACACTGCGATCTAATAGTAGTACAACGCCGTCTATCGAGGCATCGAGAACTAATTTACCAAACTTTGTGCCTAGGGTATTTTCAACTTAGTCGACACAGTGCGAACAAGGCCATACACTAATAACGTTCAACAAAGCCAGAAGAAAGGCCCGAGATGTTTCAACTGCAACCGTTATGGTCACAAGTAAAAATTGCAGGTTCAAAAAAAAATTAAAGGGCACAAAATAATAAAAATTCTGGATATGGAGCAGTGTTCTCCGCAACAACAAGCAGCAGTAGCAATAGCAGAATGATGACGGGTGGTACACCGATTCTAGAGCATCTACATATTGTAGATTAATTAATCCTATAATATCTTTTTTGGTATTTATCCTTTTCTAATCATCACATATTATTTATTACTCCAACCAAGTAATATTTGGGTTGAGATTGATTAACGTCTGTAAAAGCTGTGAGATCAGAAGACGTTATTCCCGGAACTAACAACCAGAATTTCAGTAACCCCCAGTTCCGGCGAAGTCTACGCTACATCGGTTCGGGATTGTGATTCAGATAATTTCTTTAATTATTAATATTACGAGTATTTCATTTAATTTAAACCTGTAGATTTCTAATGCTCGTCAGTGTTAGTTAGCCTGTTCCTGGTTAAGTCAGTACCACGAGCACGGTTTAGAGCTTAGAGCCGCGGGTGTTTTAGACACATAACATAACATCACGCCTGTAATCCTGTAATCCTGGACGGATTAGGCAGAGGTATACCTGTAGTACACCCACATTTCACCAGTTATGTTTAAGTCCCATATAATAGGGGGCGAGCCTATTGCCATCAACCGGGCACAAATCTAGACTCCGAGCTGCTACTGAGAAATTCCTAATGGAAAAACCCAATAACAATTTGCCCGACCTGGGAATCGAACTCAGGACCTCATGCTCAGCAGTAGTCCTTGCGACCTCTAGACCAACGAGGCAGTCGGTTTATTTAGGATTACATATATCCCCATATTTCTAGCGTATTCGTGAAAACTGGATAAAACCATTTAGGTATAATACGTTTTAAACTTTTAGCACGCGCGCTCAAGTTGTGAATCTGGTACGTGTAACAAAATTTTCACTTAAATAATCCGCACTGGCATGAGGAGTCTTTATACCACATGCATTGTTTTAATAACCTAAGCGTGATTTACGTGAATCAACACTTTTTTCTTCCAGTTAATCTTTGTGCTATGCTATGTATCATGAACCGGGCTCATGTCTTTGTAAATGAACTTGTCCAAAGAAGTTATAATAATAATAATAATAAATTTATTTCATAAAAAGGAGATTTAAGTTGTATCATCAGTAACACGTGTGATACAAGTAATAAAATTTATTTTAGTTTGTCCATAGTTACTTCGGTGACTTCCTTGATCTATCTTCAAATTTCAGGTAGTAAATTATCAAGATTTATATTAAATTTCCCGCTTTGAACTGAATAGAAGCAGTAAAACCGACACACAGCCGTTAACCAGTAAGTAGCCGTAAACGGTTTCATAATGTCCGGATCACGAGCCAGCCCGTAAACAATCCGGTAGTGCCACGATAACAACCATAGATGAACTACATGTTCGCTGAAATAGGCTGATGTCAGTGGTCAATATTTTCTGGTACAGTGAGTGGCCGCGTATATCTTGACCTATGAATGTATTAGTGCGACTTATTGTCATGGGTCTAACTATTCTAGTTATAGGTCTTTTATAAGCTGGGTCGTACGACTTTGGTGGATGATCGCCTTAAATTATTGAAAATCTGCGCGTTATAAGAAATAGCTATTAAGCTTGGTTGTTGATTCAGTTAAATTGTGTTTGTGCGGAGTTTTTTTCCGTCGTTTATATTTTAATACGTTTCGTGCACGTAATGGCGTGAGGGGTACAGGGGGTGAGGTAGGGGGGAGGTAATAAAGTTTGTTTGTTATCATCTTTCTAAAAAAAAGGAGGTAAGGAGGTGTGTGCTCCAGCCAACAGCGTGCAGCGTTTGATTGAATCATCATTGTGACGGACCAATTTGCTGTACATACTTAATTTTTTTGTTAAAATTAGATTTTATTTTGAGTTTCTCTAATCTGTCGCAGGTGAAATATGTAAGTAATTGGATTGGCGAAAAAGTTTGGCTTGTTTATAGCGTCCTATTTAACAATCAAACCTGTTTGACAGTCTCTTTCTAAAATTGATGTACCTATGATATACATGCCCAGGTACTGTACCTATACAAATACATGCAAATCTCCAAACAAAGTAGTCCTACACAAGTAGTAGTACATCTTCCAGTCGGTGTGACGTTCCTACGTTCAAGTTAATTAGCACACACTAGCAGCCACAGGGCTTCCTAACATGTTGCAACTCATTAACTTCACGGAAAATACTCCGACTCCCACTCTACATGTTTTAATTGCACTCTCCTTATAAGATTTCATTTTAAATTTGTATTCAATCACGACTCACGAGGTAGTTACACGTGAGATGTCAATAACTCAAGATTGTGATGTACCTTACGAGTTAATGGCCGATAGCGTCGACAGACACCTGTGGCTATATATTGTTAGGTGGCCGGGTAAAAAGTCCGATGTAGAAAGCGGCAGTTCTTGGATAGCAGCCATATTTGGATTTGTTGTCCGTGTGTACCTGAATCGGTACTGTAAAAAATAAATTACTTCTTAGCGTTTCGATGGCTAGTAAAAACAACCAACTTCCAAAAACACGTTTTTTATTTTTCGCTTTTTAATGGGCCAGTTTGTAATTTATCTAAGTACAATAGACTAATGTCAAGTGCTCATGACCTTTTACAAAATATTGCTTTTCCCGAAGCAAGTACGTTAATTATTGAGGATTTCTCCTGGTAAGAACTGCCACTCACTATATGCATTGTGAATTACATAAATTACTTAGCAACCATATTAAACTCAAACTCAAAGAATTTATTTCAATTAAACCATTTACAGGCACTTTTGAACTTTCAAAGAGTCGGTCAGTTAGAAATACGAAGCTAGTTGCCCATTCCTAAGCGTAGTAGGTACCTATGGAGAAGACCGGGCAAGAAACTCCATGGACACTTTTTTAAATTATATTGTTACATAAAGATTAGTATAGATAATGTTGAATTTATATGTAAATGTGAGGATGACGTAAATAAAAACGCGTCCATAGTAGCAAAATAAACTAAAAAAAAAAGCAATTTTAAAATAAAATAATTCAAAAATTAGACGAGGCAGCCAAGAGGTGAGCAGTCCCAACTGATGGCGTACGTTCACGAACATGATGCATGGATCAGCACCATTAAGCTCGACCATTTTGAGGGGAGCTAAATGATCCAACACACGCGCCACCATCAGCGAGACATCTGAGTGAGCATGACATACTCTCAGCCACCAGGGACCATTCAAGTCAATGAAAGACATATTAACCGGCAAATTGTAGCTCTATTATACATAGTACTCACATCAGTACTATACAATTATATAATACAAAGTAGATTGAATTTATACAATGCAAAAATAGTCTTACAATTTCTAGCAGCTCCAACAGTAAAAGTACCTAATCGAATTAAAGTACCCAATCGAATCGCAACCCGTTAAATACTTATTATTATGTAGTTCCGGTGACTATCTGTGGTATCGAAGCAAATGCACGAGTTACTAGAAAGGTATCCAAATCACTATAGGTTTGCCTATAAAATTTGAAGATCCCTCCGCTTTACAAGGGGTCAGATTCTAACTTGATGACAGTGGGACCACCTCGGGAGCATAACCTTTTAAACAAAAAAAAAAATCAAAATAGGTCCACAATTGACGGAAAAATCTGTGAACATACACAAAAAAAAACATACATGCAGACGAACATTATATAAGCTCCTCCTTTTTGGAAGTCAGTTAATTACAGTAAGAGTTGAGGTCCTCACGTGTACAAGTGACGGGTGACTATAATAAATGACTAATCACAATATACTTCATCAAGATAATTATCTTAAAAATAAGCGGGAATAGACTTACATTCAATAAATAGGAGATTAAAGAATGACTTGCGACATACCCACGCACGAGTCTTTTCTCAAGTAAAACTCCACTCAAAACCGATTTCCCACAAAATTACCCACCCAACACTTGTAATACCGACTGCATAGCGATGTGCGTCAAAATGGCAGTCGTATGACGTCACTCCAGCTGTCCGACATCCGGGACACTCGCACTCGCCGCCAATAGAGTGGGCGTGTCACCAGTGTCGGCGTGTCGCGACGGCGTGACGGCAGTGTCGGCAGTGTCGTGCTGATTGCGACACCGCGCACGGTCAGACGTGTCGTTATTGTGAGAAGTAAGGAGTAAGAACTGATCGGTTGTAGAACGTTGAGTAAGTCGTTTGGGAAAGCCAAGTGTGGTAATAATGTTCTTTCTTTATTTTATACATCAGTTTATATTTCATTTAAACTTATTGAGTGTGTTATTTATGTCATTACTTACCTAATATTTTCATTAAAGGAGTATTTCTCGAATATGAAAGTGTGTTTAATCAAGATCGCAGTTCCTCGGAATCATCCCACCATACCATACTTACAGGATTACTCTTTATTGCACTCTTTATGAATTAAATACAAACTTAGTTCACCCAAGTAGCATTTAGTTCTCTTAAATTGT
The DNA here is from genome assembly GCA_905333075.3 of Atethmia centrago. NCBI lineage: Eukaryota > Metazoa > Arthropoda > Insecta > Lepidoptera > Noctuidae > Atethmia > Atethmia centrago. The sequence goes on from HG995391.1 coordinate 21,412,573, forward strand.
TCACATCTAGTATAACAGTGATCTTCAAACATTTGTAAACTCTTATACAGTTCACAGTTGATTCTTTAGCAGTATTGTGAAAAAAATACTTTAGTCTGTATAATGCATGTAAAGGAATGTAAAATTGACCTATTTAATAACTACTGGTAGTGTATACTATACTGCTTTCATGGCAGAAGTATATGAACATTTTAGGAGAAAAATAAGGCAATTGCTATTTAAAGGGCACAAGTTGTGACCTCTAAATACAATATGTAACAAAAACCCTGTTGTTCCTTCTACCTACGTTTTAAGAATCTGTTTACTAAGCGATAAAGCAAGTCATTTATAAAAAACTGTTCAATAAAAACAATTAAAATAAATATTTAATTATTAATATTTGTAATGTTTAATTGATTTGTTACCTCTGCAATTCTGCATGAAGCGATGACGCGAAACTAGAAATAGATAGAACGTTCCCGCCCTCTCTTTGATCGGTGCCGCCGCGCCGGTATACCGCCGCGCTTAACTACCTATTTTTCTACACAAGTTCGTGACCTTGTCAGCTGTTGTTTATCAGTATCACTTTAACGAATTAATCTTTGAAAATCTTGGTTTACACTATTTTTAAGCACAATTGATAATTGTTAAAACTACATTTAACACTTCACTACGTTAAAAAAAACAAATTCGCCGCGTCTGTCACATAAAACCTGATGTACCTATTTACATTATAATGCATTAATTTATTATGATATCTACTTGACGGCCACGGAGTTGCTGTTCGATATGACTACCTTGTACCTCTACACTTCTTGGCTCATAATCGGAGGGAAGTAGTGATTGGACGCGACAATAGTGAAATAGGTGCTGGCCATCTTCTTTGAGTACTCTCCTAACGCGCATGTGGTTTACTCCGAGTTCGTGTCCCAGTGAGCGTGTACTTCGCGTTGGATCGTGCTCAAACAAGTCCAAGACTTCTGTCTCGAGTCCCCTCGGTCTGCCTGCGTCAGCTCGAAATTGGTCTCGCCCGTGCACATTGCCGGTATTGTACGTACGTATGTGCAAACGTTGGAATGCCATCGCCGACGGTAATGGTAGACTCGCAAAACGTTCTTGGTAAAGTCTGCGTGCTTCTGCATAATTGCAGTCACATTTCCGAAGACACATCAACATATTAAAATATTCTACCTTAGAATAATGGTCAACGTTTACGTAAACAAAACACTAGTCACTCACTACGTAGCTCAACAATAACATCCATTCGGAAGTAAGCTGCGCGGGAGACTAAGGAAGTGATTTGCAGGCAGACGGGTGGCGGGGCGGCGGGGTAGGTAGGCACGTGGTACCGACCTGGGGCACGTGCGCGGCGGCAGTTTTTGTCGCATCAACGAAAGCCGCCGAGCTCGTAGGCTATTTAGCGAAATAAAGATGTACTTGTAAAATCTCTAAACATTTTTTTGAATGTGTCGATTTTAATAGTTATTTGATTTTGACCTCTCGACTAGCCAATGCTTAATTTTTTTTAAATTATAATTTCATCAATGTTCTGCTTATAGGTAAATGTATACGTTCCTAAAAGGAACAACAGGGTTTTTGTTACATATTGTAGAGTTGCGTTACTGGAATTTTAACAGAGCATAAATGTGAACGTCTATAAAGGCAAAAGCTTTTATATGTAACATACGAGTAATTCTGATTGTCATCATGCTCATTGCTGTAAGTACCTTGTTAATCTTTTATTGTTTTAATCAAGCGATTAATTAGTTCACGTGGACGCTTAAGATATATTATGCGTATCTTATAAATGTCTAGTAACACTAACAACTATTTATTTTGACGTGAAATGTTTTTTTTTTATCACACTGAAAGGTCAGTAAAATAAATAAAATTACAAAAAAAAACTACTAAGTGAAAAATAAATTTAATTTTGGAATAATGTCTTTGTTTTTGTATTTTCGTGTTTTCCACCGACTTCTGAAATTAAAGTTATTTTTCACTTAGTAGTTTTTTTTTGTAATTTTATTTATTTTACTGACCTTTCGGTGTGATTAAAAAAAAACATTTCACGTCAAAATAAATAGTTGTTAGTGTTACTAGACATTTATAAGATTATTTTTTTTTTTAGTTGGTTGTGTTTTTTGTAAAAAAGTTTTAATTTTTCATTTTTAAGTTGTAGTAGTTTTTAAACCGGGGTAGGTTTAAAAACTACTACAACTCGAATACCACTACCTGCTATGTAAATTACAGTGACAGGAAGTTATTTTTTTTTTTTTTTTTAATGTTATGATATCATTTATTTACATAACCAAATTACAAGATGATTATTAACATTAACTAAATTAAATTAAAACTAAGTTAGGCTTAAAAAAGGCCCTCGGGGCATTGTACCGAGGATGCTGGCGGCATTTCCTCGCTGAATTGCAATGCTGATGCGTTGCGCGAGAAAGCCGCCAGCGTGAGCCGACTGGCATTGTCAGAGATGATGGCAAAAGACCTGATGGTGTGTCTTTGGTCCCGTGGAGTTTGGGACGGATGCTTGTGTGGGACGCTACCTGTGTAGACACACTGGCACCGTCCCACCTCCAACGGACTACTTCTAAAGCGGGTGCAGCGGCAGAAAATGCCGAAAATCTGAAAGTTATTAAATATGGAGGCCTTGGCAGAGAGTACAACTTTGTGCCCTTTGGCGTCGAGACCCTCGGTCCGTGGGGTCCCAGTGCGCATAAGTTATTTGCGGAAATCGCGAAACGTCTAGTTGATGTAACTGGTGACCGAAAAGCTGGAAGTTATTATAACATCATCTAAATGGACTAAGTGGGAAAAATACGTATTACTGAAGCTAACTCAAAAACTACCCAAGCAAAGTTAATAAAAAGTTAAATTTAAAATTTAAAAATCCCCGACACTAACAAAAACTTCTAAAAAGTAACAAAATAATACGTATCGGGCCCTTTCAGTTTAATATAAATTTAGGTAATAGTTTGAGCCAAGCGTCGTCGAGTCGCGGGACGGCTAATGATTGACAGCTGTCAGTGTTTAAGTTAGTACCAAAATCCGCCATGTCTACACGATTTTTGTTCGCCATCTTTATTAAATGAAAAATATAAATCTGGATCTCGACCCGAAAATCTGTTTTCATCCATCCTGTACTCCCAACAATTAAAAAGTGGTCATTCGAACCGGATTACAGACACTATGATCAGGAGCCCGAAGAGTAGTATTGTGAGTACGATGAACGCCAAGAAGAGCGCAGAACTTTCTAGATTAGCGAATAAAGTTCTAGAACAAAAATATGCACCGAAAAGTGAGCCTCCAGCAGGCTTAGCATGACACTCTCTATTTCTTCGAAGAATAGACACGGCTCTTTCTATACAAAATGACTTTTCGTTTCTTAGTTTTTGAAATCTCACCGTAGAAATCCTTCTACAATCTGTCATGTTGTCTTTCGTTTCTAACGATCTTTGTCTAGGTCCTTTTTTATGTAGAAAGATTTCTACGGTGGGATGTCAAAAAAGGAGAAACGAAATGTCACTTTGCATGGAAAGAGCCGTGTTTATTCTTCGAAGAAATAGAGAGTGTCATGCTAAGCCTGCATGTGCTACTGCTTCCTTGCAATAAAATGACGACAAGATGGAAAAACAGCCCGAATAGAAGCCTAGAATTTTCGAGCACGTGCTCCGGTCAAGATCATCTAGGTCGCAATCGGTCGCCTCTTTAGTGATGGTGAGGAAGAAAAGACTTGAACTTGAGGCCGCAGAAGCGAAGGCTTGCTTACAAATGGATTTTATTGACAAAAAAATAGCCGTAGACTTGGCAGAACTAGAGGAAAAGCGATACAGTCCGATGATGGAGAAACGAGAAGTACAAACTCAACAAGAAGTGGAGAACTGGCTGGAACGCAGTCAGAACGATATGGAAGTATATGGAACGCTCACGAGCATGGTGGTGACTGGTCGTCTTGTTGATCATGGTTTTAATTGTTATTACTAATTGTTTATTTATTTTACTTCAATGGTACTAGTTTTGATAAACTAGTACCATCGAAGTGAGAAATGATTTTTTCACTTCGAGTTACAGCAATAGTCTTATGTAAACGGGCACGCTCTTTATGCCTGGAGGCTTTATTTAGGTATTAAGTTCTATTTACATTTTTATTTTGTAATTTTTATCTGCTTGAATACAGTTTTCATTGTTTTGTTGGTATATTGGCGTGTGCTAGCTAACATATGGCAAGTAATTTAATTTAATGTTTTGTGTTTCGTAATATTAATTACTTAGCATACGATTTGTATATAATCAAGTTTATATAACTAAATAGACAGGTGTGCTGCTGGGGAGTTTGTTCCGCCACTTCTTCTTCCCAGTTAAAGCACTAGGAAGTGGTGAAGGGCGGGCATTTTTGGGGTTTTTGGTGCTGATTCTCAGCCTAGTTTGAGTGAATGACGTTTGATTTTGATTTGATTTTGGTGAACAACAATTGGACGAACCGTGCCAACCTCTGCACCGTCAGCTATCAACCGCAGGGTCCACGGGACACGCGGGAAGGTACTTATGGGTCACCGAGGCCCCCGCAACACAGGCAACAAGAAGGAATACGGGTGGGTTTTAGTCAGTAAGAGTCTGACACACCCTCCCGCTCCGCCCAGAGCGGGAGAAGTTATTTGAAAAAAAAAAAAGGGTCCACGGGACAACGGAGGAAACTCTTCACATGTTGGCTAGCGCAGTTAACAAACTAACAGTTACTTCAACACACAATGTGCCAAACTTACTGAGCCGCTTAAGTACACCAAGAGACCTTCCAGTGTTTTCTGGTGACCCAATGGAGTGCCTCCAGTTCAAGCAGGGATTTGAGGAGTCCACAGAGGTATGCGGATTTACTCCTAAAGAAAATTTATGGCGATTGAGAAAGTGTCTTCGTGATAAGCAAAGCATACAGTGTCAGCTCTGCTAACAAGTGCCATCTCAACGGAAACTATTTTGGCTACTTTAGAGCTACGATTTGGAATCCCAGATACCATAATCACACAAGACCTTCAAAATTTACAACCAAGTCACAAGAATATCACAAAGATATAGTTGTATTCTGTAAAAATAAAAAAATATGTTGCTGCAGTACATTCTGTGGGGCGACAAGTATTGCGTCGCTGATACTATCAAAGCTTTCGACAGTTCTAAAATCCAGATGGTCTGATGTATCAAAGAAAGTAAGAAATCACGCTTGGAACTATTATCAGATTTCTTAAATTAAGAGGCAGTGAAAGCAAGCACTACAGCAAGTATAGGTCTATTTCCACGCAGTAATAATGTGCAACATCAACAGAAAAATCCACATAAAGAAAATAGTAACCATAGCCTACATACTGTTTTGTTACAATCTTAAGAAAAAGTTAAGTGCCTATTTTGTCACGCTGCGATCCATAAGTTGACAGAATGAATCAATTTAAAAAGGCACTGCGTAAGGAACGTTGGCGGCATGTGAAACGTCAGGGCGTGTGCTATAGATGCTTAGTTCCGCGACACAATAGAGAAACATGTTCCGCGCTCGTTTGCGATAAGGATGGCTATGGCGGTGCGCATCATCGGTTACTACATTATGTAGTAAACAATCGTCGCGAGAATGATATTACGGAGGAACACAACACCACACAGGAGAATGAAACTGAGATAAAAATTAACGCAAGTGATAATCAAGTGTTGTTAAAAGTAATTTCTGGGAACATTCATGGACCTTATGGAACAATAAGTGCAACCGCTCTGCTCGATGATGGGTCTACAGTATCACTGATAAGCAATGATCTCGCGTTGCGCACCGACCTACGCGGACGGCCGGAGTGCTTACGTGTGCGTGGTGCGTGGATAGGTAATCAACTAGTGTGCGAATCTACTATAATGAATGTCTGATGTAATATCTGATGTAAATAATGAGAATGCCCATGATATATCTGTACGTAGTGTAACTAAATTGAATTTGCCTAAAAAAAACTTAGCTATTGTTCATTGTAATAGTTATCTACATTATTTTTTTAAAGTTAAAAGACAAATTGCAATGTAATATAAATTGCCAGCCTGATATTTTAATAGAACAAGATAACTATCACCTTTTGTTGCCTGTAAAAGTTTAATTAGGAAAACCAAATGAACCGTCCGCTTCACTCACACCCCTGGGCTGGTGCATACACCAAACACACTCTTGGCTCCACTCCCACCACCCTGGCTACAGGTTTCATCTCTGGAAGCAGTGATGGTGATGCTAATGCTGACATGGCTGTTCGCAAACTGAGGGACATGAGCCTAGGCATAGCCTGAGCATGGCCATGAGGAGGCTCGTCATTACTTTGCTATTGATTCTCTAGGAGTGATGGTTAAGGCTCGCCAGAATATCAATGATGTGCGAGCACTGACCCACTTACAGCAGACAGCAGTCCTGGTCAATGGTCAGTGGCAGGTAGGATTACCATGGAAGGAGAAAAACTGCAAAATGCCTGACAGCTACCCTTCAGCTCTGAAAAGGTTAAAAGGAGTCAAGAAGAAGATGTCTTCAAATACTGAATATTCTCAGAGGTATGTAGAACGTGTTAATCATTTATTTGTTAATGAATTTGCTAGAGTGATAGATGAAGGCAAGTCTCCCGGGAAAATTTGGTACCTGCCTCATTTTGGGGTAGATAACCCATACAAAAGAAAGATGTGTTTGGTTTTTGATGCAGCCGCTAAAGCAGGAGGTATGAGTCTTAACCGCTCGGCTCCTAACCGGTGCCGACTGAACTGACTATTTACTTAAGGGCCTCGATCTACTCGCGGCACTGTTTGGCGTTATGGTTCGATTTATAGAGAACCGGATTGCTGTGGCCGGGGGACATTAAGGATATGTTCCTTAAAGTAAAAATCAGACCTGAGGATCAGGATGCCCTAAGGTTTTTATGGAGAAGCCATCCCGATCAACAGTTATAGAAACATGTAATGACTTCATTGATATTTGGTGCACATTGTTCACCATTCATCGCACAGTTAGTAAAAAATAAGAATGCACTTAGGTTTGCATTGTCAATGCCGGCAGCTGTCACTGCTGTCTGTGAGCAGCACTATATGGATGATTATATAGACAGTCTGCCGGATGAAGAAAATGCTATCAAAATGGCGAGAAATATTAGTAAAACCCACAAACTGGGCAATTTCCATAATTATAACTGGACGAGCAACAGCGTCACCGTGCTGGAAAGCATACCGAGGAAGCTCCGGGATCTGTTGCCGCTGTAGGATACAAGTTAGATCAGTGCGTTGATCCCATAGGTTTACAGCAGAACGTCAGTGAATGTACACTTGGTTTTTCAACTGCAACCCAATGGATCGTGCCGAGCTGCCGCTAAAGCAGACGCAGTTGGATTCCTTCTCTGAAGGTATCGTCGTGTTAGGTAAAAATAAAATAATTGATAAAAATAGTAAAATATTCACCTTATCTCCAATCCTGGACGGACGAGAATGGTCTTCTTCACGTTGGTGGTCGCATCGATGCTGCATTGAACATTCCAGATGAAACAAAAAGGCCCATTATCCTAGACGAAGGCACCAGGTTACTCGTCTGTTGGCGAAGCATTATCACGTTAAGTGTGCGCACAGTAATCAGGAAACTGTAGTGAATAACTAGAAAGAAAAATACTGGATTATTAGATTACGTCCTACGGTAAAGTTTATTGCTTCTAGGTGCATGCTTTGTAAGAAGGCTACGCCTAAAATACCGGTAATGGGCAACTTACCTGTAGCTCGGATGGCGCATCACTGCAGGCCGTTTACGCATTGCAGCTTAGACTTATTTGGACCTATGGAGGTTACAGAGGCCAAGCGACGCATGAAGCGGTATGGCGTACTTTTCACTTGCTTGACGGTAAGAGCGATCCACTTAGAGATCGTACATTCTTTAACTTCTGACTCATTAATCATAGCGCTCAGGCGGATGGCAGTGTGACGTGGTGGGCCGCAGCAGCTGTACTCTGATAACGGGACTAATCTCCGAGGTACAGATGCTGAATTAAAGAAAGCTATAAAGGACTGATCAATATATTTGTCATTTATTTAAAAAAGAACCTACGCCTCACTTTTTCGTGTATTTGTAGATGCATTATATACATATTTTATATATAGCCTATGTCACTCTCACAATGAATACAAATCCAACGACACCTCTTATTTTAAAATCCATCAAGCCGTTTAGGCTACAGAGCGTGCCAAAAAAATCGACATACATACATACATACTCTTGAAAAACATTACCCTCTTTCTGGGGCAGTCGGGTAAAATTAGATAACATTACAGAAACAAGGATAAAATTACAAAATTAGATAAAATTGTAATAAAATGATTAAAAACAAAATACAATTTAATTGATTTACTCCAAAAAATTGTATTGGGAGTGGCAATGGACTCTAGTATTTAATAACGATGTTCAGGAATATCAGTTCAGTACTCGCGAAGACATCTGAGGATTCCTCGTGTAGCAGAATGTTGTTAATATGGGTGATGGGTGGGTACAATGGTCTTATGGGTTAATCGGTCTTAAGGGTTATGGTACTGATGTACTGAGGTATTGAGAATAGAGAATGTTGACGAGGACGAAGTATATGTCTTGGGATATTAAAGGAGATGTGCAGTAACGAGGAATTGGAGTGTGTACCACGAATAAGGCGTACGAAATATTTTACAAGACTAAGATTTTTCCTCACTTCTAAAATTTGGTACCCCACCATACCTAGCACAAATGGTGTTGTTTATTTATACGGGTAATATCCATAAAGTTTTAAGTAGAGGTAGCGGACAAAATATCACCAGGTCCGCCATGGATCGGCTTGGGAAGATATGGAGAAACAGAAACATCACAAAGGCCATTAAAATGCAACTTGTTAGGGCACTAGTGCTTCTCATATTTCTTTATGGTGCCGAAACGTGGACTTTAGGAGAAAGTGAGAGAATGAAAATCGAGTGTTGGAGACGAATGCTTGGCATAGCCTGGACACAGTTCCGAACCAACGTCTCAATCCTCGAAGAACTGGATATAAAACAGCGTCTTTCTTCCATAGTTCAAGGTCGCATTCTCACTTTCTTTGGACATATCGTCGAAAGGACACGTCTCTGAAGTGACTCCTGAAGTAATTGAGGGCACGAGGGCGCGCGGTAGATCACCAATGCGCTGGACTGAACAAGTCAAAACTGGACTAAAAGGTCCACTCCACGAATGCACGAGGCAATCAATAGTACGAGAGGAATGGCCATGAATTATGAAGCTTGCCACCACCCCTGTCATGACGACCACAACCACTCTGTCAAGAGTGTGATGACTCGACACATACGGTGGAGGTCTGCCTGGCAGAGAAGGCAGAGCACCACCGTTTCCTTGTGGAGGCGATTGGCGGCAGAGATCTCTCGCGTCCAGCCCTGGTTCAGGCCATGGTACGGAGCGAGAGGGCATGGGCAGCCGTCACCTCCTTCTGCAAAGCAAAAAGCGAAAAGGAGGAGGCGGGACGGTTGAGGAAAAGGTAAATTTTGTGCCCTCCTGCCCCTAGCCACCGCAGGAGACGCCCTGGGCGTCGTGAATCCCGGGCGGATTTCTGGCCACCGTAGGCGCGGGCTTGCGGATGGTGAGCAATGGGTAGCTCACCACTCGGTAAGAACCAAGCCCGGTTCGACGGCACATTGTGTTCCACGCGCGCCTCAAAGAGATGTCATCAGCACAAGTGTAGGGGTCCACTAGGGCCGATGCCTGCCGGGGTCGTGGGAAGGTACAAAAGGGTTACCGAGGCCCCTAGCAACACAGGCAACGGAAGGGATACGGGTGGGTTTTAGCCAGTAAGAGTCTGACACACCCTCCCGCTCCACCCAGAGCGGGAGAAATTATTTGACAAATTCCCAACCAAAAAAAAAAAAGAGCGTGAGGACAGATAAAAGAAGCGGACAAAAGACTTCTGAACATTTATTTATTGAATACTTTAAGCATACAAAATATCTACAGGGGTGGACTTAATGCCATAGGCAACACATTTTCGATGACCAGTGTATACACTTTTTCATTCATGGGGGTTCCAGATGGCACTGTTAGTCTCTAGCAAACTGCAGATGAAGTTGTACGGTATGGTTATGGCTTTATGGCTTACCCTAATATGTATTAGACCAATAAAGTTTAAAAAACAAAAATAGCGTTGGGTATGACGGCATAGCAATGAAAGTTGTTTTTGTGGCGAACAATATAGGTATACTCGTACCTCTTAGCCATATTATTAATCTCAGCATTAACTCTGGTGTTTTCCCTAATAGCTTAAAAACTGTTATAGGTAGTTAAACCACTTTACAAGAAGAATAAATAGAAGAAATAGGTAATTACAGACCAGTAGCCTTAATTCCGGTATTGTCCGAAGTAGTAGAGAAGTTAATCTACGAATTACTTAACCATTTCATATTTAAATATGACATTTTGTGTAATGATTAAAAAGGTTTTAGGAAAAACAAAAGCATTAACACAGCTATTTTCGAGTTATTCAATATGTTTATAAGATAGCAAAGTAACTATTTGCGCAATCTCGCCAGATATGACGAAAGCTTTGGATTGCGTCGATCGCGACATTCTACTTAACAAGTTAAGCGTTTATGGAATAAGGAGAAATGTACTAAAACTTATTAAATCATACCTTAGCGATCGTAAACAGTACACGGAAATAACAAGATTTTTTTTTTTTTTTTTTCTAGTGGCAATTTGGATCTCTCCAACACAAATCTACACGTACATCTGTGGTGGGGAGACCCAGACAGCCAGGCACTTCTTCTCTTGCAACCGAGCGGGTGGGCAGGTCGCGGATAGCCCAACTCCGGCTGCGGGACCGACAGTTATTGTCGATCCCGCATCCGGAGCATCTTGAAAGAGATCCCGGACATGAGAAGTTCCTGAAGGCCAAATCCCAGGCTCAGGGAAACCTATTACCTTCGTCCTATGCACCTATCACCAAACCAACCATCCCTCCTTATCCACACATCCCGTCGGTCCCCAAATCCCTAGGCCAAATCCCAGGCGCAGGGTGACCCCAAGAACCCACCCCACTTCACCTTACCATGCCTTCCCTCCTATCCCTACATCCCGTCGGTCCCCGAGGAGGGGTAACCTCAATTCCTTGAAAGCCCACACTCACAACCATGCAGCAGAAAGTGGAAATTACTACCCAGGTGGGTCCCGGCCGAGCCGGGGAATCCCACACCGCTTCGGTGGTCAGCCCCCATCGTAATCTGGGGGGGGGCATCTAACTGCTTTTTGGTGCCGCGCTCTTCAGCGCGGCTGGCTGCTGACTCAGCGCCCATAACACAGGCTGCGACTCACGCGCCATCTCACCCTACCACGGCTGCGACCAGCGCGCCAACAGACACAACTCTGGCTGCATCTCACGCGCCAACACCCACCACGACGTGTATGCCTACCACAAGCATCTGGCAAAAGAGCCTCGTGCGTAACAGCATCACCAACCCGGACAAGGACCAAGAACAACACAGACAGAGAGTGACGGGGAAGGGTGACGGACCTGGCAGCTCTAGCACTTTCTCGGCCGACGGAGTACGCATGCTGTACAAGCGCGGAAAAATCATGGCTCGGGGAAAGAAAGTAGGCGACCGAAAGCACGGTACCCGCGATGGCTTTAGCCAGCGCGAAGCGCGATCGGACGCCAAAGAGGCAGTACGTGACCAGCCACGAGTACGCGAAGGGGCAACCCAGCGCGATAAACGGCCGGACGCGGAATCACGTGACCAGTCGCAAGTACGCGAAAGGGAAACCCAGCGCGAAAAGCGGCTGGACGCGGAACCATGCGGGCGGAGGCCAGTACGCGAAGGGGTAACCCAGCGCGAAAAACCTCCGCATGCGACAGAGCCTGCCGGGACCGCCAGTCGACCCCGAGACACCGACTTGACCCACGACCGACCGCGGCCTCAACGGAAAAGGGGTAGGTGGGCTGGATCCTCACACCAACCGCTACCGGCAAGAAGCACTCAGCCGGGCGCCTCCAACCCGCAGCCTGGACCAAGTGGTACAGGGCCGGTGAAGAGGGAGCGCCCGAATGAATCGGCCTCACCGAGCACACATCAGGGGGATGCCAAACGTGTGAGGGTCCAATCCGCTCAGGGCGAGCAGAGGACCTACGCGCGAGCCACAAAGGACATCCCGGAGCGGCTGGCCGTAGCAATCTGCCTACCTCCCCCTTCCAGAGACCTGACTAAGGAAGAGGCCGCACATATAAAGACTGAACTAGAGAGCCTTATGCTGGACACGGACTCCACAGCACAGCTCCCTGCCTTCCGCGGATACCCACGGGTAGCGGAAGGCACCGTGCAGCTGTGGTGTGAGGACGACCATGCTCTGACCTGGCTGACCCACAACGTGCCCCGAATCCGACTTCCAGACACTGATCTTAACCTGACGGTGATAAGACAGTCCGACGCACCGACCCGTGTCCGAGCCTCACTCTTCGTCCCACGTTATAAAGGGGACATTGTCCGGCTCCAAAGTATTCTGACTCGTCAGAATACTTGGTATGACATAGGGAAGTGGTCGCTGTACAGGGCAACTACCGTCGGTGGTGACAAATATGGGACATATCTGACCCTAGGTGTGCCACCGGAGGAAGCTGAGAGGGTCCTAGCCCGGGAGCGTCGGATATCGTACCTTCTTGGGTCGATATACGTACGCTTCTGGCCCACGACCCAACCCCCTGACACCGCGACTCAACTCCCCGCCACCCTGACCGATCCCACGACGAACCTGACTGTGACGTTACCAACGTCGACGGACACAATAGACGCGGATATGGACAAGTTGGAGGAGGTCATGGCCCGAGCGGCAATGGCCGACGAAGACGAGACCATACCGCTATCATCACCTGGCTGGAACGAGCAGCACAGGGTGAAGGCAGTGGAGGGATTGTCCAATGGATCCAGCTCCGACTAACCCCACCCCACTGTCGCCATCGCCCCCCCTCAACATCATACAAGCAAACCTCCAGCATAGCCAGACTGCCACGGCTAGCTTACGCAGGGCACTGGAGGTAAAGCCCCAAACAATTGCACTGATCCAAGAGCCGTGGATCAGAAATAACAAAATATGCGGCCTCGGTAACATCGGAGGTAAGCTGATCCTAAACACACACAGCGCAGACAAGCCAAGAACCTGCGCCTACATACCACAAGGGATTCCTATCACACCACTCACTCAATTCTGTTCTAGAGACCTAACAGCTGTCAGGCTCCACAGTGATGGTAGCGCTCCAGATATTGTACTAGCCTCGGTGTACATGCCAGGCGAGGATGTACACTGCCCTCCAAAAGAGATGGCCGACCTGGTGCAGCACTGTGAGCGCGCCAAACTGGAACTGATCATCTGCACCAACTCGAACGCCCACCATCCTCTATGGGGCAGCGATGCACCGAACTCCAGAGGAGAGGTACTATCCACCTATTTATTCTCTACTAACCTTAACATTATTAACCGCGGCTCAGAACCCACTTGGGTCACAGTCCGAGGACAAACGATCATAGACCTAACACTCGCTACAGAAAACGCGACTAACCTTATTACAGACTGGCATGTATCGGACGAGCCATCTTGCTCGGACCATAGAAGGATATGCTTTAAAATAACTACCAATACAAAGAAACCTGCACCAAGGCGGAATCCGCGGCGCACCGATGTCCCCGGGTTTAAACGTCTCCTAGCCTCTCTATTAGATAGGCACCTATCGCATGTAACCCTAAGAGACCAAGCGCAACTGGAATACACCATGACAAAACTATCAGAATACCTAACCGAAGCATACCATGCATGCTGCAAACTAAGAGCGCCACAAACCAAGGGCGAGAGGAACCCCTGGTGGAACGCAGAACTTAGTAAACTCAGAGATGCATTACGCAAACAATTCAACAGAGCTAAAAACACTAGACTCCCGGACGACTGGGACCTATACAAAGAAACCCAATACGCATACAAAAAACAGATTAGAACCGCCAGGAGATCAGCATGGCGGAAATTCTGTGAATCCATCGAGACAAATAACGAAGCCGCTAGGGTAAGGAAGATTCTGGCAGCAGATCAGGACCGAACTCTCGGCGCGCTGAAAAAGCCTGATAATTCATACACACTAACCGACCAGGAAACCAGTAAGGTCCTTCTCAAGACCCACTTCCCAGACTGCCGACTCCTGGAAGATGGGAGGTGGGAGGCTGAACCAGAATGGACCCCAACTGATCAGGACTGGTCCAGAGCCCGCAACATAGTAACAGAAGATCGGCTATGGTGGGCTATTGACACCTTTCAGCCTTACAAGTCCGCGGGGCTGGATGGCATGTTCTATGTTCTATGTTAGAGGGTTTGGTTTCCGCACTTAGTCCTTTAGGTGGACCATTGTGCGTGGGCCATGGCGGCCGTTTTTTTTGGTGGTTATTCCAACCAGCCCACCTCCCTCCAGAAGTTGATAACATCTCCTGGTCTGTTTAGAACCTCTGTGTAGGATCTAGGTGCCCCGAGGGTTTCTGTTCTAATGTGGGTGACGCCTGTGCATTCAAAGAGCACATGTGCAACGGTTTCCTCTGCCTCCATGCAAGCCCTGCACAGAGGGCTGTCTGTTATGCCTATTGTGTGGAAGTGTTTGTTTAGCGAGCAGTGGCCCGTAATGGTCCCCGTCAACAGGCGCAGGCCGGTCCTGTTCAGGCGTAACAGGCGTCTGGTTAACTTGCTATCCAAGGATGGCATAGCTTCCTTGGACTGTCTACACCCCTGTACCGAGGACCACCAGCTCTCCGCTTGTATGTGGGTGAGCTCCTGTAGCCACCTGCGTAGTTGGTTGAAGGGGATGGGCACGATTGGCTCCGGTCCGCAGACTGACGTGCCGGATGCTTTCCTGGCTAGTTCGTCAGCTGCGTCATTGCCCAGGGATCCACTGTGTCCTTTTATCCATTGCAGTGTCACTGTGTTGCGGTTCAATACCGTTATACGTTCTAGCGCATTGTGACATTCTTGTGTTAATCTCGAGGTATTATGTTTCTTCCCTAGGGATTGGAGAACTGAGGCGCTGTCGGAGAGTATACGTACATGAGTGTCCGTAACTCTCCTGGCTTCTATGGCATACGCCGCTTGTATAATGCCCACACATTCCGCCTGGTAGACGGTGTTGAACATTCCCAGCGGGCAGGATATGTTTATGTTAAGGTCGTGTGAGAAAACGCCAGCTCCGGTTCCGGAGTTGGTCTTTGATCCATCGGTGTATACTCTTACCTCATACGGGCTTGAATAATCGCACCGTTCTTCTGTGAGTATTATGTTGTAGTGCTTTTGGAAACAGTGTAGTTTTGGGGCTCTGTCGCAGGGTGATGCCATCATCGGTCTTCGTTTGATCGCATCCTCCCTTATGCGTATGTGCTTGACTCTAGAGTCTTTGCTCAGGGTTCCTGTTATGTTAAGCCTAAAGGCGGCCAGGGCCGCCTCCTCTCGCACGATGAGGTGCAGAGGCGGCAGTCCAAGCATCGCCTGTAGGGCGGCGGTGGGCGTAGTTCTCATACAGCCTGTGATTGCTACACAAGCAAACCGTTGCAGTTTTTCGAGGTCTTTTTGGGCTGTGCTCAGGTCTGTCCTGGGCCACCAGACTAGTGAGCCGTATGTGATAGTTGGCCGGATGACCGTGGTGAATAGCCAGTGGGTAATCTTGGGGTTAATTCCCCAGTTCCTGCCGAGCAGTCTTTTGCACTGCCACAGCGATATGCTGGCTTTTGTAATGACGTAGTTGGTGTGTTTTGCCCAATTCAACTGTTTGTCCAAGAAAATGCCCAGGTATTTGGTTTCAGTTGATAGGCTTAGGGTGGTTCCAAAGAATCGTGGTAGCTGTAGTAGCGGCAATTTCCTCTTCTTTGTGAAAAGAACCAGTTCGGTTTTTGTAGGGTTTACTGATAGTTGGTGCTTATTGCACCAAACCTCTACTATTTTTAAGGCTTGGCGCATAAGGTTGCACAGGGTATTCTCGTGGGTGCCGTTTATTATTATGGTTAAGTCGTCCGCGTAGCCTACGGTGAAGTAACCTTTGTCGTTGAGTGTTTTAATAAGACTGTCGACAACCAGGTTCCATAAGAGTGGCGAGAGGACGCCACCTTGTGGGCAGCCCTTCGCCACTATGGCCCTGGTGGTGTCGTTCACTGTGACTTGTACCGCTCTCAGTTTAAGCATATTTGAGATCCAGCCACTTATGGTCTGGTCTATGCTGTGCCTGTCAAGGGCCGTGTTGATACTATTGAACATCGTTTTGTCAAAGGCGCCTTCGATGTCAATGAAGGCGGCTAGTGCTGAGCATTTGTAATCCACTGCGCATTCAATTTTGGAAACCACGCTGTGCAGCGCGGATTCTGTTGATCTGCCTGTGGTGTACGCATGCTGTTGTTTATGAAGGGGTTTGGCTCGAAGTGGTCCGTCTCGAATGTGTCTATCACAAAGTCTCTCGAGGGTCTTCAGTAGAAAGGATGTGAGGCTTATAGGCCTATAAGCTTTGGGTTGTGTATAGTCGGTTTTGCCAGGTTTCGGTATGAAAATCACTTTCACCTCGCGCCACGCGAGGGGTATGTACCTGAGTGCCATGCAGGCTCGATAAATCTCCGTCAGCAATGGCACCAGATGATTTACCCCCCACTGCAGCAGGGCTGGGAAAATGCCATCCAGCCCTGCGGACTTGTACGGCTGAAAGGTGTCAATAGCCCACCTTAACCGGTCTTCTGTTATTATGTTGCGGGCTCTGGACCAGTCCTGATCCGTTGGGGTCCATTCTGGTTCAGCTTCCCACCTCCCATCCTCCAGGAGTCTACAGTCTGGGAAGTGGGTTTCGAGAAGGACCTTACTGGTTTCCTGGTCGGTTAGTGTGTATGAATTATCCGGCTTTTTCAGCGCGCCAAGAGTTCGGTCCTGGTCTGCTGCCAGGATCTTCCTTACCCTAGCGGCTTCGTTATTTGTCTCTATGGAGTCACAGAATTTCCGCCAAGCAGATCTCCTGGCGGTTCTAATCTGTTGGCTGGATGGCATTTTCCCAGCCCTGCTGCAGTGGGGGGTGAATCATCTGATGCCAGTGCTGACGGAGATCTATCTAGCCTGCATGGCACTCAGATACATACCCCTCGCATGGCGCGAAGTGAAAGTCATTTTCATACCCAAACCTGGCAAAACCGACTATACACAACCCAAGGCTTACAGGCCTATAAGCCTCACATCCTTCCTACTGAAGACCCTTGAGAGACTCTGCGATAGACACATCCGAGACGGACCTCTTCGGGCAAAACCCCTTCACAAACAACAGCATGCATACACCACAGGCAGATCAACAGAATCCGCGCTGCACAGCGTGGTTTCTAAAATTGAATGCGCAGTGGACCACAAATGCTCGGCACTGGCCGCCTTCATTGACATCGAGGGCGCCTTTGAGAAAACAATGTTCAATAGCATCAACACGGCGCTTGACAGACATAGCATAGACCCCACCATAAGTGGCTGGATCACAAACATGCTTAAACTGAGAGCTGTACAAGTCACAGTGAACGACACTACCAGGGCCATAGTGGCAAAAGGCTGCCCACAAGGAGGCGTCCTCTCGCCGCTTTTATGGAACCTGGTCGTCGACAACCTCATCAAAACACTCAACGATAAGGGTTACTTCACCGTAGGCTACGCGGATGACATAACCATAATAATAAATGGCACCCACGAAAACACCCTATGTAACCTTATGCGCCAAGCCTTAAAAATAGTAGAGGATTGGTGCAATAAGCACCAACTATCAGTAAACCCTACAAAGACCGAATTAGTTCTATTCACAAAGAAGAGGAAACTGCCAATTTTGCAGCTACCACGATTCTTTGGGACCACCCTAAGCCAGTTAACTGAAACCAAGTACCTGGGCATCTTCTTGGACAAACAGTTGAACTGGGCAAAACACACCAACTACATCATCACAAAAGCCAGCATATCTCTGTGGCAGTGTAAAAGACTGCTCGGCAGGAACTGGGGAATTAACCCCAAGATTACCTACTGGCTGTTCACCACGGTCATCCGGCCAATTATCACATATGGCTCACTAGTCTGGTGGCCCAGGACAGACCTGAGCACAGCCCAAAAAGATCTCGAAAAACTGCAACGGTTTGCTTGTGTAGCAATCACAGGCTGTATGAGAACTACGCCCACCGCCGCCCTACAGGCGATGCTTGGATTGCCGCCTCTGCACCTTATCGTGCGGGAGGAGGCGGCCCTGGCCGCCTTTAGGCTTAACATAACAGGAACCCTGAGCAAAGACTCTAGAGTCAAGCACATACGCATAAGGGAGGATGCGATCAAACGAAGACCGATGATGGCATCACCCTGCGACAGAGCCCCAAAACTACACTGTTTCCAAAAGCACTACAACATAATACTCACAGAAGAACGGTGCGACTATTCAGGCCCGTATGAGGTAAGAGTATACACCGATGGATCAAAAACCAACTCCGGAACCGGAGCTGGCGTTTTCTCACACGACCTTAACATAAACATATCCTGCCCGCTGGGAATGTTCAACACCGTCTACCAGGCGGAGTGTGTGGGCATTATACAAGCGGCGTATGCCATAGAAGCCAGGAGAGTCACGGACACTCATGTACGTATACTCTCCGACAGCGCCTCAGTTCTCCAATCCCTAGGAAAGAAACACAGTACTTCGAGAATAACACAAGAATGTCACAATGCGCTAGAACGTATAACGGTATTCAACCGCAACACAGTGACGCTGCAATGGATAAAAGGACACAGCGGATCGCTGGGCAACGACGCAGCTGACGAACTAGCCAGGAGAGCATCCGGCACATCAGTCTGCGGACCGGAGCCGATCGTGCCCATCCCCTTCAACCAACTACGCAGGTGGCTACAGGAGCTCACCCACACACAAGCGGAGAGCTGATGGTCCTCGGCACGGGGGTGCAGACAGTCCAAGGAGGCTATGCCATCCTTGGATAGTAAGTTAACCAGGCGCTTGTTACGCCTGGACCGGACCGGCCTGCGCCTGTTGACGGGGACCATCACGGGCCACTGCTCGCTAAACAAACACTTCCACACAATAGGCATAACGGACAGCCCTCTGTGCAGGGCTTGCATGGAGGCAGAGGAAACCGTTGCGCATGTGCTCTTCGAATGCACAGGCGTCACCCACATTAGAACAGAAACCCTCGGGGCACCCAGATCCTACACAGAAATCCTAAACAGACCAGGAGATGTTATCAACTTCTGGAGGGAGGTGGGCTGGTTGGAATAACCACCAAAAACGGCCGCCATGGCCCACGCACAATGGTCCACCTGAAGGACTAAGTGCGGAAACCAAACCCTCTAACATAGAACATAGATAACTAGAATTTGCCCCAACACGAAGAGTGAAAGAAAATACCGATCCAAAGGACGACTAATAAAATATGGTGTACCACAGGGCAGAGTCCCTTGGGCCACCCCTTTTTTAATTTATATCAACGATTTGCCACGTTATGTTGATAATCCAATGGTATTATTTGCCGATGACTGCACCGTGTTAGTAAGATATAAACATCCGAATAGCTATGAACAGTACATAAATAAGATCCTGGAAGATGTCGTACATTGGCTTGACAAAAACAACTTAGTGATAAAATCTTATCCCATGTTTCACGTTTTACTCTTAATTCGAACGTCACAAACACACAATTCTTTTCATTTTGCAGGCTCGGCGTTCGTTACAACTTGAATGTGACACGATTTTAGTACGGAACTCTAAAAAACTTAATATGATTCCTCAAATCAATAATTTGTAACTATATAATTATGGTCCAATAAATAATTCGAGATTTTGAAATCCCTAAAACGTCATCATCATCATTCTCGGATTTTAGGGGAGGTATTATCCACTCTATGTTACGTATTCCCTCAAAGTTTAGGTAAATATACTCCACCTATTTTTTTTTTATAAAAAGTATAAAATAAAAAAAATATATATATAAAAAGTTAATCGTTAATAAAAATAATAAATAATTAAAACCGGCCTCAGCGGTGCTAGAGCCAGCCGGAAATATAAATCACGGCAATCGTCAGAAAGAAGGGGTTATGGGCTATGCACAAGTATCCCGAGTTTCGGCGCCGAGCGAGCAAGGCAGTTTCAGGAACGTCTCAAAGCTGTCAAGGCACGCTTAGTAAAAGACAAGGCAGCATGGCGCCAACGGTGAAAGATAAACGCAACAAATACCATCGAATGGACAAACATCAGCTTCCCACGCTGTCAATGCGAGCAAGAGACTTCTGCAAGCGAGACGTACTAGCCGGAAGCGATGAGGACAGGGGGACCTACATCGACGACGCAAACTAGTTTTGATCGTCTCTGCTTTCAATGCACAAAGTTTGGTGGCCCACACGATAAATATTAAGGTAGGATAAATATAAAAAAAAAAACCAGATTCTGGGTACGAGTATGGCAATTAGCGACTTTGATGGATTGCGTGAACAATTTCGAATTCCGACTTCCTCGTCTGAACCGCCACTGGCGCGAGTTTCTGGAGCTTGAGGTTCCGCAATCTACATAAACCTACAGAGCTCCACGAGCGAAATCATCGTCAATGCTATCAGGCCATGCGGAAATTCCTTCTTGATAAAACATAATGTCGGTGACATATAGGCATATGTCACCGACATTATGTTTGCTGTTAATATTAAGCTTTATCTTTAGCAATCACTCCTGCCATATTCAGCGAACTTGACAAAATTATTGCCGGGCTCTCTCTCTATGCGGTGATTTCCATAACTATCGACGACACAACAGCTATCTCGTTGAGTTCTTGTTTTCATTTCAATCTTTAACACTAAAGACGACTCGCTCGCTTACTTAGACGTTTCACGTTAAACCAACGCGCAGCCATGTGCCCCGATGCAGCCCCAACAATTTTTTTCAAATGTTATCACCATTTTATGCCCCAAGCTGAATAATTAAATACATACAAGATTTTTTTAACCAGTGCGCAAATTTGAATAAACTTAAATGAATTTGAATAAATACTTATTTTTTATTACCCGACTGCCTCAGAAGGGTAATGTTTTTCGAGAGTATGTATGTATGTATCTATGTATGTCTATTTCTTTGGCACGCTCTGTAGCCTAAACGGCTTGATGGATTTTAACATATGAGGTGTCTTTTGATTCGTCTTAATTGTGGGAGTGACATAGGCTATATAATATTTATAAAATACAAAAAAAGGAGGATAAGTTTTTTTCTTTAATTAATTGCAACATAATTGGTATCAAATAAAAGCTAGTAATGAGTAATTTTCAAATATATATATTAATAAAACTAAACAGCTTCAAATAAAATAAATTATTTAAAAAACAAAAAACCCGACTGCAAAAACACATAACTGAAAAGGAAAAAACAAGCATTATAATCTATATAATTTTGGTCTTGCAGGCGGGGGTCAAATAACCTGAAATATGGTGTAACTTTTGATTGTCCCCGCCTGCGATACCAAAATTATATAGATTATAATGCTTGTTTTTCCCTTTTCAGTTATGTGTTTTTGCAGTCGGGTTTTTATTTTTTAAATATTTTTTTTATAATTTGATAATATGTTTTAGTAATAAAAAATAAAGATAGCGTTACGAAAGATGTTTACTTTGAAACGTATTTTATGGTCATTCGCCGGCGCGCGACGTGGCGTACCGGTACCTATCAGCCATCCGCTCGCTCGATGGGCCGATGCAACGTATGTGGGTACAACCCGTGCGAATTAACTAGACACCTGGCTAGAATGCGGCTCCGTACACTGCACTGCACTGACCGGTTGTACGTGGGTTAATGACCGCTATTTTTTTCAGGTTCGACCTAGACATTTTTAAGTTGAGGCCGTGACCCGAAGTTATTTGGAAGAGTACTTCTAATTTTTCCTTCATACTTGCCTTTGACTGAATGATAAAATGCTCCTTTCATTAGGGACCGTGAGATTACGGATCCTATGAGGTATGCTCACACATGAGGTATGCTCTCCCGGGATCACATACATTCTTCGAGCTGCTTGTAAGATTTCACCACTTAAAGAAAACAATAATAATGGGTTAATCTTCATCTGTTTCATCATAATAAGCTTCATCCAAAAAAAAACTCTTTAGATTTATAAAAAGTGTGTTGAACTGGTGGGATGAACTAGAAAAATTAAGAAGATCTTTTTCTTTTTTTTCAGCAATTATTGATTTTTCCAATGCATCTAGTTGTGTCAAGGCCACCGACTGCCTTTTTTTATTACACTGACTTCATCAAAGAGGGCTTCTTCAGTGCTAGAATACTTATAAAAAAATGAAAAAGTTTGGACTTTATAGAATTTTAGCCATTGAATTTTTAGCCACTCCACCTTGGTGTTGTTCACTGAAATTTTTCTGTTGGTTATATTTTTTTCTAGGGATTTACTTGATACAAAATTAGTTGCTGTCATTCTTATTATCTTGAACGGTTGCCTTTTTGGTGCAGTCTTAATAACTTCGAGCCAGTTTTCCAGTACGTAAATTTCTTCGAAGATTTTTTTTTTCTACGAGACCAAAATCTTGGTCGCATGGCAAATAAGAATGCCCACTGAATAATTATTTATGGTCTATTTCTACAATAGTAAAATCTGGGTGAAATATACTGACAGAACAATGTCAATTTTATGTTTCTATTCTGCCGACCAAATTAGTCAGAATACTTGACAACTTTTTTAGTTTTCACATAATGTTTAAAAAAATAAAGCAGGCAAGAACCAATTTCTTGTGGTCCTCGCGAAGCATCAGACTCATCCAAAACAAACATGTAGGCATCATCTGTCCCCATGTTATGAATATCGAAGCAAAAACTCCAAAGTTGCCTCTTGTAATACACTATTCCAGTCGTCAACACAGGCGTAGATAGGGTTTTCATTAAATCAAAGGTAATTTCAGTAGATGATTTTGCCAAAACCGTATCATCTTGTAGCCCTTGTCTGGCACTGTCTGCTTTCCTAACGTAATTTTGTTCACGTTGTAACTCTTATTTTAATAGCGGTTCACTCTCAGCGCATTTAATTTTGTTATGGAAAATATCACATTTTTTACAAGAATCACTGATGGGTGTATGGAAACGTAGGTTAAAAGATTCGTTAAAATTTTTACTGAACATGAAAGACGATAAAGGTTCAAGTACATTTTCTTTATAGAGAGAATACATTTTCCAAGGCTTAGATCTGGTGATAGAAATCTCCTATTCTCACTTTTATGTCTGGTGTAATGAGACTTGCCAGTGAATTCTTTTAATTCTTATTATATGGTGTTTTGTTTACAGAACTTTGTGAACCTTTTCGATCAATAGGTGGGACATTGTGAATACTTTTGCGCTTCATTATCCTGGTTAAACGTCCGTCAGAAACTTGAAAAGTTCCCAGGATTTTTTTTACACTCCAGTACTTCAACACCATCAAAATTCAGTAAATGATAGATATGTGTTTTGTCTTCTTGATTCCTCTCTTCCTGTGTAGCTTCTGCATTTATTGGTCACTCTAACTAACGAGAACAGTAATGCATTTTGAATGTCGAAATTAGCTAATGCATAAAAGCTTCGGAATATTTCCAGCTGGCGTTCTTCATTTACCTTCAGATGACATTTTTTAGGATATAGACATTCCCCTGTTTTGGCTGTCTTCGCAGGAATAACTTTCTTTTTGTGATTTTAATATTGCCTTTTGCTCGTTTTAACTTAACACATTTAGCACATTTATCTGCCAAATCTCATGCTTTTTTTACCCTCTTTCTGCTTTTGAGGATAGGGGTTTCATTGGTAGCATTAGCTGTTCCTTGTTCAGACAAGCTTAATTGAAGCTCTGCTGTTAATATCGACCCCGACGTGCTTGGCAAGGGCTGTGGTAAAGTTGTTGTGGCTGAATTAATACTGCATTGCTGGACTTCTTCCGAGTCGTTATTGCCTGATGAAGGCATAGGTGATGGGAGATTCAAAACCTGAATCTTCAAAGTCCCGGTCTCCAACTGTTCAGACGGGACTTTCACTGGCAGATAGCTGATGTTTTATGGAGTAACTTAAGCTACTTTTATTTTAGAACCTTCGCCGTATTAGAGAACCTTACTCAAGACTCATGCATTGCTTAAAATTAGTTTCAACCATTCAAATAGCTTTAAACACTTTACTTTGTAAAGTATTATGTTGTTTTAATTAATGTGAATGTGAAGACTACGTGAGTCATCGTTTTTATTTCTTTTTTTTTCTTTCAGTTAGTGCTTACGCCATATTTCCACTCGGTCATGAGCGAGATGACTGGTACAACTTCATACGATCACTTTGATAGCGAGCGCTTCAACCAACCAGTTCAGCTCGCGAACGACTGTCAGTTCAAACTTAACGTTCTGCTTTGGGTGGCCACCTAGCTTGTTACCTCAAGCGCGCCGGGAACTCAATATAAATGGCAGTGTACTTCAGCCTGAAGATTGCCAAAAACCGCAGAAAAATAACCATTCGCTAGCGAATCGCGTGAAATAAACCGTGCTCGCAGCCCGCTTTCATCATTTGAAGAACTCATCAAGAATACCTACGAGACTACCGGAAGACCACAGGTTAGTGCCAGCTTGTCTTCGAACTCTGTCGTGAGGGAATTTGGTGTGTCTATAAATCTTTCTATAAAGCAAATTATATCCATTCCGCTCAACCAGTTAGTCTTAATCTTGGTCTGGCAGTTTGAATAATTTATGCGGTTTACCCAAATGTCGTTTCTTTGGTATTGCTCGTTAAATCGTTGATCTCCTTAAGTTCTGACTTAAGCTAAACGACTACTGACAAATGCGTGCACTGACTGGACAGGTCCACTCAATCTGTGTGGTTCTTTTCTCAAAAGAAAGATTATGTCTGGACTTTAAAAGAGACTGTGACTGGACTTTAAAAGAGACTGTGAGTTTGTTACGGCCTTTCTTCTAAGAGTAGTCAGATAGGAAATCTCATCTAGTTTTTATAAATATGATTGACGTGTAAAAGTGTTTGTACAAATCCACTTACAGAAATAAAATCATTTATCAAACGAGTTTTAAGTAATTACTCCCAATAGTTTGTATAAATTGTTATTGTATTGCTACTATACTACTACTGTGCAGCCATTGTGAACTTGAAGCTGTACAATCTGTGCCCAAACAGGTTGCATATAGCATGCTATGCACTTCTCAAACAGTTTACTTGTAGAGCTTATAAAATCAACGTGTCCCAGTAGTCAGCTACTATAGAACCCCACGTGCTATTTTGGTAGCTAAAATATTAGAATTGTTCAAATAACTTCCAGTCTTTTTCTTTTGCAAAGAAGCAGCCACCGTGTAAGCTCGCGTAAGTCAGACTAATATTAATAATAAAAGCCGTATGTTCTCACTTCTCCCCAAGTTAATATGTCAGTAATTGGCTGTGACGGCTTACCGCGCGCACAGAGTAATGGATATGATCACAGAGACTTTGTACCGTTTTGTTGCATATATGTTAGTTGCTCTGTGGAATAGTACATTCATTTTAGGAAATGATTGGAATTATTTTGCAATTTTATTTTGAAACCTTTGATTCAGAACGGATGAAGTATAAATTGTTCCCACACCTGGTGTATTCAAGCGCGTTACGTAGTTGTGAAAACCCCTTTGCGTTCAAATCATTAATTTGCGTAAATATGTACTAATTAAACTGATCAACGTTGCTCAATCACTTTAATTAGTTCGAAGCGAATAATTGGGACTTTAACAAGCATTGCACGTTTCAATAGTTTCGTACGGTACGGTGTGAACGCACCATAACACTTCCCTAAATGCCTGTATAAATTTTTTTTTTTTTAAATCTAGACCATCAAGTCACATCCGTGCCTCTGACCCAAATAAAGCAGAAAAGGAGTATACCTAATTGTGATTCCGGTCCTTTTTTTTTTTTTTGAGGGTGGGAAATCATCAAATAACTTCTCCCGCTCTGGGCGGAGCGGGAGGGTGTGTCAGACTCTTACTGACTAAAACCCACCCGTATTCCTTCCTGTTGCCTGTGTTGCGGGGGCCTCGGTGACACATAAGTACCTTCCCGCGACCCCGGCAGGCATCGGCCCTAGTGGACCCCTACCTATGTGCTGACGACATCTCTTTGAGGCGCGCGTGGAATACAATGCGCCGTCGACTCGGGCCTGGTCCTTACCGGACGGTGAGCTACCCATTACTCACCGTCCGCAAGCCTGCGCCTACGGTGGCCGGAAATCCGCCCGGGATTCCCGACGCCCAGGGCGTCTCCTGCGGCGGCTAGGGGCGAGAGGGCGCGAAACATGCCTTTCCCTCAACCGTCCCGCCTCTTCCTCGCGAGCATTACTGCTTCGCAGAAGGAGGTGACGGCTGCCCATGCCCTCTCGCTCCGTACCATGGCCTGAACCAGAGTCGGACGCGAGAGATCTCTGCCGCCGATCGCCTCCACGAGGACACGGCGGTGATCTGCCCAAGCCGGGCAGACCTCCACCGTATGCACCACCGTGTTCTCTGGGCGATCCACACAGTGGTGACACCCGGGCGTTTCCTCCCGCCTTATCCGACACAGGAACCTCCCGAAGCTGCCGTGTCCGGTGAGAGTGATTTCGGTCTGATGTAGCATTTTCACGGCGTTTTAAGTATCAAATTCGTAGAGAAACTTAATTGTCTCACCCACCGCGGGTTTGTAAACGATCTTTTGAATTTACGCGATCGCACCGATCGCGTAAATTCAAATGATAGTTTACACGACATGTCGCACTTTGCACTCGGCGATGTAAACTGTGACGTGTGACCGCATGCGAACCAGAAACAGTCGGAGGAGGGGAGGGGGGAGGTTGTAATAATGACATCATAATTACGTACAACACAGTAATAAATGATAAATGATTTTATTTCTGTACTTGTAGGTCTGTACAAACATTTTTACACGTCAATCATATTTTTTTAAACTATATGAGATCAATGTAGTGTAGTTTTCCGTGAAGAGCATTCTCTTCTAGTATCTTATTAGGTACCTAAATGTAGAAAAAAAGAACCAAACAAGTGCGAGTTGAACTCGCCTGGTTAGGATTCTATAGAATTAATATGTTATCTACCTTTTTTTTTCCCAAGATGAATAATAAAATATTAAATGGTTGAGCTGAATGGTGCTAATCCATGCGTCATGTTCGTGAACGGGCTGCGTCAGTAGAGACTGGTCATCTCTTAGCTGCTACGGCTTATTTTAATTTTTGAATTTCTTTTTTTTTGTTAATCTTTTTATTACGGACGCTTTTACATTTTGCATCGTTCTCACATGTATAATTTCAAAATGAATGACGCAAACAATATTTTGTAACCATAATACGAGTACGTTGACTTAAAAGAGTGTCCGTGGAATTTCTTGCCCGTTCTTCTCCATAAGTACCTACTACGCTTTAGAATGGGCAGCTTCATCTTTCTAAGTGATCGACCGGAGTTCTCTCTATCTGGCAGAAACTTGATGCTCCGAAATTTATTTGACATAATTTTCTTTAAACGAATATTATTAAGGCATAAAAAAATATTTAATATAGGTAATTATTGTTTGGCCGATTATTTACATGTCCGAATTTACAATGGCAAAGTTAAAATTCCGCATAATTTAATTTAGCATAACTTTTATTTAAAGCGACGATTATTTGGTACAATTTCACTTGGCATACTATGACATATTGACGAAATAAGTACAAAAAATATGAAAGCCGGTGCAAATCACTTAAGCAAACCGTTGAGCTACTTAATTAACATGTCGTTCTCAGAAGGCGTGTTCCCAAGCGCATTAAAGAACTCGATAGTCAAACCGATATTTAAGAATGGTGATACAGATGACATGACTAACAGTAACTATAGACCGATAGCATTAATTCCTATAGTATCAAAAATATTTGAGAAGACAATATTAAAGAGACTATTTATGACTATGTGGACAAGTATAATTTGCTTAGGCGGGAACAATTTGGATTCAGGAAAAATAGCACAACCACTTTAGCTTGTTTTAATTTAATAAAAACAATAACTGAGGCAATGAATGACAACACGGCAATGACAACCTGTAGTAGCAATTTTTTTAGACATGAGTAAAGCCTTTGACTTCGTCGATCATAAGCTATTATTATGCAAATTAGATAAATATGGCATAAGAGGTAAAGCGAATGACTGGCTTAAATCGTACCTAAGTGACAGGCGTCAATGTCTGCAAATGTCAAAAGTTGTTGATGGAAACAAAATAGAATATAAATCTAATTTTAAAACTAACGCAGTAGGAGTACCACAAGGCAGTGTAGTGGTATCATTTTTATTTCTGCTATATATTAATGACCTCCCCAATGCAACGCGCTATAAAACAATCTTATTTGCTGCCGACACTTATGTAAAGAAAAAAATAAATTGGAACCGGAAATTAATGCAATCAAAGACATCAAAATTTGGCTAAATAATAACAATTTAAAAATCAATATCAATAAAACAAAAATAATTCAATTTCAAACTTATCAATCAAACTTTCACGGTGTTATTACAAAACAAAGATTTCTTTTGACATGGTTTAAACCATCGAACCAGTTTTCGTAATAAGAACTTTACTATGATTGAAATGCAGTTCTTTATACAAAACTGACTATTTAGTCCGGTACTAAGTTGACAGTTTTTCATTAAGAACTTTAACGTAGTCGGAATAAAGTTCGAAATTCAAAAATGGCTCAATAATTTAAACCTGGGTCTGAAGATAATCCTTGTTTTGTAATAAGACGGTTTGAGTCTTAGTATAACATACGAAGACAGTATTATAGAACAAGTAACAAACACAAAATTCTTGGGCATAATTGTGTATCAAAACTGTTACTGGAAATCACACATTAATTACGTATGCGATAAGCTAGACAAATTTGTTTACGCAATAAAACGTCTACGATCAACAGTGTCCGTAGATGCAGTAGTCACTGCATATCACGGATACGTATCGTCTGTGCTGTCATATGGTTTGATACTATGGGGCAATTCAGTGCAAGTTTTAATGGCATTTCGGGTACAGAAAAAGTGTGTTGAATAAGTACAGAAATACATAAACTTGTAACCTATACAAGCATAAAATACAAATACATACATAGGGCAATCTCTGGTGTCTGGTTTTTGGACAGCTGTAAACCTTTATTTAAAAAACTTCACATTTTACCGTTACCCTGCATGTACATCAAAGAACTATGTATACTAGTAAAACGATGTCCGAATTATTTTCGTATGCAATCACAAGTGAGCCACAAAAAGGCTGTGGCTAGAGATAGGTATAAATTCGAATTAAATGTACCGCAATGTATTGCAATTATTTAGGAAGAATGTTTATATTAATGCCATTCAGGTGTATAACAAGTTGCCTAACTCGTTTAAGGAATTTCCCATCCCCATGTTCAAAAAATAGCTGACAGATTGGTTACTAGATAATTGCTTTTATGACATTGCTGAATATGAGGAACATTGTAAAAACCCAAGATGACATGTACTTAATTTTAACTAACGAATACATAACTTTATATTAATTCATACTAGACTTATTGTTGGACATTTATTAGACGAATCTTAATATTAATTTGTACTTAGCTAATAATGATATTGTATATTTGTACACCATATGTTATGGTAGAATGTATAGAAATAAATAAATATTAACACCATACGATGTAATACAACATTCTTACAAATAAATAAATAAAATTCTAAATAAAAAAAAAATCCTATGAAAAATAGTTAATATGTTAGTAACAGAAAATAATCGCTGCAAAACCGACTCCACGTAGTCTTGTCTGCCCTACCCCTGGAGTGTAATTTAAGCCCGCGTAGGCGCGGAGGGGCGAGGCGGCCCGCGAGCTGAGGAGCAGGTGGTGTTAACGCCCGCCGCCGCGGTTGAAGCTAGCAAGCCGAAGCTGCGGTGGTGAGCGCTAAAACCATCTGCGTCGATAAGTTCGCGTGGGACCGCCGGAGCCCCGCAGCGCCAGAGCCGTGCCAGTAACCATGCTTGCTGCATGTTGCATGGTCGCTTGCATGCTGCATGCTTGCTTGCATGCTGCATGCTTGCTTGCATACTGCATGCTTGTTTGCATGCATGGTGTATGCTTGTTTGCATGCTGCATGCTTGCTGCATGCATGGTGTATGCTTGTTTCAAAATATATCCCCTGATCGTTTAACGGACGTTTTGATTTAATGACTGTCGATATGAAATGTATACCAAACGACGATTCTGACTGTGAACAAATCCACAACAATCAGAAAACTTAATAAATACTAATGAGAAACCACAAAGAGGAACTATCCCGTACTATTTTCCGGTAATAAAAAATAATTTAAAGCTTTTTTGAGCCCGACATTCCGACATCTCTAAAACATCATAGTTTTAATACACTACACTAAAATATTGCCAGTATCTTGTCCAAAAGAGAACTCCTTGAACTAACACTACAGGAACTCCAGGAGATGAATAACAGCCCAGACGCAATATGCCTATCCGAGACTTTCATAAAAAAAGGTAGTGAATCTCATATTAAAATCCATGGCTACAATATGACGGCTAGCTTCTGCAGAGAAAAACAAAAGGGCGGTACCTGTATTCTGTTTAAAAAAAACCTCGTCTATACAGAGATACCTTTTATAAATACATACGCAACACAAAATACGTTCGAAGTATGTGGCATAGAACTTACACATCATAAGCTGATTATAATTTGTGTTTGAATCATTTATGTTTACATCAGTGAGAATATTGTATAATAATAGAAATCGTAAACCGGCTTCCACATATTTTTTTCTTTTCTTTCTCTGTTCCTGTTTTCAGGCACGAACGTTGTAGATTGTTGTAGACGTGCTTGGCTCTTTGGAGTCTGCTTTGACGCTGGAGGGCCAGCGTAGAGATTTGCCCTAAAGGGTCAAATCTCTGGTGGTTGGGGAGGTACTGTTACGTTGTAAATTTGAGTACCTACCAAGGGTTAGTATTACACAGCTGCTTTACTAATAAGTAAAGTAGCATTTACCTGAAAACATTAGTGGGACATTATGAGGTTTCTGAGTACTATATTTCATTGTAGTTTGTACGAGTGACTTTGGCCTGCACTTGATATAAGGACTCATTCCTTCAACTGTATTTCGTCACTGGACTCTTTAGTTAACACTTTCTAACATTAAATCAATTTTCTAAACCATGTTATACAGATTTTCACAATTAATTAGAACAATAAATATAATGTTTACATTCCAACTGTCATCCAGTCGAACGTCAGTTTCTGTCGTTTAGAAACGACATCTGATGGTCGCCGGTTCACAGTTGTAGTTTAATCGATAATTGAACATAGTGATTGCCAACCATCGAATTAAATCGTATGGAGCAATCCTTAATAATTTTCAGCTTTCAGTAAAAATTAATAATAAAATAAATAACCGAAAGCGGAAATAAAATAGTTTTTTCAATATAGACATTTTTCTAGAAACTTCGTTGTCAAATAAATCCATTTTTAATCATGTAGCCAGGTTGTACGTTGATAATTACCCCGATCAAGACAAGTTTTAGAATTGGGAACTATAAATAATTTGTTTGTTGGTCTAGATCATGAAGATTCTTATTGTTTCAGAGTTTCAAGAATTAAGTTTTAATTATTTAACTTGGTGTAGTGTTTATCTTATAATCATTTTACCTGAAATAGGGGAGATTTCTGAGATAGTCAGTCTATTTCCGGTTTGTTATCCGTGACTGGATTATTAAAGAGTGGAGGCGTCTATTTGCCCTTGAACACGCTTGAGTGATACTTGAAAACTAATTCCATGTTTTAAAAGGTAATGATTTTGTTGTAATAGTGCTTAGAAGTGGTCTGTGAGCCCTTCCCTGGTTGTTAAAAGGATATTCTCGTGATCCATGGACATTTATTACAGGATTCCAAACTGCGCATACGCAGACTTCTTTCCAGCCAGTCGAGGATCTTACAGTCAAGTGCTTTTTCCCTAAGCCTACCGTGAGTACTTCACCTGCTGACTATTTGGCATAGATATGCCATAGAATATTCCTCAGTGTTAACAAGGTATTACATTCTTATTCAGGGGAACGCAACCAGTTCTTGTTGTGGAGTTGATGGATGCCACATGGGTAATCCTCATTCCTATTGTCCCACCGCTCAGGATCAGGCAAACAGAAGTCGTAACTCCTTATGTTGTATTTGAAACAAGGCCATGTTAACCGGCTAATGTGTTAGCCTTTTAGATTTCCAAGCTCAGTCACCTCCAGGAAGGTACCTCCGGAGCGGGAGGGTGTGTCAGACTCTCTTACTGACTACTGGCCTCGGTAACCCTTTGGTACCTTCCCGCGACCCCGGCAGCATCGGCCCTAGTGAACCCCTAAGCTTGTGCTGACGACATCTCTTTGAGACGCGCGTGGAATACAACGCGCCGTCGTCGACCCGTGCCTGAGAGATATTTATTGACGGCATGTGAATCCAAGTCAGAGGCCCGTGGGTGGCATAAAAACTCTGACACCAGGTCAGTCACTAACCGCAAGAAAAAAAATAAAAGAACGTCTAACTTAACGAACGAATATTTACAAATTACAGACAAGTGATTGATTCAATAGTCATTTTATAAAATGTATCGGATAGGTGAAATAAAAGAGATTATTATGGAGAAACCGCAGCAGAAATCTCGTTAATAGTTACTTTCGTGCCTGAAAAACATATTGTACGAGCAAACCCGTACATTTTGTATTGTTTCGTTTTAATGCTGACGCTTGCACTCACGATGCGGAGCATCGCGTTCGATTTGTAATTAATTACTTTAGTACCAATAAATCCGTGTAACAGTAAACATCGTTTTACTTAAACAAATTCCCTAGCCTGGGTCGCGGCGCGGTACTCATAACACTTTAACATTAACAAACAAGGTGTAAGGTAACCACCGTACATCTTTATGGTCCTTCGAGCCGTTAAGCGGGATCATTAACGCGAGCAATCAAGTGGACTTTCGAGTCAGTTCGTGTGAGTGGTTCCATATCAGCAGCAGCTGTGGAGTTGCAGTTCAGGGAGTAAACAGCAGCCTTGAGCACAATCGACAACGCCCACAATACAGCAGAAGCAAAGTAAGATCTTTCCCTTTTATTGCTTGACCTAACAATATGAGCCAAACAATGGAAGATCTTCTGGCCAACCAGAAACAAATCATGGTGGCCATGAACCAACTTTTATCAAACTTTAAGAAGGATGGTCAAGAACGCAAAACTCCTGACTACATCAAACGTAGATTGGATACTTTAGACTCCTACTGGCAGGAGTTTCAATCTAATCACGATCAGTTAAACCCTTTTAGCAACAAATCGATTGAGTATTTTGCATTGAATCACTATCAATAAACTCATGATTTCTATCTTTCGACGCGTGAAACTATCAAAGGTGCAGGACTACCGTCTATTTTAAGACCCACAACACCGTTAGCCGGCACGTCCAGGGCCGGTGTGGAAGGGACCCTTAAGAACAGGAATCCCGAGGAGAGCGAAGCTACGACCTTTCTTGAGTCGCCGAAATTCAAGTCTCAGGGCACCAACAGCAAGTTGGACGAATTACTGAAGAAGCAGACTATCAACTTTAAGGCTTTCTATCGAACTGTGGCGAACATCAACGTCGATGCCATAACTGAGAAATGGGAGTTTCAAGACACTTTGAAAACATTGGAAACGAGGTGGTCTGCCATTGACACGCTTCACTGGGAGTTGGATGGTGAACTCGACGGGCAAGATGATTCGTATGAGGACAAGTTTACCTCGTATGAAATGACGTACAACAACATGAAGAAGTCTCTGAACAGCAAATTGTGGTCTGTATCACACCGAGAATATTCTACACCAAAGATGGAAGTAAAGGTTAGGCCTAATGGACTGACATGTATAAAAGTCCTTAATAAATAAAGAAAAAAAAAAAAAAAAAGATGGAAGTGCCTACGTTTAATGGCCATTATCAACACTGGGTATCCTTTAAAGACTTGTTCACGGAGGCTATTCACAACAATCCGTTGCTCTCTCAAGCTCAAAAGATGCAGTTCCTTAAAGCTAAACTGAAAGGGGAAGCCGAAGGCTTAATACATCATCTTCAGATCAGCTCTGAAAACTATTCAACATGTTGGGAAGTCCTTAATCATAGATATAACAACAAACTGCTTATATTCACCTCACATATGAATACTCTAACCAACCTTCCGGTCATGCAACAACCCTCAGTCTACTATGTAAAACGCATCCACGATAAAACCATCGAATATGTTAACGCTATTAAGAACATGGGAGCAGACGTAAGCACATGGGACCCCGTAATTTGCTATTTGATGTCGAACAAATTAGATGCTAACACGCATTCCGAATACATCGCATCTCTTAAGCAACCTCGTGAACTGCCCATTTTATCAGACTTTTTGGACTTCCTGGAAGCCAAGTTTACGAGTATGGAATCATCGCGGCGTAAACAAGACCAGAAATCTCCAAATTCCAATGCAAAATCAGCTAAAGATAACAATTTGAACAACAAAAATATCAATCGTAATTCGAAACAATCTTATTCGAGTAACAAAAACGTTTCGAAATCGAACGGAAAATTTCACAATAAACGGACTTGCCCATTATGCAAAAATAGTCATGGATTATTCCATTGTGAACAATATATTGGATTGTCCACAATCGACAAAAAACAATTTGTCGTTGACAACCAGCTTTGCGAAAATTGTCTTTTTAGTCATAAAGGTAAGGAATGCATTTCGACAAAACGGTGCCATGAGTGCGACGGAAGTCATAACACGATACTTCACGATGCATTTGCGCAATCTGCAAACACATCGCCTAACCAAGCAATACCTAAAACAGGAAAGGCCCGTACTTTGCCTGAGCAAAATCAGCAACTTAGTACTCACGTGGCTCAACAACGTGAGGTACCGGAAACATTATTGTCCACAGCCGTGATTAAGGTCCAAAAATGTGATGGATCTTATCTTAACATGCGAGCTTTGATTGATCAGGGTTCCCAAACTTCACTCATTACCGAAAATGCGGCGCAACAATTGGGACTGCCTCGTCAACGATGCAAGGGCATAATAACCGGTATAGGAGCCAGGGATAATGCCTGCAAGGGAGTTATCAACATAAACTGCTCATCAAAAAGAGAGTCTTATTCTTTTAACACTGACGTTTTCGTCATGAAAACTTTAACAAAAAGTTTGCCAACTTATACCTTTGCTAAGCCCACGTGGTCTTACTTAGAAAACATAGAACTTGCAGATCCTGACTTTTACGTCAGTCGTCCGGTAGATATTTTATTTGGCGCTGACATCTATTCAAACATTATTATGGAAGGAATCTGCAGACTTGAACAAACAACGCCCATTGCCCAACAGACTCGTCTTGGATGGATCGTGTGCGGCAACGTAAACATACTGCAATGCAATGTCGTACAGTTTGATATTGACCAGTTGCAAAAATTTTGGGAAACGGAGGAAATTGCAGAGTCCACCTCGCTTTCATCAGATGATCAAGCGTGTATGCAATTTTACAGCTCAACAACAAATAGATTGCTAGATGGAAGATATGTAGTAAGGCTCCCTCTGAAAACAAATTTTGAAGAACAATTGGGAAACTCGAAATCAAAGGCCATAGCACAATTTGGTCATTTAGAACGTAAATTAATTAAAAATGAAACATCGCAAAAGAGTATAAAACTTTCATTGACGAGTACCTAGCGTTAGGACATATGAAACCAGCTATTTGTAACACAAAACTCGAATGTTACATGCCCCATCATTGTGTGCTACGTGATTCTTCAACGACGTCACTTCGAGTCGTTTTTAACGCCTCATCAAAAACATCAAGTGGCCAAAGTTTAAATGATCTCATGCACAAGGGCCCAAATCTGCAACAACGCCTTCAGTCATTGATACTTAAGTGGAGACAGTATCAATTTGCCTTCACCGCAGACATCGAAAAGATGTTCCGCCAAATTTCGGTCCATAATGAAGATCAAAGCCTACAAAAAATCGTATGGAGAGATAGTCCCAGAGATAAACTACAAGAATATCAGCTGACCACGGTCACGTATGGGACTAAAGCGGCTCCTTTCCTCGCAATGATGACGCTAAAACAGCTAGCGAACGACGAACGCTCCGAATTTCAAGAAGCATCTAAAGTCCTCGAGGGGTCATTCTACATGGATGACCTTATCCACGGTACACACAGCATAACAGCGGCACGCCAACTTCAACAAGATTTAATTGAACTCCTGAAACGCGGTGGATTCAATCTAAGAAAATGGGCTTCAAATGATCAACATTTACTGCACGATGAAGTCCCATGCCAACAACAAAGCAAAAGCTTTCGACAGCCGGAGTCTACTAAAACATTAGGACTTCGCTGGAACCCTATCAAGGATAACTTTACATTTGAGCCGAAAATTGATTCAACAGTCAACAAAGCTACAAAAAGATCCGTGCTATCCGATATCTCCAAGTTCTTTGACCCCTTGGGGTGGCTCACACCTACAACAACAAAACTCAACATTTTATTTCAACGAATTTGGACTTCACAAATTCAGTGGGATGAGCAGATACCTAAAGATATTTTTGAAGAATGGAATAAAATTAAGGCGGATATCGATCAAATAAGTCAGGTTCAAATACCAAGATGGTTAGGCACAAAACCCGAACAAAGAGTCGAGTTACATGGTTTCTGTGACTCGTCAACAAAGGCATACGCCTGCGTTATTTACTGTAAAGTTTATACTCGTAACAAACTAACAAGCATCGTCTTGGTGGCCGGAAAATCAAGAATAATCCCGGCTAACAAAACCATATCGTTGCCACGATTGGAGCTTTGCGGCGCTCATTTATTAGCTAAACTCATGGCTAAGGTCAAGGCATCTTTAACTGACTACAAGATTGATATTTATGGATGGATTGACTCCACAGCAGTATTGGGGTGGCTGCAAGGAGATCCAGGCCGTTGGCAAACCTTTGTTGCCAACAGAACACGATTTATAACTGAAATCATGCCTTCTGCCTGCTGGCGGTATGTCAAGTCTGCCGAAAATCCTGCAGACTGTGCAAGTAGAGGCTTATCGATGTCACAATTGATTCAGCATCCTTTATGGTGGCAAGGGCCATCATGGCTTCAAACATTTAAAGGTGATGAAGGAATTGAAGAAATAATCTACACAACAACATTAGAAACCAAACCCCAGAAGCAAGTAAACTGTGTCATGAAACAAACAGAAGACAACAGTATAATAAATAACTTGTTGAAAAGTCACAGTTCGTTTACCAAAGTTGTACACATTTTAGCATGGGTGTATAGATTTATAACAAGCAAGCAAAACAATAAACAAACTTTGTATCTTACGCTAGAAGAGATAAGAAAAGCTAAAATTAAGATCATAAAGCAAATACAGCAGCAAGAGTTTGCAGAAGAAATTAAAAGCTTAAGAGACAAAGGAAAGCTTAGCAACAAAAGCAGAATACTAAATCTAAATCCATTTTTGGATAACTTTGGCCTTCTCCGTGTCGGGGGAAGGTTAAGAAATGCTCATATCCATGCAGACGTGCAACATCCTATAATCATTCCACAGCGAGGACGTTTAACAGAGCTTCTTATAGAACATGCACACATGTGTACTTTCCATGGCGGAGCCCGCTTGACATCGGGATTTCTCCGACAAAAGTATTGGATTATAGGCGGAAATGAAGCAACGAAAAAACAAATACGCTTATGTGTAAAATGTAAAAAGCTAAGTCCTAGCAAGCATAACCAAATTATGGGTGACTTACCTGCAGCGAGGAGCAATCCATCTCGTCCGTTTGAACACACTGGAATAGATTTTACTGGGCACCTACTCCTTAAAGCCAACAAAGGCCGTGGTATAAAAACCACTGAAGGATATGTGGCTGTTTTCGTCTGCACGTCTACAAAAGCAGTACATCTAGAGCTAGTATCCGATCTTAGCACCTCGTCGTTTATCGCAGCTCTAAGAAGAATGGCAGCACGTAGAGGTACTCCGAGTCACATTTATAGTGACAATGGACGAAACTTTGTCGGAGCCAACAAGCAAATTCAACAAGAATACCAGGAACTGCAACAAATATTTAACAACGAACTTTTAGCTGAACTGACAGATATGGAAATCAACTGGCATTTCAATGCACCTATCTGGCCTTCCGCAGGCGGTCTGTGGGAGTCCGCAGTCAAAAGTTTCAAACATCACTTTAGAAGAGTTGTCGGTGAGCAAAAGTTGACGTTCGAAGAGTTGTCAACAGTCCTCACGCAAATCGAAGCATGCCTCAATTCTAGGCCTCTATGTCCTCTCACCGAAGATCCGGAGGACTTAAACTACTTAACTCCATCTCACTTTTTGACTGGCGGTTCCGCACTTACCCTAGTTGAAACAGAAAGGGACTTAAGGACTAGGTGGCAGTTAACTCAAAGAATTTTCGCTGACATCTGGAAAAGATGGCGCTCTGAATATCTAACACAACT
The DNA here is from genome assembly GCA_905333075.3 of Atethmia centrago. NCBI lineage: Eukaryota > Metazoa > Arthropoda > Insecta > Lepidoptera > Noctuidae > Atethmia > Atethmia centrago. Next base: position 21,451,153 of record HG995391.1, read on the forward strand.
AACAACAAGAAGCAAATGGCGACAGTCTCGTGATAACATAAACCTAAACGACATAGTCCTTTTGCACGATGACAATTTGCCTCCTGGAAAATGGTCTATGGGTAGGGTCGTCGATCTACATCCCGGAGCAGATGGATTCGTTCGCGTTGTCAGCTTAAAAACGAAGAACGGCATTCTTAAAAGACCAATTACCAAAATATCAATTTTACCTGTAAACCAAATTCAATCAGACTCGTCTGAAAATGTCCAGGAAGAGTTGAAAACTAACAGCGATGAAATAAAACCTCAAAGGAAATCGAAGAGAGTTAGCGTAATAACATTATTTACATCTTTATTATTTTTTATGACAATCGTAACACGAGGACATTGCGATTTCCAAACAACAAGATTTAGACCTAATCAGAATCTTTATTTTGATAAATTATCTGACATGCAAATTATACGGGACGAGTGGAAGCTCATTATCTACTACGATATGCAACTTTATTGGGAAGGCATAACAGCTCTCAACAAATACACGAAGTCCCTAGAACAATCATGTAAAACAATACGTAACATTATGAATTGCGATATCATATTACTACAGCTGCTTCAAGGCTTCGATGAACTTGAGTACTATAACCAGATGTTGATCGGTCAGCACTCGAACGAGCAGCACGCTAGACAGCGGCGCGGCCTTAACGACGGTGTCGGATATCTCGCGAATAGCCTCTTCGGGGTATTAGATGCGAGATTCGCCGAACAATACCGCAAGGACATAACGTTACTACGCGACAACCAACGTCATATTGCCTCTTACTGGAAAAACCAAACATCGATTATAGAGGTTGAATATAATCTTCTCAAACGAACAGAGCAAACCATGAACAGACAACATAAAATGGTTTCCCAACATATATTTTCCATTGAAAAGGCGCTAAACCAACTTCAATCCGAAACGCAAAACATGTCTATTGTAAACGAGCTGACTGTCGGAGCCATTATAGGGAGCAACATGCTACATAACTTGACGTCATTACAAAGCACTTTGTTGGATACTATCACTGACATCTATCACGGTCAGTTTAATCCACATCTTTTGACTCCCGTACAATTGCAAGATCAGCTGAGTACCATCGCTAGTCAGCTCCCTAAGGACGTGACATTGCCGGTAGACAATGTGCAGATGGATTTAAAGAAAATATATAAGCTTCTTAAAGTAAAGGCCAGGATGCTGGAAGAATATCTCATATTTGAAATCAGGCTTCCTCTTATCAGTAGAGACTCCTTTGAGATATTCAAAATATTTTCCATACCTCAAGTCAAAGGAACTGACATGGTTAGCATCCAACCGATATCAGATTATGTGGCCATAAATTTGAAGAAGGATACCTACCTTACTATGACAGAGAAAACATTAACATCATGTCTGATATCAGATGCATATCTGTGTCATATTCAGAGACCTATTTATCATTTAAATGGGGATAAAGATTTCTGTCAGACCGAAGAGTTTGAGTGTGAGACAAGGATCACTCCCTGCAAAAACAGCTGGTTAGAAAGTAACACAATTAACAACTACATCTATTTTTGTTGCGATCAATGCCCTTTACGCATAATGTGCGAGGATCAAGTCGCCAGTCATCAGCTGACCGGTGCGGGTCTTGTTGCTATAGACAATGGGTGTATTATTAAAACGCAAGCATTTACTTTAATTGCACACAGACAACAGTCTAGCAAACTGAACATTAAACCTAATGTTTATACGCCACTGATACCACCGATAAATCATATTATCAACATTACAATCCCGCATATGATACCCATGAATGATTCAGAAACTGGCCAGAATCAAATGGATTTAATAGAGCTTGGCCAGAAAATTAAGATCATGAAAGATAACGCTGCTATAGCTGAAAGCATTTCTGTCCATGATATACACCACTACATGCTGATATACATCATCGTCGGCATTGCGGGATTAGCGGGACTGGTGTATGCGTGCCGTCGCGTGCGCGCCTGGAGAGTGCCGGCCACACCAACGCAGGCGCCGACATCAGCGCAGGCACAGGGTGCGCCTGCGTCTCCTCCTAGCAATAACAACGACAACCCGTGCGTGATTATCGGTGACCGAGTGTTTTACCACAGTGTTAGTGAGTTAAATGACAACAATCAGAGCAGTGTTTCTAATCTTAATAGTGCGAAAGTGAATAAAGCTACGTCACCTATTTGCGTTCGTTAGTATATTGTGTCGACATTAATTTGTATAACAGTTATTATCTTTTGTATTTTCTTGAAACATTGTTTTCAAATATTGTGATCTGTTAACATTTATTTAAATTTGTATCTTGTTAATTTCTCCTGTAGGGAGTATGTACGAGCAAACCCGTACATTTTGTATTGTTTCGTTTTAATGCTGACGCTTGCACTCACGATGCGGAGTTTCGCGTTCGATTTGTAATTAATTACTTTAGTACCAATAAATCCGTTTAACAGTAAACATCGTTTTACTTAAACAAATTCCCTAGCCTGGGTCGCGGCGCGGTACTCATAACACTTTAACATTAACAAACAAGGTGTAAGGTAACCACCGTACACATATATTATGTATTCAAAAAGTCTAATATATGAACATGTACTTACAATAAAAAACAAAGAACCTGTGTAAACGAATCATATATTTTTTTCGATATTTATCTTTTGACATTATATAATTTAGAATCATGTGCCGACATTTAATATACCTTTTGACATTATATTTAAAACCGTTCGACCTTATTATTTAAAACTGTTCGACATGATACTTAACTGTTTGACATTAGATTTGAAACTGATTGAACTTTGTTATGATGACTAATAATAATTCATAGATATATTTTTTTTTTTTGATTGCATGTTGCCTGTATTCAACACAATGTGATTTGTTTATGAATACATAAAATGAAATTATATGAAATGTGTTAATGTCTGAATAGGCACTATCACCAAAATCAAAAGGAGTTAGTACAATTTTTTTGCTTGATTATTTCAATCAGAGTGTAAGCAGGTCTCAAAAGTTGATCTATACGGGGTGTTAACAATCATAAGTCTAAAGTTTAATTATTTATTTAAAATTGAGTTGTAAAATAGAATACGCAAACAGTTTAAACAAAAGATGCCAGAAGTTATCTAAAATATTAGTTTACATTTACCTTGACCATGATCGTACAGACTGTTCAAAGTGGTCACAATTTTATGTTGGTAGGAGCACAGCTGAACTATTTTTTTAAATTTTCGTCAAATTCTTTCTTCTCTGTAAATTTAATTACATTATATTCTAACTTTTGCCCATTGTTCCTTTCGGCGTTTTTCCTAGGGCCTATTAGTCACAAGTCCAAATCTACCCACGCTAGTTTAAAAAACAACAACCTGTATAGAGAAGCCTTTTCTTCCAATGATGTATTTCACCATTGTGTTACAGTACGATTCAAACTTTATGGCGGCTCGGAACACGAGGCGTGTCGCTGCGCATTAACGAATTCATGTATCAGCGGGGGTGAGGGTACAGCGCAGCGAGTACCGCACTTCAGAGCCGCTATTAAGTTTGACGCGTACTTTAATACATATTCTATATGTCGGAAATACGTTAGTCACTCGTTAGACTAATCAGGACACCAGCGCCACTTGGCGCTGGCGTCCCAGTTTGGCTGGTTTCCCAGTTTGTCTAAGGCGGTCAAGGAGTGAATACATTAAGAAACTGTCGCGCGTTCCGTATAGTTGTGTCGTGTACCTACAGTGTGTGAACAGCTAGTGTGATTATTTGATCGTAAATTATAATTTGATTTCAACTGCAAACGTTTTTTCTATTGTGCAATAACCAACACTTCCCATTGTATGCCCACAGTTGTTAAAATATGGCTGATGATAACGAGAGAGACGTACCTTCTCCGTCATATAAATATTTCTAGGCTTGCTGTCTACCACTTTTAGCCCATCTTCTGCGGTCTTCAGCCCGTTCTCTGCGATGTCGATAATCTCGCAGAACTGCTTGTACGCTCTCTTCTCCTCTTCAGAAGCTACCAGCGCCTTCTTAGCGTCGACACCCACATTTTCCACTTAAAGGAAAACTCAAACATTATACATTATTTTCATTCACTGGGACAGCACGGGGAAATCGGAATCTATAGGAGATACAGGGAACAATTAGGAACAATTAATTATGTCTTAGGAACAATTAGGTAAAACATTGCATTTAATATTTGGTTTGATAAAAAATTGCATTAGTTATGTTTTTTTGTCAAGTGCGAGTTGTCGATAAAAAGCAGCCAAGTGCGAGACGGGTTCGCACACGAAGAGTTCCCTACCGACGAACAATATTTAACACTAAATATTTCTTTAGCACGTTTCTCGTTCGTTTTTCGTTATAAATTAAAGGGGTTATATTTTAACGTTATTTTATTTTTATTATTGTTGTTGTAGCGGCCACAGTAACTTTCACAGAGTGTGTACCTCTGTGAAAGTTTCAAGTGGCTACCTATTACTGGGCTAGTGGAGCATACGGTGGATGTCTGCCCAGCTTGGGCAGAACACCGCCGTGTCCTCGTGGAGGCGATCGGCGGCAGAGATCTCTCGCGTCCGGCCCTGGTTCAGGCCATGGTACGAAGCGCGAGGGCATGGGCAGCCGTCACCTCCTTCTGCGAAGCAGTAATACTCGCGAAGGATGAGGCGGGACGGTTGAGGGAAAGGCAAATTTCGCGCCCTCTCACCCCTAGCCGCCGCAGGAGACGCCCTGGGCGTCGGGAATCCTGGGCAGATTTCCGGCCAGCGTAGGCGCGGGTTTGCGGACGGTGAGCAATGGGTAGCTCACCGTCTGGTTAGGACCAGGCCCCTCAAAGAGATATCGTCAGCACAAGCATAGGGGTCCACTAGGGCCGATGCCTCCTCTCCGCTGCATCCCCTTGGCTTCTTGTTACCACCATTTTTTTTTTGTTTTTAAAATCTTGATGGATCTCGAACTTATGCGTTTTTCGACCTGGTTCTTCTTCTAGTCGATACGCTGGTTCTTTGGGTGACGATTCTTTGGCCCGGCGCTCGTCCAGTAGGTTGTGTCATCACGTTGGTTTGGGTGACGGTTCTTTGGCACGACGCTCTTTCAGTAGGTCGTGTCGCCACGTCAGCACGGGTAACGGTTCTTCGGCACGACGCTCGTTAAGTAGGTCATGTTGTCACGTTTGTACGAATGACAGTTCTTCGGCACGACGCTCGTTCGGTAGGTCGTGTCGTCACGTCGGTACGGGTGACGGTTGTTCGGCACGACGCTCGTTCAGTAGGTCGTGTCGTCACGTCGGTTGTCGCAGACTGCAGTCGGCTTCCGTTCTTCGCTCTCGCTGTGGGTTCTTCTTTCTTCTATTATCCGCAGCTTGATGTACCAGGCTGTCCTGGCTAGTTCTTCTTTATCCGGTGCTCGAAGGACCCAACTGTCGTGTACTGTATATTTTTGCAGGAATAATAAAACTTGTTCCCAATTTTCTTCGTATTTATTTTCGGAGGTGTTGCATGTTTGAGAGCTGGAGACCGACTCTGTCCCAGCTAGTTTAGGATATCGCTCCCGTAAGGGGTCGCGGCTAGCGGATCCGGGGCGTCGCCCCTCGGCCGCGGAGGCAATACGTTGGACCGTAAAAACGAGCCCCCCATTGTGTCTGTCATTTTAAAAATGACACCTGGCTGATTGGGTGCGTTTAATAATAATGCGCCCATGTGAGTAATTGCTATTGTGTTACTGTAGGCGAATCACGACGCTAATAATGTTAGCGCCGCTTTCTTCACGACACCACGGCGGTCAACCCCCGCCAGGTTAGACCCCCGGTTACCCGAGGGAGGCCCAGTGAAGGCGACCAGCGATGTGAGTGCCGACTCAACGCTCCTACAGTATATGTGTCCCAGCTTTACAAAAGCCCGTCTTTTATACAATTCTCCCTATGTTTCGGGAGCGGGTGAACCGATTCACACAGTTTGATCGGTAATCTTATCTAACATTTCTTAATTCCAAGTGACTTTTATATGGTCCTGATGGCCTAAATTACACTTATTATTACAAAAACTATGCTAATCAGGTTATTAAACACTAAATTAACTTATCTTAAACTCTAACAAAAGTCCTTTTCGAAGTCTTCCCTTGCTTGTAGCGAGGGCGCGTTTTACGCGGTCCACAGATAGGGTCTTACCTTTAATTTTTACTTCTTGTACCTATTTGGAATGTCATTAACACACAACACTGTCTTTACACTTTGTATGCTTGGCGTTAATTACAGTCACAAACACACAACACTGTCATTACACTCTGCATGCTCGGCGTTCGTTACAAAGCTTATGACTCATACCCCTTGTCACACGATATCACAATTTGCTGACCTCTCCCACCCCCTTAACGTATGACGTAATTTATGGATGGCCCCTTAGACGTTACAATAAGTAGTCTTACCTTGCTTTAAGTTTTTCAGTACTAAAAGAAGATTGACTTCTAGTATCCAAGAGTGCTCGTGCAAGGTATGCACAAGCTCTATTATTTACTGGATTAACAATTTGAACAACTGCCGTACACAATAGGACCTGTCCCGTCCCGTGACGCAGAGATAGCAGACAGTGTTACAAGAGACGTACTTGGAGGTAACTCGTTATTATTTGTATTTAAGTTTGAACTAATATTCATACAATACATCCTGTTGTAATATCTCTATGCACTAAGCTATTGTGTTTTCCGTTGCAAAACTTACAAGAACCTTTATGAAAGGATTTTTTGGCAGTATGTCCACTACGCAGACAATTAAGACATAATTTCAGCTTTAAAGCTGTATCTAACCTAAATTCAGGTGACATATCATTAAACTTGGTACACATATACAAGAGATGATTGTCCTTACAAACATCACATGCATTTCTGGAAGAGTTGCCACTCATAGAACTCACAAAAGCCTTAGTAGAATTCTCTGCTCTTTAGAACCACCATGTGGCTTACCATGATCATTCCTACTTATATTTTGATTTTGTGTGGTTTCTAGAACATCTGCCCTGTTACGCAAGAAGTCATTGAATTGATCTAATGTAGGCAATTCTGGTAATCCATTCTTTTATTCTTCCCATTTTCTACTTGTTGTGACACCAAGCTTTGTTGACACCATACATATAATTAAAGCATCCCATTTATCTGTAGGCTGCTCTAAAGTATTCAATGCTCTTACATTTTTTGAAACTAAATCAATAATATATCTCATTGCCTTGTGAGATTCTCTTGTCAGTGATTCAATACTGAAAAGCGCTTTCAAATGATTATTCATAAGTAGATTTTTTATTGTTATAACGTTGACATATTAAATCCCATGCTACTCTGTAATTGTTTGATGTAAATTCTATAGAATTAATTACTGCTAAAGCTGCTCCTTCTACGTATGACCTTAAATAGTGAAACTTGTTTATATTTAGGATTGCTTCATTAGAATTTATCAAGGAATCAAAGGAATCTCGATACTCTAACCATTTTAAATAGTTGCCATCAAATAAAGGCAATTTTATAGTAGGCAATTTTACTGAATTAAACTTATTATGAGTACAATGACTATTATTATTTGAACTACAGTCCGAACCTCCAGATCTTTTTTGACCAATTTAGATACATTGGCCGATTCGTTTAACTCTTGAGCCAGTGATATACACGAAAAGAACTGATCCTCAATTAATTCTCTTTCTCTTATTTGCTCATCCAAATCTAGACAATTCAATTCAGTGTTATTTTGTAAAATATCAAACGTACTCTAGGTTAGGCCTAATATAAAATACCTAATCAATCTTCATCCTCATCGTCGTCTACAATTATGGAATCTAAAAATAAAGCAGGGCGCCTCACAACGTCTTGGTGCCTAGCCCACCCCAAAAACCAAACGTTCTGCCGATCGTTCTTCGCCCAGTACAACATGAGCAGCAATAATGTTGAACGGAATTGAGCACAGGATTGTTCTCGTCAATTAAAATATAGCAATGATACACTTTTGACGATGTATGTGTGCTCTTTATGTGCGCTCGAACTAGTTGCACATTGCTGGCGGGCATCAATAAAAACGGAGAGGTCGTTAAGGCAACCGTTATAGTTTTGAATAATAAATGTCTCCGTGGTGCGTATATGCTCGCTGTAATAGCTAGACGCAAGTTTGTGTTGGTACGTTCCTACTCCGAAAATAGTCAATTCCTCCGATGTTAATATGGGAAATGAAGCAACATTATCCCCACCCAGCGAAATATTTTCGAAGTTGGCTCTGTTCCGGTTTAGCCTTCTTTCATCAACATACTCAGCTAAGTGATTGGCAACATTCAGCCGCTCTCTGGCTTTATTGATATATTCGCGTGCATTGGCATTGTCTATAATATCAACATGGAAGGCATTCGTTATCACTGCAGCGATCCGAAGGTGGATATAAAAGGGGCTCATGGCCAGATTACAGTATTCATGACGAAAAATCTTAAAATCCCATTTTAGTCGTCAACTTACCACCTCAACAGGCCACCGGTAAATGGTGCACAACCACGATTTATTGTCGTCGAGTGTGGTAAGTTGTGAGCCTCTTCTTGTCTGCGATTGTGGCATGATGCCGACATATCCGTGGCTTTCTAAAGACGCAAAAACCTCTGTCCGATATGAAAATATCACTCGGCTGTAACAGCTAATGAATGACTCTATCCGGCCCATGTAGAAGGTTGTTTAAAATGGTTGCGTCATTTGTAGTCGCAGCATAGGGCCCACAAACCTTAATAATGTGTCCATCGCATGTGACTAACATAAATGGTTTTAGTAGGTTCCTGTACTTGTGCATGCTGTACGTGTCTTTTTGAAACGAGAAAAACTCTTTAGTATGTACATTTAGGTACCGTCACATATAACAACAGCTTCCTGATTATTTGCAAACAATGCGTTAGGAACTGCTAGATTTCTTTCAACGATCTGCTCTCTAGAAATATGGTCGAATCCCAAGTGGCGAGGCACAAAATCACTGTCCAGACCCTCCCTAACTATTTTCATTTTTCGTTCTAGATTTGGACGACACATGTTGAAAAACGTGGCGAGACGTTAATTGGATTCTCCAGTTCTTAGTTTGGCAAGTATTATACCTAATGCGGTTTTGTGCTGGCACTTTTGTGCTAAAAGTGGAGTTTGATTAAATAATCTTTCGAATTCATTAAAAGAACAAAAGTTAAAGCATCAAAAAAGCCATAAGATAACTTTTAGGTACTATTTATAACCCCGTGGATGTTTTTTTTTTTAATATCTCTTCATGTAAGGAAAAATATAAAAGTATTCCCATGCCTGGGCAGCATTTGGTCCAGACCGGTCAATCTCCTTTGATGTAAATAATCTTTAAATTTAGTAAGTTGACCTTTAATAGCACACATTTTTTTTTAATAAACTTTTACTTTCTTGTTGTTCAAATTCGCCCCTTTCTTGTTTATTTAACTCACCATCCATCTTTAGATCTATTATGAATTAGTTAAATCTATAATCTAACCTCCACTTATGTAGGCAACTATGAATTGGGTACAATACGTCAATAAGTAACTCAAAACCGCTAACTCACGGTACTCTGAAACTGTGACAGCACGAAGTATGCAGCACTCATCAGGCGCCTGCACTGCAACACGTAGACAGGCAGGTAGCTAGCAGATTATCGAGAGCGAAGCTCAGTTCATGCCATGCACATTCACCGTACCCGGAATAGCCGGCAAGTTTTGGTGAAATAACTGTCACTTTTAGGTTGCACTGTTCAGAAACTAGAATTTAGGTAGGTAGGTACCTAGATATAGGCAATTGGCATAAACTCCCAGTTTGATATTAAGTATACAGAACACAATCGTCTGCAATATATAGGCTCATTTGAGCTTGCGTTAAGGCGTACACGTGCTATAGGGTGTCCAATAGTTTAGGTACAAGGTGCGTAAATAGACAAGTTTTAGTGCTTACAATGAAGCTTTAAGAAAACGTTTAGCCTCTCAAATAGGCTATTTAGACGTCCACCAAAACTATAGGTAGGCGCAACAAGCGCGCCAAGCACACATAAGCACTAAAATGGACTCACCGACCACGTGCGGCAAGAAATTAGGTATCGCATTCCGATTATTTTAAGCAAGCTAACCAAACTCGTTCGACCGAAAACAACTAGGCTATCCACACAAATAGAAACAAGTAGAGAGGTGTCGTGGAATAGGTAGGAATATAGAAAACGGGCTTACTTCCCTCGGGCTAGTTCCCAGTGCAGGCGTTCAGGATGTTTCAGTTTGCGTAGTCCGAAGGCCCCGTGGGTGGCATAAGCGCCAATCTTGTCCTTGATACCCGTATCCGGCTTCCACTTGTTTTCTCGAACGTTCTCGAACTTTCGTTCTTTTGTAGGTTCGACGTAATTATCCTAGACCGTCGCCAAATTCGTTGGGAATATTAGGGTCACTCTCTTAATAATAGCCGAATCTGCTTCTTATTAATATTATTATTCTCAACATAAAATAGGTAGGTACAAGTTCGTGACGCGTTGCGCGTACGCACGCGCGAGTGACCCGGGCAGACTGCCGGCGGTCGGCGACGGAGACGCGATGCGGCCGCACGGCCCCCGTCCCCTGCGTCCCGCGGTTCTCTTGGCTGCATAGTGTGCGTTAACAAGACCTAATTCCCTCTAGCTCTTTATTATCAGTCATATTATTATTTGGATTCTCAACACATTGCTTTTTTACCCAGTTGGTAGGTTTCAACCCAACTAAGGGCCAGACCTCGAAAACCAAATCGTTTCAAATCCGATAGTAACAATCAATGAGACACAAAGTCAACAGCTTTCGACATGTCGTAGAAGATAACAGATACATAGTTTCCTATGTCTACTTCATCAATGATACTTTTTACAAGATTGAAACATCCAGAGTGGTTTCAAACCCGTATTGTTCTTTCTTAAGAATCTGATGTATTCCAATAAATTCTAAGAGACGGTGTTGCACAGCTTTTTCAAAAACATTAGATATGATTGGTATGACACTAATAGGTCTAAAATTATTTGCTTTCGAGCTATCGCCTTTTTTATGAAGAGGCTTAAACAACCAAAAACTTTAATAACTCTCGGAAACAGCCTTCTGAGAATGACTTTATTAAGTGACACTTAAGATTTTTGCTGTGTTGTCAGATACGTGGGACACTCAGAAAATGTTGCGAAAATAAAACAAATGTTATATGGGTAAATATTGTTTTATTAAATCTTTTCAAAGTACTCTCTACTAGCCTCTTTACAAAGTTTTATGTGTCTGAACCAGTTTTCGAAACACTTTTCCCAGTACGCCGCAGACACCTCGTTTACAGCCTGCGCGAACGCTGACAGCGTATCTTCCGGCGATGAAAGTTGTATCCCTTTGAGCAGATTTTTTATTTTCGAGAATAAAAAGAAGTCACATGGTGCTAGGTCATGGCTGTAAGGAGGGTGACACAGGAGTTTGATTGGCGTGCTGTGGACAGCACGCCACACTTGCACTTGCACTTCCTGGAAGCAATCCCTCGTTTTGAGCGCGGTGTGCGAAGGCGCGTTGTCGTGGTGGAACAGTAACCCGCGGGGCCTTGTGTTTGGTCGCTTGTTGCTCACAACAGAGAAAACTTCTGCCAAGCATTTGGTAGTATGCCATTGAGCGTTGATGCTTCTTTGGTTCTGTAAAAGAATTGAAACCAAGTAGCCAGTCAAATTGAAAAATCTCGTGATAAAAGTCTCCCCCCGCTTCTAGATCGTTTCACTTTGGTAGGCATTGATTCATTTTGAAACACCCAAACCGTCGACTGGCGCTTCGTTTCTGGATCGTATTGATAAATCCAAAACTCATCAACGGTAATGATGTCGTAAACACGCCGAGACGAGCCCGCTTCAAATTTGTTTATCATATCACGGCACCCTTCCACCCGGGCCTGATTCTTACACTGCCCTGTATGTATATTAGAGATTTCTGCACTTTTACAAAGACCCACATGCATTATTTTAAGCAACATACCGAGGTTATACCACGACAGAAAAGGGCTATGTTTCGCAACCTCTTATATCATCTAGCTGGACATAAAGATATTTATAAGAAAAATGTGTTCAATATGTGTATATTAATTCATAATACCATACCAAACAAATTTAAATTATTGCAGGGTAATCATTTTAAAACACAATTAGCAGAGTGGTTACAAAAAAAGTGTTTCTACAGTATTAAGGATTTTTTAGAACATAAAAGTATTTGTTCAGAGTATTAATTAATGAATCTATTATATATTAATTAATGGCATTTGTGTGTAATAATAATGTGTGATAATAATGTAATGATAATAATAATAATAATAAATCTTTATTGGCATAAAAACAGGTTACAGAAAAATGTGAGACCCTGGCTCCAGAGCTAGGTTAGAGTAGCTGTATTTCAGGAGCCAGTGACTTCTTCCGTTTAGGTTACAATTGAGCAAGTGTTATGCATCAAAAGGTGACAAAATAGTAATATGTACCTATCTAAAATTAAGTTCTATAGTTATTATTAAACATTTACTTACTTAGGCACAAACAAAAAATGAAAATATATAATTAGAAAATAAAATTAGAATAAAATCAGGATTAAAATTTAGATTAATAATTGAATTTAAAACAATATTAATTTTAAAAATAAAAAATAGTAGAACAACAATAAAAGTATGTAATAAAATTTGAATAAATTGCAATTCAGCTAGGATGAACAAAATAATATTAGAATTATGGGTGCAGGTATGTCAACATTTCTCTTATAAGACTTTGGTGGGAAATCTAAAGGGTCTGACTTTAAGCAGAGATCTTTGGGCACGTTCCAGGTGAATCATAAAAGTCTTGCACCCACCACCCCATACAGTAACGCAATATCCCACGACTGACTGCACGAGCGCATAGTACACAGTGCGAAAGAGGTCAAAGTCTGCTACGTGTCTAAGTTTTTTAAATGCCCAAATCAGTTTTCTGATCCGCGTTGAGGTGAGTTCTATGTGCTGTCGCCAGCCAAGTTTTTCATCTAGAATCACACCAAGGTATTTCACATGTGTAGACTTAGTGATTGTAGAGTATGAACATGGTGTTGAAGAAGCCAAGTTGCAGTCATGTAGTCTAATATCTAAATTGGCAGGTTTAATTTTAGGAAAAGAGAATTGGAGAAATGTGGATTTGGAAAGGTTCAAAGTGAGTCGGTTAGATCTCAGCCAGTGGCTTACCCTATGCAGTCCCAGTTCGGCGCTTCGTCGAACTTCGTCCCAGGTCCCTCCATGAAATATGAATGCCGTACCGTCAGCATAGGTGACGATCTTGCCATTTACAAGTGGCAGCTGACACAGGTCATTTATGTAAATCAAGAAGAGGCTTGGGCCAAGAATACTGCCTTGTGGGACGCCATAGCTGATTTTTGTAGCTGGATATCAGACTTCCTTAGTGAACGGTCGATCAGAGTAGTCGTTGACGGCTGCTCCTCTGACCTTATGGCTATTGATGCCGGAGTTCCTCAGGGGTCTGTTCTCTCTGCAACTCTTTTCCTGCTGCACATCAATGACCTACTACAGACTGGTATTGTTGGGTACGCGGACGACAGTACTGTTTCAGAGAGATACTTGTCCAGCGCAAAAACCAACGGGGCCGCAGTTCGTTCCTTGAGAGAGGCCTTGGTAGAGCGGACAGAGTTGACGTTAAGCCTTGTCTCCCAGTGGGGTGATGATAATCTGGTCACTTTTAACGCCACCAAAACACAAGCGTGTCTTTTTACCGCAAAAAGGAGTCGTTTCGACCTGACTCCTACTTTTCGGGGTACATCGGTTCCTGTAACTGATCGGCTCGAGCTCCTAGGCATGGAGTTGACATCTAACCTCAACTTCGGCGCCACCATCGAGTACAAAGCCCAGACTGCGGCCAAGAAACTGGGCATCCTAAATAAGGTGAAGCGATACTTTACGCCTGGACAGCTTTTGACCCTTTATAAAGCGCAGGTCCGATCCTGCATGGAGTATTGTAGCCATCTTTGGGATGGCTCGGCTAAATACCAACTTGCCGCGCTTGACTCGGTGGAACGCAGAGCTAAGAGGTTCATTGGCGACGTAAATCTGGTGGATGCCAAGCTTCACAGTTTGGCCCATCGTCGCAAGGTTGCCTGCTTGTCGGTCTTCTATAGATTGTACTTCGGAGAGTGTGCTCAGGAACTCCACGACCTCATTCCACCGGCCCCCTTCTATTATCGGTCATCTAGGCGCACTTCAGGTTACCATCCCTTCCTGGTGGCTATCCCACCAACTCGCACTAAGCGTTTCCAAACTTCTTTTATAATGCGCACAGCAAAGGAATGGAACTCTCTGCCTGCGTCTGTGTTTCCGAACGCATATAACCCTAATCTCTTCAAAGTGAGAGTGAACAGGCTTCTTCTGGGTAAGCTCGCTCCATCGTCGACTTTGTTTCTGTCGCCTCTGGCATAGACTAAAGTCAAGAGCAAAACCCATCACAAATAAAAAAAAAAAAAAAAAAAAAATAGGTAACCTCAGCATCAGAGCTAACGTGTTCCTTTATTTTAAGACGCTGACAACACCTTTACCGCGGTCACTGTCAGATTGCATAGAAAAGAAAGAGAAGCGCGATGACACAACGCTTGTGATTTATTGCAAAATATGAAGCAATTATCTATTTAATCACAATTGAGTTGAGTAATCGAAAATAAAAAACAACCAAGTTCTGCATTCAAATAAGACGTTATTGTTATTAATTAAATACGTAACGTATGTTGATATATAATACAGATATTTTGGATTAGAACTCAAGGTAAGAGGTTAGTTTAACGTTAGTTTGTATCGAGATTTTTTCTTCAAAACGTGTTTTGGTAACAAGCAAGTCAGAACTTGCTTGTTACCAAAACAATAAAAATATATGTTAATTTTGAACATATTTCCCAGAGGAAATATGTTCAAAATTAACATATATTTTTTCCGTTACCACAAACTACACAGATTTGGCAATTTTATTTCTTAAGAGAAGCCTATTTTTGTCAATTGGGTCTTGTCAGCGCCTTAACTCTTTGGGTACGGTCACAGAGAAAATCCTTAAAAATGTTTAGAGCGTTTCCGCGAATACCAATCTTATCTAACTTGTCCACAAGGAGAGAAATCATGACGGTATCGAAAGCTTTGGCCAGATCGAGAAATATGCCGACGCATTTCTGTTTTTGATCTAGTTTTAGCGTGACGTGATCTACCAATTGGTTTACGGCATCTTCAGTGCTTTTTCCCGACCTAAAGCCAAATTGGGCTTCTGCCAGTATCTTATTGTGTTGCAGAAAGTTAGTGAGCCTTTTGTTTAGAACCTTTTCTAATATTTTTGATAAAGTAGTAAGAACTGAGATGGGCCTGTAGTTTCCAACATCGTCCTTCTTTCCCCCCTTGTGGACAGGAGTAATAAGGGACTTCTTGAAAACTTTCGGAAAAATACCCTGGGTAAGACAGATCTCAATGAGTTTAGTTAGATGAGGGACAATAATGTGTCTAGCTAATTTAAGAAACTTGGCTGAGATCGAATCCCAACCAGTAGCACAGTCATTCTTGATATTCATAATCAGCGCTTCAACTTCGGCTTCATCTGGCGGAAGTAACACTATTGAATTTGGGATGGGGGTTATGTCAAATTTATAATTATTTTGAGCTGGTGTTATTTTATCTGCTAACAGTTTTCCAATATTAGAGAAGTAGGTGTTTATCTCATTTACAGTACTTGAACCGCTTTTCTGTGGTACTAAAAGGAGGTCCCCAGCGGTTTTATGTTTTGAGGCACTGATGATAGATTTGACAGCATTCCATTTATCTTTAGTACAGTTTGTATTTTCTAGTAAAGATTTTTCGTAATTCCTCTTTATCTTTTCCAGAAGACCGTTACAAAAGTTTCTATATCTTTTGTATATCAGTTCAGCAGATGTGTTTTATGGGTCTTTAGTATGAGTTTTGTGCAGCTTATCTCTATGGCGGATACATCGCAGTAACCCAGGGGTAAGCCAGGGTTTAAGCAATCTTTTCCTACAGGGTCGGGAAATTATGATCGAGTGTAGTATTAATGCACTCGAAAGATGATCAGCAAAAAGAGCGGCGGCTTCATTTGTGTCAGAATCACTGTTGATAAAGGAAAAATCAACAGCTTGCAAGTGTGCAAGTGCAGCATCATAATCAACTTTCTTATACACATTATTTCTGCTAATGTCAGGATTTCGACAACAAAGACTTAAGAGGACCGAGGCGTGATCAGTCACGGTTGAATCTATCACAAAGGCCGCAGCAGAATAGGATGTGTTTACCATAGTATGATCCAGACAGTTTGTGAGCCTCGTTGGATAGGTGTGTGCCGGAAGTAGCCCTAGTTCTGCTGTTAGATTAAGGTAAGCCGCGCTGTTTCTGTCAGTGTTGTTCGATTTAATATCGATATTGATGTCGCCGGCAATAATTATGTGTTTAGTTTTGATAGGACGTATGATCACATCCAACGAAGTGAGAAAGCTATTTGTGCAGTGTACAGATGGGGATCTATACACAGCTAATATGTTAATGTCAGGGTATACTTGAAGCAATAGAAAACTAGCGTCATTTGACTCAGGTTCTTCAACAGTGCATTTTATATTTTTTATGACATAAATAACGATGCCACCATTCTGGTTATGCCTGGTCTTGGATGATAATAATGTACTAATAATCTGCATAATAATTATGAATTTATGAGATTTAAACATAAATAATTTGCACGCTTGCTTGCAGGCAGAATTTAATGACTTTAAGGCTGTAAGACCTTCCCGTGTAAACTATGTTTTATTGAAAATAAACATTTTGTGTTTTTTAATTAAAAAAAATAAAATAATCGATTTTGATAAATGATGATAAATGATTTTTATTTCTGTAAGTAGGTTTGTACAAACACTTTTACACGTCAATCATATTTTTTAAATAAAGCTAGTTGAGGTCGGCGTTTCCTATCTGACTACTCAGAGAAGAAAGGCCGAAACAAACTTAGTTTCTTTTAAAGTCCAGGCATAATCTTGGTCAGATCATTTGAAAACTATGTAGATTGGTGTCTGAAATGGTCCTTTTGAGGAAAGAACCACACAAATTGAGTGGACCTATCCAGTCAGTGCACGCATTTGTCAGTAATCGTGCAGCTCAACTCAGAACTTAAGGAGCTCAACGATGCAACGAACAATACCAAAGAAAGAACATTTGGGTAGGCCGCATAAATTACTCAAACTGCCAGACCATGATTAATACTAAATGAGAAAAAAAAAAAACAACAATAACCCACATAGTCTTCACATTCACAATAATTTATTTATTTATTTTATTTATTTAAAAAGGTACACCAACAGCTTCTGTATACAAAATATAAAATAAAAGTAGATAACAGTCATGAACTTATACAGTTGCCAATAACAGGTGAACCAGCATTCTCAAATACAGTGACAACTTAAGGTAAGAACGAAAATAAAGAAAGCTTATAAAAATAAAAAATAAAAATTATGTGGTTTCAAACTATATAAACAGAAGTACAAAAAGACACAAGAAATAAGGTTGCAAGAAATACCTACGTACTAACACTAAAAATCTTTAGATTATGTGGGTTACGTGCTTTGGGATCTTAAAATTTTGGATTTAAAAATTTTTACGGAGTCATGATAAATGTCAATATGTGGAGTGGATTTTATATAAGAATTCATCTCTCGGCTGAGCCTATTGAGAGGTGATTTTACTCCTATATTTGTTTTTCATGCTTTAGTGCAGAATAAGTGGGTAATGGGATATCTGGGTAAATTATAGGGGACTTTTAGTTCAATTTGTTCAGTTAATTTATCACAGTCCAATTTATTGTTAACTAATTTGAAAAAGAACATGAGATCTTGTACCAGTCGACGGTCGCGCAGAGTAATCATTTGGTAACATTGAGTACGTTGTTCGTATGGACACCGGGGAGATATATCACCGAAGGCATATGCTAGGTGTTTTGTGAAGGCCCTTTGGATACTTTCTACTCTTTGTGAGTGTACTGCATAGTGCGGGCTCCACACCACGCTGGCAAATTCAAGGTGGCTCCGAACTAAGGCATTATAAAGCACAATTTTTGTTCTTACGAGCTTAAACCCTTTAGTGCTTCTCTTAAGAAATCCTAGTAGCCGAGCCGATTTCGTAACAATATTATCAATATGGCTTCTGAAGTTGACTTTACTGTCCATGATGATGCCAAGATCATGAACCTCATTCACAGTTTCCAATACTGCTCCTTTTATATTATATGAGATAGTATAGGACTGCTTTTTCCTCGTGAAACGTATATGGCTACATTTTTGTATATTAAGTTTCATGTGATTAAGGCTGCACCAATACTCAATTATGTCCAAATCCTCCTGAATTAAGGTAGTATCTTCATTTGAAGTTATAGTCTTATAAATTTTAAGATCGTCGGCAAACATTAGATATTTACAGTGATGAATTTGGACAGTAATATCGTTAATGAATAGTAAAAGCAGAACCGGTGCAAGGTGAGAACCCTGAGGAACTCCTGAGTCGGCATAGTACGGGTAAGATTCGTAACCATTGACAACAAGAATTTGCGATATATGGAATAAATAAGATGAGAACCAGTTTAAAAGTGAGCCATGCACACCATTATATTCCAACTTGGACAGCAACAGAGAATGGTCAACTTTGTCAAACGCACTGCTAAAGTCCGTGTACACGGCATCTACTTCTAGTCCTTTGTCAAGAGCTAGGGTCACATCAGACACAAACTCGACGAGGTTTGTTTCTACGCTGCGTCCAGCTTTGAAGCCATGCTGACTTGGTGAAATAACTCTATCAATGTGGCGAGTAATGATTGGACAGACAAGAGACTCAAAGATCTTTGAAAAACAGGATAATATTGAAATAGGGCGGTAATTTTTAACATTGGCAGGATCTCCCTTTTTTAAAACCGGGACAATTCTTGCGGTTTTCTATACATCAGGGTAGAGAAGGTAGGTCCTTCAGCAAGAGAAGAATTAAAAATAATCCGCAGCGGTAAGGCAAGTTCATGGCAGCAGCGTTTTATAAACAAAGGTGGTATAGAATCAGGTCCCGCACCTTTGGAGGCATCTATGAGTTTGAGCTTGTTAAAAATTTCTTTTTCAGTAAACATAATAGTACTTAGACAGAGTCAATACCTGAAAATCCATTGGAAGCTTTGCAAGTAGCGGTAGGGTTTTGGCTAAAAACAGATACAAATTGATCGGCGAAAAGATTAGCAATGTCTGGACCACTGCTAGCCACCTTATCATTCATAAACATGTCAGCAGGTATGCAAGATTCCCCACGACGCATGTCTTTTATGAATCGCCAGAAAGCTTTAGGGTTTTTGGGAATATCATTTTCAATTTTACATTTGTATGAATTATAACAGTTATTTATTAAAGTATGGCAGCGACTACGAAGTAACTCAAAGGTGAGTCTGTCTCGGGGATTATTATATTTGCGGTATTTTTGTCTAAATTTCTCTTTTCCAGATAGAGCTCCAACAAGTGAGTCAGAATACCAAGAGGGATATTTAGATTTTTTTCTTGCATATTTGGGTACAAAATTGTCGATAGCGTCCTGTAGTATGCTGTAGAAGGCAACAACCCTTTCATTAGCATCAGCACATTTATGAAGGGCATTATACCAATTTATATTTTTAAGATAGATTTTGATTTGTGCAAAGTCGGCTTTAAAAAAGTTGTAGCCCGAACGATATTTTGTTTGTAATTGTTTTACGTTTGAAAGTGGAATAGAGATGAGGATGTTAGGGTGGTGGGAGTCTAATTTACTAAGCAGGTTATTGGGCTTAGTAACTGTTACATCTGATATGTTGCTCAATACTAGGTCCAAAATTCTGCAGTCAGCATTTAGAATTGAATTAAATTGGTGGAGTTCATTGATTGACAGAAAGTCTACAAGTGAGTACCCCAGTGAATTTTCATAATTAGATGGCGATAGATGCAGGCCGTCACCACTCCGGTTCCAATCGATAAAACCCAAGTTAAAATCCCCAAGAATCACAACATCGTCGACATTATTTAGCACGTTGTTAACATTATTTAAGAAACATTGTAGGGCGTCCAGTTTGACAGGCGGCGGCATATAGACAAGACAAAGTGCAATTTTCTTAGTATTATTGTTAACAGTTAAGTCTAGAGACAACCATAAATCTTCGAAATCACTTTCCCAGGTTTTCATTCTTACACATTTAATTTTATTACTAACAGCAACCATAACCCCACCCCCATCTTTTTTCGATGCCTTAGAACTTATTCTATCCCTACGATACACCACATATCGTGGGTCAATGAACTCTCCATTGATTATGTTAGGATTTAACCAAGACTCAGTAAATGCTATTACATCATAGCTAGTCAGTAAAATATTTTTATAGATATCTTCAGTTTTAGTCCTCATTCCACAAACATTTTGATAATAAATATCAAGCATTGCGAATACAAATAACGCCAAGAGCAATCCTATATAAAACAAAAAAATATATAATATACCTAAGTCTTAATTGCGATGTCAGCTGCTTTCATTAACTTTAAACTATCCTGATTGCGAATGTATATTGGTTTCGAATGAATATCTTTTCGTACAAGAATTCGCCCGTAGCGTATCCAGACAAAGGTATATGACATCTCTTTAGCCAGTTTCCGTGTTGCCGCATGCAGTTGTTTGCCAGCAGGGCATAAATGCTCGCTTACAAAAATAGGAACTCGGATGCCACCTATGCCTAAATGATGCGAGTTCAATTTGTCCGAGGGATGTTTTTTGTTGAAGTCACCTACAGCAGCCAGAAGGTTGTCACGCTGGCGGGGGCTGCGGAGCTTAGCAATTACAGTACGTGGGCGGTTATTATCCTTATTTAGTTTGGCTACTCTTGTAGTATACATGATGTCACTGTCAATAATTGAAAACAATATAATAACACACAAACAAATAAATATTCATATCATTTTAGATTATATAAAATTCATCAATGCCGATGTGTATAGAGAACCATGTAGGTTGGCGCCTGAAATGGTCTTTTTAGGAAAGAACTACACCGATTTGAGCGGACCTGTCCAGTCAGTGCACGCATTTGTCAGTAATCGTGTAGCTCAACTCAGAGCTTAAGGATCACAACGACTCTTCGAACAATACCAAAGAATGGACATTTGGGTAGGTCGCATAAAGTACTCAAACTGCCCGACTGTCATTAAAACCAACTAAGAAAGACATAAAACAAAATAGGACCCACATAGTCCTCACATTCACAACAATTTAAATAATAATATATTAAACTCCACAAAGTAAATATGTCATTGTGTTTTGAATAATCATTAAATGTCAAAGTGTATATAAATAAAATAAAGGTTTCAGTATGCAAAAATTGGAGCAGCTCAATCCCAAGCCTTTTTGTCCTCAATATAATCTTTAACGGTATAAAAGGCTTTCTGGCACAACTTACTTTTAATAAAGATTTGAATTTATTAAGGCTTAGATATTGAACGTGGCTTGGAAGTTTATTATAAAAACGTATACATTGACATCTAAATGAGCCACCTATTTTCTTTAGCCGGACTAAATTTGTAAATTGATCGAACAGCTCTTTTCTGCAAAACAAAGATAGTCTGAATGTCAGCGGCATTTCCCCACAACAGAATACCTTTCGATATTACACTATGAAAATAGGTAAAGTACACTAAACTGGCTGTCTCTTTACCAGTTAAATTACGAATTTTTCTAATAGCGTAGGCTCCGGAGCTTGGTTTTTTGACAATTTATCTATATGTGGACCCCACTGAAGCTTAACATCTAAAGTTAAGCCCAAGAATACTGTGCTATCTTCAGGATTCAATTCTTCGCCCTTTATCAACACATTCGTTTTTACATGCCTAACGTGAGGGAGCGTCAACTAAATGCATTTGGTTTTTTTTTCCATTAAGAAGTAAATTATTAAAATTCTACCAGTTAACTACTTTTGAGATCGCGCTATTTACATCGTCAGTAATCAGCTGCTGACAACAACACTGTATCATGATTATCCTTTATGAGGTAAGGCAAATCATTATTATAAATAAGAAACAAGAAAGGACCAAGAATTGAGCCCTGTGGGACTCCCATTGTTACTATAGATCCGGGAGAACTTTTCCGACTAACGTCAACGCTCCGAATCATATAACTCAAGTATGAAGTAAGAAGATCCAGAGCGTTGTTCCGGATCCGCTAGTGAAATTGGAACGTACCTGTTTTACTTACAAATAACCATATTTTCAAAATAGATTATAACTGCTCAGTCTCTCATACATAAAAACTTTTTTTTGCAATACTTTCTGAGTGACCTGGTATATCCCAATGCAGAAGATCACCTTTGGCAAGTGGGATATTACTTGCGATATGATTGATGCAGGTATTCTGCCTCGTTGGATCAGTAATATGAAAAATTAAATTATAATTAGCAGCAAGATCCCGAAGATCTTTAGTTTTTCTTATCTGGTTTTAAGGTTGTTAGAGTTGAGTATGGAGCGGGCTCGCTGGCGGGATATTCCTGAGGAGGTTGAGGGCGCAGTAAACACAGTACTTTCTTCAGAGTGAACACGATGGAGTAAATAAAACACTTCTTGATTTTTCTTCTTCTGTTATTTCTTCTAATACTGCTGGATTCGGAATGCCTGACCATAGAAACTTGTCCCCTTTTTATAGAAAGACCTAACCAATCACAACACTTCAATTTTGCACACGGCACTAACCCTTTTTCTGTCAACCAATCAGAGCGCTTTAAGTTTGCACACGGCACTAATGTGACTTTTGTATGGGAAACTTACTTTGGCAATTTTCTATGGTAAAACGTCCCTTACAATGTTTTTCTTATTTTTCTAATATAGGAATGGACCTATTTTAACTATATACAAAAAAAAATATGTATCAAAAACCTTAATATAAACCTTAAAATAGCGAAATTCTGTAACGGTTCTCGTTACGGTAAAGTTTCTCAGTACTTAAGCTTATGCATTGACATGGTACAAGTGGCTACTCCTAGCGTTAGGAATGCTCAACAATTCAATGTCATTACTACAATTATTTTCTAGCCTATTTTAATACAGTATCAATCTAAAAAATTAGTAACTTATTAATAGTATTAGGTATCGTCGCTAACATTCTCCCCCACGGTGCGCAGCACGCCATCCTTCGGAGGCGACGATGCCACAGGAACCAGCACAATGGTCCGTCGAGTTGGTCGGCGAAGTATTCCTCCTGATGTCCGCACGTCCAGTACTCTGGTTCTTCCATCTGGTCCAGGGTACGTCTTAACGACTTCTCCGCGAGGCCATGAATTTCGCGGTAGCGTAGCGTCTACTATTAGCACGATGTCTCCTTCTCTTGGGTCGTTGGTATCTCTACCTTCAAGTTTCCTTGGCATTAGGAGAGGTAGGTATTCTTTGATCCATCTTCTCCAGAAGTGGTCCGCAAGTCTTTGGGTAGTTCTCCAGTTTGCCCTCCCAATCAACACTCTGTCGTCGACTTCTCCTGGTGCCATTGCTCCACACGATCGCCCCAATAGAAAGTGGTTTGGTGTCAGACTTTCTTCGTCTTCTGGGTCCATACTAACTGGGGTGAGAGGCCTCGAGTTAACTATGTGTTCGACCTCGGTCATTAGTGTATGAAGTACTTCTTCTGGTGGGCTTCTTTCGTTGAGAACCACTGACAACGCCGTCTTGACTGTTCGCACAAGTCTCTCCCAAGCGCCTTCCATATTTGGAGTTCCTGGGGGGATAAACTTCCACGTGATGCCCTTCTCTTGCGCGGCCTCTTTCAATTCTTTCTTGGCTCCGACAAAGTTGGTTCCGTTATCGCTGAATATGATTTTTGGTGTTCCTCTTCTGGCTGCCATACGACGAAGGGCCATAATCATCGAGCTGGTACTGAGAGAGGGTGCTAACTCTAAATGTACAGCTCTGGTCGTGAGACAAGTGAATAATGCCCCCCAGCGTTTCTCGACTCTTCTCCCGATGGTGACTTGCATCGGTCCGAAATAGTCCACAGCTGTGCAAGAGAACGGGTATTGATGATGCTGCAGTCTCTCGCTCGGTAGATCTCCTATCGGGGGTATCTCTGGCAGGCTCTTCTTAGTCCTGCACCATTGACAGCTGTGTGCAACTGCCTTTAAAGCTGCTCTTAAACCCAGGATCCAATATTTTTGTCGAATCTCATTCATTACTGTAGCAGTATTTCCGTGAAGGAATTTCTTATGGTAATGTTGTATAATGAGACGCGCAATCTTCTGTTTCCCATCCAAAATGATAGGATCCATCTTTCTTTCGCTTTCGTCATGGAACTTCATTGTTCTGCTTCTTAACTTGACGATCCCGTCGTCTCCTATGTAGACATCGATCTTTTTAAGCCGACTAGCGTTTTCCAAGGGTTTTTCTGTCTTTAAGTTTTTTATGTCCATCGTGAAACTATCGTTCTGGCTCATCTTAATTAATAACCCTTCGGCCTTCCTTAAGTGTTCTTTCTCCAGAGGTAGGTACAGCCGCTTCTTTCTGTCTTTGTTGGCTGCTTGATTTGGAATTCTTGTTTTGCCTTTAGGTTTTTTCTGGGGTCTCCAGGGCTCATCCCCCGGGCGTATGGTGGTGATGGCTGCTTTGTGGATCTTCTTCAATAAGAGGCATGTGAAGGCAACTACTCTGGCCGTAGTGCGCAGTAGTCGATCCCAGCTTGAGAATCTCTCCCAATCGATAAGGGCTTCTTCCGCAGCCTTCATTGCCATCACCTTTTGCTTGCTCCTTTCTTCCAACATGTTACCTTCTAGTTTGAAGTCTTGAAATGGCCACTTTTCTTCTGGTTGGCGGAGAAATGTCGGGCCTTTGAACCATCTGGCGTTGTGGTCAAATTCAATTGGGGTTCCCCTCGTGGCGTCATCTGCTGGGTTTTCCTTGGTTGGTACCCATCTCCATTCTTCTGGCTTAGACCTTTCTTCAATTTCTGCCAGTCGATTGGCCACGAAAGTTTTGAATTTCCTTGGCTCCGCTTTTATCCAATGCAATACGGTGCTGGAGTCTGTCCAGTAGGTTCTCTTTGTTACTTCAAGCTCCGTCTCTTCTTCAACTGTGGCTGCTAGTCTGCTACCGAGTAAGGCTGCTTGTAGTTCTAACCTTGGAATTGAAACTGGTTTGGTTGGCGTTACTCTTGCTTTGCCGGCGATCATGGAGATGTGCACTCTTCCTCCAGGCTCGACCGTTCTCCAGTAAACCACCGCCGCGTAGGCCTCTTCACTTGCGTCGGTGAACGTATGTAGTTGTCCTTTTCTGTCGCGGGGTGAGATGCACCTAGGAATCTTCAATCTTGTTAACATCGACACTTCTTCCAAGTACTTCAACCATGCTTCTCTTTGTGATTCATTAATTACTTCGTCCCAGTCTATTTTCTTTCGCCAAATATCTTGAATTAATTTCTTTCCTTGTATTAAGACTGGGGTTGCAAAACCCATTGGGTCAAAGGTAGACATTACGGTGCTCGTAACTTCTCTCTTCGTTGGAGTTCTTCTACCATCTAGCAGGTCCTTTGTTGTATTACGCAGTCCAACATTGAAGGCTAGCGCGTCTTCCTTTACCAGCCATCTTAGCCCCAGAGTCTTTTCTTCCTTTGTAAGTTGCAGAGAATCTTCTTTACTGGTGTCTTCTACGTCTGGTAGTATCCCCGAATTGTTACTGGCCCAACCTTTCAGATGGAAATTTGCTCTCGCGTGAATTTCTTTTACTTCCTTTGATATCTTTTTTGCTTCAGCTGTAGACGCAAAACTCTGTAGGTAATCATCCATGTAATGGTTTCTTTTTATCGCTTTCACTGCTTGGGGATGAGTCTCCTTGAAATCTTCTGCGTTCTTGTTCATCACATATATCGCTGTTGCTGGTGATGATGCTGCTCCAAAGATGATTGACGACATCCCGTACTGTTCAGGCTTGCCCGTTCTTTGATTTCCACGCCATAGGAATCTGAGACTGTCTCGGTCATCTTCTCTGATTTTGATCCGAAGGAACATATCTTGGATGTCAGCCATGATGGCCACTGGCCCCTCTCTGAAGCGTAGTAGTACGCCAAATAGGGACTGTAATAAGTCTGGACCTGATAGCAAGGCGTCGTTGAGGCTCTTCCCTTCATACTTGGCAGCTGCGTCGAATACTATGCTTGGCTTCTTCTTGATTGGGTGCACGAGCAAAGTGGGGTAAGTAAAATATTCTTCCCTTCTTGAAAGTTTCCGGAGCCTTCTCTGCATATCCTTTTTCAATTAAACTCTGGATCTGCTTCTCATAGTTCTCTTTAACTTCTTCATCTTGATCCAACTTCTTTTCAATGTTGATTAGTCGTCGGATTGCTTGACTGTAGTTGTTGGGTAGCCTCTCGTCTTCCTTTTTCCACAAGAGTCCTGTTTCAAACTGACCGCTTGGCAGTTTCTTCGTAGTTTTCTCAAGGATTTCTAATGCTCTTCTATCGCTGTCATTTGTAGGTGACCGATTTTGAATTCCAAGAGACTCTAACTGAAAATGTTCTCGGACGATTTCTTCTATGCTTTCTTCTTCGGTGAAAGATCTACCATAGTGAGTGAAGTTCACTAAGGCATTTGCTCCTGTTTCACATCCATGTAACACCCACCCTAGGTTGGTGAGGGAGGCTACAGGATCAGACGGCTTGCCTTTCTTCAGTCTTCTTGTTACTATAAGTCCCCAGTTGTCTTGGCCTATCAGTAGCTTGGGTCTCTCTGTGACGTAGAGAAGTTGACCTTCAATTGCCTTTAGATGTTGGCAATTCTTCACGGTGTCTTTATTTATGCTTTGTTCAGACAGCTTCAGGTCGTCGATTGTTCTTGCTACAATCGTTTTCTTGTCTCTTCTATGAGCCCCTTTTATCTTCAACTGGATTTTTTGTGAACTATCCTTTCTTATCATCTTTCCACCGACTGTCTGAATTGTGAGTTGTTCTTTTTGCCCTTCGGCTCCAATCTTCTCAGCTATTGATGCGTCTAAAAGTGTGATTGTTGATCCTTCATCTAGCAATGCTAGTACGCGCGCTTGGCCTTTTGGTCCATAAAGGTCCACTGGGATGATTTTTAGGTATGCCTTCTCTTCCCCTTTAGCGTTGTGGATTGAGGCAACCTTTTCTTCTGACACGCTTCTCTTGTCTTCTTTGTTCGTTTCCTTTTCTACCGGCACTGGTGGTTTGTCAGAGTGTAGGATAGTATGATGCCATCTTCTACACTGCTTGCAGACTGGAGCTTTGCAGTTGATTCTTGAGTGTTTGAATCGGAGGCACTTGAAACATATCCTTGCTTTCTTGATCATCCCATTTTTCATCTAGGTTAGCTTCTTTGAACTTCTTGCATTCTATTACAGAATGTTCCTCTTCACAAATCGGACATGTCTTCTTATATTTTTCTTGCGGCGCTTCTTGTACCGTATGTACGGGTTTCCTTATTCCCTTCTTTTGCTCCGGAGGTACTTCGGGTGGAGCAAAATCTCCGCACATGTCGGCTTCTGTTTCCAGGAATGCTTCGACGAGTATTAGTTCTTGAATTTCTTCATCTCTTCTGCTTCTGTGGTAGGCAAACCAACGGAACTTCATGGATGTTGGCATCTTGTCTACTATGGTTCTTAATGTTTCAGGAGAGCTGAGGTATTGTGGTTTCTTCAAGGCTTTGATTGTCTCGACGGCGTTCTTCACTTTGCTTGCGAATACGCATATGTCACTTGGGTTCTCGCCAACTTTTGACAGGTTTTTCAGCTTCTCTAGTTCTGCCAAAGCCAGCGCTCCAGGTCTTCCGTATCTTGCCTCTAGTCCCTTGATTACTTCGCGTGGGTCTTCAGCAGTAAATAGGAGGCTTTGGACGGCTTCTCTCGCTTTTCCTTGGATTTCTCTTCTAAGGCGCGCTAGGTTTTGTGTGTTACTGAAGGAATCGGCCATGTCTTCATATGATCTTTTGAAAGCTAACCATTCTTCGCAGGTCCCGTTGAAGTGAGGGAGTTCAAGGTATTTCCGTGAAGCGATGTCACGTGACTTTTCGGATAACTTGAGTATGACTGAAGCTAACTCCTGGATATCACTCTTCTTTTCTTTTGTCTCGATCGGCCTTTGATCCTTATTAGGCCTGGCCCCGGTTTCGATAAACCACTTCTCGACTTCTTGAGTTCGTTCATATAGCTCTTCTCCGGCACCATCTTCTTTTTCTGACTCTGCAGCTAAAATTTCTAGTTCAGCTTGAGCCACCTTCAACCGCGCTTCCGCCAATTCCAGTTCCCTTAGTGCTAGGGTCATTCTTGCTTGCGCTTCTGCTTTCTTCCTATGCGACGAGCGAAACGAATGTGTGTCTATATCGCGGGTCGACTTCTTAGGGTAAAGCCGCTGCAGACTTTCTTCCCTTGACGTTAGTGCACTTCCGTCGTTCGGGCGCGTTTTCACGGCGATACTTCTTTCTAAATTCTGCAGCGTTGAATGACTTTCTTCATGGCGTGCGGGATTTGACACTTCAATTTCCTCTTCAATGGTGCAGGGTGGGGGAGCGGTGCGAGTTGTTTCCCCCGGTGTTGATTCCTCTCCGGCAGCGTCCTTAGACTGGTGTGTGGGTGGTTGACGTACTTGTGCGCTGCTTGGTGGCGACCTCTTTGTAAGTGTCGATCGATTTGAAATCGACGTATTTGAAGTCGCAGTACTCGTGGATTCACTCGGCGTATTCTGACTCCAATCCGTAGTACTTTCACTCGTAGCCTTTGACTGTGCCGACGCTGCTCTTGTAGTAGGCATCTTCTCAGTTTCTGGAACCCGATCCGGCTCGAAGGACCACTGTTAGAGTTGAGTATGGAGCGGGCTCGCTGGCGGGATATTCCTGAGGAGGTTGAGGGCGCAGTAAACACAGTACTTTCTTCAGAGTGAACACGATGGAGTAAATAAAACACTTCTTGATTTTTCTTCTTCTGTTATTTCTTCTAATACTGCTGGATTCGGAATGCCCGACCATAGAAACTTGTCCCCTTTTTATAGAAAGACCTAACCAATCACAACACTTCAATTTTGCACACGGCACTAACCCTTTTTCTGTCAACCAATCAGAGCGCTTTAAGTTTGCACACGGCACTAATGTGACTTTTGTATGGGAAACTTACTTTGGCAATTTTCTATGGTAAAACGTCCCTTACAATGTTTTTCTTATTTTTCTAATATAGGAATGGACCTATTTTAACTATATACAAAAAAAATCTGTATCAAAAACCTTAATATAAACCTTAAAATAGCGAAATTCTGTAACGGTTCTCGTTACGGTAAAGTTTCTCAGTCTTAAGCTTATGCATTGACATGGTACAAGTGGCGCCTCCTAGCGTTAGGAATGCGCAACAATTCAATGTCATTACTACAATTATTTTCTAGCCTATTTTAATACAGTATCAATCTAAAAAATTAGTAACTTATTAATAGTATTAGGTATCGTCGCTAACAAAGGTATTTACATTTATATCGCCCAAAAGAGTCATTTTTGTCTTTTTATATTTATGGTTTATGTGGAAAAGTACTGCAGTGAGTTTCAAAATAAATAAAGAAAAATCTGAATTTGGCGTTTGGTCTCTGAATAAAGCTATTATAAAAATGTTATGTGAAAGTAATAGTATCCATGCCGCAACATTCTGGGCAGGCCACAATTGCGGCCGATAAGTCCCCTCTTTGAGGAGTGGCTAGAGAGGCATCACGGCGTCCTCACCTTCCGCCTGACGCAGATCCTCACCGGACATGGCAGCTTCGGGAAGTTCCTGTGTCGGATAAGGCGGGAGGAAACGCCCAGGTGTCACCACTGTGTGGATCGCCCGGAGGACACGGTGTAGCATACAGTGGAAGTCTGCCCGGCTTGGGCAGAGTACCGCCGTGTCCTCGTGGAGGTGATCGGCGCCAGAGATCTCTCGTGTCCGGCCCTGGTCCAGGCTATGGTACGGAGCGAGAGGGCATGGGCAGCCGTCACCTCCTTTTGCTTGAAGAAGGAGGCGGGATGGTTGAGGGAAAGGGAAATTTCGCGCCCTCTCACCCCTAGCCGCCGCAGGAGATGCCCTGGCGTCGGGATTTCCAGCCACTATAGGCGCGCGCTTGCGGACGGTGAGCAATGGGTAGCTAGCCGTCCGATAAGGACCAGGCCCGGGTCGACGGTGCGTTGTGTTCCGCGCGCGCCTCAAAGAGATGTCAGCACAAGTGTAGGGGTCCACTAGGGCCGAGTGCCTGCCGGGGTCGCGTGGAAGTTCGAAAGGGTTACCGAGGCCCCTGGCAACACAAGCAACGGAAGGAATACGTTTGGGTTTTAGCCAGTAAGAGTCTGACACACCCTCCCGCTCCGCCCAGAGCGGGAGAAGTTATTTGATAATTTCCCACACAAAAAAAAAAAGCTGCAACATCTAAAGTATTTATCTGGACTGTGTTCCTTCAGGAATGACTATTCTTTGTGATTCATGCCACGTTTAATAAAAATTGTAACGCGCTTTTGTTTAATTTGTCTACAGCATATATTATAAAACATAAATATTATATAATTAATATTTTTAAAATAATTAATATAAAAATATACCTTTAAATAACTGTAAAAACCTTAAATACTTTGTGGACGACATCAGGGACCTGTTTCACTCCTGTGATTTGATCGCCCTGCAGGAAACATGGCTTCTACCGGATGAGGTGCCGTACTAGAGTACGGTCGATAGTGAGTTCGGGTATACAGGTATCTCGGCGGTGGACACCGCAGCTGGAATATTACCTGGGAGGCCGTTCAGTGGCGTCACCCTGCTTTGGAGGAGCAGTGTTTTCCTAAACGTGTCAGTGCGATAATGCCCGTGTTTGTGAAATTAAATTTGTCACAAGTGATCGGCCTATGATTGTAATGAGTGTGTAAATGCCTACAAATGTGACGGAAAACCTACCGGAATTTTCGGATTGTCTAGGGACGGTGAGTGCTATAATAGATGAGTACGGTGTACAATCAGTTTTTGTGTTGGGCGATTTTAATGCCGATCCATGTGAACTATTCTACAACGAACTTGTACATTTCTGTAAAGAACAAGTAAGGACTTGTATAGATGTTGAGTTGCTGGGACCTCACTCTAATACATATACTTTAGTGAGGCACATGGAAGGTGCGGTTGGTTAGATCACTGTATCGTTACGTAATCAACAAAACATTCTGTATTTAATGCATTAAGTAGACTATAACACTTTTTGGTCTGATTATTTCCCGCTTGTTATCGAGTGCAATGCGTACTAAGCAGCGAGTTGTTGTGGGGCGACAGAACTCATAGAAGTAATGTTATATAAAGCTAAGATGTGGTGATTTTCCTGCCGAGTTTGCAGGCTGTGGAGTAAGATACTGTAATAACTCGGACCATGGGCGTATTATTGATAGGCTTTATTCTGACATTGTGACTGCCTTACGAGGGGCGGAGTCGGCGACGGCAACGGTGCGCGTACACGTGTGCATCATACGGAGCCCTCCCTCCACATCTTGTTTAACAACGCATTCAGGCCTGTATTGGGGCTGCCTGGCTACTGCAGCACCTCAGGTATGTTCACTGAGGCACTTACCGATTGCTTCCACGCGACCATGTGCAAGCGGGGCGCGTCCCTGGTAGGTAGCACACCCTACCTACTAGGGACGCGCACCGCATGCGCATGGTCGATATCAATATCGTCTACTGAATGGACTGCTCATATATACGGCACTGCTGTGATAGGCATGTTGCCGTTAGTATTAGTGTGTTTTTTTTTATATTTTCTTTTATTCAATCGTCCCTGGTAGGTATGGTGTCGGGCAATATCAATGTCGTCCTGGCGATGATCGTTGACTGGATGGACTGCTCATATATACGGCACTGCTGTGATAGGCATGTTGCCGTTAGCAGGGCTTAGATATTAAGTATTTTAGTTTGTTTTTTTTTTTAATTTTAACTTTTATTCATTCGCCTTGAGGCAAAGGTCGAACACTAAGGACCATTGACAATTTGCACGAGTAAATCAAAAATCAAAATCAAAATATTTTTATGTCACATAAACCTACATGGGAACTTATGAAACGTCAGAAGCTTGGTGCACGTTTCCAATTGTTCGTTTCCTATGCAGAAAAGACGGCAAGAAACTCCACGGTTACTCTTTTTAAAATAATTGGCTTTTACAATGTTTTTAAATCACAGTGTTAATAGGTATGGCAGGCCAGTGTAGGCCTGTCAAGAAGTACCCAGGGACTTAACAAAAACAAATGGTGCAGAAATCTAGTCTATTAAGCCTACAACGTTCTCACATTCACAAAATACAAAAGAATCTATGTAAAATATTAATAGAACAATAAAAATAAAAACCTATTTAAACCAAATAACATTTTTGCTATTACAACTGTAACAAGTCTGAATGAATACTCTGTCCACAAAGCCACTAATAAATAGTGATATCAAAATTGTAGGTATATAATGTCAAATAAAGAAAATATTATATCAAAAAAGTATGTATAAAAATATAAAAAATAAACTTCTTAATTTGGGAGCTGTAAGTAGACATTTACATAGTTATGCCGTTTATGAGGTACCAAAGAAGCCACATGTGCAGAAGGAATGATTGCCAAACTTCCTTGTCTTCAACGTAGTCTTTAATGTTATAATGTGCGTTTTTGATAAGGACACGTGGGATGTGGGTTTAAACTTTCCGACGCTAAATTCTGTAACTGTAGATTATGCTTGGAGCTAAACTAGGAGTGACTAGGTCGTTCTAAAAGTTCGTGAAAATATTTGTAGCTAGACCGAGTGCGCATTCGCCTGCCACATCACGTCGGTGTCACCAGTATAGAGGCATGAGGAACAGGCTGAACTGTTCACTCATCCTCTATAGCCGATCCCTTCCCCTCTTCTCTTCTTCTTTCTTTACCCCTTTCTATAGAAAAGGGAGACCTCCAACCAGACGGGTGTCATGTCTGGCGGTTAAAGTCGGGACGTTGTATATATCCTAGTTGCGCGGTAAACTCTGCTTGCGCGATTCTGGCTTTTGCGTGACGTCAGTGTGTTGCGTAGTTTGCATGCGGTGATGTAGATGCCGCCACATTGTTATCCTTTGTATTGTGTTTTCTGTATTTATTTTGTGTGTACTCCACATATGAGTTAAGGTTGTTCGAAATAAATGCATTTTATTTATTATTTATTTATACGGCGAGTGCAGAATGACATTTGTAATTTGAATATACGAATAATTTAATTCAAAGTGTGTGTTTTCCTTTTGTTTGAGCTTTCGAGTTATAAATGAAACTGAGTACCTACAGTTTTACAGGAAACGCAGTTAAAACGCAGCGTGTGGTATAGGACTGTTTGTCGCCAAATACACTTGGCACGAACCGACATGACACCCAGCGCGAGCTTATTGTTCCAACACAGTATTTTCTCAATATTCTGCATAAAAACATCTCATATGTGAGATGTCAACGCCACAAAAGTCACACGTAATTACATTTTAAGGATTCATAATGTTGCGCAATAGATTGCTGCACATCACTCATTTGAACAATATCAAAGGGTAACGCAGTTTCTCCAAACCTCTCACAAGAAGTACCTTGTTAGTGCTTCAATAACGAGTTTAATAAGACGCTTAACGAAGCCGAGAGTCAC
This sequence comes from Atethmia centrago, assembly GCA_905333075.3. Lineage (NCBI taxonomy): Eukaryota > Metazoa > Arthropoda > Insecta > Lepidoptera > Noctuidae > Atethmia > Atethmia centrago. Next base: position 21,484,861 of record HG995391.1, read on the forward strand.
TTATACTCTCCGTCATTGTGAATTTTGAAGTAAAACCTTCTTTAGGCACGCTAAGCGATGTTTGGTAGGGCAAAAAATATGGGTTCGCGTCACCGACATACCGGCTTCGTTTGCTGTAGTAGCTGTGGTTAAAATTAAATTGACCACGTGAAAAGTTTAATAATATGTGTAAACTTCTTGAGGCGCGTTGAGCGATAAGTTTTCATTTCTGTCAGCAGTCCCCATGACTACCTATGTTTTTTTTTTATTTTAGATTTGGTCATACCTAGAAACTTTCTGGTTACAAAGATATTGAAGGTCAAAGTTCCAACGTTTCCCTGCAATCATTGTTGGTCTATGTTACTAAGGTTGATGTAAAGAATGTGTTCGCGACGATACGTCATCAGATAGTGTTTTCGTAGTGTTTTTGAAAGTAACTTAAATTCAGTGTTCCTGACGGTATGTCACCATAGTGTTATTCAGTGATTTTTAAAATAATTTAAATTAAAAGCGATAACAGTGCTAGTTTAAGCATATAAATAGTATGAAAATAGTGTTTAGCACATAATACGGTGAGTACGGCACTTACAAACATCAGTTAAGTGGACTATATAGCCATAATTTATAGTTGTTCGGTGTGTCCAGGTAGCTTAGACCCAGACCTAGCCCTGATAACTTTTATGAATCTAGTCCCTTGGAAAAGCCCATTTAACTGAGTTTGTATGTCATGCGGCTTTAGATTAGTAAATATTATTATTTTGGTTTAACCAATCCTGATTCCAGGGCGCGTCACGTCCTGCAACATATAGCTGTAATATTTTAAATATCAGTTTGTTTTAGGACTATGGATCAGCCTGAGGTATCTGTAACTAGTTTTAAAATCGGATCAGTTCTTTTCCAGGAATTCACAGAACAAAACTGTCTTAGTGGAAAATTGCAATATTTTGTCTATTTCCCCTGAAATATCCTTTCAGTGGAAACAGATAAAGCTGATACAGGTATCTCAGGAGACGGGGAATTTTACGAGGAATGTAATGCCTTATGTATTCTAATAGTTAAGAGTTTGTAAGCGTAAATGTAACGCAAACTAAATGAAAAAGTTATTATAATAAAACTTTAAAACAGGAAGCAATTAGCGGCTCTCGTTACAGTAAAGTTAGCTAGTACCTAAGAAAACATGTAACATAGAACAATTCGTATTCATCGGCAAGGTACTTATCTATATATTCAATATCATCAAGTAGTTCAAAAATAGTGTCCCTGATGAGTCCCGAAAGTTGCTTCCTGGGAATTCATGGAGACTTGTGTTATTATTCAAGTAAAAAACTCTTTTTCTAGGATATAGTCAAAAACCATTCCCAGTCAAAAACAATGGTACACGTGAAAATATATACTAGCCGTATAGAAGAGGCAGGTAGCCGTCTTGAAGATATCTGGAATCTATAGGCGCAGAACGTCAGCGCCGCATGGACAGGGAGGCCTACCGTCGCACCGGGATAAACCTGGATAGGCATTACACACTCCCTACACACACCCTTCGCGTCCAGCGATCACGCCTGTCCAGCATAGAATGCGTAGATAACGGCTATAGGGACCTGTACATAGAGAACGACAAAATTTCCTCTATATTTACAAATAACGGTATTTTTAAAACTGGTTGCATTTCTCGATTGTTTTCATGCTATGTTTATTTTCGACGTCTGACAGACGGACAGACAGACGGTGATCCGACAATAGCCGACGAGACGTGAACTGATACGAACGCGGCGTTGAAAATACGAAGGAAATGTGGATATCTTTGCCTCCTAACGTCTTGTATAGCTTGCAACTATTTGTCTGATGATTGATTTCTTTATATTTGGTTGATGATAATAATTTTTGCATTGCATCCATGGTTTGGATGGCTCCGTCAGCCTTTTGAGTATCACCACCAATCTCTCTTGTGTCACTTTGATGTCGCCGTTAGCAGTCATCATATGTGATGTTCTGAGAGGGATCGTGAATCACTTTGGTATCACCTTGAGTTAAGTATTTGATCTCACCATCAGTATGTCACATCGGTCTCTCTAGTGGCACCATCAGTCTCTACGTAATGTCACCGTTTGTCACACTGATATCTTGATATCACTGTTATACTAAAGAGCAGTCTGAGCCTGACAACCAATTGGTTGTTGGTTTATTTGTCAAACAGTTGCTTAAGGCTCCGTGCACGAAAAAAACTCTTTTGTCAATCTCTTATCTAATTGGTAAAACGTAAGGTCTGTGTACTTTTAAAGTCAAGTAAAGTTTTCGTGGCGTAAAACCATTCGTGTCAGTACCAACACCTATTAATAGTTTCATCTGCAGAAGCACTGATGAAACCCCATGCAAATAAATAATTATTAATATCACGAACACTTACACACCCACACAGACACCCAAAATCATCTTCCCTCTCTACACACACACGACATACATCACACAGTGTTATACTCACATCACACTCACACACACATCACACACACATACACTTTCCCCATTACACCATTACACGCGCTTACTCACACACTATTGCTGCTGTTACACATTTTAGCTTCCTTAATTTTGTAAAACAATCTTATTGGACGAATTGATGGCCCCTATAACACAGGATTTTCCTAGCATCGGGGTCATTATTCACAAAAATTGAGCACAAATGTATTATCATAATAACGTAACATGCATGTATTTCTTCTTTTGCTAAATAAATTATTATTATTATTATCTGTTCAGCGCTCTCGAAAAAAAATTCATTTCGGCTGTGTTTTACATAATGAAGATTATTTTCATAAAATAACGTTTTGATATTATTTCAAGGATAACTGAGGAGTAAAGTATGATTTCTAAATTTCTTGAAAGTTTGGCTAAATAATAGGAAAACATATATTATAGACAGGGCTTCATTAAAAAAAACAGGTTTTTCCAAAATTAATTTTCTGTTTTATTTTGTATCGAAGTTGAAAAAAGTGGTCCAGCCACGTGCAAAACTGTTAATAAAAATAACTAAAACTATGTACAAACAAAAATAGAAATAGAAATATGTATGTGCAAATAGACCACATAATGATGTTGATGATATTTTTTATGTTCAAAATCACAAATAGTTTCTTCAAACATCAGTCTCGCGTCATTTTTCGGAAAACAAGTAGCGAATATTATTGATTTTCCATGAATACTTAAATTATTTGAAAAATCTGTTTCAGCTACACGCAAAACTAAGAACCCGACTTTTTAAATCATAAAATCAATTTTGTTTAACATATTATATAATATGTGTAAAGCATGCCTTACAGTAGGATATGGCTAATGGACACTATTGTTTGTTTGTTTAAGACCTTTTCTTTTGTACCCATTTTCGAAAATTAATAAATGATTATGATTATGATTATTATTTTTTAATTATTTTTCCCTTTCTCTTAAAAGAGAACAAAATCGACCAAAATTCCTCCGTGCTCGGCCCCTTAAAAGTAATAAAATAAGTCGATAATATAATTATGTTACAATGAAACAATAATTATGTTACATTCGTAGCTCAAACATGTTATCAGAGAGTGTTTTGTGCGCCTAAATCCCATTATCGGGCACGGTTCCAATCCACAGCCATTAACTGTCACTGTCTCTGCAAAAACTGCAGTATACTTTTTGCTTGAACTGAATATCTAGCCTAGGTTGAAGTGTCATGCTGAAATTGATGCTAATCTATCGCTAGATTAATGAGTTGGTTCACTAGATTAATGAGTGGGTAAATATATAATGGGTAGGCTATAAATAAATAACACTCTTGACTTTAATACATTAACAAATAGTGCATTTTTGACTTTGCTAGTTTTCTGCTAACAAGCTTACTAAAACTAACACTAACTAAACTATCATCTTACAATCGAAATATGTTTGATAATTTTATAGTTATTTCCAAAAAGAGATTCCACGTGTTAGTAACGAAATCTCCATGTTTACTATGCATGTTCGGTGTATGTGTGATGGTGTGCTCGTCCCGTGGCGCGGTTATGGCGTGTGACAAACCGGCGCGACGCTCCGACACTCTGTCAAGAGCTAACTTACACAAGCTAACTACGAACAGAAGGACAACTGATATAATCGTTATTTTAAATCCACGACAAAAACATTTGGTCTACAACAAACATTCTAAACTACACGCAGTCAGCGTCAAAAACATATAAAAATGAACACACTGTTAGTGATTAATGATTGTGATTAAAATCCTTGCTCATTCAGATCATTGGTAACAGTCTGAAAGTGCCTTTATTTTTAACACTGATGCATGGAACGGTTTTTCTTGAGAAGCGTACTTTTTATATAAAGTGATCGAGTGACTTTCTGACTAGCATTACTTTCTTAGATTAATTTGTCCATTCACTTGTGTGACTGTTCCTAAATTATCCTGGGCTAATAAAAAAAAATCATTTTTCCTAATTCCGTTAATATGACTGTTTAGGTCAGTTCCCCCTATTGGGGAAGGGCTGTACTCCACCCCGTACGGCTCTGTATAGCTTGTCTCCATACTGGACACTCTCCCACCGAGAGCGATTAAATGAATTCCAAATATGTAGAAGTCCAACGCCTAGTCCCATTAAAAGAGCAAGGAAAGGATTGAAAGAAATAGTAAATAAGATTTAGGAATTCATAGTTATGAAACTGGTTTTAGAAAGATTAAAATAATAGAGTGATGGTAATTATATAAATTTGTGAGAAACTTACGCTAGCGTAACAGGTATTTGGTAAGCCATTACTCACACGATACTTTACAGCTGCACTTGGAGTACTCAGAGCAACACTTCCATAAACTGACGCAAGCGACTTTTCAGTGGCATTGCGTCGGCATCATGCTCCCTATCAGTCCTTGGACTGGACATGAGATACTGTGGTCAGCCAAACCCCTGGAAGTTCACCCTTTGCACGACAAGCATATTTGCAAGACACGTGTTCATGTCAGTCTAACCGAATTATTGGTCTGAGATAAAGAATACGACATTCAAGAATTACTAGATAATAAGAGTTGAGAATCAAAACTGAAGAATTATTAATTAATAGAGCTGTGGATCAACTCTCTTAAAGATCTATAGGCAGCCCCAAAGCGGCCACCCTTCATCACTTCCTAGTGTTTGAGGTGGGGAGAAGAAGTGACCCAACAAACTCCCCAGCAACACGTCTCTGTCTGTTTAGTTACAAGAACTTTAATTACACTATCAGACTAGGATAATTATTATAATGAAAGACTCACCCAGTTGCTCCAACAAACACACAAACACACTACATTAAGTAGTAAATTTTTTCTTTACATAACCAAATTACGAGATGAATATTAACATTAACTAAATTAAATTAAAACTAAGTTAAGTCTAAAAAAAGGCCCTCGGGGCATTGTACCGAGTATGCTGGCGGCATTTCCTCGCTGAATTGCAATGCTGATGCGTTGCGCGAGAAAGCCGCCAGCTTTTGGGTCACCAGTTACATCAACTAGACGTTCCGCCATTTCCGCAAATAACTTATGCGCACTGGGATCCCATGGACCGAGGGACGCCAAAGGGCACAAAGTTGTACTCTCTGCCAAGGCCTCCATATTTAATAACTTTCAGATTTTCGGCATTTTCTGCCGCTGCACCCGCTTTAGAAGTAGTCCGTTGGAGGTGGGACGGTGCCAGTGTGTCTACACAGGTAGCGTCCCACACAAGCATCCGTCCCAAACTCCACGGGACCAAAGACATACCATCAGGTCTTTTGCCGTCATCTCTGACAATGCCAGTCGGCTCAAGAAGAGCATGCACATTAATGCTGGCAAGAGACCGGCGGATTATGTCATTAAGTGTCGCATGTCTTGAAAAGTGGCCTGATCTTTTTTGACAACAAAGTCCGTGGTGACCCAGTCGGTCCACGTCCGTGCCACAAGGGCATGTGTGTGAAGTGCATACCGTGACTTCAAGCCGCAGACCAGTCGCCAGACGAAGCGAGGTCGGATCCAGGAAGGTACCGGTATATGGAAAAGGATGGGCATATAGCCAATGACCGGCCTCTCTGGCTCCGACCGCCAATAGTCTTGCGCGATCCGGACTTGAACTGCGGCTCAGAATCGATTCGTATGTTAAATCGCAATAAATATCGTCCCAGCTCCTTTGAGATTTTGGGTTGTCTGGAAATTCTTTACCCGGACAAGCAATTTGGAAAGCATTCTTGGCATCCTCCAAGCCCGCAGTCTCATAGTTTGTGGGCAAAGTCATTAGGACATTACCTATGAGACGTGACGTGCTATGGGTGGACTACAAAAAGGCTGGAGAAGCAACACTCGATATTTTGCGGATTCCCAAGCCGCCAAACTGAATAGGGAGGGATGCTTGTAACCAAGATGGTTCATTGAGCTGAATATTTAAAGTCATTTCTAAACTAGTTTTGACTAAATCGTCTATTGGTGAAAGCAAATTTGGATGTTTCCAAAAAGGGCTACAGTGAAGCAGATAAGTAAATTTAGGGACAAAAAGGCAAAACTTTAGAATTACAAGAGCATAATGAGGACTGATTTCGAGTAAATAATTTGCGTGACTTTGGAGTTTGGAAATAGTGTTAGTAATATAATCAGGAAAAGATTCTTCAAAGATGGGTGAACTCAGCAGGCAATGTGACTTTCTGTCTACTATTTTTATATTGGGTGCCAGAAAATTTTATTTAGATTTTAAATTATCCAAACCGTAAGAAGTTTTTTGAATAAAGAGTACACATTTGTTAAAATTTAATTCTAAACCAATATTTTCGAAATTTGATTTAATATCTGATAGTCACATAACACAGTGTCCACATCGCCTCCCAGGGTTTCATCATCCAAATACCAAACGTTAAATTTAGATTTAAAATTTTGAATAATGGGATTTATAGCCAAGCTAAAAATTGCTGGCCAGAGGGGATCGCCTTGCTGACAGCTGACCTCCGAAGAAAGTTCATGGGAACGATAAATTAATTTTGAAGGGTCTGCGTAGCAGGTAAGCAGGTATTGATAAAGTTCCGGAAATTTGTTTTTAACTTCTGTCAGCATGGCATCCCTGTTTACTGAATTGAAAACATTTTTGACGTCAATTTTGACTACAATTTCGCAATCATCATACGAAAGGTAGGTTCTTAAGGCTTGGACGGCTGCCCCACACCGACCTTTCGTGCCAAATCCTAATTGTATAGGTTCGAAAACAGACTGTAATTTAGATTTGATATGTCTCACCGCAATTTTGGATGCGTTTGGCATCTTCGTCGTCTTAAAGTTGACCCCACAGCAATGGGTCTCACCCCTCCGTCCGTCATTTTTAGTTAGGGCGATCAAATTAGCACCAAATAAAAGAGAGGCAATATCAGCGTTGATTTTGCCTGAAAACATAAAATGTATTAATTTTGTAATAGAGCAAATAAGCTGCTCACCTGCATCACCCACAGAAAAAGAAGTTATATCTTTTAAATGTTGGGGTGAAATTTAATCTAGGTCGCGGCCGCTGAATAGGTTTTAAAAGAAATTATTGCGTCAATAACGTCTTTGCCTTCAATTTCGAGGCAGGCATGGTCTGCTGTAGGAGAGTCAAAAAAGTACGAGATCGCGGGAGCCGGGGGATGTTTCGAAAGCAAAGCCGAAAGGGTATCAGGAGTATCAGGCGACAACACGTCGTTAGTAAAAAGATGACGTGCGGCGCCTTTGAGATCCCTGTCGGCAATTTTGCCTTCAATTAATTTAATTCTAAATAACGCTCCCCTCTTGGGAGAATCAAAAGGTGAAGACGTATATATCAAACAGTTATTTTTGATTTTTTGTGTTAAAGAAATTGCCTCATCTTTTTTGACGTGCAAAGTAGTATATGAAAAAAGGAAGAGATTATGCCAGTCTACAATTTGGTTGCTCTCCACACATTTTTTAATCAGGCCTGAAATGTGGTTTGCGACGGAGATCCTTGCACCGCGCGGGACTCGTTTGACAACAGGCACATTACTTTTTAGGTAACTAAGGTACAAATGGAATGGGGTAGAATTTGGACTGTCGGAAACAAACTGGGTCTAAATTTAGAGCAGGGGCGTTCTGGCTAATACAAAGATGATGTTTTTTTGAAATATGGATATTAAGTCCCCTTTTTTATTGAAAAGATCCAACGCAATGTAAACAAATGTAATTTTGATTTAACGTGCAAATATTAAATTAGTCTAATCTGGGCTTTAATCGAACTATATTTAACTCAATAACTAATACTCGCTATCTTGCGACAGCCCACTCGGACATGTCCCTTTGTATTCACCAAGCCTCCTTTTTTTTTTGTCCTTCGCGGCTCAACACCGACTCCCCTCGGCATTTTCGTTATTCTTTCCATCTCCTAAAACTCCGCACGCTCTAGGGCCCTAGTTTTTTGTACCATCGTCTTAAAACGCTTTCTGTTTCCGTTCCGCCTCCTTCTTCGCGAGCAATACTGCTTCGCAGAAGGCGGTGCCCATGCTCTCTCGCTCCGTACCACGGCCTGGACCAAGACCGAACGCGCGAGATCTGTGCCCAAGCCGGGCAGGCCTCCACCGTATACTCCACCATGTTCTCCGGGCGATCCACAAAGTGGTGACACCCAGGCGTTTCCTCCCGCCTTACCAGACACAGGAACCTCCCGAAGCTTGAATGACACGGCTAAGGAGTTAACCGAAGTTATAAAAAAATTACTTAGCGCAAATGGCAGTCGTTTACAGTTGTGTTTCTGTGCCATGCAACACAGTGTCCCACCTCCCGCGGCGAGACCTTGTGATGTATGGCGACACGCGCGCGAATATTTCACGCCGCTCTTAAATTTAACGTAATGCGAACTGTGGCGCCGAACACGCCAACAAGATCTCACTCGGTTACTGAATAAATAATGTTTGAATGGCGGTGGACTGTTACCAAACGTAGAATTGTAACCGACGCACTTGTGGATATAGAGATCACTTGCAAGTCAATAAAGTGCTTCTAATAAAGTTATGGGAATCATAAAATATTTTTCCATACGAGCAAAGAAAATTAATTGGCCCCAAAAAATTTGAGGGGAATCCATCGTTGTTGAACTTATGTGCATTCCTACTATATAAACTATAACGTAATATTTTCAGCTCGTTTTTCTCGACGTGAATTAATTGCTTCGCAATCAACCGACGATAATAGTTGCTACAATTAAAAATGCAGCGCTTCTGCAAACATCGTGCTTAATCATCCCATCGCACTACATCGCATCGCATCGCTCAGGCTCAAATCGCATCGACACCATGGTATGTAGCAAACATAACCTTTACTGATAACAAAGACTATTGATGGCATCTTAACTCCTATAGGAAAGTACGCATTGTACGCAACGCGTGAAATATGAAGGTGGCAGTGAGCAGGCTTGATAGGCGCTTTTTAAGATTCCGTACCTCAAAAGAAGAAAACGGAACCCTTATGCATCACTCGTGTGTCTGTTTGTCCGTCTGTCAAGGCCGATTTTCTCCAAATCTACCGGACTGATTATGTTGAAATTTGGTACGCATATGCATTTCTACATGGACATATTATAATGTACGTAAATAAATGAATTTTGAATAATAATATGAAGGTCACTTTGGGGGGCAAAATAGAAAATTTTAAGAAAAAGTTTTGCAAACTATACCGTGTGATATTTCAAATGAAACACCTTGTTGTGAGAGTTTCAAATATTTTATTTTTCTAATTTTAAAATAAATAGTTTTAAAGTTATTTAAGAATATAGATAAAAATTGACCTTTCCCTGTAAGTCCAAAACGACTCAGCCTAAAATTTTGTAAAAAAAAACGCAGAAAGTAGTTCTTTACTTATAGATTACAGGAAAACTTATAATCACTCTATGGTGTTAAAATATCATGGTAAATATCTCACTATTGTGCGTACAAACTTACATTTGCAGTTGGAATGTATACAAGAATTATTATGTTTTTCAACTACAGTGTTAAGTTTGTTCTTAGGATACGTCATTATCATGGGATAAAAACATGGCAAATAACATATTAATTGTACGGAACCCTTACCACGCGAGTTCAACTCGCACTTGTCTGGTTTCATGTTACCGACCTACCTTGTGAAAAATAACTTTACCCCAATCTCGAAATTTCTCCTGTTTCGTGGTGCGTGTACATATTATTATACAAACTAGACCCAAACTTAGTGGAAACTTAGGCTACTCACGTAATCCACTGGGAATTTCATAAACACCAATATATGTAGCAAGTTTTATCTGAATGGTAGCACGGAGCAAGTTTACTCATTTATATTATGATTACATGATCCGTGACGCCGCTCCGCTTAGCTCGCTCTCGCTCAGCCCCGCTCCAATCTCGCCGTGTTGATGTTGATGGATTATTGTTGGTTTATTTTAAAACTGAGAATAAACTGCAATCAGCCAGACTGCCTCCCGAGTATTAAATGAAAGCTGACTATAAACTGTTGTTTTAATACTTATTGGGCGATGGCGCCGCTCACCAATTAACCAGTGTTCGAGCGATCAGATTTATTTAAACCAGGTTTTAAATAAACCTGATCGCTCGAACACGTTGTTTATTAACATATTGTTTATCACAATAACCTGTCGACAGTCTGTTCGACTGGCCGCCATAGCGCGAGTTAGGTACTCGCTCTATGGCGGCCATCATTATGCCTATTTCTTACTAATACTTTGCCCGCGACCTCGTCTGCGTGGATTTCGTACTTTTCTCAAAAAATTTCAACAGTCTCTTGGAAATATTGTTTACGAAAATTAATACGATCTTTTTAAATTTATTTAGGTAAATAAGTATTTGTGCCATTTTTTTAGTTTACAGATCAAGCAATAATATTCTTCAAATAAACTGTCCTCCCTTTTCACCACGACAGGGCTCGTTTTTAAAAAAACCTTTTGGTACGTTTCCATTGTATGATTTAAAGATTATCTAGACCCATTTTAGAATTAATTGAAGCAAGCAGTAAAATCCACCCCTTAAACTGTATAACCCTTTTCCACCTTGTAGGGAGTTGATTTTTGAAAAACCTTCAGGGTTTTTACACATACTCGTTTGTTTTTTTTTTTTGTTTTAAGTATTAGTACCAAATTTCGAGTTAATCCGGCAGTTAAAAATTTTCCTTACTAACTTTGACACCCCTAAATCCAATGTGAGGGGTTGTCTATGAAACTAAAAGTGACAATCTTTATTATTTATGTGGCAAGTATTGCCAAGTTTCATGTTTATTAACCAAAGGAATAGGATTTTCCATATCTACTGTATCCCCTCTTTTCACCCCGATGGGGCTGGTATTTTTGATTCGATTGAGATATTTATATAATTTCGCAAGGTTGCCTGCTTGTCGGTCTTCTATAGATTGTACTTCGGAGAGTGTGCTCAGGAACTCCACGACCTCATTCCACCGGCCCCCTTCTATTATCGGTCATCTAGGCGCACTTCAGGTTACCATCCCTTCCTGGTGGCTATCCCACCAACTCGCACTAAGCGTTTCCAAACTTCTTTTATAATGCGCACAGCAAAGGAATGGAACTCTCTGCCTGCGTCTGTGTTTCCGAACGCATATAACCCTAATCTCTTCAAAGTGAGAGTGAACAGGCTTCTTCTGGGTAAGCTCGCTCCATCGTCGACTTTGTTTCTGTCGCCTCTGGCATAGACTAAAGTCAAGAGCAAACCCATCACAAATAAAAAAAAAAAAAAAAAAAATTTGTCTCAAAGATTTATTACTCCAATTTTTTAATTAACCTTGGTTAATTAAAAAATTGGTGGTGGTGTTGGTATTGGTAGTGGTAAATAGTGGCTTGCCACTCAGTAAAATACCATAAAAATGTAATCGCCCTTTTAGATCCGTCAGGGGACAATTTTCGAAAAATCCGAAACTCATTGTTGTTTATGTTCTGTCAAAAGCATTAATACTGAGTTTCGAGTTAATCAGACCGCGCGAAATATGTTTGCTGGAGCCGGAGGATGCAAAAAAAAACAATTTATTTTAGATTAATTTATTAAAATAAAGAAATTACAATTTATAACTTTTAAAATTACGTAGGTGATAATCGGTCGATGTATGTACCAAGAATGCCTGAAACGTGGAATCGTGGAAGGCATTGTCGATGTCCGGTCCCACGGTTACGAAAATGCTTCGTAGGCAGCACGTGTAAGTCGTTGCGATGCGCAATACTGGTGTCAAATTGTCCACAGTCCGTGTGTCATACTGAATCGTAGTATCATCGATTCTTACGTTACACCGTTGCGTAACATCTCCCCTCGTAGAACAGCAACTATTTGTTAACTGTTGTTAAAAATGTCGCTGTAAGATGACTAGGGTCCATCTTGATTCCAGCTGGATGAATATTCCTTCTTGGTTCCGTTTCAGCATAAATCTCTTGATCTTCGTTTATTCTTGTAGATGTAGTGTCGATCTTCTTGTCTTTATTTCCGTTCCAATGCCGGTATGTAAGAGCAACGGCAAGTGCACCTGCACTGAATAGTAATAGGTATACAGGTATAGTAGTATGGTAGAGGCTTCCATCTGATATCTTGTTAAGTCTTACTGGAGGCTGTACTGAAACTTTCTTGTAACTCTCGTGGAGGTTCTCGAGGTTAATTGAATTAAGCTGTACCAATGATTCTTCAGTTCTTGATGTAGTGTTCTGGTCCTGTGGTGTTCGTATTCTAAGTACATGTCCCTTAATTCGGTTGTCAATGTTGGCGATAGTGAATTCGGTAGTTCTTATCACGCAATCTTGTGGTATTGTAGCTAAGTAACTCCCTTGGAGTGTTCTGAATTGTTCCTGTCCACATAACATCTGTGCTTTTGTAGGTTTCGGGAAACTTAGTGTGTAGTGTTTTTCGTCAAGTTGTTCCATAGCTTGCTTGTGTAGAGTGACCGGCGTTAGTGTACAGGAGTTGAGATGCTGTTGGGTGATGAGCTGCTGCACGCAGTCCGGCTTGTTTACAATCTTGAATCCGACTTTTTCTTCGCAGAGGTACTATGGGTTAAGCTTCGGACATTCTGTCTCTATGTACATAGAATATAATCCATGAATTGCTATAAAAGGTGAGGTAGGGATAGGGGCCATATTATTTCTGTTAGGGATTATGGATAGCTTGTATAGGTTATAGGTTCTTGGTAAGGCAATCGGCACCTTTATAACTATAACTAAATTCTTATCAATATAATACGATCCTATTTTTAAAATATCATAGTACTCTCGAAGATCGATATCAATGATTTCGTCTTTTGAGTATAATAACCTTAATTTTCTTATAATATTTCTAAGATTACCTAATCTAATCATAGAATGGGTAGTGCTGGAAGCACGCGTAAAAGCTACCATAAGTTCTATTTTATTTAACTCGTCCGATAATGTCTCTATATTATCGTTTAATATAAGTAGGTGCTGTGCCAAATGGGCATACGTTACTAGGTCTGCCTGTTTGGATGCGTCTTGTTTTATGATTTGGTTAAGTTTATTCACAATTATGTTCTGGTTATCTACTATATTTTTTAATACATTAGAATGTTATAACATCCATTCTTTAGTCAAGCTTATGTAACGGTTGAGTTCCGTTTCCAGTTTAATGTCGTTACCTTCTAAAACTTGGATGGCGTTATTATATTTGATCGCATCTGTGTAGTCTAAATTTCCTGAGATACTTTTAATGACTGATCCTAATCCTGTAAAAACACGTACTCTGAGGGACAATATAATATCTGCATGCCGCCTGAAGAAAGGATTTACCTCTAAAGATCTGGGCATCGCTGGCACACCTCACACTGTATATGTAAATGAACACTTAACTCTACAGAAAAAACAGTTGCTACGCGAGACCCGAGAGGCAGCTAAAAAATTTAGCTATAAGTTTGTCTGGGTAAAGCATGCCACCATTCTTGTTAAACAATCTGAAACCTCGCCCACTATAGCCATTAAATGTAAAAATGATATTAAAAACATTAAACATACTCCGAGTGGTGGGCTTTTAACAAGTTAGGTTATTTGATTTAAGTATTATTTATGTTATCACTAATTACAATGTCTAATACTACAAAAAATCATGACTTCAGCATATATTACCAAAACAGTAGAGGCATTCGCACAAAATTAAACACTTTGTATTTGAATATTCTCTCTAACTGTTTCGATGTTATTATTTTAACAGAAACATGGCTTATTCCTGCAATTAATAATAATGAATTTATTGATGACCGATACTTGGTTTTTCGTTGTGACCGGAATAGAACTGCTACTAGGAAGTCTGATGGTGGTGGCGTCTTGATAGCGGTATTGCAAAAATATAACCCTATTTGTATCCCTGCTTCACAGCTTGGTACTTTAGATCAATACCTTGAGCAAATAGCTATTATCATTCCTAGCTGCAACAGCTCTTCTCATACCCTTATCTGCGCAGCCTATGTACCGAATAATATACCTTTTGCGGTATACAATACTTTTTTTGATAATATGGACAGTCTAATCGACTCAATAAAGACTGATGGTATGTTACTACGAGTACTAGGTGACTTCAATATACCTACAGCACAATGGGCTAAACTTAATCCTGGTCAAATTGATATGACTTGCCTGGGCACCTCACAGACTTGTAACCGTTTAAGGGACTTCTTGATTGTTCACGATGTAAAACAATTCAATCATATATCCAACTCGAATGGACGCATACTAGATCTCCTTGTGTCTGATGCAAAGTGCACTGTTCTGAAACCTAATCAAGATCTTTTGCCGGTTGACAGTCACCATACACAATTTTACACTCTATTCTCCCTAAATATTAACATCAGTTTATCGAAGCCTCTAAATACACCGAAATATAATTACCGTAAAGCCAACTACTCGGTCATTAACGAGGACATTGATGAAATTAACTGGGAGGACATTTTGGGGGGCGATTCGACTGATAAGTGCATTGATACTTTTTACAACTGCTTATATGGTATAATAAAAAGCCGCATACCGCTGTCGAAGCCACCAAACTCGCACTTCCCTATCTGGTTTTCTAAACCGCTCATTCATATCTTTAGGTATAAAAAGAAAGCCTGGTCTAAATGGAAAAGGTACCGTAATATTAGTGACTACGAAGTATTTTCCTTGTATAGAGAGCGTTTTAAAGAGGAATGTGACAAATGTTTTCATAATTACGTAAATAGTGTTGAGGATGGTATTCCCAAAGACGTTAAGCACTTTTGGGTTTACGTCGCTAATCGGCAGGGCAAGTCATGCATGTCCTACGATAACGTAACTTCTAGCAACTCAGTTGAAATTTGTAATTTGTTTTCGGATTTTTTCAGTCAGTTTATGAGCCCTCTAGTCTCTCTCCCGGATGGTACCCAGCCTCCGACTCAAGTAATGATAATAACAGCTCTCTCTGTACTCTGAATTTCACGGTCCATGAAGTTTGCAGACAACTAAAATCGTTAGATATAAACAAGGGCCCGGGCCCTGATGGCATACCGCCCTATTTTTTAAAGAGGACAGCTGAAACAATTTGTACGCCTCTTTCCATGTTGTTCAACAAATGTATTCAAAGTGGTACATTTCCGTCTGCGAGGAAAAAAGCAAATATAATACCAGTACATAAAAGTGGATCTAGACTAAACATAGAAAACTATAGACCTATTTCGATACTTAGTACTCTTGCAAAATTATTTGAAAAACTCGTTCATCAGGCCATTTATCCATTTTTGCGACAACCCGAGCAACACGGATTTGTTAAAAATAGTTCTACAGTGACGAACCTAATGATCTTTACAGAGTATTTGTTTAATAATATGGACGCAGGATATCAGACCGACGCTGTTTATACTGATTTTAAAAAGGCTTTTGATAGGGTGGACCACTCAATTTTATTAAACAAAATAGCCTTTAACGGCATCAGAGGCAACTTACTGCGTTGGTTCTGTTCATATATCAGCAATCGTAATCAAACTGTAGTGAGCAATGGTTACAAATCAGACTCATTTCTGGCGACTTCAGGCGTTCCCCAGCGATCTATTCTTGGCCCATTTATGTTTATTATATACATAAACGATATTTGTAACTGTTTTCAGAATAGTAACTTCCTACTATACGCTGATGATCTTAAGGTATTTAGAACAATAAAAAACACTGTTGATAACAGCCTATTGCAGGATGACCTGAATAGATTGCCTGATTATTGTAAAGAAAATAAATTAATACTAAGTATCCCTAAGTGCAAATACATAAATTTTACTAAAAATAAGAATGTAATAACGTACGATTATTCACTTTGTAATAAGACTCTAGATAAAGAAACCTATATCTGTGACCTGGGCGTTCTTCTTGATTGCAAACTTCACTTAAACCTACATATAGCTAAAATTACTTCTAAAGCATTTCAAATGTATAATTTTGTTATGAGAACCACGTCAGATTTTAAACGATCAACCACATATCTGTATTTACTTAATTCTTTAGTTCGCCCACAAGTTGATGCTTGTATGATCTGGGATCCCTATTATATAAAATATGAGACTGCAATAGAGAGAGTTCAACGTAAGTTCCTCAGTACAATGCAGTACAAATGTCGCATGGAATGCTTATCGTATGAGGAAGCATTGAATGAGTTTCACTTGTTAACACTACGCTCTAGACGCTTGTTGCTCCAAGGAATGATGCTTCATGGACTTGTACACAATAAATTTGACTGCTCTGATTTGATACGTCAAATATACTATATTGTACCTAGAACAGTTATGAGACGAGAGGCGCGCTCTTATCCACTGTTTGCTACAACTCCCTATCGTACAAATGCAGGAGAAAGAGCGCCGCTCCAGAGATTGGTTCAAACTTATAATAATAACATTAATGATATCGATGTATTTGCCCTATCTAAACATAAATTTAAAAAACAAATTGTTATGCGCCTTGCTCAAAACTTTTAATTTAATCATTTCCTATTTTCTTTCTTTAAATTATTATGTATTTAACTATTAGGCAACGAAAAATTGTATTGTTGTTTTATAATATGTATTTTTTTTTATTACTTAAGTTTACCAAAGCTGTATCTAATATAAGCTAGTAAGATGTGTAAACGTAGTGGATTGTACATTTAGTTATAGCATACTGTGTATCTAGATGTAACATACAGTGTATGATTGTTTGTTTCCCAAATAAAATAAAAAAATAAATAATAATAATCCGTCAATGAGTCCTCGTTTAACACGACTAGGTTCAAAGCTTTTTAATTGTATGGATATCTTTTCAAGTTTGTCCCCAAGATAACTTATGTGGGGTTCAAACAGTGAAAGTGTTCTATTGTTAATTAATGGCCTAAATTCACTTAACTGTAATTTAACTAAATCAACCTTCGACTGAATATCCTCTAGATCAATGTGCAAGAGGAAGAAATGATAATGAGACACGATTTTTGTAGATCCCAGTTTGAAAGGGAGTAATCCGGGCCCGTCTTCTAGGGGCTCAAGTAATATGTCCTCCGCTTGGACCAGGTGTAGCAATATCATCAGTGGTATTCTGCAACAATTGTTTCGTGTTAGGTGTTCGTTTAAGACGTGATTTGGCAACGGGACCGCGCTTCTTTTTTGTGTAAATATGAATGGGCAGGTCAGCTAATACTGGGTCGTGTGTGTAACGAGGTGCGAGTTTCTGTCTGCTAGCTAGTGGATTCTTAACAAATACCTGTTGGTCTGGCTCGTATTCCTTTTCAGATTCCCTATCTTTGTTCCTATTTTCGATTAGTTCTGTGCGTTTATGCAGGGACGTTTCATTAATAGCCTCGTATACCTTAGACATTTTATTTCGGTGTTCTTGCACGTATTGTTGTAGCAAGTGCATAGATAAATCTATATCTAAGGGATCGCGAGGATCCGTAAGACCGGTAACTACTTCCAATGGTCTACATTTTGTGAAGCTGTGTATGCTGCTGTTGTATGCTAATAAGGCATATGTCATAAGGTTGACAATCGCTTCACTACGGTGTTGTAGTTTTAGAATTCTCAAATGTTCTAGTAACGTGGAGTGCAAGCGCTCTACCATCCCATTATCGTTGGGCGTATGGGCCAAGGTTTTATGATGTTGAATTTTATGGACACGCGTGAATTCGGTAAATAGTTGATTAGTAAATTCGGGTCCCTGGTCCGTGACTATTGATACCGGAACGCCATGATGAGAGCAAAACTTTAAAAAGGCTTGAACTACACTAACTGCTGTGCCGTCTCTAAGATGGTATGCCTGAGCGTATTTAGAGAAAGCATCAACGATGTTCAGATATTTCTCGTTTTGGGCCGTAAACAAATCTAGGTGAACTACACCACACGGTTTTGCCGGTGGTGATACTATGCAGAATCTTTGTTTTATAGGATTTCGATCGTATTTGGCTTGCCCGCATATATTGCAATCATTTATATACCTTGAGATTTCATTTTTCATTTTCGGCCAATAGTATTTATGGGATAAGGCTAGGTAGCATTCACTTAAACCACGATGATTAGTTTTACCTTCGTGGTATTTCTGAATGATCTCTTGCTGTCTGAGATATTCTTTTACATTTTCTACTTCGGTTTTAGTTAAAACAAGATTCATAGCGGAGTTTTTGAACTTTCATTGAATTATTGGAACAATTTTGTACATTGCTAATGGGAGGTGTATTATAATGCCAGTCTTAACTTTCGGGTTTGTGAATTCTTTAATTGCGTTTATTACATCCTCCTCTAAGTTTGATTCAGAGAGTTGGATGGAGGTACGGGTATGAGTCTCAAATGGCTTAGAAACAGCTGGACGTTTCTTTATATCACCTACTACCGTAAAACATATTTGTCTGTTGAATTTATTTAAGGGGTCATCTGAAATTGGTATTTCTAATATTGGGTTTTCGTCGCTAGTGTGAGGTGTGAGAGTGGATGAGCCGACCACGGAAGGTGATTTTTCGGATACGTTAACCATGACGGAGCTTGTTTCTTCGTTATTAATTTCGATTCGCGACAAAGCATCGGCATTTGTGTTGCTTTTGCCCTGTTTATAAACTACTGAATAATTATATTCACTGAGCTTGAGTCTCCAGCGAGTTAATCTCGAGCTAGGTTCTTTTATATTCATGATCCATTGAAGCGGTTTATGATCTGTTATAATTTTGAATTTACGTCCGAAAATACTTGGTTGCCCAAACTATAGCTAAGAGCTCCTTTCCTATTGTACTGTAATTGATCTCGCTTGTGTTTAGTGTACGTGAAGCAGCTATTGGTTTGTCTGAACCTATAGGTCCCTGTGAGAGTATGGCTCCTATGGCTAAGTTTGATGCATCTGTCGTGAGTAGAAAATCTTTGTTAAAATCGGGATACTGTAAGATCGGATCGTTTGTAAGTAATGTTTTACATTTTTTGAAGCAATTTACATAGTTGGTATCATCGCAGTTTATTTTTGAGCCTTTCTTTTAACATTGGGTCATTGGTTTCGTGATTTTGGAGAAATCGGGAATGAACTTCCTGTAGTACCCTAGTAGGCCTAGAAATCTCTTAATTTCCGTGGCTGTTTTAGGAAGAGGGAATTTTCGAATAGCTGAAATTTTATCGGGGTTCGGTTTAATGCCATCTTTACTGATTATATGTCCGAGATATGCTGTTTCCAATTTTAAAAATTCTGACTTATCCATCTGTATTTTAAAATTGGAGTCTCTGAGCCTTTTAAAAACCTTTTCCAAATTTATTATATGCTCCTGTAAACTAGTGCTGAATACGATGATGTCATCTAAATATACTAGGCAAATAGAATTCAGAAGGTCCCTAAGCACATTATCCATGGTCCTTTCAAAAGTAGATGGTGAATTTTTAAGTCCCATTGGCATGCGTAGGAACTCAAAATGGCCATGTTCTACGTTGAATGCCGTTTTTGGGATATCATTTGGGTTCATTTCGACTTGGTGAAAACCACTGGCAAGGTCGAGAGTTATGAAATATTGGCAATTGCCCAATTTATCTAATACATCAGTTATATTGGGAATAAGGTACTTATCATCGATGGTTTTTTCGTTCAGTTTTCTGAAATCCACTACAATTCGCCATTTGGCTTTACCGGATGCATCAGTTTTTTTTGGGACTACCCAAATGGGTGAGCTCCAAGCCGATTCTGAAGGTTGGATGATTCCATGTTCTAACATTTTTGAAATTTGATTGCGTACCTCTTCGCGGTGTACAAATGGGTATCTATAAGTTTTAGTATAGACTGGTACCTCATCTGAAGTATGTATGCTGTGTTTTATTTTATTGGTGAAGGTAAGTGGTTCTCCCTCTATATAAAATATATCGGCATATTGCGAAGCCAAGGACTTCAGATTAGCGCTCTCTTTTTCATTTAGATGATCAGTGCGTAATCGAGATAACACTTCCTCTACTCGGGATTGATGTGATTGGTGAGTACATTCCAAATTATATGTTTCCGCTTTAATAGGTTGGTCCATGGAAAAAATTAAGTCATTACTAGTTGGATTGAAAATTTCTAGATAACCGCGATTATTTCTGACACTCGTGATACACTCGTTTATGCAGCAATTTGAAATTATTTGATCAGGAATTAAAGCATCCCCGTCTTGTATATTAACTGGGACTCTGACTAACTTTGATGAATTCGCTGGGATAATATCTTCATATAAATTGCTATTGCATGAATTGTACATAACTATTGGGTTAACTGCAGCTTTAGTAATTAGTTTATTATTTTTAAGATTAATATTTGACGCCCATTTATTTAACAAATCTAAACCGATAAGGCCGTCAAAGTAATCGTGAAATCTATAAATGTAGAGTGTTAAGTCATTGTTGTCGTTTATCTCCTGAAAACAAGGTAAGTTAATGCAATAATCATTACGACTAGTTGCATGCACATTCGTTACCTCAAAAGGGTCATAGTTCCATGGTAAATGTGGATAAAATCTCTGTACAGCTTCAGGGCTAATAAATGATTGGTTTGCTCGTGTGTTGATTAATAATTTTAATGGTGGGTCTGAAATTACAATATATGGTAGGTAACGTTGTGTCTGTAGATTGACCTCTATTTTGATTCGTTTGTAGTTCGACTCCCCCGAAAATTTTCCTGGTTAGAGGACGCTGATTCCTCGGTAGATTTCCCTTCAGATGTCGCCTGACTTACCTCTGGGGATGTGCCTAATTGCTGGTTCATATATGCACTTAAGGCGTCATAGTAAGAATAGTCGGGCTGTTCCAAGGAGTTATACAGATAACCGTCGAAGTTATTGTCACAATAAGGTTCAAACATATATCGATATTCAAAGCATTCGTTGAAATTCATTTCTCTTGTCCTAAAATAATTAGAAGGCGGTGGGTTCCCTTGCCTAAACCAATCGTTACCCCGGAATGGCATTGGTCTCGGTACGAAATGAGATACACCGCTCATTGGTTTTGGTGTATCATTTGTGTTCGGCCCTTTAGATTGGTTATTACCAGATGAATTATTTTGTGGGCTATAGTTAGAAGGACGTGCCCCGAATATCTGTTGCGTACGCGATGGACCTTGCTGCTGGAAATGCTGAGGTTGGTTAAAGCCTGGTCTCCATATTTGCGGCAGACGTTGCAATGGATGTGGCATAGCTATATTTGGTCGAGAAGGACGACGGAAGGATATTGAAATTAAATGGCCTATTCATTCGCATGGGCATGTGCGGCATAACAGGATTGAATAGTTTGGTCTGATCAGTCGGTACCTGAGGCTGCGGCCTTTTAGCCGGTGTATGCTCGTTTCGCTGTTGTAGGTAGAGAGTGTTCATTTCCTCATGAACAAACTCAAGTGCTTTTTCGATCGTGTCCGGTCGCATGCACCTAATGCGTGAACCTAAGGGGTCACGAAGGCCCCGTAAGTAAGATTGCAAAGTTAACTTTTTATACAGGGAACATTTCGAATCGATTGTACTTTGAACGGTTTCATGTAGTGACACATAGGTCATTATAGTGGCAAATAGAGTTTGGCACTTTTCGTAGAAATCCTGTAGTGTAGAGTAGCCTAGGGTTAATAGAGCCAAGTCGTTATAAAGTGAGGTCTCATCGCGTTGGTCAGAGAAGTTGTTAACTAGAGAACTACGTATGCCATCCCAAGTTTCTGGTACGCCGTTAGTGTTAATTAACCGAGCTGCGGGTCCAGTGACCTTGTTAAGAATCCCGTTTAAAAGAGTCAAATTTATTAACTCGCGCCCTGGTTCAGCTGATACATAGGCTTGCACTAACTGGTCACACAGTTTTATGAATCTAGTGAGGACATTAGGGTTTCCGTCGAATTCGGGGACTATGCGTAAGGCCTTGTAAATTTCGTCTATAGCTGACATTTCTATGGTTATATCTCTATTTTCTAACTGCCTAAATGAATCTAATAATAATGATCTAGATGATCTAACTAACCTAGGGGTCCTCGATTGCCTGGGATGGAAAATCTTGGATTTTTTTTTTTATGATTAACACTTAAGGATAAGGATAAGCAACTCAAGAACTATTCTAAAGTACTCACATGAACATAATTGGTATCTCTGCGGTATCGATGTCTGGATACTCCTCCCGACGACAGCTTCTGAAGATCCGGATACTCGTACGGTGCTTGATAGTCACCCGGGTGACTCGCGAGTCCCGATCCTAAGGTCGATCCTATGAATTTACTCTCGCGAACCGGCCCGCGAGTATCCTACCGGCTGCGCCAAATATGTTTGCTGGAGCCGGAGGATGCAAAAAAAAAAAACAATTTATTTTAGATTAATTTATTAAAATAAAGAAATTACAATATATAACTTTTAAAATTACGTAGGTGATAATCGGTCGATGTATGTACCAAGAATGCCTGAAACGTGGAATCGTGGAAGGCATTGTCTATGTCCGGTCCCGCGGTTACGAAAATGCTTCGTAGGCAGCACGTGTAAGTCGTTGCAATGCGCAATACTGGTGTCAAATTGTCCACAGTCCGTGTGTCATACCGAATCGTAGTATCATCGATTCTTACGTTACACCGTTGCGTAACACGCGCGTGTTAAAATTCTTCCATACAAACTTGAATGCCCCTAAAACCTACCTTTTATGGATTGTTTTGTAAAACTAATAGTAAAATAACTGTGTTACTTACTTAGGCAAGTATTCGTGCAAGTTTCAAGGTAATTAACCAAACTATTAAGATTTTTCTTGTAAACTGTATTGTATTCCCTCTTTTTACTCCCCACCGAGGTGGAATTTTGAAAAATCGTTTGTTATTTTTCATAACGTGACTCAAAGATTATTTATACCAATATTTGAGTTAATCAAGCCACGCAGTAAAATATTCCCCTGTGAAAATGACTACCCTTTGTCTCCCGTTAGGAGTAGATTTTAAAAACCTTGATAAACCTTATTCCTTATTTAGCATAAATACTAAGTTTTGAGTTAATCAGACCGCCCGTTAAAATTCTTCCATACCAATTTGACGCCCCCAATCCCACTTTAGGGGGTGGTTTGCACAAGGCCGGCTCGTGCAATGCCACGCCGCACTGTGCCGTATGTGCGGCGGGTGGCAAGCCGGCCGAGCACCGGATGGGGGGCAAGGCCTGCGCCCCACCCACCAAAGCCAGGGCCAGAGGCAAGCCCTCCGCCACCGCCGTCACCGCCGCAGCCGCCACCACTGCCACCGCCGCTGCCGCCTCCAACACCGCCGTCGTCGCCCTCGCCACCGTGGCCGCTGCGGCAGGCCCCTCTGAGGGGGCTGGGAAGGAGGCCCAAGAGGGGGCTGACATGGAGTGCCATTAATGGCCCCATTACGCCTCCTCCAGGCGAACATCAACCAGTGCGCCGCCGCTCAGGATCTGTTGCTCCAGAGCATGGCGCAGTGGTCGATTAACATCGCCGTGGTCGCTGAGCCGTACTTTGTCCCGCCCAGGGATGACTGGGTGGAGGGCCTGAGCGGCTCAGTGACCCTAATTTCGTCGGCCGCCGCCGGTACCCCGTCCCTCGAGGCCGTCAAGAGAGGACGGGGCTGCGTAGCAGCACGGTTCGGGGAGATTGTCGTGGTAGGGGTCTACCTCTCTCCGAACCGAACTCTTGCCGAGTTCCACAACTCCCTTGCGGAGTTGAGAGACGTAGTCGTCGGGTTTGGTTCCCTCCCCGTGTTCGTCCTCGGGGTTCCCGGTTAACGAACACACGGGGCAGGATGGTGGAGGACTGGGCTCTGGAGACAGGCCTGGTCGTCCTAAACCAAGGTTCTGTCCCCACGTGTGTGCGGATGCGGGGTGAATCAGTGGTGGACATCTCGTTCGCCAGCCCCGCTCTGTCGCCGCGTGTAGCTGACTGGCGTGTCATGGAGGGGGTAGAGACCTATTCCGATCACCGGTATATCCGGTTCGACGTCTCCGCCCAGACCTCGGACGCGCCGGTCCAACGGGCCCCGAGTGGTCTGCGGTGGGAGCTGAAGCAGCTGGACTGGGAGCTCGTCCTGGAAGCCTCGATCGTGCAGGCCTGGGTGTCACCACCGGACAGGCCTGCCGACATCAACGACGAGGCGGAGTGGTTCCGGGAGGCCATGTCCGACATATGTGACGTGGCAATGCCCCGGGTCCAGCCTGGACGTGCCTCGCACCAGGTGTACTGGTGGTCGCAGGAGCTGACGGCTCTGCGCACTGCGTGCGTGGCTGCGCGACGCCGGTACACCAGGCACCGCAGGCTCCATATCAAACCTCCGGATACGGAAGCCATTCAGGCGGAGCTGTACGAGGGGTACTGAGTGGCAAAGACCACCCTCCAAGCGGAGATCCTGCGGGCCAGGGGGTTGGCCCGCGAAGAGTCGCTGGGGACTCTGGACAGGGACCCGTGGGGACGCCCGTACAAAGTGGAGCGGGATAAACTCCGCCCATGGGCTCCCCCGCTGACGCAGAGTCTCCGGCCCCAACTTGTGGAGGACGTGGTGAGCGCTCTGTTCCCTTCCCGAGGGGAACACACCTCCCCGCCTATGGCTCCGCCTACTGCGGTGCCCGATGCAGACCACACCGTCAACGACGACGACGACGACGATGCTCCGGAGGTGACCGAGGTAGAAATGAGAGCGGCGGTACGCAGGCTTAATGCCAAAAATACCGCCCCAGGACCCGACGGCTTACCTGGGAACGCCTGGGTCCTGGCCTTGGAGGCTCTTGGACCTCGACTTAGGGGGCTCCTAAGCGCATGTTTGGAGAGGGGCCAGTTCTTTCAGTGCTTCGTTGGAAGACGGGAAAACTGGTCCTCATAAAGAAGGCAGGGCGCCCTGCGGACTCTCCGTCCGCTTACCGGCCCATCGTGATTTCGTCGTCGTGACATCGTGACATCGTGATTTGGCGGAGAGCCAGTTTGGTTTCCGCAAAGGGCGCTCTACGGTGGACGCCATCATGCGTGTGCGAGCCCTGACGACGGAGAATGCTGTTGCCCAGGGTGGGGTCGTCTTGGCGGTGTCCCTAGACATCGCCAATGCCTTCAACACCCTGCCCTGGAGTTGCATCAGGGAGGCACTCCAGTATCACCGGATGCCGACCTACCTCTGTCGTGTGGTCGAGGCCTATTTGACGGACAGGGCCGTCATCTACCCCGGTCACCAGGGAGTGTGGAACCGGCAAGAGATGTCATGCGGTGTCCCACAAGGATCGGTCCTGGGGCCGCATCTGTGGGACATCGGATACGACTGGGTGCTGCGCGCCGACCTCCCTAGCAGCGTAGTGTGCTACGCTGACCGGTGACCGCTTACCGCTGACCTGAGGTCGCACCAGGCGGCGGCCGAATTAGCGGCACGCGGGGTTGCGACAATCGTAGAAAGGATCCGGCAATTGGGGCTCGAGGTGGCCCTGCACAAGTCCGAGGCCATGTGTTTTCATGGTCCTTGGAACGCACCACCGTTGGGGTCCCAAATAACGGTAGGAGGGGTTTCTATCGGCGTCGAGTCGACGATGAAGTACCTGGGACTCGTCCTCGACAGCCGGTGGAAGTTCGTGGAGCATTTCCGACGTTTGGCTCCCAAACTGGAGCGGGCGGGCGCTGCATTGAAGCGGCTCCTGCTCAATCTAGGGGGTCCAAAGGCTTCCTGCCGGGGGCTCTACGCGGGGGTCGTGCGGTCCATGGCCCTCTACGGGGCTCCTGTATGGGCGCGCTCTCTGGCACTGCGGCCAGCCGGCCGGTTGAGCGCGGCCCAAAGGGTCATGGCCATCCGGATGGTCCGAGGATACCGCACGGTCTCCTGTGAGGCAGCGAGCCTCCTTGCCGGATTGCCGCCATGGGATCTGGAGGCAAAAGTCCTCGCGCACGTATGGGAGTGGCGCGAGGAGGCGAAACGCCGGGGCGTAAATCCGCTGCCGCGAGAAATCGCGGCACAGCGGACGGAGCTCCGGCGGGATCTCATGGCGTCATGGAAAGTACGGTTGTCGCAACCCAGTGCTGGGCACGGCACGATTGCGGCGATAAGTCCCCTCTTTGAGGAGTGGCTGGAGAGGCGTCACGGCGTCCTCACCTTCCGCCTGACGCAGGTCTTCACCGGACACGGCAGCTTCGGGAGGTTCCTGTGTCGGATAACGCGGGAGGAAACGTCCGGGTGTCACCACTGTGTGGATCGCCCGGAGGACACGGTGGAGCATACGGTGGAGGTCTGCCCGGCTTGGGCAGAGCACCGCCGTGTTCTCGTGGAGGCGATCGGCGGCAGAGACCTCTCGCGTCCGGCCCTGGTTCAGGCCATGGTACGGAGCGAGAGGGCATGGGCAGCCGTCACCTCCTTCTGCGAAGCAGTAATGCTCGCGAAGGAGGAGGCGGGACGGTTGAGGGAAAGGCACATTTCGCGCCCTCTCGCCCCTAGCCGCCGCAGGAGACGCCCTGGGCGTCGGGAATCTTGGGCGGATTTCCAGCCACCGTAGGCGCGGGCTTGCGGATGATGAGCAATGGGTAGCTCACCGTCCGGTAAGGACCAGGCCCGGGTTGACGGCGCGTCGTATTCCACGTGTGCCTCAAAGAGATGTCGTCAGCACATAGGCAGGGGTCCACTAGGGCCGATGCCTGCCGGGGTCGCGAGAAGGTACTTATGGGTCACCGAGGCCCCCGCAACACAGGCAACAGGAAGGAATACGGGTGGGTTTTAGTCAGTAAGAGTCTGACACACCCTCCCGCTCCGCCCAGAGCGAGAGAAGTTATTTGATGATTTCCCAAATGGGGTGGTTTAGAGAAACAAAAAATTACTAACTTTATAATTTACTTAGATAAGTATTCATGCCAAGATTCAAGTTACCTAACTCAAGGAATATGATTTTTCATACAAACGAAATCCCCCTTTTCCACCCCCTTAAAGGCCGAACTTTCAAAATTTCTTCTTAATGCTCCCTTACATTCCAAAAGGAAGCCGTGTACAAAATTTCTAGTTCCTAGTCACAGTATAATACGAATTCTTACTCTATGTTAACGCCCTTGTAAATCCACTTTAGTAGGTAACAACAATCCCTCAAACAATTATTGACTATCAGATTAAATTTAAAATTAAGTTTTTGCGATCAAGCCGAATTTGAATTAATTGCAATAATCCAATCAAACAATTTCCATATCTTTTGTTATTTATAAACTCTACAGTTACCGTTCTGTTTGTTCATTCAATTGTCGGATTATGTCATCGATGGCCCCCTTCGGCGACCCCGGCCTCCGGGCCCCGGACTATAGGGCCGCACGGATTAACATGTGTATTTTAATTTGTGCAGCGTCGATTTCGCGATAACGCGCATCAACATCCCGCGGCATATCGCGATATCGCGCAACGTTTATTATTTTACCGATTTTATTAAAACAATAAGCCGTCGATGTAACTCCGACTGTTTTGTTTTTA
The DNA here is from genome assembly GCA_905333075.3 of Atethmia centrago. NCBI lineage: Eukaryota > Metazoa > Arthropoda > Insecta > Lepidoptera > Noctuidae > Atethmia > Atethmia centrago. The sequence continues at coordinate 21,512,676 of HG995391.1, forward strand.
TTCTTCCACACCCAACACCCAGCGATATTGCCGGATAATATTTCATCCAATCAATGGAAGTGATGAACATTATAAATAAGTTGGTTACTTGTCCGACGTATAATATTTTTTCTTTTATAGGTTATTCATGAACATGTGAAAGCGACAGCAATCATTGTGAATATCTTGTGAATATCTATCTAAGTAAATATTTATATGATTTTTTGTTCTGTCTGACTGGCGGCACTCCCTTTCTTCTCCTAAAATTGTTTGTCCGAAAATCATTATACATAACACGTTTGCAAACTTCGGTAACTAGAATGTTGCAAAATTCGAAATTTTGTTTTACATAAATATCTTTACTTCTAAAACTATTCTGTCATAATATCGAGTACTATAATAATCTCCTAATTTTGCATGAAATAAAGTCGTATGTCCTAAGTATTGTATTACATAATGTGTGTTATTCCGAATGTTCATTCATGATAAAATAGGTTATAGTAACAGAAACGAATCGCTTTAAATCCGAGTCCAAGCAGTCTTGTATGCCCTACCCCTTTTTTTTTTTTTTTTTAGGGTGGGAAATCATCAAATAACTTCTCCCGCTCTGGGCGGAGCGGGAGGGTGTGTCAGACTCTTACTGACTAAAACCCACCCGTATTCCTTCCTGTTGCCTGTGTTGCGGGGGCCTCGGTGACCCATAAGTACCTTCCCGCGACCCCAGGTCGTTGCAACGCTTGCCGCCGCGGCTGAGGCTGGCCAGCGAAGCCAGGCAGCTAAGCCGGCCAGCAAGACGAAGTTGCGGTGGTGAGCGTTAAACCATACCTATGCGATGATAAGCTCGCGTGGGACCGCTGGAGCCCCGCAGCGCCGGAACTATGACAGAAACCATGCCTGCTGTATTTTGCATGCTCGCTTGCATGCTGCATGCTTGCTGCATGTTGCATGCTCGCTTGCATGCTCGCTTGTAAATAATTTGAATTTAGAACTTATAACTTTTATTGAAAACGGTTTTATGTCTTTTGTATATTATTGATTGTAATATTTATGACAAACAAATTTAGGGCATATTGTATTTAGGGATTTCAATTTTATGGGATGATATGTTACGAGTATGCTATGTGAAATTAAGTTCGGACAAGTTATCATTCAGACAACTGATGATTAGGTAAAAAAAAATGGCACTTTAGATTATGGATAAAAACGTTAGGAAACACAATATAGAACTCTGACTGGCTGATTCATCGACGCAGAGTCAAAACACAGGGATTAGGAACGTGAAATTTTGCACACGAGTTCCTTTTATAACGTAGACGAGCAATAAGAAGGGGTTTCAAAAAATTCGTTCTTTAAGGAGGTGAAAAGGGAGATTTTTGTTTGTTTGAAAAATCGAGTTATTAAACTTGAAACTAGAAATGAATCAAATTATAAAGTTTGACATTTTTAGTTTTCTACACTACCCCATAAAGGGTTCCTTTAAAGTTAAAGTTCGCGATTTGTTTAGTATATTCGTGTATTTATTTGGTCTTATATTTATGTAACGGTGCATTGCTAGCGCCATCTATTGAGATACGTTGGAACGAGATTTGACAACTCTCAGTCTGGCGGAGCGTCGAGACGATGGTCAGCGCGGCCATGTTAAACGTCAGTTGTTTTCCGGACGTCAACGGCGAGCGTACCACGTATCCGGCGAATCGCTTTTGTTCCGCGTAATCTTGTCCCTTTTGTCTCAAAGGTAATTAAAACCGATTGATTGAGTGATTTCCTAATTACTAGTGAATAGATTTTAGTGAAATTCTGTAAGGAAGATATTTTGTGCGAGTATATAACTCTTGATTGTGACTCAAGTGATTCTTTGTTGGTTCCTACCCACATTACTTATTGAAGACATGGCCGATTCTGATAATGACGGGCGTCTGCCCATATATGTATAATTAGGTATATGTATTATATTTAATGTTTTAATAGGTATATGTATGTATATACTTATATTTAAATAAATATTTATCCCACAGTTTTCGTTATTGCACCTACCACTGTCTGTCTCTGCATCACCCAAAGGTTGACTGGTACAAAATGCCTATGGCATTAAGTGCGCCTCTGTACATTTGTGTGCATAAAGTAAATAAATAAATAAAGGGGATTGGGGGTGTCAAACTTTGTATGGAGGAATTTTAAGGCGCGGTCCGATTGACTCGATACCTAATTTAAGACCGAAAATAAAGAAAAACGTGTATCAGGGTTTTTCGAAAACGTATCCCTAACGGTGTGAAAAGGGGTAGTTATTTTTTTATAGGAGAATTTTACTACGCGGCTTGATTTACTTGAATATTGGTATAAATAAAATATAAATCAAATAATGGAAACGTACCCAATAGAATTTTCAAAAAATATCTCTTTTGGGGGTGAAAAGGGGGATATAGTTTATATTTAAAATCTTATTCCTTTAATCAAAAAACTTGAAACTTAGCCCGAATGCCAATTCATTTATGAAAATATTATGTATGTAAGAAAAAATCGACAACTTTTTAGTAAAATAAGTGATAGACATAATTTTAATACTATAAATAAAGATAAAATAGATCAACCATTTTTCAGATTATAATAATAATAATAATTCTTTATTGACATAATAGGTTACAGAAACTTGTTTGAAGCCTCTAACTCCTGAACTAGGTGTACCTGTATGTCAGGAGTCAGCGCCCTCTCCCATTTTATTTGGCTTTTATACAAATGTCAACATAGAAATAGACAAACGTATGTGCTACAAAATACAATTTTAAAAAGAAGTAAAAACAAAATAAAATAATATGAGTGGTGAGAGGTGTGTACGTGTGCGTGTGGATGGGTTCCCATTCGTGTTTGTGTATGAGTAGGTGTATAAAAGAAAGGTAAGTTCTATGTATGTGTTCCTTTGCACAATGAGATTAATTATTTATTATTTTCTCTACATCCTCATAATCAAGAGTAAAGAGCCAGTTCTTTAATTTAAGTTTACATTCATGTAGTGTTAGCGGATAAAACTGTAAGATTATATTAATTTTGTTGTATAAATATACAGAAAGAAAAGCGTTTTGTCGTCTTACAAAAGCCGTGTGACATTTAACAGATTGAATTACGTTTGGAGTTGTTCGCTTATTTTGAAGTTTACCTGGATCATATGGGGTAGATACGTGTTTTTTAGTAATTACCTGGAAAATAAAAAGTTGTCTTACTGTAAATACCCGGCACAACTCGTATAATGTCTTCGTGGGAAATCTGTATGGTTTGAAAAACATTGTTTTAAGCCGACCGTTGCGCTCTTTCCAGGCATAAGAGATGCGTTTTACATGCACCTCCCCAAACCCCAATACAGTAACCAATAACCGATTGTGCCAATGCATAATAAACTGTACGGAGGAGATCGCTGTCAGCCACATGCCTCAGATTTTTAATAACCCATGTAAGTTTCCTGACTCGTGACGAAACCATCTCGATATGTGGTTGCCAGGATATTTTCTCGTCTAAGAGAACCCCAAGGTATCTGACCGTCTTAGATTTGCTCAGAATAGTACACGAGCACTGTTGAGTGAAAGGTGATTTACATGTGTGAATCCGGACAGCCACAGTGGGTTGTTTTATGCGAGCGTTAGTGAACTGTACAAATGAGGTTTTAAATATGTTAAGTGTTAACAGGTTATGCCTCAGCCACGAACAAACTTTATGGAGCCCTATCTCCGCATTCTTTTTTTTCTATTTTATTTTTATTTATTTTATATGATTATCTAAAGTACATACATATTTTATGGGGTACTATGTCAAATGTTACAACAAAATACCTTGTGATATATTGCAATTAAATGAAAGAAAATTTAAAACTCATGTTAAAAGTACACTTTGTAAACAAGCATATATTACAAATTAGAGGATTATATCCAAGATAAGAATGCTTGGAAACATGCTGGTCCAGCTCCATAGGACAATCTAGAGTCTAGACAAAATCAAACTGGTTGCTATTTTAATTGTACAATTTATCATTTGATACAAATAATAAATCAATGTTGAATGTAAATTCTGTGATTACTTTAACTCACACACTGACCTATTACTTTATTTATTATTATTTTTTTTAGGAAAACGTATACTTTTACAATGTTTGTAAATATGTGAGCATCATGTACCGGGACACTCCATAATAAATTACTGTATGCCTGGTTGTTCTTTATTTGATATTATGAAAAAAAATATTAAATGTTACTACAATAAGGACACTACTTTATTAATTTTTATGGGTAATAGGGGAAATGTGAACAAAGGAGAATTGCTCCAATATTATAGAACATTGTGTAATCTTAGTTTAAGAAAAATTGTGTTGTTTACATTTCCTTATAGTAACAGTTTGCCACAGGAAGAAAATAAGCTAAGATTTGATATTAATTTGACATTGCATAATTTGACATTTAATAATAATCAATTCCATTTATTTGATACTAACAATTATGTTGGTAATAATTTGTATTTGACAAAAGATAGATATAATATTATTATGTACTATCTTTCTAACTTTTACAAAAGACAGATAGCTGTGTCGCTATCATATTTTTTTTCTATCTCAGCCAAAAATTTGGCTAAACAACTTGCTTCTTTTGAGCAATGCAATGATATTTTAAATAATTCTGCCAATCATTTGGCATCAACTAATGACATTGATTATCATTTAAATTAGAAATTAGGACAATAGAGGAAACCTCTTGCTTAACAAATGAAGATAATTTAAATAAAGGTTTAAATCATCTTAATATTACACAAAGTTCTTTAATATCACACCCATCAAATTGCAGTAACCTAAATAAATATAATAATAATACTCTAAAAATCGTTCATCAAAATAAATGTGTGATAGGTAAGGAATTGGAACTGGAGCTGTTCATGAACTGTAATTGTATTGATATCCTATGTGTAACTGAACATTGGTTAAAAGTCCACCAGTTCATGTTCAGCTTTAACAACCACCAGGTTGCCAGCTCGTTCAGCAGAGTTAATATGATACGTGGTGGCTCTCTAATAATTGTTCGTAACAATATGAAATTTAAAGAACGTAAGGATATTGTGAGCCTCTCTGTTGAGCGAGTTATTGAAATAGCTTGCATTGAGCTTGAGCAGTTCATTGTAATGAGCGTGTACAGGCCCCCATGTGCTTCATATGATATTTTCGAGAAATATATGGAAGAAGTATTATTAAAGACTTGTTGAACAGTAATAAAACACTTGTTGTCTGTGGAGATTTCAACATTAATATATTGGAGAAATCTGCTGCAGTAAATAAATTTATAACTTTATTAAAATCCTATAATTTGTACAATACATTCTTTGAGCCAACTAGAGTAACAGCCACTAGCGCTACCTGTATTGACAATATTTTTACAAATTTAAGACCTTCTAGCCATTCAATTGTAAATGAGTTGGACTCTGATCACTGTGGCCAGTTGGTCACTTTCCCTCAGAAAATAATCAGAGTTCAAAGAAAACTTATGAGTTTTGTTCCTGTTAACAAAAGTCGCTTAGAACAATTTAAAAATAATTTAATGGAAAAACTACCGGATTTGCCTTATCACACTGACCCGGACCAAGCATATACTTTACTATTTAACCTCATCAATTGTGAATTTAGGAAGGTATTCACCTCAAAAACATTGCCTGTTCATGATCGCGTTATATTTAGTGACTGGGCAACACCAGGTATTTACAAAAGTAGGTTGAGGTTATATGAACTGTATCATGAAAAAACATATAACCATGATGAAACTTTTAAAGAATTTGTTAAGAATTATTCTAAAACTTTTAAAAGAGCCTGTTCCTCAGCAAAAGCCATACACATTAAAAATAAAATAAAATCTTCTGGAAATAAAATTAAAACAAATTGGAATATTATTAATTCTGAAACGGGAAGAACGACAGTACGGAATCGTGACTTCCATCTAAAAATCGATGATGCAGATATTAGGGCAGACGTGGAGGTGGCAACAGAGTTTGAAAACTTCTTCACTAATATTCCCTTATTAACAACCAAAACTCTGTCATCGTCGTCCTCCACTTCTGCTTACTCAATACTAAAAGAATGTGTACCAGAATGTGATAAACACTTTAAATTCACAGTTGTTAGCCCTAAAGACATTTTGGAATCTTTTAAAGAACTTGATGTAAAAAAAACTACTGATCTTTGGGGATTATCAGTACTTACAATGTCTTCAATAATTGATGTTATTTCACCCTTTTTAGCAATTGTTTTTAACTCTTGTATTGCAGCTGGTATATTTCCTGATCTGATGAAACTTAGCAAAGTGATTCCACTGTTCAAATCTGGCAGCACAACTGATCCCACGAATTTTCGGCCTATTTCGATATTACCTACATTGAGAAAAATCTTTGAAAAAATAATTTTAAAACAAATGTTAGGACATTTCAATTCATGTAATTTATTTCATCTGAAACAGTTTGGTTTTACGAAGGGTCGTTCAACTACAGACGCGGGCGTGGAATTGCTGAAGAGCATTTTCGAGGCTTGGGAGGAGTCGCAGGATGCTCTTGGCATTTTCTGCGACTTGTCTAAGGCCTTCGATTGCGTCCATCATGATACTCTTATCAGGAAACTGCACCACAATGGTATGAGGGACAGGCCTCTCGACCTTCTGACTTCCTATCTTAATAATAGAATTCAGAGGGTTGATATAAATGGCAAGAGATCTGCAGGATCTGCGGTCACTATGGGCGTTCCGCAGGGTTCAATTCTAGGTCCATTCTTGTTTCTAATATATATAAATGACTTACCTTACCACATAAGGGATAATCACAAGATTGTATTGTTCACAGATGACACTTCCCTCATTTTTAAAATCAAACGACTGCTGGTCAACTTTGAACATGTTAACGAGGCACTCTCTAAAGTTGTCCATTGGTTTAATGTAAATAATCTTCTCCTGAACGAAAAAAGGACTAAACTTATTAAATTTTCAACGCCAAATGTCAGGCAGCTAACTACCAATGTTCAACTTAATGGAATAGAGTTGGACCCTGTTGAGTCGACAGTTTTTCTTGGAATAACTATTGATGCTAAATTACAATGGCGCCCACACATAGAAAAATTGTCAGGAAGGCTAAGTTCGGCCGCCTATGCTGTTAAAAAAATTCGACAGATAACCGATGTAGATACGGCCAGAATTGTTTATTTTAGTTATTTTCATAGTCTTATGTCATATGGGATTCTTCTCTGGGGAACCTGTGCGGACATTAATACCGTCTTTGTTTTACAAAAAAGGGCTGTTTGAGCCATTTACAACCTAGGTCCAAGAGATTCCCTTCGAGAAAAATTCAAAGAAATAGATATTCTGACTGTAGCCTCTCAATATATATTTGATAATCTTATGTATGTACACAAAAATAAATCAAATTTTAAGAAAATGTCCGATATCCACAGTTTAAATACCAGGAATAAACATAATCTTGCTGTACTTCACACTCGCCTCCACAGAGTAGGCAACTCGTTCATGGGTCAATGTATACGCTTTTACAACAAACTTCCTATTGCTATTCGAAATTTACCCATTAAACGATTTAAAAGCTGTATTAAAACCAAACTTTGTAAAAAAGGGTACTATAAAAGTTTCAGATTATTTAGAAGACAAAAAAGCTTGGGATTGAGCTGCTCGCTCTGATAAGCTTTGTGCTAAAACCATAAAATTTGATATTTAAATTATGCAAAATCATCATTATATACAACTATATGTACATATTGACATTGATGAATATTATAAGCAAAATTAAGTGAATATTTATGTACCTTGAAAAGTATTATATCATTTTAATTATTGTGAATGTGAGCACTATGTGGGTCATTTTTATTTATTTCTTGTTGTTTTTTTTTTCTCTTAGTTTTAATGATGGTCTGGCATTTTGAGTTCTTTATGTGGCCAACCCAATTGTCCTTTCCTTGGTATTGTTCGTCGAGTCGTTGAGCTCCTTAAGTTTTGAGTTGAGCTACACGATTACTGACAAATGCTTGCACTGACTGGACAGGTCCACTCAAATTTGTGTGGTTCTTTCCTCAAAAGACCATTTCAGACATAGATCTACATGGTCCTCACATGATCTGACCAAGATTATGTCTGGACTTTAAAAGAGACTTTGACCCTTGAGTTTGTTTCGCCATTTCTTCTCAGGGGTAGTCAGATAGGAAATGTCGACTCCATCTAGCTTATTTTTTAATATGACGTGTAAAAGTGATTCTCATATCCTATTTACAGAATAAACAATTTCATTTCATTTCATTTTATCATAATTAATTTATCTGTCATTGCTTTATTTTTCATTCTTTTTTTACCTATGTTGGTATAGTAATTTTATTCTAGGTGCATCGTCTCCACATATAATTTTAAAATGTACTATACAAAATTTTATAAAACATTTTAAAAGAGTAACGTTGGAGTTTCTTGCCCATTCTTCTCCATACGAAACTACCTTTTGGAAGGGGCAACAAGAATCAATTTTTTTTTTTTTTGTTAATTTTTACGTTCAAAGGTGCCTTTTATATGCGTATTTGAAATAAATAATTTGACTTTGACTTTGAATAAATAATAAAGATATATATTATTGGATAAGTAATCATTTATTTTCGAAAAGTAGCCTTTATAAGGGTGGAAAGGGTAGTAAATAATAAAGTTTGTAGTTATTCATTTTAAACTAACCCTTTAGTTTAGGGGGTGTCAAAGTTGGTATGGGAATATTTTAACGAATTAAAAGATGATGAATTAACTCGAACGTCGGTACTAATACTTAAAACTAAAAAATATATATTTCAGGGTTTTTCAAAAAGCAACCCTTGACGCGGTGGAAAGGGAATAAAAGTTGTTTAAGAGTGCAGATTTTACTACAAAATGAGTGTAGATCATGTTTAAGTCAAATAATTGAAACGTACTAAATTATTTTTTTAAACAAACCGTATCGAGGTGAAAAGGGAGGATACAGATTATATAAAATATGTTATTCTTTTAATTTATAATCTGTCTAAATGATAAGACAGTAATCATTCTTTTTCAAAAACTACCTTTTAAACGAAATTTCATTTCATTACAAAATGAAATTGAAATGAAATTGTTTATTCTTTAAATAGGATATCAGAATCACTTTAAAACGTCATATTAAAAAAAAAAAACAAAATAAAAAGAAGCTAGATGGAGTCGACATTTCCTATCTGACTACCCCTGAGAAGAAATGGCGAAACAAACTTAAGGGTCAAAGTCTCAAAAATGCCAAAAATACCGCCCCAGGACCCGACGGCTTACCTGGGAAGGCCTGGGTCCTGGCCTTGCAGGCTCTCGGGCCTCGACTTAGGGGGCTCCTAAGCGCATGCATGGAGAGGGGCCAGTTCCCGCTTCGCTGGAAGACGGGGAAACTGGTCCTCATAAAGAAGGCAGGGCGCCCTGCGGACTCTCCGTCCGCTTATCGGCCCATCGTGCTGCTCGACGAGGCGGGCAAGCTCTTTGAAAGAGTCATTGCAGACCGCCTCGTCGGCCAGCTGGTGCGGGTGGGGCCGGATTTGGCGGAGAGCCAGTTTGGTTTCCGCAGAGGGCGCTCTACGGTGGACGCCATCATGCGTGTGCGAGCCCTGACGACGGGGAATGCTGTTGCCCAGGGTGGGGTCGTCTTGGCGGTGTCTCTAGACATCGCCAATGCCTTCAATACCCTGCCCTGGAGTTGCATCAGGGAGGCACTCCGGTATCACCGGATGCCGACCTACCTCTGTCGTGTGGTCGAGGCCTATTTGACGGACAGGGCCGTCATCTACCCCGGTCACCAGGGAGTGTGGAACCGGCAAGAGATGTCGTGCGGTGTCCCACAGGGATCGGTCCTGGGGCCGCATCTGTGGGACATCGGATACGACTGGGTGCTGCGCGCCGACCTCCCTAGCGGCGTCAGCGTAGTGTGCTACGCTGACGACACGTTGGTCCTGGCACAGGGGAGGTCGCACCAGGCGGCGGCCGAATTAGCGGCACGCGGGGTTGCGACAATCGTCGAAAGGATCCGGCAATTGGGACTCGAGGTGGCCCTGCACAAGTCCGAGGCCATGTGTTTTCATGGTCCTCGGAACGCGCCACCGTTGGGGTCCCAAATAACGGTAGGAGGGGTTTCTATCGGCGTCGAGTCGACGATGAAGTACCTGGGACTCGTCCTCGACAGCCGGTGGAACTTCGTGGAGCATTTCCGACGTTTGGCTCCCAAACTGGAGCGGGCGGGCGCTGCATTGAAGCGGCTCCTGCCCAATCTAGGGGGTCCAAACGCCTCCTGCCGGAGGCTCTACGCGGGGGTCGTGCGGTCCATGGCCCTCTACGGGGCTCCTGTATGGGCGCGCTCTCTGGCGCTGCGGCCAGCCCGCCGGTTGAGCGCGGCCCAAAGGGTCATGGCCATCCGGATGGTCCGAGGATACCGCACGGTCTCCTGTGAGGCAGCGAGCCTCCTTGCCGGATTGCCGCCATGGGATCTGGATGCAAAAGTCCTCGCGCACGTATGGGAGTGGCGCGAGGAGGCGAAACGCCGGGGCGTAAGCCCGCTGCCGCGAGAAATCGCGGCACAGCGGACGGAGCTCCGGCGGGATCTCATGGCGTCATGGAAAGTACGGTTGTTGCAACCCAGTGCTGGGCACGCCACGATTGCGGCGATAAGTCCCCTCTTTGAGGAGTGGCTGGAGAGGCGCCACGGCGTCCTCACCTTCCGCGTGACGCAGGTCCTCACCGGACACGGCAGCTTCGGGAGGTTCCTGTGTCGGATAAGGCGGGAGGAAACGTCCGGGTGTCACCACTGTGTGGATCGCCTGGAGGATACGGTGGAGCATACGGTGGAGGTCTGCCCGGCTTGGGCAGAGCACCGCCGTGTCCTCGTGGAGGCGATCGGCGGCAGAGACCTCTCGCGTCCGGCTCTGGTTCAGGCCATGGTACGGAGCGAGAGGGCATGGGCAGCCGTCACCTCCTTCTGCGAAGCAGTAATGCTCGCAAAGGAGGAGGCGGGACGGCTGAGGGAAAGGCAAGTTTCGCGCCCCTAGCCGCCGCAGGAGACGCCCAGGGCGTCGGGAATCCCGGGCGGATTTCCGGCCACCGTAGGCGCGGGCTTGCGGACGGTGAGCAATGGGTAGCTCACCGTCCGGTAAGGACCAGGCCCGGGTCGACGGCGCGTCGTATTCCACGCGCGCCTCAAAGAGATGTCGTCAGCACAAAAGTAGGGGTCCACTAGGGCCGATGCCTGCCGGGGTCGCGGGAAGGTACTTATGGGTCACCGAGGCCCCCGCAACACAGGCAACAGGAAGGAATACGGGTGGGTTTTAGTCAGTAAGAGTCTGACACACCCTCCCGCTCCGCCCAGAGCGGGAGAAGTTATTTGATGATTTCCCACCCTAAAAAAAAAAAAAAAAGGGTCAAAGTCTCTTTTAAAGTCCAGACATAATCTTGGTCAGATCATGTGAGGACCATGTAGATCCATGTCTGAAATGGTCTTTTGAAGAAAGAACCACACGAATTTGAATGGACCTGTCCAATCAGTGCGAGCATTTGTCAGGAAAGGACATTTGGGTAGGCCGCATAAAGTACTCAGAATGCCAGACTATCATTAAAACTAACTGAGAAAAAAAATACAAAAAGAAATAAATAAAAATGACCTACATAGTGCTCCCATTCACAATAATTAAAGTAATATAATACTTTTTAAGGTACATAAATATTCACGGAAGCGAGAGGGGTTAAAAAAAAAGTAAAGTACGAAATCTACGCGGACGAAGTCGCAGGCGAAGTGCTAGATAATCAATAAGTACGATAATCGTGGAAACGAAACACATTAACACTTTATATTCAATCTTATGAATTCTATTCACGTAGCTATTTAAATATGAAATGTATGGCATAAGAGGACACTCGATATAATGACTACGGGCGTCCCCATACGGCTCGCCCGTGGCGGTGGGCGGCAGGCGGTGGCGGCGCCTAATATCGGCCTTTCAATAGCGCGGAGGGATCGCGAAGGCCTATGAAGCCTGTGCTCAATGGGCGAGGATTTGCGCAATCCCTCGCGAGATATTGATGGCCGTGAGCGAGCATCGGGAGTAACAGCACATTATGCGAAGAGACAGTTTTTGATAGGAGTATCGTGGTGGCCGGTGAAGGCTTTAGCGCTCACATTCACAGGCGGTAACTGTACAGAACGAGCTGTTAATGATAATGAAGGTCTTTTAATGTAATACCTAATTCTAGTATTTATGTATTTGGTTGTACAAAGGACCCATTTTTTTTTTGTGGATGGGAAATCATCAAATAACTTCTCCCGCTCTGGGTGGAGCGGGAGGGTGTGTCAGACTCTTACTGACTAAAACCCACCCGTATTCCTTCCGTTGCCTGTGTTGTGGGGGCCTCGGTGACCCATTAGTACCTTCCCGCGACTCCGGCAGGCATTGGCCCTAGCGGACCCCTACATTGTGCTGACGACATCTCTTTGAGGCGCGCGTGGAACACGACGAGCCATCGACCCGGGCCTGGTCCTTACCGGACGGTGAGCTACCCATTGCTCACCGTCCGCAAGCCCGCGCCTACGGTGGCCGGAAATCCGCCCGGGATTCCCGATGCCCAGGGCGTCTCCTGCGGCGGCTAGAGGTGAGAACAAAGGACCCCTGAAGCACTCTTCAGAGTGTTCCACAATGGTCATGTATTTGTGTTCACTTTATGGAATGCAATAAATATAATTGAGTATTGAGTAGGGACATAATACATAAGACCATGCTACAGAAAACGCAACCACGTAACTAGTTGGAAGTGTAATATTTTGAACCCTCACATTTTGGAAGTAAAAGATGATGATAGCCTTAGACAAATTGAAAGAGAATGATTGAATTTTACAGCTAGACGAGAATAGGCCTCTATAATAGGTTCTTCGAAGTGTTAAAAAGTACGAGTTATGGCAGAAAAAAACACAGAACTGCTTATACGTAAACCAACAGACCAAAGTAGATTTTTCCTATCGATAAACAAGTCAACCAGATAATGATCTCAGATATTTACGATCATAATAAACATACGCACACGTGAAACTACTTTTTGGAAAAAATGCGTGAAATTACCTCCGGTATAGAATCACAAATTGTACCGCCGTGCGCCGGTGTAGGATCACAAGTTATACTCAAAAAGTTTAGGCAGAGGTATTTATTTATTTATTTAATACTTTAAGCACATATACTTTGCCACTGTTGCTTCAATATATTTGGCCGAAGGCGGTATTTTTTCTCCTTGTATTTACTGGAGCACTATTTATCAGCCTATAAAAATACGAGTAATCAATTAATTACTTTATCAAATGGAAAATCTAGCGCGCCGTGGGCACTCAAACCCAACATTCATACTATATAGTAGTGTAAAAGTGGTTGTATAAGTTACGCTGTTAAGAGAAAATAAAAGTAAGCAATTGAGTTTTATTACCCGACTGCCTCAGGAGGGTAATGTTTTTCGAGAGTATGTATGTATGTATGTATGTATGTCTATTTCTTTGGAACGCTCTGTAGCCTAAACGGCTTGATGGATTTTAACATATGAGGTGTCCTTAGATTCGTTGTAATTGTGGGAGTGACATAGGCTATATAACATTTATAAATTGCATCTGCAAATACAAAAAAAAAGGAGGGCAAGGGTTTTTTTTTATTAATTGCAACAATATTGGTATCAAATAAAAGCTAGTAATGAGTAATTTTTTAAATATATATATTAGATATGAGCGCCGATGGCCAATTCCACGGCGGCGGTGTGGTCTGAAAATTTCCACGGTGACGGCGGCGTCGCAGCGGCGTGGCCTTAGATTTTTTATCAGGGATAGATTGCTTAAAAAAAACTTAAAGAACAACATATTGTTGTTACCAAAAAAAGCTTTATATTCTTTGATTAACGAACGGAGGATATACACGATTATAATCGGTAATTCTTGATAGTCACACTCTTTTTAACAAATTACACTTTTAATTAAAAATAGGCATAAATCATATAAATCTAAGCGAGTAAGCAGCTACGTACGGTACACACTACCATCTCTATCGTCACTTTTCATACTTTTTAATCACAGCACTTAATACGAATCTGTCCTAGGACGTTTAAACTTTCGGATCGCATAAATATTCTTTATTTTCGTTTTCTAAATATCAATAGTGGTCGAAGTTGCTGCCATTATTAACACCACACGTTCACTTGGTGAAATATTCGATTCGACTGAGCGAACGTGGCGAGCAGGTGACTAGGTGAACTAATGCATAGATCACACGTACCGAGTAGATGCGCGAGACAGTGCTTTCGGCCACTTGGCCGAGAGCACTCTGCTCGGTACGTTCGGCCAACCACTCGGTGATGTGTTTAGAACACATCACCGAGTGGTTGGCCGAACGTTCAGCCGAGTTAAAGAGCGAGAGTCACTCGGACACTGTTCTATTTACTAGTGAGTGCCCACCCCCTCGTTTCCCCGCACTGTTTGCACTTTCATGCCCACTCGGCATGTACAAACCTTAGTACGTATTCGCCACCACTCGGCACACTCGCACAGCACGCTACCGTACAATGTTTAATTATGTTTTTTGCGATCCATTGTCTCGTTAGTGTACAGCGTCGAAACTGAACTGACTAACTCGTTGCCAAGTTAAAAATACGTGTAAACACATACTCGTGCACCTAACTCTCTGGGCTTAGTATCATTTTGCTGTCTCGTCCATCTACTTGGTACATGTGATCAAGGCATAATACGGGCGGGCCGCGCGTACGAGTGGGAAAGCAAGTCGCGAATTCGGGACTCGTTGCGACGGCGCGTCGCTTGCTCCACTCGGCGACGACGCGTCGACATGAATTCACGGCGACGGTGGCGCTCTGGCGCGGCGCTCATATCTAATACATAATAATAAAACTAAAAAGCTTGAAATAAAATAAATTATTTAAAAAACAAAAAAACCCGACTGCAAAAAAACATCACTGAAAAGGGAACAACAAGCATTATAATCTATATAATTTTGGTCTTGCAGGCGGGGACAGTCGAATAACCTGAAATATGGTGTAACTTTTGATTGTCCCCGCCTGCAAGACCAAAATTATATAGATTATAATGCTTGTTGTTCCCTTTTCAGTGATGTTTTTTTACAGTCGGGTTTTTTTGTTTTTTAAATAATTTATTTTATTTTACTGATTTAGTTTTAGTTACTGAATACGATCAAAATTTCAAAAGATCGTATTTAGTAACTTGACAGTTATGAGGATACCAGTTTTTTACTTAGTAGTAATTTTACTTTGTAATGTGTACATAAATGGATTATAATTCTAAACGAATTTAATAACTGGAACTTTAAAACACATTATATTCGTTTTTAACCGACTTCTAAAAAGGAGGTTCTCAGTTCGCCGGAATCTTTATTTTATTTTTATGTATGTTCCTCGATTACTGGACGACGGCTGGACCGATGTGAAATTTTTTTTTTGGTAAAGTTCCCCCCCCCCCCTTTCGGTAGGGGTTTCCTAGATGGTTCCATTGTGATCAGATCAGGATCTGATGATGGGATCCTGGAGAAATCGAGGGAACTCTTGAAATATTATATACGAGTATAGGCACACCTAGAGCGTTTTAAGTATTTTTTATAGTAACTCGTGCATTTGCTCTCAGGAAGAACCATTTGGTATATTTGGCACAGATGGCCATCGGAGCTACTCAATAATAAGTATAAAAAGGTTGCCATTCGATTAAGGCTCGTTCCGACTGGCGCGACGTAACACCGGTAGAACAAATTCCATGAAGTTTTCATAAAAATTGATCTACCGGTGTCCCGACGTGCCGTCGCGCGTCGCGTCGTATCAGTCTGCACGAGCATTTACTTTAATATGGTTGCTAAACAATTTATGCTCGTCACAATGCGTATGGTGCTGTGTAGCTGATGGTGAAGTTCCAGGAGAACTCCTCAATAATTAACGGAAAAGCAATATTTTGTAAAAGGTGATGAGCAGTTGACATTATTTAGGCTATTGTAGCTTAGATAAATTACAAACCGAGCCACTAATACGTATTTATTCCACTTAGTGTATGTGGATGATATTATTATAACTTCCTGTCACTGTTATTTACATAGCAGGTACTGTATTCGAATGTGTATGGGGTAGCACACCAATTCAAATACCACTACCTGCTATGCCACAGACTTTAGTGTACAGTTTTTTTTTTTTGGAATTCAGTTGTATTCTTTGTAAAAAAGATTGAATTTTCTCTTTTTAGTTGTGGTACATAGCAGGTATTCGAATTTGTGTGCGGGAGCACACAAAAAAACAACCGACCAAAAAAAAACCCGGTTTTTTTTGTGTAAAATAGTTTTATTTTGTCGTATTGCAAGACTGGTAAAATCATATTACTCGAATATAGAACAAAGACATGTTTCGAGATATTCAAATTTAACTATTTTGACCATACATTATAATAATTATTTACTATGGTAATGCTATTTTGCTTCAAACTGTCAAGTTACTGAATACGAAAAGTCCAAGTTATAGGCGAAATTCCGAGCAAGGCTATGTAGAAATTACAATATTTAATTTTTAAACTTGAGCTGGTATGCGGCGCCGTCTCCTCGTGTCTAGTTCGTGACAGGTTAGCCTCTGCCCACTGGCGCGCAGGTGATGCCTCCGGGCAGGCATGAGGCAGGCTCGAGGTAGGCATGAGGCAGGATAATTCGGACAGATTTATGGCGCCTATCATCAGCACATCGCGCAGGATGCGATGCGCTTCATCACTTCATCAGCCGAGAGATTGCTATAGACTGTATAGACGCTTGTATGTCCGTCCGCAGTAAAAGATGCTGTAAAAAATAGGTTTATCCAAAACATAAAAATACAAATATAATATTTTTGTATTTTTCTGGAATCTTTATTTAACAAGAAAATTTTATTTATAAACTGCATTTTCAACTTCATTTACAGTCGTCTTCTTCTTCCGTTCCTAGTCCCGTTATTTTGGGTCAGGTCTCCTCACTTTTCGGTGCTAAGTTATTCTGTCTTCTGTGTTGGTTCTGGCAATTGGGCTTTCTTGAGGTCTTTTTTTTATATTTGACCATTCAATGGCGGGCAGCCTCTGACTCTCTTTTGTTCTGGCATATTTAATGCTATTCGTACCACATAATCTTCATTGCGTTTTTTAATATGTCCATACCATCTTAAGCGGTTTTAGGAAATTTTATTTATCAGTGATTAGTGCAACTTTAAAGCTGCCTCGCTAGTATTCATTGCGGACTTTGTCGTGTCATACCTACCACTCATCTAAGCATCTTCACTTTATTGGTATGGGCCTTTTGTTCATGCGTCTTCTTTATTGTCCAACATTCGTGTGCATACAATGACGGCAAACAAACTGTTGTTTTATAGACTATATTTTTTACCCTTACCCTTTGTTTTAATGGGAGGAATCTTGCGGTCAGCTGTGCTATCAGCGGCCCTTTTGATAGGTTCATAGTTAATACTTTTTTACTACTTTCATTGCAATTTCTCATTTAAATTTATTTTCTCACCTTTTAAACCTTCCTTGGACTTCTACAAATATTTCAAAACCAAAATTAGGAAGATCGGTTCAGTCGTTCTTGAGATTTTGTGATTTTGATCTTTCCAATGTACTTGCACCGAGTTACATAATCACATAAAGGAGGCAATAAATGATTTGACCATTATTTCGCAAAATATAAGTAGCATATTCTGCAACTTTAATGATTTCACACTCTTATTGTCAACTCTTACATTTGAAACTGATGTAATCATCCTAACTGAATGCAGGTTACAATCCCATAAACCAATTCCGTTGGGGAATTGGTGTAAGGTATGTATATTTCTGAACCTACTTGTCATTTCATACCACGCGTCAATTCAATCAAAACGACGGCGTGGTGATTTATGTAAAAAACACTTAAACCTAAAGTCGAAGAAATAAGGCTGGCACAGGCATCTTGCCTTCAATTGGATATACTTAACAATATCATTCTAAGCATCTACCGTTCCCCATCCAACACTCAGATTGTTTTTTGGACTCTCTCAGTACACACCTTTCTTCAGAACCATTCTCTCAGTACTTTAAACTCTCAGCAAAACATAATTATAGCGGGGGATATTAATATTAACCTCACTACTAAAGACAATGAACCGATTCAGGAATAAAAAAAAGTAAACTATTTGAAAATGTTATACTCTCTGGTCATTCTCTACCTACTCGTGAATTGAACTGTTTGGACCACTTTATGATTAAAATATTAAAAACATCTCAGCATATTGATATTGCTATTCTTCACACTACTATAACCAACTATCACACCACGTTTTTGGCATTATCAAAACTAAAGACTGCAAAAAAAAAACTACCTCCTCTATTGACTTTGAACAGCCCTAGAATACCTTAGGAAAAACAAACTAGCCGAACTGCTGATAAGTTAACTGACCTGATATTATACAAATTAACTGAATCTATGAATAACAATACCGTTACCAAAACAATTCCCATTAAACCGTGGATCTGGAGCTGAATCGTGAATCGTGGAGCTGGTATATTAAGATGCATTAAAAATTGCAACAAGCTGCAAAAGAAATCCCGCAGTGATCCCTTTAATTATATTCTAAAACTCACATAACGATGATACCGTAACTACTGTAAAAAAATAATTTAAAAAATAAAAAGAAAATTTGAGTGGGAACTGTTAACAAAATCAGTTTCAAACAATAAATTATTATGGAAAAATATTAAAATAATAACGTACACTAATAATAGTAAAAGTCCAAACACAGAACTACTTTAACTTAGAGCAAGTCCAACTGAGTCGGTAAATTACATACATTATTTTTTTGCAAATATTGGAAAAGACCTGGCCAAAAGAATTAAACTCTCAGTAACCAAGGTTAACAACTCTTCTCAAACAGACAAACTGTCGACTCAAGGAAAGTCATTTGTTCTTTTAGATACAGATCCCCACGAAGTAGGTAGGATTCTGATGTCAAAAGTCAAAGTCAAATTATTTATTTCAAATAGGCACATAAAAGGCAATTTTGAACGTCAAAATTTACAAAAAAATAGAAGTAAAACTAGTCGCCCCTTCCAAAAGGTAATTTCGTATGGAGAAGAATGGGCAAGAAACTCCACCGTTACTCTTTTAAAATGTTTTACAAACATTTTGTATAGGTACATTTTAAAATTATATGTGAAGACGATGCACCTAGAATAAAATTACTATACCAAAATAGGTAAAAAAAAGAATGAAAAAAAAACAATGACAGATAAATTAATTATGTGATAGTTACTCGTACATGATGCTCACATATTTACAAACATTGTAAAAGTATACGTTTTCCAAAAAATAAAAATATAAATAAAGTAATAGGTCCGTGTGTGAGTTAAAGTAATCACAGAATTTAAATTCAACATTGATTTATTATTTGTATCAAATAATAAATTGTACAATTAAAATAGCAACCAGTTTGATTTTGTCTAGACTCTAGATTGTCCTATGGAGCTGGACCAGCATGTTTCCAAGCATTCTTATCTTGGATATAATCCTCTAATTTGTAATATGCTTGTTTACAAAGTGTACTTTTAACATGAGTTTTAAATTTTCTTTCATTTAATTGCAATATATCATAAGGTATTTTGTTGTAACATTTGACACAATACCCCATAAAAGATGTATGTACTTTAGATGCTCTAACAAGGTAGTGTCACGATGCTGGCTTGGTACTTAATGCGAGCAAAACTAAACTACTGGTTATTAAATCTCCATACATTAGAAAATTGACCTTACGGAACTTAATAGCCCATGACCATGACTGCTTGCATACGGTCAATGCGATTAATTGTAACTGTCCACAAATAGATGTTGTCAGTAAACAAACATATCTTGGAATGATTATAGACGATAAGTTTAACTGGAGTTATCACATAGAACGTGTTTGTGATAAGTTTCGGCAATTTCTCGCTATTATGACCATATTAAAAAACCGCTTGCCCTTCAAAGTAAAGATAATGCTTTATTACGCAATGGCTGAATCTTTCATCCAGTATGGCCTTAGTAGTTATGGTCGTAACTATAAAACCTACCTTGATAGTATTTTTAAACTTCAACTTCGAATTTTAAAAACAATAGTATCTCCTAAAATTAGACATCAACTTTACGATAGTATAAATGGCCTCTTTAAACATTGTAATGTCTTACCAGTTCATATACAATTAAACTTTTTGTTATTAAGAGAACAATTTTTCAATGAATCTTTAAGAACCAAAATCGAGCATCCTGTATGCACTCGGGCGGTCTCTGAGAATAGGCTTCGTACACAGCCCGCCAACAATACGTATGGCGAGCGAACTACCGGTTATATTATACCGAGACTTATTAATAGTCTACCCTCAGAAATAAACAAGTGTATTACACCTAAAAATATTAAATGTAGACTTAAGCAATATTACATAAGTAATATGTAGGTTGTATCTTCAATAACGCGTACATATAAAATGTTTGTAATTCAATCTATTACTATACTCTATGTTGTAACTATTAAATATGTAAGGATGTTATTAATTGTATCGACAATAACGCGAACATATAAAATGCTTTATTGTATTGCATGATATTGAGATAGACTCATGATAGCACAAGTTTAAACCATAGTGGTTTTTGGTTGCTATCTATTTATATAATCCTGTGTTGTTTTTTTGTATAAATGATAAAAAAAAAAAGGAAAATCTGAAAATGGTTGATCTTTTTTATCTTTATTTCTAGTATTAAAATTTATTTTATGTCTATCACTTGTTTTATTAAAAAGATGTCGATTTTTTCTTACATACATAATATTTTCATAAATGAATTGGCTATTCGGGCTAAGTTTCAAGTTTTTAGATTAAAGGAATAAGATTTTAAATATAAACTGTATCCCCCTTTTCACCCCCAAAGGAGATATTTTTTGAAAATTCTATTGGGTACGTTTCCATTATTTGATTTATATTTTATTTATACCAATATTCAAATTAATCAAGCCACGTAGTAAAATTCTCCTACATTATAAATGGCTCTGACAGCTCTCTTTTGCAAAATAAAGATGAATTCAATGTCAGCAGCCCGACCCTACAGTAAAATGCCATACGACATAATGCTGTGGAAGTAGCTAAAATAGACCAAACGCGCGGTTTCTCTACCTTTCTAACAGCATAAGCGGGTAATAAGGTAATTTTAATATAATGCATTTGGTTTTTTTTTCATTTAGTACCAAATTATTTACCGTAAACCAATCTTGGACCTGAAGAATAGAATTATTCACGTCGTCATGATTTTGTGATCGTCGGTCTATTTTAAAGATCAATGATGTTTCATCTGCAAATAACACAATCTTCGGTTGATTTTGAAGTAATTGGGGTAAATCATTTAATGTAAACTAAAAAGAGGAATGGACCCAATATCGAACCTTGAGGAACGCCCATTGCCATTTCAGACCCTAATGAGTTTAGGCCGTTTACTTGAACTTTAACCTTTCTATCTTTTAGGTATGATCTTAGTAAATCAAGAGCTGTATTTCTAAATCCATAGTGCTCTAGTTTCAACCGAAGTGTATCATGGTTTACGCAATCGAACGCCTTAGAGAGGTCGCAAAAGATACCAATGGCATCCTATGCTGTTTTTTCCCAGGCGTTATAAATGTTTTTTATTAGGGTGACACCGGCGTCAGTCGTACAACGCCCTTTGGTGAAACAGTACTGTTGTTCATAAAAGATGGAATTTTTATTAAAGCGAAGTAAAATTTGATTGAGCATCAACTTTTCAAACACCTTACTGAGAACTAGCAGAACTGACACAGGCCTATAATTGTTGGGTTCTTTACTATAACCGGATTTGAACAAAGGAACTACTTTACTGTGTTTCATGAGATCTGGAAAGACTCCTTGGTCAACACTGGTGTTGAATATGAAAGTTAAATAGGGCACAATGGTTTAGATGATAGATCTACAGACTATTACAGACATTCCCCAGAGATCTTCTGTTGATTTAATTTTAAGATCATTAAAAACTTTTGTAACAGCCAGGGGGTTTGTATGCTGAAACCTAAACTCTAAAGAGCATGCCTTTACATTTTTTTTCAAGTAAGGCAGCAAAAAGCACGGGTGAGGAATTTAAAGTTTCAGTAGTTTTAAGGGGAATATTAGCAAAAAAGTTTTCAAATTCTATCTCTACATCTGAAGTGGTGGGCCCATGTGCAGTCTCTAAATTAAATTCAGTATTACGCTGTTTTTTCCTACCTGTTTCATTATTTAGGTAGTTTTTATTTTATCATCAGAAGATTTTATTTTATTGCTAATATAGAGCTTTAGCAATTTTACACACACTTTTAAAAGTTTTGGAATATTTTGCAACATACTCATGAAAGCTTTTATTTTTCATAATGTTGCTTTAAGCCATAAAGTTCAAAAAGCTTTTCCCTGCTTTTACGAATACCTGGAGTCACCCAATCACTAAATAAGAACTTTGTGTAAATACCTTTAGTCTTTAGTGGAAAAGTGTCATTAAATTGTTTTTCAATAGTAAAAAGAACGCGGCGTAGAACTCATTTGGGTCACATACTATTATTAAAACTCTTAACACATAGTTTACTGGCCTAAGAATTATTTAATTTTTCTAAATCTTTACATGTAATTGGCCTAAACCTTATTTGATGTTTGTTCAAAGGTATATAGGAATTAAATGTTATTGTTTGTCCACTGTGATCAGATAGCAACTTATTTACAATTTGTTTATGTAAGTAATCACAATTACAAAAAATATTATCTTTACAAGTGGCAGAAGAAGCTGTCACTCGGGTTGGTTCATTAAAACATTTGACAAATCAAATGACCTAAACAGGGTTAATTAACAATCTAACAGTATTTGAGTTATTTTCTAATAAATTAATATTAAAATCACCACATATGATTATTGACTTACTACAAGCACTAAGTTTCTTTAGCACATCTTCCATTACAGAATCAAACATTGATAGATTCTGGTAACTTGGAGGTCTGTATACACATACTATAACATGCTTATCAAGCTCAACACAGGACAATTCAATGGTGTGTTCAACAGACAGTCCGACGATGTCTTTCAGTTCTTTCGATTTAATAGAATTTTTATCAAGTATTAATGACCCGCCATGTATCATTCGTTTTCTGCTGAAATGGCTAACTACACAAACTGTTAAACAAATGACATCAAACTTGGTATTTTCCAGACACAATTCTATTTCCAGTAATTTGGATGAGCAACCTTGGATATTTTGATCAAACAATTTTAAAGTATGTAGGGGGGCACCCCTTGGGGCCCTTTGATTTTTTTTAAATTATGAGTAATTTTGCCAGAAGGTACCTTTTTATTGTTCTCGAATAATAAAATGTCAGTTGTAATAATAAAATGTCAGTTGTAATTAGTAAGACAACAGAAGCTACCCCTTAGCTTCTGTTGTCTTACTAATTAGTTTAAAGTGTTATCCGGAGTGACCTCCACAACTACAACTGAAGAGTCTAGAATGCCCGTATGAGTTCCACCAGGAAGAGTGTACCCTTTCTGACTGGTAGTGGCCTCCACGGATGTTGGAATTATAGGTGGATCCACCTTCGTACGACATGATGATTCTAAATTAATCACTATCAGCCTTATTTATAAAAATCTCGCTAGTCACTGATTAGCAGTGATAGGAATAGGTAGTGCCTATTTGCCTAAACTTCGAAGAACAGAGACAAGAAATGGAGACTTCCTTAGGACTAACTTTTTTTCCGAGACATCTGTCCCGAAATTTCGAGACAACACATAAATACATCTAAAAAAAAATGTTATTTGGAATAAGTAATTCGTCTATATTTACCTAAAGTTTCCGACTAGATATATCATAATAAATAACATACGCAGTCGTTACAACCATAAAATTTTCTGAATTTTTTTTTGGAGAACATTTTGTAAATTACTTGTTGATCGTAATACACAATGTGTTAGAGTTGAGTATGGAGCGGGCTCGCTGGCGGGATATTCCTGAGGAGGTAGTTGAGGGCGCAGTTAACACAGTACTTTCTTCAGAGTGAACACGATGGAGTAAATAAAACACTTCTTTATTTTTCTTCTGTTATTTCTTCTAATACTGCTGGATTCGGAATGCCTGACCATAGAAACTTGTCCCCATTTTATAGAAAGACCTAACCAATCACAACACTTCAATTTTGCACACGGCACTAACCCTTTTTCTGTCAACCAATCAGAGCGCTTTAAGTTTGCACACGGCACTAATGTGACTTTTGTATGGGAAACTTACTTTGGCAATTTTCTATGGTAAAACGTCCCTTACAATGTTTTTCTTATTTTTCTAATATAGGAATGGACCTATTTTAACTATATACAAGAAAAACTGTATCAAAAAACCTTAATATAAACCTTAAAAATAGCGAAATTCTGTAACGGTTCTCGTTACGGTAAAGTTTTCTCAGTACTTAAGCTTATGCATTGACATGGTACAAGTGGCGCCTCCTCGCTTTAGGAATGCGCAACAATTCAATGTCATTACTACATAATTTCTGGCCTATTTTAATACAGTAACAATCTAAAAAATTAGTAACTTAATAGTAGTATTAGGTATCGTCGCTAACATTCTCCCCCACGGTGCGCAGCACGCCATCCTTTGGAGGCGACGATGCCGCAGGAACCAGCACAATGGTCCGTCGAGTTGGTCGGCGAAGTATTCCTCCTGATGTCCGCACGTCCAGTACTCTGGTTCTTCCATCTGGTCCAGGGTACGTCTTAACGACTTCTCCGCGAGGCCATGAATTTCGCGGTAGCGTAGCGTCTACTATTAGCACGATGTCTCCTTCTCTTGGGTCGTTGGTATCTCTACCTTCAAGTTTCCTTGGCATTAGGAGAGGTAGGTATTCTTTGATCCATCTTCTCCAGAAGTGGTCTGCAAGTCTTTGGGTAGTTCTCCAGTTTGTTCTCCCAATCAACACTCTGTCGTCGAATTCTCTTGGTGCCATTGCTCCACACGATCGCCCCAACAGAAAGTGGTTTGGTGTCAGACTTTCTTCGTCTTCTGGGTCCATACTAACTGGGGTGAGAGGCCTCGAGTTAACTATGTGTTCGACCTCGGTCATTAGTGTATGATGTACTTCTTCTGGTGGGCTTCTTTTGTTGAGAACCACTGACAACGCCGTCTTGACTGTTCGCACAAGTCTCTCCCAAGCGCCTCCCATATTTGGAGTTCCTGGGGGAATAAACTTCCACGTGATGCCCTTCTCTTGCGTGACCTCTTCCAATTCTTTCTTGGCTCCGACAAAGTTGGTTCCGTTATCGCTGAATATGATTTTCGGTGTTCCTCTTCTGGCTGCCATTCGACGAAGGGCCATAATCATCGAGCTGGTACTGAGAGAGGGTGCCAACTCTAAATGTACAGCTCTGGTCGTGAGACAAGTGAATAATGCCCCCCAGCGTTTCTCGACTCTTCTCCCGATGGTGACTTGCATCGGTCCGAAGTAGTCCACAGCTGTGCAAGAGAACGGGTATTGATGATGCTGCAGTCTCTCGCTCGGTAGATCTCCTGTCGGGGGTATCTCTGGCAGGCTCTTCTTAGTCTTGCACCATTGACAGCTGTGTGCAACTGCCTTTAAAGCTGCTCTTAAACCTAGGATCCAATATTTTTGTCGAATCTCATTCATTACTGTAGCAGTATTTCCGTGAAGGAATTTCTTATGGTAATGTTGTATAATGAGACGCGCAATCTTCTGTTTCCCATCCAAAATGATAGGATTCATCTTTCTTTCGCTTTCGTCATGGAACTTCATTGTTCTGCTTCTTAACTTGATGATCCCGTCGTCTCCTATGTAGACATCGATCTTTTTAAGCCGACTAGCGTTTTCCAAGGGTTTTTCTGTCTTTAATTTTTTTATGTCCATCGTGAAACTATCATTCTGGCTCATCTTAATTAATAACCCTTCGGCCTTCTTTAAGTGTTCTTTCTCCAGAGGTAGGTACAGCCGCTTTTTTTTGTCTTTGTTGGCTGCTTGATTTGGAATTCTTGTTTTGTCCTTAAGTTTTTTCTGGGGTCTCCAGGGCTCATTCCCCGGGCGTATGGTGGTGATGGCTGCTTTGTGGGTCTTCTTCAATAAGAGGCATGTGAAGGCAACTACTCTGGCCGTAGTGCGCAGTAGTCGATCCCAGCTTGAAAATCTCTCCCAATCGATAAGGGCTTCTTCCGCAGCCTTCATTGCCATCACCTTTTGCTTGCTCCTTTCTTCCAACATGTTACCTTCTATTTTGAAGTCTTGAAATGGCCACTTTTCTTCTGGTTGGCGGAGAAATGTCGGGCCTTTGAACCATCTGGCGTTGTGGTCAAATTCAATTGGGGTTCCCCTCGTGGCGTCATCTGCTGGGTTTTCCTTGGTTGGTACCCATCTCCGTTCTTCTGGCTTAGACCTTTCTTCAATTTCTGCCAGTCGATTGGCCACGAAAGTCTTGAATTTCCTTGGCTCCGCTTTTATCCAATGCAATACGGTGCTGGAGTCTGTCCAGTAGGTTTTCTTTGTTACTTCAAGCTCCGTCTCTTCTTCAACTGTGGCTGCTAGTCTGCTACCGAGTAAGGCTGCTTGTAGTTCTAACCTTGGAATTGAAACTGGTTTGGTTGGCGTTACTCTTGCTTTGCCGGCGATCATGGAGATGTGCACTCTTCCTCCAGGCTCGACCGTTCTCCAGTAAACCACCGCCGCGTAGGCCTCTTCACTTGCGTCGGTGAACGTATGTAGTTGTCCTTTTCTGTCGCGGGGTGAGATGCACCTAGGAATCTTCAATCTTGTTAACATCGACACTTCTTCCAAGTACTTCAACCATGCTTCTCTTTGTGATTCATTAATTACTTCGTCCCAGTCTATTTTCTTTCGCCAAATATCTTGAATTGATTTCTTTCCTTGTATTAAGACTGGGGTTGCAAAACCCATTGGGTCAAAGGTAGACATTACGGTGCTCGTAACTTCTCTCTTCGTTGGAGTTCTTCTACCATCTAGCAGGTCCTTTGTTGTATTACGCAGTCCAACATTGAAGGCTAGCGCGTCTTCCTTTACCAGCCATCTTAGCCCCAGAGTCTTTTCTTCCTTTGTAAGTTGCAGAGAATCTTCTTTACTGGTGTCTTCTACGTCTGGTAGTATCCCCGAATTGTTACTGGCCCAACCTTTCAGATGGAAATTTGCTCTCGCGTGAATTTCTTTTACTTCCTTTGATATCTTCTTTGCTTCAGCTGTAGACGCAAAACTCTGTAGGTAATCATCCATGTAATGGTTTCTTTTTATCGCTTTCACTGCTTGGGGATGAGTCTCCTTGAAATCTTCTGCGTTCTTGTTCATCACATATATCGCTGTTGCTGGTGATGATGCTGCTCCAAAGATGATTGACGACATCCCGTACTGTTCAGGCTTGCCCGTTCTTTGATTTCCACGCCATAGGAATCTGAGAATGTCTCGGTCATCTTCTCTGATTTTGATCCGAAGGAACATATCTTGGATGTCAGCCATGATGGCCACTGGCCCCTCTCTGAAGCGTAGTAGTACGCCAAATAGGGACTGTAATAAGTCTGGACCTGATAGCAAGGCGTCGTTGAGGCTCTTCCCTTCATACTTGGCAGCTGCGTCGAATACTATCCTTGGCTTCTTCTTGATTGGGTGCACGACAGCAAAGTGGGGTAAGTAAAATATTCTTCCCTTCTTCAAAGTTTCCGGAGCCTTCTCTGCATATCCTTTTTCAATTAAACTCTGGATCTGCTTCTCATAGTTCTCTTTAACTTCTTCATCTTGATCCAACTTCTTTTCAATGTTGATTAGTCGTCGAATTGCTTGACTGTAGTTGTTGGGTAGGCTCTCGTCTTCCTTTTTCCACAAGAGTCCTGTTTCAAACTGACCGCTTGGCAGTTTCTTCGTAGTTTTCTCGAGGATTACTAATGCTCTTCTATCGCTGTCATTTGTAGGTGACCGATTTTGAATTCCAAGAGACTCTATCTGAAAATGTTCTCGGACGATTTCTTCTATGCTTTCTTCTTCGGTGAAAGATCTACCATAGTGAGTGAAGTTCACTAAGGCATTTGCTCCTGTTTCACATCCATGTAACACCCACCCTAGGTTGGTGAGGGAGGCTACAGGGTCACATGGCTTGCTTTTCTTCAATCTTCTTGTCACTATAAGTCCCCAGTTATCTTGGCCTATCAGTAGCTTCGGTCTCTCTGCGACGTAGAGAAGTTGACCTTGAATTGCCTTTAGATGTTGGCAATTCTTCACGGTGTCTTTATTTATGCTTTGTTCAGACAGCTTCAGGTCGTCAATTGTTTTTGCTACGATCGTTTTCTTGTCTCTTCTATGAGCCCCTCTTATTTTCAACTGGATCTTTTGTGAACCATCCTTTCTTATCATCTTTCCACCGACTGTCTCAATTGTGAGTTGTTCTTTTTGCCCTTCGGCTCCAATCTTCTCAGCTATTGATGCGTCTAAAAGTGTGATTGTTGATCCTTCATCTAGCAATGCTAGTACGCGAGCTTGGCCCTTTGGTCCATAAAGGTCCACTGGGATGATTTTTAGATATGCCTTCTCTTCCCCTTTAGCGTTGTGGATTGAGGCGACCTTTTCTTCTGACGCGCTTCTCTTGTCTTCTTTGTTCGTTTCCTTTTCTACCGGCACTGGTGGTTTGTCAGAGTGTAGGATAGTATGATGCCATCTTCTACACTGCTTGCAGACTGGAGCTTTGCAGTTGATTCTTGAGTGTTTGAATCGGAGGCACTTGAAACATATCCTTGCTTTCTTGATCATGTCCCATTTTTCATCTAGGTTAGCTTCTTTGAACTTCTTGCATTCTATTACAAAATGTTCCTCTTCACAAATCGGACATGTCTTCTTATATTTTTCTTGCGGCGCTTCTTGCACCGTATGTACGGGTTTCCTTATTCCCTTCTTTTGCTCCGGAGGCACTTCGGGTGGAGCAAAATCTCCGCACATGTCGGCTTCTGTTTCCAGGAATGCTTCGACGAGTAATAGTTCTTGAATCTCTTCATCTCTTCTGCTTCTGTGGTAGGCAAACCAATGGAACTTCATGGATGTTGGCATCTTGTCTACTATGGTTCTTAATGTTTCAGGAGAGCTGAGGTATTGTGGTTTCTTCAAGTTTCTTTGATTGTCTCGACGGCGTTCTTCACTTTGCTTGCGAATACGCATATGTCACTTGGGTTCTCGCCAACTTTTGACAGGTTTTTCAGCTTCTCTAGTTCTGCCAAAGCCAGCGCTCCAGGTCTTCCGTATCTTGCCTCTAGTCCCTTGATTACTTCGCGTGGGTCTTCAGCAGTAAACAAGAGGCTTTGGACGGCTT
This sequence comes from Atethmia centrago, assembly GCA_905333075.3. NCBI lineage: Eukaryota > Metazoa > Arthropoda > Insecta > Lepidoptera > Noctuidae > Atethmia > Atethmia centrago. The sequence goes on from HG995391.1 coordinate 21,542,086, forward strand.
CTCTCGCTTTTCCTTGGATTGCTCTTCTAAGGCGCGCTAGGTTTTGTGTGTTACTGAAGGAATCGGCCATGTCTTCATATGATCTTTTGAAAGCTAACCATTCTTCGCAGGTCCCGTTGAAGTGAGGGAGTTCAAGGTATTTCGGTGAAGCGATGTCACGTGACTTTTCGGATAACTTGAGTATGACTGAAGCTAACTCCTGGATGTCACTCTTCTTTTCTTTTGTCTCGATCGGCCTTTAATCCTTATTAGGCCTGGCCCCGGTTTCGATAAACCACTTCTCGACTTCTTGAGTTCGTTCATATAGCTCTTCTCCGGCACCATCTTCTTCTTCTGACTCTGCAGCTAAAATTTCTAGTTCAGCTTGAGCCACCTTCGACCGCGCTTCCGCCAATTCCAGTTCCCTTAGTGCTAGGGTCATTCTTGCTTGCGCTTCTGCTTTCTTCCTATGCGACGAGCGAACGAGCGAGTGTGTGTCTATATCGCGGGTCGACTTCTTAGGGTAAAGCCGCTGCAGACTCTCTTCCCTTGACGTTGGTGCACTTCCATCGTTCGGGCGCGTTTTCACGGCAATACTTCTTTCTAAATTCTGCAGCGTTGAATGACTTTCTTCATGGCGTGCGGGATTTGACACTTCAATTTCCTCTTCAATGGTGCAGGGTGGGGGAGCGGTGCGAGTTGTTTCCCCCGGTGTTGATTCCTCTCCGGCAGCGTCCTTAGAATGGTGTGTGGGTGGTTGACGTACTTGTGCGCTGCTTGGTGGCGACCTCTTTGTAAGTGTCGATCGATTTGAAATCGACGTATTTGAAGTCGCAGTACTCGTGGATTCACTCGGCGTATTCTGACTCCAATCCGTAGTACTTTCACTCGTAGTCTTTGACTGTGCCGACGCTGCTCTCGTAGTAGGCATCTTCTCAGTTTCTGGAACCCGATCCGGCTCGAAGGACCACTGTTAGAGTTGAGTATGGAGCGGGCTCGCTGGCGGGATATTCCTGAGGAGGTAGTTGAGAGCGCAGTTAACACAGTACTTTCTTCAGAGTGAATACGATGGAGTAAATAAAACACTTCTTTATTTTTCTTCTGTTATTTCTTCTAATACTGCTGGATTCGGAATGCCTGACCACATTGGGAAGTCGCTACGCCCCCGTCAGGGGGCGCGGCTAGTGGAACTGGGGCGTCGCCCCTCGGCCGCGGAAGCAATTCGTTGGCCCGTAAATACGGGCCCCTCGTTGTGAGTGTCATTAATGACGCCTAGATGATTGGGCGCGTTTACTAGTAACGCGCCCATGTGAGTGATTGCTATTTTGTTACTGTAGGCGCATCACGACGCAAATACTGTTAGCGCCGCTTTCTTCACGACACCCCGGCGGTCAACCCCCGCCAGGTGAGACCCCCGGTTACCCGGAGGAGGCCCAGTGAAGGCGACCAGCGACGTAGGTGCCGACTCGACGCTCCTACAGTATAGGTGTATAGTTCCCGCCCGCCCCGCTTTTAGATCAAGCCGATTACGGTCCGGGCTAAGGAACTGTCGTGTGTGTGTGGGCAGCATTGTAATTGCGTAACACCGCCCAGTGTCTACACATATCGCACAGCCCGCGCTGTACGTATGTGTGTGAGTTTAGCTTAGTTTAGCCGGGGGCCTTCCAGTGGATCACCCTTAACGACCTAGCCATGGTAAAGCGACAACAGTGTGGCCAGGCCGTCAAGGATGACCGTCTCGATGTCCTGGCCCTGCTTGATGGCCTTAATAAGGTCCATCAATAGTTGTATGGCACAGGCTGTAAATTCCTTCCTTTCTTTAGTGGGTAGCGATGCGCCGGTAGCGCCACCACTCGTCTTTTTGGGGAACTTTTTTAGTTCCATCTGTTGCCGCTGCGCTGTGTTGGCGCTAGCGTCAACAGATGGTTCATTGTTTCCCCGCGGCGCTATGCCGGCGCCAGCGGTAGTCCCTCCGCTAATCTTGGTAGCCTGTGCCCTCTCCGTAGCAGGGCCAGCCTTAAGGATTTCTTCTTCTTCCTTCGCCTGGGGGGGGGGGTGCTTCTTGCGCTTTCCCTTCCCCCCGCGTTTGGTCTTCCTCCGCCCTGAGGAGGCAGCTTGTCTGTCCGAGGGCCCGTTGGCCGCCGCCATCAGCGTCGTGCCTTGGGCCTCTGTTTGCGTCTCCTTTGGCCTTTCCGTGGCCATATGGGGCCGGCGTGTTTTGGCCGTGATGGCGGCGGTCCCCGCCCGCCTGTTGTGGATCTCCTGTTGGAAGACGGGGCACCTGATGTTGCACGCGGGGTGCGGGCCACGACAGTTACTGCATGTGGCCGGCTCCTCCCGCGGGCGTGGACAATCACGCGCCGCGTGCTCCCCTCCACATCGTACACAGGCGAGCGGCCGGTGGCACTGATGTGAACTGTGCCGGAAGCGTTGGCATCGGTGGCACTGAGCGGGCCCACGCTTTCCTCTCCAGGCCTCAATCTTGACACCACGCATGTACATGAACACGGTGGTGTCATAGATGGCCCGGACATCTGGAGTCTTCTTTAGGACCGCGTGAAATACGCAGCCGGGTCGTCCCTGGGCGCCTTTTATATGGCGCACGTACTCCGGCTGGTATCCCAGCGTCCGGAGCTCCTCCTCGATCTCCTTGGGGTCCGTGTCTGCTGGCAGTCCCCGTATGGCGATCTTTAAATTTTTGTCCGCTGGCAGCGAGTATGCAAACCATGAGACACCGCTCTCTTTTTCCAGGCCGGTAAGGTACCTTTGGACCAGCCTGTACTCGTCCTCTGTGTCGGGGGTGAATCTCACCCCCGTCCCATAAAGACGAGCATTCGGGGGCCGGCCCAATTTGGCGCTTATCGCCCGGAAATGAGCGGCCCAATTAGGTAGCTTCTCGACTACCAGCGGAGGGTAGCGTAGCTTTTTCTTGGGCTTTCCCTTCGCCGACGTCACCGTCGGCGCGTCGCCAGGGGTTGGGGCAGCAGGGCGGGCATTTGAGCCCGCATTGAGTGCAGAGGGGGGCAGGGTGGTACTTACCCCCGTAGTCATCAGAGTTGGTGGCGGCGAGCGGCGCGCCGCGTCGGCAAAGGTAGGCGAGGCAGGCACCCCCCGCCCCCGCGGCGCGCTTTCGCGCTGGGGCCGCGGTGAGTCGAGACAGTGCCGCTTCGCTTCTTCAGCCACGGCGTCGCCTGAGCTCCTCCTGCGCCGCTGGGGTCTGGCCTCGAGAGCGAACTCAAAACCGAACCCCAGCGACGGTGTTGGTGATGCCGGCGACATTAGCTCGGCGTCCTCACCCACTCCCACGTTGGGCCGCTGACCGGATCGCGGGGTCGTGTCCGGGGACACGTCATCGCGACCGGACGCGGCCGAGCCCACCGAGGCCAGCGACACGCTCGACCCCACGCGGGAGGAGCATGCCGACAGCATGGCGGGCGAATCATACGCGGAGGTGCGGGGGGGCGCCGGCGAGGCGGGCACCCTAGGCGTCGTATGAGTTTGCCGGGTGGATGGGCCGGCACTTACTGGCCGCTCCTGCTCAGCTGTCTCCGGTCCCGCCAGCGAGCGGCTGGGAGCGGAGCTGGCGGTGCTCGGAGCTGGCACAGCATGTTGCTTCGCTTGCGTCTGCACGGCCGCAGCCCTGGAGGGCGCGGGCGGTGACGCAAACCGCGGCGGAGGCGCGGTGGTGCGGGTTGGGGGCGCGCGGGGGCGCGCGGATGGCGCCAGTGGGCGCGTTGGTTGTGCGGCAGCGGGCCGCGTCCGTGACGCGTCAGCGCGCGCAGTGGGCGCAGCTGGTGGGCGCGCCGGCGGCGCTAGGGCGCGCGCATGCGGCGCGCGGCCCGGCAGGCTGGCAGTTGGTTCCGGTGCCTGGATTGGCACCGGACGAAACGCAGCGGGGCGGATAGGTACCGCGTGCTGCCGGCTCGACGACGGCGTCGGCGCAACGCGCGCAGGCGCCGGTGTCATCGGAGGGCCGGCGGTGCACCGGACGACCCGGACGACGCGTCACCAATGTTTGGCAGCGACGTCGCCCGGTCCAGCGCCGGACGGTCCTCCGGCGACCCGGCATCGCGGCCCAGAGAGCCGCGCTTGCCGGGTTTCGGCATAGTACGGGGCGTGGCCTCCGCGACCGCTACGGTGGGGCTCCACCGGGCGGCACGGCAGGCTCCCCCTGTGTCCGCACAGGTACTTTTAGGTAGCCTGTGCCCACACAGAGGAAAACTTAAAAACGTTGGCGGTCCGCGCGGATTAAAAACAGTATACTTGGTAAGGATAGTGCTCCTAGGGCCACGAGCTAATCCCCATGCCTGACCATAGAAACCTGTCCCTTTTTTATAGAAAGACCTAACCAATCACAACACTTCAATTTTGCACACGGCACTAACCCTTTTTCTGTCAACCAATCAGAGCGCTTTAAGTTTGCACACGGCACTAATGTGACTTTTGTATGGGAAACTTACTTTGGCAATTTTCTGTGGTAAAACGTCCCTTACAATGTTTTTCTTATTTTTCTAATATAGGAATGGACCTATTTTAACTATATACAAAAAAAACTGTATCAAAAAACCTTAATATAAACCTTAAAAATAGCGAAATTCTGTAACGGTTCTCGTTACGGTAAAGTTTTCTCAGTACTTAAGCTTATGCATTGACATGGTACAAGTGGCGCCTCCTAGCTTTAGGAATGCGCAACAATTCAATGTCATTACTACATAATTTCTGGCCTATTTTAATACAGTAACAATCTAAAAAATTAGTAACTTAATAGTAGTATTAGGTATCGTCGCTAACACAATGAATCACAATGTTTGAATAAGAAGCCGTACACGTTTCGAAGTAAATATCTTCTTTCTAGCTCACTCTCGGCTACGTTTAATGAGATTTCTAAAGTTCAAGTGTAAAAAAGGCATTATATGTAACACATAATATGATTTAAAAGAGTGTCCATGGAGTTTCTTGCACGTTCTTCTCCATAGAGACCTACTCTTTGGAACGTGCAATTTAGCTTCACTTTTCTTGGACTGACCGACATTTGACTATTCAAGTGCCCGTAAATGGTCTATTTGAAATAAATGCTTTGATTTTGATTTTATCGGTATTTAAAATAAATAAATAATTCATTTATTTGCCAGAATGTAGGTATACAAAGTGGTATGATCTTAATATTAATGAGGTCCCTTTACATTCTACCGTTATACATGATGTGCAAATATTTAGTTACAAATTAAATACGAATACCTTTTTTTCTTTCATCTTAATGAAATATATTTCTAAAGTATATTTAAAAATGTGCATGATATTAAAATAATTGCATAATAATGGTATCATATTATCACATTTTACGGCAGCGCGTTTCGTTATCTATTCTTAGAAATTACAAAAGGTAACCGCCATGGTCGCATACCTGTGCGGCGCGGGGAGGGTCTACATACCCCCTCCCCCCCTACTCCTTACCACCCCGCGTGCACGCAGGTTACCTTCACTTCAATCCTGTACTTCGGTTTGTTAAGTGCGCATCTTCCTGTATTGTTTTTCACCCTCGCTCGTTTTTTGGTTCATTGGATCTTCTTAATACGATTACTTTGGCTTGAATTTATGGATTACGATTTGCTGCAATAACATTGTTCCTGTCTGTCTACATCAAATAATACGGTAAGTCAACATTTATTACTTTTTAATGTTTTGGCTAAAGTTATTTATTTTATTTCTTGTAGGGAAACAAACAGTAAGTTAGATATAAAGAAGAACATTAATGTATATATTATTTTATCTTAAACTAGCAATTTGACAGTCTAGATTAATATGCAATTGTATGAACTTGATATTTTTTAGTGGAGTTTTTAAGATAATTATTGTGTATGAAACGTAGTTAAAGAAAAAAAAACACACGCATTTAACTTTTGGTTCAAATATAAAAGTGAACTTCAATACTAGCAAGCATAGTAATGTTATATCTTTGGTGTCATAAAGAATTGCTAAGGTGGACGAATTCTATCAAAATATATTATTTTTCTGGCCGGTTCTTTTAATATTTGAACCAAAAAGGAATATGTCTTTTGCGCATTGACTAAAATGCGAAAAAAAAATTTCAATAACAATGATGTTACGCGTGTTCATATTATCTAACCTTTTTTCTTTATTAGAGCGTAAAATGAAAGAATAAAATCTTTAAATCGATACAATTGATGCACCTAGCTGGAATGCGCGCACCTCTCCCGCTTTCCCTTCCACCTCCCTGTATCTATAAATTTCGTTATTCCTTTTGAGGCATGGAAAACTTAAAATTTTATTTTATTTTAGGTACTTGCCATCGTACATCTTTTTGGAGACCAGTAAGATTGGAGATGGCGAACAAGCCTAAGAAAGCAACAGTACAAAGTTGGATTGGACTTCATCCTGAATTATATTACGACCCGGCCAGTAATTTGATTTACTGTTCTAAGTGCGAGAGCAGTATAACAGCTAAACTTAGTAGTGTCAAGAGGCACGTTAAAGGTCCGAAACACAAAGGGACAAGTAAAAAACCAAATGAAGAATTTTATTTGGACCTAGTACAATTTCTCATATTATGTAATATACCTTGGATTCAAGTAAACAACCCCGCTTTCAAAAAATTCTTCCATAAATATATTTGCTGCAATTGTACAAATCGACAAAAGCTTCCTGAGCAATCATTGCTGAGAAAAGTTTATTTAGATAAGATTTTTAAAACTAAAATTGACTCGATTTATGAACAAATTGCAAATCAAAAGCTGTGGGTATCTTTAGACGAGACAACTGATTTTTTAGGCAGATACATGGTACATTTACTTGTAAAACCTTTAAATGCGATCACACAAAAAACATTTTTAGTTGCTTGCAAAGTACTAGAAATTGTTAATGGGAGCACAATTGCCCAATTTGTAATAGACTGCTTTGAAAATATGTGGTGCGATTTGTATGAATCCAAAGTAGGAGACGTTGCTGTATTATGCACTGATAGTGTAGCATATATGCTAAAAGCGGGACGTGTGCTGAAAAATTATTTGCCCAACATGATACACGTCACTTGCTTAGCACATGCACTGAATCTCGTGGCAGAAAAAATACGATACGAATACTCAGATGTAGATGAATTAATTTCAAACGTAAAAAAAATATTTTTAAAATCACCTAATAGAGTGCGCTTGTTAAAAAACACCTTTCCCCACATGCCGCTTCCTCCAGAACCCGTTATTACAAGATGGGGTACTTGGTTGGAGGCAGTGTCATATTATGCAAAATATTATGATCAAATTAAAACAATTGTAAATCTTTTAAGAAGTTCCGACGCGCTATCTATTAGGTGTGCCAAAAATGTTCTTCAAAGGGAAAACTTGAAATCGGACTTGGACTACATTGCGGAATATTTTAAAGATATACAAATTGGATTAAAGAAATTACAAAAATCGAATTTAACTCTAACGGAATCCTTTGAAATATTTGATCACGTGAGAACTGTGCTTAGCTGGTGTTCATCTGAGCTTATAAAAAATAAACTCGTAAATGTCATGGACAGAAATCCCGGTTTAGATAAAATTAGAGACATATGTGAAGCGATAACAGCAGGAAAGGATGAGCGATCATACTATATGTACGCGCCTTTAACCTCAGTTGATGTTGAAAGGTCATTTTCAACTTATAAATGGATTCTTAACATAAAAAGAAATCGCCTGACAGTTGAAAATATAGAAAAAAATATGATTGTGTATTTTAACTTAGATGACTCATCTGACAAAGAAAATTTCGGTTCTGATACTGAACTTGACGAATCGAATCACGATGATAAATTAAAATCGTTCTTTATTTTTTATGGTATTTGTAACACAAATAAAGATTTTCAAATTCTTAGCAATTTTTGATGCATCAAGTTCTTTATCAAAACCGAACAGTTAGTAGTTCAGTATTAAAACTGATTGTCCGAAATGCTTCAAATATTAATTTGTAAACTTCAAAGGTTAATTTGTACTTTGATTTGAGTAAAAATTGCATCCCTCAACGTCAGTAAAATAAATATGACATAGATATTTAAAGATAGATAAACATAAATTTGTTTCTTAAATCTTTCCTTCTGTACATTTTGTTTCATGGTTTCCAATTACGTCATATTTTAAAATAATATAAATATACATATATTTGTTACAACAATATTCTATGTGTTTTATTTTTCCTTTAGAGCCCATTAATTATTTAATGAACCTAGAGCGATATCGACCGGCGATTTTTGAGCATTTTTTCTTTCGTTTTTTTTTTGCATAGAAATCTCCAAAAATCGCCAGACAATATCGGTGGTGTGAAAGGACCCTTACGTTTTTTTTTAACTAGTTAATGCCCGCGGCTTTTCCCGCGTGTACTATTGTTTTTGTATCCCATGGGAACTATACTTTTTTTTAATAGGAAGTAGCATATGTGATATTCCACACCTTAATCTATATCACAACCAAAATCAGCATTTTCAGTGGCATTGAGTAATGGACATCCATACAAACTATCACATTTATAGACAAACTTTAGATAAATATAGACGAATTACTTATTCCAAATAACACATTTTTTTAAATGTATTTAAGTGTTGTCTCGAAATTTCGAGACAGATGTGCCGGAAATAATTTAGTCCTAAGGAAGTCTCCGTTTCTTGTCTCTGTTCTTCGAAGTTTAGGCTAATAGGCACTACCTATTCCTATCACTGCTGATTAGTCACTGTTTAGCTTAGCAATTGATTACCTCTTAATCAATCATTAACTTTTCTTTATTTATAAACGCTAGTTAGCAGGTGATTAGTAGCGAAACGAAATAGAGGTGAAATGATGCGTTCAGCACAGGTTATAATCAGAATAGTCGACTAAAAACCCGAATTTTAAGCAAAAAGTTGTCAAACCACCATTTTTTCATCTGTGGTGACTTTGACAGATGCGAGTTTTCAGAAGCAAACTTGAATTTAATTTCAAAATTATATTTATCTAACGTGTTGGATTGTATTCGATATGGAAGAATAAAAAATAATACGGAACGCTAATTGGAGTGAGCAAGAAAAGGTATTTATCTCTAAATTTAACTACTACTAATGTAAATTGACCAAATTAATTAATAAATTTGTCCTAATAATAAACTAACATTTTTTTCCTAATCTTGGGTAACACAAAAATGTTCTATTTAGAAAATACTGCGAATGCTAGTGTAGTGAGCGGGCTGATATAATTGAAAAAAAAAAATGCTACGACGAATACGAATGCCGCCAAAAAGCTTACTTGGGAGGTGTTTGTGTGGGATTCTGTTTGATGTTGCTTGATTTGAGTGTATGTCATATCTATGGACATTTATCATTTAAGTTTTAAGGCAGTCAGCGCTAACAAACGCAGTACGATACAACTCCTCAACCAATGGAGGAATATGACAAATAAGGCAAAAAAAGTCCGAGTTTGCGTACCTACAGGAAGCCCGCCTGCTGGAGACCGCGAACTCATTGACGCAATTCCCAATGAGTTCATAGTAGATAGCAATGCGTATGTTGCTGACTCCATTTATACCAAAGAGGTGATAAGTTAATTCTGATAAGTGTCCATCTAATATCATCCATTTGCTGGCGGCAGCTGCAAAATTTGATGGATGGTATTCTGTTAACAGCAATCGATAGGATTCCCTGGTTAACTAGATTTTTCTTTATAAAGTTTGTTAATTGTGATAGCTAGTTAGCTAATCCAATACTATTACAATTTCTACAGTATCCTGCTCTTACGAAATGCTGAACTATGATTTCGCGATCTGCATGCCTAGTGCATGTGTATTGGGAAATTACCCATTTAATTAAATATTGTCAGCGCTTTAATAAAAATATGAATATATTTTTAGCTGAACGATTCGTCGAAGACCCACGATGCTGATGAAACACAAGCTCCTGCTATGACGGTATGTATAAAATTTGTTAGATCTTTTGTGGATCTTCATTTACTAGTTAATGAAAAATTTCCATTAAACCTATGTTATGATATTTTTAGCCTGAGACTTCAGAAACTAGTTCGGTTAGTCCTCGAGCAAACAGAAATAAAAAAAGGAAGAAGTAAGTACCAACATACAGAAGGGTGCGTTGCGCACGCGTCGCCGCATCAAAGTTAAGTCACGCGGTACACGCGTCGCTCGCGTGGCTAGTTGGCCCCCGCTACACCTAGAAGGCCGCACACGCTGCGATCGTGTGACGATCGCTCTATCTTTTATGTTTCAAATTATTATATAAGGACTACATCCCTCGACAAACCCCCTTATAGGTACTTCTTCTTATTTTATACTTCATTGAAATCTATTCAGCCATTGTGGAATTAGATGGGAACAAACATACTAACAAAAACCTTCGCATTTATATTAGCGTGATATATTTAATTAAAAGAGGATAAAGAGGAGTACTTCGTGCGTACCTACGCATGAAGTAATACAACAAAATAGAGATACCGATGTCTGTTTTGTTGAATTACTTCCTATTGATTTTGCAGTGGGATTTGTTGTTTCTTTAATGATTATCTACCTATTTTTTTACAGGAACAATTCTGACTACTGCCGTGAATGCCACGAGCATACAGTTATTCGTCCTTGCAAAAACTGCGAGAGAGGACGCCAAGAGACAAGAAAAAGAAGCACATGAGTGTAAGATGAAGAATGAAAGAGAGTTGCATGAGAGAAGAACACACGAGAACATACGAGTTTGGAAGAAGATTATTGGAAAGCGAAAATTATAAAATTAAAATAAGTTTATTTTTATAATTAAATATTAAAAAAAAACAATTAAAAGGAAGGTACTTATATCAAAATAAATTATTTTCTGTAAAAGCATTACTGTTTATTCTTGCCATCTCGTCATCAATGATAACATCGTTATCAGGTGCGACTTCCTTATCTTCTTGATACTGTGCTGTATCTGAAAATAAGAAGGCTTAGTAGTAGTTGCATTTCCGCACTTGATTTTCACCAAATCCCTTGGTGGTGATAGATCTTAGTGTAGGTAAGTACAGTAAAAGGTCTTACCAAATCTAAGATACGGCACATATTTGCCTTGGTAAACCTGTAACTTTGCGGATTTATACGAGGTCTGTAGGTTTTCCTCTGTCTACTTCCCGCTGGCATTAAAAAACTATTTATGTCTTCTACGTCGTTTTGGAAAACCAGTAAAAGATTGTCGAAATCCATATTTTAAGCCATACTCGATAGAACAAAATAACCTCGAAGCACACAAAAATCCTATTGAATCGATTCGATCAGCTGATTCAAATAAATCCGCCATTTTGCCTCTTAGAAAGCTTTAAACAGGGCACCGATGGTGTTTAATTTTGACAGTTTGTAATCAATTGCTTAGCGACCTCTTAGCGCTAAATAGCGTTTATAAATAAGAATTTTGCTAATAAGTTAGTTAGCAATTGATTAAAAATTAAGAGGCGTTTAATAAGACCGCATATGTCTACATTCCCAAGACAGAGATAAAGTTCTCTGAGTTAACTTAAAACCACTCAAAATACTATAATTTGTCACTATGACAACATGTCAGCCTTTTTTTTTTTGGTTGGGAAATCATCAAATAACTTCTCCCGCTCTGGGTGGAACGGGAGGGTGTGTCCGACTCTTACTGACTAAAACCCACCCGTATTCCTTCCGTTGCCTGTGTTGCGGGGGCCTCGGTGACCCATTAGTACCTTTTCGCGACTCCGGCAGGTACATGTCAGCCTGTGAATAATATTATTCGACTGATATATATAATTATTATCATTATCTGATATAGTATTAGAGTAAGGAAAAGCACACAACATCAGCTTTCCTACAATTAACTTTAATAAGGTGTCCACACCATCCACTGTGTCCTTTCTGGTAATACCAGTAAAAGCAAAACCATTGTAGAATAATTGTTTAGGTTTGTGCTAGCAATTCTTTTTATCATTTGTTTATAACTTATATTATGATAAATATGATTGGTGAAACTATGGCTAAGGTTATTCAGTAACATTTTTTCAAAGCCTGAACCTAATTCGTCACAAAAAAATATTTATTTATGTTGCTGTGAATTAACACAGGTCTCTGCTGGGAGAGCCAAAACCGGAGGGGGTAAGTTAGGCTGAAGCTGAACTGGTAGTAGTTGGTTGACTAAAACCTGCATGACTGCATGAGAGGCTATTCGTCAGAGACTCATACCTCTCAGCATTGTCTTTCACCAAATCCAGTAGTTACCCAGCCTCAAACAAGCGGTCACTTACTTGTTGTTGTGAAGTCTCATATTTTTCAAAAATATTCTTCAGCAAGCGCTCCTTGTGTATTAAATCATTACAGAGGAGCTGGATATCTGTGTCATATTTTTCCCTACATTTATCTAACTCAACGGTAAAAGTATTTAATGTTTTTGATAGGACAACACGTTCCTTTCTTAGTGAAAGATTTGATTTTGAGAGATTTTCTTTTTTTTTTAATAGCTCTCTGTGACCGTTTAATTAATTTCTTGATTTTAATGTGTTTTTATTTTTTTGTGACTCAATACAATAGGACATAATGGTATGGTGTCACCACCAGTCAAATCTATTGTTACAGCTGGCTCTCACAATGATTTTGACTCACTCCCTACCAACTCATCAAACAGATTAGGGGTACTAGCAACCTGTTTGGTGACCTTGATACACTCTGATAGGGATAGCGCCTTTTGGGCCTCACACAATTTTTGTTCAAGTTCTGTGATTCGATTCAACGCCAGTTTGTGGGTGTTACTGCACTCTTGAAACGGTGACACTAGATGTTGTAGCTCACTGTGCTGATCAGTTAAGTCCATGTGTTGTGTGTGTAGCTGAGACAGTTCATTCTTGAGGGAGGTGTACTTTAAATGAACGTGTTCCACTTCCACTTCGCTGTCTTCTCTCGATGAGTCTAAAATCTGATAGTGAACCTGGCTGAGATATCGTACCTGGGTTGTTCTCAAAAAACTGGCACCGCTCGAATAAATTTATCAATTTGAGAAATGTATAAATTATTGGGTTTTTTTCTATTAAAATGCATTCTTGGCATTTCTCTTATGTCGAATTGTTCTAAGGGAATAAAAAAAATCACACAAATAGACAAAATACAGCTATTCAAAAAAACTACCTTACAGGTTAAAGAGATATCGTACAGGTTAATGAGAAAAGTTTTCAGGTTAAAGAAAATTAAGCAGGTTAGTGAGAAATAAAACAATATAACCATGCAAAATCAGCTTTTATTATTATTAACTACAAACAGTAACAGTTACATTAAAAATATCGTCGTAAAGTAACAACTAAGAAAACATGAAAAATCTCACTTCGATGTCGTGATACTAAACATTTCTGTCGATACATAATTCAGAGAAATACAATATCAATATCTGATCTCTAAGAAATAAAATAAATTGTCTCCTTGTCTAATCAGTCTCCAATAATAATCAGTCAATCAATTAAAATTAAAAATAACGTTCCTTGTTAGCGAACACAGCAATCTCATTTGTGGGCATGTACCTTGTATGTAATCAAGACATGCTCATAACTATGAAACCCGATTGGTTGGAATGTTAATTAGTATGAAACACCATCAGTCGGGGTCCCTTTAGATAACATATGTACAAGCTCTGTATGGAATAATGCCCGGGGGTACGATATAGGTGCTCCCGCAACTTGTATGATAGTAGAAAACTACATAAGGTACCCCACTTTGGTGTATCAGGTGTGGATCAATAGTATATCAATAGTAAATCAAGCAGTAGTCATTAGGACTCAGTTAACAACGGTGTGTTATGCATCAGATGTCCATCAGCCCTCAGCTGGCATCTGTTCCCATAGAGTCTTCAGATTATAGGACCTATATTTAGTTAGGGAAAGTAAAGTATTAGTTAGTAGCTTACGTGTATAAAATGTGTTCTCTGTGTTTTACGTGATAGTTTTAATGATAATAGATGATTGTTGGTAACTTTAATTATTGTGTATTATGTGTGCGAATATACCGTCTTTTTAAACCAACCCCTGGCTCATTTGATTTGGCAAATATTTTACCCCGCACCTGAATAGCTTACAATTTGGTCCTTCGACACGGATTTGCTAAAATCAATATAAGTCAAAGAAGCACTATCACGACTAGGAGTAAATTGCGTAAGTTACAAGAAATAAAAGAGCGGCGAGCAATAGAAGCCGATTCTGGAGTGCCTTCTGAGATGGCACCGGGCTCACCTTCAATCGCACCTACGACAACGTCGGTTCCTGCACCTGTGATCCCACTGGCTGGCCCCGGCCGTATTATAGACCACCGGATAGCCGCCACGCCAGTGAGATCGGAGATACAACACAGGGTCAGGTCCGGGAGAAGCCACGTCTCCTCGAAGAGCGGCCAGAGAAGTGCCGACTATCTTCGAAGGAGGGTCGAATACGAGGCAGAACGGGAGTTAGTGCGCCTGGAGGGGAACCTGGTCAAGAAGAAGATAGAAGTCGATCTCGCTGACGCCGCCGAAGATGATGACTCATGTTCCGATAGAGAAGGAACAACGCGTCGCGTGGAAGAATGGGTTACAGAAACGACGCCCGTTGTTATTATTGATACACCCACATGAGCCGTGTGTAGTGATCCGCCGCCGCGACAAGTGCAGCCGCCCGCGATCAGCAGTGACCGTGTAGTGTCCATACCGCCACCCGCGACCAGCCGCGACCAAATGTTATCCGTACCGCCGTCCGACCGTATACCTACGCTCCAAACACAGTGTGCGCCCGCGTCAGTGCAGTTCCGCGAACCCGCGTACCAGACGTTCGCCACGCCAGCAGCGACGGCCGACGCCCCGCGAGTGCCGACCAGAGAAACACCTACATGGGAAAACACGTTCACCGACGACACTGAAAGGAGCAGGTCCCGAGACAGAAAAATAGACCACCTGGAGGACGCTATAACCAGGTTGACGCGCGCGCGGCCGGTACCTAGGCAAGCTTACGAGTTGCCGTACTTCAATGGCGACCCAGCTGACTGGCTATCGTACAAGAATATGCACGATACGACGGTATTGTACGACTTCAAGCCGCACGAGAACCTAGCGCGTTTAAAGACATCGCTGCAAGGAGACGCCAAGACAGCTGTGGAGGATCTACTACGCACGTCAACGAACCCAGCTGATGTCATAAAGACGCTGGATGATGAGTTTGGGCACCCTAACCTGGTGCTTGAATGTGCTCTCAGAAAAATACGCGCTTTACCTAAAGTGACGGAGAGCGGACGCGAACTCAGAAGATTCTCGACCACGGTGAGAAATTGTGTGTCACTCTTAAGAAGTGTTCGTGCCAACGGATACTTAAATAACCCACAACTGGTTAGTGAATTGTTAAGTAAATTAACGCCGATACAACGCGCGCAATATGGTGATTTCGCAATGGGTATGGCAGCGAACCAGGGCATAGATGTGCGAGTGTCACCAAGCTTGGAGATACTCGCGGAATTCCTAAGCCATCTAGCCCGAGCCACGTCATACTATGTGCAAATGGATATAGACACACCTAGAGCGTCGAGTAGCGTCGTTAAGCCCCGAGGAAATGCACAGATAGTAAAGCAGACTAGAAATATACAGCGTTTGCATGTGCATTCCGATAACGGATCAGCAAAGGCCGATCAGGATATATGTACGTTATGTGGGGCAAAACATAAACTACCGAAAAGTTCACTGGGTTGAGTGTCAACGAGCGGTGGCAACATGTCAAGCAAAATAAATTATGTTTCAAGTGTATGACAAGGAAACATGGAAAAGATATGTGTCGTGCAAGTGGGTGCTCGCCGTGTAGTTACACGCACCACACATTGTTACATGCCGACAAGAATAAAAAGTATGTGTAACCGTGAACGGTACGGATAGCCAGTGTTATGCCTTGTTGGATGACGAAGCTACCGTATCACTGATAGACGACTCATTGGCGGGAAACGCCACAGGAAAACAGGTACCACTAGTGCTACGGAGTGCGTGTGGGCAGGAAATAGTAGACAGGACCTCACGGGTGATCAGTGTGTCAGTGCGCGGGCCTAATGGGCAAACACATATAGTTAAGTGTCGTACGCTGAAGTATCTGGATTTACCCGCGCAGACTATGCCCGCCGCAGTGATGTCGGAGCACGCCCACATTCGCCACTTGGGTTGCGAGGAGATGAGAGGAGCCAGGCCGCTGCTGTTGCTGGGGCAGGACAACTGGGAGTTGCTTGTCAGCCAGGAGACTCGACGAGGGAGTTCAGGTGAGCCGGTTGCGTCTTTGACCAGAATAGGGTGGGTTCGTGCATGGTCCCGTAGGAAATATATGTGACACTAGTAGTAGTACTATAAATTGTGTAGCAGAGTCAACCGTAGACTCACACAGGCTAGTCAAGCTACAACTTGAGCTGGAGGGTAGTGGAATCTCGAGGGTGCCTCGGACGCACCAACACTATGAAAGGGCTAACGCTATGTTAGATTCCACTAGCCAACGAACAGAAAGCTACTCAGGGATAGTAGGATCGTTGTGGCAGTGGGACAGCCCGCAGCTGCCCAACAAGTACATAGGTACACGCCAACGACCAGCGACTCAGACTGAGCGTCGTTTGACAACGGTCCCTGAGTACGCTGATGCCTATGAGGCACAGAGCTATGGGCCGGTAGTAGGTAGCAACGCTACCAACGTAGAGCACGGTTCCGAAGCCAAGCCGGTAGGGTACCTACCCCAGACAGGGGTAATGAATCCCGATACGCCGGTGAGGCAGAGATTAGTGATCGGCACCGTGACTAGTTGCGGTACCGCGAGTACAGACCACGGGTTCGGAGTCCAACCGGTAGGGTACCTACCCCAGACAGGGGTAATGAATCCCGATACGCCGGTGAGGCCAAGATTAGTGCGCAGCACCGTGACGACCTGTGAAGGTACCGCAGCTAAGGCAGAAGGCAGTGTCGAAGCCAAACCGACAGGGTACCTACCCCAGAGCGAGGTAATGAATCCTGATAGGTCGGTAAGGCGGATATACACGTTCGAAACTGCAGCAAGTCACAATGGGATCGCGTCGACAGGCGACTTACTACCAGGACCTAGCCTAAATAGCCTAGATACAACAAAGATAGGTAATACGAGAGTAGCGCTATATACGGTAATTCCCGTACCACGACTGGAATTACAGGCGGCTGTGTTAACATGCGAATTGGCTAACACAGCAGAAAGACAGCTAGGCGTGACTATAGAACCCAGACACTTGTGTACGGACAGTAAAACCGTACTAAAGTGGGTAGATTCGGACGCATTAGAGTTCCAGGGGTTTGTGTCACACAGGTTAGCCGAAATAGAAAGGTCAAAGAGGACCGGCTGGCACTGGGTTCCGTCGGCGATGAACCCCGCTGACGAAGTCACCAGAATGGGCTGGCCCAGTAACAGCAGTGAGTGGTTATCGGGTCCCTCCTTCCTTTGTTGCCCACAGGAGCAGTGGCCGGAGAACACCGACTTCAACACAGAGGCAGAGTCGCAGCTGGAGAGAGTGCAGCAGGTACACGTCGTGACAGCACAGACTGAACCGCTGCCACAGTACGAGCGACTGCCCACCTGGACGCGCGCCTTGAACGTCGTGGCGCGCTCGACAACATCTACAGATCGCTACTGCGCACGGCGCCTGTCAATCGCCGTGGCTGCAGACGACCTGCACGAATGGGTGACCCCCCGGCCGCAAGGCTGGAGGCCACCAGAAGAACCTTCGGCCACACCTGTGGGGTCGATCCTTTTGGCCCCATGGAGGTGACGATGGGCCGGCGCAGGGACCGGGGGTGGCGCATGTTGTTCACCCACCTCACCTCCCGCGCCGCACACCTGGAGCTGACGTCATCGCTGAGCGCTGACTCAGCCACCCTGCCCCTGCGGCACCTTATTGGGCGCCGCGGGCAACCCGAGGTCATATACTCCGACCGCGGCATCGAACATGTCGAGGCGCCCGCCAAGAGGCCGTGCATTGCGTGGCGAGTCTGCCCGCCCGCGCCTTCGACCGGAGCTGACGTCATCGCTGGGCGCTGACTCAGCCATCTTGGCCCTGCGGCACCTTATTGGGCGCCGTGGGCGACCCGCGGTCATATACTCCGACCGCGGCATCGATCACGTCGAGGCGCACGCCGAAAGGCCGTGGCATTGCATGGCAAGTCTGCCCCCCAGCGTCCCCACATATGGGTGGATGCTGGGAAAGACTGGCGTGCTCGACGACGAACGCACTCAAGGCGACCCTACGAGAGCACGCCCCTCGCGAGGAGGTCCTCTACACCCTCCTTGCAGATGCCGAGCTCATAGCCAACAGCCGACCTCTCACCTACGTGAGCAGCGACGTCGAGCACCTGGTGGTGCTGACTCCCAACCATCTCCTGCTGGGCACTGCCGCAGGGGATGCTCCGTGTACGCGTGAACCGGCTGCTGACATCGAACCCTGTCGCATGAGAAGACGGGTGAACGCGCTGGCCGACCTCTTTTGAGGCGATGGCCGCGCGGGTACCTGCCGGCGCTTCAACGTCGAAATAAATGGACAAGTGATGTGCCAAACATGAAAGTGTAGTTGCGTGGTAGTGTTAACCGATTCGGATAAACCACGTAACCAGTGGACCAAAGGGGTCAAATAAAAGTGTTTATCCCGGTTCGGACTCTGTAATAAGAGTGGTAGACGTAAGAACCAATCATGGGGTCCTGCGTCGACCTGTTGTAAATATTGTTGTGCTTCCCACAGATGGAAGTGTAATCGGTTGAACCCTTTTACCGGGGGTGGGATTGTTAGCGAGCACAGCAATCTCATTTCTGGCCATATACCTTGTATGGAATCAAGACATGCTCATAACTATGAAACCCGACTGATTGGAATGTTAATTAGTATGAAACACCATCAGTCGGGTCCCTTTAGATAACATATGTATCTTCTGGAACGAACGGAGCAGGTTTTGACCAGAAACAGGACTGGTTCAAACCATAATAACGCATAGTACATGGAATATTGTACCATGATTACTCATGCAAGCTATATAGCAACATTACATGAGATATTGCACCATGATTACTCATATTTAATTATGTTGCAATAGTATGCGACAAGTCACAGCCTGATCCGTTGGGAAAGTCCATTTCTACAAGCTCTGTATGGAATAATGCCCGGGGGTACGATATAGGTGCTCCCGCAACTTGTATGATAGTAGAAAACTACTTAAGGTACACCACTTTGGTGTATCAGGTGTGGATCAATAGTATATCAATAGTAAATCAAGCAGTAGTTATTAGGACTCAGTTAACAACGGTGTGTTATGCATCAGATGGCCATCAGCCCTCAGCTGGCATCTGTTCCCATAGAGTCTTCAGATTATAGGACCTATATTTAGTTAGGGAAAGTAAAGTATTAATTAGTAGCTTACGTGTATAAATTGTGTTCTCTGTGTTTTACGTGATAGTTTTAGTGATAATAGATGATTTTTGGTGACTTTAATTATTGTGTATTGTGTGTGCGAATATACCGTCTTCTTAAACCAACCCCTGGCTTATTTGATTTGGCAAATATTTTACCCCGCACCTGAATAGCTTACATACCTATAAATATAAAGAAACTCCTTAATAATAAATTAATCTTTGGATCATTTACTTTTTGGTTTGGAAACAATCACATTAAACCAGACCATTTTTGTTAAAATATGTCGTAATCGGAATCACTATCATTATCAATAACATGCTTAAAAGTGTTCAAAGAAGACTCAGTTACTTTGGCAGGCCCTTCATTTAAAATCCTATCTAGAGTACTCCTTTGAAGATCCGGAGGCAATTCCATTTCAGACAGTGCTGAAAATGGCGTAGATCTATGAAGAAGAGTTACAGATTCTTCTGCAACACTCGTGCCAGGGGTAATAAAACTGTCGTCATCCAAATCATTGACCTCCATAGACGCTAAAACTGCAGCGGTGGCCACAGCAGAAGCTCTCATAGGTTTTTTGCGTTTGGGCTTTGGTGTGCTGACTTTTTGTCTTATAACATCATGGAAGCCAAGGTGTTTACCGTGCTTACAATATTCGGCTTTAATCGAACACGTTTCTTTGGTACAGCTAAGGCGTCTTAAAACGACGGATGCACTTTTTGTATTACACCATACAATTTGATGAACTTGCTGCGTTCCTTTAAATGGCAGTAATGTATTGGGCAATAGTAAGTCTTTTTCAAAGATCTTATATTCGGAGATAGTATCTATTACGATGTTTTTCACGTTTTGTTTCAATAATCGTGAAAAACTTTCGAAGTCCGGTACGTCAGCGCCATGATTCACACACGCATCAGCAGTACGCTATAGAACAGCTCCAACTCCATCTGGAGCTCCCTTACCATGGCCTGATTCAGAGTAATTCCAAGTGACACATTTAAGCTGAGGATTACTCCATCTGAGAGCTGTTATAATAAAATATATTTTGTAGTTTCGATATTGACTGCTTGCAGAATCGGAAATAACGTGGAAAGTTTTCGCTTGTGGAGCATGAATTTTTAAGTAATTATATATAGTATAATTGGTTCCATATGAGCCCACATAGCCGCTGTGTCATGTCTCAGATTTGGACTGAGAGTAGCGAAACATTGTGACTTTTTCAGCCCATTAACATAAAAAAAATAAAGCACGCATGTATGGATTGTTATTTGAGGCTTACTGACACCAAAATGCGCAGATTGAATTTTGAGTATGCGCATTTATAATTTTCCGAATAATCGACATGAATAACAGCTTTGTCGTGTTTCAATTGGTCTTTTATATTTTTTATCGCCTCTTGTTGACTAACCATTTTCCCACAGTGTATCATATACTTTTCTATTATTTCTTCGTAGTGCCTGATGGCTTCTTTTGGTTTCGTTATTACTTAATCTTTTTAACCAACCTTAAAGTTTTTTCACATCCATTTTGTACAATACATTCAGTCTTAGAGTTCTACGTCCAATAGCAGAAATCAATAGCATTGTCAAATATCAAATATTGAATAGTTTTGTTTTTGCAGCTTACACAATCACGGAATAGGCATTCGGCATTGTACACACAGTGTCAACGTAGTTCGGCTTGGATAAAACAAGTGACTCACACAGCATGACACGCATATCCACACTTATGTAGGACCGGGCCTGTTTTTACCGTCTAAAGCTTTTGTACCGTGTACAAAAGCTGTGTATGGGGCGTGTATTCTTGGTAGAAGCGACACGTTGATCCAGCGGGTGCAGAATGCTTGTGCGAGATTTTGTTTCAATGTCCCTCCCCGATCTCACATAACTCCATTTTTAAATAAGGGTAATTTGATGAGAATGTCAGAACGGAGAAAGCTTCATCTGGCTACCCTACTCTTTGGCACCATTCTCACAAAAAAACCAGAATATCTATATAGGAAATTGACTTGGTCACGTGATATAAATAAAGTTAAAACAAGAGCATCTTCTTACCTTCTGTTGGCCTCAACGCACAAAACTGCTGCATTCCGTGGAAGCTTTAAATTCGCTGCCTCTCGCTGCTGGAATGACTTGCCACCTCCTTTTCGTGCTTTAAAAACAGTTGAAACGTTTAGTACTAAATATAAGCATCACTTGATACATACGAGTACAAAAGGAAACCAGTTTCTCAACTCACCCGGGGACTGCACGCAGTTGTTATTTGTGACCCTTAGCCAGGTCCTAACTTCCTTGCAGTGCGATTTTTCTTCGATCCCTTTGTTTTGCTCGGTAAATAAAACATTTTATTCCGATTTACAAAACACAGCACAACACAGTCAGTCATACACACTACAATACTTTATAGTATTTATTTGCACTAATTCCTTGCATGATCGTCTATTAATCACTCATTGTTCTATTTGCATCAATTTAAGTATCAATTACTATTATAATTTATTTTCATAAAACGTTTAACAAAAAAATTGACAGCCGAAAGTATGCAACGCAATGACACAGAGTACTTTTTTACATACGGGCCAGATGCGCCTACGTCCCCTCGCTTGTCGTACACCATAAACAATAGTTTATGGCATGGACAAGTGAAGTACGAGCGTCGGAGTCAATCTTAATATTTACTGTACATCTTTTATATATATATTTATTTACTTCTGTATTTTATTCATTATAAATTGTCTTTATTTAATTTTTATTCCTCTGGTGGGATATATTATATATTGTGTCCGTAGATGTGTCCGTGGCATCACAGCGGGCCCTATCAGAATACCAGCGCTGCGGTATTTATTTTTAAAATATCGCAGCATTATGCTGAGATAGGAGCCTTTTTGGCATCGCACAAGTCGTTCTTATTGGATATTCTTTGTTGTTTTTTGTTTATTCGAAGTTTAGTTTTAAATGCTTTTTTTTTTTACTTTTGTATTTCTTGTGCGTGTCCCAAATAAAATATTTATCTTTCTTTCTTTCTTTCTTCCTAAAAAAAATTAACTCTTCTCATACATATACTAAGTTTCGCTACATTTTGTCGATTTAGACCGTTCTGGATTTTATCAGCTTCTAAAAAACCAGAGAGACTTGTCTCTGTGTCATTCTCGAAAATTTTCAACTTTTAGTATCTGCACTTCACAAATATAAAATAATTGAGCCCAAAGACCCAACAAATCTTCTTAAAAGTATGTGCTGCAATGTGTACAATGCCGAATGCCTATTCCGTGATTGTGTAAGCTGCAAAAACAAAACTATTCAATATTTGATATTTGACAATGCTATTGATTTCTGCTATTGGACGTAGAACTCTAAGACTGAATGTATTGTACAAAATGGATGTGAAAAAACTTTAAGGTTGGTTAAAAAGATTAAGTAATAACGAAACCAAAAGAAGCCATCAGGCACTACGAAGAAATAATAGAAAAGTATATGATACACTGTGGGAAAATGGTTAGTCAACAAGAGGCGATAAAAAATATAAAAGACCAATTGAAACACGACAAAGCTGTTATTCATGTCGATTATTCGGAAAATTATAAATGCGCATACTCAAAATTTAATCTGCGCATTTTGGTGTCAGTAAGCCTCAAATAACAATCCATACTTGCGTGCTTTATTTTTTTTATGTTAATGGGCTGAAAAAGTCACAATGTTTCGCTACTCTCAGTCCAAATCTGAGACATGACACAGCGGCTATGTGGGCTCATATGGAACCAATTATACTATATATAATTACTTAAAAATTCATGCTCCACAAGCGAAAACTTTCCACGTTATTTCCGATTCTGCAAGCAGTCAATATCGAAACTACAAAATATATTTTATTATAACAGCTCTCAGATGGAGTAATCCTCAGCTTAAATGTGTCACTTGGAATTACTCTGAATCAGGCCATGGTAAGGGAGCTCCAGATGGAGTTGGAGCTGTTCTATAGCGTACTGCTGATGCGTGTGTGAATCATGGCGCTGACGTACCGGACTTCGAAAGTTTTTCACGATTATTGAAACAAAACGTGAAAAACATCGTAATAGATACTATCTCCGAATATAAGATCTTTGAAAAAGACTTACTATTGCCCAATACATTACTGCCATTTAAAGGAACGCAGCAAGTTCATCAAATTGTATGGTGTAATACAAAAAGTGCATCCGTCGTTTTAAGACGCCTTAGCTGTACCAAAGAAACGTGTTCGACTAAAGCCGAATATTGTAAGCACGGTAAACACCTTGGCTTCCATGATGTTATAAGACAAAAAGTCAGCACACCAAAGCCCAAACGCAAAAAACCTATGAGAGCTTCTGCTGTGGCCACCGCTGCAGTTTTAGCGTCTATGGAGGTCAATGATTTGGATGACGACAGTTTTATTACCCCTGGCACGAGTGTTGCAGAAGAATCTGTAACTCTTCTTCATAGATCTACGCCATTTTCAGCACTGTCTGAAATGGAATTGCCTCCGGATCTTCAAAGGAGTACTCTAGATAGGATTTTAAATGAAGGGCCTGCCAAAGTAACTGAGTCTTCTTTGAACACTTTTAAGCATGTTATTGATAATGATAGTGATTCCGATTACGACATATTTTAACAAAAATGGTCTGGTTTAATGTGATTGTTTCCAAACCAAAAAGTAAATGATCCAAAGATTAATTTATTATTAAGGAGTTTCTTTATATTTATAGGTATGTAAGCTATTCAGGTGCGGGGTAAAATATTTGCCAAATCAAATAAGCCAGGGGTTGGTTTAAGAAGACGGTATATTCGCACACACAATACACAATAATTAAAGTCACCAAAAATCATCTATTATCACTAAAACTATCACGTAAAACACAGAGAACACAATTTATACACGTAAGCTACTAATTAATACTTTACTTTCCCTAACTAAATATAGGTCCTATAATCTGAAGACTCTATGGGAACAGATGCCAGCTGAGGGCTTTTGTACACGGTACAAAAGCTTTAGACGGTAAAAACAGTTGCGCACAGCTTCCATGATGTGTGTCTCAAAATGCAAATGCTCGTCAAACACCACCCCAAGATTATGGGCTTCTTGCACCCTATCAATAGAACACCCATCAATCTTTAAATCCAGATTGTACCCTAACATTTTATTTAAAAAGTCTCTTGATCCCATGAGAATGTACTTGGATTTAATAGGATTTAGAACCAGAGAGTTCCTTATTGACCATGCTGAAATCCTTTCTAAATCCTCATTCATTTTTTCTACAGCTTCAGCAGAGTGCTGAGGGCGGAAGGAGAAATACATCTGCAGATCGTCAGCATATAGGTGGAACTTCGTGTTGATCAGACAGTTGATGATGTCAGCACTGTACATAATGAAGAGAAGTGGGCCTAAGATCGATCCTTGTGGTACGCCGCGGTACACTTGCATGGGATTAGAGGACATAACATCTCCATCACAGTGATTTGTCACCTGGACAAACTGAGAACGGTGACTCAGGTAACTCCGAAACCATTGGACTGTTTCGGACTGACATCCGTAGTAAGACAGCTTGGAGAGGAGGAGGGAGGTATTTATTGAGTCGAAGGCGCGTTTTATGAAGATTATCAAGAGAATCATTTAGATAGCGTTGTTGTACACTTTACACCTTCTTTCTTCACGTATTCCTTTTTTCCAGCTGCGAAGCTACTATTTTCGTAATCTGAAAGGAAGGTTTTCACGTCGTTCTTCTTCTGCAAAACTGGCGCGTTCTTAAATAGTCCATTTCGTCTTCTAAATACACTCTTGAACCTTCCCTTTAATTTGGTGGCTTGAAGAGACGTCTCGAGATGAGACTTGAGACTATTTGAAATCATTTGTTTCATCTTATACGATTTGATACTCTTGTAAGACCGTAATATACCTTCAGCAAATTAATTATCACCACTAGTACTAGGTCGAAAGAGGAGAGGATCCCTAGGAAGTTGGACTGAGTGTTCTAACTGAATATTGTCTCGAAGCCTGGCGTTCTCTAATGCTACTCGTATTGATGAATTTTGTTTTTCTTGAAGTGGTTGTAATCTGGAAATCTTTTTTTCGATAGGCATCATTTAATTTAGTAACTGATTGTAATTTAAGCCGTAAG
Source organism: Atethmia centrago (assembly GCA_905333075.3). NCBI lineage: Eukaryota > Metazoa > Arthropoda > Insecta > Lepidoptera > Noctuidae > Atethmia > Atethmia centrago. The sequence goes on from HG995391.1 coordinate 21,567,581, forward strand.
GACGCTGTTTCCTTGTCTTTTTTATAGCACAACTTTCTCACTAAGCGTTGGGCATTAGGTGATACGATCCCAGAACCAACTGAAGAGCCATGAGAAGTGGCAGGACTAACTTCTCTTGACCTAGTAATTCTTCTTTATTCAGAATTACCCTGTGCCCCTCTTACTGGTTCTTCTCTATAGCAACCAACCACGTTATCAATGTTATCTATATTGATATTTTCAATATCGCTGGAAGGTGGACTGTTGCATTCAATAAAGCGTTGTATTTTTGCTTTCTGTTCCTTTTTGCGTTGATAGGACTTTTGCATCTTCTCTCCACTTCTTTCTGATCATTTTCTGATCTCTTGGTGTCAAACGATTTATAGACACTACTTTTTTCATTTTTCGTACTTTGCCTTATACCTTTTTTTCTTTATATTTTGCATAGAGCTCTAGATTATTTTTGATTTTTTCATATCTTTTTCTTCAAGTTCTCTTTTCCTAGCTAAGATGTCTTCTTTTTCTTAGTTTTTGGCATTTTACCTTTGAAAAATAAAGAAGTAGGTTAGAGTAAAAACCTCAATGCACTAGGAATAGGCGTTTTGTGGCAAAGTAATAAAAATGACCTAATTCAAAACTTTAACGGATTACCATATTTTTTTTTATAATCATAGTAAATATGCTAGTATTCACACCAAATCATAACTTAATTTTTCTAGTAAGACAGTTTTATTAAACAATAACAGGCAAAGTCTCTTTAACCTGGTAATAGTCTCAAACCCGTGCTTTCCAAACAGGTTAAAGAGACACAGGTTAATGAAAAAAATATAGTTTTGATGTGATAACAACAAAAAGGTCACGTTTTTGGAGTTTATACCATATGCAATAATAAATAGGCAGTAAATTACGCAATCTAACGTTTATACTCGCAAAGTAGTTAAACCGCAAATAAAAATATTAAAATCAGATTATAGATAACATACCTGTGACAAACTCAGATTGATGCGATTCGACGATACTGAAAAAAAAAATGGCGCAAATTTCCACACTTCTTTCCTTGGCAGCGGTTAGTCCGATACTGCTTGGTCATTTTGTGCGGTGGTGAGATGTTGAGTAAGTAATAGTGTTTGTGTGATGCGTGTTAGTGTGCAAGCACAGGTTATGGAGAAAATCACTCCGGACACGATTTGAACATGAATAACTCGCAAATTATGTTCATTATTAATGTTGGTGTAACATAAGTTAAATTTAATAATATACAGACTGGTGTTTTAATAATTTTGACCCCATGTTTTAAACATTTATTTTTTATGTTTATTGAAAGTGTTAATCTTTGAGTTTGGACATGGCAGGTTAGTGAAAAACAGATGTTACAACTTTATTTTATTGTGAGGATATCACTTCGTTTGTCTAAATATTACTCAGCCTCTGTGTGAAAAGCCTCTTTACGTACAATATTGTGTGGTATTAAATAAAAATGTGTGAAAAAATCACACATTTCCACTAAAAACTGCCTAACAGGTTACAGAGCCACTTTTTTGAGAACAATCCACATACTAGATTGTTGAAATACATAGGCCAGGAAATTGTTCCTATTATATCACATTTGGCCAATCTTTTTTTTACTAAGGGTGTCTTCCCTGCGCCTCTCAAGCAATCTATTATCATAATAGTTTAAAAAGGTGGGGACAGAGACGATGTAAACAATTACATATAATAGATAGATATGGATATCTAAAATCATAGAAAAAATATTTAATGATAGACTTATAACATATAAAAAAAAAAAAATACCATTAGTAGTTTGCAATTTGGATTTAGACAGGGAGTTTCAACTAAAGATGGAGCCTTCGACATAACCAACGTTTCCAGCATAAGCAGCGCCCTCTCCAGACATGGAGTAGAACAGGTACTAACGGACTGGATTACTAACATGTTAAGCAAACGAGTGGTTCGCCTTGAGGATGAGCGACAGCTGGCCGTGATAGCCAGAGGCTGCCCCCAGAGAGGGGTGCTGTCCCCCCTTCTATGGTATCTGGTGATTAACGACCTTATCACCAAACTCAACGCGAACCACTATTACACAATAGGTTATGCAGACGACCTTGCAATCCTTGTGGAAAAGTAACGGGAACAATCTGCAACCTCACTCAGCAGGCACTACGTATCGTAGAAAGAAGAGTGCAGGGAATTCGACCTATCGGTGAACCCAACCAGAACTGAACTAGTTATGTTTACCCATAAACGAGCATTAGGCGCTTTCCGCCTACTCGTACTGTTCGATACAGAACTTCAGTTAGCCAACGAAGTCAAGTACCTCGGGGTTATTCTACACAGTAAGTTAAACTGGAGTAGTCACTTAGACAACAGACTAAACAGGGCTTGCATCACCTTTTGGCAGTGCAAGAAAATGATAGGTAAGAAGTGGGGCCTATCCCTCAAAATTATACTATGGCTGTACACGGCGGTAAACCGCCTCACGATCACCTACGGGGCCGTGGTCTGGTGGCCCCGCACCAAGCTAGTCACAGCCTCCAATAAACTACAACGAATGCAAAGACTTGCCTGCATGGCAACCACGGGCTGCATGAGGACAACTCCGACTGCAGCAGTCGAAGCCATGCTGGGACTGCCGCCGCTCCACCTGTTCATACAGCAGGAAGCGACGATGGCGGCAGTACGCCCAAATTCACTGAATCTCTGGGGCAAGAGAAACACACTGCACACCGCGCTGCTTGAGGGACTCAATAAAGAGTTCCCCATTACGAAAGCAATAAATGACCAGGTACGCAAACAATTCATCTTTGATAAAAAATACAAAATCCAACTTCACGAGGATGGCCGATGCGAGGGGTTGCGCCCCGCATAGCTGCGCATCTTCACAGATGGATCCAAAACAGTTAGTGGCACAGGTGCTGGAATCTTCTCGGAGGACTTTAACATACGCATAGCCACACCATTGGGGGTCCATAACACAGTGTTCCAGGCCGAGTGCTTGGGTATTTATCTGGCCGCCTCAGCCATCATGGCCAGGGAAGTTAAGGACCACTCGATACGCATACTCTCAGACAGCATGGCTGTCCTGCAAGCGCTAAACAGTCACACAGTTGACTCTGGGCTAATATACGAGTGCCACCAGTGCCTCAACCAGGTGGGTAGCCTCAACAACATAACCATTCAATGGATTAAAGGACACAGCGGTTCGCTAGGCAACGATGCAGCCGATGAACTTGCCAGAAGGGGTTGAGCATGGCACCAGTGGGACCTGAACCCATCGTGCCACTCCCCTTCGGGTACTTACGCACTCTGGTAAGGAAACGCATCAAAGATAAACATCTCAAACTATGGTCGGCCCAAGGTGAGTGCAGGCAGGCCAACGAAGCACTTCCTACAATTGATGGTCGCCTCACGAAACGGGTTCTCCGACTAACTAAACTACAGCTGCGCACTGTTACAGCAGCTATAACAGGCCACGGGTCATTTAACAAATACCTCTTTGTCATAGATGTCACAGACAGTCCGCTGTGCAGGGCCTGCATGGAGGACTAAACTGCCCAGTGGTCGCCACATACAGGGCAAAGTACTTCGGTAACCCAGGTACCCTCCTTGAGATAGTCAGTAACACCAAGGCGGTGCTGGCTTTCCTTGAGGAGCTGGAATGGATCGAATAATTGATTTCCCACCCGTACGCAAAATACGCGCATTGACGTGGAGTTGCGGACACCAGCCCGTATTACCTATTACCTATTACCTATAACATATTAAAAAAAAAATACCATTAGTAGTTCGCAATTTGGATTTAGACAGGGAATTTTAACTAAAGATGCAGTCACTGCCCTTACCACTCTTATTGCTGATAATCTGGATAATGGGTGTAAGTGTCTGACCGTTTTGCTAGACTTAAAAAAGACTTTTGACACCGTCTGCGTTCCCATCCTAATAAACAAATTGGAAGCTGCAGGAGTAAGAGGAATCCCGCTCAAATTTTTGAAAGACTACCTGGCAAGCCGAAAGCTACGGGTCAAAGTAGGAGAATATATGTATTAGTTACGACGCAAATGTCACATTCGGTGTTCCTCAGGGAAGCGTGCTTGATCCTACGCTTTTTGTCCTTTATATCAATGACTTATGCAACCTCAAGATCAGTAATGCTAAAGTGTTTCCTATGCTGAAGACACCGCTGTTGTTTTTACCGGTAAGACCTGGCATAATGTTGCCCTGAGTGCTGAGGTATGACCCAGGTAGCTATATGGCTAAATTATATCTTGTTGACGTTTAAGCCAGCTAAAACAAATTATATCTGCTTCAGTATTTCCAATCGTTCCCAGCCTAGTAAAGAACTTAATTTTAGAGTACATACCTGTGACGGTTCAAATAACTGTTTATGCCCAACATAAGAAAAGATATCACAAAAGAAATATCTAGGTGTTATAGTTGACCAAAAACATTCCTGGTACCCTCACCTTGAACAGGTAAATACTAGAATTAGAAAACTGATGTGGATTTTTAAAACGTTAAGGCATATTGCTCCAAAGAATATACTCACTAATTCGAATACCCCTCTACGAAGACGCCTCCTTAATGAAGTAAACATAGCGTCGGTGCAATCTGTCTTGACGTACTGCATTCCCATTTGGGGAGGATCAGCAAAAACTAAATTTATTTACGTTGAGAGGGGAAAACGTGCTCTGATAAAATTAATGTATTTTAAAAACAGTCGATTTCCTACTCTTAGCCTTTACTAATTTAGCGACTTACTCTCTGTGAGAAAACTATATATTATTAAAACCGTACATAATAAACACGAATCCCTCCCTTATGACCGCAGTCTAAATTTAAAAAGAAGAAAATACCTAATGGTGCCGATTCCCTTGTTCACAAACTGAACTAAATTTAACTTCAGTGCATTTTTTCTTTCTATTTCATTATGAAAAGGACAGAAGATAAAATTTAGTTTAGTCCTGTCAAATTAATCAGCGCTTGACATAAATTGACGTAATGGAGAAGAGGATTTCTGGGCCAGATTGTAATAAGTTGAGGTATGGTTTAAAAAAGCGTCATGTTTTTCTATTTCAAAATACAAAAAAAATAGCCTAATTCACAATCTGGAAGACGAGAAATCTTAAAAATAAGCTAATGTCATGAATAAAAGGGGATATCGATTATTATAATCGACTAATGTGAATGAGTTTCAACAATTGAACACAATATCACTTGGACCAGATGATTGATTCAATAAAAGTAATTATATACATTACAATTAACATAATATCCGTAGTTAATATAAATAATAAATATAATGTCTGTAGTTTAAAAAAATAAAATATCAACATAATTTACAGAAATGAGTTGATTTTCGTTTACAAATCGTTTTATTACGTGTATTTTGTCCACTGTATTTTTAATCTGTGCTGGCAATGACAGCCACACAGAATACTTTTTGACAGCCCTAGTAGACTGTCAATCACTCGTTTCGTAGTATCGTTTAATGCGTGTGCGTTTTGAGTGTTTCCCGTTGTTTTATTGATATTTTCCTCGACCACTGCTTTTTTCTACGGACTTCTGATATTGCTAAACTAGTACGACCCTTGCTGTCATACCGGACACGGATAATCTCGTTTTCTCGTCTGACTTTGGCTTGCTTATTTGGATTTTACGGCTTGTATATCAATTGGATATTGACACCATGGGTCGCTGTGTTAATTGTGGTATAGCGACTAGTCGCTGTAATACACTTGGTCGACGAGCTTTAGATAATGTAACGACACTGGCAGTGATTCGTCATTGGCGTGCACCGCAACCTGTAAGTACACACTTGTACTCACCTTTTTTTTTGTTAGCTACCCAGTGTCTACAATGTGGGTCTACAGGACTCTTCTTTTATTTTTCATAAACGTAACGCCTCGAACTGTAAGTTGAATCAGCTTGCATGTTAATTATAACTATATTACAGCAAGTCAAATCGATTTTAAATACTTATAGGATTATGTATGTTTGTTGCAGATAGAAGTAACAAGTTGCATATGCCACAATTGTTGAGTGGCTGCAGATAGAGCTGCTGTACGTATGGTCTCGGGCCCATCAACTTCATCCCAAGGAAGTTCCCGTGAAGATGTACAGCCACAGTCACAAGCTCTTCCTACTGAATCTCCAAATGAAGAAGTTAGAAATAACCAATCCGAACCTACCATTGTGTTACCAAACTATATAAAAGCTTTTGAAACAGAAAGTAGGTGCTTTATTGAAGGATGCCAGAGATCAGAGAGGTACAGAGTTCCACTTTTCTACGAGAAAAATTTTGCTAAGTCAGTATAAATATTATATTTCAGAAAATAATCGCCTGTGTGATCGACATTTTGTCATTGAATCATGGGATTTTCTGGACAGTTTAAGAAATAATTATGTGCAGACTTTTACTGCTAAACATATTCAGGACATGATGTCCTTAAAAGACGTTGTTGAGACAGGATTGTTTCATTTTGAGACAATAGATGATATGGAGGATAATGTTGTACATACTTGGATTGGGTAAAGTAAAGCACAGTTCTATCAAATGTTTACTGAGGTGCCTCAGTTATTAGAAATCCCACGAGCGTCCCTAGGTTTCGCAGCATATTTAATAAAGCTTAGGTCTGGTGATTCTGATGATAGATTGTCAATTTTATTTAAAGTGTCTAGGCGAACTTTAGAGAAGTGGTTGCACCAATTTAGGGAACTTCTCACCGAATATTTTGTGCCAAGACACTTAGACTTAAATCATATAAATAGGCAGCAACTAGTGCAAAGAAATCTTGCAATACCTAACATATTGTTTGGTAACTTTGAGGGCGTTGATAGGCCCATTATAATACTTGATGGAACATATTGTTATGTTGAGAAGAGTTCAAATTACTTATATAAAAAAAGAACTTAAAGCATGCACAAATATAGAAACCTTGTCAAACCGTTTGGTATGGTATGTACGGATGGACATATAATTGATGTTCTAGGCCCCTATCCAGCTACCACTTCTGATGCTGAAATTATGAAAAAGAATTTTCAAACGAAAGACCATTACGGGAATACTTCCTTCAAGGTGATGCTTTTATACTGGATAGAGGCTTTCGTGATGCATTTATTGCATCAATGTGGATATAGAACTTATGTGCCTGCTTCATTAGAGGAGGGTGAAACACAGATTTCTACTAGTGAAGCAAATAAATCGAGAGCAGTCACCATTTGCCGTTGGGTGGTGGAGGTTGTTAATGGTCGATTTAAAAGAGATTTTAAATTATTACGACAAAATTAGTTTAATGTAGCGAGTAAAAGTTTCATGAGAGATTTTGAGGTGGCTGCTGCTTTTTTAAACACTTTTCACCCTCCTATAGTTGATCGAGTAGATGCTGGAGAAATAATACAGCAAATAAATATAAATATGGATACACAGAATGAATTAGACATTTTATTGTAGGAAACAATTACAATAGGCGTAGATCTAATTTTGAAACAATTACTATACACAATGATAATTTAAATGATTTTCCCCAGCTTACCGATAGTGAATTAATTCTAGTTTCATTAGGGACGTATCAAATAAAGCAGGCACGTTCCTACTATGGTGAGCATGTAAGAGGTAATGATGGCTTTATTATATAAGTGTGCAGGGAGGTCAACAGCAGCCTACTTGGAGAGCTGTTCTGTTCAGTCCAGACATAAAAGTCGAAAAACTTATTTTGTTTATATTTTAGTCGACAGCTCTCAAAGAGGTAGGGAAGCAATACTCAAATATTATTGTAACTGCATTGTAGGCAAACAAACGGTAGGCTGCTGCACATGTAATTTCTATAATATGGTACCTTAGTTGGGCTAGGTACCAAGATAATATAGTACCACCTGCACAATTCTTAGAAGATATTTTAATTATAATTGAAGATGAATAAAAGATAAATATTATTCATAAAGTTATGTTTTTATTTTAAACATTATCTCATCAGGAAACTCAGAAATAATTAGGAGATAGGGATCTCCTAATTATTTGTGAGTTTCCTGATGTCCCCCACTTAATACAATACAATTAATATAGTAAACAACAGTCTAATATAACAAAATAGCAATCGCTCTTCAAAAATTAGCTGTTTAGTATAGGTTGTTGCCAATTTATTGCATAACCTCACTTTTAGAAAACCGCCTATAACTGTGCTCTCAGATTGGCAAAATTCGCCGAATTTTCAGTGATGCTTTGTTAATATAATATATAAGCTATTACTTGACACCAATTTCACCTTTTACACCCAGGCCCAAGAATGTATGAAAGCGTATTCGTCTCCTTTAGTAAGCAAGTTTTAAATCACGTCTAAATTTGTATAGAATAGCGACAGGCGCTGATTAATTTGACAGGACTAAACTAAAATTTATTTCTGTCTTGTTCAATGAAATACAAAGCAAAAGATGCACTGAACTTAAATTTAGTTTAGTTTGTGAACAAGGGAAACGGTACCAATAGCAGAAGTTCAACAAACTACGAGTACCCCAAATTATTTTGGTACGTATCCTGTTAACAGGTATATAGGTATTAAGTTTTATTAATCATTAGCTAATGTGGACTTGAAGCATTAGACAAGATTACATATTATGTAATTCATAATTACCATGTCATTTCAAATAAGTAGGTAATACGACTTTGTGATTTCTTAGAATGTTTTGGTCTAAGCATAAAAAATATCGTAAATTACACTTGGTATAGCCATATTTAAGCATTAAAATGTATTCTTATTTTTTAATTTTGAAGATTTAAAAAAAAAAATCGCAAGTGATGCCGCGATATTAAGTATGTCACAAATAAATAGTAATATAACAATGTGCAAGGATATAAAGGCCAACCTTGCGATTCCAGAGATATCCTCATTTTTCATGTCAGCTCCATACATTTTTTTCGTATAAAAAATATAACTCTTCCACTTGTGCACGCAATTACTTCATATGACATTTTATAGAACAGTAATGATCAGCAGAAGTCATTTCCAGCAAAAAAAATAACATTTAAGAAATCGAGATCCTATGTCTTCTACAGCCGATTTCCGATCCACTGTACGCCGGGGCGTAAGTCCGCTGCCGCGAGAAATCGCGGCACAGCGGACGGAGCTCCGGCGGGATCTCATGGCGTCTTGGAAAGTACGGTTGTCGCAACCCAGTGCTGGGCACGCCACGATTGCGGCGATAAGTCCCCTCTTTGAGGAGTGGCTGGAGAGGCGCCACGGCGTCCTCACCTTCCGCCATACGCAGGTCCTCACCGGACACGGCAGCTTCAGGAGGTTCCTGTGTCGGATAAGGCGGGAGGAAACATCCGGGTATCACCACTGTGTGGATCGCCCAGAGGACACGGAGGAGCATACGGTGGAGGTCTACCCGGCTTAGGCAGTCACCGCCGTGTCCTCGTGGAGGCGATCGACGGCAGAGACCTCTCGCGTCTGGCCCTGGTTCAGGCCATGGTACGGAGCGAGAGGGCATCGTCACCTCCTTCTGCGAAGCAGTAATGCTCGCGTGCAGACGTGCCTCGCGTCGTGCCTCGGTCGCAGGAGCTAACGGCTCTGCGCACTGCGTGCTTGGCTGCGCGACGTCGGTTTACCAGGCACCGCAGGCTCCGTATCAAACCTCCGGATACGGAAGCCATTCAGGCGGAGCTGTACGAAGGGTACAGAGTGGCGAAGACCGCCCTCCAAGCGGAGATCCTGCGGGCCAGGGGTCTGGCCCGCGAGGAGTCGCTGGGGACTCTGGACAGGGACCCGTGGGGACGCCCGTACAAGGTGGTGTGGGAAAAACTGCGCCCATGGGCTCCCCCGCTGACGCAGAGTCTCCGGCCCCAGCTTGTGGAAGACATGGTGAGCGCTCTGTTCCCTTCACGAGGGGAACACTCCTCCCCGCCTATGGCTCCGCCTACTGCGGTGCCCGATGCGGCCACACCGCCGACGACGACGATGCTCTGGAGGTGACTGAGGGAGAAATGAGAGCGGTGGTACGCAGACTTAATGCCAAAAATACCGCCCCAGGACCCGACGGCTTACCTGGGAAGGCCTGGGTCCTGGCCATGGAGGCTCTCGGGCCTCGACTTAGGGGGCTCCTGAGCGCATGCATGGAGAGGGGCCAGTTCCCGCTTCGTTGGAAGATGGGGAAACTGGTCCTCATAAAGAAGGCAGGGCGCCCTGCGGACTCTCCGTCCGGCCCATCGTGCTGCTCGACGAGGTGGGCAAGCTCTTTGAAAGAGTCATTGCAGACCACCTCGTCGGCCAGCTGGTACGGGTGGGGCCGGATTTGGCGGAGAGCCAGTTTGGTTTCCGCAGAGGGCGCTTTACGGTGGTCGCCATCATCCGCGTGCGAGCCCTGACGACGGGGAATGCTTTTGCCCAGGGTGGGGTCGTCTTGGCGGTGTCTCTAGACATCGCCAATGCCTTCAATACCCTGCCCTGGAGTTGCATCAGGGAGGCACTCCGGTACCACTGGATGCCGACCTACCTCTATCGTGTGGTCGAAGCCTATTTGACGGACAGGACCGTCATCTACCCCGGTCACCAGGGAGTGTGGAACTGGCAAGAGATGTCGTGCGGTGTCCCACAGGGATCGGTCCTGGGGCCGCATTTGTGGGACATCGGATACGACTGGGTGCTGCGCGCCGACCTCGCTAGCGTCGTCAGCGTAGTGTGCTACGCTGACGACACGTTGGTCCTGGCGCAGGGGAGGTCGCACCAGACAGCGGCCGAAGTATCGGCACGCGGGGTTGCGACAATCGTCGAAAGGATCTGGCAATTGGGACTCGAGGTGGCCTTGCACAAGTCCGAGGCCATGTGTTTTCATGGTCCTCGGAACGCGCCACCGTTGGGGTCCCAAATAACGGTAGGAGGGGTTTCCATCGGCGTCGAGTCGACGATGAAGTATCTGGGACTCGTCCTCGACAGCCGGTGGAACTTCGTGTAGAATTTCAGACGTTTGGCTCCCAAACTGGAGCGGGCGGGCGCTGCATTGAAGCGGCTTCTGCCCAATCTAGGGGGTCCAAACGCCTCCTGCCGGAGGCTCTACGCGGGGGTCATGCGGTCCATGGCCCTCTACGGGGCTCCTGTATGGGCGCGCTCTCTGGCGCTGCGGCCAGCCCGCCGGTTGAACGCGGCCTAAAAGGTCATGGCCATCCGGATGGTCCGGGGATACCGCACCGTCTCCTGTGAGGCAGCGAGCCTCCTTGCCGGATTGCCGCCATGGTATCTGGAGGCAAAAGTCCTTGCGCACGTAAAGGAGTGGCGCGAGGAGGCGTAACGCCGGGGCGTAAGTCCGCTGCCACAAGAAATCGCGGCACAGCGGACGGAGCTCCGGCGGGATCTCATGACGTCATGGAAAGTACGGTTGTCGCAACCCAGTGCTGGGCACGCTACGATTGCGGTGATAAGTCCCCTCTTTGAGGAGTGGCTTAAGAGGCGCCACGGCATCCTCACCTTCCGCCTGACGCAGGACCTCACCGGGCACGACATTTTCGGGAGATTCCGGTGTCGGATAAGGCGGGAGGAAACGTCCGGGTGTCACCACTGTGTGGATCGCCCGGAGGACACGGTGGAGCATACGGTGGAGGTCTGCCCGGCTTGGGCAGAGCAACCGTGTCCTGGTGGAGGCAATCAGCGGCAGAGACCTCTCGCGTCCGGCCCTGGTTCAGGCCATGGTACGGAGCGAGAGGGCATGGGCAGCCGTCACCTCCTTCTGCGAAGCAGTAATGCTCGCGAAGGAGGAGGCAGGACGGTTGAGGGAAAGACAAGTTTCGCGCCCTCTCGCCCCTAGCCGCCGCAGGAGACGCCCAGGGCGTCGGGAATCCTGGGCGGATTTTCGGCCACCGTAGGCGCGGGCTTGCGGACGGTGAGCAATGGGCAGCTCACCGTCCGGTTAGGACCAGGCCCTTGTCGACGGCGCGTTGTATTCCACGCGCGCCTCAAAGAGATGTCGTCAGCACATAGGTAGGGGTCCATTAGGGCCGATGCCTGCCGGGGTCGCGGGAAGGTACTTATGGGTCACCGAGGCCCCCGCAACACAGGCAACAGGAAGGAATACGGGTGAGTTTTAGTCAGTAAGAGTCTGACACACCCTCCTGCTCCGCCCAGAGCGGTGATTTGGTGATTTCCCAATCTCAAAAAAAAAAAATAAAAGACTGTCTACTATACCTCTCTTTACACGACCAGGTTCTAAAGATTTTAGCTGATTGGATACTTTTTGTTAGTAAGATAACTAATTTGGAATTCAAATAGTGTATAAGTGTCATTACTAAGCCGACTTTTGTACTCTGATATCTGATATTGTAATGTTGTAATTTGATTTTCAATGTCCCTTAGATTCACGTACTGAAGAAATGTATGTTGATGAGTGGTCATTCTTGTCGATCCAAGTTTATACGGTAATAAGCCAGGTCCATTGGCCAGGCTTTCAAGTTTTATCTCCGATGACTGGGTCTCGCAAAGCACCAGCAATAGCAGAATCCTGCAACGAGTTAGGTTCCTTAGGCCCTCTTTTTAATCTATTTTTGGCTACGGGCCCACGTTTCTTGGATGTATAGACGTGTATGGGTAAATCAGCCAAAATCGTATCTTGGGTATACCGCGGTGCAGTTTTCTGACGGCTTGCAGAAGGATTCTTAATCAATACCTGTTGTTGAGGAACGTATTCTGTCTCGGATTCGCGGTTCTGGTTTCTTTTTTCTATCAACGCAGTACGATTTGATAAAGAAGTTTCGTTAATAATACCTATTATAGACTTCCTTCATTTGCTATGATTATGAGCGTACTGTTGTAATGATTGTTGGGTAAAATCTATGTCTAAAATATCGCGTGGATCATAGTGTCCAGGTAATAAATCGAATGGTCTGCATCTAGTAAAGCTATGTATTGAAGAATTATAACCAATTATAGCATAAAGCATAAGATTTACGATCGGCTCCTCTTTGTGTTGTAACTTTAATATTCTTAAATGTTCAAGGAGAGTTGAGTGGAAGCGTTCAATGTTACCGTTATCGCTAGGCGAATGCGGTAAAACTCTATGATGGTTTATCTTGTGAAAGCGTGAGAATTCTAGGAACAGTTGATTAGTAAACTCCGTCTGTTGTCAGTCACTAAAGTTAAGGGAACTCCATGGTGCGTACAATATTGTAATAATGATTGAAGTATACTAATGCCCGTGCCGTCTCGAAGATGGTATGCTTGTCTATACTTGGTGAAAACATCTATGAATGTAACATACTTTTCATTGTGAACAGTGAATAAATCCATGTGGACTATTTCGAATGGTTTTTTTGCCGGGGGTACAATATTAAACTGGGGTCTAATAGGTCTCCGGTCATATTTAGCTTGCCCACAAATAGTGCATTCATTGATGAATTTGGTTATTTGGTCTTTCATTTTGGGCCAGTAATACTTTCTTGAGAGGGCTAAATAACATTCGGTAATTCCTCGGTGATTAGTTTTGCCGTCATGGTACTGTTGAATTATCTCTTGCTGACGTAGGTAATCTTTAACGTTTTCTAATTCTATCTTAGCTAGTACTAAGTTCATAGATGAACTCTTAAACTTGTCCTGTATGACTGGTATGATGGAATATATGGCAAGAGGAGGATTTATTAGCATACCGGTTTTTACTTTCGGGTTCACATACTCTTTGAGGGCATTGATTACATCCTGTTCTATTTTAGATGATGATATCTGGACTGGTAAGCGCGTGTGAGTTTCGAATGGCTTAGTATCTACTGGTTTGCGTTTGACATCTTCTAACTATCGTAAAGCATAGTTGTCTATGGAATCTGTTAAGGGATTCGCTTGTGATTGGGACTTCTAATATGGGATGTTCGTGACTGGTGTGTACAGTTGCAGTGGATGAGTTCGCAGATGGCGGGCTTTCTGATGGGTTAGGAATCAAAGAACATAATTCGTCTATTAAGGTGTTAGTATTTTTATTGTGAATCTCCACTCGGGATAAGGCATCGGCGTTCGTATTGGATTTACCTTTCTTATAGATAACGGTGAAATCGTAATCGCTAAGTTTCAGCCTCCATCTAGTCAACGCGAATTGGGTTCTTTAAGGTTCATCATCCACTGTAAAGGTTTATGATCTGTCAATACTTTAAATTTACGACCAAACAAGTACGGTCTAAAATACTTGGTGGCCCAAACTATGGCACGAAGTTCTTTTTCTATGGTGCTGTAGTTAAGCTCACTTTCATTCAAGGTTCGGGATGCAAAACACACAGGTTTGTCGGAACCTATATGTCCTTGAGATAGAACGGCTCCAATAGCAACGTTCGAAGCGTCTGTCGTCAGTATGAATTCCTTATCGAAATCGGGATACTGTAGTATTGGGTCATTTTGTTAAAAGAATCTTACACTTTTCAAAACTGTTGATGTATTCGGAGTCTAGTACAACTTTTCTACCTTTTTTTAAACACGCTGTGAGAGGTTTCGTAACTTTTGCAAAGTCCGGGATAAACTTACGATAATAACCTACAAAGCCTAAAAGTTGCTTAATTTCTTTTGGGGTCTTTGGAATGGGGTATTTTTCTATTGCATGATTTTTATCCGGATTAGGTTTTATTCCTTCACTACTTATTATGTGTCCAAGATAACCAGTTTCGTGCCTCAAGAATTCGGATTTATCCATTTGGATCTTGAAGTTCGACTCTCTGGGGCAATAGTACAGATGCACCGACACTCTTCACCCTACAAAAGAAATTAGTTAGGATCTTGGTAAATATTGATCAAACTGACAGCTGCAAACCCTATTTTCTAAAACACAATATTCTAACCCTCCCCAGTATTTACATTTTAGAAACATGTAAATTTGTCCGTAAGCATCAAGATTTCTACACAAAACGCGAAGACATCCAATCACAGTACACACTTAGGTACCGATCTAGGCTAAACATACCAAAATCCAAGCTAAAAATACATTCTACAAGTCCCTACGTAATGTCTATAAAAATATATAATAAACTGCCTGACGTAATAAAGAAAGAAGAAAAGTTAAATATATTTATAAATAAACTTAAAACATTACTGTTAAACAAATGTTATTACTCCTTAGACGAATATTTAAATGATAAACATAAATAATAGGAAAAAACATATTAATAATAATGTAATTTGTATATGTTAAAGAAATTACTAATATAATAATAAATAATATACTTAATAAAAATAATTCATAACAACAATTAATGATAATCACGCAACTTGTAGGTATGTTTAAAATATATTAATATAACAATAATAATAATGAAATGAAATAATTATTCAAAGAAAAACAATTTATACCAAAAAATAAACAGCATTATAATACATATGTACAGGTATATAAAATTAGTTTAAAATATTTAAGTACTTTTTCAGATAGAATAATAAATAAATAAATAGTAGATAGGCGAATTGTTAGTATCATATTTAGCGATCTCCTGACTTCGAGTATATGAAAGTTAAATCTCCTAAAACGCGGCTTCCTCTCTCCTACCCTCTTGCTGTGCCCTACAGGGTCCATAATGATCTCAATTATATAGTAACCACCTAAGTACACATTATGGTAAAGCAATAAAGATATTGAGTATTGAGTATTGAGTATTGAAGTCTATTGAAAACTGGTGTGGCAAGTTATTGCCCTTACATTTTTTTGATTGTGGACGGTATAAAAGGTGTCTGTAGTCTGTCTTAGGCTTATATTGCAGCCGCGGATATTGTGTGTCGCGGGATTTAGAGAATCCTGCGGCTAGTGACAGCTAATGATGGCTGTCAGACATCATAGTGCACCGGCGCCGAACGGAAGCATTTCGTCTCACCGCAAACCACGTTTTTTCAATCTCAGTTCATCGCGCCCGCAAAACCGCAAAACTTTATTACGTTATCCCGTAATCCTTGGGGATATACTGTGCTACGTTTTCAAAATTAAAAATAATAACCCGCGTCCGATTAAATCCAAAATATAGACTTTCAAGTGACCAGTGTACGGGCAAGCAAGGTGGCCACCTGCCCAGAAGGATTCTTCAAGACTTTCGCCAGGAGAAGCACAGGTACCGCTTTTGCATTATTTGCTGGAGTTAGGCTACAAACGCCACCTGACCGTCACCAATTCCTCTTTGAAAGTTTGCTCAAAGAAAAGGCAAATTGAATTATTATGCATTCCAGATAATAATTTTTCTGTCGTCCTCGACCCGCAAGGATACACGGCTATTTTATACGCCTGTCCCTCCAAACTTATGGTCCATTCGAGCCTGGATAGGTATCAGTTAAATAAGTACAAGTCATTGCAAGTACTTACGATAATTTACAGCAATTAATATTAGATAGTGCCTTATAATGGCAACTCAAAAACAAGAAACTAAATTAGCTTAGCTTATTGCTAAAAAAGAAGTAATTTTTGAGCGAGTTAATCGCTTGTATAATTCTTCCAAAAGTATATCTAATTATGATTCACGCTCGAACGAGTTATTCCTAGCGCAGTCTGAATCTATTGGTGAATCTTACAGCAAGTTTGAAACAATAATTGACCAGATCAATGAGTTGCAGTTTGAAATTGATGAAACCCCACCCGACTATGGGAGTCTAAGTTCTATTGAAGACTTATATTCAACTATTAAATACAAACGTAATCTCATTCTTTCAAGTGGCAAAACATTAACATCAGATCAGAAGGGAGGTAGAAGCATAAAGTTACCACCAATCGAGTTACCATCGTTCGACGGTAGAACTGAAAATTGGCCCATGTTTTATGAAATGTTCCGTACCAATGTTCATTTAAATACTGATCTGACGGATTCGCAGCGTGTGCAGTATTTAATAAGTAAATTAACTCATGAGGCCTTAAAACTAACTGCAGGCATTGTTCCCACAGGAGATACATACAGTGTTATGTGGAACAGTCTTGTCAAAAGGTATCAAGATAAACGTAGTTTAGGTATTCATTATCTCAATAATATACTGGACATTAAAGGATGCGCCGGCAATGCTGCTAGTCTGAATGCATTTGTAGAACGATATTCAGCGTCTGTCGCTGCATTGAAGCAGTTAGACATTTAAGACTTATTAGATTTTGTGATATTACACTGTGGTTTAAGAAAGGTTGACTCACAAACTGTTCAACAATTTGAAAGCCGTGTGAGTGGCAAGGAATTGCCTTCCTATACGGAGTTTATAATATTTATGCAAGACTATGTTAAGGTACTCCAGCGCTCACACGTTAATAATTCACAGACGGAATCGCGTGCTAAGTCTAGTTTAGCTAACAATCGAAGTAATACTCAAAGTACCGCTAAAGCGTTTGTATCTTGTAGCGAACCAGCTTCGAATAACCGCTGCCCGCTGTGTGACGGCGATAACGTCGATCATCGACTGTTTGATTGTCCACAATTTAAAAATATGAATTCTCCGCAAGCTCGTTTCGAATTTATTAAAAAGAAACATGGCTGTGTAAATTGCTTAAGTCTATCCCACTCTTTGGTTAAATGTAAATCACGGAGTGTTTGTAAAACTTGTAAGAAAACACATCATTCATTGTTACATTTCTCCGAAGTAAAAAGTGATTCAACGCCGAGCGGGCCTGCCGCTACGTCTGTCTCGCTTAGTGCCGCCGCTAAAATATGTTTACCGACAGAGACAACTATTTTGTTAGCTACCGCGCAGATATACGTATATGATAGCAGCGGCCGAGATAAGCTTGTTGTCAGGTGTTTTATAGACAATGGATCGCAAAATAATTTAATTACTGTGGACTGTTGTAAACGTTTGAACTTACCCATAATTAAATTACACAATTCGTCTTTACAAGGTGTTGGTATGACCTCACGACCTGTACACGGCTTTATTTATCTCAATATAGAATCTCGGATTAATCCTCACAATAAGTATTATATACACGCATTCGTTGTTGATTGCATTACAGATAGACTTCCCGCTAGTTTTATCAGATTAAATGACGATATGTCATATTTAAATAATTTACCGCTTGCTGACTCAACCTGGAATGTACCTGGGGGAATCGATGTTGTGCTTGGAGCACAGCTGTTCCCTTTTATTTATTTAGGTGATAGGGTTGACTCAGGCACCCGCGCACCCCCAGCTATACTGACTAGTTTCGGATATGTACTGATGGGTGATATTGATTGTCATAGTAGTGACGTAACACACATGACATCTTCGTTTACCGCGCTTGCTAGCATTGACGTCGAGTCAAGTTTGCAGAAGTTTTTTGAGCTAGAGGAAATTCCATCTCAGCGTTTTATTAGTCCGGACGAATTGGAGTGTGAAAATAATTTTAATTCTTCAGTTTTATTTAAAGACGGTAGATATTTTGTCGATTTAACTTTCGCGCGCAATCCCTCCGAATTAGGCAATTCACGCGGTGTCGCTCATCGGCGGCTACTTGCGCTCGAGCGTAAATTCACGTGCGTGCCAACCCTACGCGAGGATTAAAATAAAACTATCACCGATTATATAACTCAGGGGTATTTATCGGAGGTACCCGACTCTGAATTAACAGAAGAGGGTTACTACATACCGCATCACGCCGTTATTAGACCGGACAAAGACAGCATTCGAGTGGTTTTGGACGCTAGTGCCAAAACACACTCGGGGTTGTCACTCAATGACATTCTGCATGTCGGACCTAATTTACAGGCCGACTTGTTTTTATTATTACTCGATTTTCGTACCCTCCCTGTCGCAATGACAGCGGATATAAAACAAATGTTCCTACGGATCGGTGTAAATGAGCACCACCGCAAATATTTACAAATTTTATATCGATTCAACAAAAATGAACCTATACGTACTTTTCACTTTAACCGCGTTCCCTTTGGATTAAAGCCTAGTCCTTATTTAGCGATGCGCACAATACGCAATTTAGCGTGTGAGCATGGCGACTGCTATCCTGAGGCTTCTAAATTAGTAGAAACTCAGTTTTTTATGGACGATTATGTCTATTCTGTTCCTGATGAACAGATTACTATACAATTATCCCGCGATTTAATTGAGTTATTTAAGTTAGGATCCTTTGACCTGGTCAAATGGGCTACTAACTCACCCGCTTTGTTGGAGATTCTCCCAGAGTCTCACCGCTTACCAGTTAATTTTTCTGGCATGGATAATGATAAACATAATTTCAAAATCCTTGGATTAACCTGGGAACCCGCTGATGATTATTTTTCTTTGACAACAGTCGCTGTAGATGATAAATGCACTAAGCGTGCGATTCTATCGCTAGTTGCCCGCTTGTTCGACGTACTTGGCCTCGTAGCACCCGTCGTGTTGTACGCGAAAATCCTAATTAAGGAACTTTGGTTAGCTAAAATAGGTTGGGATGAGGTTCCTCCGGACTCCATCACCAATCGGTTTTCCGTTTTTTTGCGCGATTTCCCCTCACTGTCTTCTCTAAAGGTTCCTCGCCACATTGGCGTCTTTAGGGAAGCTGTAGTGAATATCGTAGCCTTTTGCGACGCCAGCTTTAGTGGTTATGGTTGTTGTATTTATTTACACATAACTGACTCTAAAGGCAATATCAGCGTTCGGCTTTTATGTGCAAAGTCCAAAGTTTCCCCCGCTAAAATAACAACGCTAGCTCGATTCGAACTTGTCGCCGCTTTACTTCTGTCTAAGCTTGTTCGCGTGGTCAAAGATAAACTTTCCGCTCGTGTACCTATTGCAGGTGTCTACGCTTTCTCGGACTCCACCATAGCTCTTTCGTGGATCCACTCATCTCCCCATAGATGGTCTATTTTTGTCAGTAATCGCATTGCTAAAATACAGGAAAACCTACCTGCCGCTAGTTTTAATCACGTGTCCGGAAAGGAGAATCCTAGCGATTGTCGCTCCCGCGGCATGCTGCCATCTGATTTAATTGAATACTCGTTATGGTGGAACGGTCCTACTTGGCTCCATCGACCCATTAGCGAGTGGCCTTTAAAATTCTCTCCTACTGAATCTGAAACATTGCCAGAGTTTAAATCAAAGG
This sequence comes from Atethmia centrago, assembly GCA_905333075.3. Classification (NCBI taxonomy): domain Eukaryota; kingdom Metazoa; phylum Arthropoda; class Insecta; order Lepidoptera; family Noctuidae; genus Atethmia; species Atethmia centrago. The sequence continues at coordinate 21,587,543 of HG995391.1, forward strand.
TTTTCTTGTAGAAACATCAAATACTGAATCGCGTATTTTAGATACAATAGCTGACCGTGTTTGTTCATGGAATAAATTGTTACGTGTATTTATGTACATTCTTAAATTTACGAACAGACTACTTAGTCATAGCTCTGTTAAAAATATACAAACCGCCGAAAATTTCATTATTCGAATAGTTCAAAATACGCATTTTTCTAACGATTTAAATTTAATTAAAGCAGGCGAACTTCCATCTAAGAAGTTGCGCTGTTTGTCTGTCTTTATTGATAGCTACGGAATCTTACGTATTGGGGGCAGATTGTCTAAATCTGACTTACCATATGAAGCCAAGTATCCCGCGCTTTTACCTAAACGTGACCGCGTAGTTGATCTAATTATTGATCACTATCACAATACGTACTGCCACACGGGCCCCGGATTATTGATGTCTATTATAAGGCAGCGGTTTTGGATATTAGATGGACGAACAGTCATACGTTCCCGCTGTCGGAAATGCAACACTTTTTCCGTCTAAATCCTACGCATCTAACACCCAAAATGGCTGAACTTCCTGGATACCGTGTCCGTGATACTAAAGCCTTTGTGCACACTGGAGTAGATTTCGCCGGGCCGCTTGCTTACACACTTATTCGCCGTAGAGGTCAACGTTCGCAAAAACTTTATATATGTTTGTTCATATGTATGGTAACTAAAGCCATACATATCGAACTCGTATCGGACCTCACATCCGAGGCTTTCTTATCCGCATTTAAAAGATTTATTTCTCGCCGCGGTCCAGTGTATGTCATGTACTCAGACAATGGTACCAATTTTGTTGGCGCTAAGGCGCAACTTGATGATATTTATTCTTTCTTATTGAACTCGTCTGTTCAAACAGATATTAAAAATGAGCTTCTAAAATCTCGCATTGAGTGGACAAGAATACCGCCGCGAGCTCCGCACTTCGGAGGTATTTGGGAGTCGAACATTGAGAGTGTTAAAACTCACTTGTATAGAGTCATAGGAAAGCAGCTTCTCACTTACGAGGAACTCTCTACCGTACTGGTACAAATCGAGTGCCTTTTAAATTCTCGACCGCTTAGTGTTCTCTCATCAGACCCGCATCCGGACGTGCTCACGCCTGCGCATTTTCTAATGTCCAGTCCACTTAAGCATTTGCCTTCTTCTGAATTGACAGAAGAAAACATAAAGGATCATGGGCATTTTTGTATGAGAGCTGGGCGTAAAACCAACAGAAATAAAATGTGTTGTAATTTACTTTATTGTACTTCTAAATACCCCCTAAATACTTGTTAACCCCAATATCGACCGGTTATCACTGCAAAAAATCCCAAAGATTGGTTAAATAAAACACACATATTTGTTAAAAACTTGATATCTTTTATTTAAATATCAATGGTTATCATCAACTATAACATCTAATAAATGTTCTGCGGGTGCAATGAAAGGCTCGTGCCGTCCTAACCCTAAAAACCACAAAACTGAAACTATGTGGGCACAACTTCCCACTGTTCTTCTGCCTGTTAAGCAAGTACAGTAATGCTCAACTATCGCATTTCCACCGATTTGGTCTCTATCGATCAAAATGTAAGTATTATATGTGCGTGATCTGACATGCCGCGACTGTATTTTAATTCGAAGCAACCACACATTAGTTTGCAGAATATTACATCTGTTTAAATCATCTAATGACTCCTCTCTATATAATTCAATTAAATAAACACCATCGTGGAAATGTTCTGCGACATACGATTTTGCTAGTTTTATATGATAAGTTCCCAAAGCGTGAAGCACTATACATTCCTCTGTTAAACGTGGAAAATCATTTAGGAATGGTAGATTTGCTTCCATTCTTACAAAGTCTCGACGTTGTCGATTCAGATTTTTAAGTTCGACGTAATCGAATAAACGATTCGGGTTGTTTATTTTTTCATCAATAATGTTTATTAAATGCGAAACTAGTCTATGGTTTTCAAAAACTGGGTGAAAAGCATTTAAAAGGCTAGCACCAATTTTGAAATCTACAAACATATGGGGAAGAGCTCTATTAATATATGTTTGTCGCAGCAGTTTGAAACACTGTTTTATTTTGCCATTCATGGCTTCCACTACCCAGCGGCTAATGGTAATCGTTCGCGATTTATTGGCTTGGTCCGTTGTTAATTGGGTTTCGTTTCTGTCTTTTGTGGGTGGTATGTGTACCTTATAACCCCACTCTTCAATACTAGCTAAGCTATCCCTAAAACCCCGATTAACCAAAATAACGGGGGGGTCTGGATTTATGCTTTTGCGGTTGCACAACGACATGCTTTGCTTTGCTTGGTAGTATAGATACAGGCCTATCCTGCCGCTTCCTTCAGAGGTGGTAGGGTGGCGGGGTCTTGAGGGAGAGCGCTACAGTCGTGTAGATCCTCAAGGCAAGTCTGGCGGATGCACCTTCCCGAGGTTGCCACCCCGTTTCTTGGTCTAGTTCCTTAAGAAATAGACGTAACAAAAACCACCAGGCGTCATCACTTCCTCTCCCCAATTCCCCTAACCCCATTCTCTCCCGTCTTCACTCTCCTGCCCCAAATCGAATAATCCCTCCTTACCCCATCCTATCCACATCCTTGTTTCCACTCCTCCACCTGTCCAATTTCCACTCCTAACCGTGACCCCTTTGTGATTGGGTGGTTGCGGGCTCGACTGTCACTAAAACCAGCTGATGGCGAGTAGGAGAAATTAGTCACCTGCGCTAGGACCTGCGCAGTTGAGCGCCGTGAGCGGGGATGAAGGAGTCCTGGGGGGTTGAGCCGAGCGGCTCTGGCTGTAATGTGCCCGTAAGGCAACACGCCCTCTTTGGTCCGAATTTCAAGCGAAACGGTGGCCCTACCCAATAGCCAGGGGTAGGGAAATGGTCATAGTGTCCGTCAGAGGGCCACAGGCGAGGTGCGTGAGGTCCGCTGAGGTCGTCCTCGGACGGCTGAAGCGGTAGGTAAAGGTCATGCTGACGGTGTAAGTGAGGGTTGATCAGTTCGTTTGGGGGTGGGCCTTTCGACCCCCTACGCCAACCCGATCGAGCACCCGATGTCGCACTGTAAGCCAGCCTTGCGCCCCTATATCTCTCTGGTAGTCCTAACGTTCGCGCTTTTTCATAGTGTGACGTTCCCAGGTGCGGGCTCCATGGAGGGTGGGAGCCAGAGAGATGAATCCAAAACCAATTTTAACATGGATCAAAATAGGCCTGTTAAAAAAACAGACACCGGAGTGGAGGCGAAAGCCAATGAGACTCCGAAGGGAGGTGCTAGCACTTCTCTCGCCCCTGGTGGTCTGGCTGTGGCGAGAACCACAGCTAAGACCAAAAAAAAAAGTCCCAAAAAAAAACAAAGGACGTCGGCGCTGAGTGGGACCAGTACCGACCCTCCCCATACCAAGGTGACGATCCCGGTGCTGGGTAACACCGGCACCAGGGGTCCAGCCAAACACCCTCCTCCTCCTGAGGCTCTTCTAGCCTCCTCCCACCAGAAGGCCGTCACCGGTCAAACGGAGACGACCAGCTGCACAGAGGATGCGTTTTCGCATGCCTGGCAAGTGCAGAAACGCAAGGGCAAGGGTAAATGCACTCAACAAGCCCGCCGCCCTTGCACTGACCCTTCAGGTCCATCAACTGCTGCAGTTAAAGGCAAGCAGAGGGACGGAGTGACGAGGAAGGAGCGACGCCAAGCCCGCTGGAGGCCAGGTAAGGGCTCCCGCAATAAACAGGCCACAGCCGCTAGTATGGTCAAAACAACAAGCGGCCAACTAAGTTTCTCCGCTGGTAAGAGGTCACAGGCAGAGGCCGGCACAAGCCGTCCAGCGCCAAGTCAACCGCCAACCAGTGTCCCGGCTGCTGGCAATAAAAATAAACAGCAACCCGATTGGAAGGATCATGCCGCGGCCAAGCGAGCTCTCAACGAGACATTGACACCTCGGGGGGAGCATAAGCGGCCGCATCTTGACCAATCCAAACGGGTCGAACAGCGAAGCTACGCCCAAGCTGCCAGCTCGACCCTAGACGTCGCGATCACCTGCGACCGCACGGGAATCATCAGCAAGGACGTATCGGACCAGGTACTCGCTGCTATCCAGAAGCAGATCATTCTCGAGGCCTGCTCCCCTAAGCAAGACACTCCAGGACCGACCTTCAACGCCAAGCCGCTGTTCGCCGGAGGTGTCCTTAAACTGTGGTGCGGTAACGACCACACCTTAGCCTGGCTAAGGAAGACAGTCTCCGACCTGTCTCTCCCAACTAGCATCCCGCTAGTTGTCAAGAGCCAATCGGAGATCCTGAAGCGAGCACGATGTGGCGTCGTGATTCCAGACGAGCAGGGAGTCTTCGGAGAGCCGACCAATATTGGGCGCGCTCTCAGCTATCAAAACCCCTGGGTCGACATAAAGAGGTGGGTACATCTGCATGCCGACAAACAGGCCGCAGCATGGTTTGTGGTCGTTGGTGTCCCTATGGACCAAATCCCGATCCTGATGGAGGCCGGACGCCGTCTCTCAATTGGACTGGGGACGGTGTACGTGAAGTTCCAGGGTCGGAACGGCAGGTTCACCGATGTCCCTCAGGGATGGGACCCTACTACAAAGACCATCTGCGAGGCGCCGACGCAGCTGCCCCAGACACCAGCAAGGGAGACAACTCCCCCGCCAAACATCCCGGAAGCATCAGCGGCTGAACCTGCTGCAGCAGGGTCGGCCGACTGTGCCGCCGCCTCCGAGGGCGCCGTCCCTCCACCGGGTGAGGACCTGGATGACATGCTCTTGTCGCCGGCTTCGGGCCCGGGAGGGGACGGCTTCGACGAGGGCGACTTGTTTGCCGGGCTTAAACTTGGGGGGGACGAAGAGGGTTCGACCAGCGATGGCGTCCCTTTCGTCAACTTGTAAAGTCCTGCAGGCAAACCTCCACCACAGTCAGACCGCGACGGCTCAGCTTCGCAAGTGGCTGGAGGCGCAACACACGGCCATTGCCTTGATCCAAGAGCCGTGGATTAGGGCGGGCCGCATACAAGGACTTTCCAATCTTGGCGGTAAGCTCCTGGTAACCACAGATCACGCACACCCTAGAGCGTGCATCTATGTCACAGGTAACCTTAAAACACATCTTTTAACTGACTTCTGTTGCAGAGATGTCTCTGCAGCTAAGCTGCTAATACAGCGTGACGACAACACGGAGATGACGATCGTTTTCGCCTCGGCCTACATGCCCGAGGCGGAGGCGCCACCTCCGCACGACCTCGCCTGCCTCGTGAGCCATTGCGAGGGATGTGGGTTTGAGGTCGTGGTAGGGGCCGACGCCAACGCTCACCATCAACTGTGGGGTATGGACACGCAAAACGAGAGGGGTAAGGCCTTGGTTGAATACTTGTTCTCGACTAACCTATCCCTACTAAACACTGGCTCCGAACCAACATTCGTAACCAGGCGTAGCCGAACAATCATAGATCTCACTCTGGCAACAGAGGGCGCGGCGGAAATCACTGCTGGGTGGCAGGTCTCCAACGAGGCCTCCTGCTCTGATCACAGGTGGATCCGCTTCGACATCCAGGTCTGTGTTTCTCCAACTCTACCACGGCGCAATCCGCGAAACACGGATCGTGCCACCTACACACGCAACCTTGAATACAAGTTTGCGACAATAAACGATCCGGTGACGTTTGCGGACACGATACAGATTGAGGTACAAGTGAGCTATCTTACTAAAACAATGATAGATAGCTACCAAACTGCCTGCCCAGAGACCACCCCGCGCAGCACACCGTGCAAACAACCATGGTGGGGCGCTGATCTAGAGCGCAAGCGCGGCAAGGTAAGGGCAGCTCTGAACAGAGCCATGAACACATGTGCGGATGAGAACTGGGATAATTACTACGCAGCCAAGTCCAGTTACAAAAAATGCATTAGATTCAGGAGTACCGCGGGATGGCGCAAATTCGGTGGTAGCATTGAATCTTGCCAGCAAGCTAACAGGGTAAGAAAGGTACTGGCGCAACAGAAATCTCCTGGGCCCACTACCCTCCGCAAACCTGATAACACACTCACTTCCTCGCCAGAAGAAACGAGACGCGTTCTTATCGAGACTCACTTCCCTGGATGTGTCTTCACGCAGGTAATCGACTGGCAAGATGTAATTCAAACGCCATCAGACAACGATTGGAATTACGCACGCAGGGTGATCACGTTGGAGAAACTCCAATGGGCCATCCGGAGCTTCCATCCTTTTAAGGCAGCTGGTCCTGATGGAGTGTTCCCCGCCTTACTACAATGGGGCGGAACCTCTATCGCAATAAGACTGGTGCCACTAATGAGAGCGTGTCTGGCCTTTAGATACGTTCCCAAAGGATGGAGGGAAGTGAAAGTCATATTCATCCCTAAGCCAGATAAGGGGGACTACACAAACGCCAAATCCCATCGACCAATCAGCCTGACCTCCTTTCTACTAAAGACTCTGGAAAGGCTGTGTGATAGGGAGTTGAGGGACGGCGCTCTAAAAACCATACCGCTGCACGGTAACCAACATGCATACAGCTCGGGTAAGTCGACCGAATCCGCTCTTCATCTAGTGGTTAGACAGATAGAGGAAGCGATTCATCAGAAGGGCACCTGCCTGGGCACTTTCATAGACATCGAAGGAGCCTTCGACAAAAAAAACTTCTCCAGCATCAGCAGCGCCCTCTCCAGACATGGAGTAGAACAGGTACTAACGGACTGGATTACAAACATGTTAAGCAAACGTGTGGTTCGCCTTGAGGATGAGCGACAGCTGGCCATGATAGCCAGAGGCTGCCCCCAGGGAGGGGTGCTGTCCCCCCTTTTATGGAATCTGGTGATAAACGATCTCATCACCAAACTCAACGCGAACCACTATTACACAATAGGTTATGCAGACGACCTTGCAATCCTTGTTTCGGGGAAAGTAACGGGAACAATCTGCAACCTCACTCAGCAGGCACTACGTATCGTAGAAAAATGGTGTAGGGATTTCGACCTATCGGTGAACCCCACCAAAACTGAACTAGTTATGTTCACCCATAAACGAGCATTAGGCCCTTTCCGCCTACCAATACTGTTCGACACAGAACTTCAGTTAGCCAACGAAGTCAAGTACCTCGGGGTCATTCTAGACAGTAAGTTAAACTGGAGTAGTCACTTAGACAACAAAATAAACAGGGCTTGCATCACCTTTTGGCAGTGCAAGAAAATGATAGGTAAGAAGTGGGGCCTATCCCCCAAAATTATACTATGGCTGTACACGGCGGTAATCCGCCCCATGATCTCCTACGGGGCCGTGGTCTGGTGGCCCCGCACCCAGCTAGTCACAGCCTCCAATAAACTACAACGCATGCAAAGACTTGCCTGCATGGCGACCACGGGCTGCATGAGGACAACTCCGACTGCAGCAATCGAAGCCATGCTGGGACTGCCGCCGCTCCACCTGTTCATACAGCAGGAAGCGACGATGGCGGCAGTACGCCTAAATACACTGAAACTCTGGGGCAAGAGAGACACACTACACACCGCGCTGCTTGAGGGACTCAATAAAGAGTTCCCCATCACGAAAGCAATAAATGACCAGGTACCCAAACAATTTATATTTGATAAGAAATACAAGATCCAACTCCACGAGGATTGCCGATGCGAAGGGCTGCGCCCCGCAGAGCTGCGCATCTTCACAGATGGATCCAAAACAGGTAGTGGCACAGGTGCTGGAATCTTCTCGGATGACTTCAACATACGCATAGCCACACCATTGGGGGTCCATAACACAGTGTTCCAGGCCGAGTGCTTAGGTATTTCTCTGGCCGCCTCAGCCATCATGGCCAGGGAAGTTAAGGACCACTCAATCCGCATACTCTCAGACAGCATGGCTGTCCTGCAAGCGCTAAACAGTCACACAGTTGACTCTGGGCTAATATACGAGTGCCATCAGCGCCTCAACCAGGTGGGTAGCCTCAACAACATAACCATTCAATGGATTAAAGGACACAGCGGTTCGCTAGGCAACGATGCAGCCGATGAACTTGCCAGGAGGGGGTCGAGCATGGCACCAGTGGGACCTGAACCCATCGTGCCACTTCCCTTCGGGTACCTACGCACTCTGGTAAGGAAACGCACCAGAGATAAACATCTCAAACTATGGTCGGACCAAGGTGAGTGCAGGCAGGCCAAGGAAGCTCTCCCTACAATTGATGGTCGCCTCACGAAACGGGTTCTCCGACTAACTAAACTACAGCTGCGCACTGTTACAGCAGCTATAACAGGCCACGGGTCATTTAACAAACACGTCTTTGTCATAGGAGTCACAGACAGTCCGCCTGCATGACGGACGACGAGACAGCAGCACATGTGTTACTAAACTGCCCGGTCGTCGCCACATACAGGGCAAAGTACTTCGGTAACCCAGGTACCCTCCGTGAGATGGTCAGTAACACCAAGGCGTTGCTGGCCTTCCTTGAGGAGCTGGGGTGGATCGAATAATCGATTTCCCACCCGTACGCAAAATACGCGCATTGACGTGGAGTTGCGGACACCAGCCCGTTTTACCTATTTACCTATATTTTTACCTAACCAAAATAACGTCGTTTTGTTGAAAAATCCAATGCCAAGCACTATTTTCATCATGCATAATGTCTTGCATGATTGTTGCATCAGATGTAGTGACGGCATACGGACCTAGGACATCCAAAATGTAGCCATCAGTGCTGACAATCATGAAGGGTTTTAGTAAATTCTCATACTTATGCAAGCTATAAGACAATCGTTGAAACAAAAAATTGGAACTCTTTTCTATATAAATATAAGTACCATCACAAATAACTATTGCTTTGCTGTTTTCACTGTTACCGAATATGTGTTTTGGTATCAACAAATTCCTCTCTAAGATATTATTCCTTGTAATATGGTCAAACCCTAGATGTAAAGGGGTAAATTCTGCCTCTATACATACTGCCCGCACGCTTGTTTTTTGGTCTGCGCCTGAGTAAGAGAGAAGTTAGAAAGGGATGGAATGTAGTAATTCCGTTAGGTTACCAACCAATAGATTGGTTTCTTTGGCCTAGCTCTGCACAACATCGTGTCGTGTTATCTCCGTTGTATTAGCGATTGTTTTGGATTCTATAACAAATACGTTTGAATATCTCTGCGCACCGGTTGTTTGGGTGATTGCCGTCATAGTATAAAATTAAGTAATGGTCATTAGCTTTCACATAAAATATATTTTAAAGCTGTTGGTTTTACGCCCATTTTGACCGTGACCCTTTAACAAACCGCAAAAGGCTTTTGGATCAGCTTGTGTTATCCTACTGGAACAAATGGCGAGTTGAGTACCTACTTGCACACGTTGCAAGTTCGCCAGAAATGGTGCACTCCCGATCGCCCTATAGAGATCGGTACTGTCGTTCTCTTGGGTCAAGATAACGTACCACCATTGACTTGGCCATTGGGCATCATAGTGGAAGTTTTTCCGGGATCGGATGGTGTAATTCGAGTAGCTTCAGTAAAAACCGCGTCAGGTACATATAAACGTCCTGTCACCAAGTTATATCCTTTGCCAACCCAATAGAACTATATTATTTCGTAGTTTAATTTAGTTTATAATTTACAATAGTATATTTCTCAATGGTACGCCATTACATAGTTATAATTTAGCTTAGTAATTCAACTTTGTCTTAATTTAATCAAACTGCAATTTCATTCTTTGGAATCTGATAATTAATTTCGAACGCCGTTTCCTAGTAATGGTGTTTTGAACTGCTGCTTGGGATTCTCTTGATGCTTTCAGACTGCCAGATATATAAACATCATCTCATCCTCCCAACCGCACCAGCTTTTCAGCGTATAGATTATCATCTTTGAAAGCTCGGGACCTTTCAAGGCGGGGAGTATGGTGTGGCAAGTTATTGCCCTTACATTTTTTTGATTGTGGACGGTTTATAACGTGTCTGTAGTCTGTCTTAGGCTTATATTGCAGCCGCGGATATTGTGTGTCGCGGGATTTAGAGAATCCTGCGGCTAGTGACAGCTAATGATGGCTGTCAGACGTCATAGTGCACCGGCGCCGAACGGAAGCATTTCGTCTCACCGCAAACCACGTTTTTTCAATCTCAGTTCATCGCGCCCGCAAAACCGCAAAACTTTATTACGTTATCCCGTAATCCTTGGGGATATACTGTGCTACGTTTTCAAAATTAAAAATAATAACCCGCGTCCGATTAAATCCAAAATATAGACTTTCAAGTGACCAGTGTACGGGCGAGCAAGGTGGCCACCTGCCCAGAAGGATTCTTCAAGACTTTCGCCAGGAGAAGCACAGGTACCGCTTTTGCATTATTTGCTGGAGTTAGGCTACAAACGCCACCTGACCGTCACCAATTCCTCTTTGAAAGTTTGCTCAAAAAAAAGGCAAATTGAATTATTATGCATTCCAGATAATAATTTTTCTGTCGTCCTCGACCCGCAAGGATACACGGCTATTTTATACGCCTGTCCCTCCAAAAACTTTCTCGAGATTGGTCATATCGTCGGTGATATTCTGAAACCGCGGAACTAACGGTGTTTAAAACCGCGTAAGCTAGGTGCTAGGTGAATTATACAAGAACGAGGGAAAACTTAATATTTACTAAACTACTTGACTTTCTATTGTTTAAACTTTTAAATTGACATATTCCTCTTAATATTGTAGGCATTAATTATGTAAAATATGTATTAATGAATTAGTAAATCCGAAATCTCGATTTTGCTACTTTTGTAAATACGCGGTTTTAAACATTGTTAGTTCCGCGGTTCAGAATATCACCGACGATATGCTCTTGTAGTGACGTAGAGAAAACGATGATGTCCTCAAGGTACACCAGGCATATGTTATTCTGGAGACCTCTGAGGACATTGTCCATAACCCTTTGAAATGTGGATGGTGAATTCTTAAGACCCATGGGCATTCGAAGGAACTCGAAATGTCCATGTTCGACATTAAAAGCTGTTTTCTGAGTATCCTGAGGGTCCATCTCAACCTAGTAGAAGCCGCTAGCCAGATCTAGGGTGGTGAAGTATTGGCACCTGCCTAGTTTGTCAAGAACATCGCTAATGTTCGGCATAGGGTATTTGTCGTTGATAGTTTTTTCATTGAGTTTCCTAAAGTCAACTACTAAACGCCATTTTTGTTTGCCCGAGGCGTCCATTTTCTTGGGGACCACCCAAATGGGTGAGCTCCATGCTGAATCTGAAGGCTTTATTATTCCCTGATCTAACATTTTTGGAATCTGTTCCCTAACCTCCTGACGATGAATAAACGGGTATCTATAACTTTATGTGTAAACCAGGACCTCGTCTATAGTCTTAATACGATGTTTTATTCGATTGGTAAAGGTTAACGCTTCGCCTTCGATATAAAACACGTCAGCATATTTTGAGCAAAGAGCTATAAGGTTGATTTTCTCCTCCTCGTTCAAATGATCTGTTCGTAATCGCGTTGTCACTTCTTGAACCCGCGTGGTACAATGTTCGGTACGGGTGCACTCGATGTTAAATAAACTTGCGTGCACTGGTCGGTCTAGCGATCCACAATAGTAAGGCACTCGCGTACGATGCAATTGCATATAGTCTGTTCACTAACTAATGCTGCACAATTTGGAATGTCGATCGGTATTCTAACTAATTTTGAAGATTGAGCAGGTATTATGTCTTCGTATAAGTTAACATTGCAGGAATTATACATACGGATAGGTTTTGATGATGTGCGCGTTATTAACCTCTGATCTTTTAAGTCTATCTAAGACTCCCATTTGGTTAGCAAATCTAACCCAATTAAACCGTCGAATCGTTAAATTCCGCAAAGCAAGGTAAACTTATAGAATAATTATTTCTACTATAGAGGCAAGGAACAGGGTGTAAAGTTCACTCATCCTCCATAGAAAAGGGAGGATCCTCCGACCAGACGGGTGTCGTGTCTGGTGGGCAACTGCCCGACGGTTGATGTCGGGATGTTGTATATATGCTAGTTGCGCGGTAAACTCTGCTTGCGCGATGTAGGATTTTGCATGACGTCAGTGTGATGCGTAGTTCGTATGTGGCACTGTAGATGCCGCCACATCACTCCCCTCCGGAGACCGGAGGTCGATAGTGAGCTGAGTCGTGTATCTTGCGATGCTTGCCAGTGCCAGGTGGGGTTCCAGTGGGTCAGAACCAGTTGTCGCATAGTTCGCGGTGGATCGGAACTGTCTGCGGTGATGCCCCAATGAGTCGGGGTGGCGCTGCGTTATGCTCCAGTGAGTCGGATGTGGTACAGCGCCGGGTTGAGGGCTGACTGCTGGCGTCGATCAGAAGAGCGTTGAAGAGCTCTGCTTGTTGACCGGTCGAAAGTGCAGTGTGCTGTGCCAAAGTTGCTGATGAGGCTTAGGGTGATGACCAGGTATGCGCGGTCGCTGCATGCTGGTGGTCAGGATACCCGTTGAAGCTGTGGGTGCTGGCTGGCTGTGTGACTCGCCGCTCGAGAGCTTGAGGAAGTGATGATTATGACGTCACGCTGATGTAGTTGCACGGAGGCTGCGCTGACGTTCATATTCGGGGTACTGGTGACCCACAAGGCAAGGAACAGGGTGTAAAGTTCACTCATCTTCCATAGAAAAGGGAGGATCCTCCGACCAGACGGGTGTCGTGTCTGGTGGGCAACTGCCCGACGGTTGATGTCGGGATGTTGTATATAATGCTAGTTGCGCGGTAAACTCTGCTTGCGCGATGCAGGATTTTGCGTGACGTCAGTGTGATGCGTAGTTCGTATGTGGCGCTGTAGATGCCGCCACACTACTAACCGCGTGTACATTGGTAACTTCAAACGGGTCGTAATTTAAGGGAAGATTCGGAAAATATTTCTCTACAGCTTCTGGACTTATAAACGACTGATTCGCGCCGGTGTTAATAAGTAATTTTAAAGGTGGTTCCGATATTATTGTGTACGGCAACTGACGCGGAGTTAATTCTATTTTTGCTTTTTTGATTTCTGTGCCTCCCGAAAATCCTGACTTGGATCCGCCTGGGGTGCAGTTGAACTTGTATCTTTTCCTTGATCACCTACATCGCTTAAAGTCGGATCATCGTTGCACTCTAATGTAGCGAACGGGCTATAATCGTAGTAAATGTTATCGTAACTCAAACAGTCCGGATCGTAATAATACTCCGTCGGGTAATATGAGTCGTCGTATGACGCGCACTCATTCATGTTCATTTCACGATTTTTTAAATAATTAGTTGGTGGCGGATTACCTGAATTCTGCCAATTATGGCCAGATAACATGGGTCTAGGTGTAAAATGCTGTACACCGCTCATAGGTTTAAGACCTTGATTTTGATTTTGCGCCGGAATGTTTCTAGGTGGCAAACGGAACACGTTACTTTGAGCGTTATAATTTTGAGGTACCGCACGGAATATTTGCTGCGTACGATTAGGCATGTGATATTGGGGCTGCTGATTCATAAACTTAGGGTTGAACTTAAATGGTTGTGGTGGTGGTAGTTGGTTGGGTCTAATTCCTATAGGATTGGGCCAATTGGGAATTGGTATTGCGAAATTATTACTACGAGGTTGAGGAACTGGGTTGGTATTTGCATGGGGTGTTACAGGGTTAGAATTATTTTGGGTAGTGGATTTTGAAAACTCACTACGTTCCTGTAAATAAATAACATTAAGGTCTTCCTGTACGTATTCAAGGGCCTTTTCAATAGTATCGGGGTGCATGCATCTTATACGGGACCCCAATGGTTCCTTTAATCCTTTTACAAAAGCCTGCATAGTAACTTTTTTATACAGTGTACGTTTCGCTTCTACTGTAGTAGGAATTGGCTCGTGTAGTGTTACATACGTCATCATCGTACTGAACAGAGTTTGGCATTCCTCATAGAATTCCTGAGGTGTCCTATTTCCTTGCGTAGCTAAAGAAAGGTCTCTGGACAAGGCTGTTTCATCCCGTTGATCCGAAAAGTTGTTGATTAAGGCTGTCTTAATCCCTAGCCAACTATCAGGTATGCCGTTGGAATTAATGGTACAAGCGGCAGAGCCTTTTATCTTATTTAAGATGCCATTTAATACGCATAAGTTGTTTAACTCACTACCTGGGTCATCACTAACATACTGAATTACTATTTGATCGCATATTCTAACTAAACTAGTCAAAACATTTGGGTTCCCATCGAACTCCGGGACCATGCGAAGGATCTTGAAAATTGTATCCGGGTCGTGGGCCATATTTACGCTATTTATACTACTAACTTCACTACCACTATTTAAATCTCTACTATTATCTATAGTACTCCAGCGAGCCGTACGAGATGCGGGCTCCTGGGAATTGGGATTTCTCGGGTGAAAAATCTTGGAAGCTGGGGGTGGTTAAGGCTAAAAAAGGAAGCAACACAGGAACAATTCAAGTGTACTCACAAATTTTTCATCTCTGGTTCTCTCGTGAATCGAAGTCTGGATTCTCCTTCCGGAACTGCAGCTGGACCGTAGATTCGGATATTCTGCGCCGGGGCTCGATAGCCACCCAGGCGATTCGCGTACCCGGATATCGATGTTAGAGATCCCTAAAGGTCGCGAACCGGCCCGCGAATATCCTACCGACTGCGCCAATTATGGTAGCTGCAATTGGAGGATTAAAAAAAAAAACAAAAATGATTTTACTTAATTTATTTAAAATAAAAGAATTACATTAATTATCTCTAAATTAGCCTAAGTGCCTATTCGAAGTATGAATATGGAATGGAATTTTACAGAGTTCCAATAATTGGGTAAACTAGGTCCATGCGTCACAAAGTGCTGTCTGAGCTCGCCGTTTCCGTCGTTCGTTAAATTTGCAGCGTATGTTTCTTTAACAAAAGTATTGAGTGCTGAGTGGGTAATTCCCCTTATACAGTTGCGTGTAACAGATCCGTTCCAATTTCATCACAAAATAACACTATTTCTTTATTTACAATCTGTTTAGGGAAACAGTTAGTAATTGATAATGGCAAACTAGCACAAGACTGCGGTGTGGTGGTATCACATATTGTCAATGAATGGTCTGGTGTGGGGTCAATAGATGGTGGTTTCCAATGTTCACATTTGTTTGTTTGTTTGTTTGAGAGCTTGCCAGCTCATTCATTGCCAATACATATTCCCTCATTTGGTTTTCAGAGGCTGTATATTTGATGGTCATAGAAGTAAGTTTCTCCTGTAGTTGGTCAAGTTCATACTGCAAGTCTTCAGTGTCAATTTGGTATTTCCTAGTACTTTTTCTAAGTTCAATGAATACATATCTAAATGTTTTAGTAGATTTAACATTTCTCTATTTAGTTTTATATTTTTAATGAAAAACTTTTGTTTTTTGACCATGTTCTTAGTTTTAACTATATATTTGTTAATTTTGATATATTTTTTAAGTTTATTTTTACTAGTAACTACCCTCACTGATTTCGAATCACTATGACCTGTTAAATCTATTGCGTAAGAGGGGTTTATTACAGAAACCATTTATGGGGCTATAGGCACCAATTCATTGAATAGACTTTGATTCAACGAGGCGGTGATGTTAAGATATTTTGTAGTCTCAAGTTGTTCAATCTGACTTTGAGCCTCATGTAGCTGCTGTTGTAGTAAATATTTGTGACTAAGAGTTTATTCATACTCATTGCTACACTGGCTGAACCCGTCCACAACAACTCGGAGCCTATCCCGGGCTGCTATGGCATCAGTGTGTTGAATATATAACTGAGCTATTTCTGTTTTCAACTTGCTATTCGTTTCGAGGACACCAAGGAACTCTATTTCATTTTCATCTCTTTCCCTAATCAGTTGGTCACAGTGCTCCAGGGCGAGCCCGCGCGCTGCGAGTCATAATCATGATTAAAGAGAAAAAGAGAAGAGATTGAAAAGAGTAGTGGATTGAGTAACAGATAATTAGTTGAACGGAAAATTACGATAAAAGGAAAAAATCTGTCACCAAACTAATTAAGGTTATGTTTACGTGTTTAAGTTCATTGGCATCAACTTGTAGCCGTAATAAGTGGACTAGTGAATTGTAGGAAAAAAATTAGAACGCAAACAATCTTCTACCAAGTATAAAAATATAGTATTGTACCTGATATCGAGATGAAAATCCAACATTCCGTTGAGCCGGTAACTGTCAACGAATCACAATGAGACTTTTACACTTATTTTGCACATAATGCATAGATTTGACACAGAAAACATTTAACTACGCTATATTTCTTAATTGGAAATAGGCCTTATTAAGAAGGAAATCTATTATTTAAAATTAAAATTACAGGGACAAATTCAAACCAGCTGTTAGCTGTAGTGTTGCCACAGGAAACAAAAGATGAATTAAGTCCAAATACCCTTTACTTTTGGATTGGCGTAAGTTACCAGCAATTCAACACCATATTTAACCACTCAGACGGCGAGACGCGATGACGTAATCGGCTTCCCACCCCAGCGCATTCCGCCCGACGAATGTTTACGACTACACGCACAAAAAACGGTCTCCAGAAAAAAGGATTGACTGTAGGCACTTATAGTAAACTGGTTTGGGTTTGTGAATAAACAGACCGCCTTTTAAAATATAATCAATAGTCGTATGACGAGTATTGTATTTCTAAACCCATTGTGATAACAGACAATGGCTGACATTGTGTTTGATTCTGTGTTGTGACTATTTCTGATAAAAGTACTGTACCAATTCACACGAAATTTTGCATGTTACATTATGAATAGATAAGTTATCGAACAACAGCATTTTTTTGTAAGTCCTACGAAATATTTACATAATATTGAACCTCAAACTTGAGCCGTTTTTGCGTAATAAATGGATTTGCATCTTAAAACGCATTTTTTTTTTGAAAATTCACATCCTAGTTATATTGAGTAGTTTCTTATCAAAAATGTTACTAGTATACTACATAAACCTTTATTGACTGATAGCTACCTATATCTCTTAAAAATAAACCACTATAATTGTAAAATGATAAGATCTTCTTGAAGAGGGAATGAAAAAAGAATGAAAAAATTTGACATGGTAATTTCACATGGTATTTTGGGTTTTAGAATTTGGATATTAGTCAAAACTAGACAAGAACAAACTATACTTTCCTATTACTACAAAAACTTACTCATACTTATGTACAAAAAAAAATATATATAAACCTCAGCTAAATA
Source organism: Atethmia centrago (assembly GCA_905333075.3). Taxonomy (NCBI): domain Eukaryota; kingdom Metazoa; phylum Arthropoda; class Insecta; order Lepidoptera; family Noctuidae; genus Atethmia; species Atethmia centrago. The sequence continues at coordinate 21,604,746 of HG995391.1, forward strand.
GCGGTCAACGGTGAACCACCTAATCATGTAAATGATTGAAATTCCTAAAATATAGTATGTAATAGACCTCGAATGACCAGAACATATACTTATTATCAGTTTTAGAGCCTTATAGGCCTTACAGATACACTCAATTCACTGTAAAACAGTCAAAATTAAAAAAACGCAAAGCCTCCGGTAGGAGGAGTTTGGACGCCCTAGATTGGGCAGGAGCCGCTTTAAGGCAGCCCCTGCTCACTCTAGTTTGGAAGCCGAACGTCGGGAATGCTCTACGAAGTTCTACCGGCAATCGAGGACGAGTCCCAGCTACTTCATCGTCGACTCGATGCCGAAGTAAACCCCTCCTACCGTTATTTGGGATCCCGACGGTGGCGCGTTCTGAGTGTCATGAAAACACATGGCCTCGGACTTGTACTGGGCCACCTCGAGTCCCAATTGCCGGATCCTTTCGATGATTGTCGCAACCCCGCGTGCCGCTACTTCAGCCACCACCTGGTGCAACCTCCCTTGTGCCAGGACCAACGTGTCGTCAGCGTAGCAAACTACGCTGACGCCGCTAGCGAGGTCGGCGCGCAGCACCGACTCTAGTCGTGTCTAGAGACACCGCCAAGCCGATCCCACCCTGGGCAACAGCATTCACGGTAGAGCGCCCCCTGCGGAAACCAAACTGGCTCTCCGCCAAATCCGGCCCCACCCGCACCAGCTGGCTGACGAGGCGGTCTGCAATGACTCTTTCAATGAGCTTGCCCACCTCGTCGAGCAGCACGATGGGCCAATAAGCGGACGGAGAGTCCGCAGTGCGCCCTGCGTTTTTTATGAGGACCAGTTTCCCCGTCTTCCAACGAAACGGGATCTGGCCCCCTTAGTCGAGGCCCGAGAGCCTCCAAGGCCAGGACCCAGGCTTTCCCAGGTAAGCCGTCGGTTCCTGGGGCGGTATTTTTGGCATTCAGCCCACGTACCGCCACTCTCATCTCTACCTCGGTCACCTCCGGAGCATCGTCGTCGTCGTCGTCGTCAGCGGTGTGGTCCACATCGGGCACCGCAGTAGGCGGGGCCATAGGCGGGGCGATGTGTTCTCCTCGCGAAGGGAACAGAACGCTCACCACGTCCTCAACAAGCTGGAGCCGGAGACTCTGCGTCAGCGGGAGAGCCCATGGGCGGAGTTTATCCCATACCACTTTGCACGGGCGTCCCCACGGATTCCTGTTCAGAGTCCCCAGCAACTCCTCCCGGGCCGATCCCCTGGTCCGCAGGATCACCGCTTGGAGGGCGGTCTTCGCCGCTCGGTACCCCTCGTACAGCTCCGCCTGAATGGCTCCCGTATCCGGAGGTCAAATACGGAGCCTGCAGTGCCTGGTGTACCGGCGTCGCGCAGCCACGCACGCAGTGCGCAGAGCCGTCAGCTCCTGCGACCACCAGTACACCTGGCGCAAGGCACGTCCAGGCTGGACCCGGGGCATTGCCACGTCACATATTTCGGACAGGGCCTACCGGAACCACTTCACCTTGTCGTTGACGTCAGCAGGCCTGTCCGGTGGTGACAACCAGGCCTGCACGATCGAAGCTTCCGGTCCAGCTGCTTTAGCACCCACCGCGGATCACTTGGGGCCCGTCGGATCGGCGCGTTCGAGGTCTGGGCGGAGACGTCAAACCGGATATACCGGTGATCGGAATAGATCTCCACCCCCTCCATGCCGCGCCTGTCAACTACATGCTGCGACAGAGCGGGGCTAGCGAACGAGACGTCCACCGCTGATTCACTTCGCATCCGCACACACGTGGGGATAGAACCCCGGTTTAGGACGACCAGGTCTGTCTCCAGAGCCCAATCCTCCACCATCCTGCCCCATGTGTCTGTTAACCGGGATCCCCAAGCCAAATTCTTGGCATTGAAGGCCCCGAGGACGAGCACGGGGAGGGAACCGAACCCGACGACGACGACCCTAAACTCCGCAAGGGAGTTGTGGAACTCGGCAAGAGTTCGGTTCGGAGAGAAGTATACACCTACCACGACAATCTCCCCGAACCGTGCTGCTACGCAGCCCCGTCCTCTCTTGATGGCCTCGAGGGACGGAGTACCGGCGGCGGCCGACGAAATTAGGGTCACTGAGCCGCTCAGGTCCTGCACCCAGTCATCCCTGGGCTGGACAAAGTAGGGCTCAGCGACCACGGCGATATTAATTGACCACTGCGCCATGCTCTGGAGCAACAGATCCTGAGTGGTAGCGCAGGGGTTGATGTTCGCCTGGAGGAGGCGTAATGGGGCCATTATAGGCACTCCATGTCAGCCCCCTCTTGAGCCTCCTTCCCAGCCCCCTGAGAGGGTCCCGCCAAGGCGGCTACGGTTGCGACGACGGCGGTGGTGGAGGCGGCAGCGGCGGTGGCAGTGGTGGCGGCTGCGGTGATGACGGCGGTGGCGAAAGGCTTGCCTCTGGCCCTGGCTTTGGCGGGTGGGATGCAGGCCCTTGTTTGTCCTTGCCCCCCATCTGGTGGTCGGCCGGCTTGCCAGCCGCTGCACATACGGCACAGTGCGGGGTGGCATTGCACGAGCCGGCCTTGTGCCCGGGCAGATAACAGCGGTAGCAAAGACCGCTGCGGTCCACCTCTGAGGTGCAATTAGCTCCCACGTGGTTGCCCACCTGGCAGCGGAAGCACCTCAGAGGTCTGAGTTCCAGCAGTTTAACCTGCGCGGAAACCCAGCCCACCAATAGCCGTTGGCCCTCCCCGGCAATTTTCTTGGCCGCCGACACGTAGCAGCTAACCGTGATGGTTTGCATCACCGCGGAGTCAGGACGGATGGTGGCTGCCCTCACCTGCTCGGCAGAGCATCCTCCAGTCCTAACCACTGCGGCGACCACCTTTTCTTCCGTCAGGGAGTCGTCACTTGGTGGGCCTGGACACTCGGACCTCGTCCGCATTTAGGGATGCCCTAAACCTTTCGGCCAGAGCGTCAGCGGCTGGGCCACTGGCCGCACCGGGGACCTGTACCATTCGGGCCCCAGTCGCCGTGATCCTCATTTTGAGGCCATTGGCAACATCAAGCTCCTCGAGGCGCACCACTTCACCCACCTTCGCCAGGACGGTCTTATAGGACACGCCCCTCTATTCCGCATTCGGCTGTAGCGTGATCACTACAGCTGCGGAATTCGGAGCGCGGAGCCTAGCCGCGGCGGAGCGCTCCTTGCGCCGCTCCCTCCTTTTGGCGGCTCTCTTTGCCTTCCCCGCCTTCTTCTTCTCCCCGGCCACTTGCCATTCGGCATCGGCCGGAAGAGAATCTGGAGGCGGCGGGAGCCGTCTCTTCACCAGGGCCGGTGCCCTCGACGCCAGGGTGGGGGTCCTTTTCACCGGGGCCGGAGCCTTCGCCGCCTGCGCATTCGCCCCACCCTTGGTCCGCCCCGACAAGCCTGGTTTGGCCGTTGCAGCTTCGGCAGCAGAATACGAGGCGGCCCTCCGCTTGCCCAAGGCCGGCTGGCTCACCGCTAACGGGGGGCGCAGGATGATGGCCTCTAGAGCGGAAAAACGACTTCGCAACAAAGCCATCTCCTGCCGCACCAGGGTCAATACCCGGTCTTCAGCAGGCACGGGCCGCCTCTGCCCATGCTGCCCACGTTTTTTTGCCTTTGGATAGCCATTTTTGCCTTTTATTAATAGTCTTTGTTACAATTTTTACTGAAAAACATAGGTCGTAAAAGACTTTAAATATGTCTATAAAGTTGTCATAAGCTAAATTTGGGTCATTTGGTTCATAAGCCTCACTGAAGCTTAAGGTTTCAATACAATAAACTTTTCTATATATTTAGAAGAGAAGTCTCGTATTTCAATTTTCCACGATTGAATTGCACACGTTTATTTAACATTGCATTTTAATATTTGCGCAGTGTGGTCCGATAGTGCAGTCTCAATTACTTCTCCGTTGTTACCACGCGCATTATAAAATAGATTGTCTATACAGGTACCACTAGACAAAAGAGTAGGTTGTTTAGTAAGTATTTTGAGGTTAAATCCGTAAACTGTATTCATGAATGTCTTGGTTACTTGATCATTTTTAAGAAAATTTTTACTGTAATCCCCATATAAATTTTCAAGCATTTCGAAAAAAGAGAAAGATGAATCTTTATATGGATATTTTTCGGAACCCTATACATACAGACAACAGTTACATTATGTTGCGTGAGTTTTATGCCACAGCATTCAATAATATTAGTTTTAGACAGCTTTTTTACTTCTTTTAGACATTTCAATTCATGAATATTTCTTACTTAAATACACGCACCACCTTTTCTTCTTTCTCTACAAAAACTGTAGCCCAATTTGTAATCCGGTAACGTGAGCATGTTTTCATCGCCTAGTAGCATATTACGCCCAGTAACACACAAAACATCAATAGTCTTATTTGACTTAGAAAGTTCCGCTAACTGTACAGTCAGCATATCTGCTTTATTAATTAGGCCTGCTATATTTTGGTGCATGACATTTATAGAGTTATAAACGAAAAAAAAAAATAATTTGAATTGCGGACGGCATTATCTAATGATCCAGTGACTCTATTTACCCTTTTTTCCCTTTTGTGACGGAAACGTATTCTGTTATTCTTTTTTGTCGTGACGTGTATTTGAGCCCATTGTCGTTGTTATTTTGTTTATTTGTTTTTATTTTACATTTAATTTCGGTATTACGTCATGGTATAAATTTATTATTATAGTCATTTGTATCCACAACTAAATTTATTTTGGAACAAATATTTTGAATATACTTATATCTATTGCGATGAATTGTTTTAAGCTGAACAAAGTTACAATGCTCAAACCTACTTTATACACAACTAATCAGGTTATTAAGTTGTTTCTCACTAAGAAATCGATTCTGAAAAAACCGAAAGTAATATTACAGACGCCTTTGTTTGTTTCAATATCCAATATAACTCATGTGATACATTTAGTAGACCTTGTCATGTTGCGTAAGTTGGAGCACGTCACAAGAATGCGTGAAGACTGCCATCAGTGCTTCAAGGTATACTACCCTGTATGTTGTATTTATCATAGTTGCTGTTCATTCTGGACCGCACTAGTTCCGATGCTAAACCTCGGCACTGATTGCCTCCAATTATCATTATTTTCTTTGACGTTGCCTCGGTATTTTGGTTGGGAAGGGTCAATATGCTTTGTTCGCCTTCGTTCTGTTTCAGTGGCATAGTACTAGGCTCTGTTTCTGGTTGTAGGCACTTTTTGTTTGTCTCGGTGTCTTTTGATGTTATGGTACAGAGTTCTGTTTCAGTTTGTATGGTAATACCCAGGTTCTGTGATGTGGTAATATTACACCTTTCTTTTAAATTATTGATAATCTTTTCGTTATTATTTATGATTCTCTTTAATGAATTATTCTCAGACAATATTATTATGTTATTTAATCAATTCTCCATTGAAGCTATTTTTTCTTCCATCAGATTCATTAGTGCATTTAATTCGTCTAATATCATCCTTTCATTAGTCTGCAGACTTTGGTAACTTTTATGGGGCTGGCTGTTTGATATAAAGGACGGGAACTTACCGTCTTCATCCTCAGGTTGGGTAGTACGACTTACTGGCTGATTCAGCTTCAGGTTTGCATCTTTTCGTGCTCATCCTAGAAGGCCTTTTTTTTTTTTTGAGGGTGGGAAATCATCAAATTTTTTCACAACCAAATCGTTTTATTTCTCCATTCATTTCCTCAATGCAACAGTTATTTTGTATATTCGTAGACAAATCTAAGCTTCTACCCAACAGGTCTTCAGATAGGTTCGATTCATCCTCGCTCGCATTCGCAGTGAATAGACGTGTTTACCGGTCAAGCCACTAAAAATATTATTCAAAATAAAAATAGTGATAAGTAAAGTTAAAATAGACCATAGCTTAAAATACCTAAGGTCGAAAACGAACCACCGCTTTGCTAATTAGTTCGACCACGCGCACAGTGGCGTGATTTAGATAAGGAGCGCCGCTTTGCATAGTATACGCAAGGTTTATAGAGAAATCGACATGTTACGTTCGCCTAAAGAAACTACCTATGCGTCGCAACCCGAATTATCTACATGCGTTGCAGAAGACTCTGACTTCGTGTCTTCAAAAAAAAGAAAACAACGCCAGCCTGATGATGAAATTTCTGAATAGCGTTGCGAATTGAGAAATATGTTTTCATCTATGAAAGAAGATCAAGACTCAAAATTTCTTAGTCTCAATGACATGATTAAAGAAATCAAAGACCAAAACAAAGAAATAATCCAGTCTAACACAATCCTGCAGAAGGCTTTAGATGAGACTGTTACTATGTGTAAAGATTTGAAACATAAATATGGAAATATTATTATAGCCAACGAAGAGGCAAATGCTAAAATAAATGTTCTAGAAGGTCAAATTGAAGATTTACTAAGAAAACAGCGAGATACTACTATTGAAATTAGAAACGTTCCCTTATGTAACACGGATAACTTAACCGAAATTGTGTCTCACCTGCACAAGGCAGTGGATTTACCCATCTCCCCTGGTAATATTCGTCAAGTTTATAAAAAGAAATCTAATCAAAACAACGTTATTGTCGTTGAGTACCAGACAGTTAAATCACGTATAGATTTACTTAATGCTATTAAGTCATATAATCAGAAGCACAAGGAAGACACATTGAACACAAATCAACTACTAATTTCGGGTGAGAAACTCCCAACATATGTCTCAGAATCCCTGACTCCTAACGCACGTAAACTACATTATTTAGCTCGGACACTTCAGAAAAAACACGAGTTTAAGTTCTGCTGGGTATCTAATGGAAGAATTTTCATTAAGAAAAATGAGGGATCTCCATCCATACTCATAAGCTCCGCAGAACATATCGAAGGTATTGTTGCCGATATTGAAAACACAAGTGCCAATTTGAGAATATGACTTTGGATTAAAACCATATTATCTTCTTTACATTTGTTTAGTAGTTTATTGCATGTCCATTTTTTACTTTTCATTATTGTTAAGCTCATAGAAGCCGTAAGATACACACACATAGTTCATAATTACTCTTATTTCTTAATGTGTCCATGTTACTCAATTGCAATTTCACGCCACACAATCACAACACATCATACACAGAATTCTGATAGACTGTATTCGTTCAATACTTTGCATAATTACGCGTTTGTTGCATTTTGGCGTTCCCTAACTCAAATATTTTTACTTTTTCTTTTAAACAATATGGTTGACTTAATTAACATCGCCTCAGACATTGATGAACATATCAATGTCGGGAATGCTCAAAGCATAGAAATGCCGGAAAATTGCAAAATTTTGTTCGATAAAACTGATACCTATAAAGTGTTAACTCAAAATATTAGGAGTATTAATCATAACTTTGATGAACTTCGTGTACTTCTATTTAGACTGGATATTTCTTTTGACTTTATTATTTTAACCGAATGTTGGCTGTCAGAAAATACAAGCTTACCTGATATTGCTTCTTACCAAGTTTTTGCGACTACTAATCATATCAACCAAAACGATGGTATTGTTATTTTTGTTAAAGATAGTTTAAAAGTTACTATGTCGGAACTTACGGGTGAGGATTGTGAAGTCAATTGTTTGGTCACTACTATTAATAACGATCTAGCAATTATATCTTTATACAGACCACCCGCGTTTAAAAATATTGATAATTTCGTTAGCACGGTAGATAATGTATTACATACATATAAAAGATATAAAAACATCGTACTAATGGGTGACTTAAATATTAATATTAGGGACGATACAGACAGTAAAACATCAAAATATATGAACCTCCTTGCTTCACGTGGTCTTCTTGCATCACATATTTTTCCGACACGAGAAAATAATTGTTTGGACCATTGCTTTGTCAAAACAAATTGTGATACTTTAACCCTAGTATGCGACTCGACTATCACGGATCATTGCAGTGTTATGATGTCACTTCCTAAAAAATCTGTAGCCCCTGAAAAAAAAAGACAATATATAAAAAAGTAAACTATATTGCGATCATGATTGATCTCAAACAAATTGACTGGACTGTTGTATTACATTCTGATGACCCTAATGAAGTCACCAATAAGTTTCTATGCACAGTAAAATATAGCATCAATAAACATACGTACATCTGTAAACTTAGTCGCAGAAAACGGAACATTAAACCTTGGATAATGCCTGGACTCTGTCGTTGTATGAGGAATAGAGATCTTTTGCACCAAAAACTTAGAAAAGACCCTCAGAATGAGATACTTAACATAACCTACAAAAGATATCGCAACACTTGTACTAATGTACTAAAAAACCTAAAAAATAATAAGATCACAAATAAACATTCACAAGAATAATCTAAAAAAACAATGGTCAATAATTAAGGAAATCTGTCAATACGAAGGTCACACAAAAAACTTTGATGACCTTTTAAAAACTAAAACTAACCCACAATATTCTATTAATTATATAAATAAGTATTTTGCTAATGTAGGAAGTCAACTTGCTCATAATATCCAAGTAAGAACTCAAAGAAACGAAGTTGATTTAGCTAGAACATATAACCCGAACGTTTCGTCTCTTAAATCTTTTGTCTTGCTGCCGGCGGACGAAACTGAAGTTAAAAGCACAATAATTAGTTTAAAATCATCGAACTCCAATGGCTGGGATGAGATTCCTTCAACCTTATTTAAACGAGGCGTCGAAATCTTTGCATTACCAATAACTCTGATTTGTAATTTGTGCCTGACTAAGGGCATCTTTCCTACCGTCCTCAAACAATCTGTCATCATTCCCATACATAAGTCTGGGGACGGAAGCTGTGTCTCAAATTATAGGCCAATCTCCTTGTTGCCAACCCTGTCTAAAATTATAGAGCGTATTATAAACAAGCGTTTAAAAAACTACTTAGAATCCAACGGGCTTTTGTCTGTAAACCAGTTCGGATTCAGAAGTAATAAATCAACTTCTCATGCTGTTCACCAACTTCTATCATATATTGTCGATGGTTTGGATAAGGGTGACAAGACCATAGGAGAGTTTCTGGACCTGGCAAAAGCGTTTGACACAGTTTCGGTCCCCATACTCCTAAGAAAGTTGGAGAGCATCGGTATTCGTGGTGTTGCGCTGGATCTGATTACCGATTACATGTCAAATAGGACGCAATGTGTGAGAATGAGGGACTACACAAGTAAGCCAGAAAATGTCCTATTTGGGGTACCTCAAGGTAGCATTTTGGGACCGACTTTATTCCTCATTTACATAAATGATCTGTGTGACCTTCATCTCACACGTGGTAAAATAATTACATTTGCCGATGATACGGTTCTTTTGTTTAAAGGCAGCACATGGAGCCAGACTTTTAAATTGGCAGATGAAGGTTTTGGTCTAGTTGCTTCTTGGCTTGACTGCAACCTTCTTACCTTAAATGCCCAAAAAACTAAGTACATTACCTTCAGTATTCGTAATAGTACTCAACCACCTATTAATTCATCATCCATCAAAATTAATTCATGCATAAATCCTCTGTCTTGCTCCTGCTACAATCTCTCACAAGTATCTTCCATCAAGTATCTGGGTCTTATTGTTGACCAAAATCTTTCATGGAAGGAACAAATAGCTTCCATGACTACCCGAGTTAGGAGAATGATCCATTTATTTAAAAATCTGTGGAATGTTTGCCAACCGAAACTACTACGAACTATTTATTTTTCTCTTTGCTAATCAATAATAACTTATTGTATCACTGCCTGGGGAGGCACATCTAAAACAACACTTATATCCCTAGAAAGAGCGCAACGAGCTGTACTTAAAGTAATTAATTTTAGAAGATTTATGTACCCCACAATCACAATCAATTAGACAATTGTTTATAAAAACTTCGATCCTACAGCAACACTCTAAGTTACCTCTTACAACAACCAGGCGTAGAAAGGATTTGGTGTATTGTGTTCCTAGAACCAAAACGGTATTCGCTAGTAATTTTTTTGATCACATCGGACCTCATTTGTATAATCAGTTGTCTAGGAGTCTGAGGTTACGTGACTCGTCTGTAAAAGATCGCTTTTAGCGATAAGACCGCCCATTGTGTCACCCCTTGTAAAATTTCAACGTTTGTATCTGTAATTTTTATGGTGTACATAATAAAGAGTATTCTATCTATCTATCTCGTCAAATTATAATTGCAAAAAGATGTTAAATGAATTTCTACTTCAGATTAATTACGTTAACACAGAAAAGCTATTAGTAAGCCTATCATAAATACAAACACATAACTCGTATCCACACACATTCAGTCACATATACCAATTACATCAACACACAACATCATACAAACATCAACACAACAACTTTAAACAATTTTTTGTCTATATATTTTGCATATACTTAATTTTTTTTTAGTTTTACCCACCTTACGATTGATAGATGATAGCAATGTATTAATTAAAATACCGAACACCTGCTAAATGTCTCTAAATATTATGTTCACTATAAAGTGCTTAAGTGTGTGATTATTGGAGAACGAGGAAGACTGACCTACCGTGATACAGTTTTTACTAGTACGGAGGTCAGGGTGAATCACTCTCTAACAACCATACATGGCGCGCACGAAATGAGATCTTATTTTTGAATTTTTTTTTTCTCTCTTTTCTATATATGTATAAATTGTCATTCTTAAGGTTGTTATTGCGCTGTTGGAAATAAATGTTTTTTTTTTTTTTTTTATTTAATGGAGTTATTTATGTTTAACATTGATTTACACAATTATGTCTCCGAAACGTGACGTTTTTATTTGCACTATCCATTTTAATTTTATTACAATAAGTCTAGTAGTATTACAATAAACATAAATTGTCTGTTGGACTTTTCTTTTAAATAATACCCAATAATTATAATTGTTGGGTATAATTTAAAAGAAAAGTCCAACAGACAATTTATGTTGTTATTAGATGAAATCTAGAACGTAGAAAAGAATACAAAAACAAACTCACGATGTTAAATTCGAACCCGAGCACTGTAACACGGCAGGCAATCAGTTTCCGTCGGAGCTATGTATGTTCTGGACTTTTCTTCAAAATTGTGATTTGGTTAATAGTTATTTTCTAAAAAGTTCGTTAGAATGCCAGTTTATTTAAACAATTTTACAAAAGCGACGGGTGGGTGGGTCGAATATTTCTTCAGTTAATATTTTTATTTTCACTTATGTTTTGCTGTTGTATTTTAAATGTTCATTAAATTGAATGGTAAATATGCTATTTGGTTTTGTTTATTGTTTAGTTTACTTTATCAACACAAATACCTTGATTAGACACTGTTTATATTTCAAAACTTTAAATCATTGTAAGAATGTTCTCTGTGAGAGTTCGGTTGAGATAACAATGTCAGGTGATATTAACACTATCTAGATTAGTTTAACACTATACTTTAGAGCAAATTATCACTTAGAATATTTTTTAAATTTAATTATGCGGAGCAAAACGTTTACTTGACGGCAACGCCATCATAAATGATGTACAATCATAGTTTAGATAACCACAAGTCAGTAATAGCTTCCATTTCTTACAATGAAATTACAACCTATACCTACTAATGATAAGCTTATAGATAAGCCCGAAGTTTTTCATCTCATCGTAATCAGCGGAACTCATCAGCATGCTTGTCAAAACTAACAGCTTCACAAATGAGATCGTTCAAATGTTCGCGTTATATTAGTAGCGTGTTCCTAGCAGCGGCGGAGGCGGGGTGAGCGCACCCGCTGTCGGCGTGGGGCGTGACCATTTGTGTTATTTTTAATACTACTACACTATTACAACTGCAACTTTATTACATGATTTTACAAGAATTCTCATTTTATTTTACATACAGTTGACAACTTTATTTAGTGTCTATATTATTAATCTAAATTAAACATTACTTTGATGGTATGTAACTGCAATGAAATATTTTGTAGAATGGCTTGAAGACTCAAGCCAAGAAGACTTGACGCCATACTTTTGGGCAAACTTCAATGTACCAGAAAACAATACAGGGAGACCCATACACCTCACACGTATCACACGTATAATGAATGGCTCTATTGGTGCAGTGGCTGAAAAAACGGGTTCTGCTCTACGGAAATTGTTTCAAGTAACAGAATGTACATATTTTTCATTTTCTGGAACTGGGTGACATATTGTTAGATTTTTTTCTGTGTAGGTATGTTGCAGTCAATTTTAATATTACTTTGTTGAACAACAGTGTATCGCGACCCTACTAATTTAAAGATTTAAAGACGTCAATAATTTCACCAAAGAGAACATCTGAGCTCCGATGAGGGTGATGTGACGAGCGTCGATCGGCGATAACTACACTCGCGAGCAAAATTATGGAATCACTTACTTGGAATTGATTCCGCGCGATCTGGAGTACTTAATAACTAGTTAAGAATAACAAAAAATTTACCATTTTAGACTTATTTTCCTGTGTACCCTTGGCTGTTCCCTTGACGGTACAGTGGAAAATAAATTTTAACCGCTGTACCCTTGGCCGTGAAACCCAACCAAATTAAAGACACTTCCTTAGATTTATGTGTGTGTAATAGGTACTTATTTACTGTATTAGGAATATTATGTACTGAAGTAAAAAGTATTTGTAATTAATCATTTTAAATTTAAAGTAGGTACCTGGGTCACATAAATCTAAGGAAGTGTTTTTAATTTGGTTGGGTTTCACGGCCAATTTTAACCGCTGTACCCTTGTACAGCGTTTAAAATTTATTTTCCACTGTACCCTCAAGGGAACAGCCAAGGGTACACAGGAAAATAAGTCCCATTTTAAAGGTTAAACTATTATCATTAAATTGATAACAATTTCATTTAAATCACACCAGTATTTAAGGAGCTATCCCGGATTACGTGAAATAAGGAAAAAGATAAGTTTCAATTGTTAGATATGTCGCGAGTTGCGGCCTATTGACCCCTATTGAAATCTATGAGAGGCTTATCTTAAACCACCTCAGAGATTTTGCGGAAACAAAGGGCCTAATCCCCGACCAGCAGTTTGGTTTTAGATCCCAACATTCTTGCGTCCAACAGGTCCACCGCATCGTTGAACACATAAGCAACGGCTTTCAACGTGGTCTTACGACCGGTGCTGTATTTTTCGACATAGCGAAAGCGTTCGACAAGGTCTGGCACAACGGCTTGTTATATAAGCTCTACAAACTCGGTGTGCCCGATCGTCTCGTGCTCATCTTACGAGACTTCTTGTCAAACCGCACCTTCCGCTATCGCATCGAAGGAGCGCTATCCTCCCCTCACCCTATCCGTGCAGGCGTCCCTCAGGGCTCTATACTATCCCCTCTCATTTTCACTCTCTTCACCAGCGACATCCCGAAAAGTAGAAAGGCGCAGTTGGCTCTGTTCGCAGACGACACGGCCATCTCCTACACTGGGTTAGTCCACGACCATATATCTCGCACTCTCCAGACCGAAGTCAACAAGCTTGGCGCTTGGTTTAGAAAGTGGAGAATTGAAGTCAATCCCGACAAAAGTCAGGCTGTTCTTTTCACCAAACAGCGTAGAAACCTCATCCCCCCCCGACCGCTCACCATGTTCGGCAAGCCTATCACTTGGGAGAAGCGAGCCAAATACCCAGGCGTGACCCTTGACCACCATCTCTCGTTCTCAGAGCACATTAAGCAGGTGCGTTCGCGTGCCGCTTTCGCTCTCGGTAGACTACACTCCGTCCTAAATGCGCGCAGCAAATTGTCCCTTAAGGGCAAATTGCGTATTTACACAGCGTGCATCCGTCCCATCATGACGGACGGTGGATGTGGTGGGGCCTAGCCTGTGCAGTTTCCGCACATGCTAGGCCCCACCACATCCACAGGTTGCAGTCCCTCCAAAACCATTTCCTCCGAAAGGCAACGGGAGCCCCCTGGTTCGTCCGAAACGAGATCCTCCATCTCGATCTTAAAATCCCCACCATCAAGCAGTTCATGAAGCGCATCACGAAGCGCTTCTTCGACTCCGCCGCCACCCACCGCAACCCTCTGGTTGTGCAGGCCGCCAGTTACAGGCCCTCCAACATTAGCTCTATTCGCCGTCCAAGGCATACTCTCACCGACCCCGATGACCCTATTACCCTCCTCCAGGAAAGCAGTAGGGCAACGAGTACAGTGCACAAAACACACCGACCTACGTTCCGACCTCGCCGCTGAGGTCCCTCGCGTAAACCCCGACGTAATTGTCCCCCCCGACCCTTGCTTGACGAAGTGCCAGCCCGCGCCGCAGCTGAGCCTGTAGTTTTAAATTCCCCAACTAATAATAATAATATTAACCAGATCCAGCCTGTCCCACCTTGCTGTTCTCCTCCCAGCGACGCCCTAAGCCGAGGTGCGTACCCCACAGGGGGTGCCCTTAGCGTGCAGTCGCTTAGTACTATAAGAAATTCGCCCCTGGCTGGAGGCTTTGAGTTCGCTTAAGGCAGCCACAGGAAAGTCCGGCTAAGTAGTCACGACCTCTCAAGGTCAACTACGAGATGCCATTATCAATAAAAAAAAAATCTTTAACAGTCGGCTTTCACACGTTGACCGGTACACATCTCCGCTACTTTTGACCCTTGAACTTGGACGACAATGGATACTACTACACCTACAGAAGCAGCAAAAATTCTGTAGGTGGATACTACACCTACAGAAGCAGCACAAAATCACCCTATTGCAAGAAGGGCTCAGGCAGCGGGCTGTCGCACGTCAGCTCCACATAAGCCAGTCCTGTGTTTCGAAAGTCTGTCTATAAACGCTTTTGGGAGACTGATGGCTTTATCCCGAGACCAAGATCTGGATGGCGTCGGTTTACATCGGAGAGGGATGAGCGTTTTATCGTGTCAACCTCTCTCCGAAATCGACATTTGACTGGTGTCGACGTCCAACAGGAGCTCCGAAATGTTTGTGGGGTGGCTGCTAGCGAGTGGACAGTTCGCCGAAGACTTAAAAGCAAGATAATTTGACTCCAAAAAGGTCTGCCACGAGCCCGAAACGGACGGCAGGTCACCGCCAAGCACGCCTTCAATTTGCTCGCTCCCATCCTTATTTATTGGGAGTTTATTGGGAGGTGAGTAATGGAGGCGAGTCCTGTTCTCCGACGAGTGCAGAATGTGTTTGCGCGGCTGCGATCGAAGGGGTCTACAGGCGGCCTAAGGAGCGATTTGCGCAGTGCTGTTTCGCTAAGACAGCGGCTTATGGGGTGATTCTGGTATGATGTGGGCCTTGGGATTGGGATTTCCTTCGACGGTAAAATGGAGCTTGTTTTCGTACCTAGCGGGGGACGAGGAGGCGGCCTAACTTCAGGCCGCTACATTTCCGATATTCTGCTGGAACATGTCGTTCCTTACGCGGGATATATCGGTGATGACTTCCTCCTTATGCACGATAACGCTCGTTGTCACACTTTCCGTGCCACAACTGAATACCTCGAAGATGTCGGTATCGCCACATTGGACTGGCCAGCGCACAGCCCGGACTTGAATCCCATTGAACACGTGTGGGATGAACTGAAGAGTAGGGTTCGTTCCAGATATCCTGCTCCTTCAAGTGTGAATGAGCTGAAATCGGCTTTGATAGAGGAGTGGGAAGGTATCCCGCAAGAATCGATTCAGAAGCTGATTAGGTCGATGAAGAACCGTCTTCGAGCAGTTATTAGGGCGAGGGGAAGGAACACAAAATATTGAAACTTGATTTTAAGGCCAAATAAAAATTTTATTAATTAATTTTTGTTGTTTTCTTCATTTATTATTTTTCCATTATCTTTATGTTTCCTAACTCCTTCACTCAATCCGGGATAGCTCCTTAAATACTGGTGTGATTTAAATGAATTTGGTATCAATATAAAGTTAACAGTTAACCTTTTAACCTTTAATATGGTACCATTTTTATTATTCTTAACTAGTTAGTAAGTACTCAAGATCGCAAAGAATCCATTCCAAGTAAGTGATTCCATACTTTTGCTCGCGAGCGTAGTAGATTCACGAAGCGTCTGTGCACAATCACAGCCTGTGATGGTTCAACATTACACAACACATTGCTTGCTGTCTGATTCTAAGTCTGACGGAATACTTCCATTAACAAAGTCGGTTCAGAAGGAGATATATTTTTAGGGTTCCGAATTAAACAAGGAACCTTTATAGTTTCACCATGTCCGTCTGTCTTTCTGTCTGTCTGTCCCCGCTGTAGCTCAGAGACGCTTAGTACTAGAAAGCTGTAATTTGGCATAGGTATACATATTAATCACGCCGACAAAGTGCTAAAAAAACTTAAAAAAAAAACATTTTTAGGATACCTCCCTTGCACGTAATGTGGGGATGAACTTTTTCTTTCTCGACTACCTAACTGTGTGGGGTATCGTTGGATAAGCCGTTCAAGAATATCTGTTCAAGAATATCCGTTCAAGAATATCTGTCTGTAAACACCACTTTTCGATTTAAAGATCCGCTTGCGTAATATTAAACATTAAAGTTCGGATTAGCTAACATCAACAAAATATACACGTAATTAGTATGAACTGTGATCGTCACTTAGAAACATGCCACCGGAACATTGCTCTCACTTCAACTGTGGCAGCATGGAGGCGACGCGTTCGTTCGCGCACCTACCTAACACTCTGCGCATTGCGATGAAACCGTTTCATTATGAATTATACGTACCGCTCATGACACTCGGAGAACTATGTTATTGCTTACAAAACTGGTTTAATTGAGACACTGTCTCAATGCAATCGCTGTCGCACGCTCTATTGTTTAGGCAGTTGGTAGTGTTACAGTTCCGCAGGCAGAAGGCGGCACACACTGTTAGCTGAATGGCTCTATTGGTACAGTGGCTGGCAAAAAAGTGTATACTTTTGTTTTCTGGGACTTGGTGACTGACTATTAAATGGTTTCAGCTTTGCACATAATCACACATAAATGACTAGCACGCCCATTATGTAAGTTGATATCGTTATAAATTAACTAATTGATGACAGGCAGGATCGGGGACTTGATTACTGGCATTGTTGTCTACGCAATTTAAGAGTTACTGAGATCGAATAAAATTGCATGGTTGATTTCAGTTAGTTCTATTTACCTACTATAGTTAAGTACGTCACAATTCGCTCGTCAAGTTTTTTGTTTTTATCTCTTGTTTAACTCGCGTTTGTTATAATTTCCAAAGCTCTACTTACAATGGAAACTGTTATGATAGAGGTATATAACCAGAATATTTGGAGCCTCACTTTGTAACCTGTTTCGACCCATTTGAAGAGGCCTAAATTATTTACCATCGAAGCGGAACATTTAATAAGATTGTTGTGAATATTGTCATATGCGCTGCCTCGTTATGTTTTAGAAATAATCGCCCATGAATATTGTGAATGACAGCAGCTTACTGCGGTACTAATAAATCGTTTTCCTGACAATCGAAGTTCGACTATGAACATCCTTTAAACCGTTTTTCTGGCAAATAAACTAATTTGACTCTGAGTATCATGAATGTCAGCATGTGAAAATACAGTGTTGTGAATGCCAGAAGCACCAGCTTGGTTGCAATGGGTGTCGCACCACCTAAATTATTGATTTTTTCTTTATTTTTATATTGCCTTCTTAAAGGTCCAATTAACGTCATGTATACTGAATTTCAAGTGGCTGCCTATCACAGTTAAAAAGTAACAAATAGCTTGTGCTTAGTAATAGGTTACTTTGAGTACAGAACCCTAACAAACCGTCTCCGACCACTTCACTTCATTTCAAGACCTCAGTACTTCCGAACGTTATACTGTGCATTACGTATCGATGCCGCACACACGACCGTCGTGCATGATGCGAGTACATCATAGCCGAGCACATACACGACACGACACACCTCACGACATACACGCCGCGCAAATACGAGCGATTTATTATTAGAGCGATATGTGCGGGTACTCCACGTCTTTCGCCAAATAAGATTTCAATTGATCTCTGAACTTAGATATTAAACTGGGAAATACGAGTATGAGTAGTATCATATGGTAGTAGGTATAGTGAAGCAGCTCTCGGTAAATAAAACGCAACTGTCTCTTGTTGGTTACAGCAGGTCAGACAAGCATACATTCATACATGAAGAAAAATCTCCAGTAAGTTGGGCATGGTCTACATACATACATACAACGCCTTCTTCCCATGTGGGTAGGCAGAAACTAGAAAGTCACCTGCTACGATCCTTACATAATCCTTTTACCTGGTTTACGTTCATACATCTGATCATACACGCACGTGGGGCACGGGCTAGTAAAATCCTAATAACATTAGAAGATGTGGTTAAGAATAGATAAGTTAAGTTATGCTACTATTTTGCTGAGCCCAACAGGGTCTATAATGGTCAGTGATCGGAGTAGGTAGATTGGTTTGGGGTCAATGAACTGACACGTATATAGTATAATAAAATTATGCCCGCGGGATTCCGGGATTTTAAAATTATTAAGATTTTTTTAAGGAATATAAAAAGATTTTTATTTATTTATTCAAGAATAGTCACAATTACAAGCAGCAGATAATAAACTTACAAGAAATAACTACTAAATTAGTCATATTATGAAAGTTTCGAATGGACGCACAACAGTAAGATTCACTTTATTACTTGATAAATATGAAAAAAACGATTTTAAATGTTTATCTATCGCATTCTATAAATTTCTGTAGTAGTTTAAAAATCCTTACGTTCACAATTCAATCTCGTAAGTACCAAAATGAAATCCGGGAAAAAAAGGCTTATTTATGTTATGATTTCTATGACTATTCATGATGCGAGTACGTAAAACCAATCTACCTACTCCGATCACTGATAATGATCTTATTTAATCGCAAGTTACGACCTAAGTACATTTAGTGATATTTGTACACTACTTATTGTGTTTTTTATGAGGTGAGCAGGGATAAATCAAAGAAATTTGCGATTGTACTCACGGTTATATTGTCCATAACCAAAACACAGAAACATCCACAGAAGAAAGGCACACGAGTTCGACATTCATCATAATTCTCCAGCTCGTATCCAAATATAAAATCGATATACGATTTAATATGTGGTCGGCACAACATGTCTTTTTCTTGGCACTCCCTTTCTTCTCATAAAATTGTTTGTCCAAAAATCATTATCCAGAACACGTTTGCTATAAACTTCAGTAAGTTGTTCAAAAATTCGAAATTTGGTTATCCCTTCAACTGTTATAATTCTCCAAATCGATTATATATAAATATTTTTACTTCTGAAATGAAATGATGAAATGATTTTATTTTCTGTAAGTAGGTTTATACAAACACTTTTACACGTCAATCATATTTAGAAAAAAAACTAGATGACCTCGGCATTTCCTATCTGACTACTCTGAGAAGAAAGGCCGAAACCACATAATCTTGGTCAGATCATATGAAGACCATTCAGATTGATATCTGAAATGGTCTTTTGAGGAAAAACCACACAGATTGAGTGGACCTATCCAGTCAGTGCACGCATTTGTCAGTAATCATGCAGCTCAACTCAGAACTTAAGGAGCTCAACGATTCGACGAACAATACCAAAGAAAGGACATTTGGGTAGGCCGCTTAAATGACTCAAACTGCCAGACCAAGATAAAAACTAACTGAGAGAAATAATAAAAACAATAATCAAAATAGTCTTGACATTCACAATAATTTAAAAAAATATATAATACTTCAAAAAGTAAATATTAATGTCATTGTATATATAAAAAATCATCAATGTCACACTTAGTATAAAAATAGATTTAGTATAAAATTAGTTTGTTGCCTGGGGGAACTTTGGAGTAGCTTAATTAATCCCAAGCCTTTTTGTCGTCCAAGTAATCTTTAACTTTATACAAACCTTTTTGACAGAGTTTCTGTTTAATAAATGAGTTATATTTATTGAGGCTCAGTTCTTTAACATGGCTTGGGAGTTTGTTGTAAAAACGCATACTTTGGCACTTAAATGAATTACTAATTTTTTGGAGCCTAGTCTTGGGCAAAATAAGTAAGTCTTTGTTTCTCGTATTTATGCTATGAATGTCGCTGTGTTTGGAATATAGATTAATATTCTTTTTGACATAAATCAGGTTCTCATATACATATTGAGATGCGACTGTCATTATGTTTATATCCTTAAATGTATCCCTCAGTGAATGCCTACAACTTAGGTTATAAATTGCTCGAATGGCTCGTTTCTGCAGCACAAATATAGCCTGAATGTCGGCTGCATTTCCCCACAGCAAAATGCCGTACGACATTACACATACTAATCGAGCTGTTTCTACATCAGTCAAATGACGGATTTTATACACCGCGTAAGCTGCAGAGCTTACCCGCTTCGACAATTTGGTTATATGTGGGCCCCACTGTAGCTTTGAGTGCAAAGTAATACCTAAGAACAGTAGTGTCCACAAGATCCAACTCCGCCCCATTTACTAGTACATTGGTTTTTACCTGCTTAACGTTAGGTGCCAGAAATCTAATACATTTGGTCTTTTTCTCGTTTAAAAGTAAATTATTAACACTAAACCAATGTACTAAAAATAAATGTACTATTTTTAGTACATTGGTTTAGTGTTAATAATTTACTTTGCTTAGAGAGAGCATTATTTACATCTTCAGTAACTGTCTGTTGTCGTTTAAGCTTAAATAAAAGTGAAGTGACTGTTCTTTATAAGGCAAGGTAGGTTTAATGACCTACCTTGCCTTATTAAGAACATTCACGAAATAGTGTTATTAATACTCGTATACAGGGTGTCCAGTAAATAGCACGACATACTGCAGGGGGTGATAGCTTGGGTCACTACCTATCAATACAACACAATATATGTTCAGCAAAATCTTACGGATTTACAGTTTTACAAAATTTTCCGAAATATCGAAAAATCTCTACCTTGAAACAGATTTTTAAGTATCTCGTAATGAAAAAATCCTTTTCTAGAACTTTTTTTACATCAAATTATTCGTGAATAGGTTACTCTACTCATTATAAGTTTTTTTTTGATCAAAAACAAGAAAGTTTTGAAGAAATAGTTTTTTTTGTTAAAATTTTCACAGAACGATTTTCTTTTCGCATAAGTTTAACCTACAGTGGTGAAAAAAAAATGTATGTGGCAGTTTTGTACAACAAACTTAGAAGATAGCCTGTTTAATGGTGATTTAGAAAAGATACAATACTAGTGCATTTTCATTAAAAAAATACAAAAAAAATCTATTTTAGTTCCAGAGAAGCAGATTTTGTTGAAAATGTAATTAACGTAATTTTGACAAAAACCACTATGAGAATAAGTAATAGCTGCTCATTTACGCGAATTATAATAAAACTAGTTGTGACACGTAAAATGCGATGTGCACGCGTAATGACTAAAGGTTTTTACCTGTTCGCCGACCGACCCGACCCGACCGGTTACTGTCTAACAAAAGAAGCGCATGTGCTATCCCGCTCTTTCTTGCATTGTGATTTTGTGTCTCACTCTCAACCTTATTTGCGACACTTGTCAGTACGCTACCTAAAACCGTGCGCAACGCATCTCTGTGTTCACAAATTATTGTTTCGTACTGACGACTGTTTTGTGCCTTGGACCCCGGACTTTGTTTGCCTTACGATTTGGATTTTTTATTGTGATCACTACGACGACTTGGCGACCATCTGGACTTTTGTGTTTTATAACATGGCCAACGGCCGCGTTTTCCTGGTTATACGCAGCGAGAGTATGCTGAGATGCACCTTATTTACGGAGAAGCTGGCCAAAGTTCCCGAGCTGCTGCCACCCTCTACAGGGAAAGGTTTCCCGATAGGAGACATCCACACCATGAAATGTTTACCAGACTGCATAACTCCTACATGGAAGGCAGACTCCCTGGTCAACGTGGCGGTGGACTGCCTCAAGTTGTTGACGAAGACATAGTGCTTCAGGAACGAGAACAAGACCCGACAACTTCGGTTAGGGCGATACAACGGCGCACAGGGATACCGAAGTCCACTGTTCATTCAGTACATAAGAGGTATGGATACCATCCATTTCACGTACGACGCGTGCAAACTCTTTTAACTAGAGACTACCTGCCGAGAGTTCAATTCTGCCGCCGCATGCTTGAAATGCATCGGGAGGACCCAAAATTTTTTAATAAGGTGTTATGGAGTGATGAGTCAGCCTGTAAAAAGGACGGCTACTTGAATTTGCATAATTTACATAGTTGGCAATTAGAAAATCCGTATGTGTCAAGAGAAGACAGGTCCCAGTACCAATTCAAAATAAATTTATGGTGTGGGATTTTTAATGGCCAGATTGTGGGTCCCGTCGAGGTTCCACCTACATTAAATGCCAATAATTACTTGGAGTTTTTACGAGAAACCCTACCCACGCTCCTTGAAAATGTTCCGAGTGAGCTAAGAGAGGTGATGTGGCTTCAAAATGATGGGTGCCCTGCTCATTATGGCCGGGAAGTAAGAGCCTACTTAGATGAAGCTTATCCAGGCAGGTGGATTGGGCGACTGGGACCGATATTATGGCCACCTAGGTCTCCGGACCTAAACCCCCTGGATTTTTTTTATTGGGGTGCCATGAAGGACAAAGTCTATGAAAAACCGATCCAAAATGACAATGAATTGAGAGCAAGGGTTAACATTGCAGCAAGAAATATATCGGAAATAAGCCTGAGAAGACTCAAAAGCTCATTTTTAAGAAGATGCCGAGCGTGTATTAGGGCACAAGGGAAGCAATTTCGGTCGGCTGTAGATTAAATATTATGTATATCGAACCGTAGTACGACCTTACAACGATTCGAATTCAAAGTCACATTACTTGCATTTAAAATAAAATGCTCTTATTAACTAAAATAGCTTATTTTTCGTATTTTTTAAAATGAGAATGTATTAGTATTGTATCTTTCCAAAATCACCATTAAACAAGCTATTTTTTAAGTTTGTTGTACAAAACTGCCACATACATTTTTTTTTCACCACTGTAGGTTAAACTTAAGTGATAAGAAAATAGTTCTGTGCAAATTTAAACAAAAAATAGTATTTCTTGAAAACATTCTTGTCTTTGATAGAAAAAGACTTATCAATGAGTAAAGTAACTATTCACGAATAATTTGATGTAAAAAAAAAGTACTAGAAAAGGATTTTTTCATTACGAGATGCTTAAAAATCTGTTTCAAGGTAGAGATTTTTCGGTATTTCGGAAAATTTTGTAAAACTGTAAATCCGTAAGATTTTGCTGAACATATATTGTGTTGTATTGATAGGTAGTGACCCTAGCTATCACCCCCTGCAGTATGTCGTGCTATTTACTGGACACCCTGTATATATTAATATTTATACGAGGAATAAAAAAGGGCAAAAGAATTGAGCCCTGCGGAACTCCCATAGTGACAGTAGAACCGATCGCTTACCGTTAACGTCCACTCTTTGGATCCTATTATCCAAATAAGAAATAAGAAGATCCAAGGCAGTGTTTCTAACACCATAGTGATCCAATTTCCTGACCAATGTATCATGAGAAACATAATCGAAAGCCTTAGATAAGTCACAAAAAAATACCTAGGGCATCATGTGACTTCTCCCAAGCCTCAAAAATATGTGCAAGAAGTTCCACACCAGCATCGGTAGTCGATCGACCCTTTGTGAAACCGAATTGTTTACTGTTTAATAATTTATGTTTATTAAAATGTCTTTGCAATTGATCTAGCATCAATTTTTCAAATATTTTACTAAAGGTGGGCAGCACAGAAATTGGTCTAAAGTTTGTGGGGTTTGATGTGCTGCCCGAATTATTTTACTACTCTTCATTAAGTCAGGAATTACACCACAGTCAACACATTTATTAAAAATAATTGCCAATTCAGGCGCTACAGTATTAATTATGCATTTTGCTACCTCCACAGAATTTCCCCATAAATCAGCTGTTTTTTTTAACATTGAGTGTATTGAAAGTTTTATTAATATCTCGAGCACTAACATAGTCGAAATTAAATTCATGATTACAAATATCAACATTTTCTTTCAATATGGACTCGGCAACAGTGGGTGATGAATTTAAAGATTTAGTGGTTGAGACTGGAATATCTGCAAATAAATTTTCAAAAACTGTGGCAACTTCTAAATCCGTTTTAATAACTGTATTGTTAATATTAAGGCTGTATTCAAAATTACGCTTTCTATCTCTTCCAGTCTCATTGTTTATAATTTCCCAAGTCTTTTTTATTTTATTTTGGCTATATTTAATTTTTGAACTTAATTATCGACTATTAGCTTCGCTACAAACTTGTTTATAAAATTTGGAATAGTTCTTAACATATTGATAAAATTCTTTACTTTTATTATATATTTTTTTCATAAAGTTCAAAAAGTTTGATTCTACTATTTAATATCCCTCTAGTTGCCCATTCACTGAAGGTTGCAGAACCATTAACTGAGATCTGCTTGGGTATAAATGTTGAGTTAAATTCTTTGCAATACATGGAAAAAAAGGAATTGTACAGTTCATTAGGATCATCACTATAAGGCAAGTATTTCGACTATGTTAGTCGAAATTAAATTAATGGTTACAAATATCAACATTTTCTTTCAATATGGACTCAGCAACAGTGGGTGATGAATTTAAAGATTTTGTGGTTGAGACTGAAATATCTGCAAAGAAATTTTCAAAAACTGTGGCAACCTCTAAATCCGTTTTAATAACTGTATTAATAATATTAAGGCTGTATTCATAATTATGCTTCCTATCCCTTCCAGTCTCATTGTTTATATTTTCCCAAGTCGTTTTTTATATTATTTTGACTATTTTTAATTTTTGAACTTAAATATCGACTCTTAGCTTCGCTACAAACTTGTTTAAATAATTTGGAATAGTTCTTAACATATTGATAAAATTATTTTCTTTTATTATAATTTCTTTCCTCATAAAGTTGGGTATAAATGTTGAGTTAAATTCTTTACAATACATGGAAAAAAAGGAATTGTAGAGTTCATTAGGATCATCACTGGACTGTGTTGTGTTGTGCAAAACCAATGCAAATCTGTTGTGAGCTATGTCGCTCATTACTGTGAAGTGTAATAGTTGCAATGTTGTTATTAACGAGTTGTTGGCGTATCTGCGAAACGTGTTGGATGTTATGGATGAAGAGAGTGTGCACCAGTTGTGTACCTCGTCTTTCTCTGCGGAAGAAATAGTAAAGGCCAAGACATTGTTGTTTGAGTCGGTGCCTACTGGGAAGAAGATGCCTCTTCGAAGAAAGGCTGGCAAGAAGAAAATGTCACGAGACCTTGATGACATGATTTGTCTGTTAAAAGGATCTAATCCCGATCTTTTCCCGATATTTGTAGCTAGGGAGCTACATAGGCTTCCTCCAGTCTCCTTCGACCATGTGGATGTCACCCGACTCCTAAAGGACGTAGCGAAACTGCAGAACAAGGTTAGTGTTTTAGAAGAAAAAGTTGTCACAACAGAACAATTTGATCGCTTTAAGTTAGAAGTAGAAAACATGAAACATGCATCGTTAACTGACACTTACACGATCAACAGAAACATTAACAAAAGGAGAGGAGCATGTTTGCAAAACAGTATTACTCTGGACAGTGGCCCTATAGGCTTAGAATATGTGCCCATAAAATATTCTCAAATAACAGCTGATTCAAACACAAACGGCCGAACGGCAAAAAGCACGTCAACAACAGCTGATCAGTGCGATTATAGCTGCGTCTCTGTTTTACAAACACAACAAAGTGGGACGGAGAATAGTAGGCACACAAGGCACGTCGGTGGTGAGCGAGACGGGTCGGCAGCTGCGCTGAGTGTGAGTGAGACCGAGTGCATGACGAGCAAAATTACGACGTTGGGCGATAAGGAACAGGTTTCGTCGCCGCCGGCTACCTGTGCGAAGATGTCCCCTACCAGTGGCCAGCGAGTGAGTGTTCTCAAGGCGTCGTGTGACTCGATAGAGGACTCGCCGCCGGAGGAGCGGGAGGTTCAGTGTGCGAGTTTGCGTAATAAACAAGTGAGTAGTGATCAAGTGGTAGGTGACAATGAATGGAAGTTAGTGCAGAATAAACGACACAAACAAAATAGGATTTCTAGTCAGAAGGGAAAGGCTTTAACTGTGCCAGAGGGTAAATTTCGGGCCGCGGATATAAAAGTGCCGTTGCTAATTTCCAATGTCAGTACTGAAGCCAGTGAAGATGACATTATTAATTACATAAAAGACAAAACTAGTGAAATAGTATCTCTTAAAAAGATCAACATGAAGTCATTTAGGAAGTACAATGCGTTTAAACTGTATGTTTCCAAATGTAAACTTGACTTTTTCCTAAATAATGAGCTATGGCCAGATGGCATTGTTTTTAGGCGTTATGTGCATTTTATGTACAGAACGAAGCCCCAGGAGTCTATAGTTAAAGTTAATTAATTATATTAATTCTAATGGGTACACAAAGAATTAACAATTACCTTAGATATGTTAGTTTTAACTGTAAGTCGGTTAAGAGATCGATAGATGATATTAAGGATTTATGTGTGTGGTCTGATGTGGTGGCCCTACAAGAGACCTGGTTACTTTCCCATGACATTCCAATCTTAGGAACAATAAGTCCTGACTTTGATTATACCGGTAAGTCGGCTGTGGATACCTCTGAGAGCCTATTGAAAGGAAGGCCTCATGGTGGGGTAGCCATTCTCTGGAGGAAAGGCATCTTTGATTCCGTGTCTGTTGTTGACTGTAGTAGTCCTCGCTTGGTGGCCATCACAGCATCGTCGAAGGGCCGTAATATTCTTGTTTTTTCTGTGTATATGCCTACAAATTGTTCAGACAACTTACCTATTTTTACAGATGTGTTAAGTGAAATTAGTGCTACGATAGCGAGCTGTGATATAGAAAATGTTTTTATGTTAGGCGATTTCAATGCCCACCCTCATGAGCTGTTCTATAAAGAATTAATTAACTTCTGTTCTGACCAATCTTGGATTTGTGCTGATGTACAGAAACGGGGGTTGGACAGCGACACATACACTTTTATAAGTGATGTGTACGGGTGTAGGAGGT
This sequence comes from Atethmia centrago, assembly GCA_905333075.3. Lineage (NCBI taxonomy): Eukaryota > Metazoa > Arthropoda > Insecta > Lepidoptera > Noctuidae > Atethmia > Atethmia centrago. The sequence continues at coordinate 21,631,796 of HG995391.1, forward strand.
GGTTGGATCACTGCTTGGTATCTGTATCAGCGTGGCATACAATTGTCAGTGTTGACGTATCCGAGGATATTTACGTGTCGGATCATCTTCCCATTTGCATGGAATGTGATTTGGAAGTGATGCGGCCTAAAATGATGCCGCGGACCATCTGCCGTGATTCTGTGGTGTGGGGTGAAAGAACTAAGTCTGAAACGCTAAACTACCATAATATTTGTAATAGTAAGTTGCGGGATGTTGATTTCCCCCATGATTTTCAGAGTTGCGGTAGTGGACCGTGTAGTTTGGCTGCACATAAGTCTGTGCTGGACAATTTGTATAGGCAGATTGTAGAAATACTTAGTGCGGCGGCTAGGCAGTCTAAAGTAACACACAACGGGGGGCCGAGACGGGGCAAGCGTGTGTGTGGATGGAATGAGCATGTAAGGGATGCTCATCGCGAGGCCAGGAATAGTTTTCATGCCTGGATAAATAACAAACGCCCCTCTTCGGGACCTATCTATGATAATATGCATGAGAAGCGAAAATGTTTTAAAAGCCGACTGAAATACTGTCAAAACCATGCTGAGCAGATTATTATGGATAGACTGGCCGAACAACGCGCTAATAAAAAATTCAGCGATTTCTGGAAATCTACTGGTAAGTTGGACGGGAAACAGGGACTCTCTACCAGTGTGGGTGGTATAAATGAACCTAGTGGGATCTCTAATATGTTCAAAGAGCACTTTCGAGTTCAGTCCCCTCTCGGTCCCTCAACCGTGAAAGTAGATACTGAGCCCAACAGTCGTGGAGTTAAACCTCTAATGCGATTCTCAAGTAAGCAAGTGAGTGCAATCATGACTGGTATGAGCCGTGGCAAATCTCCAGGTCATGATGGGCTCAGTATTGAGCACTTGAAGCACGCGGGTGTACATCTGCCGCGAGTCCTGGCTATGTTTTTCACAATGTGTATTAGTCACACGTACTTACCTGCTGATCTAATGAAGACCATCGTGACTCCCATTGTGAAAAATAGGACTGGAGATATTTCTGATCAGGGTAACTATCGTCCCATTTCTCTTGCGACTATAATAGCAAAGGTGTTGGACGGTGTGCTTGATACTTGCCTTAATGACTATATACATCTTCATGATGCTCAGTTCGGGTTTCGTCCCGGACTTTCAACTGAAAGCGCTATTTTGAGTCTCAAGCACACAGTTCAATACTATGTAGATCGCGGGACGCCGGTGTACGCCTGCTTCCTTGATCTCTCCAGAGCCTTCGATCTTGTCTCGTATGATGTGCTCTGGGGGAAAATGGCAAGCAGGGGTATACCCGCGGAAATATGTGGGCTATTCCAGTATTGGTATGGCAATCAGACCAATCACGTGAGATGGGATGGTACGCTCTCTGAGCCTTATAGGTTGGAGTGTGGGGTGAGACAAGGAGGTCTGACGTCCCCCAGGCTTTTTAACCTCTACGTAGATGACCTCATAGAGGGACTCAGCAGCATGCGTGTCGGATGCAGTGTTGGTGGTGTTAGCATTAACAACATCAGCTATGCGGACGATATGGTGCTGTTGGGTCCGTCTGCGGGGGCGGTAGGGAAATTACTGAAGACTTGTGAAGCCTACGCTGCCGCGCATGGTTTAACTTATAATGTGAAAAAATGTGAGTACATGGTCTTTAAGGTCGGCGGCAAATGCCGGGAAGAGGGACCCGAGCTGCTTATAAATGGGTCAGTAATTCGTAAAGTATCTTCTTTTAAATACTTGGGTCATTTTCTGTCCGACGACCTTAAAGACGATGTAGATATAGAAAGGGAGCGCAGGGCACTTGCCGTCCGGTGCAATATGTTGATCCGTAGATTTGCTCGGTGTACGGACCTAGTTAAAATCACCCTTTTCAAGGCTTACTGTCAGAGTCTGTACACGGGTAATCTATGGATCAATTACACCAAAAGGTCGCTAGATGCCCTGCGAGTCCAGTATAATAATGCCTTCAGGATGTTGTTGAGACTACCTCGCTTCTGCAGTGCGTCGGGGATGTTCGCGCAAGCTCGTACCGACGGGTTTCACGCGATGGTCCGTAAAAAAAGTGCCTCGCTACTCAGGAGAGTGAGAGATAGTCGCAACAGCATCCTGAGAACTGTGGCGGAGAGCTACAGCTCTCCAATTGTAATTTTTCTTGTGCAGAGGGTAATTGGTACTAACACTAGATAATAAGTTATTTAATATTATGTTACTAACACTCTATGGATCTTTTCGTGTCCGAAATAAAATAAATTATTATTATTATTATTATAAGGCAAGTCGGCTAACTGGCTATTAAGTTTGTTTTTAAAGCTTTCCAAGCGACCGGCAGTTTTTGGCACTACAGGGATATCTCAATCAATCAATCAATCAATATCTTTATTGTGGATCATAGGTAGGTACATAATACGGATCTTAAAATAATTTTGTGATCAGCTATGTCCCGCCCATATGGCATACAATAGTCAATTACATGCAAATTACAAACATTAAGACTACATAGTTTACAAATGATTAAATTATTAAAATGTCACATAAAATGTTATTAAGTTATAGATGATTACATTATTAGAATGTCACACAATTTTAAAGAGAACAATAAACACAGGTAGGTACACATCAGAGGGCTACTGAACGCGTCGTGACTGAGGGAGACTGTATTGGAGTAGAGATTTATAGAGTAGTAGCATTTGTTTACTAGCAGATCATGGAGATTCTTTTTGAATTTTGTTATTACTGGTAATATTCTAATAGGTCCCGGAATATTATTAAAGATGCGAGCAGCTGTATAAAAGATACTTTCATTCATTAAATGAGTCTTGCTAGCTACTATGCGCAGTTGGTCCTTCCGCCTTATACGAGTGTAGTGGTTATACAACTCAATATTGTTTTTGACAAACATTGCGGTCTCAAATATATAGATGCATGGAAGTGTTAATAGGTACATCTTTTAAAAAAATGGCTCACATGAATCAGTTTGATTTATGTTAAATATCGCTCTGATGCAACGTTTTTGATCTCTCTTAGCCACTTTTCTATCTTGCTTACTAAATGTAATCAGCTGACCACAGTGGTCAGAATCCAGTTGGCTTATAATTTGTCTAGTAATAGGTAATATGTTAGTAAATATATTATGTATACATGTAGCTGAGGTGGCGGTTATCTAAAACGATTGTGTCATAATATCGAATACTATAATAATTGAATCTCCTAATTTTGCATGAAATAAAGTCATATGTCCGAAGTATTGTATTATATAATATGTATTATTCCGAATTTACATTTATAATAAAGTTATTAGTCCGAAGTAATTAATCTCATACTCTCCGGCAATATAAACGAAGCCGACATTGGTATCTTGTATGGGGCAAGTTTATGTATCCTGAACAAGAAGAATGGCGGCATTCGTCCTATTGCCGTACTTACACTTACCATCGTATCGCAGTCAAAATTAATTGTGATTTTTACAGCGAAATATTGACCAGCAAATGCCAGCTCCTACAGCTGGGTTTCGGGTCTAAAGGATGCTGTGAAGCTGTGGCACATGCTTTATCTACTTACCTCAATAGCGGTAGAGGTGAGGTCATCCTTTTTTTTGGGTGGGATAGTATCAAATAACTTCCCCCGCTCTGGGCGGAGCGGGAGGGTGTCTCAGACTCTTACTGACTAAAATCCACCCGTATTCCTTCCGTTGCCTGTTTTTCCAGGGGCCTCGGTAACCCTTTCGGACTATTCCGCGACCCCGCCCGGCATCGGCCCTAGTGGACCCTTACGCTTGTGTTGACGACATCTTTTTGAGGCGCGCGTGGAATACAACGCGCCGTCGCGGCGACCCGGGCCTGGTCCTTACCGGACGGTGAGCTACCTATTGCTCATCGTCCGCAAGCCCGCGCCTACGGTGGCCGGAAATCCGCCAGGGATTGCTGACGCACAGGGTGTCTCCTGCGGCGGCTAGGGGCGAGAGGGCGCGAAATTTGCCTTTCCCTCAACCGTTCCGCCTCCTCATTCACGAGCATTACTGCTTCGCAGGAGGAGGTGACGGTTGCCCATGCCCTCTTGCTCCGTACCATGGCCTGAACCAGGGCCGGACGCGAGAGACCTCTGCCACCGATCAACTCCATGAGGACACGGCGGTGCTCTGCCCAAGCCGGGCAGACCTCCACCGTATGCTTCACCGTGTCCTCCGGGCGATCCACACAGTAGTGACACCCGGGCGTTTCCTCTCGCCTTATCCGACACAGGAACCTCCCGAAGCTGCCGTGTCCGGTGAGGACCTGCGTCAGGCGGAAGATGAGGACGCCGTGGTGCCTCTCTAGCCACTCCTCAAAGAGGGGACTTATCGCCGCAATCGTGGCGTGCCCACTCATGGCATACCTGAGAAACCAAATGAAAAGTTGTGTGATGTCATTCTCCTTATATTAACGAAACAACTACTAATTGATGACATTAAATTAGATCATTTAGAAGTATGCCACAGACTAAGACTCCCCCTCTGGGCAAAACAAGACCAGTACTGGTGCGATTCTTCGAAATGGAGCATCGTCGGTTAGTTTGGGACGGTAAAACTACACTCAAGGACAGCGGCATCACCATTTCGGAGTTTCTAAAAAGACACGGCACCAAGTATTTATTGCTGCCCACAAACTCTTTAACATCATTAGCTGCTGGTCTGCTGAGGGAAAGGTTATTGTTTTGACGCCTGACAAGGCTCGCCGGAAGATAACGTCCATGGGTGAGCTTGAAACTTGAATCGCGTTGTTCCCCGCTCCGGCCAGTGCTGCCGCACCCAATGCGGGATCATTTGCCTGCCGCTTCTACCCCGCCTGCTGTGGCAACTACATCGACTGTAACTGCAACCCCCAAAAGAAAGGTCGTGAGGAAGGCTCGTCGCTGACTTTACTAATTTAGATATGTCCTTGCATGTTTTACATTGACCGTTTTGTAATACTGTTGTGTAATATATAATCTCTACCAACTACAGCGAATAGGTGTTTTTATTGGTTGAAAGTATATAATTATAATTTTTGTTTTGTTTGTATGTACCTAAGTAGTTTTGATATTATCATTTATATTTTTGGTATTATTTTTATTTATCTAAGCATTATTATTTCGTTTATTAAACTTTTTGCCATATAAAATATTTTTTTAAATATTTCTTAAAAAATATATTAAAACATTTAAAAATATAAAAAATAGTGGTCCGCTTTTATTGGGAGCCTTGCTTTTATTGGGAGCCAAACTTGGACCCTTCCAAGCTACCGGTGGTTAGGGCTCCAGAGACAGGAAACTCCTCACGATGCAAGCCGTATCGAGGAGTACTGCCTTCTGAATCAGGGTCTTGATCCAACCACCTAACGAGAGCCTCGAGAGATGTTGGTCGAGGCTCCCGGCCATCAGGCCATTTATTGGCCGTTATGATAATCGGCACAATGACAGCCGAGTTCACATTCCACATATCAGTAACCTCGTGTACTAAGTCGAGATATTTTATTCTTCTCTTTTTCAGTTTTCACGAGGTTCTCGTCATGTGGTGCGTGTGTTCCCAAAACGTAGCCAGGATACGGACGCCAAGAAATCTACAGCGGGCTCAGGAAGAGCCCGATAGAAGCGTCCGTGCAGCTCCTTGCTTTGCCATATCTTCTTGCTGTCATCGGTAGTAAGTACTACAGGTTTACGTCAGTTCTCTTTAGCCATGGAGAGCGGGGTGAGCCCCTTATCCACTACGACCACATCACGGTGCATACCCACTTCACTTTTTAAAAAGTATTCCCTGAGACTGCACACCTCGCGGTTGTGAATGGTCTTCACATTTAAAAAGCCTCGACCCCTGCTCTTCCGCGGGATATACAGTCTCATCACCGATGATCGTGGGTGATGCATCCAGTTTGCGGTCAGCAGAGTACGGACCCTCCTATCCAGGGCGTCAAGTTCAGTCTGAGTCCATTTGAGTATGCCGAAAGAGTACATCAAAACTGGCATGACCCAACCTAATGCTAATGCTTCCGATATACCCAAATACTTCATCATCATCATTTCAGCCGAAAGACGTCCACTGCTGGACATAGGCCTCCCCCAAGCACCGCCACTTCGACCGGTTTTGTGCTTCCCGCATCCAGCAGATTCCTGCGGCCTTCACAAGGTCACCGGTCCACCTTGTAGGAGGCCTTCCAACGCTACGTCTTCCGGTACGCGGTCGCCATGCCAGCACCTTTCGGCCCCATCGGCCATCTGTTCTGCGAGCAATGTGCCCTGCCCACTGCCACTTAAGTTTGGCAATTCTTCGGGCTATGTCGGTGACCTTGGTTCGCCTACGGATCTCTTCATTTCTGATTCGATCACGTAGGGAAACCCCAAGCATAGCCCTCTCCATTGCCTTTTGAGTGACTTTTAGCTTTTTGATAAGACACATTGTAAGCGACCACATTTCAGTGCCATAGGTCATCACTGGCAACACGTACTGGTCAAAGACTCTCGTCTTGAGACACTGTGGTATGCGGGACGAGAAGATACTGCGCAGCTTCCCGAACGCTGCCCAGCCGAGTCAGATTCGACGATTGACCTATTTCTCGAAGTTGGACCGACCTAACCGGACAGTTTGTCCTAGATAAACATACTCGTCCACAACTTCGAGCATAGCGTCTCCGATTTTCATGAGAGTGGGTGTAACATGGGCATTTGACATGATCTTTGTCTTGTCCATGTTCATTTTAAGACCCACTCTTTCGGAAGCTCTACTGAGGTCATCGAGCATTGTACTGAGGTCCTCCATTGATAGTCTCAGCCATGACAACTATATCGTCAGCGAACCGAAGGTGATTGATGAACTCGCCATTGATGTTGATGCCTGGCCCTTTCCAGTCCAGAACCTTGAAGACATCTTCCAGTGCAGCGGTGAGCAGTTTCGGAGAGATAACGTCGCCCTGTCTCACACCTCGCTGCAGAAGGATAGGTTTCGAGGTCGCGGTTGACAAGGGCCTCAACCCTGCTCTCCTTCGCCGAAGAAAACTGACGCAAGCCTGTATTGCTTGACACTAACTATCCCAGGGAGGTATGACACAGTAAGGAGCTACACGGACGCTCTTTCCGGGCGCTATATGAACCCGATGTAGATTTGCTAGCTTCCGTAGCCTGGCTGCGTTTCGGTGACATCTGAAGGGTGGTGAAACTGAAGGTTTCGTTTGTGCAATTATGGATGAAGTTATCCTGACGAACAATTACCGATGATTTATTGTGAAGGACGGCATGGTTGACATCAGATGCTGTCGGGCGTGTCACCGTCCGGGAGAATCAATCCCGCATTTATATTATCTCCAGGTGTTCTCCCCTAGCCGTCTCGAAGAGTACTTGCATAGACACAAACTTGTAGCCAGGATCATCCATCAGCAACTTGCTCTGAAATACAGCCTTGTGGAATCGGAAATGCAATATTACAGGTATGTGCCCGAACCAGTTCTCGAAAATGTTAATATCACACTGTACTGAGATCTATCCATCATCACTGACAGGACTATTTTTTTCAATAAGCCTAATATAGTGGTGGTGTATCGAATAGAGCGGCGCGCAATGATTATTGACACAAATCAAATCATCTTGACTTGGCTCGGGAGGTTATCGACATATGCCAATGGCTTAATTGCCAAGAGCCTCGACCTAACGACACCTAAGGAGTCTGTCGTTAGGAGCTGGATTAAGGGTTTGATTCAGAAAGCGGTACTTCTGGGCACGGCTTGCATTGTTAGGAGGTTCCTCTCTCTGGAACCCTGACCGCCAGTAGCTTGGACCCTTTTCCCGATACCAGTGGGCTACTATTTTTTATATTCTAATATTTTAAAATATAATATATATGTACCCGTATATAGTGAAATAACAATTATTGTTAGTCTGTTTTGTAGATGTATTATGAAATGCAAGAATAGTTTTAACCTGTAAAATTTTAATTATAAAAGTCATTTTTCATTTAACAAAAAGGAACTCACAAAAAAATACTGATCTAAATGAGGTGACTTCCGAACAAGATGAAGAGACTATAGGGTAGACGCGGTTGACAAGGGTAGATCAGAGATGCTTAGTACTAGAAAGCTGTAATTTGGCATAGATATATGTACATATTAATCACGTTAACAAAGTGCTGAAATAAAAACTTGAAAAAAAATTTTTTGGGGTACCTCTCTTGCACGTAATGTGGGAGTGATATTTTTTCTAGTCTACCCCATGGTGTGGGGTATCATTGGATAGGCCGCTCAAAACTATTGCGGGTCTGTAAACACCACTTTTCGATTCAAGGATCCGCAGAATCGAGTGTGTGTGTAAATGGTTGTGATGTGCAAAAATTAATGGCAGTATTATAATGAAATTAAAAGGAAAACTATCACAGCTAAGTGGGCTTCACACAGGGAAGAGATGTATGATGTATATTACGAAACGCTTTGTTTCCGTCCACGATAACTTTATAAATGAATAACTATTGAATTATTAAACATATTTTATTTTAGGCTACACTGGCCCAAAGAGACCTTACAAACAGAGATACAAAACTCGTGTTAGTAAATTGCATTAAAACGTGCACGTATTTCCGTACATTTTATGGACGTGGACGTCCACGATAATGTCGTCACGTTAGAAATGATAACAGTGCACAATTCTGGGCTAAAACTCATGTCTATCTGAGTACCGTCATCATCGCAATATTTTATTGTAAAACCGCTTGCTTTAATTTTTTTTTTACTATAATATGATACAGTGAACGGCATTACGATTTTGCGTGAGTATCTGTCATGTTTTATAAAAGACATTACTAAAACCTGTAAATAAAACGAATACATGAATATAATTGTTTTATACTTTACATGGAACAATATATTATGCATTTCTTACTTCTCTTTTCTCACTCGTTTACCAAAAAGTGAACGATTGCAGATTTTAAGGGAATAATATTGTTATGTTCATTGAAATGATTGTACTTTTATAAATATACATAGAAAAAACACAAAAAAATACAAGATGTAATTAATGCTTGCCATATATGCATTGCCATATTATTCGGTGAGGAGTGAGAATTATGTTTGCCTATTTGTGAAAACTTGTAATTGGACACATTCGTGTCAGTAACAAAATGCCTTTATGTTGTAAGTTTTCCAAAAAATATAAAATAAAATAAATATAACTTGCAGATAAGCAGAATGAGTCGTGTTTGTATAGTTTGGCAGGTTAGTAGGTGTGACGCGTTCGAGCTCCGGCCGCGAATTTATGCAACGAATAGAGTTTTTTTAAATCAATTTAGTTGTAACACTGCAATCTCGGCTGGACAGACGCTGGTGCTGGGGCCGCGGGGTAAGTCTAGACGAAGAGGAACAATGATATCTATCCTTCATTGACCCTCACACTCAGAGTTTTGCGATCGAACACATGGGTATAATGTATGGTTAAAGCAGGCGTTTACAACTTATTTTTTTAGCTTTTTCTGTACCACTGTTGGGCAAAGGCCACCTCAAGTCCTACTTAACTTTAAGCAACGTTTATAAATAAGTGGATTGACGTAGAGGGAACAAGCTAACAATGTAGGTAACGACTTATTTATAAATATTGTCGCGGATTTATTTGAATGGAAAGGAAACTCTCTCTTTTAAAATAATGAACACCATAAGTGGACTAGACCAAGTACTTTAATCCTCGACACAAATTCAACGTGAGAGTACTTCGGAGCTTTTAAACCGGTAGTATTAACGTCAAGTAGTTGATGGAATAGTTTCGTAGTACGGTGTCAGCTCAGACTCGGCTATCCGATAAAAAAGCGACTAATAAAATATACTGAGCCTGTGTGTCCCGTCACACCCGGAGACGTGAGGGGAGGGGGTGGCTCAGTGAAGTACTCGCTTTAAATATCGGCTCGAGCCTGGAGCTACTCGAGCGAGTCAATTGTCGATTGAATGAGCCGCGGATATTATTGTTAATGATCTCTTCAGTGGTCCTCTTCGCTTGTACGAGTGAGATGTTACGTGAACAGTACTCGTGGAGTATTGTATTGGTTAATTTATATATATTTATTTAACTATTATACATAATATTACTCGGTTTGGTTTCCGTGTCTGGCCGTGTGACAGCGTTATTCTTGTAAATTACACAACAATTTTGATGCCATTTTCACCATCAGTTAGAGAATTTATTTCGAAAGGTTTATGTTTATAATACATCATACACAAATTTTAGAAATCACAATATTCCATAATATAAATACACGTAGTAAACATGAAATTGTGATACCCAAATTTAGATCTCGTAACAAAAACAAGCAAATCATTTGTTATCAACAGTTTCTGCTTTTATAACAAGTTGCCAAAGTCAGTTACAGAACTTAGCGATGGAAAGTTCAAAACCCATATCAAACGTGCCCTTATCAAAACGCATATTATAAAATTAAAGACTACGTTGAAGACAAGGAAGTTTGGCAATAAATCCTTCTGCACATGTGGCTTCCCTGGTACATTATAAACGGCATAACTATGTAAATGTCTATTAACTGCTCCCAAATTACGATGTTTATTATTATTATTTTTAGACATATTTTTTTGACATTATATTTTCATTATGCATGAAAACCAACTATGCATACCAAACTACAGTTTGGCAGCATGTTATAGTAGACAAGATAAAAAGAGAGGGGGATCCTGCATTATTATTAATAATTGTCACCAATAGAAAGAAAGACTGGAAAGAAATACCTAAAATTGCAAGATTGTCATCACCAGGGGTTTTTGAGTGTTGTGGTATTGAGTTGATAAATTATAACTTGATATGTCAGTGAGTCATATGTCTCTATAGAGTACCAAATACTAAGAATTTAACTGAATGTTTTAATAAACTTGAATTGTTACTCAAAGATTTATCCAACCGATTTAAAAAGAATATTGTTATTGCAGGCTATTTTAATATCGATATTTTAAAACCGAATGTAAATTCAGTTGCACTGGAGTCTATGTTACTAAATTACAACGTAAAACTTGCTCTTAAACAACCGACTCGAATGGCTAGCAAGACTTGTATAGATAATTTTTCGCATAATTTTAAACATAATTGTAAAACTCAGATGTATTGTAGTTTGCATTGTCAGACCATACAACACAGCTGCTTCAATGTCCAGTACCCGTACGTTCCAGTTCCAAAATACTGGCATATAACTAGAAGGGATTATTGCAACGAAAATATAGTGAAATTTAAAAACTGTAAACAGTCTCAAATTTTCGGAGATTTATCTCACTGAGGATCCTAATTTGGCGTACAATTAATTTATCAGCACGTTTAAATTGTTCTACGATTTATGCTTCCCGTTCAAGGAAATCAAAATCAACACATTTAATAAACCTAAATGGCTATCAAATGGCGTTAAACTGTGCAGTAAGAATAAAAGAAAACTCTTATGGCAATTTAGATTGAATCCTAACCAAGAAAATAAAAAGAAATTTGCTAATTATTCTAAATTGTATAATAAAATTATTAATCTAACACAGAAAGCACAGAATAATTACAAAATACAACAATCAAAAAACGAGAAGATACTGCGCAGCTTCCCGAACGCTGCCCAGCCGAGTCGGCTTCGACGATTGACCTCTTTCTCGAAGTTGGACCTACCTAACTGGACAGTTTGTCCTAGATAAACATACTCATCCATAACTTCGAGCGTAGCGTCTCCGATTTTCATGAGAGTGGGTGTAACATAGGCATTTGACATGATCTTTGTCTTGTCCATGTTTATTTTAAGACCCACTCTTTCGGAAGCTCTACTGAGGTCATCGAGCATTGTACTGAGGTCCTCCATAGTCTCAGCTATGACAACTATATCGTCGGCGAACCGAAGGTGATTGATGTACTCGCCATTGATGTTGATGCCTGGCCCTTTCCAGTCCAGAACCTTGAAGACATCTTCCAGTGCAGCGGTGAACAGTTTCGAAGAGATAACGTCGCCCTGTCTCACACCTCGCTGCAGAAGGATAGGTTTCGAGGTCGCGGTTGACAAGGGCCTCAACCCTGCTCTTCTTCGCCGAAGAAAACTGACGCAAGCCTGTATTGCTTGACACTAACTATCGCAGGGAGGTATGGCACAGTAAGGGGCTACACGGACGCTTTTTCCGGGCGCTATATGAACCCGATGTAGATTTGCTAGCTTCCGTAGCCTGGCTGCGTTTCGGTGACATCTGAAGGGTGGTGAAACTGAAGGTTTCGTTTGTGCAATTATGGATGAAGTTATCCTGACGAACAATTACCGAAGATTTATTGTGAAGGACGGCATGGTTGACATCAGATGCTGTCGGGCGTGTCACCGTCCGGGAGAATCAATCCCGCATTTATATTATCTCCAGGTGTTCTCCCCTAGCCGTCTCGAAGAGTACTTGCATAGACACAAACTTGTAGCCAGGATCATCCATCAGCAACTTGCTCTGAAATACAGCCTTGTGGAATCGGAAATGCAATATTACAGGTATGTGCCCGAACCAGTTCTCGAAAATGTTAATATCACACTGTACTGAGATCGATCCATCATCACTGACAGGACTATTTTTTTCAATAAGCCTAATATAGTGGTGGTGTATCAAATAGAGCGGCGCGCAATGATTATTGACACAAATCAAATCATCTTGACTTGGCTCGCGAGGTTATCGACATATGCCAATGGCTTAATTGCCAAGAGCCTCGACCTAACGACACCTAAGGAGTCTGTCGTTAGGAGCTGGATTAAGGGTTTGATTCAGAAAGCGGTACTTCTGGGCACGGCTTGCATTGTTAGGAGGTTCCTCTCTCTGGAACCCTGACCGCCAGTAGCTTGGACCCTTTTCCCGATACCAGTGGGCTACTATTTTTTATATTCTAATATTTTAAAATATAATATATATGTACCCGTATATAGTGAAATAACAACTATTGTTAGTTTGTTTTGTAGATGTATTATGAAATGCAAGAATAGTTTTAACCTGTAAAATTTTAATTATAAAAGTCATTTTTCATTTAACAAAAAAGAACTCACAAAAAAATACTGATCTAAATGAGGTGACTTCCGAACAAGATGAAGAGACTATAGGGTAGACGCGGTTGACAAGGGTAGATCAGAGATGCTTAGTACTAGAAAGCTGTAATTTGGCATAGATATATGTACATATTAATCACGTTAACAAAGTGCTGAAATAAAAACTTGAAAAAAAAATTTTTGGGGTACCTCTCTTGCACGTAATGTGGGAGTGATATTTTTTCTAGTCTACCCCATGGTGTGGGGTATCATTGGATAGGCCGCTCAAAACTATTGCGGGTCTGTAAACATCACTTTTCGATTCAAGGATCCGCAGAATCGAGTGTGTGTGTAAATGGTTGTGATGTGCAAAAATTAATGGCAGTAGTACATATAATGAAATTAAAAGGAAAACTATCACAGCTAAGTGGGCTTCACACAGGGAAGTTATGTATGATGTATATTACGAAACGCTTTGTTTCCGTCCACGATAACTTTATAAATGAATAACTATTGAATAATTAAACATATTTTATTTTAGGCTACACTGGCCCAAAGAGACCTTACAAACAGAGATACAAAACTCGTGTTAGTAAATTGCATTAAAACGTGCACGTATTTCCGTACATTTTATGGACGTGGACGTCCACGATAATGTCGTCACGTTAGAAATGATAACAGTGCACAATTCTGGGCTAAAACTCATGTCTATCTGAGTACCGTCATCATCGCAATATTTTATTGTAAAACCGCTTGCTTTAATTTTTTTTTTACTATAATATGATACAGTGAACGGCATTACGATTTTGCGTGAGTATCTGTCATGTTTTGTAAAAAACATTACTAAAACCTGTAAATAAAACGAATACATGAATATAATTGTTTTATACTTTACATGGAACAATATATTATGCATTTCTTACTTCTCTTTTCTCACTCGTTTACCGAAAAGTGAACGATTGCAGATTTTAAGGGAATAATATTTTTATGTTCATTACGGGACCATTGAAATGATTGTACTTTTATAAATATACATAGAAAAAACACAAAAAAATACAAGATGTAATTAATGCTTGCCATATATGCATTGCCATATTATTCGGTGAGGAGTGAGACACGTTTAAATTGTTCTACGATTTATGCTTCCCGTTCAAGGAAATCAAAATCAACACATTTAATAAACCTAAATGGCTATCAAATGGCGTTAAACTGTGCAGTAAGAATAAAAGAAAACTCTTATGGCAATTTAGATTGAATCCTAACCAAGAAAATAAAAAGAAATTTGCTAATTATTCTAAATTGTATAATAAAATTATTAATCTAATACAGAAAGCAGAGAATAATTACAAAATGCAACAATCAAAAAATAAACTGAAGACTACTTGGCAAATAGTTAATCAGTCAAACAGCAATATCCCTAAACAACAAATTGAAAAAATAAGAGTTGGTAATCGAACTATTTACAAACCTTTAGATATCGCTAATGCTTTTAATGACTTCTTTGTTGACAAAATTTATCCAAAATTAGATGCTGAATATAAAACAAAAGATTCCATTACATCAAGAAGTCCTAAATCAATGTTTATGGCACCCAGCACACCACACGACATATATAAAATAATAATGTCATTAAAAAACACTGGAAGTGTAGGTTTTGATGGGATTGCCACTAAGATATTAAACTCAGTGTCAATTGAGATATGCAGTCATCTAAGTCACTTAATCAATCTTAGTATATGTATATACATCTTAGTATAATCTATATATATCTATAATTAAGCCTATATTTAAGAAAGAAGATAAGGAATTGATGGAATATTATAGACCTATTTCACTCATACCAGTCATCTTAAAGGTATTTGAAAAGTACATTTACAAACAGTTAAATAGCTTCATTGAAAAGAATAATATATGTATAACATCATATTATTTACATAACCAAATTACAAGATGATTATTAACATTAACTAAATTAAATTAAAACTATGTTAAGCTTAAAAAAGGCCCTCGGAGCATTGTACCGAGGATGCTGGCGGCATTTCCTCGCTGAATTGCAATGCTGATGCGTTGCGCGAGAAAGCCGCCAGCTTTTCGGTCACCAGTTACATCAACTAGACGTTTCGCGATTTCCGCAAATAACTTATGTGCACTGGGACCCCACGGACCGAGGGTCTCGACGCCAAAGGGTACAAAGTTGTACTCTCTGCCAAGCAGGGCTAACATGACACACGCGACAATTACTCACTCTCGCGTGACTAATTTTTGTCTATTTCTGTCAATTTTCTCGTTTTCTGACAGCGCTGCCATACAAAACACTCGACTCGTTCTGTCAAACTCGATATTTTCTCGACAAACCCTAACATGGCACCTAAGTTATCTCGTATTTTGACAATTCAACACGAGATAATCTTCGATTCTGCTGTCATTTAGTCGTCCTCGATTTTGACGACGAGAAGAGTAGACAAAATTATAATACAAAAAAATATGGCATTCATGGGGACTGGTGACAGAAATGAAAACTTTAAACTTTGGAATAACATATATAAGTATATATATGCGTATACATGTACGTACACAGGCCGCTCCGCCACGCCAGTCTGATGCACACGTTACATTAGCATGTCGGTGACGCGGTGTGCATGTTGGTGACGCAAATTGCATGTCAACAAGTGCTTTCAGAATGTCGGTGACGCGGTTATCACGGCGTAAGTCGATTGGCATTTCGTAAATCTGCTAGCATTTTGGTGACGCTGCTAGCATGTCGTTGACTCTGCCAGCACGTCGGGCACGCTGCTAGCAGGTAGGGCACGCTGTTAGCATGTCGGTGACTCGGTTAGCGTGTTGGTGACGCATTGAGCATGTTGATGACGCATTGAGCATATTGATGACGCATTGAGCATGTCGGTGACTCGGTTAGCATGTCGGTGACTTGGTTAGCGTGTTGGTGATGCATTGAGCATATTGATGTCACATTGAGCATGTCGGTGACTCGGTTAGCATGTCGGTGACGCGTTGAGCATATTGATGACGCATTGAGCATGTCGGTGACTCAGTTAGCATGTTGGTGACGCAGATTGCATATTCAAGGGATGCTGTTCATATGTCGGTGACGCGGCTAGGATGTCGGTGACGTGGTTAGTATGTCGGTGACGCGAACCCACTGGTTTTTCCCCTAACAAAAATGGCTCACTCATTTTCGTTTCCGTCATTTTGTATTTTAATTTCGGCATGCCATAGAAAAATATTAAATTTTAATAAAAAAGGTCGGTTACACAAAAAAATACAACATAAATTAATAGAGGTGGATGTAAAATCATTATAGTACATACTAATTCCATGCGTAAAATTTATCGAATGAGCCGATGTTGCTAAAATAAAAATGATTTGTTTTTAATAATTTGCTACATCGGTTTCTCGTCGCGAGATAAAGAACTGTCAAAGTGCCTTTCTCGAGTTTACTCACGCTTAGCGGTCATGTTAGGCATTCGGATGACGTCAGAATCGTAGACAAATTTCGACAAATCGAGAAAAAGAGAGTTCTCGCGCTTGTCATGTTAGCCCTGAAGGCCTCCATATTTAATAACTTTTAGATTTTCGGCATTTTCTGCCGCTGCACCCGCTTTAGAAGTAGTCCGTTGAAGGTGGGACGGTGCCAGTGTGTCTGCACAGGTAGCGTCCCACACAAGCATCAGTCCCAAACTCCACGGGACCAAAGACACACCATCAGGTCTTTTGCCATCATCTCTGACAATGCCAGTCGGCTCAAGAAGAGCAGGCACATTGATGCTGGCAAGAGACCGGCGGATTATGTCATTAAGGACACTTAATGTCCATGTCTTGAAAAGCGGCCTGCACTTTTTATATATTACGTGAAGTAATTATATACTATATATAGACGTGCTACGAATGTTGACGACGTAAATAACGCCCTATTGCAGGTACAGAACTGGTTCACTGCCAATAATTTAGTATTAAATGGGAAAAAAACTAAGTGCATTCGATTTTCTTTACCAAATGTCAAAAGTGGTGATCATGAGATAGTATTGAATCAAGAGAAACTAGAATTCGTCGATAAAACTGTTTTCCTGGGGATCACGCTCGACTCAAGGCTACAATGGGGTCCTCATTTAACATCTCTTGCAGGACGGCTAAGTTCAGCGGCATATGCTGTCAGAAAAATCCGTCAATTTACTGATGTAGATACCGCGAGGCTAGTCTATTTTAGTTACTTTCATAGTATCATGTCTTACGGTATTTTACTTTGGGGACGGGCTGCAGACATCGAGTCAATTTTTATTCTGCAGAAAAGAGCTATCAGAGCCATTTATAATCTCCGCAGGCGCGATTCTCTAAGGGACCGGTTTAAGGACATTAACATCATGACGGTACCTTGTCAATATATCTACGAAAACATCATGTACGTAAGAAAAAATTTACATCATTTTAGTAAAAGAGGTGAAAGACATAATTATAGTACTAGAAATAGGGACCTATTATCTCAGCCAGGTTTCAGACTGGCTAAAGTAGACTCATCTTTCATGGGGTACTGTTTAAAATGTTACAATAAAATTCCACCCCACATACTTCAACTGAATGAAATGAAATTCAAATCTTGTATCAAACGCACACTATGCAGGCAGGCATATTATAAGTTGGGTGATTACATCGCTGATAAAAATGCTTGGCTCATTGCTGGTCCCGCTCCACAACCACAACCAATTGAATAATTAACATTTGAAAATACTGTTGGAGCAGCTGAACATTGTAAGACTATCTTTGCATTGTATAAATTCAACCTACGTTGTATTGTATAATTGCATTGCACAGGTGTGAGTACTATGTATAATAGAGCTACCATTTGCCGGTTATGTAATTGACTTGAATGGGTCCTGGCGGCTGAGAGTATGTCATGCTCACTCAGATGTCTCGCTGATGGTGGCGCGTGTGTTGGATCATTTAGCTCCCTTCAAAATGGTTGAGCTGAATGGTGCTAATCCATGCGTCATGCTCGTGAACGGGCGCCGTTAGTTGGGACTGGTCACCTCTTGGCGTCCTCGGCTTATTTGTAATTATTTTATTTAGAAATTGTTTTTTTTTTTCTCTTTTTACTATGGGTGCATTTTTTTATTTTACATCGTCCTCACATTTAGTTATAATTTCAACATTATTTTTGTACTAATCTTTATGTATCAATTTAATTTAAAAGAGTGTCCATGGAGTTTCTTGCCCGTTCTTCTCCATAGGTACCTACTACGCTTTGGAATGGGCAACTAGCTTCATATTTCTAACTGACCGACTCCTTGACAATTCAAAAGTGCCTGTAAATGGTTTAATTGAAATAAATGCTTTGAGTTTGAGTTTGAGTTTGAGTTTATAGTAATTAATAGTAAGTAATTATATATTATATACTACACTCATATATTATGTGAAGAACAAAAAGGATTTACGCAACATAGAACCATCGATATGGCAATTTATGATTTTTTGCTTCCGATAATTAGAAGTGTGGATAAACGATCCCCCATATGTGCCATTTTTTGTGATATAACGCAGGCTTTTGATTACGTCCATTATAATACATTGTTAAATAAATTAGAAGCCTACGGCATAAGAGGTAACGTGCTCGAACTTTTGAAATCGTATTTAGAAAGCAGAACACAGATAACCGAGATTAGTCGCATTAATGTAATAAATAAACATGAAGAGATATCACGATCACGAGAACGTAAAATAAAATTCGGTGTTCCACAGGGAAGCGTTGTGGGTCCGTTTGGATTAATATTATATGTTAATGATATGCCCACGTCCATTGAACACCCTATAACTATGTTTGCTGATGATAGCACCATTACAATCCCCTGTAAAAACGTAAATACATATGAAACAGACACAAATAATTCTCTCGACAATTTAATTAAATGGCTAGATAAAAACAGTTTGAATATAAATAAATTTAAGTAAGACTAAGACAATGCACTTTAGACTACGTATGCCCGGAGTACCTAACCTTCACATACGTTACAAAACTGACGATATTGATGAAGTAACTGAACTAAGTAACCAAATTTCTGGGATTACAAATAGACTGCAGTTTAAATTGGAAAGCACATATAGGAGTATTGTGTAAAAAATTGAGTTCGTCGGCATATGCTTTGTATAGGTTATCATCCATAGTCGATACCAAAGCACTTCTTGCGGCTTACAACGGCATAGCTGAATCTCACTTGCGCTACGGTGTCATTTTCTGGGCTAACTCCACCGATAAAGAGACAGCATTTAAGGCTCAAAAAAGATGTCTCCGGTCAATGTTCAAACTTAAAACCACCGATAGTTGCAAGCCATATTTTAAGCAGTACAACATTTTGACACTTCCCTGTATTTATATTCTCGAAGTAGCTGTGTTTGTAAAGAACAATCCAAATTGTTTTGAACGTTTGGCCGATGTATTCCCAAGAAATAGGCGAGACAATATAAAATTAAATCAGGTATCGTGTCAAACTACGATGATGCGCAAAAGTATTTATTACATGGCCTCAATTGTTTATAATAAATTGCCAAGGCCTTGGAAAGATTTGAAAACGGTGCATTTCAAAAGTACACTTCGAAAATTACTAATAGATAAAACGTACTACAGTGTAACTGAGTTTATAACGGACAAAACGTTTTCTGAATACCTGTTATGTTTTAATTAATTTATTAGTGATTTACTTGAGGAATGTTACGAGGGTCGTTCAATAAATACTTAGCCCACAAAAAGTAAACGAAAATTTTGGAAAAGTGGCAATTTATTTTTCAACAAAGTCTCCTTTTAGTTTGATACACTTAGCCCAGCGATGCTCCAACTTTTTTAACCCGTCCGAAAAATAGTTTTTGTCAAACTCTGCAAAATAGGCCTCCGTGGCGGCGATGACCTCCTCATTCGATCCATATCTATTCCCGGCGAGTGATTTTTTCAGATTAGGAAACAGAAAGAAGTCACAAGGGGCCAAATCTGGAGAATACGGTGGATGGGGCAACAATTCGTAGCGTAATTCGACCAATTTGGCCATGGCAACGGCAGACGTGTGAACCGGTGCGTTGTCGTGGTGAAACAGCACTTTTTTCTTCGCCAGATGGGGTCGTTTTTTCTTTAATTCGGCGTCGAATCGGCCCAATAAATCGGCATAGTAAAGCCCTGTAATTGTTTTACCCTTCTCGAGGTAATCGATGTAGATCACACCTTGTGAATCCCAGAAAACGGTGGCCATAACTTTTCCGGCCGATTTTACAGTTTTCGCCTTCTTTGGAGCACGTTCCCCGGTCTGGATCCATTGTTTTGATTGCTCCTTGGTCTCTGGTGTGTACCAGTGGATCCAGGTTTCATCGACGGTCACAAAACGACGCAAAAACTCCGCTGGATTCCGCTTAAACAGCGCCAAACACGTCTCCGATGTGGTCTCACGGTTGCGCTTGTTTTCTGGTGTGAGTAAACGCGGCACCCATCGCGCCGACAGCTTTCTCATGCCGAGTTCCTCGTGAAGAATATGATGCACTGTTCCTTCTGAAATGCCTACAGTCTCAGCTAGCTACCGAACCTTCAATCGGCGATCTGCCAATACGAAATCATGGACTTTTTTAATGTTTTCCTCCGTAGCAGCTGTTTTCGGTGCACCTGGACGTGGTTCATCAAAAACCGACGTACGGCCACGTGCAAACTCGTTGAACCAATTCTAGACGGTGGCCATCGATGAAGAAGAGTCACCGTACACAGCATCCAAGCGCTCTTTGATTTCGATGCGCGTTTTCCCTTCCAAAAATAGGTATCGAATCACCGAACGATATTGCTCTTTTTCCATTTTTGTAAAACCGATCGACACGTTCGCTTCCATAAGTTGTCAAATTAAAACAAATGAAGGGATTGGAATGAAAATTTGAAAAAAGAATTAAAAAAGAATGTGCTACACTGTGGTAAAACTCTTTTGAAACTACAGCGCCCTCTGGCGATGAGGCTAGGTACTTATTGAATGCACCTCGTACATATTATCTATGACCTGAATTTTAATGTTTGTTTGTTTATTTATGTTCGACCACGATTTTTATTCCTTTATAATTATACTGTTAATGACAATTTAAATTTTTAACCATTTTATTTAATGTATATTTGTTATATTAAGTTAATGTATTAATGACAATTTTATTTTTTTTTGTTATTGAATGTAATAATTAATTTAATGTTTTAAATGAATTTAAATTATAACAATTTTGTATATTGAAAATGTTTGCATGCCGAATGGTGAAATATGGCAGAACTGATTTATACCTACTACTATCTACTATCTATCTATCTAGTATTACCCATATTTGCAAATAAATGCTATCCTATTCTAGTCTATTATTTGACGTTATATACCTACAATTTTGATTTCAGACTTGTTGTAATCTGGGTTTCCGCGCAGGTGAAACTGCTGGAACTCAGACATCTGAGGTGCTTCCGCTGCCAGGTGGGCAACCACTTGCAGGTGAATTGCACCTCGGAGATGGACCGCAGCGGTCTCTGCTACCGCTGTGGTCAGCCCGGGCACAAGGCCGGCTCCTGCAACGCCACGCCGCACTGTGCCGTATGTGCGGCTGGCAAGCCGGCCGAGCACCAGATGGGGGGCAAGGCCTGCGCCCCACCCACCAAAGCCAGGGCCAGAGGCAAGCCCTCCGCCACCGCCGTCACCGCCGCAGCCGCCACCACTGCCACCGCCGCTGCCGCCTCCAACACCGCCGTCGTCGCCGTCGCCACCGTGGCCGCTGCGGCAGGCCCCTCTCAGGGGGCTGGGAAGGAGGCCCAAGAGGGGGCTGACATGGAGTGCCATTAATGGCCCCATTACGCCTCCTCCAGGCGAACATCAACCACTGCGCCGCCGCTCAGGATCTGTTGCTCCAGAGCATGGCGCAGTGGTCGATTAACATCGCCGTGGTCGCTGAGCCGTACTTTGTCCCGCCCAGGGATGACTGGGTGGAGGGCCTGAGCGGCTCAGTGACCCTAATTTCGTCGGCCGCCGCCGGTACCCCGTCCCTCGAGGCCGTCAAGAGAGGACGGGGCTGCGTAGCAGCACGGTTCGGGGAGATTGTCGTGGTAGGGGTCTACCTCTCTCCGAACCGAACTCTTGCCGAGTTCCACAACTCCCTTGCGGAGTTGAGAGACGTAGTCGTCGGGTTTGGTTCCCTCCCCGTGTTCGTCCTCGGGGTTCCCGGTTAACGAACACACGGGGCAGGATGGTGGAGGACTGGGCTCTGGAGACAGGCCTGGTCGTCCTAAACCAAGGTTCTGTCCCCACGTGTGTGCGGATGCGGGGTGAATCAGTGGTGGACATCTCGTTCGCCAGCCCCGCTCTGTCGCCGTGTGTAGTTGACTGGCGTGTCATGGAGGGGGTGGAGACCTATTCCGATCACCGGTACATCCGGTTCGACGTTTCCGCCCAGACCTCGGACGCGCCGGTCCGACGGGCCCCGAGTGGTCCGCGGTGGGCGCTGAAGCAGCTGGACCGGGAGCTCCTCCTGAAAGCCTCGATCGTGCAGGCCTGGGTGTCACCACCGAACAGGCCTGCCGACATCAACGACGAGGCGGAGTAGTTCCGGGAGGCCATGTCCGACATATGTGACGTGGCAATGCCCCGGGTCCAGCCTGGACGTGCCTCGCGCCAGGTGTACTGGTGATCCCAGGAGCTGACGGCTCTGCGCACTGCGTGCGTGGCTGCGCGACGCCGGTATACCAGGCACCACAGGCTCCGTATCAAACCTCCGGATACGGAAGCCATTCAGGCGGAGCTGTACGAGGGGTACAGAGCGGCGAAGACCGCCCTCCAAGCGGAGATCCTGCGGGCCAGGGGGTTGGCCCGCGAGGAGTCGCTGGGGACTCTGGACAGGGACCCGTGGGGACGCCCGTACAAAGTGGTGCGGGATAAACTCCGCCCATGGGCTCCCCCGCTGACGCAGAGTCTCCGGCCCCAGCTTGTGGAGGACGTGGTGAGCGCTCTGTTCCCTTCCCGAGGGGAACACACCTCCCCGTCTATGGCTCCGCCTACTGCGGTGCCCGAAGCGGACCACACCGCCAGTGACGACGGCGACGACGATGCTCCGGAGGTGACCGAGGTAGAAATGAGAGCGGCGGTACGCAGGCTTAATGCCAAAAATACCGTTCCAGGACCCGACGGCTTACCTGGAAAGGCCTGGGTCCTGGCCTTGGAGGCTCTCGGGCCTCGACTTAGGGGGCTCCTAAGCGCATGCATGGAGAGGGGCCAGTTCCCGCTTCACTGGAAGACGGGGAAACTGGTCCTCATAAAGAAGGCAGGGCGCCCTGCGGACTCTACGTCCGCTTATCGGACCATCGTGCTGCTCGACGAGGTGGGCAAGCTCTTTGAAAGAGTCATTGCAGACCGCCTCGTCGGCCAGCTGGTGCGGGTGGGGCCGGATTTGGCGGAGAGCCAGTTTGGTTTCCGCAGAGGGCGCTCTACGGTGGACGCCATTATGCGTGTGCGAGCCCTGACGACGGGGAATGCTCTTGCTCAGGGTGGGGTCGTCTTGGCGGTGTCTCTAGACATCGCCAATGCCTTCAATACCCTGCCCTGGGAGGCACTCCGGTATCACCGGATGCCGACCTACCTCTGTCGTGTGGTCGAGGCCTATTTGACGGACAGGGCCGTCATCTACCCCGGTCACCGGGGAGTGTGGAACCAGCAAGAGATGTCGTGCGGTGTCCCACAGGGATCGGTCCTGGGGCCGCATCTGTGGGACATCGGATACGACTGGGTGCTGCGCGCCGACCTCCCTTGCGGCGTCAGCGTAGTGTGCTACGCTGACGACACGTTGGTCCTGGCGCAGGGGAGGTCGCACCAGGCGGCGGCCGAATTAGCGGCACGCGGGGTTGCGACAATCGTTGAAAGGATCCGGCAATTGGGACTCGAGGTGGCCCTGCACAAGTCCGAGGCCATGTGTTTTCATGGTCCTCGGAACGCGCCACCGTTGGGGTCCCAAATAACGGTAGGAGGGGTTTCTATCGGCGTCGAGTCGACGATGAAGTACCTGGGACTCGTCCTCGACAGCCGGTGGAACTTCGTGGAGCATTTCCGACGTTTGGCTCCCAAACTTGAGCGGGCGGGCGCTGCATTGAAGCGGCTCCTGCCCAATCTAGGGGGTCCAAACGCCTCCTGCCGGAGGCTCTACGCTGGGGTCGTGCGGTCCATGGCCCTCTACGGGGCTCCTGTATGGGCGCGCTCTCTGGCGCTGCGGCCAGCCCGCCGGTTGAGCGCGGCCCAAAGGGTCATGGCCATCCGGATGGTCCGGGGATACCGCACGGTCTCCTGCGAGGCAGCGAGCCTCCTTGCCGGATTGCCGCCATGGGATCTGGAGACAAAAGTCCTCGCGCACGTATGGGATTGGCGCGAGGAGGCGAAACGCCGGGGCGTAAGTCCGCTGCCGCGAGAAATCGCGGCACAGCGGACGGAGCTCCGGCGGGATCTCATGGCGTCATGGAAAGTACGGTTGTCGCAACCCAGTGCTGGGCACGCCACGATTGCGGCGATAAGTCCCCTCTTTGAGGAGTGGCTGGAGAGGCGCCATGGCGTCCTCACCTTCCACCTGACGCAGGTCCTCACCGGACACGGCAGCTTCGGGAGGTTCCTGTGTCGGATAAGACGGGAAGAAACGTCCGGGTGTCACCACTGTGTGGATCGCCTGGATGACACGGTGGAGCATACGGTGGAGGTCTGCCCGGCTTGGGCAGAGCACCGCCGTGTCCTCGTGGAGGCGATCGGCGGCAGAGACCTCTCGCGTCCGGCCCTGGTTCAGGCCATGGTACGGAGCGAGAGGGCATGGGCAGCCGTCACCTCCTTCTGCGAAGCAGTAATGCTCGCGAAGGAGGAGGCGGGACGGTTGAGGGAAAGGCACGTTTCGCGCCCTCTCGCCCCTAGCCGCCGCAGGAGACGCCCAGGGCGTCGGGAATCCCGGGCGGATTACCGGCCACCGTAGGCGCGGGCTTGCGGACGGTGAGCAATGGGTAGCTCACCGTCCGGTAAGGACCAGGCCCGGGTCGACGGCGCGTCGTATTCCACGCGCGCCTCAAAGAGATGTCGTCAGCACAAAGTAGGGGTCCACTAGGGCCGATGCCTGCCGGGGTCGCGGGAAGGTACTTATGGGTCACCGAGGCCCCCGCAACACAGGCAACAGGAAGGAATACGGGTGGGTTTTAGTCAGTAAGAGTCCGACACACCCTTCCGCTCCGCCCAGAGCCGGAGAAGTTATTTGATGATTTCCCACCCTCAAAAAAAAAAAAAAAAGACTTGTTGTAATGACAAAAATGTCATTTGGTTTAAATAGGTTTATTTTTATTATTTTACATGGATTATCGTGTACGTTGTGAATGTGCGAACGTTGTAGGCTTAAGAGGACTACAAGACCTAAGTGTCCTTGAAAAACGTACGCACACATTTACACAATCGACGTGAATGCCGTCTAAGACGACGCCCATATAACTAACGGCATAGCGAGGTTACGCCCGAATATTCCAATAGATGGCGCAGCAACGACGCGCAAGTAAAGTATAGATCTAACAAAAAAAAGATAGGACAATTAAATTATTTTTATTTGTTTTATGTGTTACTTGAAAAATTAAGGATGTGTTCCTAACTAATATTATAAATGCGAAAGTGGGTTTCGTTTCTTATACTTTCACGCTGAAACAGCTAAACGGGCTTAGATAAAATTCGGGACATGGGCAAACCATGATCTGGAGAAGGACATAGGCTACTTTTCATCCTGGATCGCAGGCAACAGCTATTTTTAAATAAAACTGATTCAATTAAACCAAAAACATTTTTATTACAAAAAAAAGAATACCAAGTGGCGCCCTTTATACATCTTTATGGTTTACACTAAGCACTAAGGGTTTTTCAGATTTACATCACAATACATTTTAGTTTTAAGCTCTTTTTCAGGTTAACATTATTTGACATTTAGTTTTACGCTCTTTTCCAGGTTAACGTTATGTGAAATTTAATTTCAAGGTTTTTGTTAGGTTTCTATCTAATGGTCCGTGACTTGAGATCTCATATAACTTTATAAAACATGGGAAACGTTAATAATCCTATGTCCATATTGGATGTTCTTTTCAGGTGTACCTACAGTTTTCCATCTGAAAAAGAAATGAATACAAATATAATTTCTTGATAGATAAGATAAATTTTTATTCGTATAAAACATTGAAATATTAAACCTACAAGAATTCTAAGTAATCAATCTAAGTAAAATGTGTTTGCGGAAAAATGTTCTTCTATAATAATTTAAGTTTTCTATAATAATCTTTGATTTAACCCATCTGTTTCTCGGTTTTCACGTTGGACATGATATTGCCTTACAAGCCACCGACAATTCCATTATTATTTTTAAAACCAATTAAAACAAATCTAAACGTGTTTGTGGCAAGGTGATTTTATAAATATTACCTGTCTACTAAAGTGTTCTCCTAGTACATGCTTAGATGAATATGTACTTTTATCAATAACTTCACAATCGTGATCTTTCGGTGGCACCTCTGTTTTCAATCTATAAAATATTGAATATTTTAAATTACATAGAAATGTCAATTCTAAATATTGTAGTTCTATGATGTATTGTAGTTCACAAGATAGGTAATTGAATTTCGTTTATTTTTGTATTTGACTTTGAAAAATTGTTAAGCTGCAAGTAAAAGATTAGGTAGGTACCTAAAATTCATAAGTACGTACATAATTATAGTGCATATGTATTATAAATAAAATCAATAAAATTAAATTCTTACTTGTGACAAATAACATCGCAATTTTCAGATGAACCAGTTATTTCGTCATGCCTATTATCAAATAAGCCGTAATAAGGTCTTTTTCTGAAAAACAAAAACATTTGGTATTTTTAGCTTCTATTTGTTGTTAGGAGTATTATAGCTTATATAAGGTGGAGGTACTTACGTATTGGAATAACTTCCGTGTTGATATTTTCGACCGTTTTTCTCCTGTAAAAAATAATTCAATTTTAAAGGTTTTTTTTTTTTTTTTTAATTTATATACTTAATTACAGAAATGTATTTAATAAATAAATTAAAAACGAAGTGCTTTGATTTGAACCCAGGCATTCTCAACTGTAGATCCACACTTCTTTTAAATACGCTACTGTATCATTTGAAAGAGGTACCGAAAATACAGACCATATGAACTGATTGCACTTACTTAGACGTTTCCAAAATTCATAGTTTTATGGTTATAAAAATAAATATTTAGTAATGATAAAATGCTCTATCTTACCTTCTAATTTCGTTCATAAGTTCGGCATTTGATTTATATGAACGTTTTTTAATTTTTAGTCCTCGCAACGGGTTTCACTTTCTTTCCCATGACATTCCATTTCTTTCTTCTTTTTTTTTTCTTTTTCTTTTATTTTGTTGATTTTTCTTTTACAAATGTAACAATTTTATAACAAACTACTTTATTACGCTATTTTAACTTAAAGTATTTTATATCTACATGAAATAAAAATATTTACGCAAAGAAAATATGAAACAATGAATTCACAAACAAAACTTTACAAAAACATTAAACAATCGGGGCGGAAATAATGCGGCGAAAAGAACGACACGTCTATATAGCATCAGGCCTAGGCCGGCACTGTCGGTAGCGGTACACAGGCGTTTACGCACACATGCGTACGTATTATGCTCGGAAATAAGAATATACGATTTACAATAAATCCATTGATTAGATCAAAAAATTAAAACACTATTATGCTAATATGTTGCTTGTAGAATAATCTGACATAAAATTAGAATGATTGCATGTGTATTAGTATGATTTTTACGCGTTAAAAGATTTTTTTAGAGGTAACTTCGTGATTTTTTTCTATCGTATCAAATTAGTTATATTATGTTTTCAATTCACTATCTACCTAGGATATATCCTGAAAAATATCATATATTTTTCTGGTTTTGTTTACTGCAGTGAATCATATACTTTTAGGCGTTATAAAACTTGCGTTTAGCTCCTGTAGGCCTCTTAATAGACTAGATCTTTTGTAGACGTTTTCTTTTTCTTTTTTTATTGTTAAGTACTTCTCGGCAGGCCTACACTGTCCTCCCATACCTATTAACACTGTAATATGAAAACATTGTAAAAGCCAATTATTTTTAAAAGAGTAACCGTGGAATTTCTTGCCAGCTCTTCTCCATAGGAAACGACCAATTGGAACCGTGCACCTAGCTTCTGACGTTTCATAAGTGCCCATGTAGGTTTATGTGAAATAAAAATATTTTGATTTTGATTTTACGATGTTTCTCAAGTCGTAAAAGCCGTGCGAAGCAGAGCCGATTCGCTAGTTGTTTATAAGAGGCACGAGATGAAGCTACGAAGGTATGCAGCTTAAAACTTCGCGATGATTTGTCAACTGACTGAGTTGAGCTACCTACTGGAAGAGATATCGGTGTGTTCTTTATTTAGCATACATACATACGATCAACGTCTCCACTCCACATTTAAGAAATTGAACTATAGAGTTATGAAGCATTATCTTACCAATTGTATTAAAAATAACCAGACAAGTGCGAATTGAACTCGCGTGGTGTTTTTCCGTACAATGAATATGTTGTCCACCATGTTTTTATCCTAAAATAATGTATTACAAGAACAAACTTAACATTGTATCGAGTCTCTCAGAAATAACCAGAGTTAACCTTCAAAACTTATTTATTATTCTCACAACTTATTGTCACCAGTGTGCCCAGTGCAATCAATGAAATCTCCCGTTAGTATGGCCAGTACAAAATTTTGAAACTCTAGATCGTTTTGATTAGTAGATTTTAAACCATGAACAATAGTTTCAGTAATATTAACTAAACCTTACACTTGACCATCCTAACGACGTGTATGTCCTCATACACGTATCTGGTGAAACCGGTGTGACTCAGCAAAAATCGAGCACATTTTGATAGAATTACAATAACGAGTAATTAAAAAAAAAAATTCGAAATAAATAACCTTGATTGAAATATCTGATTACGAATACAAATCTATCCCAAAAATGTATTTGTAACTGTTGTGATTAGTTCAATCTTTCACCAATAGATGGCGCTTTACATTTACCGTCGATTCCTGAATCGCGGTGTTAAGAATTGCACGCATTTAATGACCCTATTGAGGCTATGTTTTTTATGTCGAGGATTGGCTCGTGGCTACACCAGAGGACATTCCAAAGAGTATCTTTTTTTAATCCGCGCGGACCGCATTTAACTAGTTTTCCCTGTGTGTGTACAGGCCGCTCTATAGTACCTGTGCGGACACAGGGGGAGCCCACCGTGCCGCCCGGTGTTCTACATCTACACCAGCGGTCGCGGAGGCCACGCCCCTACGATGCCGAAACCCGGCAAGCGCGGCTCGCTGGGCCGCGATGCCGGGTCCCCGGAGGACCGTCCGGCGCTGGACCGGGTGACGTTGCTGCCGAACATCGGCGACGCGTCGTCCGGTGCGCCGCCAGCCGGACCAAGGACAACAACAGCCAGAGGGGGAGGGGAACCAGTGCCTCGGTAGCTACCGGCCCACCGACGTCATCGGCGCCTGCGCGCGTTGCGCCAACGCCGTCGTCGAGCCGACAGCACGAGGTGCCTATCCGCCCCGCCGCGTTCCGCCCGGTACCCATACAGGCCCCGGGGCCTGCCGCGCACCACTCAAGCCGCGCGCCGCAAGCGCGAGCCACCGCGCCACCCGCGCGGGCGCCCGCGGTAACTCGCGCTGCACCCACCGCACCCATGCTGCACGCGCATCCCGCGCCACCCGCGCGCGCCCCTGTGCCATCCGCACGGTCGCGCGCACCACCCGCCCGTACCGCGGCACCACCGCCGCGATTCGCGTCGCCGCCCGCGCCATCCGGCGCAACGCAGCAGACGCCGCCTACCCAAGCTGTGCCAGCTCAGCGCGCTGCCGCAGCCGGCTCCCGCCGCATGCTGGCGGGACCGGCGGCGATCGAGCGCGAGCAGCTAGCGAGTGCCGGCCCATATTCTAGGCCAGCACCACCGACCACAAGGGTGCCACGCAGCGCGGCCTGCGACTCGCCCGCAGTGCTGTCGACATGCTCGTCACATGTGGGATCGAGCATGTCGCTAGCTTCCATGGACTCGGCCGCATCTGGTCGCGAGGATGTGTCCCCGGACACGACCCCGCGATCCGGACAGCGGCCCACCGTGGGAGGAGCTGCGGGCGCCGCCGACGTCACGACCAGAGGGCTGACGTCACCAACACCGTCGCTGGGGTTCGACTACGAATTCCAACTCGAGGCCAGACCCCAGCGACGAAGGAGGAGCTCCGGTGAAGCCGCGTCGGAGGAGGCGAAGCGCTACTGCCTCGACCCGCCGCGACCACAGCGCGATAGCGCGCCGCGGGGTCGGGGTGCGCAAGCGTCGCCTACCTTCTCCGATGCGGTACGCCGAACACCGGCGCCACCAACACCGGCAATATCAGCCGCAGAGGTAAGTACCACGTGCCCCCCCTGCCCCCTTGGATGTAACCACCCTCCCTGCTACCGTTTCAGGCGCCGCGACGACAACGCAGCCCAAACAAAAGCAGGGAAAGAAGGAAAAGAAACTGCGGTACCCCCCGTTGGTAGTCGAAAAGCTACCGAACTGGGCCACGCATTTCCGGGCCATCAGCGCGAAGCTGGGCCGGCCCCCAAACGCTCGTCCCTACGGGAGTGGAGTGAGATTCACCCCCGACACAGAGGACGAGTACAGGCTGGTACAGCGCTATCTGACTGGCCTGGAAAAGGACAGCGGCGTGTCCTGGTTCGCCTACTCTTTACCGGCGGACAAGAGCCTAAAGATAGCCATATGGGGGTTACCGGCGGACACGCCCCCCCAGGAGATAGAGGAGGAACTCCGGGCGTTGGGGTACCAGCCGGAGTATGTGCGCCACATAAAACAGTATAAGTTCATCGTGTGAGCCGCATTAGCGTAGTACGCGTTACGGTTACATAAATAGATCGTCAACCTTTTTACCGTTCCGTAATATTTAAACGAGTTCATTAGCATAATAAAATAATTTTATTCGTCATGAAAACTTGTGCGGTATGCAATGATCAGTTCAACGACGGGGTCCAATGTCCGAGTTGCAAAAAACATTTGGATTTCTCTTGTGCCAGCATTTCCGAAAGTGGATGGAGGAAATTGGGTGCGGACCGTAGATCGCAATGGAGATGTCCTGCATGCAGAGTATCGTCGCCGGCGTTACTCTCTCCACAACCTGCTGCTTCACTGGACACAGTGCTAAGCGAAATACGTGAAATGAAGCAGCAGTTACTTGACCTGCCGACATTAATCCACGACCTTAGGTCGATCAAAGAGGAGTTGTCCGAGCTTAAAAAGAGCTATGACTTCTCTAGCGGTCGACTGGACGACTTCGATACTCGGATCGGCACTCTTGAGACAAAAACCTCTGAGCTGGGGAAGCTTCAGGACACAGTTTCTTCATTGCAAACAGAAGTTGCTTCAATGAAGCTCGAGCTTTCTTCACACGACCAGCGATCCAGGCTTAACAATGTCGAGATAAAAGGAGTCCCCCTGATGAAAGACGAGAATATATTTTCGGTGGTGGAGTCCATCAGCCGCAAAATAAAGTATAGTTGTGATAAGACCCTGATCAACTACATCTCTAGAGTACCTATACAGAACTCCAAGGATAAATTAGTGGTTGTGAGTTTCCTGAATCGGTATGTAAAGGAGGATTTTGTTGCAGCTGCGCGTACTGTGAAGGATCTGTCCACCACTGATCTAGGTTTCCAAGGAGCACCACACCGAATATATATAAATGATCACTTGAGTGTGGAATCCAAAAAGCTCCTAAATAAAACCAAATCTACCGCTAAGGAGAAAGGCTATGAATTTGTATGGGTGAAACATAGCAAAATTCATGTGCGCAAAGACGTTAATTGCAAACCTTTTATAGTTCGTAAAGAAACGGATTTAAACAAAATTATTTAAACCACTACTACGTGCATTTTGGATTAATTGTACTTTGTTTATTTCTAATCTTATGTTTTAGTTTTAAAATACATCTAAGTTTGATTTTACTTTTGTCTGTTAGTTATTGTAAAAGGTTTAACACCTCTGCGTCGTTAATGAGCTTCCATTGTTCTCGCTATCGCGCTGTCTGTCTTGGGGATCTAACGCATGCTAATATATTTATCTCGCTTGCGCACGCGCGTGTCTTCTATTGGTGCTTGCTTGCTCGCACAGTTGTTTACTGCTTAGAATCGGATGAGTTGTACGTTGTTGCTGTTTTAACATATTTTTACCCACTTCTCAAATATTTATTGCTATTATACGTATTCAATTATTATTTCGAAATGAATTGTGTGCTGACATTCCATTATAACGACGCTTATCCCATTTTAGTTGAATATATTGGTAATGGCAGATAATGGTGGACAGCGTCTTACTATTTACTACCAAAACGTACGCGGATTGCGAACAAAAACAGACTCGTTTTACCGTCAGGTCTCATTAAATTCTTATGATATTATTGTTTTAACGGAAACGTGGCTGATCGATGGTATGTTAAATTCCGAGTTGTTTGATGACCGATATTTAGTGTGGCGCCGCGACCGAAACTATTCTGTGACTGGACAAACCCGTGGTGGTGGTGTACTTATTGCGACGCGTAGGGAGTTATCTGTTACCCCGCAACCGCTCCTTCACTCCTCAGCGGAGGATCTCTGGATTACCTTACGACTTAAAAAACTGAACTCACGAGATTATGTGAACTTATATATTTGCACAGTGTACTTATGTAAACAGAACAAAGGCTTTTCGTTTTCGAATCAACTCAATAATTTCCTAACAAAATTGAACCATACGACCTTCAGTAATACCTCCGAAGTGTTTTTAGTTTTAGGTGATTTTAATATGAGTGGAATCTCGTGGGCTCCATCTAATAATAACTCGTTAGTCCCAGTGAACCCCGCCACAAGTGATGAATGTATGCTAGCTGATGAGTTATCTATGCAGGACCTTGGACAATATAACGGCGTGCTCAATAGGTATGGGAAATTGTTGGATTTAGTCCTCTCAAATAAAGTATTGTGTGTTAGTGAGTGTGTTGACCCTCTAGTGACTATTGATCCTTATCATCCCGCTTTGTTAACTAATATCGATATCTTCGAATTACCTCCACTCGACCATGCACCGAGGTTACGGTATATTTATAGCAAAGGCGATTTTCATTCTGTAAATAATGAGATTTATGCCGTTAACTGGGAGCGCCAGTTCTCTTCTCGGTCTTTGGATGATTCAATTGCATACTTTATAGAAACTATAAAAGAAATTCAGAACAGGTATATACCGCAAAAGCTTGTGCGCAATAAATCATACCCAATTTGGTACAGTGCTTCGCTTATTAGAACCATTAGAGAAAAATATAAATATCTAAAGAAATTCAAAACTTATGGTAATAAATCCGATGAATTATCTTTTAAATACTTGCGTGACAGAGTTAAAACTATGGAAGCTTCGTGTTATAGCTCTTACCTCAATGAAACGGAAAAATCAATAAAAAATAACCCTAAACACTTTTGGACCTTTGTTCAAAATCGCTACAAAACGAATACTATTCCTAGTTCACTGAACTACAACGATGAATTATTGCTCACCGGTGATCGCATTTGTGGGGCCTTTTCCTCTTATTTTTTATCAACCTTTCTTGACTCCACCTCGACTAATTATCCCAATTCAGACTTTGTTCCCTCCTCTGACATTGTTAAACCCCCGTCTGATATTTGTCATATAGAAGTAAAAATCGACACTGTTACTGATTTACTCCGCAAGTTGGATCCGTCAAAAGGTGCTGGCCCTGATAATATATCATCCAAATTTCTCATTGAATGTGCTTCTTCCATTGCCTTACCTATCTCAATTTTGTTTTCCAAATCTTTAGCTCAAGGTGTTGTCCCCAGAGTGTGGAAATCCGCCTTTATTACACCCGTTCATAAAAAGGGATCTAAAACCGAAGTTACTAATTATAGGCCTATATCTAAATTGTGCATTATTGCTAAAATATTTGAGCGGATTATTTACAACCAGTTATATCCCGCCCTCTCTCATTTAGCTCATTCCAGCATGGTTTTTTGAGAGGGCGATCTACCACTTCAAATCTCATTTTGTTTAATGATTTCATTACCGATGCTATGGATGAAGGTAAGCAGGTTGATGTCGTTTACACTGACTATAGTAAAGCATTTGATCGGATTGACCACGTCACCCTGATTAAGAAGCTAAACTATATGGGTATTCGTGGAGACCTCCTGAGGTGGTTTTCATCTTACATAGACAACAGGTCGCAAGCAGTAGTGCTCAATAATTATATGTCCAGCTGGGTATGTGTGCCCAGTGGAGTGCCTCAGGGCTCGTTGCTCGGTCCTTTATTATTTGTGATCTATGTGAACGACATCGACCTGTGCCTGAAATCATCCAAATTATTAGGTTTCGCCGATGATATGAAAATCTTTGCCAAGATCTCATCGCCTGAAGATGGGATAGCACTTCAGGCTGACTTGTACCGTCTTGAAGAGTATTGTCGGGTTAACAAACTCGACTTAAATCCATCAAAGTGCTCAGTAATTACTTACACTAGGAAACGGGCAGTCCTGACCACAACCTATACCTTGTCGGGCCAAACCTTGCCAAGGTGTGACAGTATTCGTGATCTGGGAGTTCACCATGACAATAAGCTAGTTTTCGAAACACATATCGACGCCATTGTAAAAAAAGCCTCTAAACTGCTTGGATTCATAATGCGCCTTTCTAAGTGCTTTAAAAATATCAAGACATTAAAAATTTTGTACTGCACTTTTGTAAGAAGTCAGCTGGAGTATGCATCTCAGATATGGAACCCGCGTTACGATAAGTACATCGACCGTATTGAAAACATACAAAAACGATTCATTAAATTTCTCTGTTATCATCAAAAGATTCCATACCATTCGATTGATTATCTCCGACTCTGTAAAAAAATACCATCTATTACCACTCAAAGACCGACGTGAGATTGCCGACTGTCTGTTTCTGTTAAAAATATTTAGTGATAACATTGACAGTCCCGAGTTATTATCAAAATTTTATTTTAATGTACCAGGTAAATTATTTCGTTTCAATCCGCCCTTACGTGTACCTCATACTTATACGAACTATAGGCAGAACAGTTATATTGTGCGTGTGAGTAAGCAGTTCAATATGATATGTAAGCGGCATGATTTGGATCCTTTCACAACGAGTGTGACATCAGCGAGAAGGTGCTTAAGCCTCAAGTTTTTCAAATAGCCTACAGTTTGAGTTTATTACCCCATTTTCTTGATTCTTTTATTATAACTTGTTATTTTAATTTTACTGTAAACAAAGCGATTTTTGATAACCACTTTCTAAACCTCTGTATGTACAACTGTCGTTGTCTAATAGACATACCTATACTTTATTAACCTTAAATTAATCATTGTACTGACATGTGTTCACATAATTTCTAGCCTATTTCTATACGTGAGGACTTGTAATTGGCTTTCTGTTGTCTATGTTTGTTTATGTTAAGTTTTTATATAGCTGTAAGTCTTCCATAGTGTCATAAATAAATAAATAAATAAATAAATAAATAAAGGGCGCACAAGGACGACCCGGCTGCGTATTCCACGCAATACTTAAGAAGACACCCGACGTCCGGGCTATCTATGACACCACCGTGTTTATGTACATGCGTGGTGTCAAGATAGAGGCTTGGCGTGGCAAACGTGGGCCCGCCCAGTGCCACCGGTGCCAGCGGTTTAGACACAGCTCGCACCAGTGTCACCGCCCGCTCGCTTGTGTGAGATGCGGAGGCGAGCACGCGGCCAGAAACTGCCCACGCCCGTGGGAGGAGCCGGCCACATGTGTCAACTGTGGTGGCCCGCACCCCGCGTGCAACATTAAGTGCCCCGTATTTCAGGAGGAATTAAAGAACAGGCGAGCGGGGACCGCCGCCATTACGGCCAGACGCCGGCCACAAGCGGCCACAGAGAAAGCGCAAGAGCGGCCAACTGAGGCTCAAGGCGCGACGCTAATGGCGGCGGCCAACGAGCCTACAAGTAGAAGCCAAGCCACCTCCTCAGGGCGGAGGAAAAACAGACGTGGGGGTAAAGGAAGAGGAAAGAAGCCTCAACCCGCTGCGAACAAGGAAAAAATCCCGAAGGCCGACCCTGCCTCAAATGAGGCGCAGGCTGTGGAAACACAACAGACCGCTGGCGCCGGCATAGCGCCACGGGAAGTTGGGGAACCACGTAATAAGTCACACAAGAAGCCGAGCGCCGCTAGCGCTACCGACAGTAGCGCCGGCACGACGCAGCGGCAAACTGGAGAACTAAAAAAAAGGTTCCCCAAAGAAACGAGTGGCGGCGCTACCGGCGCACACGCCACTACTACCACCAAGAAGGAATTCACAGCCTGCGCTATTAAACTGTTGATGGACTTAATTAAGGCCATCAGGCAGGGTCAGGATGTGGAGACAGTTATCCTCGATGGATTAGCCACCTTATTGACGCTGTACCATGGCTGAGTCATTGAGGATATTACACTGGAATGCCCGCGACCTCCGGGATAAGGTCGCCCCCCTCCGCCACCTCCTGAGGGAACAAAACATCGACGTGGCGCTCATAAGCGAGACGCTACTGGGACCCGAAGATAGGATTAGGTTCCCGGGATACCTCGCTTATAGTAAGGATGAACGGTTGGCACAACACTCGAGGTACCGTGGTCTGGCGGTACTAGTGAAGCGAAGGGTCGTCCATCAGGAAATCCCCTTGCCGTCACTAAGAAGCTTCTACGCGCTGGGTGTCCAGCTACATGTAGCCGGCGAGGACATCAACATCTACGCGTGTTACAAGCCGCCCGCGGCCCGCTTGGACCATACAGAGCTGCGGGCCTTGTTAACCCAGACATCGCACGCCACCCTCCTCGCCGGTGATTTAAATTGTAAACACCCAGCGTGGAATTCCTATCTTACGAATACCGAGGGGAGACGACTCTTCGCGGACGCGGAAGCCTTCGGCTATACGGTGTCCGGACCAGAGACGCCGACCCACTATCCAGGTGCCGTAATGCACATGCCGGACGTACTGGACATCGTAGTACACCGAGGGCTACATTGCCAGACCACGCAGCAAGTCATAGACGACGAGTTACAGTCGGACCACCAACCTGTACTCGTCGTCTTATCGGGTATGCCGACCCGACTGAAGCCAATTGCGCCACGTCGATGCACGGACTGGGACGTGTTCCAGGACAAAGTAGAGACCACCACGCCAACTCGGCCTATCGTCACCTCCGCGGACGTAGACCAAATGGCGAATGATGTCACTGCTTGCAACGCAGCCGCAGGGGAGAGGGCTACTGCCGCCCCTGCCGGCTCGTATTAGCGCGATGATCGCCGCGAAGAGGCGCCTACGCAAGCAGTGGCAACAACTACGATGCCCGCACCTAAAAACACAGCTAAACCGTCTCGCGGAAAAGGTGAAGGCCGAGCTACAGGCACACACCGCCGCGGGCTGGGAGGAACGGATCGACGCCACAACAGACAGTTGGCCGTCGCACAGACGAGTATTTCATCAAAATATCCGATCAAAAGTCGAAATTTATTATATTGCTTTACAACTATTGTATCGTGAGAGCCCGATAGCTATTACGTCACTTAACGGCAAATTTGGCCATGCACCGCCCCCCGCACCCCTCCACCAACCGTAGCAGCAGTCGGAACCCAGTCGTTGCGTGAATCGTATGTCTTTGTTCTCGGCACTGCAGTTAAAACGTGATCTTTAAATTACATTTAATCTGTGTTTGGTGAAATTATGTGATAACCATTATGGATATTTTGGAAGAAGGTATGTCGTTGCTTTATAAAAGCATGTTTATTTTGAAATTACACTTTATTTAAGTGACATTTTGCACCTTAAATGTACTCCATAAAAAATGCAACTTTTATTTTGTAAACTCTGTAATTAAAGGTGTTTTTGTTTATGAGTTAAACCTAGTTAACTTATGATTTTGGATGTAACATATAGCTTCGTTATTCTTAATAAGGATTTTAAAGGAAAATTACCCGCATATACACGCCATTTTATTTAAATGATTTTTTGCGAAATTAATCGAAATCAGCTTTTATAAAACAGTGTTTTATATTTATTTTTATATTCCAGAATCTCCAATGACGTCGATGGAGATGACTAGAAAATCGCTCTATGAAGTCATAAAAGAATGTTCAGGCAGAAAAATTGACCAAAAGTTTGAGTTTTTAGAAAATCGTCTTAAAATAATCACGAAATGCCCTGAAAATAAACAAGGTTCGTTGAGAAGTGCCTTAAAATCATTTAAGTATCAGTTTAAACAAAAATGGACAGCCGTCAGTAACAAGGAAGAACGCTTCTTAACAAAAAATGAACAATGGCTAAATACTTTTATTACACTGCCTGCGTGGACAACAAAAAAGGCCGACCGAGCAACTAAAGAATTCAAGGAATTGAGCGATCAAGCAAAGAGGCGCAAAACAAAGGATTTGAGGGAACAAATACCCTTTGAAGAGTTAACCTATGCAGCCCAAATGAGTCAACGTGCTGCAGGACATAGTGACGCGGCTAAAGTTATGAAAGATATGACTTTAACGCCAACAAGAGCCAAAAAGTACAGAACACGGTATACTTCAACACAAAATGTGGTAGTCAAAAAGCATACACCATCACAAGCATTAGCTATTTTCGTGGAAGCTGATTTGACAAGAAAACAATACGAAGTTATTCATGCTGCAAACAAAAACGTTTATCCGTGTTATTCACTTGTTAAAAAAGCCAAAAAAGACTGTTATCCGCGTGAAGAGTCGATGAGAATTACAGAAACATGTGCTGAGATAAACTTGCAGGATCTTGTGGATCATACATCTGCACGGTTATGTATGTACTTAGATGAAGTACTCGAAAGTATAAATGAAGAAGAAATAAGCTCTTTAGAGCTTTTATCAAAATGGGGTTGTGATGGTTCACAACAACAACAATTTAAACAAAAATTTGGTAACAGTACAGACAGTGATTCTTCAATATTTCAGAGTTCATTTGTGCCCTTACGACTGATTTGCCATATTGGTGACCAAAAGAAGATAATTTGGCAAAACCCAGTACCTTCTTCTGCAAGATACTGCCGACCCATACGTATCCGTTTTGTTCACGAAACAAAAGACATCACAAATGAAGAAATCTCTTACATAGAGAATCAAATCAAAAGCTTGAAAAAAAGTGAAATACCGAGGACAAATGGTGGTATATTTAAAATAAAGCACACGTTAGCTTTTACCATGATTGATGCAAAGGTTTGCAATGCTGCAACAAACACGCTATCGACTATGAGGTGCTATATATGTGGGCAAACATCAAAAGACTTCAACAAACTTATTAAAAAAAACATAGAGAATCCTGACAGTCTTAAATTTGGGCTGTCGACACTACACGCCAAAATTCGATTTTTTGAATCACTTCTTCATCTATCATATAAAATACCCATAAAAAAATGGCAGGCAAGAACTAAAGAACATAAAAATATAGTAGCAGAAAGAAAGAAGAAAATTCAAGAGGCTTTTAAAGAGGAAATGGGGCTGCTAGTGGATATTCCGAAGGCAGGGTTTGGGAACACCAATGATGGGAACACTGCAAGGAGGTTTTTCTCAAATCCCGAAACTTCTTCCCGCATTACTGGTATTGACATCAATCTAATAAAAAAATGCAGTGTCATATTGGAAACTTTGTCAAGTGGGCTCAAAATTGATACGCAGAAATTTGAAAACTTTGCTGAACAAACTGCAAAGCTATATGTAGATTTGTATGAGTGGCACCCCATGTCGCCTACAATACACAAAATTTTAAGACATGGCGCCACAGTAATTGATCACGCAATTCTGCCTATTGCCCAGTTGTCGGAAGAGGCGGCTGAGGCCAGAAACAAACACTTCCGCATGTATAGGCAGAATTTTTCCAGAAAGTTTTCGCGCGAAGACTGTAACAAAGATGTGCTAAACAGATTTCTGCTAACTTCGGATCCCTTTTTGAGCAGTACCAGGCAAAGGCAACGAAAAAAAAAGTAAGCCATTTTCCGATGAAGCGTTAGAACTCTTGCTCCCGGAGACATCGTACGTCTCGTCTACAGAGTTTGACAATGAGGAGGACGATGGATCTAGTGAAGGTGATTCTGATTAGAAGATTGGTGATGTAAAAACTTTTTATTTAAACTTCATGTACAGTAATGGTACAAAGGCGGACTTAATGCAACAAGGAATTCATTACCAGTCAACCATTCTCTACTTAATGTAAAATTGTACATGTGTCTGATGTTTTAAATACAAAATTATCACATTAAACTACTTTATTTTATATCCAATCTATAAAAATCACAAAATAATTTTGATTGACTTTTTAAGTCAAATACTCGTCTGTGCGTCGGTCCATAAGTTATGCCGCCAGCTGACGAATGCCCCAGCCCCGGTGCGTCCGCTGATAAATAGCGACGGGGCGCTCAGATATGTAGCGGAGGACCGGGCGGAGGTATTCGCCGAGCACCTGGAGCGTCAGTTCCGCCCCAACCCGACCGACGACACCGAGCATGTCGCAGCGGTCGAGAGACACGTGGGAGACTACTTCGCCACGCCGATAGCTCCCGATGAAGACCCGATTTTCTTCCCGCCGGGCGCAGTCAGACGCGCCATCCTTAGAACGAAGCCTAGGAAGGCCCCCGGTGCCGACGGTATCACCAACACAGCGCTGCGCCACCTGCCGCACCGTATGGTTGCGGCGCTGGCGCGCCTGTACACGGCGATACTGCGCACGGGGGCCTTTCCCGCTTCGTGGAAGGAAGGGCGCGTCATAATGCTGCCCAAGGCGGGGAAGAACATCCTGAAGCCGGAGAGCTATCGGTCGATCACTTTGTTGCCGACAGTCTCCAAGGTGTTTGAAGCACTCCTGCTGCGACATCTCCAACCTCACATCGCGCCGCGACCCGAACATTCCGGGTTCCGGGCGGAGCACAGTACGACGCTCCAGCTGTCGAGGGTACTGCACCACCTCGCAGCCACAATGAACAAGAAGGAATACTCGGTGGCAGTATTCCTCGACATGGAGAAGGCCTTCGACCGTGTGTGGCATGACGGCCTGATATACAAGCTGGCCACGTCAGATGCGCCCCGTCGCATCGTGCGGGTGGTCTCTACTTTTCTATCCCACAGGACTTTCAGGGAGGTGGTCGACGGAGCGCTATCCAGCGCCCGACCGGTACTGGCCGGTGTGCCGCAGGGCAGCTGCGTATCGCCGGCGTGTTACTCACGTTACACCGACGACATCCCCACCACTCCAGATGCGACGCTCGCGCTGTATGCTGACGACGCCGCGTACATTACCACCTCGCTAAATGCAAAGTACGCGGCGGTCAAGATGCAGCGCGCCCTCGACATGCTCCCTGAGTGGCTGTCGAAGTGGCGGCTCTCGGTTAACGTGGGTAAGACGCAGGCGCTGGTCACCGGTTCCGCGCCCCTCCCACCACCCTTGAAACTACAAGGAGCCGACGTCGTATGGTCGCCCTGGGTCAAGTACCTGGGTGTCACTATCGACCGTCGGCTCACGATGGGGACGCACGTCCGCGAGGTCGCCGCACGAGGTAGGGTCGCCCGCAACCTCCTTAGACCGGTGCTCTCGTCCCGAATCCCGGTGCGCGTCAAAATGGGCGTGTACAAGCTGTACGTACGCCCCATTTTGACGTACGCCGCCCCTGCATGGTTCGCCCTCA
Organism: Atethmia centrago; assembly: GCA_905333075.3. Lineage (NCBI taxonomy): Eukaryota > Metazoa > Arthropoda > Insecta > Lepidoptera > Noctuidae > Atethmia > Atethmia centrago. The sequence goes on from HG995391.1 coordinate 21,673,656, forward strand.
CGAGCGAGACGAACCGAAAGCTGCTCCGCGCGCAACAAAACCTGGCGCTGCGGACCATAGTGGACGCCCCTCGTTTCGTGAGGAACGATATAATCCAAAGGGACCTCGGGATTGAGAGCCTGGACGAGTTTGTGAGGCGCCTCGCGAAGGGAATGTTCGCGCGTGCCGACGCATCTGCTTGGCCTCACGTCAAGCAGATAGCGCCATTGCACGCGCGCCCCCCCGACGCGAGACTCCTACCCCGCGACCTGGTACAGATAAAATACATCTATTGCGTGACGTGTGCTAAGTTAATATAGGCACGTCACGTAATTAGCACAGACATTCACTACTCAACAGGCATTTAACTCACACACATACGCATAGCGCGGGCTGTGCGGTATGTGTAGACACTGGGTGGTGTTACGCAATACAATTCCGCTCACACACACACGACAGTTTATTTATTTATTTATTTAATACTTTAAGCACACAAATGTACAGAGGCGGACTTAATGCCGTAGGCATTTTCTACCAGTCAACCTTTCCTTAGCCCGGACCGTAATCGGCTCGATCTGAAAGCGGGGCGGGCGGGAACTATACACCTATACTGTAGGAGCGTCGAGTCGGCACCTACGTCGCTGGTCGCCTTCACTGGGCCTCCCCCGGGTAACCGGAGGTCTCACCTGGCGGGGGTTGACCACCGTGGTGTCGTGAAGAAAGCGGCGCTAACAGTATTAGCGTCGTGATGCGCCTACAGTAATCACAATAGCAATCACTCACATGGGCGCGTTATTATTAAACGCGCCCAATCATCTAGGCGTCATAAAATAAAAATGACCAACACCATGAGGGGCCCGTATTTACGGGCCAACGTATGGCTTCCGCGGCCGGGGGGCGATGCCCAGGATCCGCTAGCCGCGCCCCCTTACGGGAGCGCAGCGACATCCCAATGTTTTATGTCGATTAAAAAATCACTTGAGTTCACACCGTATCGTTGTTTTATTATTACAAGAACGATTTCGGTTCAACCCAGTTCATCCCTGACCGGAACATTGGTCCTTCGAACCGGATATAACCGGACAAGTTGCACTGTGTGCGGTGAAGTTTTTGCTGTAGCACACCGCAGCAGTTTGTTAGGGAACACCGAAGGGGTTGTGGATCGCAACTCAGGGTGTTGGAAGGATTTCCCCTGTGGAGGGAGACATCATTAGGTGGCGCCGGGAGTGTGACGTCATCAACCAACCCTGAGAAGCGGAAGAAGATCACCACCATCGTGACGGCGGCAGAGCACCGTGACGTCAGCAGACCATCGTGACGCCAGCGGAGCACCGTGACGTCAGCAGACCAACGTGACGTCAGCAGAGCGACGTGACGTCAGCCGAGCATCGTGACGATACAGCGGCCAGTGCGTCAGTGAATTGTGTGCGTGTGAGTGCCGAAGACAAACTGTGAGTACATTTGTGTTATCTGTCATCAGTGAAGAAATAGTTCAAGAAATATTCAAAATTCCGAACATTCCATTAACTTAGTCGTTTTCATGAATCTTGGACTTAGAATAAATAGTGTAATAAATTTTAGGACTTAGAATAAGCGAACAAAAACGGGGGTACGAGGAATCTATGCCCGAGTTCGCTTAAAGTAAAAGTGTACTTAAACACTTGTAAAATTTTCGAGATTTTGCTGTTAAAAAACTGAGTGTTGTTTTGTAAACAAAGTTTAAGTTTTACTTCGAATAATGGAGAAGTACAGTAATTTGCAATCAAACCTAAAAACAATGATAGAAAGGTCAAGATCTAATTTTAAGAAATCACCTAAAGATCGATTATGTTATCAATATATAGAAACAAGATTAGAAAAATTAGAACGAGATTGGCAAGCATTTTGTAAAAATCATTATGAAATATTAGAATTAGACAGCAAAACATTAAAATCTTTAGAAGATGTTATCAGTGACATGTATGAAGCGACAGAGGAAGTTTACATTTCTTATAAGTCGGAACTAAAGATTGCATTGTGCAATCACTCACCGCTAGGAACAGCGGTTTCTAAGGGCTCCGATGTTTCTGGACCTTCGGCGTCTAGTTTTTCTCTAAGATTGCCTAAAATTGCCCTCGTGTGGTTTGTAGAACTTCTTTCGCAAAAAGGCAAACACGTAGCACAAGTGCTAAACTATACAACGATTTAAACAAGAAGCTTAACATCATTACATTATGTAGACGCAAAGTTAAATTTAAAATCACTGAATGGCTTCAACTACTTGACTATCAAACAACCGAAGACCTACTTAGCTATCAAATATAAAATACAAACAATAATAACTACTAACTAAACCAACAACAATACCTTATTACTAATTCAATTTATCTGCTCATACACATAAACACATACACTCTCTCACACACACAGACACAAACACATAACACGATACACTATCAATCACATACTCACATAAACTAACGCAAATTTAAAATTTATAGCGTATTTTACTTAATAATCAGCAACCCTATGTACAAACAGTATTGTGTACCTCTTGCTGCGACTGAACACTGTCTCCCAAGATACAGGCTCCTGGCCTAGTTTGGGATTCAGTATCAGTACACATATATTGTTTCAAACATCCTAAGACTGTTCATACTTAAGTACCATTTTTGTAATTTTAGTGTCAATAAACAATTTTTTTTTTTTTTTTTTTTTTTAATAACAATTCCTACTTTCTCTGGTAAATACTCCGAATGGACAACATTTCAGGACTTATTTATTTCTTTAGTTCACACAAATAAGTCATTAGATTCAGTCCAAAAATTACACTATTTAAAGGGCCATCTTACAGGGGAGACAGAACAGCTGACAAAATTTGTACCTATCACAGCAGATAACTATGCTCAATGTTGGTCAAAATTAGAGTCTAGATATAATAATAAAAGATATTTGTCAAATTGTATTTTAAAGAGATTATTTAGTCAGCGCAATTCAAATATCGAGTCAGCTTCGGCCTTGAAGGAGTTATTAGATACAACCACTGAATGTTTACATGCATTGAGAAATTTGAAAATAGATGTAAGTTCATGGGATATAGTTCGTCTTCGATGCGTCGTGCAAAGGAGTTAACGGCGTATCATTAAATGATACTTTAATGATCGGTCCAACACTACAACCAGAGTTGCGACATCTTATTATACGATGGAGAGTTCACCCTATTTGCTTGGCAGCTGACATTATACAAATGTATCGGCAAGTAAGAGTTGATGATAATGATTCGGTATTCCAGCGCATCGTATGGAGAGATAATCCTGAAGATAAAATTCAAGATTATGAGTTAGTAACCGTGACGTTTGGAACGGCCTCAGCCCCGTATTTAGCAGCGAAGGCTCTCCAACAGGTAGCTCTTGATGAAGGAGAAGGGTGTCCAGAAGCTGCAAAGAAGGTGCTAGTAGATTATTACATGGATGATCTTATGAGTGGCTGTCAAACAATAGAAGAAGGAATCAAGTTATATAAGGACATGAATACGCTACTTGGCAAGAGTGGATTTAAACTGCAAAAATGGACAAGCAATAATGAAATGGTAATAAAGGAAATTAGTTCAGAATATGAAGGGGAAGACGGAAAGGAACAGGGCGAGGAAAAGGAAATAGAACGAAACTTAGAAATAAAACTAGATTCTATTATGAAAATTTTAGGACTCACCTGGAACCGTAGTGAAGATATATTTCAATATTCAGTGAAGCTTACTCCGACGTCAGGACCTGAAACTAAAAGAAAGATTATTTCGAGTATATCACGGTTATTTGATCCATTAGGTTGGTTGGCACCAGCGCTTTTATCAGCAAAGGTATTTATACAAAGGCTGTGGTTAGCTGGAATTGGCTGGGACGACGAGGTCCCAACCCAGTTACTAAATGATTGGGCTACTTACTGTAGTGAATTGGCACAACTTACCGAGTTCAAAATTCCCAGATGGCTGGGTACCAAGTCAGGCGATACTGTTGTAGACTTACATGGCTTTTCCGATGCTTCCAAGGTCGCATACTCTGCAGCAGTGTATATCCGAATAGTGGATAGTAATGGCGACGTACACGTTTCATTAGTTACAGCAAAAACACGGGTTGCACCCATAAAACAAGTAAGCATACCGCGCCTAGAGTTATGCGGCGCAGTGCTAGTCACTCGTTTACTAGTTGAAATGTCGGAAGTTTTAGGTATACCTAAGAACCACTTGCGAGCATGGACTGACTCAACGGTCGTGCTAGCATGGTTAAATAAACACCCTAGTCAATGGAAAACCTTTGTCGCGAATAGGGTTTCAGAGATCCTAACTACATTGGACGCATTTCAATGGGCACATATTCCATCCAACCAGAACGCCGCAGATTGCGCCTCCCGTGGAATTAAACCTGTAGAGCTTATAGATAATAGATTGTGGCTAAATGGATCAGACATTTTACGTGATAGAGAGATAGTGTACCCAAAACCAAGAGATTTAGAAGTGAATTTGGAAAGATCAATAAATACCCATTATTCTACTGTTGATAATTTCGTATGGAACAGATATTCAACTCTTCCTAAGCTAGTAAGAATTATAGCTTACTGTCGACGCCTTTTAAATTACAAAACAGATAAAGATCGACCAAGGTACTTACGCAGCTGGGAGATTGAGAAATCATTGCAGTGTTGTATTCGGCTATGCCAAATTGAAGGATTTCAAATAGAGTACACGGAAATTAAACAGAAAGGTGAAATAAAAACAAGAACAAGTAAAGTTCGAACGTTAAATCCGTATATTGATGGAGACGATATACTCAGAGCTGGTGGCCGACTTCAAAGAGCTCAGCTGGATGAAAAGACCAAACATCCAATCTTATTGCCACATCGATCATATTTAACGCAGCTTATCATAGCAGATGCCCACCTAAAGACCATGCACGGCGGACCTCAGCTGATGTTGTCTTACATACGTACAGCTTATTGGATCGTTGGTGTTACAACCCTTCTCAAGGAACATGTCCGTAAATGTCACATGCGTAAAACAAAGTGCTACTGTGAGGAATCAACTGATGGGCTCTCTACCTTCAGTTCGTGGAACTCCTTCCAGAGCATTTTTACACAGTGGAGTTGATTACGCAGGACCTATAGATATAAGAACGTCAAAGGGACGCGGGCATCGCTCATATAAGGGATATATTTGTCTTTTTATATGTATGGCAACGAGAGCTATACATTTAGAAATAGTCAGCGATTTGACTACACAGGGTTTCCTTGCAGCCTTTAAAAGATATGTGTCTCGTAGAGGCCATTGCTCGGAGCTATGGAGCGATAATGGCACGAATTTTGTAGGGGCCTCTAGGGAATTAAAGGAAATGTTTCAGCTGCAAGGGTCAACCATAACTAGAGAAATAGCAGAAGCTTTAGCTATTGACGGAACCACTTGGCACTTCATTCCTGCACACGCTCCTAATTTCGGTGGATTATGGGAGGCAGGAATAAAGTCGACCAAATTCCATTTAAAAAGAGTAATAGGAAAGTCGACACTCACCTATGAAGAGATGGCCACACTGCTTACTCCAATAGATGCTTGCTTAAACTCCCGGCCGCTGTCAGTAATAGAAAGCACCGGTCCAGAGGAACCGATGCCATTAACTCCTGGTCATTTTTTGATAGGCGAGCCTTTATTAACCGTACCCGAATCAAATTATGAAACAAGTTCTATAAGTAGCCTAAAGAGATGGCAATTAGTGCAAGCCATGTTACAAGGTTTTTGGGTTAGGTGGGCTAACGAATACTTGACTCACTTCCTACATAGACACAAGTGGACTACAAAGGTGCCCGAACCACAGATCGGGGATGTTGTCTTGGTTAAAGAGGATGATTTACCTCCGGCTAGGTGGCTTATTGGCAGGGTTGCTGAGAAACACCCAGGCAAGGATAATATTACTCGAGTGGTAACTTTGAGATGTAAAAACTCCTATCTAAAGCGCCACACCTCAAAATTGTGCATTCTGCCTGTGGCTCAGTAATTTAACATTTAGTTTTAGTCTAAGTTTAATGTGCATACTGATGTGCACTACTAAGAAAATTTTATATGTAATTGTGTAAGGTCATTATGTATATATTGTGAGCATTTGTTATGTTTCCATTTGTGTGTTGTATTCGTTAGTTTATCATTGCGCCCATATGTCTCATGGTGGGCGGTCATTGTTAAGGACAATCGTCCTTGGTGAGCGGTATGTTGTGATTAGTTCAATCTTTCACCAATAGATGGCGCTTTACATTTACCGTCGATTCCTGAATCGCGGTGTTAAGAATTGCACGCAGTTAATGACCCTATTGAGGCTATGTTTTTTATGTCGAGAGGATTAGCTCGTGGCCCGAAGAGCAACATCCTACTTAAGTATATTGTTTTTTAACCCGCGCGGACCGCCAAAGTTTTTAAGTTTCCTCTGTGTGGGCACAGGCTACCTAAAAAGTACCTGTGCGGACACAGGGGGAGCCTGCCGTGCCGCCCGGTGGAGCCCCACCGTAGCGGTCGCGGAGGCCACGCCCCGTACCATGCCGAAACCCGGCAAGCGCGGCTCTCTGGGCCGCGATGCCGGGTCGCCGGAGGACCGTCCGGCGCTGGACCGGGCGACGTCGCTGCCTAACATTGGTGACGCGTCATCCGGGTCGTCCGGTGCACCGCCGGCCAGGCCTCCGTCCATGAAAACCAGGAGGCCAGAAGAAAGAAGAGGAGGGGGAACGGGTACCGCGGTAGCGGTAGCCACTTACCGGGCCGCGCGCCGCTGGCGCGTGCCCCGACGACGCCGGCGCATGTACCCGCGCCCGCGCGCTCAGCTGCGCCCACTGCGCGCGCTGAGCCACCACGGACGCGGCACGTCGCCGCACCACCGGCGCGCCCGACCGCGCCTTCCGCGCGCCCCCGAGCGCCCCCGCGCGCCCCCCACCCGCACCACCGCGCCTCCGCCGCGTCGCCACCCACGCCCTCCGGGGCTGCGGATGCCCAGACGCAAAGGAAGAAAACCCAAGCTGTGCCAGCTCCAAGCCTCGCCAGCGCCGGCCCCAGCCGCTTGCTGGCGGGACCGGTGATGGCTGAGCAGGAGCGGCCAGCTAGTGCCGGCCCATCTTCTCGGCCGGCACAAGTGATGTCAGGGGTGCCCGCCTCGCCGGCGCCCCCCCGCACCTACGCGTACGATTCACCCGCGATGCTGTCGGCATGCTCCTCCCGTGTGGGGTCGAGCGTGTCGCTGGCGTCTGTGGGCTCGGCCGCCTCCGGTCGCGGCGACGTGTCCTCGGACACGACCCCGCGATCCGGCCAGCGGCCCTACGTGGGAGGAAATGACGACGCCGCGCCCATGTCGCCGGCGTCACCAATACCGCCGCTGGGCTTCGACTACGAGTTTACACTCGAGCCCAGACCCCAGCGGCGGAGGAGGAGCTCCGACGAAACCGCGTCGGAAGAGGCGAAGCGGTACTGCCTTGACCCGCCGCGGCCACAGCGCGAAAGCGCGCCGCGGGGTTGGGCGGCGCCGAAGTCGCCAACATTCTCTGACGCGGTGCGCCATTCACCACCGAAGACACCCACAGGGGTAAGTACCTCACCCCCTGTTCCCCTTATGGCATCTATTGCCCCCTCCGTTGCCGCCGCCCCCGGCGCCCCCATGGCGCCGACAGCGAGCGGCAAAAAAAAGGAGAAAAAACTCAGATACCCACCGCTGGTAGTGGAAAAGCTGCCCAACTGGGCCGTCCATTTCCGGACCATCAGCGCCAAGCTGGGCCGGCCTCCTAATGCCCGTCCCTACGGGCGTGTAGTCCGCTTCACGCCCGACACCGAGGATGAGTACAGGTTGGTCCAGCGCTACCTGACTGGCCTGGAGAAGGACAGCGGCGTCTCATGGTTCGCCTATTCGCTGCCAGCGGAAAGAAGCCTGAAGATCGCCATAAGGGGACTACCGGCTGACACGGAACCCCAGGAGATCGAGGAGGAACTCCGGACGCTGGGATACCAGCCAGAGTACGTACGCCACATTAAGGGCGCACAGGGAAGACCCGGCTGCGTGTTTCACGCCATCCTTAAGAATACCCCAGACGTCCGGGCTATCTACGACACCACAGTATTTATGTTTATGCGTGGTGTCAAGATAGAGGCATGGAGGGGGAAAAAAGGGCCCGCCCAGTGCCACCGGTGCCAGCGATTTAGACACAGCTCGCACCAGTGTCACCGCCCGCTCGCCTGCGTGAGATGGGCGGGCGGGGACCGTCGCCATTACGGCCACACGCCGGCCATACACGGCCGCAGAACGGCCACAGAATGTGGAGCCCGAGGCCAAAGGCACGACGCTAATGGCGGCGGCCAATGGGCCCTCACAGAGGACAATTCCCCTTGCCGCCACCTCGGGGCGGAGGAAGCACAGACGCGGGGGGAAGGGTAAGGGTAGGAAACCCAAAACCCCCGCGACGACCCAGGAAGAGGGTCCCGAGGCCGACCCTGCCACAGAGCAGGCGCGGGCTGTGACCCAAGGTGGACAAGAAGTGCCCGCAGGCGCCGGCATAGCGCAGCGGCTACCTGCTCAAACTAAAAAGTTCGCCCGTCATCCGCGGGGCGACGCCACCGCTGCGACTAGCGCCACTGTACCTCAGCGGCAAGTCGCAGAACAAAAATCTAAGCGGCCAATCACAACGCCGCTGACGTACAGTGGCGCCTCTAGCGCCAGTACGCCTACAACAACAACTAGCACGAAAAAGGATTTCACAGCCTGCGCGATCAAGCTTTTGATGGACCTGATAAAGGCCATCAGGCAGGGTCAAGACGTGGAGACTATCATCCTTGACGGCCTGGCCGCGTTACTAACATTGTACCATGGCTAGGTCGTTAAGGGTGATACATTGGAATGCCCGCGGCCTCAAGGGAAAGGTCGCCCCCCTCCGCCATCTCCTAAGGGAACAAGACATAGACGTGGCGCTCATAAGCGAGACGCTCCTGGGACCCGAAGATAGGGTTAGGTTCCCAGGTTACCTCGTTTATAGGAAGGATGAAAGGTCGGCCCACAACATCCGCTATCGTGGTCTGGCGGTCATTGTGAGGCGAAGAGTCGTCCATCAAGAGCTCCCCTCGTCGACACTCAACACGTTTTACGCGCTGGGTGTACAGCTGCATATAGCCGGCGAGGACATAAACGTGTATGCCGCTTATAAGCCGCCCGTGGCTCATATCGACCTACGGGAGCTGAGGGCGCTTATAGGCGACGGACAGCAGGCGACCATCCTCGCCGGTGACCTCAATAGTAAGCACCCAGCGTGGAACAGTCTAGGTACGAACACCAAGGGGAGATGGCTCTTCGCGGACGCGGAAGCCTTCGGCTATACGGTGTCCGGTCCGGAGATGCCGACACATTACCCGGACGTGTCCCATCATATTCCCGATGTGCTGGACATCGTAGTCCACCGAGGGCTACACTGCCAGATCACACAAGAAGTGATAGACGACGAGTTACAGTCGGACCACCAACCGGTACTCGTCGTCCTATCGGGTGTGTCGACCCGATTGAAGCCCATAGCGCCACGTCATGTCACGGATTGGACAAGGTTTGAGGAAGAGCTGGAGACCACCACGCCCACTCGGCCTATTGTTACCTCCGCGGACGTGGACCAGATGGCCTGTGACGTCACTGCTTGCATACAAAGCGCCTTGCAAGCGGCGACTACGACGCAGCCGCAGGGGAGAGTGCTATTGCCGCCCCTGCCGGCGCATCTACATGCGATGATCGCCGCGAAGAGGCGCCTTCGCAAGCAGTGGCAGCAACTTAGATGCCCTACAATCAAGAGGGAACTAAACCGTCTCGCGGAGAGGGTGAAGGCCGAGTTGCAGGCGCTCACCACCGCGGGCTGGGAGGACCGTATCGACGCCGCTAGAGATAGCTGGCCGTCGATACACAAACTTTGTAGGCAGCTGTCAAATACCCCAGCTCCGGTGCGCCCTTTGCTAAACAGCGACGGGGCGCTTAAGTATGTAGCGGAGGACCGGGCGGAGGTCTTCGCCGAACACCTGGAGCGTCAGTTCCGCCCTAACCCGACCGACGACACCGAACATGTCGCAGCAGTCGAGAGACACCTCGGGGACTACTTCGGCACGCCGATAGCTCCCGATGAGGATCCCATCTTTTTCTCGCCGGGCGCAGTCAGACGCGCCATCCTGAGAACGAAACCGAGGAAGGCCCCCGGTGCTGACGGTATCACCAACGCAGTGCTGCGCCACTTGCCGTTCCGAATGGTAGCGGCACTGGCGCGCCTGTATAAGGCGATACTGCGCACGGGGGCCTTTCCGGCCTCGTGGAAGGAAGGGCGCGTCATCATGCTGCCCAAGGCGGGGAAAAACATCCTGAAGCCGGAGACCTATCGGCCCATTACGCTGTTGCCCACTGTCTCCAAGGTGTTTTAAGCACTCCTGCTGCGACATCTCCAGCCACATGTCGCCCCGTGCCCTGAGCAGTTTGGGTTCAGGGCGGAGCATAGCACGACGCTCCAGCTGTCGAGGGTACTGCACCACCTCGCAGCCGCGCTCAACAAGAAGGAATACTCGGTGGCAGTATTCCTCGACATGGAGAAGGCCTTCGACCGTTTGTGGCACGACGGCCTCATATACAAGATGGCCACATCAGACGCGCCCCGTCGCGTTATTAAGGTGGTCTCCAGTTTTCTCTCCAATAGGACCTTTAGGGTGGTGGTCGACGGCGCGCTGTCTAGCGCGCGCCCAGTGCTGGCGGGCGTGCCGCAGGGCAGCTGTGTGTCGCCGACGTGTTACTCATGTTACACCGACGACATCCCCACCACTTCCGACGCGATGCTCGCGCTGTATGCCGACGACGCCGCGTACATTACTACATCGCTTAATGCAAAGTACGCGGCGGTCAAGATGCAGCGCGCGCTAGAGCTCCTACCCGAGTGGCTGTCGAAGTGGCGGCTGTCGGTGAACGTGGGTAAGACGCAGGCGATGGTCACAGGATCAGCGCGCCTCCCGCCACCCTTGAATCTACAAGGAGTCGACATCGATTGGTCGCCCCGGGTCAAATACCTGGGGGTCACCATCGACCGTCGGCTCACTATGGGGCCACATGTCCGCAAGGTCGCCGCGCAAGGTCGGGTCGCCCGCAACCTGCTCAAACCTGTGCTCTCGTCCCGCATCCCGGTGCGCGTCAAGCTGGGCGTGTACAAACTGTACGTGCGCCCAATCTTGACGTACGCCGCTCCCGCTTGGTTCGCCCTCACGAGCGAGTCGAGCCGGAAGTTGCTCCGCGCGCAACAGAGTATTGCGCTGCGGACCATAGTTGACGCTCCTCGCTTCGTGAGGAATGATGTCATCCAGCGGCACCTCGGGATCGAGAGCCTGGATGAGTTTGTGCGGCGCCTCGCGAAGGGGATGTACGCGCGTGCCGACGTGTCTGCTTGGCCCCATGTCAAGCAGATAGCGCCCTGGCATACGCGACCCCCTGACGCGAGACCCCTGCCCCGCGACCTGGTAGCGGACGAGTGACCCCATCACCGGACTGGACGCCTCGAGTAAGTCGCACCCAGGTTACACGCGGCTTACTCGACTCAATAGAACTCTACAGATGACACACATCTGTTGCGTGGCGTGTGCTAAGTTAATATAGGGCCATGGACCGCACGACCCCCGCGTAGAGCCTCCGGCAGGAGGCGTTTGGACCCCCTAGATTGGGCAGGAGCCGCTTCAATGCAGCGCCCGCCCGCTCAAGTTTGGGAGCCAAACGTCGGAAATGCTCCACGAAGCTCCACCGGCTGTCGAGGACGAGTCCCAGGTACTTCATCGTCGACTCGACGCCGATAGAAACCCCTCCTACCGTTATTTGGGACCCCAACGGTGGCGCGTTCCGAGGACCATGAAAACACATGGCCTCGGACTTGTGCAGGGCCACCTCGAGTCCCAATTGCCGGATCCTTTCGACGATTGGTTTTTATAGGCTAAAGGTGTTTTATGGAATACGGAAATCTAGGGGATTGGGCAGGAGCCGCTTCAATGCAGCGCCCGCCCGCTCCAGTTTGGGAGCCAAACGTCGGAAATGCTCCACGAAGTTCCACCGGCTGTCGAGGACGAGTCCCAGGTACTTCATCGTCGACTCGACGCCGATAGAAACCCCTCCTACCGTTATTTGGGACCCCAACGGTGGCGCGTTCCGAGGACCATGAAAGCACATGGCCTCGGACTTGTGCAGGGCCACCTCGAGTCCCAATTGCCGGATCCTTTCGACGATTGTCGCAACCCCGCGTGCCGCTAATTCGGCCGCCGCCTGGTGCGACCTCCCCTGCGCCAGGACCAACGTGTCGTCAGCGTAGCACACTACGCTGACGCCGCTAGGGAGGTCGGCGCGCAGCACCCAGTCGTATCCGATGTCCCACAGATGCGGCCCCAGGACCGATCCCTGTGGGACACCGCACGACATCTCTTGCCGGTTCCACACTCCCTGGTGACCGGGGTAGATGACGGCCCTGTCCGTCAAATAGGCCTCGACCACACGACAGAGGTAGGTCGGCATCCGGTGATACCGGAGTGCCTCCCTGATGCAACTCCAGGGCAGGGTATTGAAGGCATTGGCGATGTCTAGGGACACCGCCAAGACGACCCCACCCTGGGCAACAGCATTCCCCGTCGTCAGGGCTCGCACACGCATGATGGCGTCCACCGTAGAGCGCCCTCTGCGGAAACCAAACTGGCTCTCCGCCAAATCCGGCCCCACCCGCACCAGCTGGCCGACGAGGCGGTCTGCAATTACTCTTTCAAAGAGCTTGCCCACCTCGTCGAGCAGCACGATGGGCCGATAAGCCGACGGAGAGTCAGCAGGGCGCCCTGCCTTCCTTATGAGGACCAGTTTCCCCGTCTTCCAGCGAAGCGGGAACTGGCCCCTCTCCATGCATGCGCTTAGGAGCCCCCTAAGTCGAGGCCCGAGAGCCTCCAAGGCCAGGACCCAGGCCTTCCCAGGTAAGCCATCGGGTCCTGGGGCGGTATTTTTGGCATTAAGCCTGCGTACCGCCGCTCTCATTTCTCCCTCGGTCACCTCCGGAGCATCGTCGTCGTCGTCGGCGGTGTGATCCGCATCAGGCACCGCAGTAGGCGGAGCCATAGGCGGGGAGGAGTGTTCCCCTCGCGAAGGGAACAGAGCGCTCACCACGTCCTCCATAAGCTGGGGCCGGAGACTCTGCGTTAGCGGGGGAGCCCATGGGCGGAGTTTATCCCGCACCACCTTGTACGGGCGTCCCCACGGGTCCCTGTCTAGAGTCCCCAGCGACTCCTCGCGGGCCAACCCCCTGGCCCGCAGGATCTCCGCTTGGAGGGCGGTCTTCGCTGCTCTGTACCCCTCGTATAGCTCCGCCTGAATGGCTTCCGTATCCGGAGGTTTGATACGGAGCCTGCGGTGCCTGGTGTACCGGCGTCGCGCAGCCACGCACGCAGTGCGCAGAGCCGTCAGCTCCTGCGACCACCAGTACACCTGGCGCGAGGCACGTCCAGGCTGGACCCGGGGCATTGCCACGTCACATATGTCGGACATGGCCTCCCGGAACCACTCCGCCTCGTCGTTGATGTCGGCAGGCCTGTCCGGTGGTGACACCCAGGCCTGCACGATCGAGGCTTCCAGGAGGAGCTCCCGGTCCAGCTGCTTCAGCGCCCACCGCGGACCACTCGGGGCCCGTCGGACCGGCGCGTCCGAGGTCTGGGCGGAGACGTCGAACCGGATATACCGGTGATCGGAATAGGTCTCCACCCCCTCCATGACACGCCAGTCAACTACACGCGGCGACAGAGCGGGGCTGGCGAACGAGATGTCCACCACTGATTCACCCCGCATCCGCACACACGTGGGGACAGAACCCCGGTTTAGGACGACCAGGCCTGTCTCCAGGGCCCAGTCCTCCACCATCCTGCCCCGTGTGTCCGTTAACCGGGAACCCCAAGCCAGATTCTTGGCATTGAAGTCCCCGAGGACGAACACGGGGAGGGAACCAAACCCGGCGACGACGTCTCTCAACTCCGCAAGGGAGTTGTGGAGCTCGGCAAGAGTTCGGTTCGGAGAGAGGTAGACCCCTACCACGACAATCTCCCCGAACCGTGCTGCTACGCAGCCCCGTCCTCTCTTGACGGCCTCGAGGGACGGGGTACCGGCGGCGGCCGACGAAATTAGGGTCACTGAGCCGCTCAGGTCCTCCACCCAGTCATCCCTGGGCGGGACAAAGTACGGCTCAGCGACCACGGCGATGTTAATCGACCACTGCGCCATGCTCTGGAGCAACAGATCCTGAGCGGCGGCGCAGTGGTTGATATTCGCCTGGAGGAGGCGTAATGGGGCCATTAATGGCACTCCATGTCAGCCCCCTCTTGGGCCTCCTTCCCAGCCCCCTGAGAGGCGCCTGCCGCAGCGGCCACGGTGGCGGCGGCGACGACGGCGGTGTTGGAGGCGGCAGCGGCGGTGGCAGTGGTGGCGGCTGCGGCGGTGACGGCGGTGGCGGAGGGCTTGCCTCTGGCCCTGGCTTTGGTGGGTGGGGCGCAGGCCTTGCCCCCCATCCGGTGCTCGGCCGGCTTGCCAGCCGCCGCACATACGGCACAGTGCGGCGTGGCGTTGCAGGAGCCGGCCTTGTGCCCGGGCTGACCACAGCGGTAGCAGAGACCGCTGCGGTCCACCTCCGAGGTGCAATTCGCCTGCACGTGGTTGCCCACCTGGCAGCGGAAGCACCTCAGAGGTCTGGGTTCCAGCAGTTTCACCTGCGCGGAAACCCAGCCCACCAATAGCCGTTGGCCCTCCCCGGTTATTTTTCTGGCCGCCGACACGGGGCAGCTCACCATAACGGTTTGCAGCCCCGTGGAGTCAGGACGGATGGTGCCTGCCTTCACCTGCTCGGCAGAGCATCCCCCGGTCCTAACCACTGCGGCGACCACCTTCTCTTCAGTCGCGGAGTCGTCCAGGCCCGTGATGCGCATGCTAGCGCATTTGGTGGGCCTGGACACTCGGACTTCGTCCGCATTTAGTGACGCCCTAAGCCTTTCGACCAGGGCGTCAGCGGCCGGGCCACTAGCCCTACCGGGGACCTCCACCATTCGGGCCCCAGTCGTCGTCACCTTCATTTTGAGGCCTTTTGCTGCGCCGAGCTCCTCCAGGCGCACCGCCTCACCCACCTTCGCCATCACCGTCCTATAGGACACGCCCTTCTTTTCCGCATCCAGCTGTAGTGTGATCACTACAGCTGCAGAATTCGGGGCGCGGAGCCTAGCCGCGGCGGTGCGCTCCTTGCGCCGCTGCCGCCTCTCCCTCTTTTTGGCCGCCCTCTTTGCCTTAACCGCCTTCCTCTTCTCTCCGGCTACTTGCCATTCGGCATCGGCCGGAAGAGATTTAGGAGGCGGGGGCGGCCGTCTTGCCACCTGGGCCGCCAGGGTCGGAGCCCTCGCCGTCGGGGCTGGAGCTCTCGCCGCTGGTGCTGGAGCCTTCGCCGCCTGCGCAGCAGCCGCACCCTTTGGCTGCCCCGGTGAGCCCCGTTTGGCCGTGGCACCTGCGGCGGCTGCATACGAGGCCGGTTTCCGCTGGCCAGAAGGCGGCTGGCTCGCCGCCAACGGGGGGCGCAGGACGATGGCCTCCAGGGAGGAGAAACGGCTCTGCAGGGAAGCCATTTCCTGCCGCACAAGGGTCAGAACCCGGTCCTCTACAGGCACGGGCCGTCCCTGTCCCTGCTGCTGCCCCCCTTGCGGCTCCATCCGGGGGCCGTCTCCTCGGAGCCCAGCCAGGTCCGCCCGGAGCTTCTCGTTCTCCTTTCGGAGAAGCTCCATGGCGGCTGTCAAGCGGGCGATCTCCGCCCGCATCTCGGACATACTGTCCTGGGGAGGCCCGACGTGAAGGGCCTCCGCTGCCGCCACAATAGAGGCCGTGGCCGCGGCTATGGCCTGATCCTTAGAGGACCTGAGCCTCTTAATGGATACTGCCTTGATTGCGCTGGCCACGACCTCCGCAAAGTCGTCGACACGCTCTAAATTGGAGCCGCCAGCGGCATCCGGTTCACCACCTGGGACCTCTGAGAGGTGGCGCTTCTCGGCTCGCTGGGCTGGCTTGGCTGGGCTGACTCTGCTCGGCTCGCCAACCTCCCTGGTGGTGGGCCCTCTATCCAAGACTTTCCCTCCTCGGGCCCCCCCCTGCCGGCTGGAGTGGATCTTTTGCCGCTCTTTCTGGCTCAAAACCCACTCGTCGGAGGACGACCCCGAGTTGGGGCGCTTGGGAGTCCTAATGAACTCACGGTTCCTACCGACCACTTCTTTTTGCACAGAGCTCTGACCTGAGCCCTTTGCGCTGGATGCAGCGTCGGACTCCGACCCTGCATCACTCCCCTCCACTTGACTTTTTGTCTGTTTTTTGATGTTACTTTTATCCATACTTAATCCCACGAGTATGGGGGATATAAAAAGTACACCTAGGTTCACCCCCTGTCCCTAGGCAAGTGTACATTTATAACCCAACCAGGGGGTCCACTGGTACCCTGGCTGGGGGTGCGCTAACGACTGATGCGCCACCTACAACTCGGAAGTTGCAGATGACACTACTCCTCAGCCATTCATATCCTCGCCGCGCACCAAAACTTGATATTAGAGGAATTTTTATAGAGGTTATCTTCCTCGCGATCCGGGCGATCAAGCCAAGATCCTCGTCCCGTTCCAAGCCACAAAATATGACTGTGGTCTCTTTACGGATTACGATTTCGACGGTTGCAGACAGAAGAATCATTCTCCCGCTGCTTGCTCGCTGGCAGGGTAAGTGCACAGCAAGCACCGCCACTCTTCGCCCACTCGACCTGCCCTCTGTAAGCAGAGAGGGGAGTGGACGACCGACGATCGAGCATGAAGCTCCCCGCCACGCAGAAATTCGCCACGGTCAATACCCTCTCCGAAACATGGAGAGACTATTGGCCGTGCCCAGGATGCACCGGCCCGATGACTGCTCTTTCCCCCGAACGTATTCGAAGGGAACCAGCAGCAATCAGGCACACGAGGAGGTTTTCTACACGCACCCCATACCGCACGGCTAGTAAGTATATTTTAGTTACTTTCATAGTATTATGTCGTACGGTATTTTACTACGGGGACGGGCTGCCGACATCGAGTCTATTTTATTCTGCAGAAAAGAGCCCTCAGAGCCATATGTGGCCTCGGCAGGTGCGACTCTCTCAGGGAACTGTTTAAAGAAATTAACATCATGACGGTACCTTGTCAATATATCTATGAAAACATCATGTACGTAAGGAAAAATCTACATCTTTTTAGTAAAAGAGGTGAAAGAGACAATTATATCACTAGAAATAGGGACAAATTAGTTCAACCAGGTTTCAGGCGGGCTAAAGTAGACTCATCTTTCATGGGGTACTGTTTAAAATGTTACAATAAAATACCTCCCCACATACTACAACTGAATGAAACAAAATTTAAATCTAGTATAAAACGTACACTATGTAGCCAAGCATATTATATATTGGGGGATTACATTGCTGATAAAAATGCTTGGCTCAACGCTGGTCCTGCTCCACAAGGGCGCAAAAACTAATTAATCAGGTATTGAAAATAGTGTTGGAGCTGCTGAAGATTTTAAAAACTCTCTTTGCATTGTATAAATTCAATCTCTTAGTATTGTATAGCTGCACAGCACATTGTTATGTGAGTACTATGTAATATAAAGCTGCCATTTACTGGATACGTCTTTCATTGACTTAAATGTGCCCTGGTGGCTGGGAGTATGTCGTGCTCACTCTAATGTCTCGCTGATGGTGGCGCGTGTGTTGGATCATTTAGCTCCCTTCAAAATGGTTGAGCTGAATGGTGCTGATCCACGCGTCATGTTTGTGAACGGGCGCCGTCAGTAGAGACTGGTCACCTCTTAGCTGCCACGGCTTATTTTAACTTTAGTTTTTGAATTGCTTTTGTTTTTGTTGTAATCTTTTTATTACGGACGCTTTTACGTTTTGCATCGTTCTTACATGCAATAATATGCATCGCTTTGGAATGGGCAACTAGCTTCATCTTTCTGACTGACTGACCGAACCCTCGCCAATTCAAAAGTGCCTGTAATTGGTTTATTTGAAATAAATGCTTTGAGTTTGAGTTTGAGTTTGAATACTATTCAGAAAATTGGGCTCGCTTTCTGCTTCGGTTTCTTGTGTATGTGTTTGATTATTAAAGTGTGCAGTTTCTGTGTTATTATTTGTGTTAGGGTATTGTCTGTTGCTATAAGTAAATTGTGATGTTCTAATTGCATATAAGGATTCGTTTGGTTAAGTGTATTCTCTGCATACGTTTTTAGGTCTTGAAGTCGTGCATCTGATATCTTTTTGTTATTTAGAACGACCCTTTTTTGATCTGATATTATCTGCTCCGATAGATGTGATAATTGTGGATAGAACTCAATGAACATTTAATTTTCTCTTAATGTTTTCCTCCATAGAGTCATATCTGTTTCCATTTTCGTAGCGATGAAATAGGATTTTATTAGAGTTTCGTTCATTTCATTTGACCACCTCATTCTACATTTTGGTTCCGATTATAAATTTGTGTTGCATTGCGTATTTAAATGCGACGGTGTCCGGGTGTGTGTATCTAAGTGTGTGACTGTTTGCAGCTTTCTGCTTACTTCTAATCTAATTGTGTCACGTGCAGAGACCGAAAGTAATTTATTGTGAACTATTGCTCATCGTTGATCTCTAACTCTTTGCTTCGAGACATTCTTCTCTCAGAAATATCTCAAACTCCGAAGGGATATTTTCATTATTTTCCTGTATATCCATCAGGTTGTCATTGTTTACTGGCCTTGTTACATTATCTAGATGTATATAATGCATGCTGTAAAGGCAACAGATGTTGCACTAGAAAGAAAGAAAAGAAAGAAAAATATATTTATTTATTTATTTATTTATTTAAACTTCTCGCACACAATTAAGTACAAAGGCGGACTTAATGCCTTAGGCATTCTCTACCAGTCAACCAAGGGTGGTGAAGAGATAAGATGGCAGGTGCTCTGAGAGGAAATAAAAATAACGAAAAATATTAAAGATAACATAATAGATTATAAATAGAATAAGAACAGAAATATATAAATAGGTTACAAGCATAAAATACAAATACATACCATATTTACTACAATATATACCTACATTATACATATATATATACATACAAATTCAAGGAAAAGAGATACATAATTGAGATGACTCTACGCTATTTGTTTTGAAAATAACTCTGCAATTTCCGCTTAAATGCATACCGACTGGTGGCCGTCCTGATATCAAGAGGAAGCGCATTCCAAAGAAGAATGGACTGAATATGAAAGGAAGAATGAACAAAGTCAGAAGTATGAGAAGGACAGAGTAGAAGAAGATTGTTGGAAGAACGCAGACTTTTAGCGTGCGAAGAACATAGATATTGGAAGTGAGACATAAGATAAGAAGGAGGGGTGGGAGAGTTGAGAAGGGAGAAAAGAGTGGTCAAAGCGCGCAAGCTTCTTCTTTGGCGAATGGACATCCATTTGAGCTCAGTCCTGTAGCTCGACACATGGTCATATTTCCTTAGGTTGAATATGAACCGGTTACCATTGTTGAGTAGTCTGTCGAGCTTATCCAGCAGAACCGCGTTCAAGTCAAAGTAGCACACGTCACCATAGTCGATTATAGGGAAAATCAAAGTCTGCACAAGCATAGTCTTCGTCTTAGCGGGCAAAAAGTTCCTTAGACGATACAGGGATCGCAGAGTACCGTTGACCTTTTGACTAACACTAGACACCTGGCGTTGCCAGCCCAGCGTTGAGTCAAGATGCAAACCGAGATCTTTAACCGTAGGGGTAATGGGTATGACGGTACCATTAAAAATAAGAGAAGGAAGAGAGCTAAGTGCCACCCTACCCATCATGCGCGAGCTTCCAATTACAATGGCCTGGCACTTTGAGGGGTTTACTGACACCCCAAAACTATCAGACCATTTTTTGATAGCGTCTAAGTCTCGGTTTACATCTGCTATAGCGTCCGATAAACCTTCTACCCGCTCAGCTGTATACAACTGAAGATCATCAGCATAAAGATGATACGATTTATTTGTCACAGAAACACGTGCACATAAAAGATATGGGTAATTCTTATAAATATTAAAACTAAACAGATTTACACAGAGAGACACAAAACATATACATATAGTCCTGGCTTCCACTCAGCATGATGCTGTGCTATGGGGGACCCACAGCAAAGCGCTGATTTTCAGTGGTCACCCGAAAACGACGTACAGAAACCAAGTCAGGTTATAAGATTTTAACATATTAGAAAAAACAGGTAATAAAGTAAAACAAAACAAACAGTAAAATAACATAAAAAAGTATTTAAGTAGGCATCATCACCATGCATAAACAATTCCTACCTACCCATAGTACGAGTACCTACACAAAAATTCACAGTGATTTGTCTCGCTCCCACTCCCACTCACCTTCGCGATATAACAATGTCAGTTCCCGCAGAACTTAACTTGAAGGTTAAAAGTCAACCATGTGTAAAGAACACCTCACAGGTTGCTTAGCTCACAACATAGCCTATTAATTAAACCACGTGCGTCCCCACAGAACGCCCCTCAGGCCAGTCGCTTTCAATAGCAATATGTACCTCGGAGGTGGACCGCAGTGGTCTTTGCTACCGCTGTGGTCAGCCCAGGCACAAGGCCGGCTCCTGTAACACCACGCCGCACTGTTCCGTATGTGCGGCGGGTGGCAAGCTATCCGAGCACCGGATGGGGGCCAGAAGCAAGCCCTCCGCCACCGCCGTCACCGCCGCAGCCGCCACCACTACTGCCATTGCTGCCACTTCCACCACCGTCGTCGTCACCACCGCCGTGGCAGGTCCCTCACAGGGGGTTCGGGAGGAGGCTAACATGGAGTGTCAATAATGGCCCCATTAGGCCTCCTCCAGGCAAACATCAACCACTGCGCCATCAGTCAGGATTTGTTAGAAAGAAAAGAAAGAAGGAAAATACGTTTATTTGCGGAAAACATGACGCAAAGAAGGAACACAAATACAAAAAAGAAACAATTGCTGTTGCTCCAGAGCATGGCGCAGTGGTCGATTAACATCGCTATGGTCGCTGAGCCGTACTTTGTCCCACCCAGGGATGACTAGGTGGAGGACCTGAAAGGCTCAGTGACCCTAATTTCATCAGACGCCGCTGGTACCCCGTCCCTTGAGTCCTTGAGGGTAGCGTAGCAGCATGGTTCGGGGAGATTGTCGTGATAGGGGTATATTTCTCCCCGAACCGTACTCTTGCCGAGTTCCACAACTCCCTCGCGGAGTTAAGAGTCGTCGTCGTCGGGTTCGGTTCCCTTCGCGTGCTCGTCCTCGGGGACCTCAATGCCAAGAATTCGGCTTGGGGTTCCCGGACACACGGACACACGTACACGAATACGGACACACGGGAGGACTGGGATCTGGAGACAGGTTTGGTCGTCCTAAACCGAGGTTCTGTCCCCACGTGTGTGCGGATGCGAGGTGAATCAGTGGTGGACATCTCGTTCGCCAGCCCCGCTCTGTCGCCGCGTGTAGTTGACTGGCGCATCATGGAGGGGGTGGAGACCTCAGATTATATAGAAGACAAAAAAGCTTGGGATTGAGCTGCTCGCTCTGATAAGCCTTGTGCTAAAACCATAAAACTTGACATTTAAATTATGCAAAATCATCATTATATACAACTATATATACATATTGACATTGATGAATATTATAAGCAAAATTAAGTGAATATTTATGTACCTTGAAAAGTATTATATTACTTTACTTATTGTGAATGTGAGCGCTATGTGGGTCATTTTTATTTATTTCTTGTTTTTTTTTTTTTTCTCTTAGTTTTAATGATGATCTGGCATTTTGAGTACTTTATGCGGCCAACCCAATTGTCCTTTCCTTGGTATTGTTCGTCGAGTCGTTGAGCTCCTTAAGTTTTGAGTTGAGCTACACGATTACTGACAAATGCTTGCACTGACTGGACAGGTCCACTAAAATTTGTGTGGTTCTTTCCTCAAAAGACCATTTCAGACATGGATCTACATGGTCCTCACATGATCTGACCAAGATTATGTCTGGACTTTAAAAGAGACTTTGACCCTTTTTTTTTTTTTTTTTGAGGGTGTTAAATCATCAAATAACTTCTCCTGCTCTGGGCGGAGCGGGAGGGTGTGTCAGACTCTTACTGACTAAAACCCACCCGTATTCCTTCTTGTTGCCTGTGTTGCGGGGGCCTCGGTGACCCATAAGTACCTTCCCGAGACCCCGGCTGGCATCGGCCCTAGTGGACCCCTACTTTTGTGCTGACGACATCTCTTTGAGGCGCGCGTGGAATACGACGCGCCGCACAGACGAGTATTTCATCAAAATATCCGATCAAAAGTCGAAAAGTCGAAATTTATTATATTGCTTTACAACTATTGTATCGTGAGAGCCCGATAGCTATTACGTCACTTAACGGCAAATTTGGCCATGCACCGCCCCCCGCACCCCTCCACCAACCGTAGCAGCAGTCGGAACCCAGTCGTTGCGTGAATCGTATGTCTTTGTTCTCGGCACTGCAGTTAAAACGTGATCTTTAAATTACATTTAATCTGTGTTTGGTGAAATTATGTGATAACCATTATGGATATTTTGGAAGAAGGTATGTCGTTGCTTTATAAAAGCATGTTTATTTTGAAATTACACTTTATTTAAGTGACATTTTGCACCTTAAATGTACTCCATAAAAAATGCAACTTTTATTTTGTAAACTCTGTAATTAAAGGTGTTTTTGTTTATGAGTTAAACCTAGTTAACTTATGATTTTGGATGTAACATATAGCTTCGTTATTCTTAATAAGGATTTTAAAGGAAAATTACCCGCATATACACGCCATTTTATTTAAATGATTTTTTGCGAAATTAATCGAAATCAGCTTTTATAAAACAGTGTTTTATATTTATTTTTATATTCCAGAATCTCCAATGACGTCGATGGAGATGACTAGAAAATCGCTCTATGAAGTCATAAAAGAATGTTCAGGCAGAAAAATTGACCAAAAGTTTGAGTTTTTAGAAAATCGTCTTAAAATAATCACGAAATGCCCTGAAAATAAACAAAGTTCGTTGAGAAGTGCCTTAAAATCATTTAAGTATCAGTTTAAACAAAAATGGACAGCCGTCAGTAACAAGGAAGAACGCTTCTTAACAAAAAATGAACAATGGCTAAATACTTTTATTACACTGCCTGCGTGGACAACAAAAAAGGCCGACCGAGCAACTAAAGAATTCAAGGAATTGAGCGATCAAGCAAAGAGGCGCAAAACAAAGGATTTGAGGGAACAAATACCCTTTGAAGAGTTAACCTATGCAGCCCAAATGAGTCAACGTGCTGCAGGACATAGTGACGCGGCTAAAGTTATGAAAGATATGACTTTAACGCCAACAAGAGCCAAAAAGTACAGAACACGGTATACTTCAACACAAAATGTGGTAGTCAAAAAGCATACACCATCACAAGCATTAGCTATTTTCGTGGAAGCTGATTTGACAAGAAAACAATACGAAGTTATTCATGCTGCAAACAAAAACGTTTATCCGTGTTATTCACTTGTTAAAAAAGCCAAAAAAGACTGTTATCCACGTGAAGAGTCGTTGAGAATTACAGAAACATGTGCTGAGATAAACTTGCAGGATCTTGTGGATCATACATCTGCACGGTTATGTATGTACTTAGATGAAGTACTCGAAAGTATAAATGAAGAATAAATAAGCTCTTTAGAGCTTTTATCAAAATGGGGTTGTGATGGTTCACAACAACAACAATTTAAACAAAAATTTGGTAACAGTACAGACAGTGATTCTTCAATATTTCAGAGTTCATTTGTGCCCTTACGACTGATTTGCCATATTGGTGACCAAAAGAAGATAATTTGGCAAAACCCAGTACCTTCTTCTGCAAGATACTGCCGACCCATACGTATCCGTTTTGTTCACGAAACAAAAGACATCACAAATGAAGAAATCTCTTACATAGAGAATCAAATCAAAAGCTTGAAAAAAAGTGAAATACCGAGGACAAATGGTGGTATATTTAAAATAAAGCACACGTTAGCTTTTACCATGATTGATGCAAAGGTTTGCAATGCTGCAACAAACACGCTATCGACTATGAGGTGCTATATATGTGGGCAAACATCAAAAGACTTCAACAAACTTATTAAAAAAAACATAGAGAATCCTGACAGTCTTAAATTTGGGCTGTCGACACTACACGCCAAAATTCGATTTTTTGAATCACTTCTTCATCTATCATATAAAATACCCATAAAAAAATGGCAGGCAAGAACTAAAGAACATAAAAATATAGTAGCAGAAAGAAAGAAGAAAATTCAAGAGGCTTTTAAAGAGGAAATGGGGCTGCTAGTGGATATTCCGAAGGCAGGGTTTGGGAACACCAATGATGGGAACACTGCAAGGAGGTTTTTCTCAAATCCCGAAACTTCTTCCCGCATTACTGGTATTGACATCAATCTAATAAAAAAATGCAGTGTCATATTGGAGACTTTGTCAAGTGGGCTCAAAATTGATACGAAGAAATTTGAAAACTTTGCTGAACAAACTGCAAAGCTATATGTAGATTTGTATGAGTGGCACCCCATGTCGCCTACAATGCACAAAATTTTAAGACATGGCGCCACAGTAATTGATCACGCAATTCTGCCTATTGCCCAGTTGTCGGAAGAGGCGGCTGAGGCCAGAAACAAACACTTCCGCATGTATAGGCAGAATTTTTCCAGAAAGTTTTCGCGCGAAGACTGTAACAAAGATGTGCTAAACAGACTTCTGCTAACTTCGGATCCCTTTTTGAGCAGTACCAGGCAAAGGCAACGAAAAAAAAGTAAGCCATTTTCCGATGAAGCGTTAGAACTCTTGCTCCCGGAGACATCGTACGTCTCGTCTACAGAGTTTGACAATGAGGAGGACGATGGATCTAGTGAAGGTGATTCTGATTAGAAGATTGGTGATGTAAAAACTTTTTATTTAAACTTCATGTACAGTAATGGTACAAAGGCGGACTTAATGCAACAAGGAATTCATTACCAGTCAACCATTCTCTACTTAATGTAAAATTGTACATGTGTCTGATGTTTTAAATACAAAATTATCACATTAAACTACTTTTTATTTTATATCCAATCTATAAAAATCACAAAATAATTTTGATCGACTTTTTAAGTCAAATACTCGTCTGTGCGCCGTCGACCCGGGCCTGGTCCTTACCGGACGGTGAGCTACCCATTGCTCACCGTCCGCAAGCCCGCGCCTACGGTGCACTGTGGAAAATAATGGTCTGTTTCTGATTAAAAATCAATAACTTCTTTATTTCTGAATATTATGTTCTAAAATTTTGCACAAATATAGAATAGTGTATATGGCTTCAAATATAATGTAATTTATTATGATTAAATTTAAAATAATAAATTAAAAAATTAAACAAATTCAAAATTATAAAAAATCTCCAATGTTTATTTCTTAACAATGAATACTATTATTTTAATGTTTACAAAAACCAAATATCATATAGTACATCAAAATAAAAATCAATTAAAATAAAAAAAAAAACATTTTTTTAAAGATTAAAATCGAACACAGATTAATTAATTAATTGTACTGTTTACTAAATGTTATGTTATTTATACTTGATGAACTTCGGGATCTAAAATTAATTCGTTCACTTTCAAAAGATCTAAGGTATCTTCATCAAGTTCCTTCACGTTTTTAGTATACGGTTTTCTAATGCTCGTAATGTAAAGATCTGAAGCATAAAGAAGAGTATGAAATACATCTTCGTTTGTAGCGGATCTTGAGCATTTTCTAGCATGATGAAGACGAAATTTTTTATAATCCTTATTGCGAGATTCTTGTGCATCTTCCGAAAGTTGACCAATAGGAAGTACTGCAAAATGCTTTATGACACTTTCTCCATGAATCAAAATTTTGTGAACTGAAGATGGCATGTAATACCATTCATAATTGCTCACATAGATCCTAGCAGTCTCCATAGCATAACTGCCAATTTTTTCAGCATTTATCATTACACCCGATGAAAGAGCTTGCAGAATTATGTAAAGTCGTTTAATCAAATTTATATCCACTCCTGTAATTTCAGCAGAGCAGCTTGCATTATGAAAAAATCTTCTGGCAGTATTACCGTCATTAGAATTACCACTTACTTGTCTTGGTTTGTCGATGATCAATCCTAGCTCTTCACGGAAACGCCTTTGTACCAGGGTTTTCTTCTCTTGCTTTAGTCGTTTCTTTTCTTCACTTGTGGCTGACCATGTTTGGAAAGACAGATTATAGGAAATATGTAAAATCATTTCCATACAACGAATCCAGGCGTGCAAAGTAGACAGTCCGTATTGATAAGAATCTTCATTTTCAGGCCTAGCTGTCACTTTTGTCAAATCGTTCATTTGGCGTGGAGTAGCTCCACATATTGTACATGTGGGACCCGAAGGCGTATCTGTTAATACCTGAGCTACTTTACCATATATCATTGTAAGGAAGAGATCATGCTTCACTTGCACTCCCTCACCTTCTTTGTTAATTAATGATGGACTCAAGGAATTTATTTGACCCTTTATTTCATCCACAACGGCTTTAGTTTTCTCGGGAGTTTCTTTACAAAATTCTATTAATATAGGCCGGCAAAAACGAACAGATGAAGGTACCGGATTTTGCCAGACAACATCACCTGTTAGCTCGTTAATTAACTTAATAGGCACCAAAGAAGTGATAAATAAATTTGAATCAGAAATAAGTTTAGACTCTTCTGGAAGTTTCTGTTTGTACTGGCTTTGACCGGATGAGCCATCACAGCCCCACTTACTATACAGAAGTAAGTTATTCAATCCATTCCTATAGACTGAATCTATTGTCAATATTCTAGCTGCAGTGTGATCTAATAAATTTTTGCACTTGTGTCTGTAATTTATATGGCTGAAGACGGTGGATAGCAAGTAGTTTTAACTTCTTGCACTTTGTAATATGGCGGTAGCACAAAAAATTTTCGTTCGTTCGTTAAATTTCTCAATTCATCTCAATTTTCTTTCGTTTCATTTTTGTGCTTTCGTTAAATCCAAGTCAATAAAATAATACGCTCAATGCTTCTTCATCCGTTAACATTTTGGTCTGCCTTGCGTCTTCTATGAGACTCGAAAATAAGGTCTTATTTTCACTGTCAGCAAACCTTAATGTTTCCACAAGTTTAGCTTCTGTTCCTTCTCCTATCGAACTTAACCCTTGAAGATATGCATTATAGACGTGTTCAAATCCATATTCATTAAGTAACATTGTATTTTTTCTTCTTTTACTGGTTTCTGACAAGTCTGGATAAGATACGCACGGTCTTCCACGTTTCCCAGAAGAATGTAGATGTATCATGTAGATGGTGTGGAGATGGTTGTAACGTCTTCAGAGTCCGGTAAAGTTATTGAATATTCTGATTCCAACCAATTACTGTTCTTCATTAAAAATGTATCCTTGTTCCGTGAAGCTTCGTTCCAGCGTTTATTAAAAGCGGGAATAATATGTCTTTGAAAATCACTGAGGATGAAACATAAGTTGTCTTCAGACACATGATATTTTTCTTGCAAAACTGTTGATAATGCTTCCAACGATTTTCCTCCTTTGATATACGAAAGTATTATTTCACGTTTAGAACACTTGAAAGTAACAAATTTTGAAGAGTCAACAAATGTAATTACACTTCTGTTAATTCACCACTATTTTGTTATTTACAATTGAATGAAACCACTGTTTATATACTATTTGAAATATGAGGGTAGTGTGCATTTTGTTGATTAATATTTTCACACGCAACATGAGTGCAAAAAAGATAAATGCCCTAATATCAATGATAAATTACAAAACTTACCGCAAACTATTGATGTAAACAGCAACATTTCAAACCGCAATAGATAGCGAGCGGTTTTTCGTTTTCTGACTCTTATCACATTTTTATTAATTACTCCGAAACCCGCAAATATCCGCAGCTGTTATTATTTGATTATGTTTATGGATAGTTAGGCTACAAATCAACATTAAATGTAAAGTACGTGGGTAACTGTCAAAAGTCTCGTTGAACTTTAAAAAAACTTTTTTTTTTCCATATTTTATTTTGCAATTATTTTAAGGTGAACCTTAAAATAACATTAAATACATATTAGCTGTTTCATATTCTTCAAAAGACGAGGTTTCCAGAAATATATAATACATTATACCTTTTCCTGTAACGTATAACAATAAAATCAATTTAAAAGTGATGAAGTGAACGGGCCTGACATGGACGTCCGTCAAAACTATAAAGTTTGTGGTGTTGTAAAAAAATAATTTCATTTAATATTTATATTTTTTTGATATTATAGTCTAGTTTGGTCCTTAAACTATTGAGTAAAATAAAAAAAGGATGCCAGTATCGACATTGACAAAAACCATTTTTAATCAGCAGTTGTTCTACGATTTTCCATAGTGCGGTGGCTGGAAATCCGCCCGAGATTCCCGACGCCCAGGGCGTCTCCTGCGGCGGCTAGGGGCGAGAGGGCGCGAAACGTGCCTTTCCCTCAACCGTCCCGCCTCCTCCTTCGCGAGCATTACTGCTTCGCAGAAGGAGGTGACGGCTGCCCATGCCCTCTCGCTCCGTACCATGGCCTGAACCAGGGCCGGACGCGAGAGGTCTCTGCCGCCGATCGCCTCCACGAGGACACGGCGGTCAAGCCGGGCAGACCTCCACCGTATGCTCCACCGTGTCCTCCGGGCGATCCACACAGTGGTGACACCCGGACGTTTCCTCCCGCCTTATCCGACACAGGAACCTCCCGAAGCTGCCGTGTCCGGTGAGGACCTGCTTCAGGCGGAAGGTGAGGACGCCGTGGCGCCTTTCCAGCCACTCCTCAAAGAGGAGACTTATCGCCGCAATCGTGGCATGCCCAGCACTGGGTTGCGACAACCGTACTTTCCATGACGCCATGAGATCCCGCCGGAGCTCCGTCCGCTGTGCCGTGATTTCTCGCGGCCGCGGACTTACGCTTAGACTTACGTTCAAAAATATACTGGGAGGGCACAGTCATTACATTAATCTCCTTAAATTTCTCTCTGAGAGAGTGTCTCGGACTTAATCTATAAATTGACCGAACAGCTCTTTTCTGCAAAACAAAGATAGTCTAAATGTCAGCGGCATTTCCCTACAACAGAATACCGTACGACATTACACTATGAAAATAGCTAAAGTACACAAAACGGGCTGTCTCTATACCAGTTAAAGTACGAATTTTTCTAACAGCGTATGCTGCGGAGCTTAGCTTTTTCGACAATTTATCTATATGTGGACCCCACTGAAGCTTAGCATCCAAAGTTAAGCCCAAGAATACTGTGCTATCTTCAGGGTTCAATTCTTCGCCCTCTATCAACACATTAGTTTTCACCTGCCTAACGTGAGGTAGCGTAAACTTAATGCATTTTTAACATTGAACCAGTGAACTACTTTTGAGATCGCACTATTAACATCGTCAGTAACCAGCTGCTGACGTTTAAGTTTAAACAAAAGTGAAGTGTCATCCGCAAACAACACTATATCATGATTATCCTTTATGAGGTATGGCAAATCATTAATGCAAATAAGAAACAAGAAAGGACCAAGAATTGAGCCCTGTGGGACTCCCATTGTTACTATAGATCCGGGAGATCTTTTCCCATTTACGTCAATGCTCTGAATCTTATTACTCAAGTATGAAGTAAGAAAATAAGTAAGAGATTTGCGAGTTGACATTCGCACATCTATGCACATCGCCAAGCTTGGAGATACTCGCGGAATTCCTAAGCCATCTAGCCCGAGCCACGTCATACTATGTGCAAATGGATATAGACACACCTAGAGCGTCGAGTAGCGTCGTTAAGCCCCGAGGAAATGCACAGATAATAAAGCAGACTAGAAATATACAACGTTTGCATGTGCATTCCGATAACGGATCAGCAAAGGCCGATCAGGATATATGTACGTCTTGTGAGGCACAACATAAACTACCGAAATGTGAAAAGTTCACTGGGTTGAGTGTCAACGAGCGATGGCAACATGTCAAGCAAAATAAGTTATGTTTCAAGTGCATAACAAGGAAACATGGAAAAGATATGTGTCATGCAAGTGGGTGCTCGTCGTGTAGTTACGCGCACCACATATTTTTACATGCCGACAAGAAGACTGAGAGCGTCACGAACGTCAGTGACTACACCGGGAAGGCGTTATTAAAGATAGTGCCAGTGTGTGTAACCGTGAACGGTATGGTTAGCCAGTGTTATGCCTTGTTGGATGACGGGGCTACCGTGTAACTTATAGACGACTCATTGGCGGGAAACGCCACAGGAAAACAGGTACCACTAGTGCTACGGAGTGCGTGCGGGCAGGAAATAGTAGACAGGACCTCACGGGTGATCAGTGTGTCGGTGCGCGGGCCTAATGGGCAAACACATATAGTTAAGTGTCGTGCGCTGAACAAACTGGATTTACCCGCGCAGACTGTGCCCGCCGCAGTGATGACGGAGCACGCCCACATTCACCACTTAGGTTGCGAGGAGATGAGGGGAGCCAGTCCGCTGCTGTTGCTGGGGCAGGACAACTGGGAGTTGCTTGTCAGCCAGGAGACTCAAAGACGGAAGTCAGGTAAGCCGGTTGCCTCTTTGACCAGTTTAGGTTGGTTAGTGCATGGTCCCGTAGGGAAAACATATGACACTAGTGAAAATAGTACGATAAATTATGCGGTGGAGTCAACCACTGACTTACACCAGCTAGTCAAGCAACAGCTGGAGCTAGAAGCTATTGGAATCTCAGAGGTGCCTCGGACGCACCAAGACGTTGAAAAGGCTAAAACCATTTTAGATTCCACTAGTCGTCAAACAGACAGCGGTGCGTGGGAAGTAGGTTTGTTGTGGCGACGGAACAGCCCGCAGCTGTCCGACAACTACAAACATGCGCGCCAACAATTGTCGGGAATTGAACGTCGTTTAGCTAAGGATCCCATGTACGCTGAAGCCTATAAGACACAAATCAACAGGCTGATAACAGAGGTATACGCGAGTAAAGTAGAGCACGGCGTCTGTGCTGACCCGGTATGGTACCTACTCCATTTCGGAGTAAAGAATCCAAACAAACCGGCTAAGCTGAGATTAGTTTTCGACGCCGCGGCGAGCTGTAACGGGACCACGTTAAACGATAACCTACTGCCGGGACTCGACCTTTTGAACTCTCTATTAGGCGTACTGTTCAAGTTTAGAATAGGCCCCATCGCGTTCTCCGGGGACATAGCCGATATGTTCCTCCGAATAAAGATAAGAGAACAAGAAAAGGGGCGCAATTGTTCTTATGGAATCAGGCAGGCGGTAAGGAACCTGACGTATACGTCATGAATTCCATGGTGTTCGGTGCCGTGTCCTCACCGGCCTCGGCCATTTATATTTTAAATAAAAATGCGGCTCAACATAAGGAAGCCTTTCCCGAGGCGGTAGCGGCCATACACGAAAGGCATTATATGGACGACTATCTCGATAGCGCGTGGTCTGTAGCGCAAGCAGGTCGCCTAATCGAGGAAGTAAGCCGCATACACGCCGTAGGCGAGTTTAATATACGGGGGTGGGTCACCAACTCTCAAGAGTTACGCGACAGGCTACAGATAGAAATGCCTGACAGGGTTTCGCTAGATAAGGGTGAAAGTTCAACGGAACATACCCTCGGTATGATCTGGTCACCGAGCGCGGACCATTTAGCATTCGACCTGTCATTTAAACGGCTACCTAAAGCCATAGTAGAGGGACACGTCATACCGACGAAACGGGAGTTCCTCCGTTTTATTATGTCCATATTTGACCCACTGGGCTTTCTGTACCCGTGCGTCATACAGTCTCGCATCCTTATGAAGCGAGTATGGCACACGGGGATCCAGTGGGACGAGAAGCTGACGACAGAAGACGCAGAGGCGACCATCTGGTTTGAATGGCTGGATAAGCTGTAGCACCCCACTGATTTGTCGATACCTCGGTGGTACGGCCTAAGGCCGGAGGAATTGGAACTTCATGTGTTCGGTGACGCAAGCGAGTCAACTTATGCCGCTGTGGCTTATCTAGCAGGGATAAACTCACAGGGAAATAGGGATGTAGCCATAGTCATAGGAAAGGCTAGAGTAGCGCCACAAAAGGTGGAATTACAGGCGGCAGTGTTGGCCTGTAGATTGGCCAACACAGTAGAGAGAGAACTAGGTATGACTATTAAGCATAGCTTATATACAGATAGTAAAACCGTCCTAAAGTGGATAAACTCAGACGCGATAGAGTTTCAAAAGTTCGTGTCACACAGATTGGCTGAAATAGATGAACGGTCAAAGAGGACCGACTGGTACTGGGTTCCTTCGGCAATGAACCCCGCTGATAAAGCCACCCGAATGGACTGGCCCAATAACGGTAACGAGTGGCTGTCGGGCCCCTCCTTCCTTTGTTGCCCACGGGAGCAGTGGCCGGAGAACACCGACTTCAACAAGGTGGCAGAGTCACAACTGGAGAGAGTGCAGCTGGACGTGTACCCGACGTCGTGACAACGCGAGCTGAACCGCTGCTATAGTACGACCGACTGCCCACCTGGATGCGCGCCTTGAACGTCGTGGCAAGCTTGGTAATGTTTACAGATCGCTGCCGCAAGCGGCGTCAGTCAACCGCCGTGACCGCAGACGACCTACACGATGCAGAGATGCGCCTGTTGCGCCTGGCACAGGCAGAACAGCAGTTACGCGGCAGACGTCGCGGCACTGCGGGAGGCTCACCCGCTACCCAACGACAGCCTAATGCGACCATTGGACCCTATGTTGTTCGAGGATGGTCTGATCAGAGTACGCGGCAGACTAGGCGCCTGCAGCGAGCTGAGCTTCGGAGAGCGCCATCCCATCATATTAGACGGGAAGCACGCGCTCACGCGCCGTCTGATATACAGTTATCACGTCGCGGCGCTACACGCTAATCAAGAATCTGTAGTCAACAGAGTTCGAGAGAAGTACTGGGTGACCAGCTTACGGTCCGTGGTCAAGGCCGTCACCGCGAGCTGTCAACGGTGCCGCCTGGAAAAGGCCAAACCAACCACACCCAAAATGGGTGATCTCCCGGCCGCAAGACTCGAGGTCACCAGGAGAGCTTTCGTCCACTGTGGGGTCGATTATTTTGGCCCCATGGAGGTAACCATCGGCCGGCGCAGGGAGATAGTGCGGCGGAGAAGAGGTGGGGCGTGTTGTTCACCTGCCTCACCACCCGCGCCGTCCACCTGGAGCTGGCGCTGACTCAGCCATCTCGGCCCTGCGGCGCCTCATTGCGCGCCGCGGGCGACCCGCAGACATGTACTCCGACCGCAGCACCAACTTTGTTGGGGCGCACGCCAAGCTACGCGCGGCCTTGCGCGACATGGACCATGGCAAATTGGAGAGCGAAGCTACAGGCCGTGGCATCGCGTGGCACTTCAACCCCCCGGCGTCCCCACACATGGGTGGATGCTGGGAACGACTGATGTGCTAAGTCAAGAACGCACTCAAGGCGACCCTACGAGAGCACGCCCCTCGCGAGGAGGTCCTCTACACCCTCCTTGCGAGGTCGAGCTCATAGTCAACAGCCGACCTCTAACCTACGTGACCAGCGACTTCCAACCACCTCCTGCTGGGCACTGCCGCAGGGGATGCTCCGTGTACGCGTGGGCATGCTTTCGACACCGATTCCCGTCGCATGTGGAGACGGGTGAACGCGCTGGCCGACCTCTTTTGGAGGCAATGGCTGCGCGAGTACCTACCGACGCTTCAACGTCGAAATAAATGGACAAGTGATGTGCCTGCTAAAAGTGGGTGACGTGGTAGTGATAACCGAATCGAATAAACCACGTAACCAGTGGACCAAAGGGGTCATTGAAAGTGTTTATCCCGGTTCAGACTCTATTATAAGAGTGGTACATGTAAGAACAAATCATGGGGTCCTGCGTCGACCTGTTGTAAAGATTGTTGTGCTTCCTACAGATGGTAGTATAGTCGGTTGAACCCTCTTACTGTGGGTGGGATTGTTAGCGAGCACAGCAATATCATTTTGTGAGCATGTACTATTGGCAAAACTTAAGCATGCTCACTTAAGAAAATATTTCTCCGGTAAGCGCAGCTAGCGACAGACAAACCCCTTCCTGGTTTCGTCCAATTAGAGACAATATGCATTTGTGTGAGTATAGGGTACCTATGTAACAAAAAATGTACAGATACAAGTGTGCTATTTTGGTCACCCACTACACTCGAGCCGGTATTACTCCGATAAAGGAGCCAAGTGTGTAATGATCAATACACACGCATTTCATACGACGGTTTTCAACCTGAGAGGAATAAAACAGACTTGTTAGTAGTTTCGTAGGCTGCTAGGTATTTCTCCCTAGTTTTTGGTGGCAACAGGCTGTCACTTGCGTTTCGTGCCTCGATTAGTATTTCCTGGGGGGTCAAATCTACGTGTTGCTCCTCACTCTTCTTTCCTACTTGAAGTCAACATTTTTGATAATAATAATTAACCACAATGAAAACGTACTTATGGATAATGGCGACCTGGTTTTGCTTCTTCAGCGCGCCGCGCTAGCAATTCGCGCGCAGGTATAAATAAAGGCACTGGCAAAACGCTAAACAGCCAATATAAAAAATATAATAAACACAAAATAATGTTTTGAATAAGCAAATTATTAGTATGTAGTGAAAAATATATAATTTTATGAAACGATGGTAATTTTGATGATTGATTTATCATAAGTAACCTAAAATAGTTTATTTATTCACAAAAATATTCATTGTAATTAGACATAAAAACTTTGCGGAGATTAATGATTGATTGATTGGAAATAAATGTAAAGTAAAAACACTACTGTATAATAAGCTGAATTATGAATCTAAATGCGTTGCCATAAGAGTCACTTATCAAGCAAGTGTGTTGAAGAAATATTTCGTCATTTTTTGTAACTGTATTTTATGATCCTTCTATTATGCCGTCCTATTGTTTAACCGGATGTTCTGACGTTCCCACTGAATAACAATGGTACTTAGATAATGAACTTATTTTTTAGCAGTTGCAAAAGTTGTGACAGCAATAAACAAAAACTCTGATAAGTTTGTTTGTTTGTTTGTTTGGGTTTGTTATCAGAGTTTTTTGTTATGTTTTTGTTATCAGAGTTCAAATACTACTGTAATTTTGCTATTTCAATCAAAACAGCAATAAAAGAAAAAGGCACCAAATGTTGTCAATTTCTAACAAAACTACGTAATTTGCTTCTTTTTGGGGTTCTGTAGTCAACAAGGAACCCTTACAGTTTCGCCATGTCCGTCTTGCTCTCTGACTGTCTGTCCTCGGCTTAGTTCACAGACTCAGTACTAGAAAGCTGTAATTTGGCATGGGTATACATATTAATGAGCCTTTTGGCCTCGTACAGGACTTCGTTTTTAAATAAATAAATAAATAAAATACATTTATTTCGAGCAACATCAACTCATATGTGGAGTACACACAAATACAGACAACACACAAAGGATAATATAACAAAAATAAAATAAATTAAAATAATAATATAAAATAATAAAGTGGCAACACCTAACCGGGCCTACTGACGGCAACATGCCTGTCACAACAGTGCCGTATGTATGGGCAATCCATCCGGTCCGCGATCATCGCCAGGACAGCATTGTGGCTGCCCCACACCCTACGCACCATCGACGCGCCCCGCTTGCGCATGGTCGCATAAAAGCAGTCAGTGCGCGCCTCAGCGAACATACCTGAGGCGCTGCAGTAGCGAGGCAGCCCCAATACTGCCCTGAGCGCGTTGTTGAACTGGACGCGGAGGGCCCCGTATGATGCACGCGTGTACCTCGCCCACAGGCTGCACGTGTAAAGGGACGTGCAGTATGCCCTGAAGAGCGTTATCTTTACCTCCCTCGAACAGCGCGCAAACCTACGTGCGAGCATGTTCGCCCGCACCGACAAGGCCCTCCGTTCCCGCTCCATGTCAGCATTGTCCTTGAGGTCGGTCGTAACTAAATGCCCTAGGTACTTAAATTGACCCACCCTTTCGAGTGGAACACCGTTTAGAAAAACGGGTGGACAATTTTGCAAACGTTTCGTACCGGCCTCAAGGACCATGCATTGACTTTTGGTCACATTGTACTTCAGCCCATGACCAAGGGCATATTCCTCACATGTCCGCACCAGCTTTCTGAGGCCACAGACCGACGCGCTCAGCAGCACCATGTCATCTGCGTAACTGAGATTGTTGACACAGATTCCACCGACATGGCAGCCAACACGCTGGTTACTCAGCGCGACGATCAAGGCATTCATGTACAGGTTAAAGAGGGATGGGGAAGTCATCCCCCCCTGCCTCACCCCGCACTGCAGCTGATACGGCTCCG
Organism: Atethmia centrago; assembly: GCA_905333075.3. Lineage (NCBI taxonomy): Eukaryota > Metazoa > Arthropoda > Insecta > Lepidoptera > Noctuidae > Atethmia > Atethmia centrago. Next base: position 21,710,174 of record HG995391.1, read on the forward strand.
ACATTGCACCCGCCCACTTTACGCTGTTGACCTGATGACTGTACCAGTATTTAAAAACGTTAATAAGTTTACGAGGTAGGTTTATTCCCTCGAGTTTAGCCCACAGGATGTCGTATGACACCAGGTCAAAAGCCTTGGACAGGTCGAGGAAGCAGGCGTGCACAGGCGTCTTTCGATCTGTGTAATATCTGACGGTATGCTTAAGACACAGTATCGCACTTTCAGTTGACAGTCGAGGTCGGAACCCAAACTGATTGTCGTGCAGATCCAGGTACTTATCTAGCTGTGTATTAAGCAAACCGTCAAAAACTTTTGCAATGATCGTTGCAAGAGAAATCGGCATGTAGTTGGTTTTGTCGGCGACATCTCCCGTTTTATTTTTCACTACCGGGACTACTACGGTTTTCATGAAATCAGGTGGTAGGTATGAATGGCTCACGCATAGTGTGTAAAACATTGCCAGTACCCTATTTACATGTGGGCCAGCGTGAACTAGGTGCTCGATGCTGAGGCCATCGTGGCCAGGGGACTTGCCCTTGGATATATCTTTTATAGCCTGAGCCACATCTTTGGCAACGAAGCAAGACCCCCCGTCCCCGTCAGGCATCTCAACATCGAGCACCGACTCCGCCGGACCCCGAGGGGATAGTACACGGAAATGGTCCCTGAAAATATCAGCAACATCCTTAGGGTCATTCACACCCTCGACACTCACCGGTAGTCCAGGTCGAACGTTTACTTTGTTGGTGCCCTTCCAGAAACTACGAAAATGCCCCTTCTTATGTTTTTCAGCAAGGGCATCCATTTTGATTTGGTCCTGATGGTTTTGGCACCATTTAAGTCTAGACTTAAATATTTTGCGACTTTGGGACATTTCGTCATATACACAGCCAGACCTTGGCTTACCACACATCGCCCACTCTAGAAACTTCGACCTAGCCACCCGGTGGGCCCCGCTAATATACTTATTCCACCCAGCAATGCGTGGGCCATTCCTACCCCTCCCCGCACGAGTGCCCCCCCGAGCCGTCGCTGCCGCCGACGCCGCCCCTCGTAGGGCAATCACAATGTCAGAATAAAGCCTGTCAAGAATATGCCCATGGTCCGAGTTATTACAGTGTTTATGTCCACAGCACGTAAACTCCGCAGGAAAATCAACACATCTTAGCCTATTGTGACATTCTTTCGCATATAACGCAATCTGCTCATCAGTTCTGTCCCCCCATAACACATCATTGCTTAGTACGCTTTTATCAGGTAGCTTTGGTGTTAATAAGTTTAAATTACACTCGATAATTAGCGGAAAATGATCAGACCAAAATGTGTTATAGTCTACATAAGCGTTAAGGACAGACTGTTTTGCCGATTGCGTAACAATACAGTGATCCAACCAACTGCACGTTCCATGTGCCTCACTAATAAAAGTATAGGTATCAGAGTGAGGTCCCAACAACTCAACATCTACACAAGACCATACCTGTTCACTACAGAAATGTATAAGTTCGTTGTAGAATAGTTCACATGGATCGGCATTAAAATCGCCCAACACGAAAACTGATTCTACACCGTATTCATCTATTAAAGCACTCACCGCCCCTAGACAGTCCGTAAATTCGGGCAGGTTTTCCGTCCCATTTGTAGGCATGTACACACTCATTACAATGATAGGCCGATCACTTGTAATGATTTTAATTGCACAAACGCGTGCATTATCGCACCGTAGCACTGACACATTCAGGAAAACACTACTCCTCCACAGCAGGGCGACGCCACCGAACGGCCGCCCGCGTAATATTCCCGCCGAAGTGTCCACCGCCGAAGTGCCTGTGTAACCGAACTCAATGTCTATAGTGCTCAAGTACGGCACCTCATCTGGTAGAAGCCATGTTTCCTGCAGGGCGATCACATCACAAGAGCGACACAGGTCCCTGTTGCCGTCCACAGAGCGTTTAATGTTCTTACAGTTAAAACTCGCTAACCTATAAGGGCGTTTATCCATTGTTGTTACTCGCGCCGGATACAGAAGTAGCTCTGTTCACATTTTTGTGACCAAAATTCACAAATCTCCTGAAAATTATACCTTCAGGCCAAAGCTTTTCATCCAGATACATAGTTAATTTTGCCTCGGATACGAAAAATTTAAACGCAGAGTGATCTGTCTGCTTTTTAATGTTGATTTTCTGCAGCGATACAGACTCACGTGTTTTCGAGCGAATATATTTAATAATATCCTCTTTCGTAGTTTCACTGTGGACATTTGTAATAAACACAGGAACTTTCTTTTCGGCGGCCCTGAAGTTAAACTCTAAATCTCTTGCCACACCCGACATGCCCGAGTATCTATATTTCAATTGTTTCCGGCGCCGTTCTACTCTTTGCCAACCCCCATCGTCATCATTCAATAGAGTAGGTACCGGGTCTAAAACAAAGTCGCAATTTCGTCCATCAGTAATAATGCCGTTATCGCTATGAGTCAGCTGTGGCTTGCTCTGTACGATCACACCTGCACTCGATGACGTAGTCTCAGCCGCTACCTGCTTCAAACCGGTCTCGGTCGCGTTCGCCCCGCCGCCCACTACTACGTCATCCGTGCCACCTGCCACTGACCGTTGCCGTCTTGATAAATCACAGTCAGTATGTTTTGCCACTACCCTCCCCATTTCATGATATCGGGTCTGTATGACACTCTCATCTATATTATTCAATGATTCTTTATGATTGAACGGTTCATTTATCGTAGAGTTATGATGATGTGATAGGCCCTCCGGACCATTGTCCATCACCCAGCCCCCTCTTCTCAGGTTTACCTTGCATACCGACGATACAGACGCAGGCGGAAAGGAATCGTTCTTGAATTGTAAAAATTCCGATTTTAATTCTTTCAACTGGTTTAATGTGGCATACGTTGATTTAAATTCTTCCATGTCGGTCTTTACTCGCAGTAGATCCTTTAAAAACTTCGTACAGTCCAGATGATCCCACATAATTGGGGGTAATTTTTCCAGCTGACGGGCCACAAACACTGGTATTATATCTGGTTCTGCGGATTTAAAAAGATTGACGATATCACCCAAGTCTCTTTCTTCCTTCCCTTTGTTCTTCCTCAATATTTTACGAGAATCTGTAGGTATGGAATCGAATAACAATGATTTCGATTTCTTAATTTCTTCGCTTGTAAACGATGATGTGCAAACTCGTACCAGGGTTTCTTCATCGATTACCGATACTTTATTTTGAATGTACGCTAGCATTTCGTCAATGACGATATTACACTCGTTACACTTTAAAATATTCATTTTTACGAATTCACGCGACCTCCCCGTGTGGATGCGCGCGCGCGACGTGTTTTTATTTTAATTTAACTTTGTTTTTTTTTAATGTTTCTATGAGTGTTTTTTAGTTTAATTTATGATCTCCTGTGCGAGTCCCAATAAATACTTTTTCTTTCTTTCCTAATCACGCCAACAAAGTGGTAAACTGTAATCTTGAAAAAAATGTTTTTTTAGGGTACGTTCCTTGCACATAAAGTAGGGATGATATATTTTTTTTCTCGTCTATCCCATAGTGTGGGTGTATCGTTGGATAGACCGTTCAAAGATATTGCTGATTTGTGAAAACTATTTTCGATTCAGGGATCCGTATGCATACAATTAAGCTTTAAAGTGCTCATTTTTGATAGTCAAATGTCCCCCTCCCCCTGCCAGATTAATGGTTGATTTTGGATATGTGAAAAAAAATATGGCAGTAGTACCTATATATAATGAAATAAATAGGAAAACTATCACAGCTAAGTAGGCTTTACAAGTTTACGAGTAATAACTCGTAAACTTGTAAAGCCTACTTTTCCTATTTATTTCGTTCGCAATTCTCCAACTGAAAATGTAAGTTGGTCGACTATTGTTGACCAACTTACATTTTCAGTTGGAGAATTGACTGTGACGTATATCGATGAACATGTTTTTTGACTACAATATTAAGTTTGTTTTTGAGATAAATTTATCTTAACTATGGAACCTTTCATTGTGTGTGGTCCGACTCGCACCTGGCTGATTTTTTATATTATTGTTTCCAAGTTTAAACACATTTAAATGTAGTTATTTACTTTGCAATAGTACTGCACAAGTAACACCTCACGCTGATAAAACACAAAAGATGACAATATAAACATTTTATAGCTTTATGCGGTGCCTGTTAACGCGCCTAGCGCGTTCGCTGCGATTTGTCTGGTGGCATCGCATAGGACATAGCGAAAATTGGGGAGGCAGTGAAAGTGTTAATAAATAACTAAATTTATAGACCCGTCAGAGGAGGCCATGTGTCGGAGAGAGTTAAATATTATAGTGGATAGAATAGACATGATTTTTGTTGTTTGACATTCCTTATTCTAAATTATTATATTTTTGTGGAAATATTTTATTATTGATACTAATTAAATATAGCAATACCAATAATACATTTTCTAAACCAAACGGAAGATATGAGTACGAAATTACTTCTTGTCAACAATAATAATTCATAGAGCTCTCGCTGGCCGTGCCTATTAAAAAAATATCTCACAAACAAGTGAGCATAGCCCGCGCCTAGTGTGAGTGTCACACTTCTATACATAATTACACTAATACGAACACGACTAAAATAGGATTCGTGCATCCCATTGGTCAAAACGCTTGCATCGGGCGATCGAGTCGTGAGCTGTGCTATACGATTATCGCCTTAGAGGTGAGCATGCGGAACTTTGGCCGATAGTACCTTGTACATATCAAGATATGCTCGTAACTATGAAACACCATCAGTCGGGTCCCTTTAGATAATATGTGTATCTTCTGGAACGAACGGAGCAGGTTTTGACCAGAAACAGGACTGGTTCAAACCATAATAACGCATAGTATAAGAAATATTGCACCATGATTACTCATGCGAGCCATATTGCAACATTACATGAGATATTGCACCATAATTACTCATATTTAATTATATTGCAATAGTGCGCGACAAGTCACAGCCTGATCCGTTGGGAAAGTCCATTTCTACAAGCTCTGTATGGAATAATGCCCGGGGGTACGATATAGGTGCTCCCGCAACTTGTATGTAAGTAGAAAACTACTTAAGGTACACCACTTTGGTGTATCAATTGAGGATTAGCTCGTGGCCAGGAGCAATATCCACAGTGTTTTATTGTTTTTAACCCGCGCGGACCGCCAACGTTTTAAGTTTTCCTCTGTGTGGGCACAGGCTACCTAAAAAGTACCTGTGCGGACACAGGGGGAGCCTGCCGTGCCGCCCGGTGGAGCCCCACCGTAGCGGTCGCGGAAGCCACGCCCCGTACCATGCCGAAACCCGGCAAGCGCGGCTCTCTGGGCCGCGATGCCGGGTCGCCGGAGGACCGTCCGGCGCTGGACCGGGCGACGTCGCTGCCTAATATTGGTGACGCGTCGTCCGGGTCGTCCGGTGCACCGCCGGTCAGGCCTCCACCCACGAAGAAGAAGGAGGGAGATCGCCGCCACCGCGAGGAGGACAGAAGAGGAGGGGGAGGGGTCACCGCTGCAGCTGCCGGCCCTCCGACGACACCGGCGCCTGCGCGCGTTGCGCCGACGCCGTCGTCGAGCCGGCAGCACGCGGTACCTATCCGCCCCGCTGCGTTTCGTCCGGTGCCAATCCAGGCACCGGAACCAATTGCCAGCCTGCCGGGCCGCGCGCCGCATGCGCGCGCCTTAGCACCGCCGGCGCGCCCACCAGCTGCGCCCACTGCGCGCGCTGATGCGACGCGGACGCGGCCCGCTGCCGCTGCCGCACAACCAACACGGCCGCTGGCGCCATCTGCGCGCCACCGCGCGCCCCCAACCCGCACCACCGCGCCTCCGCCGCGGTTTGCGTCGTCACCCGCGCCCTCCAGGGCTACGGCTGTGCAGACGCAGATGACGCAACAAGCTGTGCCAGCTCCGAGCACCGCCAGCTCCGCTCCCAGCCGCTCGCTGGCGGTGCCACCGGTGCCAGCGCTTTCGCCACAGCTCGCACCAGTGCCACCGTCCGCTCGCTTGTGTGCGGTGTGGAGGGGAGCACGCGGCACGAGACTGCCCGCGCCCGCGGGAGGAACCGGCCACCTGTGCCAATTGCGGTGGGCCTCATCCCGCGTGTAATATCAAGTGCCCTGTGTTCCAGGATAAAATCCGGAACAAGCGAGCGGGGACCGCAGCCATCACGGCCAAACGCCGGACACAGCTGGCAACGGATAGGCCACAGGCGGGTATATTAGAGGCAGAAGGCACGACGCTGATGGCGGCGGCCAACGGCCCCACACAGAGGACCCAAGCCCCCCCCTCTGGGCGGAGGAAGCACAAACGCGGGGGGAAAGGTAAGAAACCCAAACCCCCAGCGACCACAGCGACCCAGAAAGACATCCCCGCGGCCGACCCTGCCTCAATCAGAGAGCAGGCTGTGGACAAAGGTAAGGTACCTACCGCTGGCGCCGGCATAGCGCAGCGGAGAGATGGGGACCTTAAAAAGTTCGCCACGAAAACGAGTGGCGCCGCCACCGGCGTAATTGACGCTAGCGCCGGTGTGGAGCGGCGTAAAGTGGCGGAACTAAACAAGTTCCCCAGACAGGAGACAGATGGCGCTACCGGCGCCTCAAAAACAAAGAAAAAGTTCACAGCCTGCGCCATTAAGCTACTAATGGACCTTATTAAGGCCATAAGGCAGGGTCAGGATGTGGAAACGGTCATCCTCGATGGCCTGGCCACTTTATTAAGGCTTTATCATGGCTAGGCCACTGAAGGTGATCCAGTGGATTGCCCGCGGCCTACGGGATAAGGTCGCCCCCCTCCGCCACTTCCTGAGGGATCAGGACATCGACGTGGCGCTCATAAGCGAGACGCTCCTGGGGCCCGAGGACCGGGTTAGGTTCCCGGGATACCTCGCTTACAGGAAGGATGAAAGGTCGGCTCACAATATCCGTTATCGTGGTCTGGCGGTCCTTGTGAGACGAGGAGTCGTCCACCAACAACTCCCCTTGCCGTCGCTCAACAGCTTTTACGCGCTGGGTGTGCAGCTCCATGTAGCCGGTGAGGATATTAACTTATATGCCTGTTATAAGCCGCCCGCGGCCCATTTGGACCCGATAGAGCTGCGGACGCTTATTAACACGCCACAGGCAACCATCCTCGCCGGTGATTTCAATTGTAAACACCCAGCGTGGAATTCAGCCAACACGAATACCGAGGGGAGACGGCTCTTCGCGGACGCGGAAGCCTTCGGCTATACGGTGTCCGGCCCAGAAATGCCGACTCACTACCCGGACGTAGCAGTGAACACACCGGACGTGCTGGACATCGTAGTCCACCGAGGGCTACACTGCCAGATCACGCAGCAAGTGATAGACGACGAGTTACAATCAGACCACCAGCCTGTACTCGTCGTCTTATCGGGTATGCCGACCCGACTGAAGCCCATAGCGCCACGTCGCACCACGGACTGGACAAAGTTCGAGGAAGAGCTAGAGACCACTACACCTACTCGGCCCATTGTCACCGCCGCGGACGTGGAACAGATGGCCTGCGACGTCACTGCTTGCATACAAAGCGCCTTACAAACGGCGACTACGACGCAGCCGCAGGGGGGAGTGCTATTGCCGCCCCTGCCGGCGCGTCTGAAAGCGATGATCGCCGAAAAGAGGCGCCTTCGCAAGCAGTCGCAACAGTTAAGATGCCCTACTTTGAAAACGCAGCTGAACCGTCTCGCGGAGAAGGTAAAGGCCGAGCTTAAGGCGCATACCGCCGCGGGCTGGGAGGAACGAATCGACGCGACCACAGATAGTTGGCCGTCGGTTCATAAACTCTGCCGCCAGCTATCAAACGCCCCAGCCCCGGTGCGACCGCTTCAAAGGAGTGACGGGGCGCTCAAATATGTAGCGGAGGACCGGGCGGAGGTCTTCGCAGAACACCTGGAGCGTCAGTTCCGCCCCAACCCGACCGATGACATCGATCATGTCGCAGCGGTCGAGAAACACCTGGGAGACTATTTCGGCCCGCCGATAGCTCCCGATGAGGACCCCATATTTTTCTCGCCTGGCGCAGTCAGACGCGCCATCCTTAAGACGAAGCCTAGGAAGGCCCCCGGTGCCGACGGTATCTCCAACGCAGTGCTGCGCCACTTGCCGCACCGAATGGTCGCGGCGGTAGCGCGCCTGTACACGGCGATACTGCGCACGGGGGCTTTCCCTGCTTCATGGAAGGAAGGGCGCGTCATTATGCTGCCCAAGGCGGGAAAGAATATACTGAAGCCGGAGAGCTATCGGCCCATCACCCTGTTGCCGACGGTCTCCAAGGTGTTCGAAGCACTCCTGCTGCGACATCTCTAGCCACATATCGCCCCACGCCCGGAACAGTTTGGGTTTAGGGCGGAACACAGCACGACGCTCCAGCTGTCGAGGGTACTGCACCACCTCGCAGCTGCGGCCAATAAGAAGGAGTACTCGGTGGCAGTATTCCTCGACATGGAGAAGGCCTTCGACCGCGTGTGGCACGATGGCCTGACACACAAGCTGGCCACGTCAGACGCGCCCCGTCGCGTAGTAAAAGTGGTCTCTAGCTTTTTGTCCCACAGGTGCTTCAGGGTGGTGGTCGACGGCTCGCTGTCTAGCGCGCGCCCAGTGCTGGCAGGTGTGCCGCAGGGCAGCTGTCTGTCGCCGACGTGTTACTCACGTTACACCGACGACATCCCCACCACTTCCGACGCGACGCTCGCGCTGTATGCCGACGACGCCGCGTACATTACTACGTCGCTTAATGCGAAGTACGCGGTGGTCAAAATGCAGCGCGCGCTCGACCAACTTCCCGAGTGGCTGTCGAAGTGGCGGCTTTCGGTGAACGTGTGTAAGACGCAGGCGATGGTCACAGGATCAGCGCGCCTCCCGCCACCCTTGAAACTACAAGGAGCCGACATCGATTGGTCGCCCCGGGTCAAATACCTGGGTGTCACCATCGACCGTCGGCTCACTATGGGGCCACATGTCCGCAAGGTCGCCGCGCAGGGTAGGGTCGCCCGCAACCTGCTTAAACCTGTGCTCTCGTCCTGCATCCCGGTGCGCGTCAAATTGGGCGTGTACAAATTGTACGTGCGCCCAATTTTGACGTACGCCGCCCCCGCTTGGTTCGCCCTCACGAGCGAGTCGAGCCGGAAGCTGCTCCGCGCGCAACAGAGCATTGCGCTGCGGACCATTGTTGACGCTCCTCGCTTCGTGAGGAACGATGTAATCCAGTGGGACCTCGGGATCGAGAGCCTGGATGAGTTTGTGCAGCGCCTCGCGAAGGGGATGTACGCGCGTGCCGACGCGTCTGATTGGCCACATGTCAAGCAGATAGCGCCCTGGCATACGCGCCCCCCCGACGCGAGACCCTTGCCCCGCGACCTGGTAGCGGACGAGTGACCCCATACACCGGACTGGACGCCTCGAGTAAGTCGCACCCAGGTTACACGCGGCTTACTCGACTCAATAGAACTCTACAGATGACATACATCTATTGCGTGGCATGTGCTAAGTTAATATAGGCACGTCACGTAATTAAACCAGACACCCATTACTAAACAAGCTTTTAACTCACACGTGCGTGCGCGGCGCGGGCCGCGACGCACGTAGACACTGAACGGCGTTACACAAAACACAATGCCGTTCACACACACATGACAGTTCCTTAGCTCGGACCGTAATCGGCTAGATCTGAGAGCGGAGCGGGCGGGGACTATACACCTATCTGTAGGAACGTCGAGTCGGCTCCACTGCCGCTGGTCGTCCTCGCTGGGCCTCCCCCGGGTAACCGGGGGTCTCACCTGGCGGGGACTGACCGCCGTGGAGTCGTGAAGAAAGCGGCGCTAATGTACTAGCGTCGTGGCGTGCCTACAGATTTACACTTAGCAACCAGTGACACGGACGCGTTAAAACGCGTCCGACGATTTTTAAATCGCCACTAGGCGCCCAAAATGAGGGGCCCGTATTAACGGGCCAAGGCAGACCCTCCGCGGCCAGGGAGCGATGCTCCGGCTCCGCATGCCGCGCCCCCTTGCGGGGGCGCAGCGACATCTCCGAGTATCAATTGATTCCGCGCTCGACACCCGCCGTGAACGGACGTGCTGCCGCTCCCGCTCGCTGCACTCGCTCACTGCGCCCATCGAATTCCGGATCTCGTTACGCTGCCGTAACTCTCAGTAGTCGCCGACTACTTCCGATCGACGGTCGATTAATTTTATTAATCGGCCGTATTGATCTCAAAAAGTGCCTTTTTCAAGGCAGGTGTTTCTTTAACAGAGTAATTGTCAGAGTAGCTTCATAGGCCCCCTCTGGGCTAAATCCACTGTTTCGTGGTCCCCGGTGGATACCTGACGGTGCCAACGAAACCGAGTGGGGTGTTGTTGTCCCAATACACCCGCCGAACCCCTTCAGGGCTAGGCAGTTAATTGGAAGGATCCCAGAGATAACCGGCCTTGGGGGATCTCCTAGTCGGCTCTGGTGCACTGAATTCCTTTACAGCTACTAGCCTAGTGTCTTTGGGGTGTGTCTACACCCTTCGCGCCTGACTGGTTCAGGGCCCCTTTGCATATTAAGACTGGCAAAGGGTTACAAGCTTAGGGCTCACAATTAGGTACACACCTCCCTGTCTGCACCCGACAGGGAGGGCGACTCATCCCCGGGCCTATCCACCCGGGGAGTTAGGTTTAGGGCCATTATGTCTTTATTAGGAGGAATTTAGATTCCAAAATTTCGCCCCCGTAATCCCCCCCCCCCCCTCCCCCGTCATGGAGGACGCCTTAATACTGGCGTTCTTAAAAGAGGTCCTCTTCAAGGACCCAGACTTCCTCGCCAGATATGGCGCTAGGTTTGCGGCTCTTAGCCAGCCGCTATCTACCGACTCCATCGCTGACTTCAGCGATGCTCTGACCCCCGCATCCGCGACCGTGATCCCTCCTAGCCCCTCAGTGTCTATGGACACTGAGGAGCCCTTGTCGCAAGACAAGAGGTGCCCGACCCCTTATTCCTACTCTGACGTAGAGTCAGTCGACTCTTCTTCTGCCCACTCTGCTCCCTCTTCCGAGGACGACGGCTTCGTGGCCGTCACCAGAAAGGGGAAAAAGAGGAAACAGAGGAAGGCGACGTCCTTGCAGGCGACTAAAATAGTCGCCACGGAGGTTCTCTCTGCCCCCACTCCCCCTGTATCTGTGGCGCCCTCCGCTACTATCCCCACCCCGACCGCTTCGTCCGCTAAGGACACTCCGGCCACTCCGGCCCCTAAAAAGATCCCCCCTCCCCCTCCTGTAATCTTGCAGGACAAAACAAGATGGTTGGACGTATCCAAATGGTGCGTCGACCAGAAAATCGGCTTTTCAAAAGCCACCACCACCCAGCAGGGTATAAAAATTTCTGTCCCAACGTCCCGCGACTATCGGGACTTAACCAGAGTTCTCCGGGCGAGAGGTGTGTCATACCACACCTACTCGCTCCCCGAGGAACGCCAGATCCGCGTGGTGATCCGTAGGATCCCAAAGGAAATCCCCACGGCCGACATCAAGGCCGACCTTGAGTCCCAAGGCGTCCCCGTGGACGAGGTGCACTGCATGCACCGCGCCAGGGGGGGCTCAGCATACGACACGGTCCTTGTCGTATGCCCCCCGTCCGAAGGGCATCACCCTATTCATAAAGTATCCACTATCTGCCATCTCACGGGCCTCGTGATCGAGAAGCCCAGGAAGAGCGGCGTCGTCGGGCAATGCCATCGTTGCCAGTTATACGGGCATGCGCAGAAGAACTGCCATGCGACTCCCAGGTGCGTCAAGTGCCTGGGTGAGCATGACACGTCTGACTGCCCCCGCCCTAAAGACCGGTCTTTGTGCACCGAGCCGCCCAGCTGCGTACTGTGCGGTGAGGCTGGGCACCCAGCAAACTACCGGGGCTGTCGTATGGCCCCCAAGACGTCTTCCTCAAAACTGGTGAAGCGCGCAGACGCCCGCTAGCAGAGAGAGTGCCCATCATATGGGTTCTCCCCCCCCCCCCCCATCACAGACCTTCCCCCAACTCCCCCTGAGGCTAAGCCCGCAAAGGCCTAGCCCATGGAATTACATGAATCATCAGCAGGCGTTCCCTGCTATGGTTCAGCCGAGACCCACTCCGCCTCCCATCAGACCGCTGATGGACCCCCGCATCCGCGTCTCCGCGCATGTTCAACCCGCGAAACCCGCGCCCGCTCCCATGGCCGCTGCCGCAACCGCTGCCCCACGGCCCGTCGCCGCTTCAACCACTCCGGTGTTCGGCCCGTCCTTCCCAGTAGATCCGTTCAGCGTGATCTCTGGGACCTTCGCGTTATTCTTCACGCCCCGCGCGCGTAAAATGGCCAACGAGCTCGTTGCCGCCCGTAATTCCTGCGATCTCGCCCAGATCCAGCGTATATTCCACGCGTATCCCGAGATTACGCAAGCCCTTGAAAACTTAAACAAACGCGAAACCCAAATAATGGATATACAACCCAAAGCACGTACCAAACCCCGATCCCTAAAGTTAGGTTTCTTTAATGCCAATGGCATGATTAATCAACGCGATGAAATCGCTGCATTCCTCCGCGACCACCAAATTGATATTCTCCTATTACAGGAAACATTCCTAAAGCCCAGCCGTCGAAACCCGTCAATCGCCAACTATCGTATAGTTCGCAATGACAGGACTAGATGTCACAAGGGCGGCACCCTAATTTATTTTAGATCGTCCCTCCACTGCATCCCAATGGACCCGCCCCCTCTCTCGCGTTTAGAAGTGTCCATATGTAAGCTAGGCATGACTGGCCATCAACCGATCACCATAGTATCGGCCTATGTTCCCCCCGTTTGCTCATCGGAGTTAGCCCTTCCCCCCCTCTCTGACGACCTTTCCATTCTACTTGGCCTGAGTGACTCCGTTATCATAGCGGGCGATCTCAACGCCAAACATCATGCTTTGAACAGCACCAGGACCTCCACCAGAGGCAAACACCTGTTTGACCTATGTCCCATCCTCAACTTCGACATCATCGCCCCGATGACTCCCACTCACTTTCCCCATGACCCTAGCCATACCCCCGACGTACTTGACATAGCGCTTCTGAAGAGTATCAACCTACGGTTGGATTCTATAGAGGCGCTTGACGAACTCTCCTCTGACCACCGTCCAGTTGTTGTAAAGCTGGCACCACGCCTAGGTCTCCATGACCCTGATAGACCCCCTCTCACCAAGTTAGTTACAGACTGGAGGAAAGTAAGCGACTGCCTGAAATCCACCACGTTAGGTCCCCGACTAGACTCCATTCCCGACCATTTCGACTCTATCGCTGACACGACAGCCGCGATCGACTCATTCACAGTGCACGTACAATCAGTCCTGAACGACTGTTCAAGGGAGGTTCCGGCGATGGACGACCATCGCTGGAAGCTCCCGGACGATGTTCGCGAACTGTTGAATGAGAAGAACGCGGCTGTCCGTGCGTACAGTAACTTTCCCAACCACGCGAACAAAGCCCATATGCGCTATTTACAGAGATCTGTAAAGACACGCCTATCGGAGCTGCGTGACGCTGGATGGGACAAGATGCTGAGCGAGTTAGAGCCCACTCACCGAGCGTTCTGGGACCTCCAGAGGAAACTCAAATCCGACGAAGTCGTCTCAATGCCCCCCCTGGTGCACCCCGACAAGACCATCGCTTTCGATGACGTCGACAAGGCAGAATGCCTAGCCGATAGTCTTGAGGCTCAATGCTCACCTAGCTCTCAACCAGTAGACCAAGCTCACCTGTCCCAGGTCGACACAGAAGTCGAACGTAGAGCCTCCCTCCCGCCCGTTGAAGACCCTGACTATCCTCTGCCTCCCGTCACTCCAGACGAAGTGCATGATATCATCAAGGGTATAAAACCTCGCAAAGCCCCCGGCTCAGACGGAATCACCAATAGGGTGCTCCAACTGTTCCTCGCTCGCCTCATAATGCTCATGGCCACCATCTTCAATGGAGCCCTGAGCAATAACATCTTCCCACAACAGTGGAAGAAGGCCACCGTCATCGGCATACCGAAGCCCGGTAAGCCAAAAACGGAGCCCACCAGCTACCGGCCCATCAGCCTGCTCAATGTCTTCGGCAAAATCTATGAGAGGCTTATCTTAAAGCGCCTCAGAGATTTTGCGGAAACAAAGGGCCTCATCCCCGACCAGCAGTTCGGCTTTAGAGCCCAACATTCTTGCGTCCAACAGGTCCACCGTATCGTTGAACACATAAGCAACGGCTTTCAACGTGGTCTTACGACCGGTGCTGTATTCTTCGACATAGCGAAAGCGTTCGACAAGGTCTGGCACAACGGCTTATTATATAAGCTCTACAAACTCGGTGTGCCCGATCGTCTCGTGCTCATCTTACGAGACTTCTTGTCTAACCGCACCTTCCGCTATCGCATCGAAGGAGCGCTATCCTCCCCTCACCCTATCCGTGCAGGCGTCCCTCAGGGCTCTGTACTATCCCCTCTCATTTTTACTCTCTTCACCAGCGACATCCCGAAATGTAGAAAGGCGCAGTTGTCTCTGTTCGCAGACGACACGGCCATCTACTACACTGGATTAGTCCACGACCACATATCTCGCACTCTCCAGACCGAGGTCAACAAGCTTGGCGCTTGGTTTAGAAAGTGGAGAATCGAGGTCAATCCCGACAAAAGTCAGGCTGTTCTCTTCCCCAAACAGCGTAGAAACCTCATCGCCCCCCGACCGCTCACCATGTTCGGCAAGCCTATCCCTTGGGAGAAGCGAGCCAAATACCTAGGCGTGACCCTTGACCACCATCTCTCGTTCTTAGAGCACATCAAGCAGGTGCGTTCGCGTGCCGCTTTCGCTTTCGGTAGACTTCACTCCGTCCTAAATGCGCGCAGCAAATTGTCCCTTAAGGGCAAATTGCGTATTTACACAGCGTGCATCCGTCCCATCATGACTTATGCCTGTGCAGTCTTCGCACATGCTAAACCCCACCACATCCACAGGATGCAGTCCCTCCAAAACCGTTTCCTCCGAAAGGCAACGGGAGCCCCCTGGTTCGTTCGAAACGAGATCCTCCATCTCAATCTTAGAATCCCTACCATCAAGCAGTTCATGAAGCGCATCACGAAGCGCTTCTTCGACTCCGCCACCACCCACCGCAACCCTCTGGTTGTGCAGGCCGCCAGTTATAGGCCCTCCACCATCAGTTCTATTCGCCGTCCAAGGCATACCCTCTCCGACCCCGATGACCCCATTACCCTCCTCCAGGAAAGCAATAGGGCAACGAGTACAGTGCACAAATCACACCGACCTACGTTCCGACCTCGCCGCCGAGGTCCCTCGCGTAAACCCCGACGTAATTGTCCCCCCCGACCCTTGCTCGACGAAATGCCAGCCCGCGCCGCAGCTGAGCCTGTAGCTTTAAATTCCCCGATTAATAATAATAATATTAACCAGATCCAGCCTGTCCCATCTTGCTGTCCTCCCCCCAGCGGCGCCCTAAGCCGAGGTCCGTACCCCACAGGGGGTGCCCTTAGCGTGCAGTCGCTTAGTACTATAAGAAATTCGCCCCTGGCTGGAGGCTTTGAGTTCGCTTAAGGCAGCCACAGGAAAGTCCGGTTAAGTAGTCACGACCTCTCAAGGTCAACTACGAGATGCCATACATAAAAAAAAAAAAAAAAAGTGTATCAATTGTATATCAATAGTAAATCAAACAGTAGTCATTAGGACTCAGTTAACAACGGTGTGTTATGCATCAGATGTCTATCAGCCCTCAGCTGGCATCTGTTCCCATAGAGTCTTCAGATTATAGGACCTATATTTAGTTAGGGAAAGTAAAGTATTTAGTTAGGATAAGCTTACGTAATCGTGTTGTCTGTGTTTATGTGTTAGTATAGTGATAATGGATGATTGTTGGTAACTTTAATTATTGTGTATTGTGTGTGCGAATATACCGTCTTTTTAAACCAACCCCTCGCTTATTTGATTTGGCAAATATTTTACCCCGCGCCTGACTAGCTTACAAGCTATAATAACAATAAATAGAAGCTAAAAATACCAAATGTTTTGTTTTTTCAGAAAAAGACCTCGGCTTATTTGATAATAGGCATGACGAAATAACTGGTTCATCTGAAAATTGCGATGTTATTTGTCACAAGTAAGAATTTAATTTTATTGATTTTGTTTATAATACATAAGCACTATATTTATGTACGTACTTATGAATTTTAGGTACCTACCTAATCTTATCCTTGCAGCTTAACAATTTTTCAAAGTCAAATACCTATTTTGTGAACTACGTCATAGAACTACAATATTTAGAATTGACATTTCTACTTAATTTAAAATCTTCAATATTTTTATAGATTGAAAACAGAGGTGCCACAGAAAGATCACGATTGTGAAGTTATTGATAAAAGTACATATATTCATCGAAGCATGTACTAGAAGAAGCCTTTAGTAGACAGGTAATATTTATAACATCACCTTGCCACAAACACGTTTAGATTTGTTTCAATTGGATTTAAAAATAATAATGGAGTGTATGTGGCTTGTAAGTTAATATCATGTCCAACGTGAAAACTGAGAAACAGATGGGTTAAATTAAAGATTATTACCTATAGAAAACTTAAATTATTATAGAAGAAGATTTTTCCGCAAACACATTTTACTTAGATTGATCACTTAGAATTCTTGTAGGTTTAATATTTCAATGTTTTATACGAATAAAAATGTATCTTATCTTTCAAGATATTATATTTGTAGGTATTTATTTCTTTTTCAGATGGAAAACTATACTCCTGAAAAGAACATCCAAATTGGACATAGGATTATTAACGTTTCCCATGTATTGGAAAAGTTATATGAGATCTCAAATCACGGACCATTGGATAGAAACCTAAAGCTTGAAAACAAAAAGCTTGAAATTAAATTTCACATAACGTTAACCTGGAAAAGAGCGTAAAACTAAATGTCACATAATGTTAAACTGAAAAAGAGCTTAAAACTAAATATCACATAATTTTAACCTGAAAAAGAGCTTAAAACTAAATGTCACATAATGTTAACCTGAAAAGGAGCTTAAAACTAAAATTTATTATGATGTAAATCTGAAAAAGAGCTTAAAACTAAAATGTATTATGATGTAAATCTGAAAAAACCCTTAGTGCTTAGTGTAAACCATAAAGATGTATAAAGGCCGCCACTTGGTTTTTTTTTTTTAGTAATAAAAATGTTTTTAGTTTAATTGAATCAGTTTTATTTAAAAACAGCTGTTGCCCGCGATCCAGGATGAATAGTAGCCTATGTCCTTCTCCAGATCATGGTCTGCCCATGTCTCAAATTGTATCTAAGTCCGTTTAGCTGTTTCAGCGTGAAAGCATAAGAAACAAAACTCACTTTCGCATTTATAATATTAGTTAGGAACACATCCTTAATTTTTCAAGTAACACATAACTTACCTTTTAATTTCGTTCATAAGTTGGGCACTTGATTTATATGAACGGTTTTTAATATTAAGTCCTCGCAACGGGTTTCACTTTCTTTCCTATGACATTCCAATTCTTTCTTTTTGTTTTATTTTCTTTTTCAGTTTTTTATTGATTTTTCTTTTACAAATGATACAATTTTATAACAAACTACTTTATTACGCTACTTTAACTTACAAGTATTTTATATCTACACGAAATAAAAATATTTACGCAAAGAAAATATGAAACAATGAATTCACAAACAATTGTTTACAAAAACATTAAACAATCTGGGCGGAAATAATGCGGCGAAAAGAGCGACACGTCTGTTAGCATCAGGCCTCGGGCGTACGTTTTATGCTCGGAAATAAGAATATACGATTTACAATAAATCTATTGATTAGATAAAAAATATAAAACATTATTATGCTAATATGTTGCTTGTAGAATAATCTAACAAAAAATCAGAATGATTGCATGTATATTAGTATGATTTTTACGCGTTAAAAGAATTTTTTAGAGGTAAAAGAAAGAAAGAAAGAAAATACATTTATTTGCGGTAAACATGACGCAAGGAAGGAACACAAATACAAAAAAGAAACAATTTGGGGGAGAATATGCGTCACGTCCACGCAAAACGGCCAACGCTCAGCATAATGCTGCGACCCTATGCGAGACAGAGCCCCAGCGCTGGTTTTCAGCGATAGCCGGCGTTGACGTTAAGACGTCGACCGGTGCAGCATACAGTGAGATTGTAATTTGAATAACATAAATAAAAATATTTAAAAGAAAGAATTACATAAATACAAATATTTAAAATGGCAACATTTCGTACCGACGAGAACGACGTACGCGCCGCCGGCCTAAATTAATCTGTGCGCGCAGCTGTCAGAAAACTATTTGTTTGACGTTTTGACATGCAGGTGTTACATAATTGCTACATAACTCTAATTATCTAACATTGATGGCGTATTATGTAAAACTGGATAAGTGTTCTGTGGATATGACTAAAAAACATAAGATGTAATTGGGTGATTGTGTAGGAATAGTTTTTGCAAACCGTGTAAAACGGTGTAGATGACAAACTCTGTGACGTATAGAAGCTCAACTAATAGATCAATGAACAAACTGGTAAGTGTGAAACAATTATATTAGATACAAGCATTGTGATTGTAGTGAAATTATATTACTATTAAATAAATTGATTGGTTAATTATATAAATTAGGATATTTTTTTTATAAATTAAACTATACTTGACCAGCAGTGTGCCAGTACATTAAATATGTTAACTGTAAATTATAGAATGCAGAAGCGAACCTCACCAAATACATCCCCACCAAGAGATCGAAATTCCAAGCAGCCCACGCCCTAGGAGATCCCAAGCCAAAGCCTGCAGGCCATGACCGCAGAGGTACAGTAAAACCACTACTAGAGTACAATTAGGGTGCTTAAAGAGAGATTTGTTCTTGTATAAGTAACTTTTTGTGTTGGAATTTGAAGGATTGTACTGTTTTCAGGCGTCGCATTGGTGGTGGGAGATCATTCCAACAGCGTGTGGCTGCGAACTTGAAACTCCCCTGAATGCTGTAGTTCTGTGCATTGGCACCGACAGTGGGCTTACCATGGAGCGAAGACTATACTTTAGATGGTTTTGCTTCCAAGTTAGCTTTTCATAGAGATAGTGAGGTTTCTGAGTTGTAACAATACCAAACAACAGGTTGGCTAAATGAAGCTTCCTCCTCGCAGCAATCTTTAGTAATTTAAGTTCATTAATGTATGGAGTAACATGACGTCTTCGCGGGACATTAACACAAAAACGAACACAGGCATTCTGGATACGTTGGATTACACGCTCCGTTCTAGAAAGTAGGCATGGTCCGTAGACTGTATCACAGTAATTTAACTTAGATAGGATGAGACTGTCAACAAGTTGTTTCCGAACTGGTATGCTTAGGTATTTCCGTATTCCATAAAACACCTTTAGCCTATAAAAACCAATCGTCGAAAGGATCCGGCAATTGGGACTCGAGGTGGCCCTGCACAAGTCCGAGGCCATGTGTTTTCATGGTCCTCGGAACGCGCCACCGTTGGGGTCCCAAATAACGGTAGGAGGGGTTTCTATCGGCGTCGAGTCGACGATGAAGTACCTGGGACTCGTCCTCGACAGCCGGTGGAACTTCGTGGAGCATTTCCGACGTTTGGCTCCCAAACTTGAGCGGGCGGGCGCTGCATTGAAGCGGCTCCTGCCCAATCTAGGGGGTCCAAACGCCTCCTGCCGGAGGCTCTACGCGGGGGTCGTGCGGTCCATGGCCCTATACGGGGCTCCTGTATGGGCGCGCTCTCTGGCGCTGCGGCCAGCCCGCCGGTTGAGCGCGGCCCAAAGGGTCATGGCCATCCGGATGGTCCGAGGATACCGCACGGTCTCCTGTGAGGCAGCGAGCCTCCTTGCCGGATTGCCGCCATGGGATCTGGAGGCAAAAGTCCTCGCGCACGTATGGGAGTGGCGCGAGGAGGCGAAACGCCGGGGCGTAAGTCCGCTGCCGCGAGAAATCGCGGCACAGCGGACGGAGCTCCGGCGGGATCTCATGGCGTCATGGAAAGTACGGTTGTCGCAACCCAGTGCTGGGCACGCCACGATTGCGGCGATAAGTCCCCTCTTTGAGGAGTGGCTGGAGAGGCGCCACGGCGTCCTCACCTTCCGCCTGACGCAGGTGCTCACCGGACACGGCAGCTTCGGGAGGTTCCTGTGTCGGATAAGGCGGGAGGAAACGTCCGGGTGTCACCACTGTGTGGATCGCCCGGAGGACACGGTGGAGCATACGGTGGAGGTCTGCCCGGCTTGGGCAGAGCACCGCCGTGTCCTCTTGGAGGCGATCGGTGGCAGAGACCTCTCGCGTCCGGCCCTGGTTCAGGCCATGGTACGGAGCGAGAGGGCATGGGCAGCCGTCACCTCCTTCTGCGAAGCAGTAATGCTCGCGAAGGAGGAGGCGGGACGGTTGAGGGAAAGGCAAGTTTCGCGCCCTCTCGCCCCTAGCCGCCGCAGGAGACGCCCAGGGCGTCGGGAATCCCGGGCGGATTTCCGGCCACCGTAGGCGCGGGCTTGCGGACGGTGAGCAATGGGTAGCTCACCGTCCGGTAAGGACCAGGCCCGGGTCGACGGCGCGTTGTATTCCACGCGCGCCTCAAAGAGATGTCGTCAGCACATAGTAGGGGTCCACTAGGGCCGATGCCTGCCGGGGTCGCGGGAAGGTACTTATGGGTCACCGAGGCCCCCGCAACACAGGCAACAAGAAGGAATACGGGTGGGTTTTAGTCAGTAAGAGTCTGACACACCCTCCCGCTCCGCCCAGAGCGGGAGAAGTTATATGATGATTTCCCACCCTCAAAAAAAAAAAAAAAAAAAAAGCCTATAAAAACAATTTCGGAGAACATTGGTCACATGTGCCTCAAAACGCAGCTCTGTGTCCATAATTAGCCCAAGATTGCATGTCTGCTCCACTCTCTCAATTTTCTCTCCCATGATAATTACCTCAGGGTTGGCAGACAGTATCGCCCTAACTTGTTTCTTAGAACCCAGCACCATAAATTTAGATTTAAGGGGGTTCAGAGACAGACAGTTCTCCTCTGACCATACAACAACCCTATGCAAGTCCTCGTTTATTCTCTGTACTGCCAAGGATGTTTCAGCTCCTTTGAAAGATATGTACAACTGAATATCATCAGAATACATGTGATATTTACAGTTAACAAAGGATTTTATGATATCCGCACTGTACAGAATGTATAATAAAGGCCCCAGAATTGATCCCTGAGGGACACCCCTAGACACTGGGAGGGGGGAGGATGACACCGTTGATCCGTCCTCCCTATGCATTACTACATATTGAGACCTGTTAGTGAGGTAGCTATTAAACCACTCCACCGCATCTCTGCTGAAGCCATAGAAAGTCAACTTTGTCAGCAGTAGAGTGGTATTAATTGCGTCAAAAGCCCGGGACAAGTCCAACAGAACCAGAATTGTTCCCTCTCCCCCGTCACGTGCTTCAAGGATATTACCCACAACATCAGTCAGAGCCGTTACAGTACCTCTACCCATTCTGAAACCCGACTGAAGGTCGGGAAGAATATTATTGGTTTCGAGGTATTGAATAACCTGCGAGTATACTACACGTTCCAAGATCTTAGACAGGCAAGGTAAAATACTGATCGGTCTTAAGTCCTTCATGTTAACCGGGTTATCGTTTTTAGGGATAGGGCGTACAATAGCGCATCGCCAGAATTCGGGGAACGTATGTGTGGCTATGGACTGGTTAATGATGTCTGTAATGGCTTGCAAGGAAGTTGGCAACGTGAGAGATATCATATCGAGACTTATACCGTCGACCCCCTGTGCATTTGACCCTAGACTCTTGATTATCTTCAGGATTGACTCAGGATTAGTTGTTGTGAGTGTGAATGTGGCCGGGCCAAACCTATGAGACTCAAACTTGGACAATTGTGAGATGTTGTGACCATAATTACCTGGGACGTCCAGAAACGCCGCATTGATGTCATCAGGGTTGTTGAAGTGACTTGGGAGCAATCTTTGCTTATGGTCCTGAAGCACTTCCGATTTTAAATTGCGCCACAATAGTTTCGGGTCTTTAATTTCGTCATTGATGCTTTTGGCGAAATAAGCTGTCTTCTCGTTAACTAGTGCTGTGACTGCCTGGCGCTTCAGATCCAGATAATACTCTTTATGACCCGGTAGTTTAGATTTACGAAACCTGTCCCTGGCTTCATCTCTCAAAGTCGACATCAGTCTGATGTTTTCAGTTATCCATGGAGTAGGGCGCGTTTTAAATGTCTTTCTTTTAAGAGGAGCGTGGAGATCGAATAACTGGATCATAAATGAGTTAAATGATTGCACCATACAATTGACATCACTCACGTCTCCAATAATCGACCATGGTATACTTTTCAAATCTATATTAAAATAGTCTTCTAATATGTCTGTGAGCGGACGAAATACGACAGATCTTGGTTTATCCTTATGCTTCTTGAAAATCGTCTCGCATGTGATAAACGAGTGATGGCTAAGTTCACTAATATGATTCACCACGACATTACGGATTGAAGCATCAGTGCAGATTATGTCAATAAGCGAACTACTATCACCTACAAAGTGAGTGGGTGTTTGGACTAGTTGATTTAAGTTTAAGTAGTTAAAAAATCTAAAAGTTGTTTAGTTTTTGGGCTGTTGACATCTAGCATATTAACATTAAAGTAACCCAGTAGCACTAAATTATCATAGGGGGCCAAACCACCAATACTGGCAGTCAAGCCCTAGCCCGAGGTAACTTCGTGTTTTTTTTCTATCGTATCAAATTAGTTGTATTATGTTTTCAACACACTATCTACCTAGGATATATCCTGAAGAATATCATATATTTTTCTGATTTTGTTTACTGCAGTGGATCATATAATTTTAGGCATTATAAGACTTGCGTTTAGCTCCTGTAGGCCTTTTAAAGTCACACAAACGTCAGTAGTGCAGCTCTCGATTTTGTTGTCATTACAATATTAATAAAAAACATAAATAAACATTTAAAAAAGTTATTAAATGTTCTTTAAAGATACAAAAAAGTTGATTTGGTGTTTGGTGAGATTGGAACTTGCGTCAGTCTGTTCACATATTAAAGCCAACCCATAAATCAGCGTCTACGGATACTATAAATATTCGTGCCAAATTCGGGATCTTATTTAAAGTGCGCAAATTTTAAATCAAACAAAGTCGTTACAATGACTCATTAGTAAAAAAAATCTGTCGCATTTTTGCACTCAGTTAACAACAACACTTTTATTAATGTTTAGCCCCACGCGCACTGATTTATGGATTTACTTTTAACTACTTACTGCACATGAATGATTGTATTTGCGTACTTGTTTTTATGAAGTTATGTCGTTTAGTCACAATTGTCACTGGTTGGCGTCAATGTTTTTTATTTAAGTTTTGCGTTATTATTTGAAAGATTTCACAGTGAATAACACTTTCACTAGTACTTTGAAGCTTTAGGATCAATATTTATCACTTTTAAGTTTCTAAATCATTTAGATATATTTTTATTTGGTAAATTACTACGGAGCCGATCTTAGGGATTATTCCGAACCTGACCCGAAATCCTAATCCGGTCGCGGGTTAGGTTAGGAACTTGAAAAAAAATATAATAGGATTATTCCGAACCTGACCCGAAATCCTAACCCGGTTGCGGGTTAGGTTAGGAACTTTAAAAAAAATATAATAGAATTATTCCATTATATAAAATTATAAAAAGTAGTAACTGAAAAGGGAAAACAAGTATTATAATCTATACATATAATTTTGGTCTTGCAGGTGGGGACAGTCGAATAACCTGAAATATGGTGTAATTTTTGATTGTCCCCCCCCGCCTGCGATACCAAAATTATATAGATTATAATGCTTGTTTTTCCCTTTTCAGTTATGTGTTTTTGTAGTCGGGTTTTTGTTTTTTAAATAATTTATTTTATTTAAGTTAAAAAGTAACGATTTGCAAAACAAAAAGAACAAAGAGTGTGTTAAAAATTCTATTGGCATGAATCATCTATAACGGCCAGTCATTATTCAAAAAAATAATTAACAAGATTAAGATTCACATTTTCGCCGCTTTGTGTAACGTACGTTTGGCGTGGTTGATTTAACGGGCGGTTGACTCGAGCGCTATTGCCGTGGCGCGAGTTCAAATCCCACAATTGAAGATTATTTTTGTAATATAATAAAATTACAATACTAGTTTATACCACAGACTTCTAGTAAAGAAACCGCAATGTCACTAAAAAATAATGTTATACCACGGCGTAAGCAGTTATATAAATCAAAATCTGTCGAGTCTGTTAACTTTGACTCATCATTAAGTAACTCAGACCTTGACATAAATATACGAAGTTTCGAACTGCCCAATGTAAATAATAACTCGGATGATGTATGGAAGAATGAAATCTCCCAATTAAGGATGGAACTGGATAGCACACGTAAGGAGTTAGAAAATGTAATTCTTGACAATAATGAATTAAGAGAAACTGTATCGCGACAGCAAAAACAAATAAATGCACTTAAAGAGATCTGTGTAGTAGTCCCTTGAAATCACACAGAATACGTTTACTCTCAGCTAGGAAACGGAGTAGACGCTCCGTCACTGATAGCTTGCGTGTGTCACTAGATAATCAATCTTGTGAACATGACAAAAACATACAAAGCACAAGGGAAATTTCACCGCAAATTCACGAAATCACATTAGAAACTGAGGAAAGGGAGGTTTCGCCGCAACTTAACGAAATACCGAACGACGACGAACATGTAGGTCAGCAGGAACAATTAACAAATTGCATAGACGAAAGGAAGCTGCAAGTAAGCGATGAGTCCAGCCAGATGAAGACAAATAGACTCATGATTTTCGCAGATCAAACTGGATGCGGTGTGCGACAAATTCTGCAAGATTACCTGGGAAATGATTTCTCTGTGACCTCAATGATAAAACCCTACGCAGCCATAGATGAAGTACTGAAGTCTTGTGTGTCTATGTGTAGAGACTTCACTAAATCAGATTTTGTATTGATAATGGCGGGCTCTAACGATAAGAGTCCGATGGTGGTGAAATCGCATTTACACTATACGTTGTGTCAACTGAGTAATACTAATGTTATGATAGGAAATATTTATTGCAATAATTTTATAAATGTAAAAATGTTGAACAGACTTCTTAATTGTGTGTGTTGTAATTGTGATAACTCAACTTTTATTCAGCTGGATTCCAATTTCGGTAAGTCAGTAAGACGTATAAACAAATTACATGCATGCAGACTAGTTCTTAGACATGTCCTGAGGGTGAAATACATGAACAACTATCGAAATTATAAGGAATCACTAGCAAATTTCAAACAGATGAAGCCTGTATATTTCATCAGCGTTGGTATCCAAACAGATTTCTCTTTAAATGTAAGTTGCAAACAATTGCATACAGTGTGTTGACTCAATGACACAAACTGACAACCTTATACAGGAGTCAGACTTTTTTCGTGAATGATTTGTATACAACTTTCAATTCTTGTTGCAAACGTGATTCAAGGTTTTCCGCAATTCAAACAAATGTGTTCATATGTCATCAAAATGTATGTGGTATCAGTAACAAGAAAAGTGAACTAGAGCTTTACATTAATTCGCTAGCTAAGAGAGTGGACTTTATATGTATAAGTGAACATTTTTTAAATGATAAATCGGTTCATGTATTTAATCTTGAAAATTACAACTTAATCTCATACAATACTCGGAACAAACAAAAAATTAGAGGGGGGAGTCTAATCTTGGGGCACATAGACAGAAAAGTGGAAAATATAGATTTTATAAACAAATTGTATAGGATCGAAGTCTTTGAAGTATGTTGTATTAAGGATACTAGTACCGGTCTATACTTGTGTTGCTGTTAACGCACTCCTAATGATAAGAATTTCGAACATTTCATGAGAAATATGGAGAAGTTGTTGGACTATTTGTTCAATAGGAAAAGCATTGTTTGTGGTGATTAATGTGGACTTAATGGTAGAGAGCAGAACCCGGACTGAAGTATATAAGTTTACTGTCATGTTATAATTTCCGACTGCTTATTGATACACTTACGTTTATTCACAACAATTGCGCATCTTGCATAGATAACGTTATAACTAATCTGCCAGATGATTATGTGGAACAATGTGAAGTAGACCACAACGGCTTGGCAGATGGACACGGTGCGTTATTGGGAGACTTTTTATTGGATAATGTAATTGATAATTCAAATACAAATAATTATATAATTGTAAATAAAGGAGTCTTTAACACTAAAAATCATCTAGCTTTTAGACAAAGAATTCTTGAAATTGACTGGAGTGGTATGGCAATGAATACGTTCTTGAAGACATTTGTTACAATTTTCAGAAAATGTTACAGAAAGAGAGAACAAAAAATTAAAATAAAAAATGGTTTCAAATTAAAGTGGATTATAATAGGCATTAAAACATCAAGCCAAATGAAACGTTTGTTGTGTGCTGGTAGTACTAATAAGCTGGAAGACTGTGTTCAGAATTATAAAAATAATTATGTAAGAATATACACAAGGGTACTATCTAAGTCCAAAAAAATAACAATAACAGAAACTATTAACAATTCTCGTAATTTAAGTAAAGAGGTTTGGAGAGTTATAAATAAAAGCACCGCATTCTGAAATTCTCTTGCTTAAATGTGACGGTAAAATTCTAGAAAATCCCTTGGATGTTGCAAACGTATTAATAAATCAATTTAGCTACAAATGTTTTTTGAGTAATATTAAGAATTCAGATCGCCATATATTTCTTGAACAAAGCACTAAACGAGTTCAAAATGACATGTTTATTGCGCCTGTTACTTCAAACGAGATAGTAAAAATAGTTAATGGTATGGAAAATAAGATATCATGTGGCTACGACGAGAGTTATAAATAAAAGCACGAATAAAATAAAAGCACCGCATTCTGAAATTATCTTGCTTAAATGTGACGGTAAAATTCTAGAAAATCCCTTGGATGTTGCAAACGTATTAATAAATAAATTTAGCTACAAATTTTTTTTGAGTAATATTAAGAATCCAGATCCCCATATATTTCATGAACAAAGCACTATAAATGCAAATGCAAATAGCAATATAAATGACTTACCTTATCACATAAGGGATAATCACAAGATTGTATTGTTCGCAGATGACACTTCCCTCATTTTTAAAATCAAACGACTGCTGGTCAACTTTGAACATGTTAACGATGCACTCTCTAAAGTTGTCCATTGGTTTAATGTAAATAATCTTCTCCTGAACGAAAAAAAGACTAAACTTATTAAATTTTCAACGCCAAATGTCAGGCAGCTAACTACCAATGTTCAACTTAATGGAATAGAGTTGGACCCTGTTGAGTCGACAGTTTTTCTTGGAATAACTATTGACGCTAAATTACAATGGCGCCCACACATAGAAAAATTGTCAGGAAGGCTAAGTTCGGCCGCCTATGCTGTTAAAAAAATTCGACAGATAACCGATGTAGATACGGCCAGAATAGTTTATTTTAGTTATTTCCATAGTCTTATGTCATATGGGATTCTTCTCTGGGGAACCTGTGTGGACATTAATACCGTCATTGTTTTACAAAAAAGGGCTGTTCGAGCCATTTACAACCTAGGTCCAAGAGATTCCCTTCGAGAAAAATTCAAAGAAATAGATATTCTGACTGTAGCCTCTCAATATATATTTGATAATCTTATGTATGTACACAAAAATATATCAAATTTTAAGAAAATGTCCAATATCCACAGTTTAAATACCAGGAATAAGCATAATCTTGCTGTACTTCACACTCGCCTCCACAGAGTAGGCAACTCGTTCATGGGTCAATGTATACGCTTTTACAACAAACTTCCTATTGTTAATCGAAATTTACCCATTAAACGATTTAAAAGCTGTATTAAAACCAAACTTTGTAAAAAAGGGTACTATAAAATTTCAGATTATTTAGAAGACAAAAAAGCTTGGGATTGAGCTGCTCGCTCTGATAAGCTTTGTGCTAAAACCATAAAATTTGATATTTAAATTATGCAAAATCATCATTATATACAACTATATGTACATATTGACATTGATGAATATTATAAGCAAAATTAAGTGAATATTTATGTACTTTGAAAAGTATTATATTACTTTAATTATTGTGAATGTGAGCACTATGTGGGTCATTTTTATTTATTTCTTGTTGTTTTTTTTTATCTTAGTTTTAATGATGGTCTGGCATTTTGAGTTCTTTATGCGGCCAACCCAATTGTCCTTTCCTTTGGTATTGTTCGTCGAGTCGTTGAGCTCCTTAAGTTTTGAGTTGAGCTACACGATTACTGACAAATGCTTGCACTGACTGGACTGGTCCACTCTAATTTGTGTGGTTCTTTCCTCAAAAGACCATTTCAGACATAGATCTACATGGTCCTCACATGATCTGACCAAGATTATGTCTGGACTTTAAAAGAGACTTTGACCCTTGAGTTTGTTTCGCCATTTCTTCTCAGGGGTAGTCAGATAGGAAATGTCGACTCCATCTAGCTTATTTTTTAATATGACGTGTAAAAGTGATTCTCATATCCTATTTACAAAATAAACAATTTCATTTCATTTCACTAAACGAGTTCAAAATGGCATGGTTATTGCGCCTGTTACTCCAAACGAGATAGTAAAAATAGTTAATGGTATGGAAAATAAGAAATCATGTGGCTACGACGAGAGTTATAAATAAAAGCACGAATAAAATAAAAGCACCGCATTCTGAAATTCTCTTGCTTAAATGTGACGGTAAAATTCTAGAAAATCCCTTGGATGTTGCAAACGTATTAATAAATCAATTTAGCTACAAATGTTTTTGAGTAATATTAAGAATCCAGATCCCCATATATTTCTTGAACAAAACACTAAACGAGTTCAAAATGGCATGGTTATTGCGCCTGTTACTCCAAACGAGATAGTAAAAATAGTTAATGGTATGGAAAATAAGAAATCATGTGGCTACGACGACATTCCAATAGCGGTTATTAAAGAAAATTTTGATATATTAGCTGAACCTTTGACAATATTTGACAATAAATGCATTTTAGAGGGTATCTTTCCGGAACAGTTAAAAATAGCAAAAGTTATCACACTCCACAAAAAGGGGTCTAAAACAAATCCAAAAAACTATAGACCTATCTCTTTGCTCCCTATTCTTTCCAAAATTTTTGAAATTATTATTAAGAGTAGACTTGTGGTTCATCTAAATTTAAACAAGGTTTTGCACTTCAGACAATTTGGATACCAAAAAAATGTCGGAACAGGGCACGCTATGTATACATTAGTGGAAGGTATTATTAGTAAATTGAGTAAGAAAAAGAAGGTAGCTGGTATTTTCCTTGATTTAAGCTCAGCCTTTGATACAATTGACCACAAATTACTCATTGCAAAATTGGAGCATTATGATGTGAGAGGCAAAACTTTGCAACTTTTCTCATCATATTTAAAAAACAGGAAAATGTATGTTGATATTAGTAATTTGCAAGCTAATAGTAACAGCAATTGCAATAAATCTTCTATGCGAGATATTGTAGCGGGCGTACCCCAAGGATCGATTTTGGTGCCTATTTTATTTATATTACTTACAAATGATTTAATTAATTACATTAATTCCGTATATCCTGACACACAGCTGACAGTCTTTGCAGATAACACCAACGCAATAGTTGAAGCTAACGGCATACCGGAGCTTTCCGCTAAGGTTAATGCAGTGCTGACAGTTTTTAATTCTTGGTTTGAAAGTAACAAGCTCATAATTAACACGGAAAAAACCAAAGTAATGTTATTTAGTACAACAGCTCGTAATAAAGACAAAATGGCGACCGCACTTAATGAAGTTAAAATTTACATAGTTAATGAGGTAAAGTTTCTAAGGGTATAACATTGACAAATATTTAAATTGGAAAAGGGAAGGAAGGGACGTTTTTTTTTAATTTTACCGGTTTATGTCGTCTGTGAAATTGACGTAAAGTGTGATTGTCATTAGTGTCATTCACGTGCGGTGTGAATACTTTTTGAATGCTAACATACGCCTTGTTTTTTGTTATTGCCGAATTTTCGTTTATAGTTGTTATTTTTTACTGTTTTTCCTTTGTTATTTTTTTGTTATTAGTGTTGTTATTGGGTCGTTTGTATAAAACGTAACGTTTTGTTGAGCTATGGGTGATCCCGGTGCGGGCCCGAGTGGCTTACAACATAACATACGTTCTGAGTCTGACCAAAGCCAACGGCGAAAAAAACATGGCCCGAAAGTTGACCAAGACGAGACAATAATGTCTGCCAAGAAAAAGAGAATGAAGCAAATTGCACTTCGAGCTGTAGAAAAGCAAACAGTAATAAATATTTTTAAGCAATTTAAGGAATCCTGGCCTGCAGGTACTCTTCGTTATAAGACTGAGATTGTAAAGAAAACAGCAGAAGTTGCCGGTAAGGATGATTCATCAAATTATTACTATAAAAATATTTGAAAGTAACATGCATTGTATTATAACATGTGTTTTCTTATTTATAGGCGTATCTCGGGCTACTGTATACAATATACTCAAAGAGTAGCACACAAAAGGTCGCTTGCAATCTGCCCCTCGTCAACGGCAGCACATGAAACGTCATGATTTTGATGACATGATATTAAGTGGAATACGCAGGAAAATTCATTCCTTCTGCTTTAATAATGAGTTGCCCAGTTTGAATAAGATACTGGAAGCAGTAAACAGTGACGAGTCTCTGCCAGATTTTAAAAGGAGCACTCTGTATAAAATAATTAAAGAAACATTAAAGTTCACCTATATCAAACGGAGCAGAAAAAGTGCACTCATAGACAAGCAGGAGATCGTCCTATGGAGACTAAAATATCTTCATGAAATAAAAAGTCTAAGGAATGAAGGAAGAAAAATATACTATTTAGACGAGACTTGGTTAAATGAAGGTACAGTGCTTCTAATATTTTTTAACAATTTTTATGCACCGAGTATATGTAATCCAGCATCCGTGTATGAAATCCAGCATTTCATAACATTTTGATTTATTGTACAGTTAAATAAGAGGAAAGGACAACATAAATTTATAGATGTGTTTTGTGAATATTGTATTAAAATTCTCTCTTCTCTTCTCGTCTTAAATCTTTTAACACGCATACAAGTCACACGAAAAGCTCAATATGGCAAGACTATTAAGTCTTCAAAAGAAGCACATCGGGAAGGTCTATCCCCTGGTTTAAAGAACCCAACAGGAAAAGGAAGGCGGCTTATCATTGGTCATATTAGTATGTACTTGATTTACTTGCATTTGGTTTTAACTATATGTTGACTGTCCTCACCATTTACAAATGAACACCCCGTTGTCACTGACTATTCATTATATAATATTTTTGTATTACAAAGCAAACTATTAACGTTTGAAATATAGTTGCTACTTTATTAAAGTATATATAAGACCAATTTCCAGCAGTGAAAATATATAGGGGGTACCGAATAATTGACTTGTATAAATTGTATTTCACAGGATAAAGTGAAGGGTTTTTAATGGATGCTGCATTAATATTTGATGCAAAGAAAGGAGATGAAGATTACCACTCCGAAATGGACGCCTTCAACTTTGAAAAGTGGTTCAAGTTAATTTTGACCAAAGTTGAGAGTGGCTCTGTACTTGTTATGGACAATGCGCCATACTCACTCACGGAAACTGGAAAAGCTGCCAACTACAGCCACACGAAAGGCAGATATACAGGAGTGGTTAAAAAACAAAAATATTCCTTTTGTAGAAAAAGACCTTAGGGCTACTTTATTAGAAAAAGTAAAACAACAAAAACATTTATACCAAAAGTTTGTTGTAGATGAGATGGCTAGAGAGAAGGGTATGTCAGTATTGCGCCTCCCACCCTACCACTGCGAGCTCAACCTATAGAATTAATATGGGCTCAAATGAAGGGGTATGTGGCCCAACATAATAAAACATTCAAATTAGACGAATTGAAACGATTACTCCCACAAGCTCTGGATACTATTACCCCAGAACGATGGCAGTCTTGCGTTGCTCATGCAATTAAAGAAGAGGAAAGGTTTTGCCAACTTGATGGCATAATGGATAATTTGGTCGAAAGATTTATTATTAATGTTGGTGAAACTTCTTCATCATTCGATCTCATCATCATCATCATCTGATGATAGTGATTAAATTAGATGAAGAAGACGGAGAAGTTTCACCAAAGTTTCACAACTAACATAAAAGTCTTTTTTTGACAATCCACAACACGTTCTGTGTTGTAGGTTGTTAAAAAAGACTTATTTCCTTTAATCTTAATTAAAGATCTTCATGTGATTGGTTGCTTCATTA
Organism: Atethmia centrago; assembly: GCA_905333075.3. NCBI lineage: Eukaryota > Metazoa > Arthropoda > Insecta > Lepidoptera > Noctuidae > Atethmia > Atethmia centrago. The sequence continues at coordinate 21,742,642 of HG995391.1, forward strand.
ATTTGTTTTGTTGTAAGTGTGTAATGTGTCATGAAGATGTTATCGTCACATTCACGGCAAACTTACGAATCTGCAGTTTTAGTGAAATCGATATTTAAATGAAAAAGTGTACCTAATGTGGTCTAAAAATGTGGTAAAAAGTGTACTCTAACGGTTACGGAAACCAAATTGTACGATTCTGCGTTTTATGTTATTACACCCATAGTAAACTTACCAAATTCATTTATGGTATTTTAGTGTAGCAGAATTTATAAAGTTTGAGTAAAATGTGCCACTGTCAAGTTACGAATCTGGTATATTCGTGAATTTACAATGGTAGCAAACATTATTAAAATAGATCAAGTAACCCACGGCAAACATACGAATCTGACACATTCGTGAATTTACATTGGTAGCAAACATGATTAAAATAGGTCAAGTAACCCAAGGCAATCATACGAATGTTGCTTAATCGTAAATTTACATTGGTAACAATTATTACTAAAAAGGGTCAAGTAATCTTCAGCAAACATACGAATCCGAGTCATTCGTGAATTTACATTGGTAGCAAACATTAATAAAAGGGTCAAGTAATCCAGGCAAACATACAAATCTGGCATATTCGTGCATTGCATACATACATAATAGTTTTACATTACCAATTAATCTAAAATAAATAATCGATTTAAGAATTCGATTTAATAATAAGATCAATTAAATTGCACATCACTAATAATGATTGATTGCACCACTTTCTTTACTCTCGTAAGTAGTTAACAGTGACTGTGCTCTGATTAAGAGTTTGATAATATTTGTGTTTGCACCTACTTGCTTTGTAATTCATCATGAAGAGAAATGATAAGATGCTACGTAAATTGTTCGAAGCTGAGAGAAATACAAGTATACCAAGTAAGTATTATTTTAGGTTATTACATACTTCTTTTTGTTAAGTTTGTTAATTCAAATTATTTCAGACCAAATACTATGGTAGGTATTATGTAAACCTACCTTATACTTACGACTTCGTTTTTATTTAATACTCGCGTCGTATCGTTATGATAGGTACCTATGCAACGTTACTGAAATTCTTTTAATCTAAAACTGTACGCCCCTCCACTGCTCGTTACCTAATTTCAATTATTTGTATAGAAAAAGCAGTGAAGAGGCGTTCAGTTTTACATTGAAAGATCTGTATCTACAAGCAATTTTACCAGAGAGTCATTTTGTTTACCTAAATACCTACTTTCGTGGTTCGGTATTCAATTTAATGGTGGTTTTAGCCGCGCTGGAGAATGAAACAAAATAAAAGAATCAAAAACTTATGACATAACTAACTCTGAAGACGACAGTTATTCCAAGCATCTTAAGCGACGGGACGATGCTTATCTGCGTCGAGACGCTGATAAGGCAGCAGCAAAGAATGACACAAAAACTTTGGCGATCAATTTTGACCTAGAAGCGGTCCTTCAAACCCCTAAAGGTGCTTCTGGACCATTTTTTTGTGTTCGTAAGCTAGCTGTTTACAATTTAACATTTTATAAATTTGGATGATGATGATTGATAGAGAGATGAGATGTCGATTGTTTTACTTGGGATGAAACTGAAGGCAAACGTGGAAGTATTGAGATTGCGACTTGCGTTTATAAATATATTTCGAGCAAGCAAGACATAAGTCATGTCAGAATGATGTCTGATAATTGCGGAGGCCAACAGAAAAATTTTAACTTTTCTTGCATGTTGCTATATTTGATAACAAACCACCCCACAATACACACAATAGATCACGTTTTTTTATGAGTCTGGACACAGCCACATGGAATGTGACTCTATACACTCCAAAATTTAACAAAAGTGTAAAAATACTGCAGTATACACTCCGGATGGATGGATTCAAGTAATGAGACTGGGTAGAACGAATCCCCGCCCATTCAATGTAAATGTGTTAGTTCATGAGGAGTTTTTAGATTTCAATCCAAATCAGTGTCAGTTTGCCGAAGAAATTACGAAGAATAAACTAATAAATTATTAAGAATAAACGAACTTCCAAGATGCAGTGTGGATTCAGTATCGTAAAGACAGTCCTAAGTCAATTTTTATTAAAACTAATTATAATGACGACAGCTTCAAAGAGCTGAAGATAAAGCCAAAAAGAGGCAAAACTGCATTATTAGTGCCTGTACCTATTTATTCTGAACGTATTCCTATTTCGAAACTTAAAAAAAAGATTTATTAAAATTATGTGTCGAGAACCAAATACCGAAATACTACCATTCTTTTTATCAAAATCTTCCAGACTCGGAAACAGCTGAAGACCGTCTGCCACAGCCTGATGCTGAAGAGGTAGAGGACCTGTAACTATACTTAAAAAACAGTGTTTTTTTGATTACCACGTAAATATTGGTTCTTAAATATAAAAATGTAAATGTATTTATTAGTTTATTATTGACCTCCTGATAGTCGCAATTCAAATAATTGAAACAGCTTAAATTTTCTGTAATTTTACTGCTTTACCTTGAATATTCTTTTCTTATTTGAGTACTAACCTAACTTACCTTACTAACCTAACTTTACTTACCCTACTAACCTAACTTTGCTAGCATAACTGTTCTTACTTTATTTACTTACCTTTAATAATTCGATAGTTTTATACCTCTGGCAAACTTACGAAATTGGTACTTTCGTAAGTTCACCGAAGTTTCAATTGGATATTTTTATTTGATAGTAACGAAAAGGGTATGAAAAAATATCTAATAACTTCTATGTATGATGATGTCAAGATACGAATGTGCATTTATTTCTGATCCTTGTAAAATATTGACAATCTGTTGATAATGTCTAAAAAAAGTACCATTTTGAAAACAAAAGTATCACAGTACCTATTATACTTGTTACTAAAAAAAAGTTATCATGGATGTTTTCTTTCAAAACAGTCAACAACCCTGTAAAATGATATTTCTGCAGATTCGTAAGTTTTCCGTGGATGTGACGTTATTATCAATAAAACAAACCGAATTGTAAAAACAATATACTTTGATTTCCCCTATCTAAGTATTTAGTTCTATCTTAGATCTATTTATGAAAGTTATGTTACACAATTTTAATTAAAATTGTTTTAACTTAACTTGGAAATAAAATGTTTTGCTCTCCTTCTTCTACGAGCCTCTTTTTTCTAATGCTATAATAAATGGAGTATAGTCATAAAAGATTTTATAACTGTAAGTAGGTACTTAGTTACTAAACCTACAATACTGAGAGATCGGCATGACTAAACGTAAACAAAGCAATAGCGGCAAATCAATGACAGATCAAAAGTACCTAATACATTCTAGTGGGAAAGTATGCCTACCTACTTCCTCTGTCTGATAGAAAACTAATACAACAAAAAATAAGTCAGTAGGTATCTCATCATCAAGTAAAAATTATATGCTAGAATAAGTGACTTGCTCACCTTTCCTGTTCAATAGGTAATCTGAACAGAGATAATTCTGGAATCGATGAGTTATTAAGACACCCAAACACACAGCAATACGTTCTCCTGCGATTATCACATTTTTCATTCATTTAGCGGTGCCGAAAAGCCGTGACGCCCGATCCTCGTGCGTTGTTAGCCCCGATTGGCAAACTGAGAAACGGGTCGAGATTTTGTTTAAGTGTGCGTGCGGCGACGCAAAGATACTTTGGCGCACACATACAAGCCGCGCGCGGTGCATTTGTATGAAGATAACTTACTTCCTCTCTTTATACTATGGTTACGTTGTCGCAAGCAAGTTTGATACCCATTCACAATTAGTCGGTTTCCCATGGATAGATTATAAATTGTAGGTGAACAAACAATAAATACTATTTATTTGTTCAAGACATAAACCTTACAATTATTTTACCTTAAATTAGGCTTTAGAACTTAGTGGCAAGATACTAGTCACGTGTAACTGGGCTTAAACTAGGAGGATTCCTGTGCTATAAGCACCTGTCACTTCCGTCACCACCGTGATCGGGCTGCCATCACAAGTGTAGTGCGGTGCAAATGTAAGTATTAAAATATGATTTATTTATTAATATTACTATCGTGTAGTATGAACATAATTATGTGTGTGTGAGTATGGTGTGTGGTGTTTGTGTGTGTGTGTGTGTGTGTGTGTGTGGTGTTTGTTTGTTTGTGTGTGTGTGTGAGTGTGGTGTCGATAAGTTATATAACTGTGTACATAATCAGCCTATACTATTCCCACTGTTTCCCAACAGTGGGAATAGTATAGGCTGATTATGTACACGGTCTTGCAATCACGGGAGTGGGCCGTAATCCACCACGCGGGCCCAGTGCGGGTTGGTAGATGTCACATGACTTCGAATTTATGATTCTAGGACATGCCGATTTCGTCAAGATGTTTTTCTTCACCGTTTTGTGAGCAGTGGTGATGAAAGAATTTACACAAAGTAAAGCGCCTATCTAAAAATAAAAACTTCATGCCGCGACACTTGTCGCGCCATGAAGTTTTTATTTATTATTTATTTTTCTTTATTGACCAACCAACAATTGTTTACACTGTAAATAGTTGAAGTAATATCAACCATAATCTAAGTGGAACAATTTCTTACAGGTTAGCGCCGCATGCCCCATAAACATATTACGAGTAGTTGTGACACAAGCACTAAACTATAAAATTAATGTAAGTATAATAACTAAGATTAACAACTTTAAATTAATACTATGTTATGAAATATAAAACTAATATAAACAGCAAAAGTTAAATTTGAAGTCTTTCGACTAGCATCAGTGTTGTTAGACATCTTCAGGTAGGCGCGGATTATCGGGTATTTCAGTAAAATAGTTATTGCAATAATCACTTCACTTATAATTCTTGATCGTACAATAAATAATTCCAACAATTAATTACAGATCACTAAGATTAAAGCGGATTAATGTAACATCCGCCGAGTACGTGGTCACGTGCGCACTCCACCGTGGTTCAACACTAAGTTTCCATTTTAAAAGATGGCCGCCTCACCAGTGCTCGGTTTTCGTTATGGACATTGACATTTACGTCAATTGACAGCTGACGTTTTGAGAGGCGGATGCGCCGACATGTATAAAGTGACAGCTGACGTATTGAGAGGCGGATGCGCCGACAAATTCAATAGAACAAAACAAACAGAGACACAACAAAATCGAGACAAAATAAAATAAAATTAAACATTATTCGCAATTGTTCTATGAAACTTGGTATATGAGTCAAAATGCACGTCGACAAGATCTCAGGAGTCATTTAACAATTTGCAAAGATGAGGAATGACAGAGTTTGTGACAATGCTACTCATGCAAGTACATAAGTCCTATTATTGGTTGCTATATTTCTAACGCAGGGTACTATAATTTTGCAAAATTTTTCACCCACGTAGTAATAGAGACCTTATAAGATCAACCTTAATTAATACATTTTCAGATCACAGAGATGAATCGTCGTTGTATACTGATCTTTCTCTCTTAGTTCAGGAAATCGATACGATACAAGTTTTTTACGAAAAAGTTCAACACTTATTATGCACAATTATTACACGAATCTATAAAAACTACCATAGAATCCAAACGAACTCTTTATAAAAAACTAGCTTTACAGAGTTTTTTGAAAGTTCTAGAAGAACTACTAGGTTCTAGGATAAGATGTATGAGACCTTCAACCCTTGAAAGCGCTCTTGAATACGCTCAAGATGAATTGAATATACTATATTTACAGAAAAGAAATAAATCAGTACAAGCAAAAGAAAAACCCCAAACTTTTGAGCAGGTTAATCCTTCTACTTCTTGGTCACACCCTAATTTTCGTTTGGTTAGGCCAGCAAATCAAAATTCAACATTTCAAACATACCCTAGTCCTCAAATCCGGCCTTTGAGATTTCAATATCCACCACAATATCTCGCACAACCTGCACGACTAGAGCAGTTCAGACAACCCTACCCAAGACCTACCAAGACTCAACAAATGTTCAGAGCACCCCCTACCAACATGTCAACTGGATTTCGAATCCCACAACTCCAAACCTCCCAGAATAATTATCCAAAACCTATGAGTGGTATTAGTTACCCTGTCACGCGTACTCTGCCACCCACGAACTACAATGCTAGATGCAGTTTGGCGCCGAATAATGTTTCACAGATTAAAGAAGCGAACTTCAACGAATCTTTTAACGACAATGATTGCTACTATGATTCCAATATTCAGAACATCGATGTTACTAATACAGATACAAACTACCCTAACAATTTTTTGACCGACCTTGAAGTTGACAATCTAATTTTTGAAAATGGCCAGAACCTTCAGATTGCAAATTTTTGCCCAACATTGGAGAAAAATTCCCCCGGATAGAATTCAATTTGCATAGTATACGCCGTTTACCTTATATTCAAATAAATGATCCACCAATAAAGCTTTTAATCGATACAGGTGCGAATGAGTCCTTTATAAGCCCGGAAGCTTACGAAAAATTTTACCCGCACATCCCCCTCGACTATGAACCTTTTTTAATCACAAATACCCACGTGACTACTCAAAATTATTACTCGTTAACAGTGCCCTGTTTCGATGAATTTAAAGATTATAATCCGATAAAATTATGCCTTTACAGATTTCATAATTTCTTCGATGGGTTGATAGGTTGCGAACTATTAAAAAAATGGAACGCAAAAATCGACCTTGCTACGCATACGTTAGAAACTAAATTCACTAAAATTCCTATAATTTTATATAATCCTGCTCCTACTCAGTTAATTAAGGTGTCTACTAATATTGCGCAAGGCGACATTTACATCGAAGAACAATCAATTTCTGATTGCTACATCAGCGAATGCTTATCATCCGCCGAAAATAATCATACTAATGTACAAATTTCAAATCCGACGGATAATGATATTGTAATTTCTATAACAAAACCTTTCTTTGCACATATTTTCAACGAACAAACAAGGCCAGTGACTCGAGTAGACATGACCGTGAATACCGATATGCGAACTCGGCAAATCTTATCGCACTTGCGTATAGAACATTTAAATGCAGAAGAGACAGCCAATTTAACTAATCATTGCAAAGAATATGCTGACATATTTTGATGAATCAAACATCATATCAGAACCGTAGACGATAGCCCGGTATACAGTAAAAGTTACAGATACCCTTACGTACATAGGAAAGAAGTACAAAATCAAATAGAATCCATGTTACACCAAGGTATTATTCAACCATCTTCATCGCCTTGGAACGCTCCAATATGGATAGTACCAAAAAAAAGTGACGCGTCTGGTAAGGTCAAGTGGCGCTTAGTCATTGACTTCCGTCAACTTAATGCAAAAACAATTAATGATAAATATCCGATCCCGAACATTAATGATGTTTACTTGGTTATTACAGACGTTTTATACCGAATTTCGCACGTGTCACTAAACCCTTTACGTCGTGTCTTAAAAAAGGCGCTAAAATTAATTTGACTCTAGAGTACTTGACCTGCTTTGAACACTGTAAAACTCTTCTTACAAATGACCCTATTCTAACATACCCAGATTTTACCAAAAAATTTACTTTAACCACAGATGAATCAAACGTGGCCTTAGGGGCAATACTTTCTCAGGGACCTAATAATGGTAATAATATTGGTTAATAATATAATAATAATCTAATATTGGTTCTGACAAACCCATAGCCTACGCATCTAGAACTTTAAACTATAGCGAAATTAATTACTCAACAATCGAGCTACTCGCAATAGTCTGAACTACAAAATACTTCTGGCCTTATCTATTTGGTAGAGTATTTAAAATAATAACAGATCACAAACCCTTAATTTGGCTTATGAATCTTAAAGAACTAGGTTCACGTCTCACGAGATGGAGACTAAGGTTAGCAGAATATGAATATACTATTGTTCATAAAAAAAGGTAAAATCAATACGAATGCGGATGCTCTGTCACGTGTTCAAATCAACCAAAATGAAACGATGTCTTTGTTCGTTAATCATTCTGAAACGGCACACTCTGATACATCTTCTACATTAACTGCCGAAGGCAACAACCCAATATATTCATCATCCACTCTCAGTGCTAGCCCGATACATTCGTCATCAACCCTCACGGCCCATTCAGTTATTGATGGAGGATCGAATGACCCATAGCATCAAGAAGGTACAACTTTCCCTCATATTGAAACTATACATACAAGCTTAGAGAACTCTGTTCTGGAAATTCCAATATCGGACGAACCTTTAAATAAATTTAAGAGGCAGTTAGTCATTAACATAATAAATGGTAACCCTAAAAGTAAACAAATAATAACTCAACCCTTTCAATCCTTTCAGAAAATTACTGTAGACATTAATGAACATAGCATTGGAGGAAGTCTTCCTGACGTTATAAAGTCTCACGTCGATCCAAAACTCCGGACAGCGATTCTTGTAAATCCTATCGAAAAAATGTTGAGTATCATACCGATTTTATAGCACACTTTCGAAAATTCATCCATGAATTTAGTTTTAGTCAAATTTGAAGTACTTAACATTAATGATCAGTCGAACCAACTTGAAATAATAAAAAAATACCACGAAGGCAAGACCAATCATCGCGGAATCAACGAAACTCACCTTTCGCTGTCGCAACGTTACTTTTGGCCGAAAATTAAAATAGATATTACAAAAATTATTAACGAATGCAATATTTGCAATAATGCAGATGTGCGAAATATGACCGAAATCCAATACGTCCACAGTTTAGAGTTGTACCTCCACCAACTCAACCGTTCAAATTAGCACATGCAGACGTTCTGACTATCGACCATGACAAATACTTAACTATCTTAGACTCATTTTCTAAATACGCTCAGGCGTATCTTTTACCCGATTGTACTGCACCCAATATATTAAAAGCCCTTTTAACTTACAGTAGCCATTATGGTTTTCCTTTAAACTTAACTACGGATCAAGGTACCGAATTTAGTAATCAAGTAGTGTCAGAATTTCTCCGTTTGCATAAAATAGAACACCACATGACTAGTGCATATGCACCAAACGAAAACGGTATCGTAGAACGTTTCCACAGTACGCTTTTAGGACACTTACGATTATTTAAAATTCAGCATAAAAACGAGCCCACCCGAAGTCTTATACCGTACGCGTTAATCGCCTACAATAGTTCTATCCACAGTTTAACCAAGTGTGGACCATTTGATGTCATATCTGGACATTTTGATCCTCGGAATCCTATTGATTTAAATATGACGGACCGATACCGATATCTTCAAACTTATATTCAAGAACATCGTAGTCGAATGGAAACAGTGTATAAAATGATTCATGATTCTGCACTATCCGATCGTATAGGTATAATGACGCGTCGTAACGCTGATAGGGAACCCGTTTTAGATTGTGAACAAAATCAAGTCATACAAGTAAGGGCAAGTAGACAAAAATTGGCACCTCGATTTATTCAGGACAAAGTAGTTAAGAACTTACCTGTCCATGTATACACCGCAAAAAGTCGTGGTCCGGTCGCAAAATCACGGTTAAGAAGACCACCGAAAAAATGACATTCTTCAATATCATTGTTACAGGTACCTATTATTGTTGCTGGTTTTCCAAGTTGGTGCTCAAGACATACGTTTTGACAGTTTGGACGTTTTGACCGGGTATACTACCGTTTAATCCAGGTGCTACCAAAATTATATCTCACTTCCACACATTCTTGCAAGACATTGACCTTGAAGAAATTGAGTCACATGTAAACACTATGAAATCTCAACTCGCTGTTGCTACACATAACTTATCACATAGGGACAGCGCTCTCTTCAACTATCAAATTAAACATTTATACACAAAATTAGAAAGAGTTTCGGTGCAGTTAGATACATTTAGGCCAACCAGAGTTAAGAGAGGCCTGATCAATCCAATAGGCACAATAATTAAAAGTATTTCTAGAAATTTAGACAACGATGACGCTCTGAAATTTGAAAATGCATTACGTATCTAAATAAAAACGATAAAACTTTGTCACAATCGTTTAACAAGCATGTTACTTTATATAAAGAAATGACAATTCAGCAAAATCAAATAATCCGCAATCTTTCAATTAATCAGAGAAAATTGGAAAATGCTCTTTCTTATGTCATGAATATGACTAATAATGATAATGAGCGAATAATTCATTACTCTCATCTTGTGCAACTTTTCGCGATTTTGACCGAAAATGTACAAGAACTACTGAGTGAAATTAATAGAATAGAAAATATATTAATTAGCCTTTAGTCGAGATAAATCAGTTCATCATTCCATACTTTCTGTCAAAGATCTTAAAAATATGATAAGTCAATTAAAACGTATTTATAGTTCCGACGAAATAATTGACTTAGATATTAGAAATTATTACGAGATTCTTAACTTAGCTTCATTTTTTACCGAGTCCACAGTTGTAGTAGTCCACAGTTGTAGTAGTCATAAAGTTTCCTATTACATTTTCTACTGAGTATCAGTTATATGAATTGTGCCCCGTTCCGAATAACAACAGCGTAATTATAGTACCACCTGCACCCTATATAGCATCCAATTCTAAAGAATTTGTGTATATAGAGGCTGAATGCCCAAAGGTCAACATCTGGCACCTATGCGAGCAGAGGATCGTCCACCAGATTATGTCAAAAACAGACTGTATTCAAAAACTCATACAATCTCAGGAGATAGATGTAACGTACAAAACCACGCCTATCTCTCTGACCAAGGAAGCTCTGATTGAGCTAGACAGCCACCATTACATAATTGCTTTATTTTGTTATAATTACAACTGAATTACATTTGCTAAATACTCTCAAATATATAGGGCAGCAAGTAGGCAACTAGCAATGAATTTGATAAGCTAATGATGACATTAGACAATCACAATGCAGAGATTAAGGGCTGTTAACATAGTAATTACAATAACTAATTAGATTAAGCAAGTACTGGTAATCTTTACTTAAGGACTCATTATCGCTTTTGTTGTATGGCAACAGAAGCGTTCATAAGTCATTAAAGTAATCGCAAATGCACCTGTTATTTAAGGAACTACTTAGGGATGACTTATTCTCAGTAATGAATATACTTAATGTACCTCCATTTCATCAGTTATACAATAAAAAGTATAGTTACTAAAAGCAAAATATCTCGGAAGGGGGTCGCTGGGGGCACCATGTGTCCTTGAAGAAAATGTGGCATAAAATGGGTAAATAACAGTAGTGAAAACCGCAAATCGAGACAAGGAGGGAATCATGAGATACAGACATTTTTGTGACCATTTCCATAGAAAAATAACAGTTTTCATCGAATTGCTCATTAAGTACTGGTCAAATAAAAAAATTGTGTAAACATTTTTTGTAGTTCCATAATAGAGTAATGCAACTGTATATTTCATTTTTTTCAATTAAATACTTTTTCAATTTTTAATTCTATGTCCGACCTCTTGTATGGGGACGATCCACTGTGCGGCGTGGCCCGCGGCGCACTTCTATTGTTATAATTTATAATAATATGTAGGTACGATAAATAGAGATAAGCGGCGCTCGTACGTTATTAAAATGTTAGATAAACTTCTTGTTTTTATTTTTATTCCCCATATTGTTCACTAACAAAACCAAACAAACATAAAAAAAAACAAACTGATTTCTTACACTATATTAAATGACAGAATAGTACAATAAATTAGCGGGACAGCCGTGCGCTAGGAAATCGGACATAGGTCGTACCTCGTCAAGGCCTGGCGGGCGACTGAAGCGACGTACGTACGCAAGCCGCTATATTATATAATATTTTATTATTAAAAGAATTAAACTATTTTGCAAAATGTAATCACAAATTATTCTTCTTTAAGTTATTAACTATTCTTATATTTTTTTTGGAAAGAATGCATTCGTCAAGAATAATAAGAAAAACATCAAAAAATCATCGAATTAGCCTCCTCTTCCGATTTTTTTTTTTGATCTAGTGAAGTTTTCAATATCATGTTTTGAATCACAAATAGTCAAAGTACATATAGTCAACTACAATAAACATTTTTTTGGCTTTAGGCAGTCTATTTCTTTGTTTAATATTGAATCAGAGTGATGTAAAATTGGGAATACCTCGCCTTAACCGGATTCCTTGCACTCACCGAGGGTAGCTGATGTATGTATGTACCTATGTACGGGGAGTTATATTAGACAAACTGTTGACCAGATGAGCTCGATCAGTGAGTTATGGTATGCGTTCGCTGCTGCAGTGACTCTTGTTGCCGCACATAATGAAGTCACTGGTTTGGTAAACAGAGCACATTCGTTATTTGTATCGAAACTAAAAGACAGCAATCCTCCTTTTCCACGGTGGCATTCTCTGTCAGAGTCGTTCGAGTACAATTGTATGAGTCACTGTCAGGCGTGTATGTGGCTTGTGTGTGGCGTGTGTGTGTGTGTGTGTGTGTCGAGTGACTCGACATAAGCTGAGGCTGTTGTGCCCAAACTTAGCAAAGTCAAAGTGTCACCAAGTATTGGGCAACTCATCGAGACACCCACTATTATTGATTAGCTCGAACATTGTTTGAGCCACAAACTACAATAGAACGTTGTAACTAAGATGTTGAGCGGAGGGGTGGAGGGGAGCGGGTTCAATATAGTGAGACGTTTCCTCTTAATATCGCTGAGTAGGAATAAATCTCGCACACATCGGCGGCGGTCTACTGCGCCATAGAGCATGCTCTACAGTCAGACAACTCCGAACAAAACAGAGCACAAAAGAGCCATTCCTGAATTTTTGACATCGAATGTCTCTGAGATGAGGTCGAGACTAGATTATGAACGTTTATAATCACTGGAATAAGCCTTCAGATATGAACCGGTGTACTGCAAAACTTGTTTAAGATAGTTTTGCTATGAAGCGATAGGTTACAGCCTTGAACCGTTGAACGCAGCGTTTTCATTCACAGGATCTTTCCAAACTTTCTTTCTTTCTTATTTTTTGTTCAGTGTTGTTTTGTAATTGTGAATGCGAAGCTTTCTTTTTACTTTTAAAATAAACCATAGTGATAGCAATTTTCAACGAAGGTAGTCCTGTGTTCTCTGCGAAAAAGACGTCAACTGAGGGATCTCTCATTATTTTAAGAAAGTGTAGGTACAGTAGTACTTTCAGCACTTTTTCGTCGCGACACTACATGTGAGTGCGACTCGCACGCGGCACTGTAGGCACCTCCATACATCAGCAACTTTGATACAATTTGCCGTAGAAAGTCGCCACTTTGATGTATTACCGGAAAAATAACAGAACCAGATTAAACGGCGACTCACATCTTACTGGAGGCGCGCATGCGGATAGTGCCCCTATTATGCAAGACATACGAATTCATATGGCGTGGCACACGCGCGCGGACACCCGACCTACCCGTCACCATCGGCCCACGAAATTCAGTTTTATGTTAGTACTTTTAAGGTTAGTTTTCGCGACGCGTCGGTGATACGATCGGAGAATTCAGCCATTATTCCGTCGGATGACTTTTCGTGAAATTTACTATTGCGAGGTTTTGTTCGTAGCGATTGTTTATGGCAGATTAAGGCGGGAGTCGATATGCTTTGGGCTCTTTTATGTTCTGCCACCGGCTTACGTTACCGTGTTTACGGATTTTCCCTCTAAGCGGATAAAAAATACGTCTGTAGCTTTTTGCGTATGAAAAATAAACGATGTATTTATGCGGCACCCCCACCCCCTCAGCCCCGCTCCTCGCACCCCACACCTTGCCGCCCGCATATTATCTTTTTATCGAAACATAATGTTGTCCGTCTGAGAGGGATTTTTTGATCGCCCTGAGTTTGATAGGCCGAGGGCTCGCGGAGTTTACAAATAAGTCCGATGTAAGTACCTACAATATTTTATTCACGCCGAAATAAAGTTTTCAGAGAGATTTCCTGGCCACAAAAGCCGGCAAAGTTGTGGGTGAAAAATACGGACGATTGAGATGAATAGTTTTTTTTGTTAATTGTGTAGCGGCGGGCCGGGGTAGACCGAGACTACTCTCTACTCGCCACTCAACGGTACGATACGAAAGCATAACATGGGCTAAAGTGTGCTCCGAACCGCTACAAAGTGATACTATGTATTGTAGTGAAGGATGTAGCTTGCCAACAAATTGCAGCGGGCCAGGGTAGACCGGGACTACTCAGGGCAGGTTAGGGCGAAGCGGTGCAAAATAGGGCAGTTCGACACATCGTAATAAAGAGATTTGCACAAAGCTTTATGTTTAGATTTCCACTCAACGCTACAATACGAAAGCGTATCATGTGCTAAAGTATGCTCCGAACCGCTACAAAGTGATACTATGTATTGTAGTGAAGGATGTAGCTTGCCGCCAAATTGCAGCGGCATGCACGCCGAGGGTACGAACCCCGACGTAAGGTGGTAAAATCAAACACTCTGTTCACCACAAATACACGTATAATTTATCTTAGGAATAAATAACAATTAGGATATATAAAAAAAATGTTGAAAAACAGTCGTGAGGCGGTTTAAACAACATTAGGTATAAGTATCTAAATCCATTCCTTTTTCTTTGCAAGATTTGTATTTTTTTTTAAAGTAACTCGAGGAAAACCAATTAAGGCGCTGACAAGACCCAATTGACCAAAATTGGCTTCTCTTAAGAAAAAAAATTGGCAAATCTGTATAGTTTGTGGTAGCGGAAAAAATATATGTTAATTTTGAACATATTTCCCAGAACTTGGTTGTTACCAAAACACGTTTTGAAAGAAAAATCTCGATACAAACTAACGTTAAACTAACCTCTTACCTTGAGTTCAAATCCAAAATATCTATATTAAATATCAACATACGTTACGTATTTAATTAATAACAAGAGCGTCTTATTTGGATGCAGAACTTGGTTGTTTTTTATTTTCGATTACTCAACTCAATTTTGAGTAAATAGATAATTGCTTCATATTTTGCAATAAATTACAAGCTTTGCGTCATCGCGCTTCTCTTTCTTTTCTATGCAAACAGACAGTGACCGCGGTTTAGGTGTTGTCAGCGTCTTAATAAATTTGGTCACGTTTGGTCGTAGGGTATCGGGAGAATTGATTGTAATCATTCCCGCATTCGTAATTAACGTTTAGAATACGCAAACAAAAATTGATGAACCTTAGTTCTGTGTGTACAATGAATTAGGATTTTTGACAAAATAATTAAGATGTGCTGAAATTAGTTCAAAATTATTAAGATAATACACGATTGGGAAATTATTAGAATCTGCTTGGGATGATACGCTCACGTCAAATTCCTTTTGATACGCCGAACGGAAACCGACGACGCGCAGTACAGCTGGCCGGAACTTTAGACGCAAACTAACCAAGCAGCTTGATGGAGCTTTGCGCGCTAAACTCTGCTTGCGCGATGCAGGATTTTGCGTGACGTCAGTGTGATGCGTAGTTTTGTATGTGGCGCTGTAGATGCCGCCACATCACTCCCCTCCGGAGACCGGAGGTCGATAGTGGGCTGAGTCGTGTATCTTGCGATGCTTGCCAGTGCCAGGTGGGGTTCCAGTGGGTCGGAACCGGTTGTCGCATAGTTCGCGGTGGGTCGGAACTGTCTGCGGTGATGCCCCAGTGAGTCGGGGTGGCGCTGCGTTATGCTCCAGTGAGTCGGACGTGGTACAGCGCCGGGTTGAGGGCTGACTGCTGGCGTCGACCAGGAGAGCGTTGAAGAGCTCTGCTTGTTGACCGGCCGAAAGTGCAGTGTGCTGTGCCAAGGTTGCTGATGAGGCTTAGGGTGATGACCAGGTATGCGCGGTCGCTGCATGCTGGTGCTCAGGATACCCGTTGAAGCCGTGGGTGCTGGCTGGCTGTGTGACTCGCCGCTCGAGAGCTTGAGGAAGTGTAGATGATGACGTCACGCTGAAGTAGTTGCACGAAGGCTGCGCTGACGTTCATATTCGGGGTCACCAGTATGGTGGCATGAGGAACAGGGTGTAAAGTTCACTCATCCTCCATAGAAAAGGGAGGATCCTCCGACCAGACGGGTGTTGTGTCTGGTGGGCAACTGCCCGACGGTTGATGTCGGGATGTTGTATATATGCTAGTTGCGCGCTAAACTCTGCTTGCGCGATGCAGGATTTTGCGTGACGTCAGTGTGATGCGTAGTTTTGTATGTGGCGCTGTAGATGCCGCCACAGGTTCGTACAGGTCACAGTCGAACAGCACCAAATTGAGGCCACCGAGAGGATCAGGCCTCTGAAGACTAGGGGTAAGGCCAAAAATGGTCCTTTATCTGGTTTTTACACCTAATAACAACAAAAATAAACAGATTTTAGACCAGCAAAGACTGATGTTTATGCTAAGCGCAGAATGATGAGCCTCTCTATAAAATAAATACCACATAACAGGAAGAAAACACGCACGTAGGATTGTAGTACTGGAAAATTCTCTCGACTAACGGTGACGATACAAGGTATTTTCCTTTCAACAATGGAATAAATACGACGACATTTCAGGGTGTGGCTTTTCGCCCTTTAAATTAATGTTTTTTTTTATTATTCGGTATGACGTCCACAATAAAAAAATCACGACTGACTCGCTGCTGAGTCAGTCGTGATTTTGTGATTGTGGGGAATACCGGGCGGATTTCCGGCCACCGTAGGCGCGGGCTTGCGAACGGTGAGCAATGGGTAGCTCACCGTCCGTTAAGGACCAGGCCCGGGTCGACGGCGCGTCGTATTTATTATTCCACGCGCGCCTCAAAGAGATGTCGTCAGCACAATGTAGGGGTCCACTAGGGCCGATGCCTGCCGGGGTCGCGGGAAGGTGGAATGGGTCACCGAGGCCTCCGCAACACAGGCAACGGAAGGAATACGGGTGGGTTTTAGTCAGACAGTTATTTGATGATTTCCCATAAAAAAAAGACATGTTGCAATCTACAAGAAAACACGTCTTTTCCTTGTAGATTACAAATAAATATATGAATATGAATAGATTACAGGGAAGCCAATAAGAAGTCTGTGGTGTTCAAATAATATGATAAATCTCTCAATATTGTGCGTACAAACATTCATTTGCAGTTGGAATGTATTGGAGAACATGTTTTTCAACTGCAATTGTAAGGTTTTGTTAATATTACTGAAACTACATGGTTTAAAATCTACTAATCTAATTGGTCTACGGTTTCAAAATTTTGTACTGACCATACTGACGGCAGAAATGCATATTTAAATAAAATCGGGAGATTTCACTGATTGCACTGGGCACACTGGTGGCCACGGTTGCGGTGACTTGGCAGAGATCGGACCAGCGTTGCCATCCGTACGAGGTTTCTCGTACATGTACGAGATTTAGTGGTCCTGGTACGAGGTACGAGCTTACATCCATCCTCGTACGATTTTGTACGAGATTCGTTGATACAAATCATATTTTGGAATGCGCCTCTTGACTATATGATGAATTAACGGTGTGTCGTGTGTACGTACGAGATTTAAAATCATTAATTTTACTTGTATTGTTTCTATAAGATGTTATGTTAACGTAGAAAATTGTCAATGTTAATTCCACTCTACTCCACGTCCACTATAGTAGGTACAGTTCGGATACTGTATACATTATCCAAAGGGAAATTCCGGTTGTACGACCTGCCACCTTTTTTTTTTTAATTATCAAATAACTTCTTCCGCTCTGGGCGGAGCGGGAGGGTGTGTCAGACTCTTACTGACTAAAACCCACCCGTATTCCTTCTTGTTGCCTGTGTTGCCAGGGGCCTTGGTGACCCATTATTACCTTCCCACGACACGACTTGCTACCTGCGACCATGGACACTAGATTGTCCGGAGCTGTGTGTAAGGTGTGTTTGAATAACTTGTACAAACTGCTCTGTAGTACTTTTTGACGAAACTGGTTATGAGTTAGTTGACTAGAACATCTAGATTTTAAGCATATTATTAAATAAATGGTATGTACGAGGTTGTGTTGACAAAATACGAGATTTCAGACCATATCTGTACGAGGACACGCCTTCGGCGTCTGGCAACACTGGATCGGACACTATTTGATGGGAGTTGGCAGCGAGCGGTCGTCATATTGTTGTATTGTGGTGCAACCACCACAATACAACAATACGACGACCGATTCCTTATAATCAATATTTTAAGGAATAAGTTTTGATTATAATAAGTTTTGAGAATAATAAATAAGTTTTGAATGTTAACTGTGGTTATTTCTGAGAGACCCGATGTCTTAGAAGTGGGATCTCGATCCGTAAGTACACGCCTACGTTCTAGTTTTCTTTATACTTACCAACATATTATTATAATTCTGGTAACATAATAATCTGTTATTAGTGCTTTTCACATTTTAACCAATTGTCCAGAGTGTCGCAAATGTGTCGCAGAGGGTTGCCGGGTAGTCGCAAAAGACAAGATCGAAGTACTACGAGCAAGGATCAACAAACCAAAAGGTCATGTAGTCCCACCTTTTCTTCTAGAAATTCAATCTGTAGAAATTGGCCTGGTTGACCAAAACCCGGGTCGGGAATCGAACCCGGTATCTAATTTATATTAGCTTGAGTGAAGCTTACCGGAAAGATGAGAGAGTGAGAAAATGAGTACAGCCGAGAGAAGAAATGAAGAATATTATTAACGATTATTAAATTATATTATTCGAATTTAATTAAATACAACACAAAAACAAGCGATTAATTACAAGCCAAGTAAAATGCAAAGCGCGTCATGACACAAATGGTATGGTAGCTAATCGAGAGTGTACTGAGGCTCGTACTGCGGCGCGCGCGCAGGTGCTTCGTGTGCACGCCGCGGTCCGGGGCTCAAGGACGTTTGCACCTCGGCCGGTAAAAATATCACGCGCCTGGTGTGCGCGCGCGGCACGTGTAACTGTGCGGTTGTTGACTCCACAGAGATCAATTGGATCACCTGATTTTCGGAACTGGCGCAATTTCTAAGGCGGTAGCGGATTTCTTGAAATTGTAAGGTGGTGGTCTAAATGACAATTGTTTCCACCACAAATCCATTAAAGATGTCTTGCCATCGCATCCTCAAAACCAGAGCACAAATAGAAGCCTGGATCATAAAAATACGATTCCCGACTTTAATCCTTAAGAAAAAAAATCAACGGATAGATATATGGCTCAAACAAGTCAACGAATATGGGTATAAAGCTGGGATGAAAACACTGTGGTTTATTTTCCTATGTAAAAGCTGACTAGTTTAGGCAAGACTTGGTATGAAAGTCTCAACACGATCGGAGGGCAGTGCTCGCGCCAAGTCGAGCGCGAAGCAAACACTGCCGTACCATCCTTTACTGGAACCATTTCACCGCATTTTCAGCCCCCTATTTGAGAAGCTCTGGATAAGACCAGAACGCAGAAAGCTATAATCACATACTTAAAATCCAAAATTTCAAGTATGTAGATCATTTAGTTCCGAAGTTAAGCGAAAGCAAAGTTTCGCTTTTATGACACTCACTCACTTACTCACTCACTCACTCACTCACTCATGATCATCAGAATAGAACTAGTACTTCCCATAAACTCAGAGAGCTGAAATTTGGTACAGAGTTAAGGTTTAATGGCCACATAAAGGGAAAACTATAAAAACTAGGATAATCGAAAATCTGGAGTACCTGCTGACCCTGATTAGAAAACACAAGAGCCCAACCAAACTATTAGAGATCGACATACCGCCTTTACAAAAAATATTCAACTTGGTAGGCCGCTTCATTTGATGTCAAAAATCGAAGGTCTGAAGTATCTGATGAAGAACCCTCAGCTGGTCTCAGCTGTATTAGAGATATGGTAATGCCCCTTCTACTATTGGTACATAAAAAAATCAACTGTCATTGCAAAAATCCAGCGTAGTGGGACACATCTTCTAATCTAATTTAATCTAGCCTATAGCGTCCCACTGCTACTGGGTGAATGCCTCCCCTTCTGCTTTTAATACGCATATAAATAAAATTAAAGGAAAACTCTGGATAAGACTAGACTGGCTTTTATACTTATACTTACAAGTTTACAAGAAGAAATAGTCGAACGATTAACTTTATTCTACTCGAACATTACACAAATTAAATAAACAAATTACACTAAAATATTAATTTCGCTCAAAATTTGGTCAAAATATAATGCATTGGACTAAGAGTGGCGGTGATACCCGCACACGTACTAGATAGCGCTGACTGTATTTTAAAACGCGCTTACGTTTGTTTTTCCAATAACCTTATGTATATAGCGAAGTGGCAACCGGCCGCGACAGTCGTTTACGACATTCTTCTACTGCGCTTGAAAACGTTTGCTAGGGATTAGGAGGGATTATTTGCATTTCGTTGATTTCGCTTATTATTTCGTGAGGTTTGCTAAGGTTAATTAGCAGGTTGTTATGATAACTATTCGAAGATTTGAATAGGTTAGGAATTTTATGATTAGTGACGGATTACTGATTATTACTTAATATTTAGATTTAAAAGAAGTTTTAATTGAATACTTTATTTAATTGTTAGTTATTTAGTACTCTTAGTTTTCTAGGTAATTTACAGTTAGGCAGTACTTCGAATCGCGTTCGTGTTTATAAGTAATTTTCTAGTATTCTAGGTTTAGTTTATTTAGTTAGATATTACTTCGTGTCGTTTAAAAATATCTATTACTTTAGCTGTATTTCAGTACTAGGTAGGTAATACCTTTGGTAGAAAGTTCATTGATAATTAATTATATTGACACATGTCTAATAATTAAGAGTTAACGTTTTGTTTATAGTTTGTATAGATTGAGTAGGCTGAGTAATATTTTCTTTGAGTTTTTTTTTTATTAAGACAAAAGAAGTCTTAAAGATATAGGTTATTATTGTTTTAGTCTAAATATTATCGGTATTTCTGATTTGTTGTCCATATACTAAAGGTCGTTGAGTTTATTTGTGTTTGATTTCGCAAGATAATATCGTAAAAAATATCGATAATATTAAAAGACGACGATGAACTGGACGATGGCTACCAAGTAGTTGGTATGCCCAAAGACGGGTCTTGTCTCTTCCATTTAATATCTTTCTTGGTGTATGGTAGAACTGACTCAACTTGCAGTATCAGATCTGCTATAGTTTCATACGTTGCTGAACATTGGGACGAAATGCAGTGTGTGATGCTGATGGTGACGTTTACACGAGCGCGCAATCCTACACGAGCGATATGATGAAACCCACTACTTACGGCTCAGCTTCTGAGCTTATGACTGCGGAAAAATCTATCCCTTCACTTTTAAAGTGTATGAGAACGGTATACTAAGAGGTTCCTTTGGTGATGCTGGCCAAAAAAAGTGTTTACGTTTTACCGGTAGTTACTTAGGCGGCCACTATGATGTACTCATTCCTATACGAGATGCCTCTCCATCTTCTTCCCCCTGTGATCCCATAACATTAAATTCTGTAACATCAGATACTGCTATATTTACATTATATTACTTAAACTCTACGCATAGTGAATTGAACATGAAGCATAAGGGAAAAGGCGGGAGACCGACTAAAACTAAAAAAGGATGACCTAAGGTATCCGAACTGTCACGATCTGAACAACTTCGAGAAGCTGCGGCTTGTTACCGACAAAAACACCCTGAAAAACGTCGAGAAACCGTAGAACTTTATAATTCTTTACATCCAGGCGCCAACCGGGCATCTGTAGCACAGTACAGTGCTTCACACCCTGAAGTAAACCGGGCAGCTGTAGCACGCCACAGTGCTTCACATCCTGAAGTAAATCAGGTTGCTGTATCTCGCTACCGTGCTTTACATCCGAAAGTCAATCAGGCCGCAGTATCTCGCTACCGTGCTTCACATCCGGAAGTAAACAGACAAAACTTAGCGCGAAAGAGATCTCTCTGACAAACCAAAGTTTAAGGGAAACACAGAAACAATCACTACAGTTTTTACAACTAAACTTAAAGATAGATTAGAATCAGAAAAAAATAGTTAAGTGCACTCTCCATAATAGGCAAAGAACTTTAGAAGATTTGAACAAGACTGCAAATAAATTAAAGAAAAAATAATAGCCGCATTAGAGAAGTTAAAAATATGTCCTGAAAGTACGGATATTAAAGACAAATTTGAAGCATTTCTTGGTAAATCAGAACATCGCAGTAATCAGGAGCCATTTTATTCTGAACAAGCTTATCAGGTTTATGAAGATAAAGAAAAATCTATTGAGATTGATGATACTGGCAAAGCAAAAACCTTTACAAATGTTAAGGAAATGTCCAAAAGTTTGACATGGTCTTGTTCGGATTCATTGTGCGTATTCAATGATGGATTCTTACTAAAATTGAAAAACATTTTCGAAGTATTGAGCCTCCAAACTACTGCGCAAATTTACTCGATGTCTGTAGAAACAGGAAAACTGCAAGAAAATATCAACTTTATTAATAACGTTAAATCGCATTTCTCACATCTTCGGACTATTATCAGAAAGATTTATCAAATACACAGCGACTGTAAGTTATTGCTTGATATTGACGATTCTTTAGCGAATGGTAATGTGGATAAGTTTATGGAGCTAGGAAAGCAACTGACGGTAGAAAGTGCCGTTGTAGAGCGTATACCTTTTTTTTTTTTTTTTTTTTGAGGGTGGGAAATCATCAAATAACTTCTCCCGCTCTGGGCGGAGCGGAAGGGTGTGTCAGACTCTTACTGACTAAAACCCACCCGTATTCCTTCGTGTTGCTTGTGTTGCGGGGGCCTCGGTGACCCATAAGTACCTTCCCGCGACCCCGGCAGGCATCGGCCCTAGTGGACCCCTACTTTGTGCTGACGACATCTCTTTGAGGCGCGCGTGGAATACGACGCGCCGTCGACCCGGGCCTGGTCCTTACCGGACGGTGAGCTACCCATTGCTCACCGTCCGCAAGCCCGCGCCTACGGTGGCCGGAAATCCGCCCGGGATTCCCGACGCCCTGGGCGTCTCCTGCGGCGGCTAGGGGCGAGAGGGCGCGAAACGTGCCTTTCCCTCAACCGTCCCGCCTCCTCCTTCGCGAGCATTACTGCTTCGCAGAAGGAGGTGACGGCTGCCCATGCCCTCTTGCTCCGTACCATGGCCTGAACCAGGGCCGGACGCGAGAGGTCTCTGCCGCCGATCGCCTCCACGAGGACACGGTGGTGCTCTGCCCAAGCCGGGCAGACCTCCACCGTATGCTCCACCGTGTCCTCCGGGCGATCCACACAGTGGTGACACCCGGACGTTTCCTCCCGCCTTATCCGACACAGGAACCTCCCGAAGCTGCCGTGTCCGGTGAGGACCTGCGTCAGGCGGAAGGTGAGGATGCCGTGGCGCCTCTCCAGCCACTCCTCAAAGAGGGGACTTATCGCCGCAATCGTGGCGTGCCCAGCACTGGGTTGCGACAACCGTACTTTCCATGACGCCATGAGATCCCGCCGGAGCTCCGTCCGCTGTGCCGCGATTTCTCGCGGCAGCGGACTAACGCCCCGGCGTTTCGCCTCCTCGCGCCACTCCCATACGTGCGCGAGGGCTTTTGCCTCCAGATCCCATGGCGGCAATCCGGCAAGGAGGCTCGCTGCCTCACAGGAGACCGTGCGGTATCCCCGGACCATCCGGATGGCCATGACCCTTTGGGCCGCGCTCAACCGGCGGGCTGGCCGCAGCGCCAGAGAGCGCGCCCATACAGGAGCCCCGTAGAGGGCCATGGACCGCACGACCCCCGCGTAGAGCCTCCGGCAGGAGGCGTTTGGACCCCCTAGATTGGGCAGGAGCCGCTTCAATGCAGCGCCCGCCCGCTCCAGTTTGGGAGCCAAACGTCGGAAATGCTCCACGAAGTTCCACCGGCTGTCGAGGACGAGTCCCAGGTACTTCATCGTCGACTCGACACCGATAGGAACCCCTCCTACCGTTATTTGGGACCCCAACGGTGGCGCGTTCCGAGGACCAAGAAAACACATGACCTCGGACTTGTGCAGGGCCACCTCGAGTCCCAATTGCCGGATCCTTTCGACGATTGAGAGCGTATACCTGATAGTGAAATCGTGGAAGATGAAATAATATCATGTATCACTATGGCAAATCCTTGTCCTAATGGGGGTTCCACAAGTAGTAGGATCTCATTACATGGTGATGGCATGGGAGTCTTGGGGCTCACTCTGGATGTTGATTTAAACTAGATAGTAAGACAACAGAAGATACCGGTAACAATATAGTTACACCTAACAACAACAAGGTGTCTTCTTGCTCTCAAATAGTTAAATGCAAAGAAGGGTCTAAGCAGAATTCCTTGAAATTATTTCATCAAAATATTCAAGGTTTTTCTTCCAAACAATTAGAGATTGAACTATTTTTAGAAAAAACTATGTTTGATATTATTTGTTTAACTGAACATTGGTTGAAAGATTATGAAATGCTAATTAATTATAAAAATTATAGTGTGGGCAGTTGTTTTAACCGAAAATCTATGCTGCGTGGCGGTTCACTTATCTTAGTAAAAAAATCTATTAAATCTAAGCCTCGTAAGGATATAGTTGATTTGTCGGTGGAACACAACATTGAACTGTCCTGTGTTGAGCTAGATAAGCATGTAATAGCGTGCGTTTACATACCCCCAAGTTATCAAAACTACTCCGTATTTGAGTCAGTAATGGAAGATGTTTTAGCAAAACTTGCAACTGGTAAAAAATCGCTAATTATCTGTGGTGACTTCAATATTAATATCTTAGAGAATAGTTCAAATAGCAGTTGATTGTTAAGTCTCTTTAAATCATTCAATTTGTCAAATGTGTTTTCAGAACCAACCCGCATAACTACAAATTCTGCTACATGTATTGATAATGTTTTTTGTTGCTGCGACTACTTAGATAAAGCTATTGTAAATTATCTCCCTTCTGATCACAGTGGTCAAATCGTTGCTTTCAAGTCCAACACACCATTTAAAAATGGCTGATCTTTGCGTTATGCTCGTGAACGGGTGCTGCTTGTGGTGACTGGTCGTCTTGCTGATCATGGTTTTAATTGTTATTAGTAATTGTTTACTTATTTTACTTCGATGGGGCTAGTTTATCATTTCTCACTTCGAGCTACAGCAATTGCCTTATGTAAGCGGGCACGCCCTTTATGCCTGGAGGCTTTTATTTAGGTATTAAGTTCTATTTACGTTTTTTTTATGTTGAAATTTTTATCTGCTTGAGTACAGTTTGTTCATTGTTTTGTTGGTATACTGGCGCGTGCTAGCTAACGTATGGCAAGTGTGTAATTTAATCCAATGTTTTGTGTTTCGTAATGTTAATTACTTTGCATACGATTTGTATAAAATCAAGTTTATATAACTAAACAGACAGACGTGCTGCTGGGGAGTTTGTTCCACCACTTCTTCTTCCCAGCTAAAGCACTAGGAAGTGGTGACGGGCGGGCATTTTTGGGGGACTGTCTTATGTAACTTTGACGTTCGAAAAGTGCTGATTTTCAGCCTAGTTTGAATAAATGACTTTTGATTTTGATTTTGAAAAAAATTCAGACTCAATTTAGACAAATAACACCCAGCAATCTAAATAGATTTAATAATAACTTAATTTGTAAGTTAAGTACACCGGGCCATATTAATAGCAATGTAAATGAATTATATGAGGAATTCTTTTCGATAGTGCGCACCGAGTTCAATAATACTTTAAAAAAGAAAACAAAAACTATTTGCCCAAACTTTTTGTTCAGTGACTGGGCAACTAAAGGTATTAGGAAAAGTAGGGAAAATTTGTTTGAGCTGTATGGCCTTAAGCCTTATATTAACTCTGAAACTTTTAATAAATACGTTGCGACTTACTCTAAAACTTAAAAAAAAACCTGCAAGGTAGCTAAAGCCTTGTACATTAGCAACAAGATCAAATCAACGGATAATAAAATAAAGACGGTTTGGAAAATTATCAACGACGAAACTAACGGGAGTAAAAGTCATAATAATGATTTCACTCTAGAAACTTCGTGTGGTCTTCTAAGCTCAAACAAAAAAGTAGCGCTAGAATTTGTAAATTTCTTTACCAGTATCCCAATTAAAACTACTGAAACCCTAAATTCTTCGTCTTCGCGTTCTATTGATTTATTAAGAGCAAACGTTTCATCCTGCCCGACTGAATTTAAATTCAAGCATATAAACCCCAAAACAGTAATAAAAGCTTTCAAGCAAATCAAGATCAAATTAACAGAAGATCTATGGGGAATGTCAATCAAAGTTTGTACCTCCATTATTGGGACTATAGCGCCGTACTTAGCATTACTATTTAATTTGTGTGTTGATCAAGGAGTCTTCCCGGATCTAATGAAATATAGTAAGGTAATACCACTTTTCAAATCCGGGGATAGTAGATACACCAATAATTATAGACCCGTATCCGTGTTGCCGATTTTCAGCAAGGTGTTTGAAAAGGTAATGCTTATTCAAATGCTCAATCATTTTAACACCAATAGAATCTTACACGACCAACAGTATGGCTTCACCAAGGGACGTTGTACGACTGACGCCGGTGTCACCTTATTAAAACACATATTTACGGCGTGGGAAGAGGCCCAAGACGCAATAGGAATATTTTGTGAGCTTTCCAAGGCATTTGATTGCGTCGATCACGAAACATTACTCTTGAAACTTAAGCATTACGGACTTGGAGACCTTGCGCTCAGTTTAGTAAAATCTTATTTATATGATAGACAGCAGCAAGTTCAAATAAATGGTGTCAATTCAGTCGGCTTAAAAGTAGAAATGGGTGTACCACAAGGCTCGATATTGGGTCCTTTCCTCTTTTTAGTATATATTAATGATCTACCCCACTTGTTAAAAACCCAACCACAAATGGTGTTATTTGCTGACGATACTTCCTTAATTTTTAAAATTAATAGACGTGCCTCAAATTTTGACGACGTAAATAACGCCCTATTGCAGGTCCAAAATTGGTTCACTGCTAATAATTTAGTATTAAATGAGAAAAAAACGAAGTTCATAAGATTTTCTTTACCAAATGTCAAAAGTAGTATTTGTGAGATAGTATTGAATCAAGAGAAATTAAAATTCGTCGTTAAAACTGTTTTCCTGGGGATTACGCTCGACTCAAGGCTTCAATGGGGGCCTCATTTAACTTCCCTTGCAGGACGGCTAAGTTCAGCAGCATATGCTGTGAGAAAAATCCGTCAGTTTACTGATGTAGATACCGCACGGCTAGTATATTTTAGTTACTTTCATAGTATTATGTCGTACTCTTATATGAGGTTATCTAAACAACATTTAAAAAAAAAAACACTTTTAAATACACGTGAATAAATAGTTTAATTTGGAGTTTGACCTTGTTACAATTTTGGGTTACACTCAAAAGGAACTGGCAGACACAATGATAGACGGAGATGCCAGCATCTCCGTCTATCATTGTGTCTGCCAGGTTCAGTGATCGGGACGAGACTGGCTTGCTACTGGAAGTGGGAGGCAGGCTGCTCTTAAATGATGACAAGACAATTTACAGGAAATCTATGTAATCGATTATTGTTGATCACTAAGGGTTTTCCTTAGCATTGGGAAACTGTAACAGCCCCCCGATTTAGAGTAAACTACACCCTTTAAAGTGAAGTTTATGTTTAAGTTAATGAAATGTAAGTCAGCCGATTCGAAGAGAGGGTGTTAACGGTTGAGAGTTCAATGTCATCTAGCTCAGGGTCATTATTTTCGGGAGTTTTATTTTTCTTAAATTTTATTATTTTCTTGTGTATGCCAGTTTTATACACCTTATACATAATAAAGCACATAATAGAAATTATAATTACATAATATGTAATTATAATTTCTATTATGTATATAATACCTGAATAGTATTTTTGATATAAAAACAATGTGTGGTTTTTCAATTATATTGTTAAGACCTTTCAGGATTTCAGGATTATCATAAGCTAAGGAATCTAAGTTAACATTCTTAAGATTAACTACATGTAAGTTCGATACAATGTTATTATAAGCTACAATATTACAACATGAATCATTTAAAATGTTAAAATTAGAACCAATAGTTTTTAGCTGAATTTTACTATTTTCATGCGAAATTAAACGAGTGTCCTTGCAGTAGGCAATACATTTAGAAGGTAAGTACAATACACCATTTCCACTAAATTCTATTTCAGTTGATTGAGTGTTATTACATTCAATACTTATTTTAGTTTTTTCTGACATTACATATAACCATCTACTATAGCGTAGTGGCTGCCAGATGCTAACGTGACCTTGAATAAATTTGGTTTCACAAATCGAAGGGATTGAGGTAAGTACTTTTGTGATAATTTCCGTTTCACAGGAAGGCGTCATTGAAGAAGAGTATAATATTGATGTTTCACAAAGATAATGATAATTATTGATTATCTTACAATAATCCAGATTATCTAACTTGCAGTACATTGACCTGTCTCTGCTGATACCAATATATTTGGAGGATGGAATAATGGTCGAATATGACTTTGGATTATTTTTATCATGGGGAACCAGCGAAGGTAAGTTATGATATACACTAAAGTGTATAGGGTTAATAAGAGGGATGTTTACTGTAAACACTACTTTTTCTTTGTTAAAGTAGCTTGATATTTCTGATATGTTCAAAATAGTATGCATGTTATCGAGGTTTAAAGGAACTGGAAGTTGTTTAGATTCTGGTAAGAATCTATAATTATCGACCAATTCAGTATAAAGTTCTTTGGGTGTTAGGATAGTGGGGTACAGGACATTAGATTTGCTGAACATAATAGAGTTAATTATGTCTTCAACTTTGAAGGACAAGGCTAGGAGACTATTTTCTATCATGGAAGTTAATTCCAGCATTCTAGACCTAATACCTAATTCTTGTGAAACATAAGTCAGATTTAGAATATCTAGAGACAATCATCCATTGCATCTTTCAGATGCAATGGATGATTGTCATTTAGTTTTATTACATGCAAAGTTTCATTGAAAGATCTAAGCGAAGAAGTAGTGACTAATATGTTTTCTTTCATTAGAAGGGCTAGTTTCTTTTGGTCTGTCTCTACCTCTCTAATGGCATTGTCATATCAGATGGCATCGTCTCCATCCATTGTGCCAAATTTTTTTTTAGATATAGTGCCTACGAATCCTAGAAGTGCAGATCTCCTCGACTGACGGGATGTAAGGTGAAAAATAGCTTCGTTATTATGGGCTATATCATTATAACGGGTGTTCAATGGTTCAAAGAGATTACTACATTCTAAATGATCAAAGACTTTACCATTGTCACATAACTGTTTGGATTTATCAAGAATAAGACGGAGGTTTAGAATATGCGGGTTAATAAATGATACATCATAAGGAATAACTATGCTAAGGTGACTATCGATTAAACTTAAAGAACCTAAGGGGTCGAAGTAGATGCCAGGACTGTTCGTCAAGGGCGTAATGAACTCCTGACCCAACGCAGAGTTACTGTAATAAAATATAATTAAAATTAGTATTAAGTATATAACTAAGCCTACGTCTCAGATCTAGGAGCTAATTTGACTTCGTCATAGTGATGTGTCACATGACGTCTATTTATAAGTAGGGTCAAGGTGTTTCTACCATTGACTTTTACAACCTTATATGGTCCTTTCCAAATTGGCGAAAAGGCTTTGCGCAAACGTACATGATTTTTGAGATATACGTAATCTCCTACTTTATATTGAACGGGTCGAGAGCGGGCGTCATAATACTATTTAGATCTTTCCTTAGACCTTAGTATGTTTTCAATGGCTTTTTCACGTGAAAGTTTTAGACGATAATGTAAAGATTTGAGATATTCTGGGTATGTAAGGTCTGGTTGTAATTCGTAGATGGAGTCCGGTATAAAAGGCTTCTGGCCGAAGAGAAGCTCATACGGTGTGAAGTTAGTAGTGGAATGAGTAGAGGCGTTATACGCCAGAATAGCAGTATAGACATATTTATGCCAATCAGAATGATTTTCATTGACATAAGATTTAAGGTATTCCTTAAGTGTGGAGTGA
Organism: Atethmia centrago; assembly: GCA_905333075.3. Lineage (NCBI taxonomy): Eukaryota > Metazoa > Arthropoda > Insecta > Lepidoptera > Noctuidae > Atethmia > Atethmia centrago. Next base: position 21,772,617 of record HG995391.1, read on the forward strand.
CTGCGTTCAAGTGCACCTTGAATTTGAGGATGGTATGGGGAAGACCAAATTTGTTTAATTTTCAGAAAGTCGCAGGTTCTTTTGAATAAATCTGCGGTGAAGTTTGTGCCCTGATCGGTTAAAATAGACTTCGGGATACCGAAAATGGAAATAAAGTGCACTAAACACTCACATGTTTCATCTGCAGTCGCATTAGCGATAGGGTAAGCGAGGGAGTATTTGGTGAGGTCGTCCTGTAGTGTAACAATGAATTTGAGCTTAGTAAGGCCAGTTTCTGGAAGGGGACCCACAAGGTCGAGGCTGAGTCGTTCAAATGGCTTAGTGGAAGTGGTAGTTATTTGCATTGGTGATTTATTAATTTGTCTTAGGGTTTTGTTACTTTGGCACTGGGAGCAATTTCTTACATATGTTTCGATATCTGTCCGCATATTTTTCAAGAAATACCTTTCTTTTATTCGATTAAACATTCGCGTAGATCCTAAATGTCCGGCAATAGGGATGTCATGGTTTTCGCGGAGTATTCTAGGCATCTCCGAGGGTGTAGGGAAAATTATAGTATTGTGATAGATATGGACTGATACTTGAGTATTGTTAAAGATATAGCAGAACATGTTGTATATTTTCACCCAGATATGCTTGTCGAAAGGATTTTGGAAATCGGTAATGGCTAAATCTAGGTTGGAATCAGTAAAATTACGTAGTATATCGGATTGAAGATTTAGTAAACTTTTATAAATGTCTTCATAAGAACTGTTATGAAAGTGGTATACCTTAGTGAATAGGAAATATATTGTCTTTCCTTTGTTATTGAATGAGATAAAGGAGTAGAGAGTTCTTTCCCTATCTAGGAGTTCTTTACAGTTTTCGAAGTTGCTCAGGATTTCTTCTACCTGAGGATTGGAATCATCGATGTCTATGAAAGTAGGTATGACAATGATTTTGCAGTTAGTTTTCAGGACGCTTTCGTTGTGTTCTGTAATTTTAGCGTTGCTATTAAAGTCTTTGTTGCTCATTGTTTTCAGGAATTTGCTATAATTATCGTCGCGAGAAGGATTTGTTGTGAGATTCGGGGATTTGTTAGATGTGGTAGGTGTAATAGGATTATCGATTCCTGGTGGTGAGTCGTCGTTTTCTAAGAGGTCTACAGACGGTAGTTTTTGGTAGTCAAGGTCTAGGCAACCAGGAGGTAGTTGTATATCGAGATCCTCGAGAGTTAGAGGGCTAAATTGAGGTGTGGAATTATCTGCATTTTCGTTAGAAGTGGATGGAATGGGATCACAGTCCGATGGTTGAATTGGGTTTACAGGATATCGGGATAAGGCGTCAGCAGCGGCATTAAGTTTTCCTTTTTGATAAGTGATTTCATACTCGTATTCCATTAGTTTCAGGCGCCATCTTTGTAATTTGCTACTAGGATCTTTATGATTAAACAGCCATTTCAACGGCTTATGATCAGGCTTATGATGTAATGATCAGGAATTTTCGTCCGTAGAGATATGGCCGAAAGGTTTTGCACCCGTACAAAATAGCAAGGAGTTCTTTTTCAGTGGTATTGTAGTTAGACTCGCTCTTGTTGAGGGTACGAGAGGCAAAGGCTATTGGCTTATCTTTACCAACTGGACCTTGACTGAGTACGGCACCAATGGCATAATTAGAGGCATCACACGTTAAGATGAAAGGGGCAGAAAAATCTGGATAAATGAGGATAGGAGCAGGGGTAAGTTTGTGCTTGAGCTCGTCAAAGGCGACTTGTTGTTGGTTTTCCCATAGGAAGGGGACATCCTTTTTTAAAAGTTGAGTTGAATTTTTGAGAAGTTAGAAACGAAACGGCTATAGTAGGATACAAGTCCGAGGAAGGACTTAATGTCCTTCTGGGATTTGGGAGTAGGAAATTGTGTTACTGCTTTTATCTTTTCAGGGTTAGGTTTTACACCATCTCTAGTTATTTGATGACTAAGATATGCGACTTCACGTCGTAGAAATTCGCATTTGTCAGGTTGGAGTTTTAGATTGTAATCTCGAAGCCTTTGGAATACTGACGAAAGATTATCAATGTGAGAATTTAAACCATGAGAGTATATTACTATATCATCGAGATATACGAAACATCGTAGGCCTTGGAGGCCTGTGAGAGCGGTATTCATTAACCGTTGGAAAGTAGCAGGCGCGTTCTTTAAGCCAAATGGCATTCTTGTAAATTGGTAATGTCCTTGAGGTACATTAAATGCTGTTTTAGAAGCATCCTCCTCATTAATCAAAATTTGATGGAATCCTGATGCAAGGTCAAGAGTCGAGAAATATTTACTCTGACCCAGCTGATCTAAAATTTCGGATATTTGTGGTATAGGGTAGCTATCTCCAATAGTGATATCATTTAGTTTTCGGTAATCGATAACTATACGCCATTTTTGTTGTCCGGATGCATCGGTTTTTTTGGGGACAATACAAATTGGAGAAGACCATGGAGACTCCGAAGGTTTTATGATTCCTTGATCGAGCATTTGGTCAATTTGTTTATTGATTGCCTGTTTGTGTACCTCTGGGAACCGGTAAGATTTTACGTTTATTGGATTTTGGACGCTCGTTGCTATGTTATGCTTAAATGCATTTGTGTGGGAAAGTTTGTCACCAGGAATAAAGAATATATCTGAGTATTCAGAGCAAACATCGTGAAGAGCATTTGCTTCTTCTGTATTAAGGTGGGAGATTCTAAGAAGATTTAATACTTCTTGTGTTCGGAGGTAAGAGTTGGTGTTATTAAAATGACAAACTGTATGAGCGTTTACTGGGTTTGTCGATTTGGTAATAGAACTTAAGGGAAAGAGTGTGATATCTAAATTTTACTGAAGGGTTATAGGAGTTTCAGAAGTATTGATTATTGATAAATTAATTCTTTGGTTTTCTTTGACTGCGACGAAGCAATTGGCGATCAGTAAATCTTCGTGATAGCATTGGTCTAGTACGAGTCCTTCTTTCACCTCAGGGTTTGAGACAGAGCATTCTATGACAGTCTCAGTCCTGGGTGGAATTACATAAATAGGCGCATTGAAATGTAATTTTATTTCGTTTTTACCTATTCTCAAGGTTTCACGAGTGTAGTCGATAGTGCAACCAAAAGCGATTAGCATATCAGTGCCAATTACACCATCATAAGGCAAGTGTATTCGGGGTATTATATGGAATTTATGTGTGATACTAATTTTATCGTCTATTTTTATTTTAAGTGGAAAATGGCCTATTGTTGGTGAAGCTTTATCAATGGGGTCAATACCTTTCAAAAGGATTATTTCTGTTTTGTTATCAACTGGTATCTGTATGGAAGAGTTTTTCAGAAGGCTTACAGTTGCGCCAGAGTCTACAAGGAGGGATAAAGTAGTGTTTGACACTGGGGTATGGACCAGGATGTGAGGTAAGCGTCTCTTAAATGGACTAATATTAATCTCATAAATTTTTGTTTCAGGAGTTGAACGAGGAGTGATTGAGTCTGAAGTGGACTTGGCATATACAGGATGATTTACTTTACGTTCTGCGGGAGCAGTGGATATAGAGGATACGGCGGATGCAGGGGATACAGAGGATACAGCGGATGCAGAGGATACAGAGGATATAGTGTTGCGGTTTATTCGCGAGTTCCTATTGTTAGGGGATACAGAGGATACAGTGGATACAGATGATACAGTGTTGCGGTTTATTCGCGAGTCCCTATTGTTAGGGGATACAGAGGATACAGTGGATACAGAGGATACAGTGTTGCGGTTTATTCGCGAGTCCCTATTGTTTGGGGATACAGAGGATACAGTGGATACAGCGCTGGTGTCTTTGATATGGAAATGTTTTGGAATTTGAGGTTTGGGTCTCACGAGACACCACCGTGAGCCCTTTATTTGTTTAAATCATTATTTGGTTTATCTTGACTATCAGCCATGTAGTCATCGTTTTCATTGCTATTGACCGCGTGAACTCGAGCTTGATTATTTTGGTAACGCCTTGGTGGTGGTCTTTGATTATTTAGATCTCTGAAGCGATTATTATTGAATTCCCGTTTTCTACATTCCTCAATAGTATGACCCACGTTTTTACTGGAAGACCTGAAGTAGATGGTCTTTGACTATTGGGCTCGTTTGAAACAAATTGCGGTGTAAGGTTTCGGTTCTGTTGGAATCGACGCTGAGACCAACGTCCATGATTAGGTGAGTTGGTATTGATTGCTGATGGATTACGTTTAGAGGTAGTCTGTAATATTTTTTCTTCGGATACGGCAAAGCCAATGGCTTCATTTAAAGTTTCAGGGTCACGGCATCTGACCACAGTTGATAATCGAGAATTTAAACCATTAATAAATGTATGCAATGCTAAGTCTTGCATTGCAGTGACATGGCCAGTCAGTTCACCTTTCTTTTTTGTGGGTATTGAAATTGATTTGATTTCGGTTAATAGTTTGGCAAGGCATGTCTCTATGCGCAGTGCGAACTGGTTGACTGTTTCGCTATTAGTTTGACAGCAATCTTGGAGGTCCGAGAGTAGTGCAGCGTAATGTTTTTTCTCGCCAAATTGGTTTTTGAGAAATTCTTCTAACTGTTGCCAGTTCTCGAATTCTTTAATAGAGCACGCACTTTCGGCGCGGCCTTCAAGTTGGCTTAAAATATATTTTAATATTGTGTCTTGTTGAAGTGGTGACGCAAGGCTTATTGCATTTCGGCAATTATTTAAAAACGCATTAAGTTTTTCGCGGTTTCCGTCGAATTTGTTAATAAACTTGCTTATAAAGTTCATGTCGATTTCTTTTGTTTCTTTAGACATGGTACTAGGCTCGTCTTTAGGCATGCCAAGTTAGTCAAAACAAAGATAACACGTGAGGTACGGAGTTGCGATAAGAAAGGAATGTTGCACTAGTCTTGGAGCTGAGTGATAAAATAATACATTGGGACAAATGATTAACTGAATGTTACTAAGTCTAACACTTTGAAGCTCGAATTGAATTGGAACTATGCGATGAAACTTTGTAGTTTCAATCACTAGCACTATTTTCACAACACAGATAGTTTCGATGTAGAATGGATGTACTTACAGGAACACTGCGACTGCGACGGCAACACGAATCATTTCGTGGCTAGGTGAGATCACCCAAGGTGAGTGATAGATATTCGGGGTACACCCCGCTATACCAACACGGCACGTGAAGGCCTGATAAGACCAGCAGGATACAGCGGCACTGCGCGGAAAGACACAGTGACAAGATACAGCGACAGGATACAGCGACAGGACACGGAGGTAAGATCGGATTTTAGCACTTTGCACTATCACAATCACAACACAAGTAAGTATGATATTTATTTTTTTTTTTTATTTAGTTTTCACTAAATTGAGGCGATCCGAGGATTTTTGTAAATCCCTTAAGCTGCCACAAATGTTATACGAGGTCATTTAAACAACGTTTTTAAAAAAAACACTTTTAAGTACACGTGAATAAATAGTTTAATTTGGAGTTTGACCTTGTTACAATTTTGGGTTACACTCAAAAGGAACTGGCAGACACAATGATAGACGGAGATGCTGGAGGTTCAGTGATCGGGACGAGACTGGCGTGCTACTGGAAGTGGGAGGCAGGCTGCTCTTAAATGATGACAAGACAATTTACAGGAAATCTATGTAATCGATTATTGTTGATCACTAAGGGTTTTCCTTAGCATTGGGAAACTGTAATAGTACGGTATTTTACTATGGGGACGTGCTGCAGACATCGAGTCTATTTTTATTCTGCAGAAAAGAGCCATCAGAGCCATATATGGCCTCCGCAGGTGCGACTATCTAAGGGAACTGTTTAAAGAAATTAACATCATGACGGTACCTTGTCAATATATCTACGTCACACACAACATCATGTACGTAAGGAAAAATCTACATCTTTTTAGTAAAAGAGGTGAAAGACACAATTATATCACTAGAAATAGGGACCAATTAGTACAACCATGTTTCAGGCTGGCTAAAGTAGACTGATCTTTCATGGGGTACTGTTTAAAATGTTACAATAAAATACCTCCTCACATACTTCAACGGAATGAAACAAAATTTAAATCTAGTATAAAACGCACACTATGTAGCCAAGCATATTATAAATTGGGGGATTACATTGCTGATAAAAATGCTTGGCTCATCGCTGTTCCTGCTCCACAAGGGCGCAAAAACTAATTGATCAGGTATTGAAAATAGTGTTGGAGCTGCTGAAGATTTTAAAAACTCTCTTTGCATTGTATACATTCAATCTCTTAGTATTGTATAGCTGCACAACACATTGTTATGTGAGTACTATGTACTATAAAGCTGCAATTTACTGGATACGTCTTTCATTGACTTGAATGTGCCCTGGCGGCTGGGAGTATGTCGTGCTCACTCTAATGTCTCGGTGATGGTGGAGCGTGTGTTTGATCATTTAGCTCCCTTCAAAATGGTTGAACTGAATGGTGCTGATCCACGCGCCATGTTCGTGAACGGGCGCCGTCAGTAGAGACTGGTCATCTCTTAGCTGCCACGGCTTATTTTAATTTTAATTTTTGAACTGCTTTTGTTTTTGTTGTAATCTTTTTATTACGGACGCTTTTACGTTTTGCATTGTTCTCACATGTATAATTTCAAAATGAATGATGTAAACAATATTTTGTAACCATAATACGTTGATTTAAAAGAGTGTCCTTGGAATTTCTTGCCCGTTCTTCTCCATAGGTACCTACTACGCTTTGGAATGGGCAACTAGCTTCATCTTTCTGACTGACTGACCGAACCCTTGACAATTTAAAAGTGCCTGTAATTGGTTTATTTGAAATAAATGCTTTGAGTTTGAGTTTGAGTTTGAATAAAAAGTAATAAGGTTGCTTTTAAATTATTTTCCAAAAAAAGTGTAGACACACCGAAACTGGATTGTATGTCGTACAATAAACTTTGTTATTCTAGGGATTTTAGTTCCATAGAACGATTAAGAAAGCCCATATCAACAGATGTTTGGAATCAGCTCCTGAACTACTATAATTCTAGCCTAATAACTCACAGTCCGTACATATGCCACAAATGCCTTGCTAAGATTCGTGCTAACCAAATGCCTGCTGTCTGTATCCTCAATGACATGCACGTAAGCACTGTTCCACCAGAAATAGCTTAGCTGAACGACTATGAAAACATTTTAATCCAACGCGCTAAAGCGTTTCAGGTGGTTGTCACAATGAATCCTGTGGCTAATAAACGTCTACCCAATCGTCAGATGGTTAAAAAAGTAAAGGGCAGGACTTTTCATTTACCGCTTCCGATGGAAGAAACCCTAAAAAAACTTCCAAGACCTGAAGACGCAATAATGGAAAACCCAGAACTTTATATTATAGTCCGAAGTACGTCAAAGAAAGCAAATATTATATGGCAAGACATTGTTGACGGTAAAATGTACAAAGCATTACAATACTTAAAAATTGTAAACGAACATTATGCTCATATCAAATTACCAGATTTACCTAACCAGCTCATAAACATACATGAAAATATTCAACATAATGTTACAAATACACCAGGTAATGCTGAAGAAGGTATTTTAGAAGATGGTACAGCAGCACTGTTGACCCAAATCACAAGAGAAAAGGAAACTGATTATGAGCATTACACCATATATCCTTTGAATGAACGGAGACAAAATGCACCAGCTTCAGAACTCTACTAAATGCTCAAAGTAAACACAGCACCGATTGATGCCCGAGATAAAGACCTGGATGTTAAATGTTTTCCACATTTATATGTAGAAGGAAAATATGGCCAATTTCATAATCGGCAGCAAAAAGTAACTTCTAGTGAATTTATTAAAGCCATTATGTCAAAACATCCTCAATTTAGACTTAACCAACAGTATCTATTTTTCTTATTGAATGATGCTAATATGCGCCAATTAAACTCCGGAATCTTTTATAAAATGAATTGTGCTAATCCGAGAGATAACATTACGGCAGAACAGTATCTCTAAATGCTTAACAATGATGAGCTGGAAGGTGATTTGACCGCAATATTTGGCCGACTGAGGAACACCGAACAGTTCTGGAAGAAACCAAGAAACGATGTAAATTGTATGACTCAAAATTACGGTCCAGCAACTTGGTTTCTTACCATGGGTCCCTCTGAGTGGATGTGGGAGGATTTGGGAGAGTACATCAGGCAAGTAAATGGCGTTGAAATGGCTAATAAAACAATCAGTGAATTGGTTGCTCTTGACCCCGTATCTACCTCACGTTTTATAGATAACAAGTTTCATGCCATGTTAGACTTTATAACTAGTTCAGATGAGCCTTTAGGGAAGATTATTCATTACTTTTGGCGTCGTGAGTACCAATCTAGGGGTGCTCAGAACTTCCATTTAATGTTATGGGTTAAGGATGCACCTATTCTACATAAGTCATCTATAGACGAGTAAGCGTCATTTATTTCTGAATACATGACAAGTGCCATTCCAAAAAAAGATATTTCTCCTACTTTACATCAACAGGTCACTTCGTATCAAATGCATAAACATAACAGTTATTTTTGAGGATTGCCCAGCTTGGGCAGAGCACCGCCGTGTTCTCGTGGAGGCGATCGGCGGCAGAGACCTCTCGCGTCCGGTCCTGGTTCAGGCCACGGTATGGAGCGAGAAGGCATGGGCAGCCGTCACCTCCTTCTGCGAAGCAGTAATGCTCGCAAAGGAGGAGGCGGGACGGTTGTGGGAAAGGCATGTTTCGCGCCCTCTCGCCCCTAGCCGCCGCAGGAGACGCCCTGGGCGTCGGAGATTCCGGGCGGATTTCCAGCCACCGTAGGCGCGGGCTTGCGGACGGTGAGCAATGGGTAGCTCACCGTCCGGTAAGGACCAGCATGTCGATTCTGTAAAAATCTCACCGTCATTTCGTCTTTCGTCCTCTTCCCTTCGTACCGCCACAAGGTGTAGACGTGCACTAGATCCGTCAATCTATTTAAAGAAACAAAATCACAAATTTAAAGTAAATTTAATTCAGTGAAATAATAAGACAGCATAGAAACGCAGCAGTTGTTCCGTGCAGTTCGCCGCGCGTGAGTACCGTTCACGATAATACTAAACAGATCTGTTGCCTTGGTACACAAGACTGACAACTAATCAGCGTACGCGCAGGAGGCAGTACCAAATTTGTTAATAACCAATAATTAGCGCCTGCTCAAGGACGCCACCCACTCAAGTCTAAGTGCCGCCTACCTCAAGGATAAGCTCCGCCTCACTAAACTGTCATTGATCGCTTGACCTGCGCTCGCGCCTATAACCAGTTGTGTCTATACGTACATCTGCATAGTCCATTCAACTGGGCCCGACAGCTAATTAACTCCTTGTACTCATCACAGCCTAATACTTTAAACGGGTAAAATGGACAAATCTCTCTCTGATCCTAATATCAATGTAGTGATGGACATAACTCCCCCTAATTTTATTTCTACGCGTAATAAGAGAGTAAGGGAAGAGGATCTACCAGGGGAATTTACTAAATTCAAGATGGAAATCAAAGAGATGTTAACTTCCTTTATCTCAACTCAAGAAAGTGAAGTAAAAGTGATTACTTCGAATCTTAAGGATATTCATACAACAAATAACAACATAGAAGCTGCCATTAATAACTTATCTTGCCAAAATGAGGAATTCCGTAAAAAAAATTGAAATGCTTGAGTTACAGGGTAAAAAGAACCGTGAATACATTGTATTGTTGGAGGATAAGATCGAAGACTTACAATGAAGATAAAAGAAAACTTTCATTGAAATAAAGAACGTACCTAAAATGCCTCAGGAAAATAACTCTGAATTAATAAATATGGTCATGAAATTATCTAAACATCTAAGCCTTGAGATGGACTCACGTGATATAAAGGACATTTACCGACTGCCCAGTAGGAAAGAAGGTATTACAAATACTCCTATAATTGTGGAAATGAACTCCGCTATGTTAAAAACTGACTTGCTAAAGAAGGCAAAGTCGAGATCATATAATATTAAAAACACAGATAAACTTCAAGCAAAACATCTTGGGATAACAAACAAAGCCGTGGTACCTGTGTTTATATCTGAGCAACTAACTCCTAAGAGCGCCCGACTATTTTTCTTAGCCCGAAATTTGGCTAAAACTAAACAATATAAGTTTTGCTGGACAGCATTTGGTCGTATTTTAGTAAAAAAAAATTAAAATTCTCGATCAATTGCCATCAAAAGTGAGGCCCAGGTACATCAGCTGATGCAGGAAACATGACTAGTTTGTATCGTCACTATCAAGAAAATATTCCTTGTAACTTTGCCTTTTTCTATTACCAAAAATTATGTTTTGATTAACTTTACTCAATACAGATATTTTCTATAATATTATAATTATCATTGTAAGTATGCTCAGCTCGTTACCACACACTCAAACTCAATGTTGCGTACATTCCTTATCACAAAATAAAAACAATTAACTCACTCAATACACTCACACTCACTCCGCACAGTGCCGAACATATAAAGTCTTGATTTCCCACTTTACATGCATGTAATGAAATACAAATATACAGAAATAGTCGTCAGACTATTGTTAAATTATGGTTCTAGTTGCAAGAAACACCGTTTGTTTACTGTAATCAATAATGGATAGTAGATTATGTAATTTACAGGAATTGGATACCGCTGAGATAGCTAAGTCTGCTATTCTTGATGTTGCACACCTACATACATACCTGCATCGAGAATCTAATAACTTGACTGTCCTGACGCAAAATATAAGAAGCATTTACAGGAACTTTGACGATTTTCAGATAACTCTGTCTCAAATCGGAGTTGAGGTAGATGTGCTAATCCTGACAGAATGCAGATTAAACGCTAATAAACCACTACCCATTTTAAATAACTATACTTCATTTAACACAGTTAGGCAGCTAAACCAAAATGATGGCGTAGTAGCCTATATAAAAAACTGCCACTTACCCCAGGTTATTGAAATTAGTTTAACACATGCATCAGCCTTGCAAATAAGTATCTCAAACTTCACCATTATGGGTATCTATCGGTCACCGTCGAATTTATCTACAGATAGTTTTACTAACTCACTTGATCAATACCTCCAAAGTATTCAAACACATAGAAATGCTATTATTACTGGAGACATAAATATTAACTTAATAGGAAAGCCTTCAGAATCAGCACAAATAAGAACTGGCAGATTAACCTATTTGAATGTGACGGCTATACATGGTTTCCTCCCAGGACACTGCTTACTTACTAGGGAGGAGAACTGCCTCGATCACATGCTCCTTAAGCTAGACAAATTAAAAAACTCGGCTTTCGTGGCAGTCCTAAACACGTCTATTACGGACCATGCAATGGTGTTATTAAATATATCTCACACATACCGAAGCAAGACTTATGTCAAACATAAAACACTGACAAACTGGGAGAGTGCGCACAAGCACCTTGTAGACACAGATATATCTTTTCTTGGCGCACATAGAGACCCAAACATTCTAGCTAACGCGATGATTGACGTGGTTGGGACATCTCTCCTCCAAAATACTAAAGTTGTCACAGTTTCTGGCTCCAAGCGAACCTTAAAACCTTGGATATCCGTGGGAGTCCTAAGATGTATCAGGTTTAGAAATAAACTACAGCTACAACAAAGGAAAGACCCTTTAAACATTATACTGATCATAACTTACAGGCGTTTTCGCACATATTGTTCTAACCTTATTAAGAAACTCAAACGACAATATCATAAAAAACAGATATCAGATTCCTTAAAAAATCCTAAACTACTCTGGCGTAAAATTAATGACATCACCCATTATAAAAGAACCCAAGGTGTCTAGTACACACCTAATGCATATTACACCATGTCCCCTCGACTCATTAAACCGTGTAAACCAATTCTTTGTAACTATTGGAAAAACACTTGCGGAAGAAATAATAACCCTAACTGGACAAGCATCTGCAACTATCACTAACTTAACTTCACTATCTCAAATTAATTCGTTCGTGTTGCTGGATACAGATCCGGTAGAAGTGTATAGAATACTTGGGTCGCTTGACTCAGGAAGTGCTTCGGGATGGGATCAAATACCTGTGGGTTTCCTTAAATTATCTCGAGAACTTGTTGTTCCTCTTATCAGCCAGTTAACTAATTTGTGTTTCAAAACGGGCATATTTCCTGACGCGCTAAAACATTCTATAACTACGCCTGTGCACAAGGATGGGGACATGAGCGATGTCAACAACTATCGGCCGATATCTGTGTTATCATCTTTTGCGACGATAATAGAAAAAATATTAAATAAAAGACTAGTAAGTTATTTAAATAAATACAAGATTATTTCCGATTCACAATACGGTTTTAGACAGGGACGGTCAACTCAGGATGCGGTAATTGCGTTAACATCTGAAATCACTGACAAAGTGGACAAAGGTTATAAATGCGTTACGGTGTTCCTAGACCTGAAAAAGGCTGTTGACACCGTATCTGTCCCCATACTTGTGCAAAGACTTGAGGCTATAGGGATAAGAGGTAAGGCGCTCTCCCTCTTTGACAGTTACCTTCGAGGTAGAAGACAGCAGGTTAAAATAGGTAACTCGCATAGTGAGGAGGAAAACACTGTATTCGGTGTCCCGCAGGGATCGGTCATCGGCCCACCACTGTTTCTAGTGCATATTAACGAACTCTGCAACCTACGAAACGGTGGGGGGAAAATCTTGCCCTACGCGGACGACACGGCCATTGTCTACTCTGGGGACACGTGAGAAGCTGCGTGCAATAATGCCGAGCAAGGATTAGTTACTATAGATAGATGGCTCAAAGCCAATCTAGTAACCCTCAGTGTTCCTAAAAAACAAATGTAATTACATTTGTTTTTCTCCTAGTATAAGATCTAAACCAGACCCTAACTTTAGACTTCGAATCCATACGTGTGCGGACCACTGGGACCAAAATTGTAATTGTCAAGCTATTAAACATGTAACATCCACAAGATATCTGGGAGTTATAGTTGACGAGTGCTTAACTTGGCATTCGCATATTGATATTGTCACGTCACGGGTACGAAAATGTATATGGATTTTTAAAAATCTAAGATTTGTGATGCCTCCAAAGACACTAAATAGCATCTACATTGCGCTCACGCAATCAGTTATTACATACTGTTTACCAGTCTGGGGAGGAGCTACTAAAACTAAATTCCTTGATTTAGAAAAAGCCCAAAGGTCACTTATAAAAGTTATGTACTATAAACCATACAGATACCCAGTCGACCAATACAGAATCAGTGGCTTGCTTTCAGTAAGAAAACTATATTTCTTAATTACGACCTTATATGTACAAAAATCTATTCCATCTAATCATGTCAGTCAGGAGAGAAGACGAAAGGATATAGTGGCTTACTCCCCAAGGGTCCGAACCGCTTTTGCACGGCGTCAGTATGCAACCCAGTCAGCCCACATTTATAATAAAATAAACGTCAAAGTAAGTTCCACCATGAGGTCTCACACGTATGCAAAAAGGTAATACCCGAGTGGCTAAAAACCTTAACATACGAGGAAACTGAGCAAATTTTAGCTAGACTTGGTTAAACAATTTATTTTATTTCTTTATTATCAATAAAGCAAGTACTCACGGAGTTAAATCTACCAATTGCGTTTCGAACACATCGGCACTTTAAAGAAGATACACATACACATACACACACACTCATACACTCACACACACACTCATACACACACAGACACAACAACACTAACCCATGTTTAAATTCAAGATGCACAAACAGGTTTTCATAGGCATACACACAACTATAGTTACACAAAGAGCTGCAAATTAGTTTATAAGTTATTTACTGTTATCTGTCTTCCTAAATTTAATTTTTAGTTACCTTTTGTATACAATCGTCTCAAAATTGTTAATAATTAAGGGATAGAGCGAGGTAGCCCCAACACAAGTATTATCAATTACTTACTGGGGATATCTCATTTATAATTCATGTAACTAATTTGGGACAAATAAACATTTTCATTTTCATTTTCAATTCTTGCGTGGAATGAGCTGCCAGTGTCATTCTACTGATGCTAGGGATGGACCAAGGATTACATTTACAATCTTATTCGAGATTTTAATAATATTTTTATGCTAATTCGATTGATCATTTTATATTATTTCAAAGCCAGTATTTAAGTCTCTAAACAATACTATTAACGGGTTTTTAAATAAAATAGCAAAACAGAAATTCAGTCAGAAACTCAATGTTGTTTTTTTTCCTAGTCCTAAATAACCTGAGGCGCGAGCGCGTCACGCACGTACAATAAATAAATTAAAACATACTAGACTTATCTAAGCTGGCTACCACAGAAAATGCGCATCGACATTAGTTTGTTATTATCAACCATTTGTAACAATCATCATTATATTATTATTATTTATTTTATATTATTTATATCCCATATATTGTTTTGTTTCGATTCCGGCGCATTGTTGCGCTCTCTTTTTTCGCATTGTGAAAGTAATTGACTCTGTCACTTTTTTATGCCCGCCGATTTCGCTATGATTTATTTTTTATGTAGCACCTTTTAAGTCATTTAAATAAAAATACGTGCGGAAACAATATTCATCGGATCATCGTCATCAATAATAATGAGAATTCAACAGTTCAACTGACTTTCGGGCAGCGCGCGCACCGGTTCACTTCACCTCGCCGAAGTGCTGTTGCCATGGCTACGAGAATCGCGTGGAGTACCCACGCTACGGACGTGTGTTATGTGCTGCCACTAATATCACCCAGCCGAAGTGAAGTGTTGTTGCCATGGTAACGAGAATCGGGTGGAGTGAAAATGCCGCGCCTGCGCCGCTTTAGGAGCTGTCATTGTTCACATTACTTTTTTTTTTCATTTTCCATCATTGACAGCCATGCCCATAAGCCTAATCGAACCCATTCTAGTTCAGAGAGAATAAAGTATCCATTTATTTCAATGCATTTAGATACCAATGTATTTTTGTCTAAATCCTTTTTGTACCAATACCTACATTTTGTTACATAATATTATTTAGCCTATAACGCGTCACACAGGCGCACTAAGAACATTAAGAAAATGCAATACCAACGTCCATTAGGTGCAGCTTCTTCATACATCTTCTCGTAGCCTGCGCGTAGATAGTTACCTAGGTACACAGTTTGTTATTCAGTATGAACCTATTTTTAGCTCCTCAGCTGATGACTTAAATGCAAACCGACAACCAACGTGATGAGATGCGCTAATAGACGATTTATGTATTTATCATTTAATTAAATGAAAGATCATCAATTCATCACCTAATATTTGATTGTAGATACCTAGGAACTTACTTAACTAAACGTTGCTTATATTTAAAACAATATTCATTAAATCATTAACACCATCTTAGTATTACAAAATTCAACGATTCCACCTATATCACGCATAAATGACTCAAACTGCCAGACTAAGATGAAACTAACTGAGAGAAATAATAAAAACAATAATCCACATAGTCTTCACATTCACAATAATTTAAAAAAGAATATAATATTTACTTTTTGAAAAAGTAAATATTAATGTCATAGTGTATAAGTATAACAAAATCATCAATGTCACACTTAGTATAAAAATAGATTTAGTATAAAATTAGTTTGTTGCCTGGGGGTACATTGGAGTAGCTTAATTAATCCCAAGCCTTTTTGTCGTCCAAGTAATCTTTAACTTTATAGAAACCTTTTTGACAGAGTTTCTGTTTAATAAATGATTTAAATTTATTGAGGTTCAGTTCTTTGACATGGCTTGGGAGTTTGTTGTAAAAACGTATACTTTGGCACTTAAATGAATTACTAATTTTTTGGAGCCTAGTCTTGGGCACAATAAGTAAGTCTTTGTTTCTAGTATGTATGCTATGAATGTCGCTGTGTCTAGAATATAGGTTAATATTCTTTTTGACATAAATCAGGTTCTCATATACATATTGAGATGCGACTGTCATTATGTTTATATCCTTAAATGTATCCCTCAGTGAATGCCTACAACTTAGGTTATAAATTGCTCGAATGGCTCGTTTCTGCTGCATAAATATAGCCTGAATGTCGGCTGCATTTCCCCACAGCAAAATGCCGTATGATATTACACTTTGGAAATAACTAAAATAAACTAATCGAACTGTTTCTACATCAATCAAATGACGGATTTTATACACCGCGTAGGCTGCAGAGCTTAGCCGCTTCGACAATTTGGTTATATGTGGGCCCCACTGTAGCTTTGAGTCCAAAGTAATACCTAAGAACACAGTGATGTCCACAAGATCCAACTCCGCCCCATTTACTAGTACATTGGTTTTTACCTGCTTAACGTTAGGTGTCAGAAATCTAATACATTTGGTCTTTTTCTCGTTTAAAAGTAAATTATTAACACTAAACCAATGTACTATGCAGACTCGTTACCTAGTACTTGCAGACTCGTTACCTTGGAAACCACCGCGTGGTTTTTATGGTAACGAGAATCGAGTGAAGTGTGATGAACCACGGGCTTGCGCGAATACGCTGTCATTATCCATGCACCCATCATGTACCTAACCTGTCTTCAAGCATTGCCGTATTCGAGTTTAGAGACAACTTACCACTCCTTACTCTTTATTTCCATGCTTTTAGATATTCCAACTGTTTTATACATTTAAAAAGTAAGTTTAGTAGGCTTCATTTTGTTTTCAACACATGGATATTAGTTGAAATGAGATGGAGCAACACCATAATGATAATTGTGCTACGCAAGTATTCAGAGAATTGTTTGATTATGTAAGTTCATAATACGAAAGGCACATGTTATGTAGTAAGATCGCATCGTCTATAATCTAGATAAACCACAGTCCACAGTAACAGAAGGCATATCAATAATCTAGTTATAGGTGCTGTTATGATGTGTAAACACACAAATTGCTTCTCTCTTGTTAACTAGAAATTAAATTTTTATATTTATGTATTTATTTCTATATTATGGGTATATTATTTGTGTGTATGTTTATTTTAAGCCACTAAAATTATGTATGTTTAGGCTGCTTTAGTCTAATTTAAGATTTCCTGTAAGTATGCTGATTTACACAGTGTCTATGTCTGTCATCCAACTCTCCTGTCGCTGGTCAGCTGAAAGAAATCTCTTATGATATAAGTAGTTCATTTGTGGTCTTCCATCTTCATGTATTTTACTTTATTAAGTGTTTAGTATGTACATAAATAAATAAAATGTATTACTTTGTATCAAAAACATTTGCTAATAATTCAAAAATTATTCCTACTGAGCAAGCTGCCTCCCGAGGTTCAACTTCTTGATGTTGGTACCGGAGGGGCATCGGATGTGTGTGGTCTGCACGCTGCCATGGCTGGAAATAATGGTAAGCATTTATTACTATTTGATTTATTTCATTCCTACACTCATCTGAGTACTTATATTTTTTAATATCAATTTTTACCACCTAAAATAAAATTGTCACTATCATCATTATAGTCTGAGCAAATGAAATGATCCATGTGGGCCAATATTATTCCTATATTTTGAGGGGAGTTGCAACATTTCTTAATTCCATGCCCATGCTTGTCCATGTCCAATTTATTGCTCCATAATTTATTTATCAAAAATAGTGTGTGAAATAATTAATATTTACTAAGTAGGATTGATATGTTCAAATCAAGGTAGAGGCGGTGTCTTTTTATTGTCTTCAGTTCCTTTAATGCAATTGCAGGGTCACATAGGCTCATCTGCTGGGTGGTAGAATATATCAGATTAATAAAATTCACTTGCCTGGGTGTACCTATTCTATTTTTATTTTTTTACCTATATTGCCCCCAGGTGGGCAAAGGTCTCCCCATACTTTTTTAGTTTTCCCTATGTTGTGCCTTGGTGACGACGCCCTTCTTCAGGCACCCACTGTGTGTTGACGGCCTTATAATCATTATGACTAAGTTAACTAGGTACTATTTTGGCATACCTGCTGACCACCACTCATTCTTGTAAGGCTAACCACCAGACTGATGATCTAGTTGATCTAGTTCGCATAACCATGACTTGTGGAGTTGAGGAATCCATTTAGTTTCAAATAATTTTAGAAAAACGGTTTCCAGTACTTGTTCCAGTCCTATTACTATCACATTCACGATTATAAATCACACTAATAAATTGTCACTGACATACTAATTCAAAGTAGATAATAAATTCAAGCATTCATTTGTTTATTTACGGCCTAATGCAGATAATTTTGAAACTTTGAACGACAGATGTAATAAACAAAATGTAGATTTTTGTTGCGAAACGTGCCATAGACACACATGATGAAGTTTAGTAATCATTGTCACAGAGATGGTTTCAAAATGATTAATTATTAGGTGTGCTATCTCGTTTATATTGATAAAATATTTTAATTTAAATAATAGTTTAAAAGTGTAACAGTGCTAACATGGATTGTCAATTTACGCCCCGTACGTTTCGGCCCCCCAGTTGATTGCAGCCGTGAGCTCCATCCGAAGTGGTTCAGCCAGTGGCCTCGACGGTCTGACTCCTCAACATCTAAAGGATCTTTTGAGTTCAGGCGCCGCGCGGGGAAGCTGGTGAGTTGCTTTTGAAGGAGCTTGCGGCCTTGATTAACCTCATGCTCACCGGCAGTGTGAACGACGCCGTCGTCGATGTCTTATACGGGGCCAACCTATGTGCCCTGCGTAAGAGGGACGGCGGTATTCGTCCCATCGCCGTTGGCTGCACTTACAGGCGTACGGCAACCAAAATATGCTGTAAGCTATACAGCGAACCGCTTACAGCTACGTTTCAGCCCCTGCAACTTGGTTTCGGCTCAAAAAGGGGCTGTGAGGCTGCCGTGCATGCCCTTTCCACCTTTTTGAATTCCACGAAAGGTCAGGTCATCCTCAAGGTCGACGTTAAGAATGCCTTTAACTCTATCAACAGGGACACTTTGTTGGCTGAAGTCAAAAAGGAATTACCCGAAATGTATGGTTTTATGTGGCAATGTTACAGGTACCCTTCTAAATGAGCGTATATGTATGACCTCCCCAGGTCACGATTCAGCAAGTAATTAATTTTAATAAAATCTTCGACACGTCTGTTCACAACAAAGTTCGATTAACGATATCCTTTTATAGTCAGTCTGAATCGTTTATAGTCAGTCTAAACTATTGCTTTACATGCTCCAGTAATGTGTTGAATAGTTTCGGAAGAACTATGACATCGTCTACAAATGCCTGTTGGAAGAGGGGCTCGCATGATGTGCTTTTGGTAATTACGGGTTTCAATAACTTGGTCTTGGATTGCTGTCATGAACCCTTCAGTCTCAGGGAATAAATCTCCGCGCCTGAGCCATTCGTTTGACGCTAACTTAGCAAAGGTCTTGGCGATGTCTTCCATGGAGTTATTTCTGGGTCCATTCCGATATTTTAGTCTGTCTGTCAGTCTGTTTCTCATTAATTTGAATAGTTTTGTCAGACATGTTTAGCGGGGTTAATTTTCGATCATTATAAACTATTGCTTTGTGTAAGGTAGAGGTTGTTCTTTTTGTGTTAAAATATTTTCTTAGAGTACTGATTTGTTTATTGTGTAGGTTGGTTATATCTATTATTCCTCGTCCACCTTCTTTCCTGGGTAGTGTTAGTCGCTGTACGCAAGATCTAGGGTGGTATTTTCTATATTTGGAGAAACTAGTGTTAATGACGCGTTGTAGGTTTTTAAGTTCCGTTTTGGTCCAGCTTATTATACCAAAGGAATATGTAAGGATGAGTATCGCATAGGTATTTATGGCTTTAATAGTATTTTTGGAGTGCAATTGAGTGTTTCAAATTGATTTTAATCTATGTTTAAATTGTTGTGTAAGTTTATTTTTTATTGCCTTTTGTTTAATTTGTTTCGCATGAATATATCCTAAGTATTTGTATGTTCCGTGTTCATCTAAGGATTCTATGGTGTCACCTAACTGTGTGTTATATGAGTGTTTGTATGTTTGACCTGCCCTAACTGAATTGATTTTACACTTATCAATTCCAAATTCCATTCCTGTATCACGCGAAAAAAAATCTGTAGCTTTTACGAGTTCATCCAAGTCCTCTGGTGAAGAAGCATACAATTTTATGTCATCCATGTAGAGCGGGTGGTTAATTTTATAGTCGCGTCTGTCCATCTGTATGGCATCTGTATAGTCCTTGTAATTGAGGTTATGTCCTGGCATTAGTGAATTTAATTTGTGTGATAACGGGTTCAGGGCAAGACAGAACCATAGTGGGCTAAGCGAGTCACCTTGGAATATGCCTCGTTGTCTCAACAATACTTGTAGGTGTCGTAAAATGTAACCGTGTTGTCCTTTGTGTTATTTAAAAAGGCAATGATTTGAGGGTTTGTCTTATATATATTTAAAATTTCAAGTAGCCAAGTGTGTGGGTCAGAATCGTACGCTTTTTTGTAGTCGAGTATATATAATATATAGATCTTTCTTCTTCCGCTGGACCTGTTTGAGTATAACTGAGTCTATTATAAGTAGTTCTTTGCAGCCCTGACTACATTTTCGACAGCCTTTTTGTTCTTCGGATAATATTGAAATTGATTCAAGGTGTTTGTAAATGATTAGAGTGAGACAAGATGTTATTATTTTATATACTGTTTGTAGACATGTTATTGGTCTTTACTTTGCTGGGTTGGCTCTGTCGTTACTGTCGTTTGGTATCCTATAGGTAATTCCTTCCGCTATGTATGTAGGCATCGTTGTTGGATTTTTAATGTAGGTGTTGATGTAATTATACAGAAATGGGTGAGTGTATATCAATTTTTTATACCAAAAATTGTGAATGTAGTCAGAACCAGGTGCTTTCCAATCGTATAATTTTTGAAGGACGTCATGAAATGTATCTAACGGAACATGTTCGAACTCCATTTGTTCAGTGTGCATATGGTTTTCTGGGGATCCTGCCGTTTTGCCAAAAAGATTTTGCCAAAATTTCACTACCCAAACAAATAATGAGGTCTGCAATTTCTTCAGTAATTTTATTTATTTATTTATTTATTTATTTATTTCCAACTTACATCTATCCTTACAGAGAAACCTATTGCGATAGTGTACATCTGAACTCTTATCCTAACTTATTTACTAACAAATTATTTCAATTAAATTTTGTAAGTTATTACAAACAATGCATTCTTTGTGAACTCACTCAGAGAACAACAGAATAGGTCTGTGTCACTAGCTATGAGGTTGAGAGTGCGGAGTGCGCAAGTCAGTGGCGCCTCACTTAAAAGATTGGTCCGAGCGCGCGGCTCCGCCAGCAGCCGTGGCTGCCGTCGTCGCCACACGAACCTGTCCGGAACACACAAACCTACCTATAATAATGCGGAAATTTATAATGTAGAGGGAAGGTACATAATGCCCTAATATTTCCGCATTATGTACCTTCCCTCTACATTATATCACAACACCACACCCCATATCCTCAGTCTAACGATCAGTCTCTTCTAAATAGTTTAAACAACTCCCTTATAAACTCTCTTGCGCTCTTAGAAGTTGATGAAACAGAAACAGAATCGCTTATCCTACAGTTACGCAATGACTGTGCTATCGGATGGGACGGTATATCGCCTCTTTTATTGAAAAACTGTCGCCACGTACTGATACCGCCACTTACCTTTATATACAACCGTTGTCTCCAATTGGGCGTGTTCCCGGATGCTCTTAAAAAGGCGATAGTCCATCCTATACACAAGGGGGGGGACAGAATCTGTGTCAATAATTATAGGCCTATATCAGTTTTGCCAACACTTTCTAAGATCCTTGAGAGGATCTTAAACAATCGTCTCAGGACATTTTTGGAAAAATACAAAGTAATAGCAGAGAACCAGTATGACTTCCGAGCTGGTGTTTCAACAGAAGATGCAGTGCTGGGATTAACTCAAGAGGTAGCTAAAAATCTAGACAAGAAGACAAAATGTTTAGGAATATTTCTAGACCTTTCTAAGGCATTTGACACAGTTTCTGTCCCCATTCTTACCTCAAAATTAGAACGTGTACGTGGCGTGTCACTTGATATATTTAAAGATTATCTCAAGAATCGCACCCAGAGAGTTAAAATTGATGCCCACCTTAGTGAAGAGGTGTTCCTGCCGGGGTCGCGGGAAGGTACTTATGGGTCACCGAGGCCCCCGCAACACAGGCAACAGGAAGGAATACGGGTGGGTTTTAGTCAGTAAGAGTCTGACACGCCCTCCCGCTCCGCCCAGAGCGGGAGAAGTTATTTGATGATTTCCCACCCTCAAAAAAAAAAAAAGTGAAGAGGAGTTGGTTACTTTCGGCGTCCCTCAAGGCAGCATACTGGGCCCCACCTTATTTTAAATATATGTCAACGACCTTTGCAAAATTAATCTCCCAAATACTAAGCTATATACATACGCTGATGACACCGCGATCTTAGTTCCTGGACCTACTTGGGATACTATAAAATCTATAGCAGAATCGGCAGTAGCGGATATAATGAAATGGCTCAATTCTAATCTCCTTACCTTAAACATAAAATAAATCCTGCTACATCCCTTTTGCAATTAGGCGAAAGACCGCACCGTCACACGGTTTTGCAATTACTGCCCATTCATGCTCAAACCGATCAGCACCATGCCGTTGTCTAGCACTAACTAGAAGTGACAGCGTAAAATACTTAGGTGTCCACATAGATGATGGACTTACATGGAAAAAACAACTTGACGCTGTCACGACTAGAAGTTTGCGCCTCATCCATATATTTAAATCCCTCCGAAACTCTGCTAATGCCGTTATTTCGAAAATGATTTATTTTGCACTATGCCAATCGGTCATATGATACTGCATCTCTGTATGGGGTGCTGCAACGAAAGGTTGCCTCCTGAGGGCAGAGAGAGCACAAAGAGCAGTACTAAAAGTAATGACAAGGAAGCCCCATAGATACCCAACAGCACAACTGTATGCAGACTGCAAGGTTCTTACAGTCCGACAGCTCTTTGTGCTTCAATCTGTTCTTAGGAAACACAGCAGCCTTCCCCCGTCTAACCCAAAAAAGCGCACAAACCTTTCCTTAGGCACCCAACACAGGACCACGTTTGCAAAGCATCAGTTTTATGTAATTAGCGCCTATATTTACAAAAAGGTTCATATAAAACTGAATATCTTAGACCTGAACAAACACAACCTAAAATTAAAAGTGATAGAATGGCTACTTAAACAGGACTATGCCGCAACGGAGTCTTTACTGACCTACATCGCCTAATAATCAGTGATAGGAATAGGTAGTGCCTATTTGCCTAAACTTCGAAGAACAGAGACAAGAAACGGAGACTTCCTTAGGACTAACTTTTTTTCCGAGACATCTGTCCCGAAATCTCGAGACAACACATAAATACATTTAAAAAAAATGTTATTTGGAATAAGTAATTCGTCTATATTTACCTAAAGTTTGCGACTAGATATATCATAATAAATAACATACACAGTCGTTACAACCATAAAATTTTCTGAATTTTTTTTTGGAGAACATTTTGTAAATGACTTGTTGATCGTAATACACAATGAATCACAATGTTTGAATAAGAAGCCGTACACGTTTCGAAGTAAATATCTTCTTTCTAGCTCACTCTCGGCTACGTTTAATGAGATTTCTAAAGTTCAAGTGTAAAAAAGGCATTATACGAGTATGTAACACATAATATGATTTGTCATCAGAAGAGTGTCCATGGAGTTTCTTGCACTTTCTTCTCCATAGAGACCTACTCTTTGGAACGTGCAATTTAGCTTCACTTTTCTTGGACTGACCGACATTTGACTATTCAAAAGTGCCCGTAAATGGTCTATTTGAAATAAATGCTTTGATTTTGATTTTATCGGTATTTAAAATAAATAAATAATTCATTTATTTGCCAGAATGTAGGTATACAAAGTGGTATGTATATGTATGTATATCTTAATATTAATGAGGTCCCTTTACATTCTACCGTTATACATGATGTGCAAATATTTAGTTACAAATGAAAATACAAATACCTTTTTTTCTTTCATCTTAATGAAATATATTTCTAAAGTATATTTAAAAATGTGCATGATATTAAAATAATTGCATAATAATGGTATCACATTATCACATTTTACGGCAGCACGTTTCGTTATCTATTCTTAGAAATTACAAAAGGTAACCGCCATGGTCGCATACCTGTGCGGCGCGGGGAGGGTCTACTCCTTACCGCCCCGCGTGCGCGCAGGTTACCTTCACTTCAATCCTCTACTTCGGTTTGTTAAGTGCGCATCTTCCTGTATTGTTTTTGTGAATATTGTTTTTCACCCTCGCTCGTTTTTTGGTTCATTGGATCTTCTTAATACGACTACTTTGGCTTGAATTTATGGATTACGATTTGCTGCAATAACATTGTTCCTGTCTGTCTACATCAAATAATACGGTAAGTCAACATTTATTACTTTTTAATGTTTTGGCTAAAGTTATTTATTTTATTTCTTGTAGGGAAACAAACAGTAAGTTAGATATAAAGAAGAACATTAATGTATATATTATCTTATCTTAAACTAGCAATTTGACAGTCTAGATTGATATGCAATTGTATGAACTTGATATTTTTTAGTGGAGTTTTTAAGATAATTATTGTGTATGAAACGTAGTTAAAGAAAAAAAACATACGCATTTAACTTTTGGTTCAAATATAAAAGTGAACTTCAATACTACCAAGCATAGTCATGTTATATCTTTGGTGTCATAAAGAATTGCTAAGGTGGACGAATTCTATCAAAATATAATATTTTTCTGGCCGGTTCTTTTAATATTTGAACCAAAAAGGAATTCTCTATAATATATATATAATTGAAAGGAAGGAAGGAAAGGGTCTTTTGCGCATTGACTAAAATGCGAAAAAAAAATTTCAATAACAATGATGTTACGCGTGTTCATATTATCTAACCGTTTTTCTTTATTAGAGCGTAAAATGAAAGAATAAAATCTTTAAATCGATACAATCGATGCACCTAGCTGGAATACGCGCACCTCTCCCGCTTTCCTTTCCACCTCCCTGTATCTATAAAGGTTCGTTATTCCTTTTGAGGCATGGAAAACTTAAAATTTTATTTTATTTTAGGTACTTGCCATCGTACATCTTTTTGGAGACCAGTAAGATTGGAGTTGGCGAACAAGCCTAAGAAAGCAACAGTACAAAGTTGGATTGGACTTCATCCTGAATTATATTACGACCCGGCCAGTAATTTGATTTACTGTTCTAAGTGCGAGAGCAGTATAACAGCTAAACTTAGTAGTGTCAAGAGGCACGTTAAAGGTCCGAAACACAAAGGGACAAGTAAAAAACCAGATGAAGAATTTTATTTGGACCTAGTACAATTTCTCATATTATGTAATATACCTTGGATTCAAGTAAACAACCCCGCTTTCAAAAAAATCTTCCATAAATATATTTGCTGCAATTGTACAAATCGACAAAAGCTTCCTGAGCAATCATTGCTGAGAAAAGTTTATTTAGATAAGATTTTTAAAACTAAAATTGACTCGATTTATGAACAAATTGCAAATCAAAAGCTGTGGGTATCTTTAGACGAGACAACTGATTTATTAGGCAGATCATGGTACATTTACTTGTAAAACCTTTAAATGCGATCACACAAAAACCATTTTTAGTTGCTTGCAAAGTACTAGAAATTGTTAATGGGAGCACAATTGCCCAATTTGTAATAGACTGCTTTGAAAATATGTGGTGCGATTTGTATGAATCCAAAGTAGGAGACGTTGCTGTATTATGCACTGATAGTGTAGCATATATGCTAAAAGCGGGACGTGTGCTGAAAAATTATTTGCCCAACATGATACACGTCACTTGCTTAGCACATGCACTGAATCTCGTGGCAGAAAAAATACGATACGAATACTCAGATGTAGATGAATTAATTTCAAACGTAAAAAAAATATTTTTAAAATCACCTAATAGAGTGCGCTTGTTAAAAAACACCTTTCCCCACATGCCGCTTCCTCCAGAACCCGTTATTACAAGATGGG
Organism: Atethmia centrago; assembly: GCA_905333075.3. Lineage (NCBI taxonomy): Eukaryota > Metazoa > Arthropoda > Insecta > Lepidoptera > Noctuidae > Atethmia > Atethmia centrago. The sequence goes on from HG995391.1 coordinate 21,798,702, forward strand.
GTACTTGGTTGGAGGCAGTGTCATATTATGCAAAATATTATGATCAAATTAAAACAATTGTAAATCTTTTAAGAAGTTCCGACGCGCTATCTATTAGGTGTGCCGAAAATGTTCTTCAAAAGGAAAACTTGAAATCGGACTTGGACTACATTGAGGAATATTTTAAAGATATACAAATTGGATTAAAGAAATTACAAAAATTCGAATTTAACTCTAACGGAATCCTTTGAAATATTTGATCACGTGAGAACTGTGCTTAGCTGGTGTTCATCTGAGCTTATAAAAAATAAACTCGTAAATTTCATGGACAGAAATCCCGGTTTAGATAAAATTAGAGACATATGTGAAGCGATAACAGCAGGAAAGGATGAGCGATCATACTATATGTACGCGCCTTTAACCTCAGTTGATGTTGAAAGGTCATTTTCAACTTATAAATGGATTCTTAACATAAAAAGAAATCGCCTGACAGTTGAAAATATAGAAAAAATTATGATTGTGTATTTTAACTTAGATGACTCATCTGACAAAGAAAATTTCGGTTCTGATACTGAACTTGACGAATCGAATCACGATGATTAAATTAAAATCGTTCTTTATTTTTTATGGTATTTGTAACACAAATAAAGATTTTCAAATTCTTAGCAATTTTTGATGCATCAAGTTCTTTATCAAAACCGAACAGTTAGTAGTTCAGTATTAAAACTGATTGTCCTAAATGCTTCAAATATTAATTTGTAAACTTCAAAGGTTAATTTGTACTTTGATTTGAGTAAAAATTGCATCCCTCAACGTCAGTAAAATAAATATGACATAGATATTTAAAGATAGATAAACATAAATTTGTTTCTTAAATCTTTCCTTCTGTACATTTTGTTTCATGGTTTCCAATTACGTCATATTTTAAAATAATATAAATATACATATATTTGTTACAACAATATTCTATGTGTTTTATTTTTCCTTTAGAGCCCATTAATTATTTAATGAACCTAGAGCGATATCGACCGGCGATTTTTGAGCATTTTTTCTTTCGTTTTTTTTTTGCATAGAAATCTCCAAAAATCGCCAGACAATATCGGTGGTGTGAAAGGACCCTTACGTTTTTTTTTTTTTACTAGTTAATGCCCGCGGCTTTTCCCGCGTGTACTATTGTTTTTGTATCCCATGGGAACTATACTTTTTTTTTAATAGGAAGTAGCATATGTGCTATTCCACACCTTAATCTATATCACTACCAAAATCAGCATTTTCAGTGGCATTGAGTAATGGACATCCATACAAACTATCACATTTATAGACAAACTTTAGATAAATATAGACGAATTACTTATTCCAAATAACACATTTTTTTAAATGTATTTAAGTGTTGTCTCGAAATTTCGAGACAGATGTGCCGGAAATAATTTAGTCCTAAGGAAGTCTCCGTTTCTTGTCTCTGATCTTCGAAGTTTAGGCTAATAGGCACTACCTATTCCTATCACTGCTAATAATAAACACACTCAACTTCATGCTCGCATTAATTACCTTTAACCTTGCATTCATACACACCCGCACATACAACAACTCCCCCACTCTCTTACACATCTACACCACATCACCTACTTATCCCCACTCACACACATATATATACCTTTAATCACATTCATTTAATGTCATTACCCTAACCCTGACACTCCCACATACTCTCACAAAAATTTGAAACATGTATCGTAAAATATTACTTTATATTTTTTTATTTATTATTTTTTTTTTTTCCTTCGTATGTTAAATTGGCACAGTCCGCTCATACATAATATCAATTGGAACCTCAATGCGAGTCACTGTCTCTTAAGATACAGGATACCCTAGTTTAAGAGACAGAGCTTAATCAATTGGGTACAGATTTCTCAGCATCCAAATGTTTTATGTAAATGTTCTCTATTTGTATTTTTGGGAAATAAAGATATATAATTATTATTAGATATATATAAATAGCAACCTTTTATATACCAATGCAATGTTTGGAATGATTTTAGTACGCACATTTTCATTTGGTCAAATTTTTACTTGGCAGAATATTATCAAGGATAATGTCATTTAGGCATTTGGTCATTAATCAAATGATTTATTACAGCAAACAATCTTTAGACAATAAACGTTAGAGAATGTGTTGTGTGAATGAGATGTGCTTGAATTTGTCTGAAACAAGTCAAATTTATGGTTACTTATGGAACTAGTTAGAGTAGGTTAATTATTTTAAATAATGGTTAGGTTAGGTTAGGTTATAACTGTGACCTCCTACGCACGGGCCGATCGAGCGAAGTGAGCAGTGCCGTGGCAGCGGCCGGCGAGTGCCAGAAAGGAATAGAATAATCTATTCCTTAAATAGAAAAAAATATGGAAAAAAAGAGATTATTTTTAGCAGGTTCTCAATAGCAACCGAACTACGAGTAGTTAGACAAGGTAGAAATTTTATTTTGTGTAAAATGAATAAATGTAATAATAAATTAATTCCAACTGAAATAATTGACTACATAAAAATTGGTAAAAGCACTAGTTTGTAAACAAATTATTGTTTAAACGTTCACTTGCCAAACATTAGGTTTGCGTTACAATTATTTGTGAAAAGATTAATTGCTAAGTAATAATTTGGCAAATGAAAGTATTCGGAAAATTGTTTGGGAAGTGATAATTTGGCAATTTCTTTTCGATGAAACAAGAAAGACCCGGTTTTCATAAGAACGTGACATAAGAAAGTTTACTTCCATTTGCTTTAGCAGCTGCCCAAGCAGGGGTTTCGAATTTTGGCCAAGGGTTTAGAATTTTGTATCTGCATTGACATATTTTGGAAGGTTGACGTTATTAATGTAACTTACTATTTGTGCAAAAGTTTTTGATGGTTTTTGTTTAGGTATATAGTTTCTTTTTGTGGGATGAATGCTTGTGAAATGTTATGTATGTGAAAATGTTTCCTCTAGTTCTTGACATCTTTCTGGACTTATTTCAGCGTTTGTCGTACTATTTTCTGTGTTTATATTGGTGTGGTCAAGGTTCCAACGTGAATAAATAACTAAAGGTATTAGGAAAAGTAGGGAAAATTTGTTTGAGCTGTATGGCCTTAAGCCTTATATTAACTCTGAAACTTTTAATAAATACGTTGCTACTTACTCTAAAACTTTAAAAAAAACCTGCAAGGTAGCTTAAGCCTTGTACATTAGCAACAAGATCAAATCAACGGATAATAAAATAAAGACGGTTTGGAAAATTATCAACGACGAAACTAACAGGAGTAAAAGTCATAATAATGATTTCACTCTAGAAACTTCGCGTGGTCTTCTAAGCTCAAACAAAGAAGTAGCGCAAGAATTTGTAAATTTCTTTACCAGTATCCCAATTAAAACTACTGAAACCCTAAATTCCTCGTATTCACGTTCTATTGATTTATTAAGAGCAAACGTTTCATCCTGCGCGACTGAATTTAAATTCAAGCATATAAACCCCATAACAGTAATAAAAGCTTTCAAGCAAATCAAGATCAAATTAACAGAAGATCTATGGGGAATGTCAATCAAAGTTTGTACCTCCATTATTGAGACTATAGCGCCGTACTTAGCATTACTATTTAATTTGTGTGTTGATCAAGGAGTCTTCCCGGATCTAATGAAATATAGTAAGGTAATACCACTTTTCAAATCCGGGGATAGTAGAGACACCAATAATTATAGAACCGTATCCGTGTTGCCGGTTTTCAGCAAGGTGTTTGAAAGGTAATGATTAATCAAATGCTCAATCATTTTAACACCAATAGAATCTTACACGATCAACAGTATGGCTTCACCAAGGGACGTTGTACGACTGACGCCGGTGTCACCTTATTAAAACACATATTTACGGCGTGGGAAGAGGCCCAAGACGCAATAGGAATATTTTGTGACCTCTCCAAGGCATTTGATTGCGTCGACCACGAAACATTACTCTTGAAACTTAAATATCAACATACGTTACGTATTAAATTAATAACAAAAACGTCTTATTTGAATGCAGAACTTGGTTATTTTTTATTTTCGATTACTCAATTCAATTTTGAGTAAATAGATAATTACTTCATATTTTGCAATAAATTACAAGCGTTGTGTCATCGCGCTTCTCTTTCTTTTCCATGAAATCTGACAGTGACCGCGGTTTAAGTGTTGTCAGCGTCTTAACCGAATGTTGGCTTTCCAAACAATATAACATACCACTAATTCCGGGATATAATATGTATAAAACTAATATAAACTACAATCAGAACGGTGGGGTGATAGTTTATGCAAGAAATCATCTTAATGTGTCTGTCGAGGAACCTAATTAATTTTGATTTGAAGATTGTTAATTAAAATTGGATCAGATCTAGCGATACTTGCCTTATCTCGACCCCCCTCTTTTAGAAATATAAACGATTTGACAGACTCTCTAAACGATACCTTGCAGAACCTGTCATCTTTCAAAAATACTATTTTAATCGGGGATATTAAAATCAATATTATTCCAGAAAGTGCAGACGTTTCCGCTGAGGAATACCTTAACCTATGCGCCTTCCATGCTTTGCTTCCCGCTCACACGCTTCCTACACATCAAAATGGCTTTTGTTTGGACCATATAGTACTCAAGTCGAACTCCCCTGCACTAGCCCTTGTAATTAATTCAACGATAACCGATCACAGTGCTAACCTACTTATTTTAAATTGTAAATTACCTAAAGTAGCCACTCGCACCATATCTAGTCTAAATGTAAATAAACTTGAAGAAGACTTACGTAATATCGATTTTGACCCAGGATACATTTCCGCTGATCCGCAGTTTTGTATGTTGTACCTAATCAAACATGTACAACACGCAATTCAGAAGAACACGGTCATATCTCGGCTAAATAATAAAAACTACAACATAAAACCATGGGTCACGACAGGGCTCATTCGTTGTATGAAAAATAGAGATAAATTGCATATGAAAGCCAAATATAATCCAGATAATTTAACTTTGCAGCAGTATAAACGATATCGTAACGTTTGTAATGATCTCCTAAAAAAAGTAAAAAGCAACTACGATAAAATTGCGCTAGAAAAGGCTGGTACTAACAGTAAAAAAATCTGGAATTTTATTAAAAGTGCAACGTACATCTCTAAACAAAATCAGTCACCTTCAGGTTTATTACAAGCACACTCATCACAGTTAACATCTGCCAACAATGCAAATAATTTTTTTGTTAATGTTGGAAAGTGTTTAGCTGAAAAAGTTCAAGGCCAATCACAATATCTAACAAGCACACCATTTACGTGTAGCACTATTTTGTCATCCTTGGCGTTGCTAGACACTGACCAGACTGAAATAGAAACTATAATTATGAGTTTAAAGGACGACTGTGCGGTTGGCTGGGATTATATATCTAATAAAATTATTAAACAGTTCAGGCACATTATGGTACCGCCATTAACTTATATTTTCCAAAAATGTTTATCTACAGGTATTTTTCCCGAGTGCCTGAAAAAAGCTGTTGCCCTGTTTATAAATTAGGCAGTAAAAATCAAGTGTCAAATTATAGACCTATTTCCTTACTGCCTTCCATGTCTAAAATATTAGAAAAAATATAAATAAAAGGCTTTATAAATACATAGAGGATAAATTAGTTTTATCTAAACGGCAGTTTGGATTTAGGTCTAAAATGTCAACAGACGACGCCGTCCACCATCTGACTGACTATCTAGCACAATAACTTGATAAAGGTAACCACACAATAGGAATCTTCCTGGACCTTGCCAAAGCTTTTGACACGGTTTCGATTCCTGTTCTGTTGCACAAGCTTGAAGCCATTGGTATCAGAGGCACCCAGCTGAAACTATTTAAAAGCTATCTAGAGGACCGTACTCAGTGTGATTGGTAATGTTCTCAGCGATGACGCAAAATACACGTCCTTTGGTATTCCTCAAGGAAGTATTTTAGGGCCTACACTATTTTTGATATATATAAACGATGTATGTAATCTAAATCTAAATCACGGCCAAATTGTTTCTTATGCTGACGACACTGCCCTTCTTTTTTCAGCTGACTCAGAAAAAAATGTCTACAAGCTTGCGCAACTTGGATTCAATGTTGTTAATAAATGGTTTCAAAATAATTCACTAACATTAAATGCAGACAAGACAAATCACATTAAGTTTTCGATGCGCAAGCAAACATCACCTACAAAAACATTATATGCTCATTATTGCGCAATTCCAACACATAACCAATGTGTTTGTCCCAACATTAAAATGGCAAATATGACAAAATACCTTGGTGTTTTAATAGATGAAACACTTTCGTTCAAACAACACATAGAAGCTTTAAATACTAGAATTCGCAAGTTGATATTTGTTTTTAAAAAGTTACGTTACTTTCCGCCCATTCCTTTTTCCTACCAACCTCCTATACAAATCTTGTGAAGTATTAACAGTTCGACAACTATTTATAATTCGCAATGTATTAAAACAACACACAGCTCTTCCCTACAGCACTGAATATTCTAATAAAAGACGTAAAGATACAGTCTGCCCACAAAATACAACAAAACATGCTTTTATATCCAAAGAACAATGCCCACTTCCCATACATTTATAAACCTGATAATGAAAATTAATGTATAGTTATGAGGTATAGTAGAAAGACTACCTATAAATTTAGACAATAATGTGTCATAGTCATTTTTACGATTTAAACGCTACGAAGACCAAAAAATATTAATATTACTTAATACACTTTTTAGGTTAGGATTTGCCGTTACCAAATAGATCATACAGAAATAAATGTGCTAGAACTAATTATTAAAGCTCGAAGTTTAGTCTAAAATAAGAACACTTATCTAGCTATGGTAAAACGTCTTTATTACTTTGTGAATTCCTTGAAACCAACACATAAGTACCTACTTAACAGTTATTAACTACATTTTTAGTAAAAAACGATAGCTGAGATAGTTTATATACTTAAAGAAAGTCTAACTTAGTTCTTGTATTGTCAAAAGTGATGAACAAAGGGGAAAACAAATAAAACACTATGTTAAATTGAAATGGTTTATTAATTATCATCATTTTCATCTAAATCTCTTATAACTACGTCATCCAGAAATTCTGCTGGAGCAGAGATATTTGCTTGATACCTAGCCCATCCAAGGTACCACACTAACGTCATGACGTGAGCGCAACATCCTATGGTCCGTCGATCGACCAAACAATCGCAGAACTGTCAAATGTCAAAAAAAATCCGTTTCACTCGTGCGAACACAAATACATACTGGATAATTAATTTATTTAATTATTTTGTTGTTTTTAATTAATGTTTATTATACACAGGCGAATAAAAAGTACTTACTGATTAAATAAAATATAAAATAATGTATAAACCTCAGAAATAGAGTTGAAAAAAGTCATGTAGCAGTGTGTAAAATGGAACGTCGTAAAAAATGGGTAGTTGAGATGCGTTCAGGGTAATTGAGATGCGTTCAAAACATGGTAAAAGGTTACCCTTGACGTAGAGTAAGCATTAAGAAAAATTAAAAAATATTTTTTTCCTGCGTTTGTTTTAACATTGTGATATGCGTAATTAAAATACAATTAAATTAGCTGAATTTTAAGATTTATTTCATTTCTATACATAGTCAGGTGATAAATGGTCATTCTTCTTTTACCTGTACCTTGGTCCTCTCCTCTATAACAGACTAAACTTGAGAGCAAATATTTACTCCCTGAACTACAGAAATTGTAAGAGAATTCTTAAGGAGGCTCTCCAAAGTATGTCATACGAAGATACAGAGAATTTATTAACTGTTTTAAAGTAAATACGAGTATGTATTATCACCTACGATAAGTATTTATCAAATTTAGAAACTAAGAGATAAGCTACTCAACATAATAATAATTTAGTGTTATTTTAGTGTCTATTGTCAACTTTTAGATTATTTATTAACGTTTTATGACTATTTTAAGCACTTTTCGCCTGAAAACCAGGATTACCTAGTTCAGGCTCGTAAGTGTTAGGAATATAATTTATATTTAAGCAAAACTGTACTAATTTTTATACTAATTTTGTTGTACTAATTTTTATATCTTATAACTTTTTGAATAAATATTATTATTATTATTTCGTTTATCAAACGTTTTGCCTTATTGAATACATTTTTAAATATTTCTTAGAAAAAATATTAAAAAAAAACATTTAAAAAAATATATAAAATAGTGGTCCGCTGGTGTCGGGAGCAGGGTCCAAGCTACCGGTGGTTACGGCTCCAGAGACAGGAACCTCCTCACAATGCGAGCCGTATCGAGGAGTACTGCCTTCTGAATCAGGGCCTTGATCCAACCGCCTAACGAGAGCTTCGAGAGATGTTCGTTGAGGCTTTCGGCCATCAGGCCATTGGCCGTTACGACAATTGGCACAGTGACAGCCGAGTTCACATTCCACATGTCAACAACCTTGTGTGCTAAGTCAAGATATTTTATTTGTTTTTCTTTCTCAGCTTTCACGAGGTTTTCGTCATGTGGAATGGTAACACCGACTATCATTGCGCGGCGCGCTAATCGGTCTATCACCATTATATCAGGCTTATTGGCAACTTGGCTGTCAAAAAATATTCCCTGAGACTGCATATCTCGCAGTTGTAGAGGGTCTTCGCATTTAAAAAGCCTCGACCCACGCACTTCCGCAGTATGTACAGTCTCATCACCGATGATCGTGGGTGATGCATCCGGTTTGCGGTCAACAGTGTACGGACCCTCCTATCCAGGGCGTCGAGTTCGGTCTGAGTCCTTTTGAGTATGACGAAAGAGTACATCAAAACCGGCATGACCCAACCGTTGAAGGCGCGCACCTTGTTTCGGCCTGAAAGAAGACTTATCAATACCTTCTTCAGGCGGCCAAAAAAGCGCTCCTTCAACGATTGCTTCATGTCAGTAACGTTGATGCATAACGCACCGACATACCCAAATACTTATAGCTTTCGGATGAGGAGAGGGATCTAAGGTGTATGGAATCGGATAGTTGAATTCGTGACATGGTGACAACGTGACATGGTCATTTTCGAGAACTGAGTCGGGAACATACTTGTAATACGGTACCTCAGAGTTCACAAGTTTATATTTCAAAGCAAGTTGCTGGTAAATAATCCTAGCTACTTGGCTATGTCTGTGTAAGTACTCGCCGTTAGCCAAACGAGAACAACCAGAGATAATATGTCTGATAGACTAACCCAGACGGTGGCATGCCCGACACACGTCAACCGTCCCGTCCTTCATAATATGTCTCCGGTAGTTATTCGTCAAGATAACTTCGTCCATAATTGCACGGACAAAACTTTCAGTTCCCCAAATTGGTCCCAAAATGTAGCGAGGATACGGATGCTAACAAATCTACATCAGGCTCATGAAGAGCCCGATAGAAGCACCCGTGTAGCTCCTTGCTTTGCCATATCTCCTTGCAGTCATCCGTGGTAAGTACACTACAGGTTTGCACCAGTTCTCTTTAGCCATGGAAAGTGGGGTGAACCCCTTGTCCACTGCAACCACATCACGGTGCATACCCACTTCGGCTGTCAAAAAATATTCCCTGAGACTGCATATCTCGCAGTTGTGGAGGGTCTTCGCATTTAAAAAGCCTTGACCCACGCACTTCCGCGGTATGTACAGTCTCATCACCGATGATCGTGGGTGATGCATCCGGTTTGCGGTCAACAGTGTACGGACCCTCCTATCCAGGGCGTCGAGTTCGGTCTGAGTCCATTTGAGTATGACAAAAGAGTACATCAAAACCGGCATGACCCAACCGTTGAAGGCGCGCACCTTGTTTCGGCCTGAAAGAAGACTTATCAATACCTTCTTCAGGCGGCCAAAAAAGCGCTCCTTCAACGATTGCTTCATGTCAGTAACGTTGATGCCTAACGCACCGACATACCCAAATACTTATAGCTTTCGGATGAGGAGAGGGATCTAAGGTGTATGGAATCCGAAAGTTGAATTCCCTCGGATTCCATAATTTCCCCTCGCTTCACATGCATTTTTGCACATTTGTCCACACCAAATTCCATTCTGATGGCGCCACTGAAAGTTTCAGATACCTTCAGTAGCTCCATCAGGTCGCAATTTGTTGGGGGCAAAGAGTTTCAAGTCATCCATGTAGAGGAGGTGAGATATGACCTGACCACCCCTCCTCAACCAATAGCCTAGACCTGAATCCTCCAGCAATGTGCTTACATGGTTAAGGGCTAAGCAGAACCAAAGTGGACTCAAACTGTCGCCCTGAAATATTACCCTTGTAATCCATACAGGCTCATCATTTCCCTGGATCTGTCGACATCCTGGATAGCGAAGAACCGTCCTCCATTGCCTCATACACGACTTTGACTGAAAGGATATCAGTGGACTGCTCAAATAAACAACGACATGTAAACGTCAAACGCGCAAGCCAATTAAAACGTAATTCAAAAAGAAATATCTACATAATTGGAGACGAAAAAGTAAGAGGTCTATCAGCACATCTAATACACACTAAAACTGGTAAATGGAATGACAAGTACAACATCGAGGGTAAAGTCCAAACTTATGCTTCATCGAGCGAGATCCTACGAAATCCGATGTTCTATCAAGCACCCTGTCTGACAACGATATTATCATACTGTCAGTTGGTAAACATGATACAAATCCCTACATGTTGTTAACCAATCTATGTAGTACTCTATGTAGTTTAAGCAATTGTACAATATTGTTGTTGAATGTTTCACAAAATAGATATCTTAATGTTAAAAAACTTAATCATGAACTAAGATTGTTTACCAAAAACTTTAAAAATTGTAAGTTTGTTGATTTGTTTAATCCAACTCATTAACTAGTTGGATGTCAATTACGAAAAGAAGCTCTCAGAGATAGATTTAATAACCTTTAAGCTTAATATAGAAATTGATTTTATGCAATACGAAAAAAAATCCTCAAAATTAGGTTTAATTGATCGAAACTCACTTCATGGCACTAGTAAGAAGAGCAATACATTTTTTCGTTCCTAATTCCTCCATTCATAAAACTTCAATAAATACTGACAACTCAAAACCAGATGGCCGACATGGTGACGTGCGAATCTTACACCAAAATATAGCCGGTATCTGCAACAAACTAGCCATGTTAGAAGTAACTTTATCTGAATTAGTAGAAAACAATAAGGACGCTGATATACTATGTTTTAGTGAAACTTTTGTTAAACAAGGCTTGGAAGCTAACATTAAACTTGATAATTTTAAATTAGCTGCAGTATTTAGTCGAGATAAATGTAGAGGGGGAACGTGTATTTTGACTAATAGGATGTTTAACACCAAAACATTGAGTATTCCTTCAAATCTAGCTACGAAATTTTATTTTGAATGCTGTGGCGTAGAGATTATTGGTTTGAGCCTGATAGTTGTTAATGTTTATAGAATACCTGATCAGAGAAAGGCACAAATGAGTATCTTTCTTCATAAACTTGACATTTTGTTAAATTACTTGACAGACCAATACAAAAGAAAGAAAATAATAATTTGTGGTGATTGGAATATCGACATTTTAAAACATAGCTTTGCAGCGAAGGAACTTTTAAGCATACTTCATAACTATAATTTTGAAGCTCACATAAAATCACCAACACGGGCGAACTCTTGCATTGATCAAATCGCCAGTAACGTTAAGAATGTTCAGGCAGAAATTCATCACCTCGGCCTGTCAGATCACGAAACAGCACAAACGATTACTATAAAAGCGAAAAAACACAAAACAATATCTTATTGGTCTGAATTGAAGCGTGACTACTGTTCGGATAATCTCGTTAAATTTTGCGAATGTATGTCGTCTCTTTCATTTTTGGAAACACTTAACTCTGACATTGTATCAGAAGCTTTTAATTCATTTTATGGAACATTTACTTTATTTTACGATCTGTGCTTTCCCGTAATTAAGGTTAAAGTTAATAATAAACCAGTCACACAAAACTGGATAACGAAAGGCATTAAAAAGTCTAGTCAAACGAAACGTCGGCTATATCAAAAATTCATAAGTAGTAAAACTAATAAAAAACACAATGAGAAAAACTATAAACTTTATTCTCGTGTGTTTAAACGATGTGCACAGAAAGCACATAAAATTTTAATGACAAGGCGAATACAAAAGCACAAAAATAAATGTAAAGCTACTTGGAATGCTATTTCCTCAACTATAAGTACTAATGACCTATTTAAAAATGACATTGACGAATTAAATTTAAATAATGTGACATATAACAATCCATTGGACATCTGTAATTTATTTAATAACTATTTTATTAATTTGACATCCAATCAGCCAATTAATTCTAATAATGTTAAGCTAAATCAAAATAACAAAAATTTTAATACTATTTTCTTGAACCCTGTAGACGCGATTGAAGTATATAAAATCATTATTTCTCTAAATAATAGCAAGACTAGTGGATATGATGGCATTGCCACGCAAGTTCTGAAAGCGTGTGCTACTTGGATATGTCATCCAATAGCGCATATAGTAAATTTATCTTTCTCGGAAGGTCTATTTCCTGAGCAGTTAAAAATGTCTATCGTGAAACCACTTTTTAAAACGGGAAATAAGTCAGACCCTAATAACTATCGTCCTATCACCATAGTACCTATTATGTCTAAAATTTTTGAAAAGGCAATGCTTATCAGGTTAAATTATTTTCTCTATACACATAAAATATTATGCAAAGAGCAATTTGGTTTCCGTAAGGGTAGTTCAACTGCTCTTGCAATCTTTAACTTAATTAAACTTGTAACAGAAAGCATAAACAATGGCAATCCACCGGTGTGTCTCTTCTTAGATATGAGCAAGGCCTTTGATTTTGTGAATCATTCGAAGCTCTAACAAATTGGACTTCTACGGCATAAGAGGAATAGCTCATGAATGGTTAGCTAGCTATCTAAGAAACAGGAAACAGTGTACCGAGATATCCAAAGTTGTAAAGAAAAATTACAAAATTTATACCAAAGAGATTTTTACTTCAATAGCAATAATAAATAAGTGTGGTGTGCCTCAGGGTAGCATTCTCGGTCCTTTACTTTTTTTGCTATATATAAATGATCTTCCGGAGGCCATTTTGCAGAAATGTATCCTTTTTGCAGATGATACTACAGTTATTATAAAATGTCACGACAAAAAAGATTACAAATCAGTCACCGAAAAGACCCTATCAGATGTAATAAGTTGGATGGAGTGTAATAATTTAAATATAAACATTAGTAAGACGAAATCAATACAATTTAACTCCTATAATACCAAACAATTACCTTTGGACATTAATTGCAAAGATGAAAAAGTACATCAAGTGGATGAATTAAATTTTTTAGGACTTATTGTAGATAAACATCTAAATTGGAAATGCCATGTGGAACATATTTGTCAAAAAATTGATAGGTTTGTGTTTGCGTTGAAAAAGTTAAGGCAAAATGTATCTGTAGAAGCTGCTCTTTCGGCTTATCACGGCTATGTGTCATCTGTCCTAAGCTATGGACTTATAATGTGGGGCAACTCGACCGATTCTGACAGAGTTTTCAAGCTTCAAAAACGTTGCATTCGGGTTATAAACAAAGCATGGTTCTTAGATAGTTGTAAACCTCTCTTTAAAAAATGTAACATTCTTCCACTACCCTGCATGTACTCGTATATAAGAGATATCTGCGTTTTTACCAAGAATCACTCGCATTCCTTTAAGCAACGTAGTGAGGTTCTACCAAGACAAAAAAGGGCTAAGTTTCACAACTTATTGTATCAACCACCAAGTCATAAAGATATTTATAAAAAAAATGTGTTTAATATGTGTATACTGATTTATAATAACATTCCAAATGGTTTAAAATTGTTGCAGGGTAATCTATTTAAAAAAAAATTGACCGTTTGGCTACAAGAGAGTTGTTTCTATAGCATTAAGGAATTTATGGAATTTAAAAATTAATGTTAGGTATGTACTATTGAATGAAAATGAATAATTGAGTTTAGAATAATTGTAATAATATTCATTGCATGATAATAATTACATTAATAGACGTAAGTAAATAATTTGCACGCTTGCTTGCAGGCAGAATACAAAGACTTTTAGGACATAAGATCTTTCCTTGAATTTGTATGTATTTTCTAGCAAATAAACATTTTTGATTTGATTTGATTTGATTTGACACAATCTTCGCCCCGTGCAAAAGCAATCATATCAAAATTGCGTACTAGTCATTTAAATAAGAAAGGAAGGCCAATCTGGAATCACTGTGTGCTAAATACGCTGACATTTTTTATATCGAAGGGGAACCATTAGTTTTCACCAATAAAGTAAAGCATTGCATTAGAACTACCGATGAAAACCCCGTATATCCCAAAAGTTACAGATACCCATTTATTCATATGGAAAAAGTTACTAGCCAAATATCAAACATGTTAGAACAAGGGATAATTAGGCCATCGGAGTCAGCATGCAGCTCACCCATTTGGGTAGTACCAAAAAAGTTGACGCTCCAGGAAAGCAAAAGTGGCGGCTCGTCATCGACTTTCGTAAACTAAACGAGAAGACGATCGAGGGCAAGTACCCAATACCGAATATTATTTACGTACTCGATAAATTATCGATAAGTTATCTGTCTTGTCTACTTAGGTGATATTATAGTATTCGGCACGTCATTACAGGAGCATTTGGATAACCCCGACTACATTCACAGCTTCGAGAAATGCAAGACGTTACTGACTAATGACCTTGAGATACCCTGACTTCACAAAAGAATTCGTACTGATAACCGATGCCTCTGACTATGCAATAGGCGCGGTGCTATCACAAGGACCCATCGGATCAGATAGACCCGTATCGTACGCTTCACGTACTCTCAATGAGAGCTAAATTAACTAAAGCACGATAGAGAAGGAACTATTAGCGATTGTCTGGGCCACTAAATACTTTCGGCCATATCTTTTGTGCGCAAATTCAAAATCGTGACGGATCATAAACCGCTCCAGTGGGTTATGAATATTAAAGAACCAAACTCAAGGTTAACTCGATGGCGGCTAAAATTAAGCGAGTACGATTTTACAGTCGTTTATAAAACAACCAAGAATCGTTTACAAAAACAACACTAATGCCGACGCCCTATTCCGCATCGAGTTAAACAATGAGGAGACTGACTCAATGATAGCCAACCCGACTGACAAACCCCCAACCTTAGATAATTCAAATACCGTCACCGCACACACCGACAGTGAAAACCCTATACTAGAAATACCTATCCGACGATCCACTCAACAAAGTCCATCATCAATTATGTTTGACCATCGTAGAGGACATTAAAAGACGACAGACAGTGACTAAACCCTTCGACACTCACCTCCGAACATCTATGCAGCTGTCCGAGTCAAACTTAGAGGAAGATCTAGTTAATGCAATAAAAGAATATGTTAACCCTTAAATTAAAACAGCCCTCCTAATAAATCCGCCTTTAGGCATGTACAAAATTGTGCCCATTTTACAGGAAAAATTCAGGAATTCAGCCATGAATCTAGTAATAGCCAAAACGGAAATTGAAAATGTCAAGGAGTACCTTAGACAACAAGAAATCATCCGTCATTACCACAATGGGAAAACCAACCATCGTGGTATTAACGAGTGTTACATGGCCTTATCACGTAGGTATTACTGGCCAAAAATGAGGGAGCATATCTCTTTTTTTTTTTTTTTGAGGGTGGGAAATCATCAAATAACTTCTCCCGCTCTGGGCGGAGCGGGAGGGTGTGTCAGACTCTTACTGACTAAAACCCACCCGTATTCCTTCCTGTTGCCTGTGTTGCGGGGGCCTCGGTGACCCATAAGTACCTTCCCGCGACCCCGGCAGGCATCGGCCCTAGTGGACCCCTACTTTGTGCTGACGACATCTCTTTGAGGCGCGCGTGGAATACGACGCGCCGTCGACCCGGGCCTGGTCCTTACCGGACGGTGAGCTACCCATTGCTCACCGTCCGCAAGCCCGCGCCTACGGTGGCCAGAAATCCGCCCGGGATTCCCGACGCCCTGGGCGTCTCCTGCGGCGGCTAGGGGCGAGAGGGCGCGAAACGTGCCTTTCCCTCAACCGTCCCGCCTCCTCCTTCGCGAGCATTACTGCTTCGCAGAAGGAGGTGACGGCTGCCCATGCCCTCTCGCTCCATACCATGGCCTGAACCAGGGCCGGACGCGAGAGGTCTCTGCCGCCGATCGCCTCCACGAGAACACGGCGGTGCTCTGCCCAAGCCGGGCAGACCTCCACCGTAGGGAGCATATCTCTAAATATATCAACGACTGTACCATATGTGGACAGGCAAAATACGATAGGAACCCTGTCAAACCCATGTTCAATATAGTTCCACCAGCCACAAAACCGTTCGAAATTGTCCATATGGACTTACTTACAGCACAAAATGAACTCTCATAGATGTATTTTGTAAGTTAAGGACAGGCATATAACCTTAAAGATGGTACCGCACTAAGCGTTATACAAGCCCTACTAACATTCAGCACTCATCACGGCTTGCCACTCACCATTATAACCAATCAGGGTACAGAATTCACGAACGTTGTTTTAACACAAATGTTTTCAGAGTTCTGTAAAACACATAAAATAACTCGTCATAAAACATTGGCTCATGCGCCGAATGATAACGGCAACATCGAGAGATTTCACCTAACCTTGCTAGAACATTTGCGCATCCTAAAACTACAGCATCGGGACGAATCTGTCACTAACCTAATGCCATATGCCTTGATAGGGTATAACAGCTCAGTCCACAGTTTCACGAAATGTAGGCCATACGATATTATTTTAGGACATACAGATCCAAGAGATCCATTAGATATTGACCTAACAGAACATCTGCTACAGCAATTCACACATTCACATAGGGAACATACATAGAACATACATGGCATAGAAAATAAGCTTAGTAATTATAATAAAACTGACTAATGTGTCTTCTTAATTGGAGAAAAAGACTTCTTAACTACTAAGAACTATCATGATTTAATCTACCATATTAGAGATACCATTGACAAACTAAGTCACACAAATATTATTATATGCCTCCCGACCTTCAGAATATGGGGCGAATACACAACACTATATAACTCAAGGATTGAAATGTTTAATAGTTTATTGTACCTGCATAACACAGCGTATGAATACGCCTTATTAGACTCAAACGCTGACTTATCATACGATTATTTCATGTTTTCAGGTCTTCAAGGACTCCTGAACGATGCAGGTATGAAAAATATAAAATGAATCTCAAAAGAACTATTTGTGAAATCCAAATGATTAATACAGACACTGATATCAGGGACACATCGGAAGAAACATCAAACCATTTTTTTCTTATAACTATCTGACAATAATGCATCAAAATATCGCAGGATTGATTAATAAGTCAGACCAATTACTATTGCACCTACATGAACTTCAAAACAACATAGACATTATTTGTGTAACGGAACACTTCATGGAAACCGGATATGAAGGTTTCCTCAAAATACCTAACTATAAATTAGCAGCTTGTTACTCCAGGGACACAAAGAGAGGAGGAGCATGCATATTGGTAAAAATTGACCACCAATATCGAGAGCTTAACGAAATCAATAAACTTTCAGTTCAGGGAATTTTCGAGTGCTGTGCAATCGAATTAACAAAGCATAACGTTATTATTGTATGTGTTTAAAGGATACCGAAATCTAGTAATCTTGACATGTTTTATTCGAGATTAAACATTCTTCTACCAAAAATATGTTACAAAGCGCGCAAAAATATCATATTATATGGTGACTTTAACATTAAAACTTTGAATAGAGTTTTTCAGGAATTTACCAATTACTTACATGTTGATGAGCCTACCAGATTACAAAGCAACACATGCATAGATAATTTTGCGCACAATTTTCCGCGAAAAAGCAATCATAAAATAATGGACTTCAACATATCAGATCACATAGCCCAAATTTTAAAGATTCCTGTAAAGAAAACTTATACAATAAATAGTTAGAATATTACAACGTTGATTAAATTCAGAACACGCTTAAATTCTTTATCTTTTTGCGACGTTTATCAAGCTGTTGATCCTTACGATACGTACGATAATTTTATGGAAATATTCCAGATGTTTTATAATTTATGTTTCCCCATAGTTAGTAAAACGATTAAGTCAAAAAGGAATCCGAATTGGTTGACACCCGGTATCAAACGTTGTTGCAAAAATAAACGACAACTTCTTTGGCTTTTAAGAGCAAAACCTTATAGTAATAACCTTACAAACTAAAAAAATACTCACAAAGACTTAAAAAAATAATAAGATTGACACAAAAGGCAAAAAATAATCATAATATAATGACATCAAATAATAAATCGAAGGATACATGGAAAATTATAAATGAAAACAGATATTGTCCTCCACGTGAATATATATCAGAAGTACGTAGTAATGGTACTACGTTAACAAGCCCCAGTGATATAGCGAACGCAATTAACAATCACTTCGTAGAGCAAGCAGAATTACTTTCAAAAGCCTCAAAATCTGTTAATTGTATGACTCCAAATATATGTAACAGTTCATTATTCTTGGCTCCGACTACGCCTAATGAGGTGGATCGGATAATACAAGACCTAAAAATAAAGTTAGCGTAGGTTATGATGAAATCTCAACAAAAGCATTAAAATTCGTTTCCACAGTGATATCAGGTCCCATTTGTCATGTAATTAATTTAAGTATTTGCTCTGGAATCTATCCTGATAAACTAAAGCCCACTATAATTAAGCCTCTATTTAAAAAGGGAACACAGTGTACGGAGTTAGACGAATTTGCAAAAAGGATAAAAAATAATATAAATGCATTTCAGGGAAACGTAAAATCACATTTGGCGTGCCACAAGGCAGCGTATTGGGCCCACCAATTTTTTTTAGTGTATAAAAATGACTTTCCAAAACACGTCATTTTTCCAATGGTTATTTTTGCCGATGACAGCACTTTAATTACTAGGCATGACAATTTAAATAGAAACTATGAAAGTGACATTAAAATGCATTACAACAATCAATTGCTTGGCTTGAACAAAATAATTTAACTCTTAATTTAAATAAAACTAAAATCATGCAGTTTCGACAAAAAATTACCACTTCTGACATCAATCTATCTTTTAATAATAAAACAATTGAAGAAGTAGGACATATACTTTTTTAGGATTGACAATAGACTCTAAACTGACGTGGAAAGAACGTTCATCGATCCTAATTACAAAATTGACCAGGTTTGCCTTTGCTCTTTATAAACTCAGCAAAATAGTAAATCAGGCGGCTGTCGTAACCGCGTATTATGGCTACGTTGATTTGTTATTACGTTACGGAGTCATTTTCTGGGCAAATTCTTGTGAAAAACTTGAAATTTTTAAAGCGCAAAAAAGGTGCATAAGGTCCATGTGCAATCTTAAATCAACAGAAACTTGCAAACCGCATTTATCGCCTTAAAAATACTAACGTTACCTTGTCTGTATATATATGAGACCGCTTTGTTCATAAAGAAAAACAGTGATTAATTTAAAAAAGCTTCCGAAAAAAGCTATCGATCCATAAGACCAGCATATAGACATAAATTATGCCTAAAAAGTTCAAAAAAGTTCAAAGAAGTCCAAAATTTTTAATAAGCTACCAAATGACATAAAAGATTTAAACTTGAGACAATTTAAACGTAAACTAAATATTTTTTCAGTAGACAAATGCTATTATACCATTGACGAATTCCTAGTTGACAAAATTGCATGTGACTGACATTTTATGTATTTATATTTTTTCATGTAATGTTTAACTTAATTTTTAATATTGTAATTTAACAATGCATGCCGTAATGGATAGATTTTTGAGGTACTATAAAATATTTTTAAGACCCTGTGTTATCACCAAAAATCGCATTAATAAAAAACTTTGACTTTGACTTTGAACAAATGAAAAAGTCTACGAGCTAATTAAAGAAATATCTCTCTCTAATAGAACTGCAATAATGGATAATTTTTTATTATCCATTGGTCGTAAATCAGATCTAGAATATCAGCCACAACGGCAGATATTCGTCACAAACCCAAGTGCTAGCCGTCAAAAGCTCGCACCGAGATACACTCAGCATATGGTCCTGGCAGATCTCCCAATTCACATATACACCTCTAAGAAACGTGGTCCAATAGAAAAATCGAGACTCAAACGAGCCCCTAACAGTGACAAATTGTAACAGGATTTCACTACTGATGTTGGTCCTACACCTGATACAAGCGCAAGAGATAAAACTTGAGAGACACAACGATGGACCAGGGATTCTACCTTTTAAATTAGGACCTATGAGACTTACAACTCATTACCGTACATTTTTACAATACATTAAACTTAAAGATATAAATAATAAAATTAGCTCCGTACGAACACAACTAATCGAAATCAAAGACACTCTAGATAATCATACTTATGCCCTGTACGAGTTACAGATTGATCATTTAACAAGTAAATAAAACAAGGCTTCGCTTCAACTAAGTAGTTTAGAGCCTAACTGCCCCAAAAGAGGTCTTATAGACGATCTAGGATCCGTAGTAAAAAGCATAACCAGAAATCTGGACTATACGGATGCCATGAGGTACAATGATGCCATTAAAATTCTCAAGGATAATCAAGATAAAGTAATTGCTGAACAAAACCATCAGTAAAGACTGGATGGGCCACCATACTGAAATTATAACTAAAATTGTTGAAAATCAGTCAAAAACAAAATCAAAAGTCATTTATTCAAACTAGGCTGAGAATCAGCACTTTTCGAACGTCAAGTCCCGAATTAATAACACACTGCATGAAGTACTGGACAAACAAAAGTATGCTCAATACAGTCTATTAAAATTTGCAAAGTTCGCGCAAATCCTAGGTATAGTTAGCGATAACGTAGATAAGTTACTAAATGAGTTACATAGAATTGAAGATGCAATAGCCTTCAGTCATGCTGGAAGCACGCACCATTCCATGATAAAGTTAGAGACAATGACTAGTATGTTAGAAAAACTTAGTAGTATTTATATTTAATTCATAACATTTCAATTCCCTATCCTACCTCCCCTCAAATATACTCTATATTGACTAGCTATAGTACCGAATGAAAGAAAGCAGATCATAGTTCCCTCTTACCCCTTTATAGCTATCACTAGAAACTTTCACGTGTACATAGAGGCTGAATGCCCGAAGTTATCCGAGCAGTACCTATGCGAGGAAAAACTCAATCATCAGTTAAGATCGCAACCAGGGTAGTTTGTTGTTTATTTTTGTGAACCATACATAAGGATTTGTAGAATGTATTTTTAGCCGAGAATCTATTCGTGCCGGTGTGACTGATCCTTGAGCGAAATAGTACGTAAGTTAGTTATTACAAATTAAGATTATTAAATGTGTATAAAATCAAACGCTTTTCGCCATCAAACGAATGGGTTTGGCGAGTAAATACGTTGATAAAAAAATAATAAATAATACGATAAAAAAAATGAATTTTTAATCTTGATATAAGTCGGAGTGTGTAACGTGATTGTACCAATCAAAGCAGTCAACAACACTCACTTGCCTAGTCCGATCCAACAGTAAGGAGAGACAGAACACATCAACCAGTAATGTGAGCCATATGGACCCGCGAGTTGGACACAGACGTACAGCACCGCAGGTCACTCGGGTCACTTAGGTTGTGACCTCATTAGTGATTGCGCGTTAGTTAAGGACCACTCATTAACATTTTGTTATACAGGGTGGATTTCTGAGACGGGTCATTAAGGGCAGCTACATTAACTGTTATAGCTACAGGAAAACAGTGTTAGTTCTTAACTTTTTGAGATTTTTAGATCTGTATTCACAGATTATGAAAAAAGAGTCTGTTAGGAAATGGGCAGTTTTCACAAAAACCTTTTATGATGCCAATCGATCCTTCCTGTTTCTTACAGGGATCAAAAAACTACTAGACCAACAGAGGTTTGAGTACTAGGAAAGTCAGAAATTGCAAAAAAAAATCCATACATTTCGTAGGAAAGAACTCGAACTACTTTTTATGCTGAAACTAGAGCACTATGGACTTAGAAATACAGCTCTTGATTTACTAAGATCATACCTAAAAGATAGAAAGGTTAAAGTTCAAGTAAACGGCATAAACTCATTGGGGTCTGAAATGGCAATGGGCGTTCCTCAAGGTTCAATATTGGGTCCATTCCTCTTTTTAGTTTACATTAACGATTAACCCCAATTACTTAAAAATCAACCGAAGATGGTGTAATTTGCAGAAAACACATTATTGATCTTTAAAATAGACCGACGATCACAAAATCATGACGACGTGAATAACTCTATATATTTTGACGTTCGAAAAGTGCTGATTTTCAGCCTAGTTTGAATAAATGACTTTTGATTTTGATTTTTGATTTTGATCTATTCAGGGGTCCAAGATTGGTTTACGGTAAATGATTTGGTACTAAATAAAAAAAAAAACCCAATGCATTAGATTTAAATTACCTAATGTTAGAAGTAGCGAAAGTGATCTCATATTGAATTAAGAAAAACTGGAATTTATTAATCAAACGGTTTTCCTAGGAATCACTCTAGACGAGAAACTACAATGGGGATCAAATACACTGAAAAAAAAAATCGGTAAACCCAATCGATTTTTCGGTAACATTCACCGCTTTGGTCAGTAAAAATAGACAAAAAACAAAC
Organism: Atethmia centrago; assembly: GCA_905333075.3. NCBI lineage: Eukaryota > Metazoa > Arthropoda > Insecta > Lepidoptera > Noctuidae > Atethmia > Atethmia centrago. The sequence continues at coordinate 21,821,497 of HG995391.1, forward strand.
AGTAAAAATAGACAGTAAAAATAGAGCCTATTGTCCAAAGAAGTAAAACTAACTGAAAAATAAAACGGTTGAGTTATAACAGTAGATTTTACTGTGCATCTCTTAAGCTCTCAAATAACTGTTTAGCTGTATTTCAGTGCACTGTCAGTAATCAATTATCTTAACATAAAAAAAAGTTTCCTGAACCATTTTTTTTTTACTGTACAACAACAGTAAAAAGTATCGTTTCATTTTTTTCAGTGTATAACATCTCTTGCGGGCGGCTAAGCTCGGTCGCTTATGCTGTTAGAAAGATACGACAGTTGACAGATGTAGAAACCGCGTTTGAAACGTTTGGTCTATTTTAGCTACTTCCACAGCATTATGTCGTATGGCATTTTACTGTGGGGTCGGGCTGCTGACATTGAATCCATCTTTATTTTGCAAAAAAGAGTTGTCAGAGCCATTTATAATCTACGTCGCCGTGAATCTCTTAGGGGAAAATTTAAGAAGATTAATATTATGACGGTACCTTGCCAATTTATTTATGAAAATATTATGTATGTAAGAAAAAATCGACACCTTTTTAATAAGATAAGTGATAGACATCATTTTAATACTAGAAATAAAAATAAAATAGATCAACCATTTTTCAGATTATCTAAAGTACATACGAGTACATCTTTTATGGGGTACTGTGTCAAATGTTACAACAAAATACCTTGTGATATATTGCAATTAAATGAAAGAAAATTTAAAACTCATGTTAAAAGTACACTTTGTAAACAAGCATATTACAAATTAGAGGATTATATCCAAGATAAGAATGCTTGGAAACATGCTGGTCCAGCTCTATCGGACAATCTAGAGTCTAGACAAAATCAAACTGGTCGCTATTTTAATTGTGCAATTTATTATTTGATACAAATAATAAATCAATGTTGAATTTAAATTCTGTGATTAATTTAGTTAAAGAATACATAAATGCGATTCAGTGAATGCTGGAGGGTAAGCCAACGAGAACAGGCACCTTTTCCTGGCGATAAAGGCTTCATCTGTTGTAACGTTCACCTCCTGAACTTCATGTGTAATTTGGTAGTACACCATGAATGTTGGTTTTCTCGGAGCAAACGTATGGTGGAGCTTAGTGCAGAAATCTTCCCACTGCGTCACACCAGTTTTCACTCCCTGCCACCACACTGCTGCCTCATCTCGTAGTAAAAGTGGGAGACGTTGCAGTGCGTCTGAGTCACTTATCTTCTCCGTTGACTTAAAAACGGTAGCTGCGGAAAAGAAGGCTTCTATTGCATCCGAGTTCTTTTTCCCGTCGTACGTGAAGGTGCAGGATACAAATGTTCCCGTTTATTGGCCGTGATGGTGCTAAGGAGTTTCTGGAACTGCTTGTTTGACATGCACATCTTGATTTCACGATGTGGAAGACGACGTATATTTCAATCTTGATGCCTGGATTCGGCCTCGCGTTGTGCGCCAGATTGTGGCAGGTTTGTATGAACAAACACAAGTTAAAACAGTAGGCTGCGACAAGGGCCGAGAGAGAGGCTGTTTAAAGTCCCGGTGGCCCGTACAAACTTATTAAAGTTTGCACCCGTGGGGCGGGCGATGAAGACACTCAACAGCGTCTCTCTGCGATTGGATATCTTTACTTGTTCTTTGGCGGAATTCTAGAGGGTGACACTTAACATATTGTCCTCTGTATGACTTGTCTTTACACAGTGTCTATTTTAAATTAATTTAAGTTCTACATTGTTGTATTGGGTTCCTTCCTGTAAAAACAAATGTAAGTGGTAATAATAATAATAAATAAAAAAAATAAAAAAAATCAAGTTATGTAGGTTTCTTAGATTGATAGAGTTTATCTTGAGCGTGCGTTGAGGTATCTTCATACATTTTTGTAGTAATTTCGGCTATCTTCACTGGCTGACCATTCACTCGATCATTGATGTTAACTATGGTGAATTCATGTATTCGTAGCAGACAGTTACGCGGGATGGTAACCAAGAAGCTGCCGGTTAATGTGCTAAATTCATCTCGTTCACAGGTGAGTTGTCTTGCCATCTATTATACGGTGTATGCAATCTGATTTAATAAAAGAAGAAGATAATATTTATAAAAACCGGACAAGTGCGAGCTGAACTCGCGTGGTGAGGGTTCCGTACAATGAATATTACAATGAATGCTATCTACCATGTTTTTTATCTCAAGCACAAACTTAACATTATAGTTGAAAAACGTGTTTTCCAACACATTCCAACTGCAAATGTAAGTTTATGCGTACTATATTGAAAGATTTATCATATTTTTTTAACACCGTAGACTTGTTATAGGTTTTCCTGTAATCTTTAAGTAAAGAACTATTTTCTGTATTTTTTTTTATTTTATGTTTGTGGGATAAGTTGGGTCAATTTTCATCTATCTTCTTAACTAACTTTAAGACAATTTATTTGAAAATGATAAAAAAAGTATTTTTGAGACCTACACCTAGACCTAGAACCTAGATCGAGCGGCTGATGCAGCGACATATGGAGTTGGAATGGCAGGACAGGCTCTCACACCCTACCATTAGGCCTTGTCACCATTGAGGTGGTCCGGCTGGTACTGGAGCGCTGGCTCGGGAGAAGGCACTGCTCTCTGGCAGCCGTAGTCGACTCGTTGATCGACAGTGAGGAGTCCTGGGACGCGGTGGTATCTGTAAGGGAGGTAATGATAAACCAAAATGGAAGAGAATTTTGCAAAATGTCGCGTACGAGGAGGTTGTACGTACGCATGCGCTGCTTCTCTAATATTTTTACGACGACTGCCAAATCGGCCCGAGGCTCGCGTCGCGCGTCGTCTGCGCTCTCCTGCCCCGCGCCCGCCTACATCCCCCGCTCGCACCCTAGCAACCTCCTCAAACGTACATCGTACCTAGAATTAATTTTTTAAATATTAAACAATAAAAACACATAGTAGGTTCGAATAGTTTACATCCCCCACCCCAGTGCATCAGCACTCTTCTTCCGTTGGAATACGAGCGATACGTGCGGCTGACCGACGCAACAAACCATTCTTGGTTTTTATATCGAGGACTCGTATGCGTCCATCTCTGCCTGTCATTACTGCCTGCACGCGACTGCGCGGCCATACATTACGCAGAGAATCAGAATCGACAATTAGCACAAGGTCGCCCACTTTCAAGGGCGTTTGTTCTTGATGCCATTTCATCCTAGGTTGCATATCTGGCAGCACCTCTCTCACCCAACGCTTCCAGAACAAATCTGCGATTCTTTGGAAGATGCGCCATTGCTTTCGTAGGTATGTATCTGACTCATAATATGTACCGCCGTTAGATGAAAAGCCGAGAAAAAAATGATTGGGGGTCAGTGACTCATCTGAGTGCAGTTCAACGGTCACGTGGGTCAGCGGACGGCTATTTACCAAATGTTCCACCTCTGCCAGCAGGGTATTTAGAACCTCATCGCGGGGTGCTCGTTCCTTCAGAACGACCTTCAGTGACTTTTTTACGCAGCGTATTAGGCGCTCCCATGCCCCACCCCAGTATGGAATGGCAGGCGGAGAGAAAATCCATGTAGTGCCTTAGTTAGCGGCTTCTCTTTTTAGCGCGTCCTCATCAAGCTCGCTTATCGACTTTCTTATTTTATTCAGACCTCCTCTCAGGTTAGTCCTGTTGTCCGAGTGAGGGTGGCCATGTTGTGGAGGGTGGCCACAACATGGCCACCCTCACTCGGACACTCCTTGTAGCCAATTGTTAAAGCCATGATAAATGCTTCCGAGGTAAGTTTTGATACTACTTCAATAGGTATGGCTCTAACAGTTAGTCAAGTAAATAGAACGCCATATCTTTTCTCTCTTCGCCTGCACTGTACTGTCACCTCCATGGGCCCAAAAAGATCCACTCTACAGAACGTGAACGGGCGCTGATTATGAGCCATTCTGGCCTCGGGTAAGTTCTCCATTCTGGGTGGTTGCGGCTGAGCTTTCCTTATTCTACAAAACATGCATTTTGATGTCACATGTTTAATTGTAGGTCTCAAGCGTATAATCCAGTAATGCTGTTTCAGGTAAATGACGAGAACTTCTTGGTTTCCGTGGGCGGCCTTCACATGGTGGTGCTTGACTATCAACCGAGCGACGTAGTTGCGGCCGTCAAGTATTACTGGATATTTGGTTTCATGTGGTATTCCAGGTGCCTGGTCGATGCGGCTTTTAACGCGTATACTCCGTACACGTCAATCACACGCGCCCATACAGGAGCCCCGTAGAGGGCCATGGACCGCACGAACCCCGCGTAGAGCCTCCGGCAGGAGGCGTTTGGACCCCCCTAGATTGGGCAGGAGCCGCTTCAATGCAGCGCCCGCCCGCTCCAGTTTGGGAGCCAAACGTCGGAAATGCTCCACGAAGTTCCACCGGCTGTCGAGGACGAGTCCCAGGTACTTCATCGTCGACTCGACGCCGATAGAAACCCCTCCTACCGTTATTTGGGACCCCAATGGTGGCGCGTTCCGAGGACCATGAAAACACATGGCCTCGGACTTGTGCAGGGCCACCTCGAGTCCCAATTGCCGGATCCTTTCGACGATTGTCGCAACCCCGCGTGCCGCTAATTCGGCCGCCGCCTGGTGCGACCTCCCCTGCGCCAGGACCAACGTGTCGTCAGCGTAGCACACTACGCTGACGCCGCTAGGGAGGTCGGCGCGCAGCACCCAGTCGTATCCGATGTCCCACAGATGCGGCCCCAGGACCGATCCCTGTGGGACACCGCACGACATCTCTTGCCGGTTCCACACTCCCTGGTGACCGGGCTAGATGACGGCCCTGTCCGTCAAAAAGGCCTCGACCACACGACAGAGGTAGGTCGGCATCCGGTGATACCGGAGTGCCTCCCTGATACAACTCCAGGGCAGGGTATTGAAGGCATTGGCGATGTCTAGAGACACCGCCAAGACGACCCCACCCTGGGCAACAGCATTCCCCGTCGTCAGGGCTCGCACACGCATGATGGCGTCCACCGTAGAGCGCCCTCTGCGGAAACCAAACTGGCTCTCCGCCAAATCCGGCCCCACCCGCACCAGCTGGCCGACGAGGCGGTCTGCAATGACTCTTTCAAAGAGCTTGCCCACCTCGTCGAGCAGCACGATGGGCCGATAAGCGGACGGAGAGTCCGCAGGGCGCCCTGCCTTCTTTATGAGGACCAGTTTCCCCGTCTTCCAGCGAAGCGGGAACTGGCCCCTCTCCATGCATGCGCTTAGGAGCCCCCTAAGTCGAGGCCCGAGAGCCTCCAAGGCCAAGACCCAGGCCTTCCCAGGTAAGCCTTCGGGTCCTGGGGCGGTATTTTTGGCATTAAGCCTGCGTACCGCCGCTCTCATTTCTACCTCGGTCACCTCCGGAGCATCGTCGTCGTCGTCGTCGTCGTTGACGGTGTGGTCTGCATCGGGCACCGCAGTAGACGGAGCCATAGGCGGGTAGGTGTGTTCCCCTCGGGAAGGGAACAGAGGGCTCACCACGTCCTCCACAAGCTGGGGCCGGAGACTCTGCGTCAGCGGGGGAGCCCATGGGCGGAGTTTATCCCGCACCACTTTGTACGGGCGTCCCCACGGGTCCCTGCCCAAAGTCCCCAGCGACTCCTCGCGGGCCAACCCCCTGGCCCGCAGGATCTCCGCTTGGAGGGCGGTCTTCGCCGCTCTGTACCCCTCGTACAGCTCCGCCTGAATGGCTTCCGTATCCGGAGGTTTGATACGGAGCCTGCGGTGCCTGGTGTACCGGCGTCGCGCAGCCACGCACACAGTGCGCAGAGCCGTCAGCTCCTGCGACCACCAGTACACCTGGCGCAAGGCACGTCCAGGCTGGACCCGGGGCATTGCCACGTCACATATGTCGGACATGGCCTCCCGGAACCACTCCGCCTCGTCGTTGATGTCGGCAGGCCTGTCCGGTGGTGACACCCAGGCCTGCACGATCGAGGCTTCCAGGAGGAGCTCCCGGTCCAGCTGCTTCAGCGCCCACTGCGGACCACTCGGGGCCCGTCGGACCGGCGCGTCCGAGGTCTGGCCGGAGACGTCGAACCGGATATACCGGTGATCGGAATAGGTCTCCACCCCCTCCATGACACGCCAGTCAACTACACGCGGCGACAGAGCGGGGCTGGCGAACGAGATGTCCACCACTGATTCACCCCGCATCCGCACACACGTGGGGACAGAACCCCGGTTTAACCCGGGACCAGGCCTGTCTCCAGAGCCCAGTCCTCCACCATCCTGCCCCGTGTGTCCGTTAACCGGGAACCCCAAGCCAAATTCTTGGCATTGAAGTCCCCGAGGACGAACACGGGGAGGGAACCAAACCCGACGACGACGTCTCTCAACTCCGCAAGGGAGTTGTGGAACTCGGCAAGAGTTCGGTTCGGAGAGAGGTAGACCCCCACCACGACAATCTCCCCGAACCGTGCTGCTACGCAGCCCCGTCCTCTCTTGACGGCCTCGAGGGACGGAGTACCGGCGGCGGCCGACGAAATTAGGGTCACTGAGCCGCTCAGGTCCTCCACCCAGTCATCCCTGGGCGGGACAAAGTACGGCTCAGCGACCACGGCGATGTTAATCGACCACTGCGCCATGCTCTGCAGCAACAGATCCTGAGCGGCGGCGCAGTGGTTGATGTTCGCCTGGAGGAGGCGTAATGGAGCCATTAATGGCACTCCATGTCAGCCCCCTCTTGGGCCTCCTTCCCAGCCCCCTGAGAGGGGCCTGCCGCAGCGGCCACGGTGGTGTCGGCGACGACGGCGGTGTTGGAGGCGGCAGCGGCGGTGGTAGTGGTGGCGGCTGCGGCGGTGACGGCGGTGGCGAAGGGCTTGCCTCTGGCCCTGGCTTTGGCTTTGGCGGGTGGGGTGCAGGCCTTGCCCCCCATTCGGTGGTCGGCCGGCTTGCCAGCCGCCGCACATACGGCACAGTGCGGCGTGGCGTTGCAGGAGCCGGCCTTGTGCCCGGCCTGACCACAGCGGTAGCAGAGACCACTGCGGTCCACCTCCGAGGTGCAATTGGCTTGGTGTGCCTGGCAATTGGTGGGCCTGGACACTTGGACCTCGTCCGCATTCAAGGACGCCCTAAGCCTTTCGGCCAGAGCGTCAGCGGCCGGGCCACTTGCCGCCCCGGGGACCTCCACCATTCAGGCCCCTGTCGCCGTTATCTTCATCTTTAGGCCGGTGGCAGCGCCGAGCTCCTCGAGGCGCACCACCTCACCCACCTTCGCCATAACGGTCCTATAGGCCGCGCCCTTCTTTTCCGCATCCGGCTGTAGTGTGATCACTACAGCTGCGGAATTCGGGGCGCGGAGCCTAGCCGCGTCGGTTCGCTCCTTGCGCCGCTGCCGCCTCTCCCTCTTTTTGGCCGCCCTTTTCGCCTTAGCCGCCTTCCTCTTCTCTCCGGCTACTTGCCATTCGGCATCGGCCGGAAGAGATTTAGGAGGCGGGGGCGGCCGTTTCACCACCAGAGCCCTCGCCGCCGGGGCCAGAGTCTTCGCCTCTGGGGCTGGAGCCTTCGCGGCCCGCGCATTCGCATTCGCCCCGCTCTTTGGCTGCCCCGACGACCCCGGTTTGGCCGTGGCAGCTGTGGCGGCAGAGTACGACGGGGCTTTGCGCTGGCCCGAGGCCGGCTGGCTCGCCGCTAACGGGGGGCGCAGGACTATGGCCTCTAGAGCGGAGAAACGACTCCGCAAGGAAGCCATCTCCTGCCGCACCAGGGTCAAAACCCGGTCTTCAGCAGGCACGGGCCACCCCTGCCCATGCTGCTGCCCCCCCTTCGGCTCCCCTTGGGATTCGGCTCTTCTGAGCCCAGCCAGGTCCGCTCGGAGCTCCTCATTCTCCTTTTTGAGAAGCTCCATGGCGGCTGTCAGGCGGGCGACCTCCGCCCGCATCTCCGACATGCCGTCTGAAGGAGGCCCTAGGTGAAGGGCCTCCGCTGCCGCCACAATCGAGGCCGTGGCCGCGGATATGGCCTGGTCCTTAGAGGACTTGAGCCTCTTCACGGCCACCCCCTTGATCAGGGCTAGCACCACCTCCGCAAACCCGGCCACACGCTCCGAATTGGGGCCGCCACCAGGAGCCTCTGAGCCCTGCACTGCCTTTGCGAGCCTCTCGGCTCGATGAGCCTTCTCGGCTGGGCAGGCTCGGCTCGGCTCGCCGACCTCCCTGGTGGAGGGCCCTCTATCCACCCCTTTTCCTCCTCGGGCCCCACCCCGCCGGCTGCAGAGGATTTTTTCCCTCCGACCGACAACTTCGTCGGAGGACGACCCCGAGTTGGGGCGCTTCGAGGTTCGTCTGAACTCTCGGCTCCTCCCGTCCACCTGTTTGTGCTCCGAGCTCCGACCTGAGCTCTTTGCGCTAGATGCGGCGTCGGACTCCGACCCCGCATCACTCTCCTCCACTTGACTTTTGGTTTTTTTGTATAGTTTTTCCATATTTTGATCCCACGAGTGTGGGGGATGTAAAAAGTACACCTAGGTTCACCCCCTGTCCCTAGGCAAGTGTACATTTATAACCCAACCAGGGGGTCCACTGGTACCCTGGCTGGGGGTGCGCTAACGACTGATGCGCCACCTACAACTCGGAAGTTGCAGATGACACTACTCCTCAGCCATTCATATCCTCGCCGCGCACCAAAACTTGATATTAGAGGAATTTTTATAGAGGTTATCTTCCTCGCGATCCGGGCGATCAAGCCAAGATCCTCGTCCCGTTCCAAGCCACAAAATATGACTGTGGTCTCTTTACGGATTACGATTTCGACGGTTGCAGACAGAAGAATCATTCTCCCGCTGCTTGCCCGCTGGCAGGGTAAGTGCACAGCAAGCACCGCCACTCTTCGCCCACTCGACCTGCCCTCTGTAAGCAGAGAGGGGAGTGGGCGACTGACGATCGACCATGAAGCTCCCCGCCACGCAGAAATTCGCCACGGTCAATACCCTCTCCGAAACATGGAGAGACTATTGGCCGTGCCCAGGATGCACCGACCCGACGACTGCTCTTTCCCCCGAACGTATTCGCAGGGAACCAGCAGCAATCAGGCACACGAGGAGGTTTTCTGCACGCACCCCTCTTTCGGCTACCATATTAATCCAAGAGTTCGTTCTCCAGCTTCTTGCTGGCCGACTTTGAAACGTACTGCAGTAGAACATAAGGTTTCTTTTGGTAAGTTTTCTAACACAGCCGCGCTGTTGCTATTCTAGTTTGTTATTTCAAACCCTTCGCATTTATGAATGTATGCGATTTCTTTTGTTAATCGAACAGTTGTTGACTGTCTTCTGCTTCTAAACTGTCTAAATAATCATCCATATAGTGCTGATTACAGATTGCATTTGCTGCTGCGGAGTGAGTTATTTCAAATCGTTTAGCATTTTTATTCTTTATAAATTGTGAAATAAACGGTGACGCATCGAACCAAAGATTAATGACGTCATCACATATGTCTTTACTGGATCGTCTGGTGAATCTCGCCACAGGAAACGTAGTGCGTTTTGGTCTTCACTATGTATTTTAATTCTCAGGAACATATCGCGTATATCACCGGTCACAGCCACTCTGCTTTCACGGAATCTCAACATGATGCCGTATAATGATGCAAGTAAAGTCAGGCTTACACGCCCTACCGCCGGCCTCGCCACCATCGAGGCGGTCCGGCCAGTGCTCGAGCCCTGGCTCTGGAGGAGGCACGGCTCCCTGTCGTTTCGGGTGACGCAGGTGCTCTCGGGGCATGGTTGCTTCGGGAAGTACCTGTGTCGCATAAACAGGGAGCCGGACGCCCGGTGTCACCACTGCATCGACTGTCGGGAGGATACGGCGCGGCATACGCTGGCAGAGTGTGCCGCTTGGGAGGAGCTACGCCGTGCCCTCATCTCAGGAGTGGGCAGTGACCTGTCGCTGCCGGCCGTGGTCGAGGCGATGGTCGGCAGCGAGGAGTCCTGGGACGCGGTGGTATCCTTCTGCGAAACAGTCGTGTCGCAGAAGGAGGCTGCGGAACGGGAGCGGGAGATCTCTTCCGCTCACCCGGCCCGCAGCAGGCGCACCGGGCGTCGGCAGAGGGCAGACAACGCCCTCTTCCGGCCCCCCTAAATGGGTCCAGGGACGGCGGACTTGGGGACGTCCGCGGCCCCCCATCACACTGGACCCGAGGTGGCGGCGCGTAGTGTTCCACGCGCGCCCCTTTCAGACGTTGTGGGGGGGGTTTAAACACCTCACCCCCCCCAGACTTGAGGTGGCCCGCAGAGGCGGGCCGGCACTAGCTGGGGATCGTGGAAGTCGCATTAGATCCCATGATCCCCGGTGCAAGTGTGGGACGGGAACACCGGGGTGGTTTTTAGTCAGTGACAGACCCCTCTGCCTACCCCAGGGCGAAGGACATCCATGAGGATTTTCCACCCCGGCAACAAAAAAAAAAAAAAAAAGGTCCGGTCAGTATACATATAATCGTTCAACGAGAAGTTATGACTTTTCGCCGCGGCGTCAAAAACTAACCTCAGTTTCTTTTTATTGGGATTGTCCACGCCAAAGTGGGGAAGATACCAGGTTTTTGGCGTATTTTGGACATCGGTTAATTCTCGTGCGTAGTCATTGTATAGTAAATGGTATATTCTCTCTTTGTATCTCTTTGCGTAATTTTCACATTTCTTCAGTTTTCTTTCGACTCCTTTTAGTCTGTTCAAGGCAGTCGTATATGACTCGGGCATCTTACAATTTTCATCTTTCCAAGGTAGGCTGATGTACCAGTTGCCGTCATTCAGAGTAGAAGTTCTTTCAAGGTGGGCTGTTGCTCGTTCATTTTCCGCGTTTAGACGAGGTTTTCCTGATACGCCCATAGCTTCTATTGAAAACGAGCGGCGGATTTCCTCATGTAAGTCATTCAGTATGCATTTATTTTCAGTTTGAGATTCATCGGCTTCAGATAAAAACAAAGTTGAATGATTGCTTCGATAGTTCACGTTCTTGGACGTGCGGCCATGTAAACACCAACCCAGCGGAGTGCGAGTTAGGTATACCTAACTCGCACTCCGCTGGGTTGGTTGGCTGGGTAGGATTACTTCGAATAACTTCCAGAGGCAATAACAAATGGTAGTGGTCTTGTCCGACAAGTATTTCCGGTTTACATTGTCCGAAACATAATTTGTGTTTTATATTATTAATTGCGTCACTATACTTCAGTTTGTCGAGGGATATATATTGCATAGGTGAGTTAAGTCCTTTAGTAGGACGTGCTTGCAATGTGAACATGTGAACTCTGTTCGACACGCTTAAGTCCACTATTTCACTATCACACACAAGTTCGCTACCGTCCCATGCGCTCCGAACTTTTAATGTTTGTTTACACCCGCGTATACCTAACTTTATCATCAGTTCGTCACTAGTCATCGTCACAGTGGAACCATCGTCCAGTAAGGCAACCTTGCTCAATGTTCCTTGAGGTCCGTGTATTTTTATAGGCACTGTCCAAAACTTGACTGTAGCTGTCATCGTTAATGTGGGTGACAGCCTCGCTAGGTACCGATGCCGAGGCCGACACCGAGGCTGACGCCGTAGAAGTTGACGCAACGGATGGTTGACACTGCTCATTATCGCGCCTAGCAGAGTAATGCAGTAGTTGATGGTGCGATTGTCAACAATTTTCCTTGTTACACGCGGGTGCTGAGCAAGCGTCACGGTTATGACGCGACACCAAACGCTTATAGCATAAACCGTTACGTTTTATAAACTGCCACTTGTTCTTACACAATGCCGTTTTAAAGTTTTTACAGTGTATTATTAGGTGTTTATTTATTTTACAAAAACGGCACTTATCGTAACCAATGTTATTGTCCAAAGTGTTTTGCACTAGCAATGTATGAGTTCTGTTTACGTTACCACTTTGTTTACGTTTTTAATCACTTTTTTGTGTTTGGTTTGGGTGGGAAATCATCAAATAACTTCTCCCGCTCTGGGCGGAGCGGGAGGGTGTGTCAGACTCTTACTGACTAAAACCCACCCGAATTCCTTCCATTGCCTGTGTTGCCAGGGGCCTCGGTGACCCTTTAGTACCTTCCCGCGACCCCGGCAGGCATCGGCCCTAGTGGACCCCTACATTTGTGCTGACGACATCTCTTTGAGGCGCGCGTGGAGTAAAACGCGCCGTCGACCCGGGCCTGGTCCTTACCGGACGGTGAGTTACCCATTGCTCACCGTCCGCAAGCCCGCGCCTACGGTGGCCGGAAATCCGCCCAGAATTCCCGACGCCCAGGGCGTCTCCTGCGGCGGCTAGGGGCGAGAGGGCGCGAAATTCGCCTACCGTCCCGCCTCCTCCTTCGCGTTGTAGTCACTTGGATTATATATTATATTCACTGATGTTTTGGATATTTTTATAGCTTCTTGATTCAAAAACTCGGACAATATCACAAGTTTAGGCTTATCGCCGCTGCTGATGATGGTGTAGGGGCGCTGACGCAGTCGTTTTATATTCCTCGCATGCGCAGCGCCCGGCGAAGCCAGTTCGCCCGAAACCGCCTTCCGCTATACACGCGCCGCAAATACAACTTTGTAATATCAACTCTAGTAAAGACTTATATAGCATACAACATCTATTTATTTCACTCCGCACACACTACCCTAGAACACTCACAAAATTGGTGACCCCGACGTGATAGAAAAGTGTGTGCGTTGATCGAGAACTGGCAACTCATCCTAACATCCACGCGGTATAGTGTGAAAACCCACAGTGCTTATTGAGAAAAAGTCACAAAGTCAAGCCTGAAGATGGAAGAAAAAGCGACCGCTGAAGAATACGTTCTCTCACCCGAGTCCGTGACCGACAAGATAGAAAATTTTTGGACCAAGTCACCAGAATTATGGTTCGCCAAAGCGGAAACAATTATAAACGCGCAGAAGATGTCCGACGACTCCAAGTACCGAATATTAGTCTCGAAGCTCAACCAGGAAGTCACAGAACAAGTAGCATCAATTATATTTGAACCGCGCAAAGAAAAAAAATACGAGACCTTGAAGGCAAAATTACTCTCAGTTTACAGAGAGTCGGATGAATGTCAAATCAAAAAGCTTGTTTGCGGAATGGAGCTGGGAGACCAGCAGCCATCACACCTTCTTCGCAAAATGAGGGAGCTAGCCAGAGGAAGGGTGACAGACGAAACACTCAGGGTGATGTGGAAGAACCAACTACCACCGTCTATACGCAGCATTTTGGCAGTATCCAACGAGGCAAACTTAGAAAAATTAGCGTCGATCGCAGACAATGTAGCAGAAAACGCTACTCCGGTCCACAGTGTCGATAGTGTGAAAGAAGCGTCAAGCCCATCGAAAAAGGATGACGCAGTGATAGCCGAAATAAGACAACTTGGTGACAGATTACGCAGGCTCGAGAGCACACCTAGAGGTCGTTCGCGAAACTTTAGATCTAGAAGAAGCAGATCCAGGTCGGGATCGAACTCCAGGTCTACCAAGGCGATGACAAGTGATGACCCCAACTGGTTGTGCCGGTACCACTTCCGATTCCGTAACAAGGCGACGAGGTGTGAACATGAAAATGAAAAAAATTAAAAAATGAAAATGAAAAATACTTTATTGCACAATAGGTTTTGCAGTGAATACAGTAAAAAAAAAAAAATACACTTTACAAATGAACACTTGTATGCTACAACAATGGTGGGGGTACTGTCCTCTTAGATAGGCTATACAATAGCCTGTAGTAAAGAGAATCAGTGCCGTATCCCTCTAGGAGTGGAAAATCAGTTGCTTAGTGTTTTTGTACAATTCAATATTTTAATTATTAAGTATAGTAACGCAAAACAAAAGAAAATAAAAAGATAATAATTAATGAAAATGCTTGAAAGTATAAGTATATATTTTATGTGTGGTATGTGAGTAGGGGTGTGGTGGGGAATGTGTGTTTGCGAGTGTCTGTATGTGTGTGAGACGTAAGTGTGTGTGTGTGTGTGTGGGCATGTTTTGAGAATATATATGTTGCGAGTAGACGTACTTATGATAGTGTAGTAAACAAGGATTCGGTTTCCTCATACGTTTTGTCTAGTAGGTAGGAGCGGACTGCTGATTTACATTCTTGAACAGATAAGGGATAAATTGAGATATTTGCATTAATTTTGTTATACAAGAAAGGGCCAAGATAGAAGAAAAATTTTTTCGTAAAAGAGTAGCGGGTCTGTGGAAGGGTACATATTAAATCTTTACGACGTTTTTTAAGTTTAACAAAGGGAGTAGAGTGATGTTGTAACATGATTGCATGATAAATAAACAACTGTCGAACGTTAAGAACGTTGCAACTTTTATATAATTGAGTGGTGGAAAATAAAATAGGCCGAAATGTTGCAATCTTTAGTATTGCCCTGTGTGCAATCTCCAAAGGAAGTAGCGTGGTTTTTGAAGTACCACCCCAGCAGGAAATGCAGTAAGATAATATTGACTGACAAAGAGCGTAGTAAACATTACGGATAATAAAATGGTTAGCTACAAGTCTAAGAGTTTTAAAAATAAATATCAATTTTCGCACCCTACTCGTCAGTGCCTCCACGTGGGCTTTAAAGTTTAAGGTATTATCTAAAATTACACCCAAGTATTTAATTTTGTTAACAGGCTCTATTTGACTGCAGTTACAATTCTGTGTAATATGTGTGAGACATGTGTGAGCAGTGAGGGATAAATGATTTTTTGGTTGGGATGTTGCGCTAATAGAAAATGTGATGAATTTGGTTTTGCTTGTGTTGAGTGTGAGGGTGTGAGCCAGAAGCCAGTCAAGGGTGGAGTCAAGACCCGTTTGAGCTTGAACTTGAAGTTCTGACCAAGAGTTTGCGAAAAAAGTTATTGCGGTATCATCAGCGTAGGTTACAATCTTAGAATTTGGAATGGAGAGATTGCAAAGGTCATTAATAAAAACGAGAAACAATGTAGGCCCAAGAATACTCCCCTGTGGGACACCATATTTAATAGGCAGCTCGTCACTTACGTGGTTTCCTATTTTAACGACTTGCGTTCGATCTGTGAGGTAACTATGGAAAAACTGGAGTTGTGGTCCTCTGACACCTATATTTTCTAGTTTTTGTAAAAGGGTTTTAATGGGAACGGTATCAAACGCTTTCGCGAGGTCTAGAAACACTGTAAGTACTTTTTTATTGTTATTATTAAGGTTTGAAACAATAAAAGTCGTTAAGTCATGTACTGCGTCAGAGGTGGACTTCTTTACGCTAAACCCAAACTGCTGTGGTGAAATAAGATTAAAGTGCTCTAAGTAATCTCTCAGCCTTTTATTAATGAGGCGTTCCATTACTTTGGACAGAGCACTTAATACTGCAATTGGTCGATAGTTATTGGCTGAGTTCCCATTGCCACCCTTGAAGATGGGGTGAATAAGTGCCCTTTTAAACGAAGTGGGAAAAACAGAGGTTTGAAAAGAGAGATTAAAAATGTGGCTAACGATAGGTGCCAGAGTAGCGGAGTACCTTTTCAGAATGGTGGCTGAGATCCCGTCCCAGCCAGTTGCTGCACTAGATTTCAGAGAATGTATAGTTTCCAGAACTTCAGCGTCGTCAGTTTCTTCGAGGACAAACGAAGACATGCTGATAGGAGATTGTGATGGGGTCGTTTGGAATGGTTGCACAGTACTGCCGACAATTTTATCAGCGAGCTCTTTGCCGATGTTTACGAAAAAATTGTTTACTTTATTACAGGAATCACTTGGGGAATGTGAATTAAGTAATAGTTGAGTTGATGTGTGCTTTGTTTTGGAAGAGTAAGTTATGTTTTTTATAACAGTCCAGAGAGCCTTTGTATTTTGTCCTGCATTCTTTAGTTGTTCGCTGTCGTATTGCCTTTTGACTTTTTTGAGGAGTTTTGTACAGAAGTTTCTGTAGCGTTTATACGTCATAAGGAGGATTTCATTGTCCGGTGATAATTTAAGTTTTTTGTGAAGTGAATCTCTGTTGCGGATGCATCTCAACAAACCGGGAGTTATCCAAGGTTTGAGTATCCTTTTTCTCGCTGACTGTATCGATGTGGTTGAGTTCTCCATTATAGCTTTTGACAGGAGGTTAACCAGGCTATCCGTGGCAGCATTTGCGTCCTTTGTAAGAAGAATAGGGTTGAAATCTAGCTGCTCGTAAGTTTTATCTAGGCTTTCAAAATTGATTTTAGTTATAGTGTAGTTATTTTTTGTACGCGCTTTTTTAGTTTTGATGCATATTAAGGTGGAGTAGTGGTCAGTTATGGTAGATTCAAAAATTAAAGTGGTTGCAGGACAGTTTGTACGTATAAAAGTGTGGTCGAGGCAGTTGTTGCCTCTTGTCGGTAGGTAGTGAGCAGGAAGAAAACCATGAAATGCAAGACAATTTAAATAGTTTTGGGAGCGAGTATCTAGGGGTGACCCAATGTCGATATTAATGTCACCGGTGAAAATAACAGATTTAAAGTCGTGTAGTGTTGGAAGTATATCATTTAGCGCACGTAAAAAGCTATCTATATTATTAGTAGACGGTGAGCGGTAGACGCATAGAACTGCTGTTTCCAATTTGGTCTTGATTATTAACCCAGATGCTGAGTTATAAAAGTCTGGTTCTTCTACCGTGGGATTAAGGAATGATTTTGTATAAACTACCACACCGTCACTCTGGTTAATATGTTTCGTGGTTTTATGACTGGTATAACTGTCTATTTCAGGGATTTGCTGATTTCTCAAGCAAGGTAACCAGCATTCTGTTAAAGCTAAAACTTCACTGTCAAAAGGAAGGAGATTTAGAAATGCTTGCAAGCTTAAAAAGTTACAGTTAATAGACCTAATGTTTTGACAAAATGTTTTTAGGTAGTTGTTTGAGTTGCCCAAAAGTTGGTTTGCTTGTTCTGGTGTGCACGTATGAACTTCAGAAACTGAAGTTTCATCGACATTGTTCAGTAATGTTAAAACGCTATCTGTCATTGTATTAGTTTTTGAGTAAGGGTCAATTGGTTGACTAAGGTAATGTCCGAATTTTGTATGTAAGGCCTGGAAAGCAAGTCTGAAAGTACGTATGAGATATGTTGGATGGAATGTGATCGTGTTGTGTGTGATATGGTTTCATATGTGTAGAAGGTGATGAATGTGAGTGATTGAATATGATAGTGTGAGTGTGGGTTTGTAGTATTTAACATTAAAAACGTATACAAGCAAGCATAACTAACAATATGACATGCGTGCAATTGGAAGAAGTCGAAGCCAGCGGAAAACTAGTGTCGGTGCAGTCAGCGACGGGTGGCTGCGACCGCGTGCACGACGAAGGCTAGTCGACCAGGCAACAAATTTAGGCGCGAGAGGAAACCTCTCCGACTCGACTGAGCCCACGGTTAAAACCATTGTTGATGATTGCCCCTATCATGAGTTATTATGTAAGTTCCCAGAGGTAACTAAACCAGTTTCATATAAAGAGACACCTAGACATAGCGTTCGTCATTTTATAGAAACAACAGGTACCCCAGTGCACGCACGAGCGAGACAGCTACCACCGGACAGGTACGTAAAAGCTAAAAATGAATTTAGGGTCATGCAAGAGCTGGGGATCTGCAGGCCGAGCCACAGCGCTTGGGCAAGTCCTCTGCACGTGGTACCCAAGAAAGACGGTAATATTAGGCCATGCGGAGACTACAGACGTTTAAATGCGATCACCAAACCGGATCGCTACCCTGTACCTCGTCTTCATGATTTTACATATATGTTGGCTAATAAGAAAATATTCTCAAAGTTAGATATTAACCGAGCATACAATTGTATACCTGTCGCGGAAAATGACATTGAAAAAACTGCTGTCATAACACCTTTTGGCTTATTTGAATTTATGCGCATGCCTTTCGGATTACGTAATGCAGCACAAACGTTTCAGCGTTTCATGCATCACAGGGTATTGCAAGGTTTGGATTTCCTATTCAACTTTGTAGATGACGTCATCATAGCATCAGATAACGAAGTAGAGCACAAACAACACTTAGAAAAAGTTTTCGAAAGATTTAATGAATACGGCATAACTATAAATTTTTCCAAATGTAGCTTCGGTAAACAAAAATTAGAATTTTTAGGATATGAAGTGTCAACAGAGGGAATTAGACCTCTAGAAGATAAGGTAAAAGCCATTGTAGACTTTCCAAAACCGGAAACAGTTGAGGAACTTAGAAGATTTCTAGGAATGTTAAATTTTTATAGGGCAAGTATACCTCAATCGGCTGATCATCAAACAGAGTTGAATAAATACCTAGGAAATACAAAACGCAAAGATAAAACTAAAATTAACTGGACACCAGTAGCTGAAAACAACGTTGAGCAATGTAAGAAAGACCTAAAGAACGCGGTTATGTTATCATATCCAACGTCAAATACTCCGTTAGCGTTAATGACCGATGCGTCAGACACATGTGTGGGCGCAGTATTACAGCAAAAGCTAAACAACAAGTGGAAACCATTAGGGTATTTTTCTAAAAAATTAACACAGGCCCAAATGAAATATAGTACATATGACAGGGAATTATTAGGAATATATTCAGCCATAATTCATTTCCGCAACATGGTTGAAGGTCAACAGTTAATTATTTTTACAGACCATAAGCCTTTATCATTTGCATTTAGTAAAATAGGAACAGATAGAGAAACTTCTCGGAGAGCTAGACAGATCATGTTCATTAGCGAATTCAGCACGGACATAAGACACATTAGTGGGAACGATAATTTAGTTGCGGATACATTATCCAGAGTAGCAACAATATCGTGCCCCACAACGATCGACTTCGCAGAACTTGCAGCCGCACAGGAAACGGACGGCGAGCTAGCAAAATTGCAAAGCGAATCGAATAACAATAACAACATAGTGTTGAAACGTGTAACTATATACAATACAGAGAAATACATTGTTTGTGAAGTTTCAACCGACTCAGCACGCCCATACTTAACCGGAAAGTTTCGACGTTTAGCCTTCGACTCAATACATAATATGAGCCATCCAAGCATTAGAGCAAGTAGAAAATTAGTTATTGATAGGTATTTTTGGCCAAATATGAATAAAGACGTTGGAAATTGGGCCAAGACTTGCATTAGATGTCAAAAAGCGAAAGTTCAAAAGCATACCAATGCAGATTTAAGTACCTTTGAGAATTGTAAGCGTTTTGAACATATTCACATAGACATAGTAGGACCGCTACCAACTACACCAGAGGGATTTAAATATTGTTTGACGATAATAGACAGGTTTACGCGTTGGCCAGAAGCATTTCCATTAATAGAAATAACTGCAGAAATAGTAGCCAAAACTTTATATGAAGGTTGGATTAGTCGTTATGGGTGCCCGGTTAAACTCACAAGTGATCAGGGAAGACAGTTCGAAAGTAATTTATTTAGAGAATTAATGTCAATTATGGGAATACAGAAAACCCGTACCACTCCATATCATCCTCAATGCAATGGAGCGATAGAAAGATGGCATAGGTCATTAAAAGCAGCACTAAAAGCACGTTTAGACAATAAAAGCTGGATAGATGAACTAGCAACAGTAATGTTAGGATTACGCACGACAATTAGGTCCGACACAGGCGTAACCGCAGCACAAATGCTATACGGCAGTAATATTAGGCTACCAGGTGACTTTTATGACCATAGCAATGTACAGTTGCATGATGACAACAATTTCGTTAAAAAAATTAAGGACGTAATAGATGGATTGAAACCGTCCACTAGAGTAAACAAGTCACCTCGCAAGATTTTTATACACAAAGATTTACTAACCAGTGATTATGTATTCGTTAGAAATGACGCTGTACGGAAACCATTACAATCTCCATACGATGGACCATATCGCGTCATAAGTAGAAACGAAAAAGTGTATCGCGTACAGTTACCTGACAGACAAGCCAACATATCTATAGATCGCTTAAAACCAGCATATATATTGATAGATAATGAATTGCCATCAGAGGAAGTAAATAAAAACATATTAGAAAAAAATGATAATAAAAAAAACAAACAGGTACAGAATAAAATACAGAAAAAAGTAAGGTTTCAAACAAGCAAACCCAGTGACGAAACATATACAACGCGAACTGGACGAATAAGCAAAAGACCCTCTAAATATCGAAATTAGCATTTTTATAATGTAGGTCAATTAATTGAATATAAGTACTAGGTATCGCAGTTGAAACATAGTAAGAATCAAAACAGTAGCGAAATTACACCATGTACACCAAATTAATTAAAAAAATGGGCACCAATCAGACAAAAGAAAAAGTAATTGTTAACGAAAACCTATCAAATGTTGCACAACAAATTGAATATCATTGGCTGTGTCATGATAGCTACCATAATATTACTTACCATATTGTTAATCTACGCTGGAAAACGAAGGTTTATCAAAAGCATTCGAAAGTGGTTGAAAAAGGAAATAGTGGCAAGTTCGATAGCCACACCGAGCATAAGGGTAGAAACGGTCCAAAAACCGCAAGAATCGCCTAACCCCAAAGTCATTTTTTAAAATAACCTGCTCAGTAACCATCGTCCATTCAAGTCAAATTACATAAAGTTTAGGTCCCAAATTCCAAGTGACGTTTAACGGTGCAAGTGCTACTTTGTGAAATGTGTGAATTATTGTTATGTGTGTGTATTCTTAATTGGCGTCACCATGACGAATGCTGTGGACTCCGCAGGGGTGCTAATTTCTTTATAAGGCAGAGCATGTCGTCATGGTGACTACCCTTAACGTCGTAACTTTATATGTATACTAATTAAGTACAATGTCAAGACGGCACCTTTAAAAGCAGGTAGCCGCACTAGCTTAAGATCAGGTATTGTTAAATATAAGATTTATTCCTCCAAATGACTTTGTATTTCATTATCAAGTAGTTTTAAAAAAAAAAATTGCACTCCGGGAGTGCCGGCAGAAGTGAAAACTTGATTATTAACGTTGAGCATGTTTGATATTTTGGAATGGTTAGGGAATAATTTTGCACCAATTGCTTTATCAGTATAAAAGTACTATCATTTATGTGGTAGAATACAATATTCATTTATTGCGCTATCGTACACAAACATGACAATTTATATTACATTAAAAATTTGCATTAAAAATTTCTTTTCTTTCTCTGAAAAACGGAGATTATTTATTATCATCTTATTTCATTTATTTTCATTCGAAATTATTTGTTTGGTAAACCTACACCGCACATGTGCTTATTGTGATGTTATGAAAATATAGGTTAATGCTATAAAGTATAAACATATTACAAATATTATATTTATACTATGTAAGTTCATATGTATCTATATTAATAATTTCGTTAAGCAGTACGATAGACTCGATCGAAACCTAACCTAAATTATAAAATTATATTAATAAATAAATGAAAATTAATTAAACCTAACCTAACCTGAATAATAAAATTATATTAATTGAAAATTAAAACTTATTAAATTTTCATCTAGTATATTTATAAAGTACTCACTCATTTTCTTTCGCTATTTCTTCATCACTTTTATCATTAATAGATGCACTTTGTTCAATTTCCATATTTTAAGCACTTTATATTCACGAATTTTACGAATACACAACAATGTGATCACTACACAGACGGTCGAGCCATCAGCTGTCACCATCCATGGATGCGCGTGGCACGCTGTAACATAGACGAACATTCGCGCAAGCGCCCTGCGCCGCCTAAATGAAACAGTAGGCCCAGGCATACATTTTCGCCGCGCCGTAGAGAGGGGATAGCTGTCTACTCTCCATCCGTCCTACGCTTTTTCGATCAGGTCACGTGTCCTGACGCGAGTTTAAGATTGTATACCCATTACAGAAAAAGTGCTCAACGCCGCTAAAGAAGTTTTCACTTCAAAAAAAAATGCATTGTAAGAATTTGTAATAATAGCAACCTTTTGAATCAAGTGTACATACAAATAAATTGTACACTGCTTATACCATTGCAATAATAGCGTAAAGATATTTAAACATAGATATGTAAGTCATAACAATGTATAAGGCGTCAATATCAGGTGACGCAATCACGCCAGACATCCGGTTACAACATTGTTATTCAAACCAAATGCTGATTGTAACTTATAAGTAATACTTTTAGCCATAGATGTAATTAATAATACGTTTTAGAGTAACAGATTTTATTGTAAAAAACCTACAGCTTTTTTAAAAAAAAGGGGAGGAATAGTGTAGGGGCGCTGACGCAGTCGTTTTATATTCCTCGCATGCGCAGCGCCCGGCGAAGCCAGTTCGCCCGAAACCGCCTTCCGCTATACACGCGCCGCAAATACAACTTTGTAATATCAACTCTAGTAAATACTTATATAGCATACAACATCTATTTATTTCACTCCGCACACACTACCCTAGAACACTCACAAAAATGGAATAACTATAGTCTGCCAATTTTGAGATGAGCACTGTAGGCTATTTAGACAGGGTAATTGATATAACGTTTGTTCCTTTCAGGTACTCATGTTGACCGATAGCGAGCACAGCAGCGACGTAATTTTTCACTTTTACAGAGAACGTTACTATTTCTTTGTGATATTCCTGGGCCTTGGGTTAAAGCTTTTTGATCTCGTACACAATTTGAGCTATGATAATATCTGGATTTCCAAATTGTAGTTCCAGCGTAGACATCACAACATCCAGTGACGTAGCACTATTAACAGTGCTGTTACAGCATTTTTAGCTGCTCCGTGTAAACATTTCCGTAGCCCCCATAAGTTTCCCTGATTGCTGAAGTTACCCACTTTTGTTAAGTCTTTGTATGCTTGCTTGAACTGCAGCCACTCCAACGGGTCACCTCCAAAACTAGGTAAATCTTTAGGTGTGCTCAACCGGCTGAGCATTTGAGCATGCATCCATTAGTTATGGTAGCAGTGGCCAGGTCTTTGAGAGCGCTTGCCAACATGTGAACTGTTCCATCAGTGCCATCTCGAACAGCTGTTTGCTGCGCCAGCGGCGGTAGCGGCAGGTCAAGGTCGCCTAGTTGTGTACAATAAAACGGGGTGAATAGAAATGCAGGGGTGAATCGGGACGAAACTTTAAAAAGGATTTTAACGTTGAAATAATATAATTTGTTGCCAAAAAGGGCTCTAATGTGTTTATTGTATAATAATTAACGACTAACTTTCCTTGTTGGAAGCAAACTGTATTATTTCAACGTTAAAATCCATTTTAAAGTTTCATCCCGATTCACCCCTGCATTTCTATTCACCCCGTTATACGGTATCCTGCGGCTGTGCAGCCTCTGCATCCAGTTCACGATGACTTCGTTCTAGCCACTTCTCCACTTCAGCTTTAGTATGATCTTTTACCTTCCTTCCGATTTTTTTTTTTTTTTATTCTTTATTAATAAGGGGTTTTTATCCACACGGATACGTCAACCCCATTGTACCTTATGCTCTATTTACACACAACTATACATATTATAACTATACATATATACTATGAAAAATGAAAAAAGAATCACCGCCTAGACTTCTGAATTAATCCACAAATTATACGTTTAGTCCTTTCTGATTTAGGGTATGCCAAAATATTTTGAATAAGACCAACATCCCACATATTTAAATTAAACTCCCTAGCCAGAGATTCCCTTTCATCCTTGTTCTTAGCACATTCCATCAGCAAATGTTGCACATCATCAACTTTGTTGCATGTTTCACAATTAGGCGATGCAGCCTTTCGCATCAAGAACGCAAATTTTGCCGATGGAAAGTGGCCAGAGCGAAGCCTTAATGCTAACTTAATATAACTCCTATTTAAACATTTATCATCAAACCAGGGCCCACGAGGAGGCTCGTTTTGGATGACCTTATACCAAATTCCTTTTTCTTTGGACATTTCATTGAAATATTCTTTCCAATTGTCGAAACAAACTTTCTTAAACCTTGACGAATATTCCCAGTAATCGGACATATATGGGGTAACATTGCCCGTCTCAACTGCTAGTTTCGACAGTCTATCAGCCTCCTCGTTACCATGTAACCCTATGTGCGCTGGAACCCATTGCAACATAATCCTAATGTCATCTTTGTTGTAGCAATGAATAAGCTTAAGAATATCATAGGCTATCGATGCGCCTCTGCAACCAGAGGTACATCGAGCCACATGCTGTAAAGCGCTCTTGCTATCTGTAAATATAACTACTTTATTTAGATTTTCACTAAGTGAATATGAAACCGCTTGATATATTGCAACGAGCTCTAGAGACATAATACATATATTTTCATTAATTTTATACATAGCCTTATAACCCGTACTTTGAGCGAAAAAAGCAGCACCACACCCATCTTTACTTTTTGATCCATCTGTGAAGATTTTACGCCAATCACTATATTTGGAAGTTAATTCAGAAACTACTTCATGCACCAAAGCATTGTAATTATAACATTTTTTTGAATGCTTTACACATTCTAAGTCAGTTTTAATAGTATCTTTAATTTGTATAGCAGATATCCAAATGTCTAAAGAGAACATTTTAAGACTATCTGAAGTATTAATTTGCAGTTGTTTTAGTTATTTAAAGGTAGTAGCCAGTAGAGGTTTTCTTTTATTTGCCCAATAGCTACTAGTAGTTAGGGAATCTAATTCTGAAATTGTGTTGACCGTTGTATTATTAGACCAAGACAATGATTTTAGAATTTTCTTGTATGCGAGATATTCTCTTCTCAAAAATAATGGTGGTATGTGCAGTTCACTCTCCATTACATGGATAGGTGAGCTTCTTACGAAACCTCCTACTATTCTAAGTGCTTGGTTTTGTAATTTGTCTAGTTTGCTTGTATGTGTTTTTGCACTAGAATCATACAAGTAACAGGCATAATCAAGTCGACTTCTTATTAGCGATATATATATTCTACGCATATGTATAGTATGCACTCCCCAAGAAGAGCCTGCCAGTACTTTTAATATATTGAGGTATTTTCCACATTTATCAACAATCTCACCAATATGTTTCCGCCATAGTAAACTTCTATCCAACCAAACTCCTAAATATTTGAAACATTCATCCACTGTTAACGGCTGACCATACACTTTTAATGAAGGCAATATTCGCCTTCGGCCCCTACTAAATATACAATAATTAGACTTGGTTGGGGACAAAGTCAATCCAATCTCACTCAGTAATTTAATTATACAGTTTAAGGCATCCTGTAAAAATCGCTCACATTTGTCTATTTGTTTGTCGCTAAAATATATAACAAAGTCATCTGCGTATTGCGAAACCATAACGGTTTTTATTTGACGACAGATTTGATGCGTGACTAAATTAAATAATAAAGGCGACAACGGGTCACCTTGTGCCAATCCCCTGTTAGTCAGCCTTGTTTCAAAACCTTCACTATTAAATGATTTAATTTTTAATTGCCTCTCATTCAAAAACGACCAAAGATAACTACAAACTCGAGACCTAACCTGAATTTCATCCAATGCTTTTGTAACATAGTCAATTGAAATATTATTATACGCATTTTCAATATCCAAAAAACATGCAACTGTAGGGATGTTTTTTGTAAATCCAACTTGAATGTAGGAAACTAGTCTAGATAGTGCATCCAAACATGATTGTGCCTTTCGAAATCCTACTGTGTACGGAGACAGGAGTTTGTTTTTTTCTACAAACCACTCTAACCGCTTACAAATCATAAGATGAAAAACTTTACACACACACGACATCAGCGAAATTGGCCTTAATTTAATCTCACCATTAACATTATTTGCAGTTTTTGGTATGGGAATAATTTGAATATTACGCCATTGGTGTGGAACAATACCATATTTAAATATATAATTGTATATTTTCAATAGAAGAAACTTTCCTGAGTCCGGCAAATTATATAACATTGAATAAGATAGAGCATCCTGCCCCGGAGCCGAATCCTTTTTTTTAAGACAACTTTCAAGTTCTTGACGAGTGAATTGGGATTCTAAAATTTCGTTTCGAGACTTAAAGCTTGGAATCAAATTAGGAACATAGTCTGGAGTCAGCGAACGTAGAAGATCAACTTGTTTGTCAATAGGAGGACACCATCTTTGTTGTTTAAAACCTTTCATCCATTTCATACGGCGCCACATTTCCTTTGCCGACGTAGTTTCATCTATAGAGTCACAAAATGTTTGCCAATCATGGGACCTAGCTTTCTTAATTAATGTTTGAGATTCTAAGGGCATGGATTCTAATTTATTTAAATTATCAGGGGTGGGATTTTTACGGAAATTTGACAAGGCCAACCTTCGCTGTGCAACTATTTCAGACAATTTAGGGGACCAGTAACTTTTCCGTTTAAATCTTTCATTTGGCTTTAGGCTGAATTTATAATAAGGTATATATTTACTAGCCGCGTATTCGATATAATTTATAAAGGAGTCATACATTTGTTGCACGTTGCCATTAAAAGATGCTTCATTAAACATTTTAATATTATCAGAAATCGTTTGACGATATTCGCTCCAATTTGCATTATTTAAATTACGTTTCTTAACAATATGTACATTACAAGTTAAATTAGCTGTAATTTTAATAATCATGTGATCACTTCCCAAGTTCTCATTGAACACCTGCCAATCATATTTTATTGCAACGTCAGAGGAAACTAACGATATATCTGGGGATGTCTGTTGCAAATAACCATTTACCAACTTAACTCGAGTTGCGATGCCATTGTTAAGCGATATAAAATCATTTTCCAGAGATGAATCCATTATTTGATTACCTCTCACGTCCGATTTAACCGACCAATTAGTATGATGACCGTTGAAGTCCCCAGCTATTAAAGTTTTACTAGAAAAGTGACCAAAAATATCATTCCGATCGGAAGGATGAGTTTGAACAGACGACGGACAATACAGTGATACAATATATTCTAAATCTTTGCAATATAATAATTTAACAGACATTAATTCAATACCCACATTACTACTACTAAATGAAACTGGGTGAGACTGAATTGACTTGTGCACCAAGATAGCAACACCGCCATAACAATCATATCTATCATTCCTATATATATTAAACCCACTAATATTTACGTTAACCTCAAAATCGAACCATGTTTCGCTAATTATTGCTATATGTATATTTTCTTGTATTAGCAACTCCGAAAAGGATACCAATTTAGGACGCAGACTCTGTGAATTCCACTGAAATATGTTAACCTTTATTACTTCTTCTGTACTATCCATTACTGAGGCAGCTTAAATATCCCAGGACATTTTCTCCAAATATAATACTAATCAGAACTTTCTTAATCTCCTCCCAAATAACTTTTAAAGTGGATAGTATTTTCTCTTCTAAATTAATCTCAGACTTATATATACTTTTTATTTTTATCCATATCTTTGTCCATTCAAATTTATTTAGCAATTGCGCATTTTGCTTAAATTCTTCTTTTTCTTTCTGTGCACTATTTCTATCTTCGCTCGTTTTCTGCTCCTCCAAAACATTACTTTTATTTTGACCCTTTTGCGTTGTTTTCTTTTTTGTCTTTTTTTTTGGATTCTTAATATATTCTTTTGTACCCACATTTGTATGATTTTCTTCTTCTGTTTCTTCTTCATCCTCTTCCATATCCGACATCGGTTGTTGATGCACTTCAGCTCTGGTCAATACCTCACTATAAGCTTCTTTACCAGTGTTGACTGAGGCCGAAGGGTTACTATTATCAACTGGCTGTGAAATATCATCTGTGTTTATATCTACCTTCTCCTCCATAAACAGTTGTAGGGCTCTTCGGTATGTAACTTGTTTTTCGCTCATGATAATCCGATTAGTTTTTTCTTTAAGGAACACGGGACAAGTTTTGTCCAGGACAAAGTGATTCCCCTTACAGTTTAAACATTTAAAATCCTTTATAGTGCAGTTTTCGTGTTTGCCTCCACATTTCGAGCACAAAACCTTTTTAATTGGGCAATATTTAATTATATGGCCAAATTGCCAACAACCCGAACACTGCGTCACTGGAAACACGTACGGTTCAACTTTGAACCGGCAATCATAGGCATAAATATATTGTGGTAGCACATTACCCTTAAAGCTCACTCTTACTGATTCACAATCGATCCATTTCCCTTCCAACTGTAAACGTTTTAATCTTTTTACAGAAATCACTTCGACATTCGCTTCTAAAATATCAATAAGCTCTTCCTCACTCAATTCAAGGTCAATGCCTTTCACTATTCCATACGATATTGTCATATCTTGCACTAATTGACATCGTAAGCCCATATCTTTGAACTTTTTACATTCGACCAATTTTATAGCATCCTCTTTTCTTTGGAATTGAATGAGAACTTTGTACGCGCTTTTATACTTTATCCTTAAGATATCCTTAATATTTTCCAAACGTAATAACTTGGCCATAGCTATTGGTTTCGGCAAATTCTCCACTGATGTAACACCTACTTCATGAATCGCTATTGTTACAGGTGTACTAGCGTCTCCCTTATCTTTCTCTTTGTCCTTATTTACGTCCACTGAGTCACTTCTTATTAAACGTTTGGGTTTTCTTCTTATGACAGTAATAAAACCATCATCACTATAGTCGTCTTCTCGTTCTTTTCTTTTCTCTGCTGTTCTTAATTCACTCTCTTTTGTCCTTGTTCCAAACTCCCGATTTATCTTTTCCATGTTTCCCATCTCATTTAATTGTTGTTCACATTTCTTTAAAATCTCCGACTCACTCAAATCTTCATCACTTAAATCCTCGTCCATTTTATCAAAATGTGTAAGGTATTCGTAAAAAAAAGTATCGCTCAATACGTGAGACACAAAAACGCGTGCGCACGGCCCCACGTCTCGCGCCGAACTGTTCTTTCCGATTGTGAGCTGTATTCTTTGTTTTCTAGCTCGGCCAACTCGGCCGCCAACCTTTTATCGAAAATTTCCATTTGTATTTTTGCTTTAGCTTCTGGTGCTACTAATTCCATTCTTTCTTTCTAGCTAACACTGATGACGATGCGGATTTTGACAGACATTTTGCCTACTGTATCGTCAGCAAACTGAAGGTGAGGGATGAACTCGCCATTGATGTTGATGCCGACCCTTTTCCTGTCCAGAATCTTGAAGACACCCTCCAGTGCAGCGATTAACAGTTTTGGAGAGATAACGTATCCCTGTGTCACACCTCGCTACGGAAGGATAAGTTTTGAGGTCTGGTCCTGGACTCGGACTGACATAGTAGCGTTTTCAAATATACACTTCAGTACCTTGATGTACCGATATTCAATCTGGCAATATTGGAGAGACTGCAGTACAGCCCAATTCTCGAACGAATCGAAAGCTTTCTCATAATCCATAAACGCTAAGCAAAGAGACAGATTATACTCTTCGATCTTCTGTATAACCTGCCGCAGTGTAATTATGTGGTCTAAAGTACTAAACGGGTGCTATGAGGGCCAGTCCCCGCGTGTTGGATACCAGTTCTCTCCAACTTGGTCTGAATAGGCGATCATTCTGATGTACCTAATCCGTAAGCGCGTTATACGGGTAACCTGAACAAGTATTACAAATAAGAGTCAAAAGCCTTTACGTTCGTGTGAGACGGTTCGTTATGACAGGTATGAGCAATTGCCTAATGCCTGCAATTCTTAAGCAGGGCATTGTCGCTCTCTTTAGTGTACCACCACATCTCTTTTCCATGCCTGTGGTGTTTTACCCTCGAGTATGGCGGAATCAGCCGAGCCTTGTCGTATTTAAGCCACTTCAGAACCATCATAATCTCGTACAAGCTGACATCCGTGGTGTTTTCGGTATAGTGTCGGTTCAATCTAGCTCATAGGTCGTTGGCCAGATTCGTTACGGGGTTACTGGTTGACATGTATAACTGTCCATAGAATCTGGCCAAAAACTGCAACAATAGTGTAAACGAAAGCGATAAACTATAAGTGTCATACGAGTATTATCTAATTATTAGTACAGAAACAATTTCTTTTTTTTTTTTGAGGGGCTTGTGGCTAAGTAATAACAGCCGAAAGATCAGGTTAAGCTACTCTTGCCGCGGTTGGTCCATAGATGGGTGACCATCTTTACATACCAAGACCCCTCGTGCCTCGGAAAGCACGTTAAGCCGTTGGTCCCGGCTGTCATTTGCAGATCTTTGACAGTCGTTACGGGTCATCAGAAGCTCGAAAGTCTGACAACCAGTCTCGTATCGGGTATCGTGTTACCCAGTAACTGGGTTGTGGATGTCAGATAGGCAGTTGCTCCATGTAAAATACTGGTATTCAGTTGTATACGGTAAGACTGGAAGTTGACCCCAACATAGTTGGGAAAAGGCAGGCAGATGATGAGTACAGAAACTATTTAAAAAAAAAAAAAAACAAATATTAGAAAAAAACCCTAACATTAGATTAAGAAGACTGAGAAGTTAAGTTTTGAAAGCTTCCTCTATCCTACTATTTTGCTGTGTCCGACAGGGTCCTTAATGATCTCATAAAATTTTAGGTTATCACCTAAGAACAATAACTGTGGAATGCAATAAATTATTGAGTATTGCACCGTCATCAACTGCATTCAAACATCATCAGCTCAGCAAACACCTCTTGCTTTAGCTGCGCATATGCTCAGAAGCCTGCGTGGATAAGTATCCTCTCGACATGCACTTCGATGATTTCGTTGTCCATTTCCGCAAGTTAAGACATGCCTCTGATACTGTAAGACGATGTACGTACTTAGAGTAGCAGGTTCCAAATAACGTTTAACTTGTTCGGAAAGCGGTATTTTCACGCGAAGTAAACTCATCATATGTTTGTTCGTTAGCTGTGGGTCCATCAAGAACGTGTAATAATAGTCTGTTTGCTCGCACCCTGCTCCGCTCGATCCAACCGGTGGTGAGGAGCGGGTCGACTACATTATTCATAAAGTTTTTATTTCAGCGGATAGATTCCTTTTGTCTCGGGAGATCGGGAGCAGCCTAATGACGTGATTAAGCTCGATATAGGCGCTCCGGGTGCGAACATGCAACCAGCGTTTAGCGGGCAGCGATCAGTGGGGAGCAGGCAGCAATCTGCGGGCAGCGATCAACGGATAGCGAGTCGCGGGGTATACCGACTAAATGTTGACTAAAACTTAGTATTTTTTAAACAAAAAAGGTAACTTTTTGTTTTAATATTGAACTAAATCATTTATATAAAGATATCGCTTGACTAACGTCAAGTGATATCTTTATTTATATGATTTTGTTATAAAAATAATAATAAGCTGGCAACACCAACGTCAACACGTCACGAAATTCGTTTCATATTATTAAACTTCAGTAATTTTAGAAGCAGGTTTTATTTTATTTTATGTGAAACCCTACCATGGACCATGAACCAAATAATCACGACATAAATAAAAAAAAATGCAAAATGAACCATAATATAAACTTTCATCAAAAACCGCAGAATCGGAGGTGACATGACAGATGTCACCTCGCGACAAAATAGAACGAATGCGGATAAGAAATTGAAAAAATAATGACTAGAGCAACTATGAAACGATCACGCCCACCACCTCCGGACTCTTCGCTCAGCTCCACCTCACCGCCGCCGGTATCCAGCCCCACTGTGAGCGCAGTGATGACACCGGCCACAGTAGTTGCGTCGAGCTCGAGCGACGAGTATTTTTCCCCGCCGACGTCGCCAACACCGTCGGCAGGGGACAGGCCGGCCACCGAAGTGCTTGGGGCTTAGGGGCCATCCGGCCCCGAGCCGGGTCCCCACTGCCGATGGTTGTGTGCAGCGCATGAGATCACACACTTGCCTGGCATCTCAATTCCAGTCATCATCAAGAATTATAGACCGATCACATTTTTGTCGACGGTTTATAAACTTCTTACATCCATTTTGAGAGCCAACAAATTGAGCTACTGAAGGTAACTGAAACTTTCGGCGGCGCCATCAGAATGGAATTTGGTGTGGACAAATGTGCAATCATGCATGTGAAGCGAGGGGAAATTATGGAATCCGAGGGAATTCAACTTTCGGACTCCATACACCTTAGATCCCTCTCCTCATCCGAAAAGTATAAGTATTCGGGTATGTCGGAAGCGTTAGGCATCAACGTTACTGACATGAAGCAGTCGTTGAAGGAGCGCTTTTTTGTTTGCCTGAAGAAGGTAGTAATTAGTCTTCTTTCAGGCGGAAGCAAGGTGCGCGCCTTCAACGGTTGAGTCACGCCAATTTATATATACTCTTTCGGCATACTCAAATGGACTCAGACCGAACTCGACGCCCTGGTTAGGAGGATCCGTACACTGTAGACCGCAAACCGGATGCATCACCCACGATCATCGGTGATGAGACTGTACATACCGCGGAAGTGCGTGGGTCGAGGCTTTTTAAATGCGAAGACCCTCCACAACCGCGAGAAATGCAGTCACAGGGAATATTTTTTTAAAGCCGAAGTGGGTATGCACCGTGATGTAGTTGCAGTGAACAAGGGGTTCACCCCACTTTCCATGGCTAAAGAGAACTGGTGCAAACCTGTAGTGTACTTACCACGGATGACTGCAAGGAGATATGGCAAAGCAAGGAGCTACACGGGTGCTTCTATCGGGCCATTCATGAGACCGATGTAGATTTCTTAGCGCCCGTATCCTGGCTACATTTTGGAGACCTTTTTGGGGAAACTGAAGGTTTTGTCTGTGCCATTATGGACGAAGTTATCTTGACGAATGACTACCGGAGACATATTATGAAGGACGGGATGGTTGACGTGTGTCGGGCATGCCACCGTCTGGGTGAGTCTATCAGATATATTATCTCGTTTGGCTAACGGCGAGTACTTGCACAGACATAACCACGATTAATACTAGGATTATTCACCAGCAACTTGCTTGGAAATATAAACTTGTGAACAAATAAAATATCTAGAAAGAAAGAAAAAGTCAGACTATCAATAGAATAAATAAAATAAATTATTTAAAAAACAAAAAACCCGACTGCAAAACCACATAACTGAAAAGGGAAAAACAAGCATTATAATCTATATAATTTTGGTCTTGCAGGCGGGGACAATCAAAAGTTACACCATATTTCAGGTTATTTGACTGTCCCCGCCTGCAAGACCAAAATTATATAACGTAACAGTTAGCGCTTCGATGTCCCTTAAACCCTGTATATCAACTTTTAATTAACCGCTGTACTAATTCATCGCCACCCTGTATACTGATGCTTCAAGTCGGTGTGAAGTTGTCAGTGTGATGTATACTGCTACAAAGATCTTTTGGTGCTCGAAGGACGTTGACAGGCGGGTGCTGTTGGTAAACATTTGTGCTATGTCACTGGAATTATATTTAAAAACATGGTGGCTGCGTTAGTTCCGATTTAGGCCACGCTCCATAATAACCTTGTAGCGCTATAATCAAGAACATAGTGCCTGCCCCCGCGCCCGTTCTGCTCGTCACTATGCGACGTCGCTTCGTCGTTGTACAAGTTAACAATCAAAGCTGGCTCATTTGCATTATTCTTCCATTTCGAACTCAAACGCTTTGAGTTACCTTCCTTCAGATGTCGGCAACATTCGGTTTTTCTCGGATATGCTCGTCGGCGCGGCGCTTGGCAAGGCGCATTCTTGTATGATCAGACAACTTGTGTAATTGACTTATTGTGTATTTTTGTCGTTTGTGCAGCGATCGGGGAGTAGTCTTTGTTTTTATAACGAGAAGTACCTCCGAGTACTGTTCGTGAAGAGTTCCCTTATCTTCAGCTGGTGATAGAATGCGGATGTGAGGAATATTGTCTGCCGGACTAGTAAGTACAATGATATTGATCACACGAGTAACTGACGCGGTCCTAAGTTCGGCACCCAGCTTATGCAGTGTTATTAATTCCCTGTTAGGAATTCTCAGGCACGGCCATTGAGTTGCAAGGCACAGCTCAGTAGAATCTAACGGACTCAGATCAGAATTATCATTACAATGTTTGTAAATAAAAGCAAATAAATATGACTGTAAATATAAATAAATGTTAATGGGTGGAGAGGAAGGTCAAAATTGGAAACTGTTGATGAATTTACATTACTTGGACTTACAATAGATAAACACTTAAATTGGAAAACACAAGTACAAAAAACCCGTTCAAAAATTTCAAAATTTTCATACGCTCTCCGCGAAATTAAAACGACAACCAATCTACAAACTGCCCTCACCGCCTATTATGCGTATGCCAATGCATGGCTTAGCTACGGCGTAACTCTCTGGGGCAATAGTACAGATGCACCGACACTCTTCACCCTACAAAAGAAATTAGTTATGATCTTGGTAAATATTGATCAAACTGACAGCTGCAAACCCTATATACGTGTACATGTTTCTAAAATGTACAGTATTTACATTTTAGAAACATGTAAATTTGTCCGTAAGCATCAAGATTTCTACACAAAACGTGAAGACATCCAATCACAGTACACACTTAGGTACCGATCTAGGCTAAACATACCAAAATCCAAGCTAAAAATACATTCTACAAGTCCCTACGTAATGTCTATAAAAATATATAATAAACTGCCTGACATAATAAAGAAAGAAGAAAAGTTAAATATATTTATAAATAAACTTAAAACATTACTGTTAAACAAATGTTATTACTCCTTAGACGAATATTTAAATGATAAACATAAATAATAGGAAAAAACATATTAATAATAATGTAATTTGTATATGTTAAAGAAATTACTAATATTGTATGGAGGGACAGGCGTATAAAATAGCCGTGTATCCTTGCGGGTCGAGGACGACAGAAAAATTATTATCTGGAATGCATAATAATTCAATTTGCCTTTTTTTTGAGCAAACTTTCAAAGAGGAATTGGTGACGGTCAGGTGGCGTTTGTAGCCTAACTCCAGCAAATAATGCAAAAGCGGTACCTGTGCTTCTCCTGGCGAAAGTCTTAAAGAATCCTTCTGGGCAGGTGGCCACCTTGCTTGCCCGTACACTGGTCACTTGAAAGTCTATATTTTGGATTTAATCGGACGCGGGTTATTATTTTTAATTTTGAAAACGTAGCACAGTATATCCCCAAGGATTACGGGATAACATAATAAAGTTTGCGGTTTTGCGGACGCGATGAACTGAGATTGAAAAAACTTGGTTTGCGGTGAGACGAATTGCTTCCGTTCGGCGCCGGTGCACAATGACGTCTGACAGCCATCATTAGCTGTCACTAGCCGCAGGATTCTCTAAATCCCGCGACACACATTATCCGCGGCTGCAATATAAGCCTAAGACAGACTACAGACGCCTTATAAACCGTCCACAATCAAAAAAATGTAAGGGGCAATAACTTGCCACACCATACTCCCCGCCTTGAAAGGTCCCGAGCTTTCAAAGATGATAATCTATACGCTGAAAAGCTGGTGCGGTTGGGAGGATGAGATGATGTTTATATATCTGGCAGTCTGAAAGCATCAAGAGAATCCCAAGCAGCAGTTCAAAACACCATTACTAGGAAACGGCGTTCGAAATTAATTATCAGATTCCAAAGAATGAAATTGCAGTTTGATTAAATTAAGACAAAGTTGAATTACCAAGCTAAATTATAACTATGTAATGGCGTACCATTGAAAAAAAATATACTATTGTAAATTATAAACTAAATTAAACTACGAAATAATATAGTTCTATTGGGTTGGCAAAGGATATAACTTGGTGACAGGACGTTTATATGTACCTGACGCGGTTTTTACTGAAGCTACTCGAATTACACCATCCGATCCCGGAAAAACTTCCACTATGATGCCCAATGGCCAAGTCAATGGTGGTACGTTATCTTGACCCAAGAGAACGACAGTACCGATCTCTATAGGGCGATCGGGAGTGCACCATTTCTGGCGAACTTGCAACGTGTGCAAGTACTCAACTCGCCATTTGTTCCAGTAGGATAACACAAGCTGATCCAAAAGCCCTTTGCGGTTTGTTAAATTTATGTTTTCTTCTGTCAATTCAGAAGAAGGCAAATGCTTAAGTGGACTGGACATTAGAAAATGCGCAGGCGTGAGCACGTCCGGATGCGGGTCTGATGAGAGAACACTAAGCGGTCGAGAATTTAAAAGGCACTCGATTTGTACCAGTACGGTAGAGAGTTCCTCGTAAGTGAGAAGCTGCTTTCCTATGACTCTATACAAGTGAGTTTTAACACTCTTAATGTTCGACTCCCAAATACCTCCGAAGTGCGGAGCTCGCGGCGGTATTCTTGTCCACTCAATGCGAGATTTTAGAAGCTCATTTTTAATATCTGTTTGAACAGACGAGTTCAATAAGAAAGAATAAATATCATCAAGTTGCGCCTTAGCGCCAACAAAATTGGTACCATTGTCTGAGTACATAACAGACACTGGACCGCGGCGAGAAATAAATCTTTTAAATGCGGATAAGAAAACCTCGGATGTGAGGTCCGATACGAGTTCGATATGTATGGCTTTAGTTACCATACATATGAACAAACATATATAAAGTTTTTGCGAACGTTGACCTCTACGGCGAATAGGTGTGTAAGCAAGCGGCCCGGCGAAATCTACTCCAGTGTGCACAAAGGCTTTAGTATCACGGACACGGTATCCAGGAAGTTCAGCCATTTTGGGTGTTAGATGCGTAGGATTTAGACGGAAACAAGTGTTGCATTTCCGACAGCGGGAACGTATGACTGTTCGTCCATCTAATATCCAAAACCGCTGCCTTATAATAGACATCAATAATCCGGGGCCCGTGTGGCAGTACGTATTGTGATAGTGATCAATAATTAGATCAACTACGCGGTCACGTTTAGGTAAAAGCGCGGGATGCTTGGCTTCATATGGTAAGTCAGATTTAGACAATCTGCCCCCAATACGTAAGATTCCGTAGCTATCAATAAAGACAGACAAACAGCGCAACTTCTTAGATGGAAGTTCGCCTGCTTTAATTAAATTTAAATCGTTAGAAAAATGCGTATTTCGAACTATTCGAATAATGAAATTTTCGGCGGTTTGTATATTTTTAACAGAGCTATGACTAAGTAGTCTGTTCGTAAATTTAAGAATGTACATAAATACACGCTACAATTTATTCCATGAACAAACACGATCAGCTATTGTATCTAAAATACGCGGTTCAGTATTTGATGTTTCTACAAGAAAAACCTTTGATTTAAACTCTGGCAATGTTTCACATTCAGTAGGAGAGAATTTTAAAGGCCACTCGCTAATGGGTCGATGGAGCCAAGTAGGACCGTTCCACCATAACGAGTGTTCAATTAAATCAGATGGCAGCATGCCGCGGGAGAGACAATCGCTAGGATTCTCCTTTCCAGACACGTGATTAAAACTAGCGGCAGGTAGGTTTTCCTGTATTTTAGCAATGCGATTACTGACAAAAATAGACCATCTATGGGGAGATGAGTGGATCCACGAAAGAGCTATGGTGGAGTCCGAGAAAGCGTAGACACCTGCAATAGGTACACGAGCGGAAAGTTTATCTTTGACCACGCGAACAAGCTTAGACAGAAGTAAAGCGGCGACAAGTTCTAATCGAGCTAGCGTTGTTATTTTAGCGGGGGAAACTTTGGACTTTGCACATAAAAGCCGAACGCTGATATTGCCTTTAGAGTCAGTTATGTGTAAATAAATACAACAACCATAACCACTAAAGCTGGCGTCGCAAAAGGCTACGATATTCACTACAGCTTCTCTAAAGACGCCAATGTGGCGAGGAACCTTTAGAGAAGAGAGTGAGGGGAAATCGCGCAAAAAAACGGAAAACCGATTGGTGATGGAGTCCGGAGGAACCTCATCCCAACCTATTTTAGCTAACCAAAGTTCCTTAATTAGGATTTTCGCGTACAACATGACTGGTGCTACGAGGCCAAGTACGTCGAACAAGCGGGCAACTAGCGATAGAATCGCACGCTTAGTGCATTTATCATCTACAGCGACTGTTGTCAAAGAAAAATAATCATCAGCGGGTTCCCAGGTTAATCCGAGGATTTTGAAATTATGTTTATCATTATCCTTGCCAGAAAAATTAACTGGTAAGCGGTGAGACTCTGGG
This sequence comes from Atethmia centrago, assembly GCA_905333075.3. Taxonomy (NCBI): domain Eukaryota; kingdom Metazoa; phylum Arthropoda; class Insecta; order Lepidoptera; family Noctuidae; genus Atethmia; species Atethmia centrago. Next base: position 21,859,516 of record HG995391.1, read on the forward strand.
AGAATCTCCAACAAAGCGGGTGAATTAGTAGCCCATTTGACCAGGTCAAAGGATCCTAACTTAAATAACTCAATTAAATCGCGGGATAATTGTATAGCAATCTGTTCATCAGGAACAGAATAGACATAATCGTCCATAAAAAACTGAGTTTCTACTAATTTAGAAGTCTCAGGATAGCGGTCGCCATGCTCACACGCTAAATTGCGTATTGTGCGCATCGCTAAATAAGGACTAGGCTTTAATCCAAAGGGAACGCGGTTAAAGTGAAAAGTACGTATAGGTTCATTTTTGTTGAATCGATATAAAATTCGTAAATATTTGCGGTGGTGCTCATTTACACCGATCCGTAGGAACATTTGTTTTATATCCGCTGTCATTGCGACAGGGAGGGTACGAAAATCGAGTAATAATAAAAACAAGTCGGCCTGTAAATTAGGTCCGACATGCAGAATGTCATTGAGTGACAACCCCGAGTGTGTTTTGGCACTAGCGTCCAAAACCACTCGAATGCTGTCTTTGTCCGGTCTAATAACGGCGTGATGCGGTACGTAGTAACCCTCTTCTGTTAATTCAGAGTCGGGTACCTCCGATAAATACCCCTGAGTTATATAATCGGTGATAGTTTTATTGTAATCCTCGCGTAGGGTTGGCACGCACGTGAATTTACGCTCGAGCGCAAGTAGCCGCCGATGAGCGACACCGCGTGAATTGCCTAATTCGGAGGGATTGCGCGCGAAAGGTAAATCGACAAAATATCTACCGTCTTTAAATAAAACTGAAGAATTAAAATTATTTTCACACTCTAATTCGTCCGGACTAATAAAACGCTGAGATGGAATTTCCTCTAGCTCAAAAAACTTCTGCAAATTTGACTCGACGTCAATGCTAGCAAGTGCGGTAAACGAAGATGTCATGTGTGTTACGTCACTACTATGACAATCAATATCACCCATCAGTACATATCCGAAACTAGTCAGTATAGCTGGGGGTGCGCGGGTGCCTGAGTCAACCCTATCACCTAAATAAATAAAAGGGAACAGCTGTGCTCCAAGCACAACATCGATTCCACCAGGTACATTCCAGGTTGAGTCAGCAAGCGGTAAATTATTTAAATATGACATATCGTCATTTAATCTGATAAAACTAGCGGGAAGTCTATCTGTAATGCAATCAACAACTAATGCGTGTATATAATACTTATTGTGAGGATTAATCCGAGATTCTATATTGAGATAAATAAAGCCGTGTACAGGTCGTGAGGTCATACCAACACCTTGTAAAGACGAATTGCGTAATTTAATTATGGGTAATGGTCTCGGCCGCTGCTATCATATACGTATATCTGCGCGGTAGCTAACAAAATAGTTGTCTCTGTCGGTAAACATATTTTAGCGGCGGCACTAAGTGAGACAGACGTAGCGGCAGGCTCGCTCGGCGTTGAATCACTTTTTACTTCGGAGAAATGTAACAATGAATGATGTGTTTTCTTACAAGTTTTACAAACACTCCGTGATTTACATTTAACCAAAGAGTGGGATAGACTTAAGCAATTTACACAGCCATGTTTCTTTTTAATAAATTCGAAACGAGCTTGCGGAGAATTCATATTTTTAAATTGTGGACAATCAAACAGTCGATGATCGACGTTATCGCCGTCACACAGCGGGCAGCGGTTATTCGAAGCTGGTTTGCTACAAAATACAAACGCTTTAGCGGTACTTTGAGTATTACTTCGATTGTTAGCTAAACTAGACTTAGCACGCGATTCCGTCTGTGAATTATTAACGTGTGAGCGCTGGAGTACCTTAACATAGTCTTGCATAAATATTATAAACTCCGTATAGGAAGGCAATTCCTTGCCACTCACACGGCTTTCAAATTGTTGAACAGTTTGTGAGTCAACCTTTCTTAAACCACAGTGTAATATCACAAAATCTAATAAGTCTGAAATGTCTAACTGCTTCAATGCAGCGACAGACGCTGAATATCGTTCTACAAATGCATTCAGACTAGCAGCATTGCCGGCGCATCCTTTAATGTCCAGTATATTATTGAGATAATTAATACCTAAACTACGTTTATCTTGATACCTTTTGACAAGACTGTTCCACATAACACTGTATGTATCTCCTGTGGGAACAATGCCTGCAGTTAGTTTTAAGGCATCATGAGTTAATTTACTTATTAAATACTGCACACGCTGCGAATCCGTCAGATCAGTATTTAAATGAACATTAGTACGGAACATTTCATAAAACATGGGCCAATTTTCAGTTCTACCGTCGAACGATGGTAACTCGATTGGTGGTAACTTTATGCTTCTACCTCCCTTCTGATCTGATGTTAATGTTTTGCCACTTGAAAGAATGAGATTACGTTTGTATTTAATAGTTGAATATAAGTCTTCAATAGAACTTAGACTCCCATAGTCGGGTGGGGTTTCATCAATTTCAAACTGCAACTCATTGATCTGGTCAATTATTGTTTCAAACTTGCTGTAAGATTCACCAATAGATTCAGACTGCGCTAGGAATAACTCGTTCGAGCGTGAATCATAATTAGATATACTTTTGGAAGAATTATACAAGCGATTAACTCGCTCAAAAATTACTTCTTTTTTAGCAATAAGCTGAGCTAATTTAGTTTCTTGTTTTTGAGTTGCCATTATAAGGCACTATCTAATATTAATTGCTGTAAATTATCGTAAGTACTTGCAATGACTTGTACTTATTTAACTGATACCTATCCAGGCTCGAATGGACCATATGTGTGGAGGAACAGGCGTATAAAATAGCCGCGGCTGCAATATAAGCCTAAGACAGACTACAGACACCTTATAAACCGTCCACAATCAAAAAAATGTAAGGGGCAATAACTTGCCACACCAAATATAATAATAAATAATATACTTAATTAAAATAATTCATAACAACAATTAATGATAATCACGCAACTTGTAGGTATGTTTAAAATATATTAATATAACAGTAAATCATTATGCGCGTCATCCAGATTACCGCGTATTTGTAAGAGTCCAAGGTTGTTACTCAGAAGGAAGAATGCCTGGTAGTGGTGTTGGTGGTATTAGTAATGGAAGAAGTTTAAGGATCTTGCGCAATTTCCTCAAGTACCATTTCTTCTACTTCAGCACGAGCGGTGCTAATGTAGAAGACATGGTACTTGAGGAAATTGCGCATGATCCTTCAACTTCTACGCGAGCAATAGCTCGACGCACGGGGATAGGGTAATCGACAGTGCATGATATTTTAAAAGAGAACAAATTTCACCCGTTCCACGTTACGCGCGTGCAGACTCTTCAACCAAGAGATTATAGTTCAAGACTGCGTTTCTGCCGACAAGTGTTGAAGAAAATGGAAGAAGACCCGCAGTTTTCAATAAAATTCTATGGAGTGATGAATCAACACTTAAAAGAGATGGCTACATGAATTTACACAATCTCCATAGCTGGCAACTAGAGAACCCCACGAGGGTTCTCTAGTTGCCAGCTATGGAGACTTATGCGTGAAGACAGGTCACAGTACCAATTTAAAATAAATTATTGGACTGGAATTATAAATGGAAAAATAATAGGCCCATTTGAATGACCGGGGAACCTTACTGGCCAAAGTTATTTAGAATTCCTAGAAAACGATCTTCCAAATTTATTGCAAGAGGTACCCGAGGTGGAGAGAGAATCTTATTGGTTGCAAAATGACGGCTGTTCTGGGCATTATGCTGTATCTGTTCGTGCGTATTTAAATAGAACACACCCAAACAGATGGATTGGTCGTCTGGGGCCAATTTTGTGGCCCCCACGTTAACCAGATTTAAATCCACTGGATTTTTTTATTGGGACTGTCTTAAGGAAGAAGTTTACGCAAAGCCGATCCGTTCCTTGGAAGATTTACATAGCCGAGTCCGGGCAGCCGCATTGAAAAGAAGCGATCGACGTTATACGCGACTGCTCAGAAGAGCATTTATTCGTAGATGTAGGGCCTGCATCAGTGGGTGGCAGACAATTTGCACATTTATTGTAAATTACAATGAATACAGTGTTATTAATGTCAAATGTTGTTTTTTATTAAACCCCAATGATCAGGTACATTTAATGTAAATAAATATTCCAATATTGCAAACTTTCTTGTTTAATCAAATTTCACTCCTTTTAAACACGAATGGCAATAATTCACTATTTACATTAGGTACAATAATGATTAATACCATTTTGAAATCTGCTTTAAGAACATATTATTTTTAAATTATTGGTCACTTGTGTTTCGATAGTTATTTTTTATGCTGCAGTTGCTTAAACTTTGTCGAAATGAATATTTTTCACTAATTTTTCACTAGAACAATATTAATTCAACTTGTTTTTAAAAAAAACCGTGTAATAGCAGTCATACTATTTATTGCTTATCTATCAGCACAGTTAACGTAAATTACTACAACAATAAAAAACCAATGGAATTCATTAATTTGTGGTCGTGGTGTACAAGAATATAAAATAAGGTAACAAAAACAAAGATATTATTTAAAAAAAACATATCTTTGGTACTACTTGTTTTTTTTTTATTTGTATTTTTTTTCTGAAAGGCCATTAGTTCTAACATGAACCATTTCAAGGTTATCCATTAATTACCGGACTCATTGTATAATGGGTCCCCAAGCTACAGGCTGTGCCAAGTTAGGGACCCGGACACAAATGGATGGCGTATTATGTAAAAATTATATGATGGAAAAACAAAAGATGTATTGGGTGATTGTGTAGGTATAGTTTTTGTAAACCGTGTAAAATGGTGTAGATGAAAAACTCTGTGACTTATAGAAGCTCAACTAACAGATCAATGAACAAACTGGTAAGTGTGATTGGTTAATTATATAAATTAGGATATTTTTTATAAATGAAACTATACTTGACCAGCACAGTGTGCCAGTTCATGTACATGAAAAAATATATTACGAGTTACCTCCATCTATCACAGAGGTGCAGTAAAACCACTACAAGAGTACATTTAGGGAAGTTAAAGGGAGATGCGTTCTTGTATGAGTAACTTTTTGTGTTGGAATTTGAAGGTTTGTACTGTTTTCAGGCGTCGCATTGGTGGTGGGAGATCATTCCAACAGCGTGTGGAACTTGAGACACCCCCTGAATGCTGTAGTTCTGTGCATTGGCAACGACAGTGGGCTTACCATGGAGCGAAGACTATACTTTAGATGGCTTTGCTTCCAAGTTAGCTTTTCATAGAGATAGTGTGGTTTTTGAGTTGTAACGATACCAAACAACAGGTTGGCTAAATGAAGCTTCCTCCTTGCAGCCATCTTTAATCATTCAAGTTCATTAATGTATGGAGTAACATGACTTCTTCGCGGGAAATTAACACAAAAACGAACACAGGCATTGGCATGGTCCATAGACTGTATCACAGTAATTTAACTTAGATAGGATGAGACTGTCAACAAATTGTTTCCGGACTGGTATGCTTAGGTATTTCCAGGGGACAGAGGGGTTGGGGCGAACTTATAACTAAATCGGCCCTTCTCGGCTCTTTACTGCGACTATGTAGTCTATCACTATTATTACTAGAGACATGTAGGTGACGTACCTGTAACAGTTCAAAGTCATATCTTACTCTTATCTAAAACGTCTTGTATACTTGCACGTAATAGTGTAGCCTGTTAATAATCCAATAAGTTAATAAACAAAACGTCTCTCGTACCTAGATATCGGCTATCCAGCTTGACTCAGCCTGTAGTGCCGTGCGGAGAATCGCCACATAGATCACACACAACTTCAAATGTGTCGCTGTTCGCTCGTTACCAGGTGAATCGTCTGTATAATACTATCACTAACAAATCATGCGCGATACCGGCACACATGTCTCCGTGCCACATTAGTGGCGCCACCGCGACCCTCACACACACAGACACTGACCGATAAACCTTCAGATTTCGCCACTTTACGCTCACACCGATACATGGACTTTACGTGGACGTCCTAACTTTGATACAAACTTAAGTTATAGAAGCCAGAAATGACCGAAAAAGCAAATCTGCCACAGCTTAACAGAAACTGTTTGTCGTGTGTCATGCTGTACCCCCACAACCTAAAATGATAGTCCTGGATTAAAAGGATGGTCACCCAACAAAACTGAATCTAAAAGCTCGCCCCATGTCATAACAACTGGTACAATTAATCGGGACAGGACGCGGGCGGCCCCAATTGACCTACTGCTATAAACCGCTGTATAACAGCAGCCTCTGTCGGCACCGGGCATGTGACATCACAGCTGGCAGACTTGCGTTCAGCGGAAACAATTGATCGTTTCCTGAGACCCCAGAGCGTAGGAAGGTAAATGCCCTTTTTAAGGCGCTTAATGTCTACAAAAACCCACGTGCGTCAGACAAATGACCGACATGAAAAAACATATTACGAGTTACCTCCATTTACCGGAGTAGGGCCGCCTCAAGAAGTGCGCGCGGCCGTGTGAGTGGCACCGCGCTGTGTTCATTAGCGGTTGGGGCCCAGTGACACCGAACACGCACCGTGTCTGGCCCGCAGTGGACGTGCAAACGACACCAACCCACAACCCAATCGAACGCGACGCGGTGCAAGGCGTAAAATAACTTCGATTTCAAATATATTTACTTAGGAAGACATAAAACGATTTTTATTGAAACAGACCCTTTTTTTCGATTTTGGAAAGCGGAGATATAGGAAACTGTACGTAGCCATATACAAGTAGTTTTAAGAAGCTATATAGCCCGTGGGAATTGTGGTACACAATTCCAGCTTTATTCCTGGTCAATTTACAATTCAATTCATTTATTCAGAAACAATTAACATTGTGTTTGAAATACTCTAAATGATGCAAAAAATAAAAAAAAATACATTCATAATATAAGTACTTAACACATTTAGAAATTAACTCCCACTTTGTCCACCACAACTCCCTCATCAGTCCCTTTCAGTCCGGTTTCAGGCCCGGGCATAGTACCGTTTCAGCTCTCCTTAAAGTGACTGACGATATAAGGCGGGGAATGGAAGACACCAAAGTTACAGTCTTAGTGTTAATTGACTTCTCCAATGCTTTTAATGCCGTCAGTCACGAAGTTCTTTTATCCATCCTTTCTTATCATATGGTCTCTCCAGAGGTATTGGAATGGTTTTCCTCTTATCTTCGGGGGCGTCAGCAGTCTGTTCATGCTGGTGACTCTTCGTCGAGTTGGTGTGATCTTGCAGCTGGCGTCCCTCAAGGCGGTATATTATCTCCTCTTTTGTTCTCCATTTTTATTAATCTCATTACCACCGAGCTTCGGGCTGCGTATCATCTCTATGCCGACGATTTGCAACTTTACTGCCATGCAAGTGTTGATAACATTTCTGATGCGATTGAGGAGCTAAACCGGGATTTAGGTGTGGTCAAAAACTGGTCTGATCGATTTGGAGTGGCGGTTAACCCTACCAAGTGTCAGGCTATTTTAATAGGGAGCCCCCACAGCATAAGGAAGCTGAATGGCTTATCTTTTCCACCTGTAATCTTTGACAACTTAGTCATTCCGTTTAGCTCCGATGTTAAAGATCTTGGTCTGCATGTCGACATTTGTCTTGACTGGCAAAAGCAGGTGACGACTGTTAGTAAGAAAGTCACCGGAACGTTGCGGTCGCTCTATCGGTTGAGAAATCTTCTCCCATCACACATAAAGGCAATGCTTGTACAGTCCTTAATCTTTCCCATAATCGACTATGGTGATGTGTGTTACTATGACCTGAATGCAGATCTCCTCAATAAACTTGACCGACTTCTCAATAATTGCATTCGATTCGTTTTCAATCTTCGTAAGTATGACCATGTATCCGCACACCGTGTGCTTCTAAAATGGTTACCCATTCGTCAGCGCAGAGAGGTGAGGGCTCTGTCTATGTTGTTTTCTATTCTCAACAAACCCACTTCTCCTTCTTACCTGACTTCCCATATTCAATACTTGTGCTCTGCCCATAGTAAAAATCTTCGTTCCACCAACAATCGTCTTCTTCGATGTCCTTCTCACCGCTCTGGTTTCATTCGCTCTTCTTTCTTTGTCCAGGCTGTCTTTCTTTGGAATGCGCTTCCTCTGAACATCAGAACGGTGACCTGTCGGTTGTCTTTTAAACTGAAGGCACGTGAACATATACGTAAGAAGTTGGCAGAAACATCCCAGCGCTGATATTTTGCTGGATTCGTTTTCTCCTCTACTGATCGATATTTCCCCACTACCGATCGTTATTTCTCCTGACAAAGTTTATTCTGTTTATATGTATGTATCTACGTATGTATTCTTGTATTGTAAAGTTATTTTCGTGTTATCTATCCCTTAAGTTGCACCTGCCATGTGTCTTCTCTGCATCACCCTAAGGTTGACTGGTAGAAAATGCCTCAGGCATTAAGTCCGCCTTTGTACGGTATTATTTTTTTTTATACTTGTGCATAAAGTTTTAATAAATAATAAATAAATAAATAAATATAAAAATTACCTACAAAAAAATAAAAAAATACATAAAACAATGTCAACTCATTTAGAATCTAAGATTAGGAATAGAAAATTATTTAAACAATTATAATTAAATTAAATAGTTCAATGTCAAGTCAAATAAATAATAGGAATAATAATACATTTATCATTTAAAAATAATGTCACAATTACACAAAATAATAATTACAGTCGGCTCTAATAACATACCTACTTGAGTTGACAGGAGAAAACACAAGGTCATAATATTACATTTCGTCAACGGACACTTATCTAATAGGAATGCTTGAAGCTTTGTTTTAAATGCAGATTTATAAATCTATATTGAATAATTGCACTGCTTGATATTGTGAACTGTGCTTCATAATATTGAAGTGAGGACTTATCTTATTTCTCAATTCCTTCCTACGTGTGCTCTCTCTAACCAGTATTTCCTCATCCGTCTCATATTCATGTATGTACTTTTTAAGATTAGTCAGAAGGACTAGAACGTAGAGACTGGGTACTGTAAGGATGTTTAAATCTAAGAAATGTGGACGACAACTCTCTCCGTGCGTGAAGTACGTGCAATGGTACGTATAGCTCTTTTTTTTTGAAGGACAAAAGTTCTTTGGCATTTATAATATTACCACTGTTCCCCCAAAATTGTATGATATATCTTAATTTAGACTCAATTAGTGCGTAGTATACGATTTTTAAATGTTTTATGTCAATTTCGTCTCGAAGAGTTCTTAACGCAAAACACGCAGATGTTATAGATGCATCAATGGCGGCTAGTTCCTTTTTTCCAATTTAAAGAGTCATCTATGTGTACTCCCAAGAATTTAGAATCTCTCAAGAGTTCAATTTTGTCCTCATTTAGAATTATTTCCATGGTGTCTTTATTACGAGCAGTTGTTTTGAATAACATTATCTTGGTCTTTGTACTATTAATTTCCAACTTATTTACAGTAAACCATGAATAGCGATAATTCATAGCTGCATTAACTTTTTCCGTAAGTTCTTTTGTGTTATTTGCCCCAATAATGGCATATGTGTCATCCGCAAAAACAAAAAGTTGTATGTCTGGTGGAATTCCATTTATATAATTTATTAAGATATTGGTAAACAAAATGAATAATATGGCCCACAAAATGAACAAAGATTAAAGAGGTTAAAGTTTTATCGATCCTTGCGGAACCGCAAGGATCGATAAAACTTAAATCTCTAAAATCTTAAAAATCTTATAACGATATCGATCGATTTTAAGATTCGATCAATCTTAAATCTTTAAAAACGATGTATCCAGGCTTGGAGTGACGAACTTCTTTCTCGCCTCCATTTCTTCAAAGTGCAGATCGCTCAACAAACAACAGCTGTCGCCTAAACATTTAATGGACTGAACTTTGTCTTTGCCATCGTCAAGAAGCAAATCTAAAACTTTATTAAGAGCAGCTATTCCGTGACGTAATTGCTGCTCTACTCTTTTGTCACGAACACCGGGTACCTTCATTTACTGCGGCTGAAATTTCTGGGTTTAATTTAGGCGCTTGTAATAATGGGCAATTCTCAGTTATAAGCTTCTCCGTTGTCTCCTTATTCATCCCTTTTTGGAGAATAGGTAGACAAAGCCGCGATAGGTTTTCATGAATTTTAGAGCCAAACTTTGGCGTCTTTTCCGTGGTCTCACCTAAGGCGGAAAGAATATCAGGATCCAATTCCGGTACTGGGGTTGATTACTGTTCGCCATCAGATTTGGTCTACTCATCGAATGGCATGTCGTTTATGCCAGTCTGATCTATTAACCCAATGGGGTCTAGATCGTCGTCACGATGTCGATGACGTGTGTTGTCTAAAACAATTAAAAAATAAAAGTCAATAATTGAGGGTAGACGTAAATTTTTTTCCTTGTATTACCACTCGGTTAATCTCTCAGGTAATATTAAAACGCTAAAGCGATACTATAAATAACTGTCGTGAGGACACACGATCCACCTCCAGGCATTTTATTTGTTTTAACGAAATAGTCCTTTAAACAATTACAGATTACCTTTAATGCTAACACGCGGTTAACCTCTAGGTATAGCAAGTTACCTTCGTGATGACACGCGGTCAACCTCCAGGCAATATAATCGAGATAATATTTCTCTAAAATATTTTGTCACCAGCACACTTAACACTCAATAAATAACGATTTACTAACCTGAATTTTCATCGGAGTCTTCCGATGACGAATAAATAATTCAAGAACAGTCTTAAAATAATATAATCAAAATGTCAAACAGTTACAAAATAAAATGTCAAAGAAGGACGGCCAAATCGTACCTGACAACGAGGCGGTGGCGTCCAGATATGCCATATATATGAAAAAATCCGTTATTTTTTAAGGTCTTAAAAAACATAACAAATATCTCTCTAAGAGGCCGGAAAAAAAAGATATACATTTTTTTTGTTTATTTATTTTTTTGGAAATTATTTAGAATAAACATGTTCTGAACGCACCTATTGACGATTCATTTTGCTTATGAAATAACTTAGTATTCAAAGATTATAATTATTCATGTTTTTTTGGATAGTTTTTAAATGTAATTCAATTCTGAAAATACTTAGGTAACAAATCATTTAGATCTTTTTTTATTATGCATTGGATTCTTGTCAAAAAAGAAGTATATATCAGCGTTTTGTCCAATTATGTACTTAAAACGGAACGTCGTAATATGTCATCGACGCGCGCCATTGATTGACACCCGGCGATCATTCGCAATTTCGCATCTTCGCTTTGTTGTTGTGGTTGTGAATTGTGATACTGTACTATTTTGGATTTCCTTCTGTTGTTTTGACCTTGGCATTGTTTTACGGACCGATAACACCCGCTTGTGACGATTATTCTGTGCTTTTGATATCCGGACACCGCTTTGCTTTTTAGATTTTTATGTGACATCATAATGCAGACGCCACAAGCATGCTTTGCCCTGCGAATGCTTTGTGCCAATTGCAATATATGCATTGACACACTTCGCCGCCATCTCGTTTTTGAGCTTGATACGAGAGTAATTTCTAGGATCTGCGAGTGGAATTATTCTTCAAGAATAGTACGTATTTACGTACCTACTTACCTGATCTTATTTTAGTACATTATCATTAACCATCTTATACAACCATACATTATAATACAACTCTAATCATTTTTTTAGATCACTGAAGAAGATTACATATGTGATGCTTGTAACCAATTGGCAATGCAGCATATAAATACCGGATTGGCTAATGAATCTGGAGCGTCATCCTCCCGTGGCCACAGGCATGTTTGCTTACTTTGTGGAAGTTCTCTGTTGAAACGTAGAGGTGACCTTGTTGTGAAAGAGAATCCATCTGAGTTGCAACAAGCAATACATTTGGAGATTGAAAATAGAATTGCCCCACGGCAGGTAATTATGATTTTGATTAATATGTAATTATTTTGATCTCATTACATAATATAATATTGTTATCAATGTTACAGTCACCATCACTATTCTAATTGAACTTGCAGCAAGTTGATATAGTGTAACAATGTTTTTATTTGCTTAGGGTTAATAATAATGATCTGAAATATTTATATTAAGACAATGTTGTATGTTTGTTTCAGGCAAATTCATCAGACCGTGTTTGTCATCCCTGTTGGCTGAGACTCAAGAGAGCTGCAATGCATAATATGCAGCAAAATATTGGGCAGCAAGCAGAACCTGAGCTAGAGCCTGAGCCTGAGCCAGAGTCAGAACCTCAGTCTCAAGAACCACCAAGCTCACCAAATACCGACCAGCAAGCTGAGGAAGTACCCGGGATGATTAACTTATCTCAATATAGACGAGCGGCTAATACTGCAACACATTGTGTTTTTCATGGTTGCCAGAACAGAGATTTGCATAGGGTTTCAGACCCTCTAAGAGCAACAACTCTATCCCAACACAAATATTACTTGCCAAAAAATGCTCGTATTTGTGAAGAACATACATTTACTAATGATTGGGATATGCTGTTCAATTCTCAAAATAGTTTTAGAACATTTTCGGTTGATCAAGTGGAACATGTATTTTCTTTTGTAAATGCTTTTAATACATTTCTGGATTTCTCGAGCATGGAAAGTGTTGAAAAAATCGATGAACATTTATTTCATTATTGGCTAGGAATGCATAAACAGCAATTTGAATTGTTATTGTATGAAATGCCGCGTGTTATTGAAACACATAGAGGCATTTTGGGTTTAGGTGCTCTTCTAATCAAAATGAGAACTGGTGACTCTGATGATCGGTTATCCCAGTTACTAATGGTCCCAAGACGTACATTAGAAAGATTGATGGATAAGGTAAGGGAAATATTGGTGCAGGATTTTGTGCCTAGAAATCTGGGACTTCAACATGTATCCCGTGAACAATTGTTGCAACACAATTTAATGATCCCAAATGCAATCTATAATCAAAATAATGAAAATGCAGTAATTATATGTGATGGCACTTATATTTACTTAAATAAAAGTTCTAATTATATGTTCCAAAAGGACACATATTCCTTATATAAATATAGAAACTTGTTAAAACCATTTTTGCTGGTGACAACTGATGGCTACATTGTAGACTGCTTTGGCCCATACAAGGCTACCACATCTGATGCAGATATAATGCGTTCTCTTTTCAGAGATGAAAACTCTCCTCTCAGACAATACTTTCAAAATAATGATATTTTCATTCTAGACAGGGGATTTAGAGACTCAATTAGTCTTTTAGAGGCATGCAACTATAAAACATACATGCCGGAATCTCTACTTGAGGGTGAACATCAGCTCACCACCGAGCAAGCTAACAGGAGTCGTTGTGTGACTATATGCCGTTGGGTGGTGGAAGTTGTTAATGGGTATTTTAAACGAGATTATAAAATATTCCGGCAAGATTTTTTTAATAAAACTGTGCCTCATATGATGCAAATGTTCTCTATAGCTGCAAGCCTTTTAAATAAATCCGGTGTTAGATTAAAAAATAGAAATGATGCTGAACAAATCATAAATGTGATTAGGGAACGATTTCAATTATATAACCACATATTTCATGCAAATAAACGATATTATTATTATTATTATTATTTGTCAGATTTTATAAACAATGTGAATATGAATAGATGAACATCTAGTTTTACTAATATTACAGCTCATCCCAATTCTAATATTACATTCCCCCGTCTAGAATATAGTGAAGTAATATTATTTGCCCTAGGAACATACCAGATCCGACAGGCAAGGTCATATTATGGTGAACATGTCAGGTTTCATGGAGGTTATAGAATAGAAATATGCAGAGAAAACATTAATGTATCAGAGTATCGTCTGAGAGGGAGTGGAGATAATTCACTAATAAGAAGCAAAATTAAATCCAGACACGTTTCGAGAAAAATATATTATGTTTATATATTAATTGAAAATAATGTGTCTGGAAGGGAAGCAATAGTGGAATACTGCTGTAATTGTTTAGTCGGCAGAAGAACAATTGGGTGCTGTGCACATGTAATGACACTTGTGTGGTACCTTGGGTGGGCCAGGCATCAGCCGACAATATCAGCGCCAGCAGCATTCCTCGATGCTGTAGTTGTAAGAGAAGATTATGAATAAAAAGTATTTTTATCAAAACCCTTTTTCTTTCGTTTACCCAGTAGCAATGCAGAATGAATGTCAGTATCAAGCGACTAATTGCTCAGTCAAAATTGAAATTAGTCATGGTGGCCTATCCGTGTAGTCAAAATTGAAATTAATCATGGTGGCCTAGCCGTATTTAAGTGCGCTTTGTATGATCAATCCTATTTTTTGTTAATTATCTAAGGGCCTGTGCACACCACGTTTTTTAAACGCGCTGTTGACGCCCGTATATAGCGATACGCACGCGAGTCAGACGCAGCCTGTAGACCTTCTGTAGGATAAAAGCACGCCGTCGACGCACGTTTGTAAAACGCGCGTCAACGGCGCGTTTAAAGTGGTGTAAAAAGTGGTATGCACAGGCCCTAAGAGAAATCGAAATAAATAAATAAATACGAAATGAGATCGCTAATTACCCTCCTCGCTAATCGCTATCTATCCTCGCCAGTCGGGTAATACTGTATGTCATCTGTCTAGCATTAAATCGACGTATTTTTATATTCTAACCTCAAAAGTATTTTTTGCATTATTAAAATATCTTGGCTATTTAGATATTATTTTCGAACGGGATGGTGTATAATACATAAAAACAATCCAATCTGACTATAATTTGTTTCTGGACACTGAAAATAAAAGTCAGGTCCAGCTTCTATAGAAATTTGGCCGTTGTTCTTTAAAAATATTAAAGACTACAATATGTTTTCCGAATGCCGAACAATCTTTAAAGAAGCCTGTAACATATGCTGTTCCACCTACATTAAATATGTTGAGGATAATATTGCCTCCAATGTTAAATGCTTTTGGTCTTACATATCTAATCGCAAAGACAAATCAGGCATTCCATCTACGATGCAACCATAAGTCAAGTGCTCCAGACTTGGTTTGCAATATGTTCTCCGATTACTTTCTATCAGTATTCGAACACGCATCGCCCACTTTGTCGACGTGGACCCCGCCAACTCACTGTGACGCTAACATCTTAATCGAGGAATCTAAATTACTTCAAAAGTTACAAATCCTCGACCCGCCCGAAGGCTGGCCCAGATGGATACCCAGCTCTGTTTTTAAGGCTACTGCTAATAGCATATATAGACCGCTTCATATAATTTACAATAGATGTCTGTGTGAAGGGGTGTTCCCTAAAACATGGAAACGAGCCAATATAACGCCCGTACACAAGGGAGGCTCGAAACATGATATTGAGCAATATCGACCCATTTCAATTCTGTCGACTTTGTCAAAGCTATCTGAAAGACTCGTACATAATGAAATCTACCTAATTCTGCACAACGTATTAATTCCTGAAAAAAATAGTTTTGTTAAACACAGATCTACTGTTTCTAATTTATTAATCTTCACCAACTATCTTTTTGGAAACATGGATAGACGATTGCAAGTGGATGCTGTTTACACAGATTTTAAAAAGGCCTTTGACAAGGTCGTCCACGAAATTTTACTTTAGACAATTGCATTTAATAGCATACGGGGAAACTTGCTCCGGTGGTTTTCATCTTACATTAAAAACAGAACACAGAAGTTTGTTGTGAGTGGCCATCAGTCTAATACAGTGTCTATAACTTCTGGTGTTCCACAGTGCTCAATCCTGGGACACTCGTATTTAATATATATATATAAATGACATTGGGAAATGCTTCTTAATTACTAAATTTCTTATGTGTGCTATTGATTTGAAAGCCTTTAAAACAATTACTACTACTATAGAAGACAGTTTCAAGTTTCAAGAAGATTTAGATAGACTTTCAGCATACTGTCTTGACAACAACTGACTCAAGTATCTCCAAATGTCATTTTATAAATTTCACGAAAAACAAATTTATCACAAATGTTAAGTATAGGCTAAATAATGCCTTGCTAAGTAACACTTCTATTGTAAGAGATCTTGGTGTTTTACTGGACAAAAAGTTATCGCTTAATCAGCCCGTAGAAAGAATTGTTAATAATTCATTTAAGATTTTTGTCATGAGATCATCTACTGAGTTTAAACGGCCTTCCACCTATCTTTACTTATATAAGACGGTTGTGCGCTCGCAGTTTGATAATGCTGTCCCAATCTGGAATCCGTTCTATAAGAAATATATAGATATGATCGAAAAAGTCTAGCGTAAATTTCATCGCGCCATGTACTATAGGTGCTTTAAAGGGTATTTGTCGTATTCACAATTACTAAGTAAATATAATATGTTAACATCAGAATCTAGACGTAAGTTTCTAGAAGCCAGCATACTACATGGTATTTTTTATAATCACTTCGATTCCATTGATCTCACGACTAAATTATGTTATGTGGTCCCCCGCACTGTAAATAAGCGTAGTGTCCGTGCAGGTACATTGTTCGCTTTAAATAGCTGTCAGACTAATGCAGGATTGCGTTGCCCTGTTCTTCGAATAGTGGAATCTTATAATCGCAACTTCATTGATATTGATTTTTGTATGTTCCAAATCTAAATTTAAGTCCAATGTTTTTCAAATCTTATTTAATGATAATAAGAAATAGTGTGAGTCCTTTATTCTAAAGAACATCGGCCACGGCCCATACATGCTGTGACCTGGCTATAAAATATCGCGAACATGACTAGTGTATGGATTAATCCATTCCCCTAGGCATAATCATCAATCCTAAATTGAAAATATATTATTAAAAAGCCGAGAATCATAGAACCTTACACTTCTGTAATTAGTCACTTTTGAGGTTATGACGTAATATGTCTGCAGCCGTGACTACAACCTCAGCTAAAACCATTGATATAAAAACTATGCAGTAATATATAACTACAATGACTAAAACCACAAAAATGAATTGATAATCTTTCTAATCTTTTTTTTCACATGTATCTAAGACAGGCGCAGCGCAATGTGCATGAATCAGGGTATGATTATACAACAACCAAGCTAGACTGTTTCTTAGTGTCAGTTTTAAATTATAATGATAAATATATAAAATAATTCCTTGCCTTATCTTATACTAAAAATATAACCTAATATCTCAGTCGTATCAAAGGTCGGTAGAATAAAGATAAGTAATAAAAGGGTACCTTAAGTAAAACACCAATATGATTTTAATTAATTATTTATTCTATGTCTTCCCTTACAACAACTGAGTCTAGATATTCAGCAGGTGCAGCAATATTAGACTGGTATCGAGCCCATCCAAGGTACCACACAATCGTCATAACATGAACACAACATCCAACTGTACGTCGCCCTACCAAACAGTTGCAACAATACTCTGCTATACCCTCTCTCCCTGATATACCATTTTCTATTAAAATATAAACATAGTATTGCTTTCTTGATATTGTCTAGACTTGATTTTCCCCCGTATCAGAGTATTGTTGCCACTTCCTCTCAAATTGTACTCTGAATTATCTATGCTGTCACTTTTTATTTCGATTCTGTACCCACCATGAAATCTTACGTGCTCCCCATAATATGACCGTGCTTGTCGTATCTGATAGGTTCCTAAGGCAAAAATAATTAATTCATTCATTTCCATTCTAGGAAATGTGATTAGGTGATCTCTATCAGCCGTAATACTAACAAAGTTGGAAGACCGTCTGTTCATATTTGTACTATCAACCAATAGGGACAAATTATTTGTTAAAGAAATCCTTTCTCTAATAATATTTAACATTTCCCCTGCATCATCTCTATTTCTCAGGCGAACACCAAACCTGTTCAGAAGACTGGCCGCAATTTGAAAATGTTGCATCATATGCGGCACAGTCTTATTAAAATAGTCTTGCCGTAGTAATTTAAAATCTCTTTTAAAATATCCATTAACGACCTCCACCACCCATCGACCGACAAATTGTGACACATCTACTTCTATTTGCTTGCTCTGTGGTCAGTTGGTGTTCGACTTCTAAAAGTGATTCCGGCATGTAGGCCTTGTAATTGCAGTCTTCTAACAGGCTAATAGAGTCTCTGAAACCCCTATCTAAAATAAAGATATCATTAGCTTGGAGATACAATCTGAGAGGAGAATTCTCATTTCTAAATAGAGATGTCGTAATCTCAGCATCCGATGTGGTAGCCTTATATGGACCAAAACAGTCAACAATATAGCCATCAGTTGATACAATCAATAATGGTTTGAGTAGATTTCTATACTTATACAATGAGTAAGTATCCTTTTGGAACATCTAATTTGAACTTTTGTTAATATATATATAGGTGCCGTCACAAATCAAAATGACTTGGTTATTATTGTTATTATTATAAATACCATTTGGCAACAGCAGATTGTGTTGTAACAAATTCTCCCTTGATATATGACTGATTTCAAGATTATTGGGAACAAAGACTTGCACCAGCAATTCTCTAACACCTAGTGACCTATTCTAGTGCCTCGTCGCACTCTTGAAAGATTAATGCACACATTAATCTTTCAAGAGTGCGACGAGGCACTCCTAAAAGCTTTGATAATCTGTCATCAGATTCTCCAGTTCTCAATTTCATTAGCAAAGCAGACAAGCCTAAAATGCCTCTATGAGCTTCTTGAATTCTAGGAACCTCATATAATAATGAAATAAATTCCTCTTTTGATCTTCCAATCCAATAGAAAAATAACTTGTCATCAACATCTTGAATTGCTTCAATGCAAGCAGCAAGTCGAAATAAGATTTAGATGAATTTACCCATAAGAACACATGCTCTATTTGTTGCACATTAAAAGTACTGATGCTATTTGGCAAATCATATAGACTATCCCAGTTATTGCTAAATAAATGTTCCTCACAAACTCGTGCCAGAGCTGGTATATAGAAATTATCAATTATACTCAATTATTATTAATAATAATTATTATTAATTAATTATTATACTCAAGACAGTTGTTTTCAAAGAATCAGAAATTATCCGCAAATCTACATTAGTACAGCCCAAGAATAAACAATGAGAAGCAGTATTTGCAGCCCGTCTGTAATTTGGCATAACAATTTCTGCTGCTGGTTGAACAGGAATCATTGGGATTTCAGATCTATCTTCCTCAGCCTCTGTATGTTGTTCTACATCTTGATCAGTGAGGTTTGGTTCTTGTAAGAAATTGTTATCATCTGGATTAACAGATCGTGCATCTTCAATTTGCTGTGTCCGAAGTGCAGATCTTCTGCATCTCAGCCAACATGGATGACAAACACGATCAATTGATGTAATCTATAAAAGAAACATCTTGGTCTAAAACACAATATGGCACATGGGCAAATTGATAAATAAGAATTATTGAATCCTGAAATATAAAGCCACTTATAGTTACTAGTGCACTGACCTGACGTAGTGCAATCCTGGATTCAATGATATTGGTAATATTTCTATCCAAATCAGAGGCATTTTCTTTCAGAATAAGGTCACTTCGTCGCCTTAATATGGATAGACCGCAGAGAACACACACGTGTCTATGGCCTTGGTGAGAGGATCCAGCTGCTTGTTCACCATGGTTGTCGAGGGCTAATGCTTCATTAACTGCACGCATTGCAATATCCCTACATGCCTCACAAATGTAATCATCTTCAGTTATCTGAAAAAGAGGAAGTACATATTACTAATAGGAAACTTAAAAGAATACCTGCCTAGCTTTTTCTTATGTTGGGGTTGGTTTCTAGTACAACCTTTTTTTTTTTTTGAGGGTGGGAAATCATCAAATAACTTCTCCCGCTCTGGGCGGAGCGGGAGGGTGTGTCAGACTCTTACTGACTAAAACCCACCCGTATTCCTTCCTGTTGCCTGTGTTGCGGGGGCCTCGATGACCCATAAGTACCTTCCCGCGACCCCGGCAGGCATCGGCCCTAGTGGACCCCTACTTTGTGCTGACGACATCTCTTTGAGGCGCGCGTGGACTACGACGCGCCGTCGACCCGGGCCTGGTCCTTACCGGACGGTGAGCTACCCATTGCTCACCGTCCGCAAGCCCGCGCCTACGGTGGCCGGAAATCCGCCCGGGATTCCCGACGCCCTGGGCGTCTCCTGCGGCGGCTAGGGGCGAGAGGGCGCGAAACGTGCCTTTCCCTCAACCGTCCCGCCTCCTCCTTCGCGAGCATTACTGTTTCGCAGAAGGAGGTAACGGCTGCCCATGCCCTCTCGCTCCGTACCATGGCCTGAACCAGGGCCGGACGCAAGAGGTCTCTGCCGCCGATCGCCTCCACGAGGACACGGCGGTGCTCTGCCCAAGCCGGGCAGACCTCCACCGTATGCTCCACCGTGTCCTCTGGGCGATCCACTCTAGTACAACCTAGTGCGGCTGAATATCAGTATTTTACATGGAGCAACTGCCATCAGACCTCCACAGCTCAATCAATGGGATATACTGATACTCTTACATGGTTGACAGATTTTAGAAGCTTTATACTGAAAATGATTATCAAAGATGGTATATGTCGGGGAAACGGGACCAACAGCTTAATGGGACCAACACTTGCAAGGCACAGGGAGTCTCAATGAGTAATGAAACAGTAACCCATCCTCAGACTGTCCACGCAGCTTAACCTCACAGGTCAATCAATCTACTCAGTAATTCAGTATCCACGTTATACTAAAAGTATCATTGAGTATAAAAAACTACATTTGATTAATATTGTAATAATGTCATAATAGTAAACTATATCCAATGAGAAAAGTACTTACGAGTATTGGGGCGATCCAATTGCTGATTAACGATATGACTCTGGTGTCAAGTTCCAAGACAACGAAGCGCCGGAGTGTATCAACGACGATAAGGCAATGAATACACTGTAAATGTCAACGAGTTGCTCGATTGTTCGGGTTCATTGTGGTAATTCGAGACGTTACTCGGCACTCTGAACCAATTCAGCGCAATCGGTGTCCAGGGATTAATAGCAGAGGGTCGTCAGGTGTAAGCGTTATCGGTGTCCAGGTATCAATATCAGAGGGTCGTCAGGAGTTGAAAGATTAATCGGAGTCCGTAATAGTAGCCAAGTCACAAATAACACACTAAAACCACAAGAAATCACACAGTACGCAACGACGCAAGAGCAATCAACAAAGGACTGCGCGGTAAACGCTTTGACAGCGCTGATGTCAAAATACGTTCCGTTCTACGTATAAGTACAAATGTCAACCTATCATTTGCAGCTCATTTCGTAACATATCCCCATTTACAAATGATGTTACTGATATTAAACTAAAAAATAAATAAGTATTATATTATATTTAAAAAAGTAAACGCAGAAAGGTAATGTTACTAGTGTTATGATGAAACGTGTACCACAGATAAAAACGGGACGGTTTAGATGCGTTCATAACTTAAAAAAAAGTAGTAAGGAAATGAGGTTTTTATTAGAAAGCTAAATTATTTTACCGGCCTCAATAAAATAAGCTGGACTCCTTACTTTAATCTACACATAAGTCACTATTTTTTGACGTATCAATCATTGGTGGTCGTTTCATAATTTGGTCAGGTCGATTTTGACCGATGTTCTTTAATCTATTTCAACCGTTTTTAATTATTTGTACTAATGAATTATATTGTCCTGTCATTTCATTTTTTATGTTTAGTCTTAATTCTTATTTCAATCCACACTGGATAATCCCAAAATTTTTAATTTTATCCAAAAATGTATATACTTTTATTGTATAATTTGTATTTAATAATTATTTAATTGTGTTGTATTTCAATGATCATTATTTTTTTAAATTTATATATCTGGGTAATGCTATTCTAGTGACACTTTTGGCCTATCTTAATTTTGCTAACATGCGGATAATGTAGTGGGCTGCAATATTGTTTAATACTACTTATGAGCCTATATTATTGTTATTTGTAAATATTTCATATTTTAGCTGTTTATTGTCCCATAATAAATAAAATAAAATTATAATAAAACAGTTTTAAATATGTTGTCAAGAGATTTTAAATGACGTCAAAATTTTTCATTTATCGACATCAGAGTGGCATCAGATCCGATGTCATCTAGTTGTAAAAAAAAAATGTCAAAGATAAAATTTATAGTTATACTACATATATAGTAATAACAATTAATATATTAATACACATTTTGAATACACATTTTGTTTTATAAATAAAACAAAATGTGTATTCAAGCCAAAATTTGTGTTAATGTAAACATTAAGCTTAAGATTGTTTGTACCAATCCAGTGTTCAAAAGCCTTTAAAAAGTTATTAATTTTGAATTTTAAATTATTTAAGTTATTTTCAGACACTATTGCATTAGTGTCATCCGCAAAAATAACTAGCCTAGTGTCTGTAATACGTTTATTTATGTACTCGATTAAATCATTATGGAATAGGATGAAGAAAATTGGACCTACAACGGATCCCTGAGGGACACCTCGAAATACTGTCAATAAATTTGGAGTTCAATATTTTTTGTTCTTCATCTAATACCGTCTTTATCTCAACAAATTTACGTCTATTATGTAAATAAGATCGAAATAGCTTCAGAATGTGTTCCCTTATACCATAATGTACCAACTTGGCCAGCAAAATTTCATGGTCCACCGTGTCGAAGGCTGAACTAGGGTCCAGAAATACACCTCCCACCTTATGTTTGTCATTAAGATGGCAAATAACCTCATCGACTAATGCCTCAACAGCATCGGCGGTTCCCAATGATTTTTGATTGCCAAATTGTTGTCCATTTAAGATGCTATGCATTCGTGTTTCATAAGCCTATCCTTCATAATCTTTTCAAAAATCTTTGATAGTACAGTTATTAGGGAAACGACGGGGTGTAATAAGTTTGACGTGTCTGTCTGTATGTGTGTTTGTGCGTGTGTGTGTGTCTGTCTGTGGCATCGTAGCTCCCAAATGCATGTACCGATTTTGATTTTGTTTTTTTTATTTGAAAGGTGCCTTAATCGAAAGGGTTCTTAGCTATGGTCCGTTAAAATCAGTTCAGTCGTTTGAAGATTATCAAATCTTTACTAGTTGATATTTAACTCGCTCACCAACTTACAGCGCAGGTATCGTGTTTGGGCTCATTGTACTGGTCTCAATAAATAGGTTATGGCTTGATGGTGATCAGGGTCGGACGATAGAGGAAGGAAAGAGAAATAAGGGTAAATTAGTAAGTACCTTCACTTTGGGAAAAATACCTACAGGGACGCAGATTTCAGAAGTTGGATCTTGTGGACACCACTGTGTTCTTATGTATTAATTTGGACTCAAAGCTACAGTGGGGCCCACATATAACCAAACTAGATGCGCCCCGTGGTTTCACCCGCATAAGTTTTGACCCTGTGGGTATATCGGGATAAAAAGTATCCTATGTGTTATTCCTGGTTATAAACTATCTGTGTGCTAAATTTCATCAAAATCCGTTTAGTACTTTAAGCGTGAAAGAGTAACAAACATCCATCCATCCATTCTTACAAACTTTCGCATTTATAATATTAGTAGGATTGGCAAAGCGGCTAAGCTCTGCAGCCTACGCGATGAATAAAATCCGTCATTTGACTGATGTAGAAACAGCTCGATTAGTAAATGATAAATGATTTTATTTCTGTAAGTAGGATTTTACAAACACTTTTACACGTCAAACATATTTTTTGAACTAGATGAGGTCGGCGTTTCCTATCTGACTACTCTGAGAAAAAAGGCCGAAACAAACTCAGAGGTCACAGTCTCTTTTAAAGTCCAGACATAATCTTGGTCAGATCATGTGATGACCATGTCGATTGGTGTCTGAAATGGTCTTTTTGATGAAAGAACCACACAGATTGAGTGGACCTGTCCAGTCAGTGCACGCATTTGTCAGTCGTTGTGCAGCTCAAATCATAAATAAGGGAGCTCAACGATTCAACGAACAATACCAAAGAAAGGACATTTGGCTAGGCCACAAAAAATACTCAAAACTGCCAGACCATGTAATGTAAGTAGGATTTTACAAACACTTTTACACGTCAAACATATTTTTTAAACTAGATGAGGTCGGCGTTTCCTATCTGACTACTCTGAGAAAAAAGGCCGAAACAAACTCAGAGGTCACAGTCTCTTTTAAAGTCCAGACATAATCTTGGTCAGATCATGTGATGACCATGTCGATTGGTGTCTGAAATGGTCTTTTTGATGAAAGAACCACACAGATTGAGTGGACCTGTCCAGTCAGTGCACGCATTTGTCAGTCGTTGTGCAGCTCAAATCATAAATAAGGGAGCTCAACGATTCAATGAACAATACCAAAGAAAGGACATTTGGCTAGGCCACAAAAAATACTCAAAACTGCCAGACCATGTTCAAACTAACTGAGAATAAAACAAAATTAAACAATGACCCACATAGTCTTCACATTTACAATAATTAAAACAATACTCGTATAATTGAAGATCAAACGAACTTACCAAGTGAAGTTCGATCCCAATTATGCGAGCAGCTTCATTCGACGCGATTTACGTTTAACATGGTGTAGTAGCGCCATCTACCGTAGGCCTTGCACGATGGTTTAAAGTCTATTTTTTTTTTTTTTTTTTGACATTTTGCCCCACTACTGCGCACCGCTGTCGACATTAATCCTCATTTTGTTTAAAGGTAAAGAATATTTATTTTAGAACCGTTAGAACATATCGGGATGGGGTTAATTAATTACTGAATTCATAATTAACATAAAAGTAGGGTGGGAGTTGGTAAATCGCGTCGAATGAAGCTGCTCGCATAATTGGGATCGAACTTCACTTGGTAAGTTCGTTTGATCTTCAATTATGCTTCGCAGCTTCATTCTTTGCGATTTACGTTTAACATGGTGTAGGATGTTTATAGCAACGGTTCTAAAATGAATACAAAAAACAATGATATTCTTAGAGAATGCCATTGTACAAAAAACAATGTTCAATACTTGTAGGTTAGAACATGGTTTTGATTTCGGTTATATAAATACCAAGGTAAGTATTAAAGAAAGTACACACAAGCATTCAAAATCAATTCTAGTTTTATTTAAAAGTATAATATGTATTGTAATTTGTATTACCTATTACATTATAATTGAGATGAATTAAGCAATGATTCAGTGAATTGATTATGATTTACAATTTCTTTATTGTAGAATCGAGCAAAAGCTGAAGACGAATTAGTCCATCCAGCAGCCTTTTTAATCACATCTATGTTTACTCCTAATTTATTTGCCTTTGATGTGGCTGCATGTCGTGTACTGTGAGCGCAAAATATTGAAGTGTCTACGCCACTTTCTAGTAGCGTATCCTTTATCCAATGACTAATAGTTTGAGAAGTAACGTTTGAATGTGATTTTTGAAACTTATAAATAACTTAATATTGTTATTCTTACGTAATGTCTTAGTTTTATTCATATATGCTTGTAAACATCTAGCTGGGCAGATTTCTGGACGTGTATTATAAAATGGAAGTCTTAAAATTGGTTGAAATGAATTTAATTTAGTTGTCTTTATTGTATCGGGAATTTTAATAATAGTTTCATTGGGATTTGTAATGATATTGTTAATTTTAATTAGAGATAAGGTTTGTACACGATGTGCGGTCACAAGAGCAATTAACGTTACAGTTTTCTTGGAGAGAGTTTTCAAATCTAGATTTTCATTAGGCCATTTGAGGGTTAAGTAGTTTAAAACAATGTCAGGATCCCAAGTAACATTGTACTTTGGGTTAGTTGGCCTTAATTTGAAAACACCCTTCATGAATCGTTTAAGTCTATCATCATCTAAATGATGACCTAATAATAAAGATAAAGCAGATTTGTAAGAGTTGATTGTCCCATATTTCGCACCCTTGTCAAAAACCTCTGTTAAAAAATGAATAACTATCGGTATTGAAGCACAACTGTGATCATAATTATGTTTTTGACAGTAAATAATCCAGACATTTATGCAGCCGTCGTATTGTTTATAAGTGTTACTTGACAAGGATGCTAACATTATTTCCACCGACCTTGGTGACAGAAATTTATTTAATAGAGTCTGCCGGATAATCTCGCGGCAGCCAATGTTAATGCACGATGCAGACCGTGGGTTGATCTGTAAGGAGATTTTAGAAAATTACAATCAGGTGGAAAGTAAATAATTTCAGATTTACATATTTTATTAAATAATGGAAACCAAGGTTGAGTTGGCCAATATGGGATGACAACTATACCCTCTGCTTTATCGGATATGATTTTTTGGATCGTTTTTAGTATCATTGAAAATGGTGGAAAGGCGTAAAAGTTTAAATCTTTCCATGAAATGGTAAACGCATCAATAGCCCACGCATCAGGATCATTTTTCCAGGTAACGTATGTATTACATTTAGAATTACAACGGCTGGCAAATAAATCTATATTTGGTGATCCTAACTTGTGTTTTATTTCCTCATATGCGTAATTTCCTAATTCCCATTCGGTATCCTGAAACTTTTTACGAGACAACATATCAGCTTCTTGGTTATCTTTAGTGTTAATGTATGATGCAAAAATCAAAATACTACGCCTTTCACACCATTTCCAAATATTACGAGTCTCATCATTGAGATGTGGGTATTGTACACTGTCCATCCTGTTAATGCATGAAATGGCTGTAACATTATCGATTCTTAATAACAACTCACAATCAAAACAATCACTGGCAAAGACTTTTAATCCGAAAAAAGCTGCTTTTAGCTCCAATTGTGTAATTTCATTTCATTTTCTTTCCAATAACCGTACGATTCATCACCATCACAATATGCACACCACCCGGTGGATGAGGCATCGCTAAAAATTTCTTTTTTAAATATATTGGTTTTAATATTAGAATAACCAAAAGCCACGTTATTTAACCACCACTTAAGATCTTCCCTAATAAAGTTCGGCATTAAAACTGTTTGATTGTAACTATCATTTTCTATCAAAGAGAAAAATTTGAATTGCTCAAATAATTTTGTACGCATCCAAGAATATTGTATCGCAGGACACGCAGATATCAGAAGACCAATTGTTTTAGCAAAATCGCGTAATTTACATTTACGAATGTCTAAATGAATTTGAACGTTAGTTTTTGTTTTATCTTTCTTATCAGAGGGCAATTCCATGATCATTTTTTGGGAGTCGAAAATAAAACCTAAGAACTTGCACTTAGTACTTGGTAATAAACAACTTTTATTTTTGTTTATAATAAATCCTAACTTTTTCTAAAAATGCATAAGTATGTTTAACATTAAAAGTACAGTCTTTTAAGTCTTTTCCTATGCAAAATATATCGTCTAAATAAACAACTGAAATCATATTTCTCGACCGCAAATACTCCATCACAGGCTTCAAAATTTTTGTAAAAACATACGCAGCAGTGCATAATCCAAAAGGTAGACAATTAAACTCAAAAAGAGTTCCATTATAATTAAAACGCAAGTATTTTCTCTGACATTTAGAGACATTAATAAAAAAATATGCATCCTTTAGGTCAATCGAAGCCATGTAACATGTTTGAGTTATTAATTTAATGGCTGTCCTGTAATCCTCCATTTTAAAATGATTAGTTTTTATAAATCTATTTAAAAGTTTTAAATTTAGAATAAAGCGTTTTTCACCGTTTGGTTTAGGTACAAGAAAGGTACTTGATATGAATTCACCCTCCTCATGTGAACATTGTGAAATTGCTTTAACCTCAATTAACTTTTTAATTGTTTTAACATAATCGTAATGCTCCTGTTCTGATTTAGGCATAGAACATGGACTGTCAAATCGGATTGGAGTGGATATAAATGGGATTTTATATCCCTTTATCCAAGACCGTAAGGTTAGGTCATCTGTTATTTGAGACCACTGTAAATAGAAATATTGCAAACGACCAGTGTATTGCGTTACCTGAGTATTTATCTGCGATAGTTCCTCCTGGTCGGTGAAGACGTCTTCGGCGGAGGTGGCGGCTGACGCGAATAGTTGAAGCCGCTCGTCTGACGCGCCAGCTGTCGTCCTCTCGGTGCCTAGTTTGTCTTGTTCGGTGGTTTCCTTTGAATTGGGCCCCTGAAGTTAACTACTTTTGCTAGTAGACGGTATAGGATTCGTTTTTTGCAGAGATTCTCCTGTTTTTTGGACAAACTTAGCAGCTCTTAGTTTTTCGGCCAAATCTTCTCCAAACAAGTACTTGTCACGATTTGTGTTAGCAAGAGCATCGCGTAAACTGGTATTAATAGAACTCATAATTATGCTACGTCTGGTTCTACTTTCAATACAGTGGCTTACGCATAGAATGCGGCAAGCATCACTAAGAGGCTGCAGAAGTGTTTGCTTGGAGGCTTCATTTCGTATAATCATTTCAGTAAGCTGAGATAACGCGGCTAATGCGACGCCAATTTGATTTTGCTTTTGTAACAAACTGGCGTCTCTCCTGGATAGAATATCTGGGGTAACTGCTTTAGCTTCAGGATTTAATAACGGGGCTACAAGAAAGTTACAGTTAGCCGGTATAAGATACTTTTTGAGAAGCGGTTCTTTTTGTTCTCTAGGTAAGCCTTTAACCAAGATATCTTGCCAACGGAATGCGATATCTTTATGGATATTTTTACCCAGCGCAATCTCTGGCTGTGGTGGTTCCCCTAAGATCTGAAGTATATCTTCTTCTAGCTGGGTATCCTCCTCTTGCACGTTTGATAAACATGGACCGGGAGCAGAGGACGATCCTGGCTCCGGAATTACAGCGTCTGTATTGGTAAGTTCCAGACTAGTAGATTCATACAGTGAGGTTTGTGGAATAGGAGAGATCAGACCAGGCATATCTAAGGATTCATTCCTGTGGTTGAGTGGCGAAGCTCCAAGATCGGTTGGTGACTGCCTTGGTGACATCACGGGCAAAACTTGCTCATCGATTTCAGAATCTGTGTGAAAAACAAAAATACTTTGTTATTTCAAAACTTGACACACGTAACCGTCAACGACGGTAGTGGATTCAAGCAATAACCGTCAACGACGGTATTATACTATGAAAAATTAACCGCCAACGACGGTAATTAGTACAAATATTAACCGCCAACGACCGTAATCAGTTCAAATATTAACCGCCAACGACGGTAATTAGTTCAAACATTAACCGCTAACGACGGTAATTAGTTCAAATATTAACCGTCAACGACGGTAATTGATTCAAATATGTAATAGTTTTGTTATTCGAGACGATTTTAAAATCACTAGCAATAGTAACACGTCAACGACGATACTATTAAATATTGTTTTTACTTACTGCTATCATCCGACGAAATAACGCGCCTTCGGCGCTGTAATTTCCGTTCCAGTTTTTTAATCTTCTTTGTGATCCTAGATTCTTCCTGTTCTCGATATTTCCTTTTGTTTCCCATCTTATTATTTTCACTACCTATTTTAAAAAGTAAGAACGCAGTGGCAGGGTAACCAAATGCGTGCGAAGGCTACAGCACGATAACACAGAATGAGGATTAATGTCGGAACGGTCCGCTACGACAGCGGTGCGCAGTAGTGGGGCGAAAGGTCAAAAAAAAAAAAAATAGACTTTAAACCATCGTGCAAGGCCTACGGTAGATAGCGCTACTACACCATGTTAAACGTAAATCGCAAAGAATGAAGCTGCGAAGCATAATACTACACAGAATAAATACTCATGTCATTGCATAAATAAAATTCATCAATGTCAATGTGTATATCTGGACATAATCTTGGTCAGATCATTTGAGGACACCAACCTACATGGTTGGTGTCCGAAATGGTCTTTTGAGGAAAGACCACACAGATTTCAGTGGGCCTGTCCAGTCAGTGCACGCGTTTGTCAGTTATCATGCAGCTCAACTCAAAATTTAATGAGCTCAATGATTTGATGAACAAAACCAAAGAAAAGACATTTTGGTAGGCCGCATAAAGTACTCAAACTGCCAGACCATCATTAAAACTAACTAAGAGACAAAAAAAAAATAAACAATGACCCACATAGTCCTCACATTCCTAATTATATAATATAATACTGTACAAAGTAAATATTCATGTCATTGTTTATATAGAATGTTATATAGAATAAGAAAATATAAATAGCTAGCAAAATAAAAAGAGTAAAAAAACAACATTAACTGTAAATTGGAGCAGCTCAATCCCAAGCCTTTTTGTCCTCAATATAATCTTTAACAGTATAAAAGGCTTTCAGGCACAGTTTCTGTTTTATAAAACATTTGAATTTATTAAGGCTTAGTTCTTGAATGTGGCTAGGAGGTTTATTATAAAAACGTATACATTGGCATCTAAACGAGCTGCCTATTTTTTTTGAGCCTAGTTGTAGAAACAACAAATTTGTGTTTGTTCCTAGTATTTACATTATGGATATCACTGTATTTTTTAAACAAATTAATATTTTTATGTGCGTACAAAAGATTTTCATAAATATACTGAGAAGCTACAGTCATTATATTAATCTCTTTAAATTTGTCTCTGAGGGAGTATCTGGGACTTAATTTATAAATTGAACGGACTGCCCTTTTTTGTAAAACAAAAATTGTCTGAATATCGGCGGCATTACCCCATAACAGAATACCGTACGACATTACACTATGAAAACAACTAAAGTATACTAAACGGGCTGTGTCTAAATCCGTTAAATCACAAATTTTTCTAACGGCGTATGCTGCAGAGCTAACCTTTTTTGACAATTTATCTATATGGGGGCCCTATTGAAACTTGGCATCCAAAGTTATGCCTAAGAACACAGTGGTATCTTCGGGGTTCAACTCTTCACTCTTTATGAGAACACTAGTTTTTACTTGTCTAACATGAGATATTGTAAACTTGGTTTTTTTGTAACATTTGGTTTTTTTCTCGTTAAGAAGTAGGTTATTAACATTAAACCAGTTAACTACTTTTTCGAGGGCACTATTTTCATTGTCAGTAACCAACTGCTGACGTTGCTGTGACAGCTGACGCTAAGTTTAAATAAAAGTGAAGTGTCGTCTGCAAACAGCACTATATCATGATTATCCTTTATGAGGCAAGGCAAGTCATTTATATAAATAAGAAACAAAAATGGGCCGAGTATTGAGCCCTGGGGTACCCCCATTCTTACTACAGATCCGGGTGATATTTTTCCGTTAACATCAACTCTCTGAATCCTATCACTCAAATATGGAGTAAGAAGATCCAGAGAGGAGTTTCAGATTCCGTAGTGGTGCAGTTTTCTGATCAAAGTTTCATGAAGAACGCAATCGAATGCCTTGGACAAATCGCAAAAAATACCTAAAGCATCGCATTTATCCTCCCATGCATTATATGTCCTAAAAGGTCAACACGTATCAGTAGTCGAACGACCCCTTGTAAAACCGAACTGTTAGTTATGCATTAATGTATGTTTATTGAAAAATATTTGGATTTGATCTAAAATAAGATTCTCGAAAATTTTACTAAAGGTAGGTAGTACTGAAATAGGTCTATAATTAGTAGGGTTTGATGTACTACCTGATTTAAACAACGGTATTATTTTACTGTTTTTCATAAGATCAGGAAACTCACCACAGTCAATACAATTATTAAAAATAACAGCTAAAGTAGGTGCTACAATGTTTATAATCGACTTAGTAACGTCCACAGAATTACCCCATAGATCTGCGGTCTTTTTAACATTCAACTTATGAATGAAAATATACCAACTAATCGTTCAATAACACACAAAAATCACATTAAAACTTAACAAATCCGAAATAATTACACAGCAAAAATCGCGATGACAGCTAACTAAAATATCTTTTTTTTTTTTTACATTATTTTTAAATATTTCCATCGTAATATTTTTGGTTGACAGTCGTTTAGTCTACGAGAATATCCTTTAGACCATCGAATGAAATCACCCACAGACGATATGAGCACTTATTGTACGTTATAATAGAGTTGCAAACCGCGCGCCCCAACGACTCCTATTCGGAGACGGTGGGGACTGACGGTTGGAGGAGTGCGGCCACTATTCGAAGACAACGGGGACTTAAAGGCATGTGAAAAGTTTTAATTATATCTTTACATGTGACATATTGGCAACTAAATTCTGAATCACAAACTGGAACGTTTTCTATAAGTAAAGACTCTGCTGCAGTGGGTGATGAGTTTAGAGATTTTGTAGTTGATATGGGAATCTCTGTAAATAAATTTTCAAATGCCATGGCGACTTCAGAATCTGATTTAATTATATTGTCATCAATAGCAAGGCTATAGTCACTTCTTCGGTTGCATGACCTTCCCGTTTCACTATTAATGATATTCCATGTCATCTTAATCACATTACCACTATTTTTAATTTTTGAACTCAAGTAACGTGACTTGGCCATACAACAAACTTTTAAAATAATTTAGAATAATTCTTAACATTTCAGCAGTGTTTATACTAGTCCGTTCATCATACAACTCATATAGTCGTTTTCTACTTTTATGTATACCAATGGTGGCCCAGTCACTGAAGGAAGTGATACTATTAACCGAGATTGTCTTAGGAATGAAAGTGTTCTCAAATTGTGTGCAATACATATTAAAAAAAATCATTATGTTGTTGATTAGGGGCATCATTAGTTGACAAGTTATTATGATTGTTATTTACTTAATAGAGGGGCGCCAGGGACTTTGAGAGTCCCGGATCCCGGAGCCGACGAAGGTGTCCAATATACTTCTGGATGAACGTATAATATCGAACCCAAGATCCTCAATTTAAATTTGGTTGAAGACCAGTTTCCACCATTGAAAACCGGACTATGTAAGACGATCGGTTCCTGGACTACGGAAACCGTATTATAAAGAAAGAAATATGTTAAGGTATTAAAAAAACCGTCCCGCCTGCGCTATTGCTAGACGGACTTCCGCGAGCCGCACAGTCGTCTCAAGAGGCTTCGAGCTGACTCGAGGAACGGGTCTCGCGTCCAGGCCCCAGACGCTCCTCTAGATCCTGGCGGCGAGACGAATCTCTCGAGGTGCCTCTCCTGGAATTGACAATACGGAGACCTAATAATATAAGGGAAGCTAATTAACCTTCCTGGAGGTGACTGAGCTGGGAAATCTAAAAGGCTAACACATTAGCCGGTTAACATGGCCTTGTTTCAAATACAATATAAGGAGTTACGACTTCTGTTTGCCTAATCCTGAGTGGTGGGACAATAGGAATGAGGATTACCCACGTGGCATCTATCAACTCCACAACAAGGACTTGTTGCGTTCCCCTGAACAATAATTTAATACCTTTGTTAACACTGAGGAATATCCTATGGCATATCTATGGCAAATAGTCAGCGGGTGAAATACTCACGGTTGGCTTAGGGAGAAAGCACTTGACTATACATTGGCTTGATACAAATAATTTAATAATAAATCTAAAAAATTTAGATCTTGAGATCCCAGTCCTGAAATACAAAACAGCACTATTAAGGAAAAGTATTATGACAATGGCATCTGTCATTTATAATAAAATACCTCATGGTTTTAAGGATTGTTCTGCAAACATTTTTAAATCTAAGGTAACTGCACTACTTTTAGGAAAATGTTATTACTCAGTCAAATACTTTATAAATGATGTGAGTTTATCCAGATTGTGATTGTAATAATTAATTGTAATTTGACCATGTAAGACTTTGTGATTGACTATAATATCATTTATTTACATAACCAAATTACAAGATGATTATTAACATTAACTAAATTAAATTAAAACTAAGTTAGGCTTAAAAAAGGCCCTCGGAGCATTGTACCGAGGATGCTGGCGGCATTTCCTCGCTGAATTGCAATGCTGATGCGTTGCGCGAGAAAGCCGCCAGCTTTTCGGTCACCAGTTACATCAACTAGACGTTTCGCGATTTCCGCAAATAACTTATGCGCACTGGGACCCCACGGACCGAGGGTCTCGACGCCAAAGGGCACAAAGTTGTACTCTCTGCCAAGGCCTCCATATTTAATAACTTTCAGATTTTCGGCATTTTCTGCCGCTGCACCCGCTTTAGAAGTAGTCCGTTGGAGGTGGGACGGTGCCAGTGTGTCTACACAGGTAGCGTCCCACACAAGCATCCGTCCCAAACTCCACGGGACCAAAGACACACCATCAGGTCTTTTGCCATCATCTCTGACAATGCCAGTCGGCTCAAGAAGAGCAGGCACATTGATGCTGGCAAGAGACCGGCGGATTATGTCATTAAGTGTTGCATGTCTTGAAAAGCGGCCTGCACTTTTTTGACAACAAAGTCCGTGGTGACCCAGTCGGTCCACGTCCGTGCCACAAGGGCATGTGTGTGGAGTGCATACCGTGACCCCAAGCCGCAGACCAGTCGCCAGACGAAGCGAGGTCGGATCCAGGAAGGTACCGGTATATGGAGAAGGATGGGCATGTAGCCAATGACCGGCCTCTCTGGTTCCGACCGCCAAAAGTCTTGCGCGATCCGGACCTGAACTGCGGCTCAGAATCGATTTGTATGTTAAATCGCAATAAATATCGTCCCAGCTCCTCTGAGATTTTAGGTTGTCTGGAAATTCTTTACCCGGGCAAGCAATTTGAAAAGCATTCTTGGCATCCTCCAAGCCCGCAGTCTCATAGTTTGTGGGCAAAGCCCTTAGGACATTACCTATGAGACGTGACGTGCTATGGGTGGACGACAAAAAGGCTGGGGAAGCAACACTCGAAATTTTGCGGATTCCTAAACCGCCAAACCGAATAGGGAGGAATTTGGTTGACTATTATATTATTGACTTCACTTTAATTTCTACTTTGTTTTGTTGACATTGTTTTGTTTGTTTTAATGTTTTAATTAATGTAATAATTTGCACGCCGTAAGGTAGACTGTAGCCGATCTCAATAATTTAAGTACAAAATCTTATACCTGTACCTACAATCATAGCAAATAAAATTCTGATTCTGATTCTGACTGTAAGATCCTCGACTGGCTGGACAGGAGTCTGCGTATGAGCAATTTGGAATCCTGTAATAAATATCCATGGATCACGAGAATATCCTTTTAACATGGTGTGTTTCCGACTAAACTTAAAAAGTCTATAGTGAAGCCACTTTTTAAGAAAAATAACAAAAAAGACATGGCATATTACAGACCAATAGCACTTATCCCTATTTTTTCAAAAATATTTGAAAAAATTATATATAATGCAATTCATACTCACTTAGAGCAGTTCAATCTATTTGCTAAAGAACAAAAAGGTTTTATAAAAATAAGTCAATTTTAGCAATTTATGATCTTTTAAAACCAGTTTAAACTAATAATGATAAACGTGTTCCAGTCTCTGCAATGTACATGGATATGACAAAAGCGTTCGATTATGTGCACCATGGAACACTTTTGAATAAATTGTACTGTTATGGAATAAGGGGTAACGTCCATAAACTTCTATAATCTTATCTAAAAAATAAATAAATAATATTAATCTCTTAATATATATAATAATACCGAACAAAAACATAAATCCATGCCCAAAAAAGTTCTCTATGGAGTGCCGCAAGGTAGTGTGTTGGGCCCACCGCTATTTTTGATTTACATTAATGGTCTACCTAAAGTTCACAGCATCCCATGATTATTTTTGCTGATGATAGCACAGTCATCTTTACTGGTCAAAATATTATTACTTTTGAAAATGACATAAATTCCACTCTTCGCAATATAATTAACTGGCTGACGGATAATAACTTAATTATCAATTTAGAAAAAACTAAATTAGTAAATTTTGGGCGTAACAATAAACATAACAACATCAATATTCATTATAATGGGACGAACATTGAACAAGTCACCTGCGTCAAATTTCTAGGGCTTTGGATAGATAACGATTTGACTTATCAAACACACATTGACACAATATGCAATAAACTTAATCAGTACTCATATGCTTTATATAAATTATCTAAAATTGTTGATCAATCAGTTCTTTTGACCGCTTAATATGCTTATGTTTTGTTGACCCTGAGATATGCAGTCATATACTGGGGAAATGCCACTAATAGGGATTTAGTGTTTAAAGCGCAAAAACGATGTGTACGTGCGATTGCTGGTATCCGTGTTACTGATTCATGTGAACCATATTTCAAAGTATTTAAAATATTGACATTTCCTGCAATTTACATTTATGAAGTAGCTGTATTTATAAAAACCAATGAAAATTTATTTGATAGGCTCAAATCGAAAAGATATATGTTTAAAATTTCTAAAACGGCTCTATTTAACAAAAGCTTCTTTGGCATTGCATCAAAAATATACAACAAAATACCTATTGACATTCTGAGCACTAAGGAACTTCCAGTATTTAAGAATAAATTGCGAAACTTTTTAATTAATTAATAAAGCTTCTTACACAATCCAAGATTTCTTGATTTATTGATTTTTATTTTTGTTGACCATATAATAATTTCACTGTATTTTCATATTTTGACATTTATAATAACTAAAGGGGTTTGAGTAACTTTGTATGGACTAGTGGCGTCATTTTTTTTTTCAGCGGCCACCAATCATTTTTATGTCACTTTATTGTGTTGTGTTAAGTACACATATATGTTCAATTATTTTTGTCCTAAGTGATATCGAAGTTAAGATATTTGCATTTGAAGATTTTAAAAAGTCGTCAATATACGAGTACAAATACTTCAATTAGATATTGTCTTTCAAAAAGAAATCTTACTTTTGTTTTTATTAGAACTATGATACGAGTATTAGAGATTGATTTTACTGTTTTACGACTGTCTGTCACTGTGACGTTAGTATTGGGTCTTGGGAAATAATAAAAACACATTAATATGCTTTATTGGAATTTATTAAATGATAAGTAAAAACACATTTTTTTACTTTCTTCATCCATTTCGTTTTCAATGTCATGTCGAATAATCGTGTCTAAAAATTGTGCCGGCGGAGTCAGATTATTTTGGTATCTGCCCCATCCCATGTACCATATAATGGACATAACGTGCGAACAGCAGCCTAAGGTCCGTTTCCCAATAATACATGAGCAATAATGGCCCAAAATTGCGTTCAGATGATCCAGCCCTTGTGTAGCTCTTTCTACGAGAATATCATCATAATCAGCCTATAATGTTCCCAGTGCTGGGATACAGGCCTCCTCTCTGTGAGAGGGAGTGGGCCGTAATCCACCACGCGGGCCCAGAGCGGGTTGGTAGATGTCACATGTCTTCGAATATTTGGTTCTAGGACATGCCGGTTTCCTCACGATGTTTTCCTTCACCGTTTTGAGAGCAGTGGTGATGAAATAATTTACACAAAGTAAAGCGCCTGTCTGGGTTCGAACCCACGACCTACAATTCGTAAGTCGCGGCCGTTACCACTGGGCCACCACCGCTCAACGAGAATATACACGTAGTATATCCGTCTAGAAGAATGCCTGGATTGGATTCTGCCTCTTAGCAGCCACGGATCAATCCAGTTAAAGGTTCCCACCGAAAAATCATTAATATTGGGTTCTCTGCATACCTCAATCACATACGAGCCGTCACTTTTCACGTGTTCTCCGTAGTAGCTACGAGCTTGTTGTACTTGATACGTTCCAAGTGCATAGATAATTAAATCATCGGCACTTAAAATAGGAAAGTCATCCAGTCCAGGAACTTCAGCATTCATGTATTCAAAATCAGCCCTTCTTCTATTTAGATTATTTGCAATCACATACTCGCCTAGTTGATTCCAAGGACTATGGTGAGGTATACGATTTACTATTTGCTGTGTTAGCCTATGATCAGTCAGTGGTACCCCAAAGGCATTTAATAATGCTGCAGCTATTCTTATTTCTTCGAATAGGTGACTTGCAGCTACATTAAAATTCTGGAACCGAAGCTGACGGAATTGGTTTTTTAATCTGCCATTAATGGTTTCGACCACCCAACGGCACATGGTTACTTTTCTTGAATCGTTGGCTTGTTGTGTGGTAAGTTGGTATTCATTGTTATCTTTAGATGAGGGCATATATGCACGGTATCCACATGTCTCCACATCTTCGATGCAGTCTCTGAATCCTCTGTCTAATATTAGCACATCGTTCTCATGAAAGAACCAATGAAACGGATCACTTGGATTCTTCATGATCTCTGAGAGAATCGTCGCATCGGATTTGGTTGCTTCATATAAACCATATATGTCTATGATGTGGCCATCAGGACAAACCATTAAAAAAGGTTTTAATAAATGCCGGAACTTGTGTAAGCTATAAGACTTTCTCTGAAAGTAATAATTACTACTTTTTTGCAAATAAATGTATGTGCCATCTAGTATTATTATGGCCTTCCTGTGAGTCAAAGAAGCATCAGGATTGCCAAATAATGTATTAGGGATTGTTAAACATCTCGATATAACATCTTGACGAGTCAAATGATTATAGCCAAGGTGCTGTGAAACAAACTCCCTTATTAAGTCTTGTCTTACGAGGCTCATAGTTTTTTCTAAAGTCTTTCTTGACATATTGAAAATCTGAGATAATCTCTGATTTGACTCACCCGTGTGAAGTTTGGTAATCACTGTGGCGAGAGCTCTACCTGATTTATTTTTATAGCGTTGAGAAATACTAGGACAGCTTTGAAGGATTTCTTGGAAATGGGATTTTGAAAAACCTATGTAATAATGGAAAACAGAATTGTTTATTAAAGACCGTCTATCAAAGTCTAAAAAAACCTTTCGAGTTCTTAACATGTCCATCATGTCTTTTAGATGTGACGGGGTAAATTCGCTTAGTATTCGACGAGTACTTGATTCAATACTTTGCCACACTGTATCTAACATATGCTCTTCACATACGCGAGTGCCACGTGGTATATAAAAGCATTTTTCTTGTAGAACTGTGGCTCTGATGTCAATGTGAATTCTCTTTAAATCTCTATTATTGCATGCTGCGATAATACATAGGTGAGTATTAAAAGGCGCACGAGTGTAACCCGGTAACGGTATCATTCGCATCATATTAACTTGCACTTCTCGATCTTGGACGTTTGGTAAAGATTGCTCTGGTACTGAGTGTTCTTCGGCAGGGTCCTCTTGCATAGGTTGATCTGATGGACCGGCAGTAGGATTATCAGCATTGACTTGTGCGCTAGCGTACCGTTGAGCACGTTGTAGACAAGGTCTACAGATTTTGTCCTCTTCACTAAACTAAAAAGAGAAAACATATCGCACGCTTAAACCAATACTGTCACTATCCAAAATAGTTAACTTTTCAGGAGAGCCAAAAAACGTTTTTGGTGGTATGAATATGAGTAATACGTAAGAATCCATACACAATTTAGTTATTCTTTGATATAAAAATTATGGGTAAAGGGTGTATCTCAAATTTGAGAGCAAAAAACTCATAAATTTACTTGTATATATTTACATTTTATCGTTATTTGTATTAAAGTGTCAGTTTTAATTTCATAATTTAATTTTTTTTCGTCTTAGTGGCACTGTGGACTTACTTTTCAATAAAAACATAGTAATAATAAAAGCTTTAAAACTATTGTTTTATTGCCAAAAACTGTTTTATTTAACTTAACAGTGATAAAAGTAGGTAGTAGAAGTAGTAACTAGTATGCTAACAAGGCAATTCTATTCTTAGTACTTAAAATAATTTAAACCTTAAGTCAGTCTTGCATCTGTCGCCTAGAACTAGAATAATTAATCAACAAAAAAACACTTATATGTAAATCTTGCGAATCTTTGATTATTTAGTTATGTAGGAAATTTAAAAATAAAACAAAATCCAACAAATCACATTATTGGAATCGAATATTTGAATGAAAAAATTACAAAATACCATTGTTAAACAATTCTGCATAATACCGTGGGATTAAATTGCTGTCGATTAAGGATTTTAAGTCTGCTTTTTTCTGGTGGATAACTCTAATTTTGTATTATTAAATTGTTTTAACGGAAATCCCATACGGTTTGCTTTGCTTCTAGAGCGAGATTGACGATTTTGTGCTATTTCATAAAACTGGTTTTTAGTAAAGGAGTTTTTGTACAATATCTTAATTTCTCCATGGTTTTCCTTAACAAATTTAATAACTTTTATGTCGGAAAGTCTGACAGTGTCCCTACCAGTGTCTTTATTAAATTGGGTGCCACACTCATAAGCTAAATTCTTTAAATCTATAAAATCGGAAAACAGCATTCCTTTAACATTATAAGCATTGGTGCCGATTCCCTTGTTCACAAACTAAACTAATTTTAAGTTCAGTGCATCTTTTTCTTTGTATTTCATTAAGAAGAGGACAGAAG
Organism: Atethmia centrago; assembly: GCA_905333075.3. Classification (NCBI taxonomy): domain Eukaryota; kingdom Metazoa; phylum Arthropoda; class Insecta; order Lepidoptera; family Noctuidae; genus Atethmia; species Atethmia centrago. Next base: position 21,899,793 of record HG995391.1, read on the forward strand.
ATAAATTTTAGTTTAGTCCTGTCAAATTAATCAGCGCCTGTCACTACTCTATACAAGTTTAGACGTGATTAAAAACTTGCCTACTAAAAATACGTCAATTTAAGTCAAGCGCTGATTAATTTGACAGGACTAAACTTAATTTATCTTCTGTCCTTTTCTTATTGAAATAGAAAGAAAAAGATGCACTGAATTTAAATTTAGTTTAGTTTGTAAACAAGGGAATCGGCACCATTGCCTTGTTTTTTGGCCGATTTTATTAAAGTGATATACTGCTCAGGAACATAAATTGGTGACGACTTTAAAAACTTCCTAACTTGTTTTTCTATAACAGAGTGTACATTATCGTTCTCATTTTGTGTATGGCCGGATATTAAAAATGTATGTGTGATACTCTTAATCTTAAAATTAGCCAGAGCATACATGTACATAGAAAACATAAATTAGTTTTTCTGTTGACCACAGCAGTTGTCTGAATAGAAAACTATTTCTAAATTAGAGTCATCAACAGCTTGCGCTTTTTCCTTTATAAAATCTAAGATACAGGAACCGATTTCATTAGCTCCTCTTAAGCTATCCACTTCGCTCCAAACATAACAATTACATTTGTCTTTATTTAGTTCACAGATAGTAAAGTTACAAACATTAAGTTTAGATTTATAATAAAAGCAGAAGCCTTACACATCGGAAGAAGTAACACTGCTTGTAAATCATAGCAAGCAACTATGTAATTTTCTTGAACCTTTAGCTTATCCTCATGTTTTCAACTCGACTAAATTCTTTTTTCGTGTGATGTTCTAAATATTTTAGCTCATTTTCTTCCTTTTTAAGTACATCCATATTTTCAAAAGCAGCACAAAACTCGCACATGTCCTTTTTTGGTATGAAAAAGCTTATATTATAATCTTGTTTAAATATTTTTCGTTATGTATGTTGCTCACCCACTGGCTTTCCTTCTATTTCACACATTTCTTTGTAATCCCTATACAAATCCATTAAATTTTTGCCACCGTCAATAAACTCCCGACTTGTCAGTTGCCTTAAGTAGTGACTCTCGATACGCGGTATGGAATCAATATGATTTTTTTATACTCTGTACCACTTCATCGAGAACCTTGAGTTGGTTTCCATGTTTCCCTCTCTTCTCTGATTCTACTATGCCACTATCACACATCTTCTCTAATACTGTTCTAATCGGTCTATCATTTATCCCTAGTGTATTTTTAAAAAAATATTTTACAAACACGTACTTTATTTTCTGTCACTGTCAAGTGGAAACCATGCTTTGTTTTACGATTGTTATTCTCTTTTTTTTAACTTTACTTTGGTGTAACAATAGTCAAATGTTTACATATAAAATCCCTCTGTCTAGTTATACAGCTCATTTCCCAATATAGATTGAAGATAACATTTCGCTGATCTTCGTCAATTTTCTCCGAATATCTTAAACGAGATAGTTCTGTACAAGGAGGACCCATGTGTCTTCCTGAAATGACTCTCTTAGTTTTGAATAGTGAAACGTATTGTTTTCCTGAATTACGCAACTCCTTAGCTTTTTTTTTTCTTATTATGTACCACACCCTTGCGCTTTTTTTTTGTGGAGGAAACCATAGTGACTGGAATGTTATCAGCTGGTTCACTGCTAGAGCTTTCTCTGTATGTGGCTCGGTTAAGTGGCGGGACATAATCAGCCTCATCATCATCCGGGGAAAAATCACCTGCCCTTGACGATGCTATAGAAGATCTAGATCTGGATGAACAAGAACTAAATGATCTTGCTCTAGGTAATTGAAGAGGTTCTTGAATCATACTATTTTGCAAATTAGATGTGCTCGGTAGATTCTCAACTGGTTTCGTCAAATGGTGTGTCCTAATATTGAATTCCTTAGACTTGATTGAACCTGATATATAACCAATGCTAGATGAAGATGAGCTACTCGAAGAGGAAGAGCTGCATGAAGAAGATGAACTACTGCTGCTTAAACTACGTGGCTTTTTATTGTTATCAACCAAGATCTGTAGTGGCTCTTCTTGAGAAAGAGTATGAAATACTGGTTGATATAAAGTCGTTTTTTCATCACTAAAGTCATTTTCTTTATTTTCAAGTGCCAGCTTCAGTAACTTATCACGACGCAGCATTATTTTGCACATCTTAAAATATAAAAACCATAAGTCATGGTTTGTGTAGTGTACACTTTTAAACCAAAGACAATAAGTAGTTACCTAAAGTCCAAATATTGGAATTGTCCGAAACAATATTTTGATATCTATCCAGTACACTAATCCTTAACGTAAAAATGAACAATTTAAGATGTTAACCGTAGGTCAGAGTGTCATGGTGTAACCTTGGACGAAATGATAAAAAGACACTTTGCGTCAATAATTGCTATAACGCTGACAGCAAAATGACACTTTATGAAATAAAACATTTTAGCAATGTGTATAATACAGTTTTTCAAGAAATTAATGACAGTAAAAATGACATTATACGCAATGTGACAACTATGATTTAACGAAAAAATGTTAAATAACATAGGATTTGAAAGCCAAACTGACACTAAACTAAAAGTGTCACTTTGAACTCAGATTATTGAATTAATAGTATGGTAACTTGAATGCAACCGTGACACTAAGCAAAAAGTGTCATTATGGCGTTAAACTAATGTTTTAATATGATAAAATCTTAGTGCAAATGTGAATCTAAACGCAAAATGTCACTGTTTCAATTAAAATAATGCATAACTTACCAACAATATGACTAGTAAACCGGTTTTATCACTAAAATGACACTTTTGCACTCAAAAATCGTAAAATTTGTCCTTGACGACGCGTACTATTTCGTTGAAGGTCAGTGTTGCTCTGAGGGGAGGGGAACATTTTGTTTAGTGACGAAGCAGACCACTGCCATTTAGCGATCATTTTTGTTACTTTTAGATTAGTGTAAGTGCGATTACGCGTAGTTCCACGTTGCCCAACAGATGGCATTAAAAAGTCGATTTGACAAAATTTTGGATAGTGACAGTATTGGATTAAGGGTGCGATATATTATTGATTTATATTTATTTTGAAAAAAAAAATTGACGTGTTAAAGTGTTTTTTTAAAACCTATTTAGGTTTTAAAAAACACTTTTGCACGTTAATTTTTTCGTCAGTTTAGTTTTATGAACGTACAAAAGTATTAGTTTGCACAAAACTTACCTGCACAGTATTCGCAATTTCCACCAAATACGTCATTAAAGACGTATTGTTTTGCACGAACTCGGCTGTCAAACCATACGATCTACGACGAGTTCCACCAACACGATTTACACTTCGTCGGCAACAGATACAAAATGCTCTGTTAATTGCATCCATGGCGTATATCCAAATCGTAAGAATATCAGAGTCCAAAGAGCTATGCTGGGTCAGTCACAATACACAAACAATCACAATGTCCAAGAAAATGCCAAGTTGTTATAATTATCTACAAGTGTACGAGAGATTACAAGCGTAAAAAGTAATACACAACAATAAGGGACGCGCTCTTAATGCCGAGTGAGGAGCGGGGCGGACTCATGGAATACGCAGGTAAACGAAACGTGTATTGTGATTGGCTAATCGGTATCGCCCGTAACGGCTGTTTCGACGGTCTATGCTCAGCTCGAGGGTGCGCGCCACTCCATGAGCCCATACAATACTGTAATCGAGCATTCGGTCCATTCGTCTTTGTCATTATATTAATTTGATTTAATTTATTTGGAATTCTTGAAACAATACGGCACAAACCTAAAATAGTGCAGTAAAATATAATCATTTCCTCGATTTTAATGAGTAATACAAAGACAAATATCTCCGTTCCGATATGGTTTAGAGAAATGTGTCCATAATAGCTTTTGATCGTTTTATTCTGTTCTTTAATAATATCCAAGTTTCATTGCTGGCCGCTCAACTTCAAAATGACGCCAACTTTACCCAAACCCCTTTATAACTGAAAGGGCCCAATACGTACTGTTACTTTTTAAATGTTTTTGTTAGGGTCGGGGTTTTTTAAAATTTTAAATATAACTTTTATTTTAGGTATGTTTAAAAAACAAAAAGATGTATGAACCTAGATAAATACTGTTTAAATCCGAATATCAACATAATACGGAGGAAGAATGGTCAAATTGCAAATAATTTAGGTATAACGTTTGTATGGACAATTCATTCGTCACTGCGTTTTTAATGGAAATAAATATTATGGTATCATTCTACTGAATGATACTTTCTCTTTTGTATTATTTTTCTTTACAGTAAAAGTGACTCACTGACAGGCGTTTCACATTAAACCAACGGAGGTGTGCCCCGACAGCCCCACTCTATTTTTTTATACATATTATGTACAGATTAGCTTTGTAAATACTTACAACTGGTTGATTGATTATTAATAACTAGCTGCGCCCCACGGTTTCACCCGCATGAATTTCGATCCCGTAGGAATATCGAGATAAAATATCAAGGAACAACTCACACAAAATTAAATCTCAAATTCAAATTGCAAACACTGCGATAGACAATTTAAACATTGAGAATAGCGCCTTAAAGAAAAAAATATCAACATTCGAGCACAAAATAAATATTTCGAGATAAAATATCAAGGAACAACTCACACAAAATTAAATCTCAAATTCAAATTGCAAACACTGCGATAGACAATTTAAACATTGAGAATAGCGCCTTAAAGAAAAAAATATCAACATTCGAGCACAAAATAAATATGTATAAATCAGTAGGCGCTTTTGATAACCTAAATAGGAGTAACAAAACGATTGATTCCCCACTCAAATTTTACTCATCACAGTATCAAAAACAACATAGGTCGTGTGGTATGAGAATCGGCTTGACAAGGACTTCTTCTAAAGAACTTACAATAGATGCTATAAGAAATAGCCCAAAGCATGACGATCGCAACAGCTGAAGTTATTTTAAAGCAGCGAGCGAGCAACCCATAACAGCTGACAAGAGCTTACAGCAATGATAAATCATCAGCCATCTTATAGACCAATCTTGAAGAGAGGTAGCATTGAAATGGGTACAATATGGGTACATAATTCCGCCGCAAGCGCTCGTGCAAACCGGTTGCTTGTTGTCCACACTTACTCCACTAATTGCACTATATGTATTATCGCAACTGCACGGGGGGACCCGCGCAGTTGCGATAACACATTCCGTTGCCATAGAGTAGATTACAAGTCAGGGACTGCAGTCATCAAGATGACAACATAAAATAGCACATTCAACCACGATGCTGATGATGTACCTCGGCATGGCGAAATAAATGTAGATGGATCCCTCCGGAAGGGAGTTTCTCATGGTCACGCGTCCGAATTCTGACAAGAATTCAAACTATTTCAAGATAGTATGCATGCCATGCTGGAGAATTGGTTCACAAAGCAAGACGCTAAGTTCTGCAAATATTCGGATTCTAAGGGCAAACAAGCACTTATATATCGAACTGGGTTGGAACACAACAGGGTAGGAGGAAACGCAATGAAGAATCAGACAGCGATTCTTCTTTCTCTCAAGAACCTAAATGGCATAAAACACCATGCTGTTCTCCAGATAGTTTGCGTTTAATACTCGAGGCTGTTCAAAAGGAGGTCAAAGCAATGAATTCTCTGTTGAACACCATTAAAGAGGAGCAAGACTCACGCTTGTTACTACTACAAAAGGATGTGTCGGTTATTAAATCAGAAATAGGCGAGTTGAAAAAATCCAATATCGACTTCGACAAAACACTGCAGTTTCTAAGCGACAAACATGATGAAATGGAGATATTCAAAAAAGAAACCATAGAAAACAACAAGGCAATGAAAAACAGATACAAGGTTCTAATACAACGAAACATCAATTTAGATAAGTGCAACAAAGCGCTAGAAGAACGAATCGGTTGTCTCGAACAAAAAGAATAGGCTAAAAATATTGAAATAATTAATTTAAAGATGCAAGAAGGAGAAAAAACCGTAGAAGTGGTAAAAAAATGTGCCGAGATCTTGAAGTTAGATAAAACCGAAATTGAAAGCGCATGGAGGGTAGGATCCGAAAAAAAAGATGTGCGGCCTATAGTTGTGACGGTGCGTACAAAAGCGGCGAGAGCGGAATGGCTTAAAAGTCGAAAATCGCAACTAACAAATCACATGTTATTTAACAACAATGACACATCACGTATCATCATAAATGAGCATATTACTCGACAAAACAGGCAATTATTTTGGGCTGCAAAAACAAAGCTTAAAGAAACCTATAAATATATATGGATTCAGGATGCCAAAGTATTAATAAAGTGAAATGATAACGAAAAAAAGGTACACCATATTCGCAATGAGGGTGACATCGAAACATACGTACAACAACACACACACACACACATTTCATATTACGTAACAGTGTTATTTATTTAGATCACATCATGGCGGTAAACTTCGATGCACAATTACAGCTACAGGATATCGAATATATCAAGTTGACAGATATTAAGGAATGGTCTAACTACGTATTATCCAGTGAAACTAAAATACAAATTAACATTTATTCTAATTAAAACATTTTACTCAGTTAACGGTGCTTCTGCAAAACGTTTAGATTAAACTGGATCCCATCAAAAACATAAATGTGAAATGAGAGCCAAGTTCAATATTATGATATATGCCTTGGTTGTTGACTTCAACGACAAAAGAAGTGAGATCTAAATGGGTGCCAAGTTCAATGGTCAGTCCTTTTTATTTATAACAACATAAAATATCATTTCTTATTATAACTTAGGATAATTATATTGTAACCCAAGGTCTGACTTAGCTAGTTCTCATATACGAATTATTATGTTCGATGGCTAGTTTCTTCCAGCAAGCTAAATTGTCGGAATAATAAAATAAGAACTGACAAAGTTTAGAACTTGCGAAGGCTATAATATAATACATATATGAAAACTAGCCAAGTCAGACCTTAGGTACAATATATTATCCTAAGTTATAAGAAGAAATTATATTTTAAGTTGTTATAAATAAATTTGAAGACTGACCATTGAACTTGGCACCCATTTAGATCTCACTTCTTTTGTCGTTGAAGTCAACAACCTAGGCATAAAATCGAAAATCAAAATTCATTTATTCAAACTAGGCTGAGGATCAGCACTTTTCGAACGTCAAAATTACATAAGACAGTCCCTCAAAACGCCCACCCTTCGCCACTTCCTAGTACTTTAGTTGGGAAGAAGAAGTGGCCAACAAACTTCCCAGCAGCACAGCTGTCTGTTCAGTTAGAGAAAAAAAATAGATTCTATGCAATAGTATGCAAAACAATTTACACCACGTGAAACACAAAACATTAAATTATTAGCCATATGTCAGCTAGCACACCACTGTACTACCAAAAAAGAAAGAAAAGAAAAAGACTAAAAACGTATACAGAACTTAAAACCTAAATGAAAGCCTCCAAGTATAAAGGGCGTGCCCGCTTACATCTACAGCCGTAACTGTGTGTGAACTAGGACCATCAAAGTAAAATAAATAAACAGTTAATTACTAATAACAAAACAAAACAATGGTCAGCAAGACGACCAGTCACCACAAGCAGTACCCGTTCACGAGCATAACGCAAAAATCAGCCATTACCCCCTCGTCATATTTGAGGGACGGAGGCAACCCGACCCCCGACGCTACCGCAAGCAGTGTCATCTAAGGGAGCATGACGAACTTGCTGCCCGTTGTAAGAATAATATAATCAGTTATCGAGGTCGCTAGCTAACTACATATTGCAATACAACTCAACAAAAACATTGTAATGGTGAGGACTATCCTGTCTGATTTTAGCTAGGCGGGTAGGTAGGTAGGGTAGGTAAGTAGGGTAGGTAAGTAGGGTAGGTAGGTAAGGTAGGTAGGTAGGGTAGGTAGGTACGGTAGGTAGGTACGGTAGGTAGGTAGGATAGATAGATAGGGTAGGTAGGTAGGGTAGGTAGGTAGAGTAGGTAGGTAGGGTAGGTAGGTAGGGTAGGTAGGTAGGGTAGGTAGGTAGGGTAGGTAGGTAGGGTAGGTAGGTAGGGTAGGTAGGTAGGGTAGGTAGGTAGGGTAGGTAGGTAGGGTAGGTAGGTAGGGTAGGTAGGTAGGGTAGGTAGGTAGGGTAGGTAGGTAGGGTAGGTAGGTAGGGTAGGTAGGTAGGGTAGGTAGGTAGGGTAGGTAGGTAGGGTAGGTAGGTAGGGTAGGTAGGTAGGGTAGGTAGGTAGGGTAGGTAGGTAGGGTAGGTAGGGTAGGTAGGTAGGGTAGGTTACCAAATTCGAAATACCACCGAAGTACACCTTCAGATCTCTCCATCAAGTCCGTTGGTAAGGTCTCATCATAACTATCAAAACGAGCCCAAACTTGGCACCCCTAGTTCTACTGATCCAAGAGTTCCAGTAGCAGACACCGAAGTACACCTTCAGGTCACTCCATCAAGTCCGTTGGTAAGGTCTCATCATACGAGAACTATCAAAACGAGCCTAAACTCGGTACACCTAGTTCTACTAGTCAACGAGTTCCAGTAGCAGTAACTGAAGTACCTACACCTTCAGGTCACTCCATCAAGTCCGGAGGTAATGTCTCATTATAACTATCGAAACGAGCCCAAACTCGGCCCCCCTAGTTCTACTGGACCACGAGTTTCAGAAGCAGACACCGAAATACACCTTCAGGTCACTTCATCAAGTCCGGAGGTAAGGTCTCATCATAACTAATAAAACTTGCCTAAAGTCTACAGCCCACATCTCTCTACCAGTAGAGGGCTTCCAGTGCCTAGGAGTCACTGAAGTATTTGTGTCTAAGAATTATTTAGTAAAATTATAAAGAGCAATACGAAATATTTTTTGTAAGTACCTACGAATTGTAACGAAATCATTATCAAAGGATCCAAATTAGTTCACTTGACTACTATTCCCGTAGCTAACCGTGCGTATACTTGTGTGTGTGACCCGTGTCAATGTAGTAGTTTACCTATAAATTTTGCAAACGCGTCCTTAAAAAACGAATAAAATCGCGGCTCTGAGCGCCGAGCGTTAACGTCTACCCGTGACAGTGGTCAGCGAAGCACTGCCGCCCGTCGCCCTCAAGAGCCCCCGTTTCAACGCGCCAAGCTTATTCGAAAAAACAAGCCACCTTGATTAATCAAACACAAAACAAACAGAAGTCGACGGAACGTCCCCGTACGTCACGGCAAGTCTGTGCTCCGTGTTTTTAAGTGTTTAAAAATAGTAAAAACCCATGAACTCTCATAAAATTAGCACGATAACAAACTAAACTGTGTTGTGTATACGTGGAAGTGTTATAAAAACTTAAATACTGCAGTGGACATTAATATTAAGTATATATTTATCTCCCATAAACTCGATTCTAAAAACTTAAAACTATCTACTATTATTACTTACTAACAATAAAAATAATTAAGACATAATTTTTTTTAAAAGGAATTAAGTGTGATTTTAGAGCATGTTTAGCCTAGTTCCTCCTACTCATGCTCTAAAATCACTCTTAATTCTGCTGCTGGCAATCTTACTGACTAAAACCCACTCGTGTTTCTTCCGCGGAGTAAGAGTCTTGCATGTATGTACATATGTAGTATAATTAAAAATAGGAAGTGGAAGAAGAATTCTTCACGTGAGAACCATCTACAAAGTATTAGAAACTAACAAAAGCAATAAAATCAATTTGATTTATATAGATATGTTAAAAGAACTTACTTGCTGTGGAGCAACAGCTTCAATAATATATTGAGTAATTGCGGCATTTTCCTCAAAAAATGTATGGGTTATCTCGAATCTTCTTCTATTAACCACTGACCGATTGCATAAAACACAAACTGGTCGATATTCTGCCATAGTCAACAAAATCCAGTTCACAATAGAATCAAAGTCCAAAAACGAAAGCCAAGTGATCAGGTTAGGAGTAAACAAAGTCCAGTATGCAACGCGAGGTCAAAAGGTTTATAGACGAGCAAGATAAATCGATGAAGAATCGCACAGTACACAATGATACAAGCGTAACCGAAGGACTGCACGGAGAAAGCACGCGCGCCGCCCGTCACCCCGCCGCTTGCTTGCTTTGTTTAGTCGAGTCGAACCAGTTTTGTTGTGTTGATGGCCTTGTTACCGTGTCATAAAACGTTTAGAAGTTAGGGTATAAAACATTAAATATAATAATAACATAATTATTATGCGATATTGCCTTATGCAATTACGTTATATTGACATTCGAATTTTTTTTTCCTAAATGGAATACAGTGAAACGCCCATAGTAAAAGATGTTCCTAATTAATAGTACTTTCATTTGACACTAAATTAGTTGATGGCCGCCGACCGCCCAGAACTGCCCATTGTCCTTTGATTACTACAAGAGGAAACACAACTAGCTACTGACTGTACCACTTGAGATAACTCTTGCACAATATCAGGTATATCTTGGTTGAGAATGCAGTCTTGAGACAAACTCTCAGTCTGGGACGGGTATTCCGTTGCCTCAGGCTGGGCAGCATCAGGGTTTGAAACCTTCTGACAAGTACACTGACACATAACTAACTCAATGCAATCAAATTAGGAAACAACAAAAACACTTTTCCAAAAATATTCCACTAAGGAAAGAACGTGTTAATCTAATCAATAAATTAAACAATTATGAAATCAAATTAGAAGACAGCAAAAAAATCTATGAAATTGATACACAGCGCTTACAGTCTGACATACAGGTACTTGAGGGCAGATTTAGTTCCCTTTATATTAAATATTTGGGCTCTCAGAACCAAATTAAAGAACATATTCTTGCTGCTAATGAGTTAGTTATGTGTCAGTGTACTTGTCAGAAGGTTTCAAACCCTGATGCTGCTCAGCCTGAGGCAACGGAATACCCGTCCCTGACTGAGAGTTTGTCTCAAGACTGCATTCTCAACCAATATATACCTGATATTGTGCAAGAGTTATCTCAAGTGGTATAGTCAGTAGCAAGTTGTGTTTCCTCTTGTAGTAATCAAATTTGTTATCAGTCAGTTATTTTTTCAGATAGTATAGGAAGAGGTTTAGGGAAATTAGTTAGTAACAACTTGAGTTTTCCTACTCAAAATTATTATTTACCTGGGACATCCTTCAAAGAAATAATGAACTCAATTACAAGAAATCAATATGATTCAAATACTAACATTACTGTATTTGTAGGTAATAGTACCCAGGTCAAAAAGGAAAATATCACTGACAGTGTTACTGAGATTTAAAGATAAATTATAATAAAATTATTTTGTGTGCTTTTCCATATTTTGAGAGGTTATCAAATAGAAAAGACCATTATATACATATGCTTAATAAGCATATTCAGTTCTTAGTAAGTCACTACAGTGACAAACTTATATTTTTTGACACCAACAGTTTTGTTGATAAGTTGAAATCGACAAGGAATACAGTGTATCTGCCCATTAGGTTTAGACATAAAATAGTTTGGCTATTATCTTATATAAACTCAGACATAAGTAGTATGTCGAAGTCTTGTACTATAATGAACACCTCAATTATAAGTAGTAATTCTAATGTACAGGTGTTCACCTTAAATAACTGTAGCACTAATGCTACAACTATTTACAATAATTGTACGAAGGAGGATCCATGTATCACTATGGCAAATCCTTGGTTGGCCAAAGGTTATATGAGTTCATATAATTGTTTATTTTATTTGACTGTATAAGTCAATTTATTTTAATTTTTATTTTCGTTTATTATTGACATAATCTTCTCATTACAATGTTTTTGTTGAGTTGTATTGCAGTATGTGGTTAGCTAGCGACCTCGATAACTGATTATATTATTCTTACAACCGGCAGCAAGTTCGTCATGCTCCCTTAGATGTCACTGCTTGCGGTAGCGTCGGGGGTCGGGTTGCCTCCTTCCCTCAAATATGGCGAGGGGGGTAATGGCTGATTTTTGCGTTATGCTCGTGAACGGGTGCTGCTTGTGGTGACTGGTCGTCTTGCTGACCATTGTTTTGTTTTGTTATTAGTAATTAACTGTTTATCTATATTAATTTGATGGTCCTAGTTCATCATTTGTGACTGTTACGGCTGTAGATATATGTAAGCGGGCACGCCCTTTATACTTGAAGGCTTTTACTTAGGTTTTAAGTTCTGTTTACGTTTTTATCTCTGCTTGAGAATAGTTTTCGGTCTTTTTCTTTTCTTTTTTTTTTTGTTGTTGGTATAGTGGTGTGCTAGCTGACATATGGCTAATAATTTAATGTTTTGTGTTTCACGTGTTGTAAATTGTTTTGCATACTATTGTATAGAATCCATTATTTTCTCTAAATGAACAGACAGCTGTGCTGCTGGGGAGTTTGTTGGCCACTTCTTCTTCCCAGCTAAAGCACTAGGAAGTGGCGAAGGTTGGGCGTTTTGGAGGACTATCTTATGTAATTTTGACGTTCGAAAAGTGCTGATCCTCAGCCTAGTTTGAATAAATGACTTTTGATTTTGATTTTGATTTCTTGTCCTAATGTGGGTTCCACAAGTGGTAGGATCTCATTACATGGTGATGGCATGGGAGTCTTAGGTCTCACTCTGGGTGTTGATTTAAACTAGATATTAAGACAACAGATACCGGTAACAATATAGTTACACCTATCAACAACAAGGTGTCTTCTTGCTTTCAAATAGTTAAATGCAAAGAAGGGTCTAAGCAGAATTCCTTGAAATTATTTCATCAAAATATTCAAGGTTTTTCTTCCAAACAATTAGAGATTGAACTATTTTTAGAAAAAAACTATGTTTGATATTATTTGTTTAACTGAACATTGGAGATTATGAAATGCTAATTAATTACAAAAATTATAGTGTGGGCAGCTGTTTTAACCGAAAATCTATGCTGCGTGGGGGTTCACTTATCTTAGTAAAAAAATGTATTAAATCTAAGCCTCGTAAAGATATAGTTGATTTGTCGGTGCAACACAACATTGAACTGTCCTGTGTTGAGTTAGATAAGCATGTAATAGTGTGCGTTTACAGACCCCCAAGTTATCAAAACGACTCCGTATTTGAGTCAGTAATGGAAGATGTTCTAGCAAAACTTGCAACTATCGCTAATTATCTGTGGTGACTTCAATATAATATCTTAGAGAATAGTTCAAATAGCAGTCGATTGTTAAGACTCTTTAAACCATTCAATTTGTCAAATGTGTTTTCAGAACCAACCCGCATAACTACAAATTCTGCTACATGTATTGATAAAGTTTTTTGTTGCTGCGACTACTTAGATAAAGCTATTGTAAATTATCTCCCTTCTGATCACAGCGGTCAAATCGTTGCTTTCAAGTCCAACACACCATTTAAAAAAATGAATAACTTAATTAGTAAGTTAAGTACACCGGGCCATATTAATAGCAATGTAAATTAATTATATGAGGAATTCTTTTCGATAGTGCGCACCGAGTTCAATAATACTTTAAAAAAGAAAACAAAAACTATTTGCCCAAACTTTTTGTTCAGTGACTAGGCAACTAAGGGTATTAGGAAGCGGCAGAGATCTCTCGCGTTCGGCCCTGGTTCAGGCTATGGTACGGAGCGAGAGGGCATGGGCAGCCGTCACCTCCTTCTGCGAAGCAGTAATGCTCGCGAAGGAGGAGGCGGGATGGTTGAGGGAAAGGCATGTTTCGCGCCCTCTCACCCCTAGCCGCCGCAGGAGACTCCCTGGGCGTCGGGAATCCCGGGCGGATTTCCGGCCACCGTAGGCGCGGGCTTGCGGACGGTGAGCAATGGGTAGCTCACCGTCCGGCAAGGACCAGGCCCGGGTCGACGGCGCATCGTATTCCACGCGCGTGTCAGATTAAGAGTAAGAGGACTGTATGTGTAGGTAAATGATACCCACATAATTAGCAAGTTTGAGTGTCAGACTGGTTACTAGTTAAGTTAAGTAAAAGTTAAGCACAGAATGACAAGAGTAAGCATTTATTTAAATTAGGCTTGTCCATTAAATACGTTAAAGAGGAAACTACTTGTCCGTTCCAAAAACTAGGTCATCATGGAGAAGAAGGACAAGAAACTCCATGGCAGCTTGTTTTAAAGTATTTTATCAACACATTTTAAAATGAGTATACATTATTTTATCACATTATTCTCTTGGACTATTTCTCAAAGCCATGGATATTTATCAATGGAATGAAACAGAACACGAATATTCTTAATTCGATTTAACACATAAGGCATATTACGTATATAGGAAAACATAGTTAACAGCAACATTCAAGAATATAATTAATTAACTTACATGAACCTTACAGGTAGTCCATTTTTCACAACAGTTGTATCAAGAGTCCCTGGATGATATTTGGCCAGAGCTTCCGCGTTACAGCGTACCAGCTCTCTTGGGCTTACCGGCCAGAGTTTCCACTTTACAGTATACTATCTCCTAGTGGCGGTGAATCTCCTTAGCAGCTTAATATCACGACAGACACCCAAAGGTCTTTACCGTTCGACAGCTAGCGTAAAGGATTCCCCCCAAAAACTGCTCAAGCCCTTTTTATAGTCTTTACCAATTTCAAACCTTTCCCGCCGTTTTCGACCAATCACAGAGCGTCATACAGTTTTGGATGGATATCTATTAACATAGCTGTTAATAAACAAAACTTATGTAGTGAGACTACTTTAAAACTTAATGAGATAGTTAAGCAATATAGCTAGTGCTTATTTATAATGTTTTAATTGAGATCCGATAAGATATTAGTATCCACCAATCACGGAGCGCCATACAGTATTTGCTAATATCTATTAACATAGCTATTAATTAACAAAACTTATGTGGTGAGATTACTTTAAAACTTAATGAGACAGTTTAGCAATATAGCTAGTGTTTATTTATAATGTATAAGTAACATATATTAAGATATTATTACCCACCAATCACAGAGCGTCATACAGTATTGGATGGATAATTTCTTATATATAAGTGATAATAAACAAATCTTATACAGTGGAACTGTTTTAAAACTTAAAAAGATTATTTAGGAATTTATTAAATGTTTACTTGATACCTTATTGTAAAGTTGATAAAATATCAACTTCACTTGAAAGGTCTGAGAATCTTAAGAAACAACTTGGTACATAGAAATTGCAATGTAAAATCTAAATAATAATAATCTATCATACTATTGATTATTATGTTATCAATTTGTAATGTTAAAATTAATAAACATTCGTTTTGAGTAGGTAAAACTGCAAATCATGACTTTCGTTCGGAAACCAGTCTTTTAAGTCGCAATATATTTATTGTGACTTTAAAAGACTTGACTTGAAATTATCTGTTTGTTCAATATGAATTCAGGAAGTGATGATTACATTTGTATTAAATTAAAACTCTTGTTTCTCAAAACATTAATTTGCACTAAGAATAGAATGAATAAATAATGTTGAAAGGAAACGTAACCTTATGTCAACGTAATCTGTCTTATGACAGCTGACGTTGTCAAGTTGCTATTTACTAAGTTCTTTCTGTTATTGTTTTACAACATCAATAAACACCAGTTGTTTTCCTATAAATATGTACAATCTAACACGCGCCTCAAAGAGATGTCACCATAAATGTAGGGGTCCACTAGGGCCGATGCCTGCCGGGGTCGCGGGAAGGTTCTTATGGGTCACCAAGTCCCCTGGCAACACAGGCAACAGGAAGGAATACGGGTGGGTTTTAGTCAGTAAGAGTCTGACACACCCTCTCCGCTCCGCCCAGAGCAGAAGGAGTTATTTGATGATTTCCCAACCTCAAAAAAAAAGGGTATTAAGAAAAGTAGGGAAAATTTGTTTGAGCTGTATGGCCTTAAGCTTTATATTAACTCTGAAACTTTTGATAAATACGTTGCTACTTACTCTAAAACTTTAAAAAAAACGTGCAAGGTAGCTAAAGCCTTGTACATTAGCAATAAGATCAAATCAGCGGATACTAAAATAAAGACGGTTTGGAAAATTATCAACGACGAAACTAACAGGAGTAAAAGTCATAACAATGATTTCACTCTAGAAACTTCGCGTGGTGTTTTAAGCTCAAACAAAGAAGTAGTGCAAGAATTTGTAAATTTCTTTACCAGTATCCCAATTAAAACTACTGAAACCCTAAATTCCTCGTCTTCGCGTTCTATTGATTTATTAAGAGCAAACGTTTCATCCTGCCCGACTGAATTTAAATCCAAGCATATAAACCCCATAACAGTAATAAAAGCTTTCAAGCAAATCAAGATCAAATTAACAGAAGATCTATGGGGAATGTCAATCAAAGTTTGTACCTCCATTATTGAAACTATAGCGACGTACTTAGCATTATTATTTAATTTGTGTGTTGATCAATGAGTCTTCCCGGATCTAATGAAATATAGTAAGGTACCACCACTAAGATACCACTTTTCAAATCCGGGGATAGTAGAGACACCAATAATTATAGACACGTATCCGTGTTGCCGGTTTTCAGCAAGGTGTTCGAAAAGGTAATGCTTAATCAAATGCTCAATCATTTTAACACCAATAAAATCTTACACGATCAACAGTATGGCTTCACCAAGGGACGTTGTACGACTGAAGCCGGTGTCACCTTATTAATACACATATTTACGGCGTGGGAAGAGGCCCAAGACGCAATAGGAATATTTTGTGACCTCTCCAAGGCATTTGATTGCGTCGACCATGAAACATTACTCTTGAAACTTAAGCATTACGGACTTAGAGACCTTGCGCTCAGTTTAGTAAAATCTTATTTATATGATAGACAGCAGCAAGTTCAAATAAATGGTGTCAATTCAGTCGGCTTAAAAGTAGAAATGGGTGTACCACCACTAGTAGAAATGGAGGGTGTGTATTGGGTCCTTTCCTCTTTTTAGTGTATATTAATGATCTACCCCACTTGTTAAAAACCCAACCACAAATGGTGTTATTTTCTGACGATACTTTCTTAATTTTTAAAATTAATAGACGTGCATCAAATTTTGACGACGTAAATAACGCCCTATTGCAGGTCCAAAATTGGTTCACTGCTAATACATGATCAGCCTATAATGTTCCCACTGCTGGGACACAGGCCTCCTCTCTGTGAGAGGGAAGTGGGCCGTAATCAACCACGCGGGCCCAGTGCGGGTTAGTAGATGTCACATGTCTTCGAATTTTTGGTTCTAGGACATGCCGGTTTCCTCACGATGTTTTCCTTCACCGTTTTGAGAGCAGAGGTGATAATAATAATTTACACAAAGTAAAGCGCCTGTCTGGGTTCGAACCTACGATCTACAACTCGTAAGTCGCGGCCGTTACCACTGGGCCTCCACTGCTCTCACACTGCTAATAATTTAGTATTAAATGGGAAAAAAACTAAGTGCATAAAATTTTCTTTACCAAATGTCAAAATTAGTATTTGTGAGATAGTATTGAATTAAGAGAAATTAGAATTCGTCGATAAAACTGTTTTTCTGGGGATTACGCTCGAGTCAAGGCTTTAATGGGCCTCATTCAACTTCCCTTGCAGGACGGCTAAGTTCAGCAGCATATGCTGTGAGAAAAATCCGTCAATTTACTGATGTAGATACCGCACGGCTAGTATATTTTAGTTACTTTAATAGTATTATGTCGTACGGTATTTTACTATGGAGACGGGATGCAGACATCGAGTCTATTTTTATTCTGAAGAAAAGAGCCATCAGATCCATATATGGCCTCCGCAGGTGCGACTCTCTAAGGGAACTGTTTAAAGAAATTAACATCATGACGGTACCTTCTCAATATATACAGGGTGTGGCGTAAGTAGTGGTCCACCGTTCAGGATTCGATGAACCAGATAATTAACTATAACAATTAAAAATTTTAACCATTTTTACCCAAGGGTTAGGAAAATATTTCCTTTCTGTCTTTTATTTACGAAATTTCTACCTTTTATTACAAATTTGTTTGTAGTTTCAACAAAAACCATTATTTTTTCATTTTGATTTCTGCTGATTACTCCTGAATTCTAGAGCTATCATGGTAAATAATGATTTTTTATGTAAATTTAGCTCTTTTGAAGAAAAAGTTGGTTCTTCTCTAATTTTAACCCTAATTTTTACATACCATCGAAGTTCAAGGGCGATTTTTGTAAAAAAAACGTACTACACTGTCAGTGCCCATTTATTTAATAATATGCCTACTAAATACCGATTTCAAAATGGTATCACTATAACAGATCCTATTATTTATCAAAACGATGTTCAATTTTACAAAAATTGAAGAAAAGAAGATTTTCATTAAACTACTTTTTTAAACTTTACTGCGTTAATACTTACGGTATTTGCAAAAAAATACACTACAGTGTCAGTGCCCATTTGTATAAAAAAACTACTATTGCAGAGTTATCTAGACCTAACTTGTTACTTTAGGTATTTGAACAAAGAATTAAAAAAAACAAATCACTTTATTTATCATTTATTATTAATCTTTGTCATGATTACAATCATTAAAATTAAACAAAATGTTCAAAATGGGCACCATTCGCAGCTATACACGCTCTGCAACGTCGAATAAACGACCGTTTAATTCGTCGGGCAAACCCGCTTTCGCTGATTTCTCTAGCTGCTGCCTGGATTCTAGTCCTCAATTGGTCAATGCTAGTGATTTCTTTGCTATAGACTTTTTCTTTTAGGCAACCCCAATAAAAGAAATCTAGGGGATTTAGATCTGGCGAGCGTGGTGGCCACAATATTGGACCTAATCGCCCTATCCACCTATTTGGATACGCTGTATCAAGGTGCTCTCGTACTCTAACAGCGTAGTGAGCGGGACAGCCATCGTTCTGCAGCCACATGTCTTCTTGGACTTCAGGAACGACACCTTCCAGAAGCAAGGGCAAGTCAATTTGCAAAAAACTTAAATATCTTTCTTTTCTTAAAATTGAATATCTTTTTGTTAAATTATTGGATCTGTTTTAGTGATATCATTTTGAAATCGGTATTTAGTAGGCATATTATTAAATGCATGGGCACTGACAATGTACTACGTTTTTTTTACAAAAATCGCTTACAAAAAAAAGATAGAAATTTCGTAAATAAAAGACAGAAAGGAAATACTTTCGTAACCCTTGGGTAAAAATGGTTAAAATTTTTAATTGTTATAGTTAATTATCTGGTTCATCGAATTCTGAACGGTGGACCACTACTTACGCCACAACCTGTATATATGATTAAAAAAGAATACCAAAAAAATACGAATAAAAAATATCAAAACTACTTATCTGTTTCAGTAAACAACTAAAGTGCATAATTATTATTATAATAATTATTAAAAATTTAAAATCGAAATTTAACGTTTGGTATTTGGATGACGGAACCCTGGGAGGCGATGTGGACACTGTGTTATCTGACTTATCAGATATTAAAACACATTTCGAAAATATTGGTTTAGAATTAAATTTTAGCAAATGTGAACTCTTTATTCAAAAAACTTCTTACGGTTTGGATAATTTAAAATCCAAATTAAATTTTCTGGCACCCAATATCAAAATAGTAGACAGAAAGTCACTTTGCCTCCTGGGTTCTCCCATCTTTGAAGAATCTTTTCCTGATTATATTACTAACACTATTTCTAAATTCCAAAGTCACGCAAATTGTTTACTCGAAATCAGTCCTCATTATGCTCTTATAATTCTAAAGTTTTGCCTTTTTGTCCCTAAATTTACTTATGTGCTTCGCTGTAGCCCTTTTTGAAAACATCCAAATTTGCTTTCACCAATAGACGATTTAGTCAAAACTAGTTTAGAAATGATTTTAAATATTCAGCTCAATGAACCATCTTGGTTACAAGCATCCCTCCCTATTCGGTTTGGCGGTTTAGGAATCCGCAAAATTTCGAGTGTTGCTTCCCCAGCCTTTTTGTCGTCCACCCATAGCACGTCACGTCTCATAGGTAATGTCCTAAGGGCTTTGCCCACAAACTATGAGACTGCGGGCTTGGAGGATGCCAAGAATGCTTTTCAAATTGCTTGCCCGGGTAAAGAATTTCCAGACAACCTAAAATCTCAAAGGAGCTGGGACGATATTTATTGCGATTTAACATACAAATCGATTCTGAGCCGCAGTTCAGGTCCGGATCGCGCAAGACTTTTGGCGGTCGGAACCAGAGAGGCCGGTCATTGACTACATGCCCATCCTTCTCCATATACCGGTACCTTCCTGGATCCGACCTCGCTTCGTCTGGCGACTGGTCTGCGGCTTGGGGTCACGGTATGCACTCCACACACATGCCCTTGTGGCACGGACGTGGACCGACTGGGTCACCACGGACTTTGTTGTCAAAAAAGTGCAGGCCGCTTTTCAAGACATGCGACACTTAATGACATAATCCGCCGGTCTCTTGCCAGCATCAATGTGCCTGCTCTTCTTGAGCCGACTGGCATTGTCAGAGATGATGGCAAAAGACCTGATGGTGTGTCTTTGGTCCCGTGGAGTTTGGGACGGATGCTTGTGTGGGACGCTACCTGTGTAGACACACTGGCACCGTCCCACCTCCAACGGACTACTTCTAAAGCGGGTGCAGCGGCAGAAAATGCCGAAAATCTGAAAGTTATTAAATATGGAGGCCTTGGCAGAGAGTACAACTTTGGTGTCGAGACCCTCGGTCCGTGGGGTCCCAGTGCGCATAAGTTATTTGCGGAAATCGTGAAACGTCTAGTTGATGTAACTGGTGACCGAAAAGCTGGCAGCTTTCTCGCGCAACGCATCAGCATTGCAATTCAGCGAGGAAATGCCGCCAGCATCCTCGGTACAATGCCCCGAGGGCCTTTTTTAAGCTTGACTTAGTTTTAATTTAATTTAGTTAATGTTAATAATCATCTTGTAATTTGGTTATGTAAATAAATATGTTAAGTGCATAAAACTATAATCGTATTAATAATACTAATACACGTTCAATTTACCAATAAAAGCACCTATTCGCTGTTGTTGGTAGAGATTTTCATAAACCATTAAAAAACTAGGTACATATAAATGTAAAAAAATAAATTAAAACATAAGAAATAAAAAATATATAAAAAGAAGATTAACTAACGAGACCAACATTCACAACATTCGGATACAGATTATGACAAACGCATAGTGTAACGAAACGTAATGTCAACACATATCTAACAATGACACTGACATACGTCACGTCACTAATCTTGGAAGTATTATCATCTACCAGTGTATGGCTCAGAGGTAGCAAGTTAGTTACAGTTGAGTTGTTGGATGTGAGTTGACGATGACCTCAGACTTTACGATAATTATGTTTATTCGTAAAAGTTACACGTATGTTCCGTTGGATGCTAATCCGCGGTTATAGCGCTACGGCAGCTATTGGTCAACTAAATAATTATAATTATACAAGTAAATAAAACGAGTAGCGAAAAGTAGGTCGCGGCGTTAGCAATTTGCCTGTACGTGAACTGTTTGGTCTGTTCACGCGGCACTGAATTTACCACTAAATAATACACTGTATTACTGGATAAATTCCTTTTATTGAACTATCTTCATGAGCTTACAAATTCTCGGAGATGTTGCTGCACCCCCGCAAGGGGGCGCGGCATGCGGAGCCGGAGCATCGCTCCCTGGCCGCGGAGGGTCTGCGTTGGCCCGTTAATACGGGCCCCTCATTTTGGGCGCCTAGTGGCGATTTAAACATCGTCGGACGCGTTTTAACGCGTCCGTGTCACTGGTTGCTAAGTGTAAATCTGTAGGCACGCCACGACGCTAGTACATTAGCGCCGCTTTCTTCACGACTCCACGGCGGTCAGTCCCCGCCAGGTGAGACCCCCGGTTACCCGGGGGAGGCCCAGCAAGGACGACCAGTGACAGTGGAGCCGACTCGACGTTCCTACAGATAGGTGTATAGTCCCCGCCCGCCCCGCTCTCAGATCTAGCCGATTACGGTCCGGACTAAGGAACTGTCATGTGTGTGTGAACGGCATTGTGTTGTGTGTAACGCCGTTCAGTGTCTACGTGCGTCGCGGCCCCCACCGCGCACGCACGTGTGAATTAAAAGCTTGTTTAGTAATGGGTGTCTGGTTTAATTACGTGACGTGCCTATATTAACTTAGCACACGCCACGCAATAGATGTATGTCATCTGTAGAGTTCTATTGAGTCGAGTAAGCCGCGTGTAACCTGGGTGCGACTTACTCGAGGCGTCCAGTCCGGTGTATGGGGTCACTCGTCCGCTACCAGGTCGCGGGGCCAGGGTCTCGCGTCAGGGGGACGCGTATGCCAGGGCGCTATCTGCTTGACATGTGGCCAATCAGACGCGTCGGCACGCGCGTACATCCCCTTCGCGAGGCGCCGCACAAACTCATCCAGGCTCTCGATCCCGAGGTCCCGCTGGATTACATCGTTCCTCACGAAGCAAGGAGCGTCAACAATGGTCCGCAGCGCAATGCTCTGTTGCGCGCGGAGCAGCTTCCGGCTCGACTCGCTCGTGAGAGCGAACCAAGCGGGGGCGGCGTACGTCAAAATTGGGCGCACGTACAATTTGTACACGCCCAATTTGACGCGCAACGGGATGCGGGACGAGAGCACAGGTTTAAGCAGGTTGCGGGCGACCCTACCCTGCGCGGCGACCTTGCGGACATGTGGCCCCATAGTGAGCCGACGGTCGATGGTGACACCCAGGTATTTGACCCGGGGCGACCAATCGATGTCGGCTCCTTGTAGTTTCAAGGGTGGCGGGAGGCGCGCTGATCCTGTGACCATCGCCTGCGTCTTACCCACGTTCACCGAAAGCCGCCACTTCGACAGCCACTCGGGAAGTTGGTCGAGCGCGCGCTGCATTTTGACCGCCGCGTACTTCGCATTAAGCGACGTAGTAATGTACGCGGCGTCGTCGGCATACAGCGCGAGCGTCGCGTCGGAAGTGGTGGGGATGTCGTCGGTGTAACGTGAGTAACACGTCGGCGACAGACAGCTGCCCTGCGGCACACCTGCCAGCACTGGGCGCGCGCTAGACAGCGCGCCGTTGACCACCACCCTGAAGCACCTGTGGGACAAAAAGCTAGAGACCACTTTTACTACGCGACGGGTCGCGTCTGACGTGGCCAGCTTGTGTGTCAGGCCATCGTGCCACACGCGGTCGAAGGCCTTCTCCATGTCGAGGAATACTGCCACCGAGTACTCCTTATTGGCCGCAGCTGCGAGGTGGTGCAGTACCCTTGACAGCTGGAGCGTCGTGCTGTGTTCCGCCCTAAACCCAAACTGTTCCGGGCGTGGGGCGATATGTGGCTGGAGATGTCGCAGCAGGAGTGCTTCGAACACCTTGGAGACCGTCGGCAACAGGGTGATGGGCCGATAGCTCTCCGGCTTCAGTATATTCTTTCTCGCCTTGGGCAGCATAATGACGCGCCCTTCCTTCCACGAAGCAGGGAAAGCCCCCGTGCGCAGTATCGCCGTGTACAGGCGCGCTACCGCCGCGACCATTCGGTGCGGCAAGTGGCGCAGCACTGCGTTGGAGATACCGTCGGCACCGGGGGCCTTCCTAGGCTTCGTCTTAAGGATGGCGCGTCTGACTGCGCCAGGCGAGAAAAATATGGGGTCCTCATCGGGAGCTATCGGCGGGCCGAAATAGTTTCCCAGGTGTTTCTCGACCGCTGCGACATGTTCGATGTCATCGGTCGGGTTGGGGCGGAACTGACGCTCCAGGTGTTCTGCGAAGACCTCCGCCCGGTCCTCCGCTACATATTTGAGCGCCCCGTCACTCCCTAGAAGCGGTCGCACCGGGGCTGGGGCGTTTGATAGCTGGCGGCAGAGTTTATGAACCGACGGCCAACTATCTGTGGTCGCGTCGATTCGTTCCTCCCAGCCCGCGGCGGTATGCGCCTTAAGCTCGGCCTTTACCTTCTCCGCGACACGGTTCAGCTGCGTTTTCAAAGTAGGGCATCTTAACTGTTGCCACTGCTTGCGAAGGCGCCTCTTTTCGGTGATCATCGCTTTCAGACGCGTCGGCAGGGGCGGCAATAGCACTCTCCCCTGCGGCTGCGTCGTAGTCGCCGTTTGTAAGGCGCTTTGTATGCAAGCAGTGACGTCGCAGGCCATCTGTTCCACGTCCGCAGCGGTGACAATGGGCCGAGTAGGCGTAGTGGTCTCTAGCTCTTCCTCGAACTTTGTCCAGTCCGTGGTGCGACGTGGCGCTATGGGCTTCAGTCGGGTCGGCATACCCGATAAGACGACGAGTACAGGCTGGTGGTCCGATTGTAACTCGTCGTCTATCACTTGCTGCGTGATCTGGCAGTGTAGCCCTCGGTGGACTACGATGTCCAGCACGTCCGGTGTGTTCACTGCTACGTCCGGGTAGTAAGTCGGCATTTCTGGGCTGGACACCGTATAGCCGAAGGCTTCCGCGTCCGCGAAGAGCCGTCTCCCCTCGGTATTCGTGTTGGCTGAATTCCACGCTGGGTGTTTACAATTGAAATCACCGGCGAGGATGGTTACCTGTGGCGTGTTAATAAGCGCCCGCAGCTCTATCGGGTCCAAATGGGCCGCGGGCGGCTTATAACAGGCATATAAGTTAATATCCTCACCGGCTACAAGGAGCTGCACACCCAGCGCGTAAAAACTGTTGAGCGACGGCCAGGGGAGTTGTTGGTGGACGACTCTTCGTCTCACAAGGACCGCCAGACCACGATAACGGATATTGTGGGCCGACCTTTCATCCTTCCTGTAAGCGAGGTATCCCGGGAACCTAACCCGGTCCTCGGGCCCCAGGAGCGTCTCGCTTATGAGCGCCACGTCGATGTCCTGATCCCTCAGGAGGTGGCGGAGGGGGGCGACCTTATCCCGTAGGACGCGGGCATTCCAGTGGATCACCCTCAGTGGCCTAGCCATGATAAAGCCTTAATAAAGTGGCCAGGCCATCGAGGATGACCGTTTCCACATCCTGACCCTGCCTTATGGCCTTAATAAGGTCCATTAGCAGCTTAATGGCGCAGGCTGTGAACTCTTTCTTGGTTTTTGAGGCGCCGGTAGCGCCATGTGTCTCCTGTCTGGGGAACTTGTTTAGTTCCGCCACTTTACGCCGCTCCACACCGGCGCTAGCGTCAATTACGCCGGTGGCGGCGCCACTCGCTTTCGTGGCGAACTTTTTAAGTTCCCCATCTCTCCGCTGCGCTATGCCGGCGCCAGCGGTAGGTATCTTACCTTTGTCCACAGCCTGCTCTCTGGTTGAGGCAGGGTCGGCCGCGGGGATGTCTTTCTGGGTCGCTGTGGTCGCTGGGGGTTTGGGTTTCTTACCTTCCCCCCGCGTTTGTGCTTCCTCCGCCCAGAGGGGGGGGGCTTGGGTCCTCTGTGTGGGGCCGTTGGCCGCCGCCATCAGCGTCGTGCCTTCTACCTCTAAAATACCCGCCTGTGGCCTATCCGTGGCCAGCTGTGTCCGGCGTTTGGCCGTGATGGCTGCGGTCCCCGCTCGCTTGTTCCGGATTTCATCCTGGAACACAGAGCACTTGATATTGCACGCAAGATGAGGCCCACCGCAATTGGCGCAGGTGGCCGGTTCCTCCCGCAGGCGCGGGCAGTCTCGTGCCGCGTGCTCCCCTCCACACCGCACACAAGCGAGCGGACGGTGGCACTGGTGCGAGCTGTGGCGAAAGCGCTGGCACCGGTGACACTGTGCGGGCCCACGCTTTCCACGCCAAGCCTCTATCTTGACACCACGCATATACATAAATACCGTGGTGTCAAATATGGCCCGGACGTCAGGCGTCTTTTTCAATATGGCGTGAAAAACACAGCCGGGTCGTCCTTGTGCGCCCTTTATGTCGCGCACATACTCCGGCTGGTAACCCAATGCCCGAAGCTCCTCCTCTATCTCCTGGGGGTCTGTATCGGCCGGCAGCCCCCTGATGGCAATCTTCATATTCTTGTCCGCCGGCAGTGAGTAGGCGAACCAAGATACGCCGCTGTCCTTTTCCAGGCCAGTCAGGTACCTCTGGACCAGCCTGTATTCCTCCTCGCTGTCGGGAGTGAAGCGAACCCCGCTCCCGTATGGACGAGCGTTAGGAGGCCGGCCCAGTTTGGCACTGATGGCCCTAAAGTGGGTGGCCCAGTATGGCAGCCTCTCCACCACCAGCGGAGGGTAGCGTAGCTTCTTTGTCCCCGGCTTCTGTTTCGTCGACGTAGACGCTGGGACGGTGCCGGGGGTGGCCACAGGGGGCGCTGTAGTTGCAGGGGGGGCAGGGGATATGCGTGTGACACTTACCCCTGCAGATGGGTCCGGTTTCGGTGACGCCGGCGGTGTACGGCGCACCGCATCGGAGAAGGTAGGCGATTTCGGCACCCCCGACCCCGCGGCGCGCTTATGCGCTGTGGCCGCGGCGGGTCGAGGCAGTATCTCTTCGCCTCCTCCGACGCGGTGTCGCCGGAGCTTCTTCTCTGTCGCTGGGGTCTGGCCTCGAGAGCGAACTCAAAGCCGAAACCCAGCGACGGTGTTGGTGACGCCGGCGACATTTGCTCGGCGTCCTCACCCTCTCCCACGTTGGGCCGCTGACCGGATCGCGGGGTCGTGTCCGGGGACACGTCATCGCGACCGGACGCGGCCGAGCCCACCGAGGCCAGCGACACGCTCGACCCCACACGGGAGGAGCATGCCGACAGCATGGCGGGCGAGTCATACGTGGAGGTGCGGGGGGGCGCCGGCGAGGCGGGCACCCTAGGCATCGCGCGTGATTGCCGGGTGGATGGGCCGGCACTTACTGGCCGCTCCTGCTCAGCCGTCTCCGGTCCCGCCAGCGAGCGGCTGGGAGCGGAGCTGGCGGTGCTCGGAGCTGGCACAGCTTGTTGCGTCATCTGCGTCTGCACAGCCGCAGCCCTGGAGGGCGCGGGCGGCGACGCAAACCGCGGCGGAGGCGCGGTGGTGCGGGTTGGGGGCGCGCAGATGGCGCCAGCGGGCGTGTTGGTTGTGCGGCAGCGGCAGCGGGCCGCGTCCGCGTCGCGTCAGCGCGCGCAGTGGGCGCAGCTGCTGGGCGCGCCGGCCGTGCTAAGGCGCGCGCATGCTGCGCGCGGCCCGGCAGGCTGGCAATTGGTTCCGGTGCCTGGATTGGCACCGGACGAAACGCAGCGGGGCGGATAGGTACCGCGTGCTGCCGGCTCGACGACGGCGTCGGCGCAACGCGCGCAGGCGCCGGTGTCGTCGGAGGGCCGGCAGCTGCAGCGGTGACCCCTCCCCCTCCTCTTCTGTCCTCCTCGCGGTGGCGGCGATCTCCGCCTAATTCCTCCTTCTTCTTCGTGGGTGGAGGCCTGACCGGCGGTGCACCGGACGACGCGTCACCAATATTAGGCAGCGACGTCGCCCGGTCCAGCGCCGGACGGTCCTCCGGCGACCCGGCATCGCGGCCCAGAGAGCCGCGCTTGCCGGGTTTCGGCATGGTACGGGGCGTGGCCTCCGCGACCGCTACGGTGGGGCTCCACCGGGCGGCACGGCAGGCACCCCCTGTGTCCGCACAGGTACTTTTTAGGTAGCCTGTGCCCACACAGAGGAAAACTTAAAACGTTGGCGGTCCGCGCGGGTTAAAAACAATATACTTAAGTAGGATAGTGCTCCTTGGGCCATCAGCTAATCCTCCTACAAATTCGGACATACCACAGGGGGGTCATGCAATCCCGGAAACTCTTAACAGCGACTTATAAGAATATGACGTCACGGCACAACGCCATCTATGACTCGACTTGGGTACTAATTAAATATACGCCATCTATGATAAAATATGTGAACTACGTTAACATCAATGTACGCAAGTATAATGTTAGAACTTGAACATACCGCCCACCAAGGACCTTATTGCAGAATGTCCTTATCAATTGAAATGTAACGTCGAGTACAATTTTTTCTGCAGTTGCTCTTTGGCTGACTTCTTGGATTTAAATAGTGTCTTTGGTAAGTGGTTGTCTGTTAGAAATTACAATACGAATATGCAAACAGTAATAACTTCATCTAACAACGATCCAATCGTTAACTTACTCTCATAAAATTAATCATAAAGATGACAACATAAACCCTTTAACAAAAAATATCTTAATAGGAACTTAACAACTATATGTATACTGTAACAATACAGTGAACTTAAATTTTTAATAAACGTTACAACCATGTACTATATTTCTAATAATCTAATATTTAGCCTTACATACGAATATAAACTAAAACAACCTAACGCTTAACATTTTAGGCAAGAACTTGCGATAACAATAACCAAACTAGAATTCCAGGATTTAATTTGTAAATAAAAACAAATTTTTTAATCGTTTACCGGTAGAAAACATAGCTTTGACGTCGGACGCTTCATAAGACCTTTACTAGTGCGTAATGTTACCACCCTCGTTACACCATCCGAACCAGAATGTTTTTCTACTATTCTACCAAGCAACCAACAAGCAGGAGGTAAGTCTGACTCTTTAATTAGCACTACATCCCCGATTTTAGGCTCTGGAACTTGAAGAGACCATTTGTATCTATGAACTAAACCACTCAAATACTCCGTGGACCAACGCTGCCAAAAGGTTTGTAACATTTTTTGTATGTGCTGCCACCGAGACAACGAACTAACATTGGAATTTGAATAGTCAGGACTAGGAACGTTAATTAATGATTCCCCAACTAAGAAGTGACCAGGGGTCAATAGCATAGGTTCATTAATATCTTCTCCACTAATGACGGTCATAGGTCTAGAATTTAGACAAGCCTCTATCTGAATTAATAGAGTACTCATCTCTTCGTATGTCAGAGTAGTGTTTCCTATCACTCGTTTCAAGTGAAACTTCGTGGATTTCACTGCTGCCTCCCATAGTCCACCGAAATTAGGGGCATGGGGAGGTATAAATTGCCACGTTGTTCCATGTGCCTCTATATACTCTGCACTATCTTGCTGGACAGCAAGTGTCTCTCTGAGCTCTCTTGCAGCTCCGACAAAATTTGTTCCATTGTCGCTCCATAATTGAGCGCAATGGCCACGTCTAGCTACGAATCGACGGAATGCTGCTATGAAACCTGGTGTACTCATATCGCTTACTACTTCTAAGTGTATGGCCCTAGTAGCCGTATGGCTCACAAAGGGTATATTTGTGTATTTGTGTGTATACACGAATACACAAATATACCCTTTGTGTGAACGATGACCTCACCCTTTGGCCGTACGAATTTGAACTGGACCTGCATAATCCACTCCGCTATGTAGAAATGCTCTGGTTGGAGTACAACGTGCCGATGGAAGTGATCCCATTAGCTGATTGTAGGTCTCAGCCTTAGCCTTAACACACGTTACACACCTACGTACGTGACCTTTTACTGCACTCTTCAATCTAATAACCCAATAAGCTGATCTAATAAAGTTGATCATCATTTGAGGACCACCATGCAATGTACGCTCATGTGAATCAGCAACTAACAATTTTGTAAGATGCGCATTATGTGGAAGTATTATAGGATGCTTTTGTTGATCGGACAGAAAGGCTTGTTGCAATCTGCCACCAACGCGGATTATATCATCCTTATCTAGAATCGGACACAGTGATTTAAGGTTGCTTGATTTATCTATTAATGGTTTCCCTTGTTTTAACTGATCATATTCGTTTTTGAACTCTATTTTTTGACACTATCTTATACAACATTTTAACGCCTCATCTAACTCTAACCTACTTAAATACTTAGACCTATCATTTCTAATCTTACATTTAATTTGCATGAAAATCCTACATAACGCTACAACTCTTAATAATTTCCTTAACCGACTGAACTTAACCCATGGTGAATCTTCTTCGCTTAGAGCTAAATGACATTTAGTATTTTCTTCTAAGTGTACATCTAAATTAACTGGTCTATTATATCTAATAGTTGCATTATATAAAAATAGTGGTCCACTAAACCATTGATCCCTTTCGGATAGCAATGAGGGTAATACACCTCTTGACGCATGATCTGCCGGGTTGTCTTTTGATGAAACGTGCGACCATTGATCTGTTTCAAGTGTTGTTAAGATCTCTGACACTCGATTCCCTACGAGAGTCTTCCATCGACTGGGGTGACTATTTAACCACGCTAGGACTACTGTTGAGTCTGTCCAAGCATGGACCCTATCCCTTTCAATATTAATTGCTTTAGCCACATCCGATAATAAACGAGTCAAAAGCAATGCTGCACAAAGTTCCAGTCGCGGAATGCTTACAGTTTTTATTGGTGCGACCTTTGTCTTGGCTACTAAAAGCGTAACATAAATTTTGCCTGAACTATCTACATAACGAGTATAGACAACTGCAGCATAGGCTGCTTTTGACGCGTCGCTAAACCCGTGCAATTCTACTAGGGACTTGGTTGATACTCCTAACCATCTAGGAACCCGAACCTTATGAAGCTGTATTAAATCGTTACGGTAAGTATCCCACTCATGTCTTATTGTATCAGGTACCTCATCGTCTCAACCTATTCCCGATAACCACAGTTTCTGAATAAGTATTTTAGCCAGTATTATACTGGGCGCTATCCAGCCTAAGGGGTCAAACAGACGCGCAATATCAGAAATAATGCGTTTAGTTACCCTTTCAGATCTTGATGGAAGCTGCACTGTATACTTGAACTCATCTGTACTTCGACACCAGGTAAGTCCCAATATTTTAGTATGATCTACCATTAGCTCTTTCTCTTCCTTACTCTCACATGACTCTATTTCCTTAAGTAATTCTTTGTTGTTGCTATTCCATTTTTGTAACTGAAATCCTGCTTTACTTACTAATTCTTTCATTTCTAGGTACAATTGCTTTCCCTCTTCTACCGTAGAACATCCTGTCATTAAATCATCCATATAATAACTAGTGGGAACTATCTCAGATGCCTTTGGAAACTCTTTTTGGTGATCCAATGCAACCTGATGCAACACCTTTACTGCCAGGTACGGAGCGGAAGCAGTACCAAAGGTCACGGTAAGTAGCTCATAATCCTGTATCTCTTCCTCGAGACTGCTGCGCCACAATATGCGTTGATATGACACATCTTCTTCAGCCACTCTCACCTCTCGGTACATCTTAACTATATCTCCTGTAAGTGCTATGCGATGAAGTCTCCAACGAAGTACAATGTGCCTCAAATCGGACTGTAAGGTAGGGCCCACCATCAGCGTATCATTGAGTGATACACCCTTGCTATTTTTACAGGAAGCATCGAACACCACGCGGACCTTGGTGGTGGACTTGTCTTCTCTAATTACCGCGTGATGTGGTAAGTATACAGCTTCATTTAACTTACGGTCTGGCTTCTGTACTCTCCTCATGTGATTTAATTGTAGATATTCCTCCATGACCTATGTATATTCTTTTTTTAGGTCTTGATCTCTTGCAAACTTCCTTTCCAAGGCTGTGAATCGTCGCATTGCTATTTCTCTTATATTACCACCCACACAAGACGGTTTTGACTCTTGGAATGGCAGTCGCACTATGTAACGACCGTCAGTAGACCTCATCGTTGTAGATGTAAACATCTCTGCTCTTGTTCTGTAAATAACCTTTTAGTGTGGGGCAATTGATCTTCAATCTCCCAGAACTGCTTTAAGAGATCGTTTTGTTCTACGTGGGCGAGCAAAGAAGTAATTTCGGGTAATGAATGTGCATTGTTATTCTCTTGTGTTGTACCAGATAGAATCCAACCTAATCCTGTACACTGTGCTACTACCGATCCTGTGGGTGCTCTCTTTAAACCTTGTTTAATTATTTGGCTATAAATATCTGCGCCCAACAAGATGTCGATCTTATTAGGCTCACTGTACTGAGGATCTGCTAACGATATGTGCTTTAACTCAGACCACATAAGAGGCGGCATTTGTTTCTCAGGAAGGTACGTAGTTATATTTTTTAACACATATGCCCTGACCTCGAACCCAAACTGAGGATCTATCACCGATCGCAAAATTAATGTAACCATGTGTTTTGCTAATGTAGTTTTACTACTACCGAGCCCTGATACGATACCCCTAATCGGAACTCTTTTTAACCGTAAAAACTGTACCGTAGCTTCAGTGACAAACGAAGCCTGGGACCCCTGATCTAACAATGCTCTAACTACCCGATAATTCCGCGAAGCTGTTTGTGCCTGAACCAATGCTGTAGCCAATAATACTTGTCTCGTGCTAATTGTTTCCTTGGTAGAAACACAGGATACTATTGGTGTTGGGTCAACTGAGGTACCAGTGTCAGCTGACCCAGAACTTGGCCTATTAGAGCTATGAATATCCATGTGCAACAGCGTATGATGTTTCTTATTACAGATTCTACAATTAGTTGATTTTTGCATTGGTAAACTAAATGATTACCGCCTAGACAATTAAAACAAATCTTTTTACCTTGAACAAACTGTCTTCTTTGAGAGACATTCATCTTTATAAAGGGCTCACAAAAACATAGTTTATGACCTTCACCACAATTCTCACAACCTATTTTTTCCTGTCCTGAGGGGGTGGAATTTTTACTATCTGTGACAAGCATGACCTTCTGATCTGATCTTTCTATCCGTGAACGACTACGCCACTGTCCCGTTGACTTCTGTGGCTCGATAAACTCAAGGGCCCTAAACCTACTTTCAAGAAACATTTTGAACTGGCCTAAAGTTGGTAACTCGTTTGTCTCTTCAGAGGCAACCTTCAACTCCCACTGCTTGCAGGTTTCTTGGTCCAGCTTAGCTGAGACAATGTGAATTACAATTATGTCCCAGGTGGCAACATCAATGCCCATATTCCCTAACGCACTCATACAGTCAGTGGTTGTATCCAAGAGATGTTTTAACGTTACAGCTGACTCTGTATTCACTCTTTTTTGCTCAAACAATCGTTGCAATATACAATTTGCTAAGTGTCTTTTATTATTATATCTATGTTCTAACTGTTCCCAACATACGGAGTAGTTAGCCGCAGTTATGGGAATTTGTCTGAGCAGCTGTTCCGCTTCACCCGTTAAACATCCCTTTAGATAGTGCAATTTCTGTACATCATCTAAGGTTTTATTGAAATGAACGAGTGATTTAAACAAGTCACGGAAACTAGTCCACTCTTCGTACTTTCCAGAAAACGACGGAATATTGATCTTGGGTAATCTAACATTACAAATTTTACTATCATTACTAGATATTATTTGTTCTTGCGGTTCTTTTGTTACAGGCTGTGCTAATAGTAATTGAATATCCTTTAATTCCGATTTGTATGTAATATAGATCTCTTCAGTTTTATCATATATCTCGGACGTAAAATATGTACCTTTTAGGTCATCTACTGAGGCCCTTTTCGATTATTTTCCTATGGGTATCACAAAATTTTGCCCATTGTAATTCTAACGATTCTAACCGGGTTTCAATATATCCCGGAGTTATTCTCTCCTTGGGAGATTTTTTAAAGTTCGTTTTCCCTTTCTCTGTTGTATTTTTAGCATCAAGTTGTAACCTTAATAATGACTCCATGATATAGGAACAGTATAGCTAAGTGTCGTCTTTTTTTTTTTTTTTGGGTGGGAAATCATCAAATAACTTCTCCCGCTCTGAGCGGAGCGGGAGGGTGTGTCAGACTCTTACTGACTAAAACCCACCCGTATTCCTTCCTGTTGCCTGTGTTGCGGGGGCCTCGGTGACCCATAAGTACCTTCCCGCGACCCCGGCAGGCATCGGCCCTAGTGGACCCCTACTTTGTGCTGACGACATCTCTTTGAGGCGCGCGTGGAATACGACGCGCCGTCGACCCGGGCCTGGTCCTTACCGGACGGTGAGCTACCCATTGCTCACCATCTGCAAGCCCGCGCCTACGGTGGCCGGAAATCCGCCCGGGATTCCCGACGCCCTGGGCGTCTCCTGCGGCGGCTAGGGGCGAGAGGGCGCGAAACGTGCCTTTCCCTCAACCGTCCCGCCTCCTCCTTTGCGAGCATTACTGCTTCGCAGAAGGAGGTGACGGCTGCCCATGCCCTCTCGCTCCGTACCATGGCCTGAACCAGGGCCGGACGCAAGAGGTCTCTGCCGCCGATCGTCTCCACGAGGACACGGCGGTGCTCTGCCCAAGCCGGGCAGACCTCCACCGTATGCCCCACCGTGTCCTCCGAACGATCCACACAGTGGTGACACCCGGACGTTTCCTCCCGCCTTATCCGACACAGGAACCTCCCGAACCTGCCGTGTCCGGTGAGGACCTGCGTCAGGCGGAAGGTGAGGACGCCGTGGCGCCTCTCCAGCCACTCCTCAAAGAGGGGACTTATCGCCGCAATCGTGGCGTGCCCAGCACTGGGTTGCGACAACCGTACTTTCCATGACGCCATGAGATCCCGCCGGAGCTCCGTCCGCTGTGCCGCGATTTCTCGCGGCAGCGGACTTACGCCCCGGCGTTTCGCCTCCTCGCGCCACTCCAATACGTGCGCGAGTAGTTTTGCCTCCAGATCCCATGGCGGCAATCCGGCAAGGAGGCTAGCTAAGTGTCGTCTTGGAAGTTCTATTACAAATCTTAAGCTAATTAAAAAGTACTCACAATTTTCACTGCACTCACGCACTCTGTTCTGCTTTGGCGACGCGACGTCTCGATCCGTCGCTCGCCTTGCTCTCGTACTGTTGACACCACCGCCGCTTGATCTCGTCGCCGCTGCGCAGCTCTTGCTGCGCTGGATGACCTTGTTCTGACGCCCTGACGCTTACTGCGTTCGCCTTGGCGCTGCTGAATGCGCGCTGGTACTCCTGAGCGCGCGCACTGGCGCTGCTAAGCGCGCACACTGGCGCTGCTAAGCGCGCACACTGGCGCTGCTAAGCGCGCACACTTGGCGCTGCTGAGCGCCCACACCTGGCGCTGCTGAGCGCGCACACCTGGCGCCACCTGGCGCTGCTGAGCGCGCACACCTGGCGCAGTTGAGCGGAGCTCGCGCACACTGGCGCTGTTAAGCGCGCGCACTGGCCGGCACCCACACCGTGCCGCTGCTAGATGATCTTCTGACCGCTGCTCTACTCGAACTGTTCTGCCGCTGACGCCTGGTGATGCAACTCCCGCTGCCGTCAAACTGCTCCGCTGCCGTCGAACTGCTCCGCTGCCGTCGAACTGCTCTGCCGCCGTCGAACTGCTCCGCTGCCGTTGAACTGCTCCGCTGCCGTCGAGCTGCTCCGCTGCCGTCGAACTGCTCCGCCGACGCTCCTCTCGAACTGGGTGTTTCCACGTCGGTGCACAACTCACCAGCACCTTGGCACCATCAGCAGCGATCCACTACTGTGTCGGCGCCCTACTCCGACGACCCTAACTTTGTGACATCAGTCACTCTCCGACTCGTAAGACCAATGTTTGGTCTGTTCACGCGGCACTGAATTTACCACTAAATAATACACTGTATTACTGGATAAATTCCTTTTATTGAACTATCTTCATGAACTTACAAATTCATCGGGATATCGCTGCGCCCCCGCAAGGGGGCGCGGCAGCGGAACCGGAGCGTCGCTCCCTGGCCGCGGAGGGTGTACGGTGGCCCGTGAATACGGACCCCTCATTTTGTGCGCCTATTAGCGGCGATTTAAAACTTCGGACGCGTTTTAACGCGTCCGTGTAACTGGTTGCTATGAGTAAATCTGTAGGCTCGCCACGACGCTAGTACATTAGCGCCGCTTTCTTCACGACTCCACGGCGGTCAGTCCCTGCCAGGTGAGACCCCCGGTTACCCGGGGGAGGCCCAACGAAGACGACCAGCGACAGTGGAGCCGACTCGACGTTCCTACAGACTAGGTGTATAGTCCCCGCCCGCCCCGCTCTCAGATCTAGCCGATTACGGACTAAGGGACGGTCGTGTATGTGTGAACGGCATTGTGTTGTGTGTAACACCGTTCAGTGTCTACATGCGTCGCAGCCCGCACTGCGCCCGCATGTGTGAGTTGACTGCTTGTCTAGTAGTGGGTGTCTGGTTTAATTACGTGACGCGCCTATATTAACTTAGCACACACCACGCAATAGATGTGTGTCATCTGTAGAGTTCTATTGAGTCGAGTAAGCCGCGTGTAACCTGGGTGCGACTTACTCGAGGCGTCCAGTCCGGTGATGGGGTCACTCGTCCGCTACCAGGTCGCGGGGCAGGGGTCTCGCGTCAGGGGGTCGCGTATGCCAGGGCGCTATCTGCTTGACATGGGGCCAAGCAGACACGTCGGCACGCGCGTACATCCCCTTGGCGAGGCGCCGCACAAACTCATACAGGCTCTCGATCCCGAGGTCCCGCTGGATGACATCATTCCTCACGAAGCGAGGAGCGTCAACTATGGTCCGCAGCGCAATACTCTGTTGCGCGCGGAGCAACTTCCGGCTCGACTCGCTCGTGAGGGCGAACCAAGCGGGAGCGGCGTACGTCAAGATTGGGCGCACGTACAGTTTGTACACGCCCAGCTTGACGCGCGCCGGGATGCGGGACGAGAGCACAGGTTTGAGCAGGTTGCGGGCGACCCGACCCTGCGCGGCGACCTTGCGGACATGTGGCCCCATAGTGAGCCGACGGTCGATGGTGACCCCCAGGTATTTGACCCGGGGCGACCAATCGATGTCGGCTCCTTGTAGATTCAAGGGTGGCGGGAGGCGCGCTGATCCTGTGACCATCGCCTGCGTCTTACCCACGTTCACCGACAGCCGCCACTTCGA
The DNA here is from genome assembly GCA_905333075.3 of Atethmia centrago. Lineage (NCBI taxonomy): Eukaryota > Metazoa > Arthropoda > Insecta > Lepidoptera > Noctuidae > Atethmia > Atethmia centrago. The sequence continues at coordinate 21,936,411 of HG995391.1, forward strand.
CAGCCACTCGGGTAGGAGCTCCAGCGCGCGCTGCATCTTGACCGCCGCCTACTTCGCATTAAGCGATGTAGTAATGTACGCGGCGTCGTCGGCATACAGCGCGAGCATCGCGTCGGAAGTGGTAGGAATGTCGTCGGTGTAACATGAGTAACACGTCGGCGACACACAGCTGCCCTGCGGCACGCCCGCCAGCACTGGGCGCGCGCTAGACAGCGCGCCGTCGACCACCACCCTAAAGGTCCTATTGGAGAGAAAACTGGAAAAACACCTTAATAACGCGACGGGGCGCGTCTGATGTGGCCATCTTGTATATGAGGCCGTCGTGCCACACACGGTCGAAGGCCTTCTCCATGTCGAGGAATACTGCCACCGAGTATTCCTTCTTGTTGAGCGCGGCTGCGAGATGGTGCAGTACCCTCGACAGCTGGAGCGTCGTGCTATGCTCCGCCCTGAACCCAAACTGCTCAGGGCGCGGGGCGACATGTGGCTGGAGATGTCGCAGCAGGAGTGCTTCAAACACCTTGGAGACAGTCGGCAACAGCGTAATGGGCCGATAGCTCTCCGGCTTCAGGATGTTTTTTCCCGCCTTGGGCAGCATGATGACGCGCCCTTCCTTCCACGAGGCCGGAAAGGCCCCCGTGCGCAGTATCGCCATATACAGGCGCGCCAGTGCCGCTACCATTCGGAACGGCAAGTGGCGCAGCACTGCGTTGGTGATACCGTCAGCACCGGGGGCCTTCCTCGGTTTCGTTCTCAGGATGGCGCGTCTGACTGCGCCCGGCGAGAAAAAGATGGGATCCTCATCGGGAGCTATCGGCGTGCCGAAGTAGTCCCCGAGGTGTCTCTCGACTGCTGCGACATGTTCGGTGTCGTCGGTCGGGTTAGGGCGGAACTGACGCTCCAGGTGTTCGGCGAAGACCTCCGCCCGGTCCTCCGCTACATACTTAAGCGCCCCGTCGCTGTTAAGCAAAGGGCGCACCGGTGCTGGGGTATTTGACAGCTGCCTACAAAGTTTGTGTATCGACGGCCAGCTATCTCTAGCGGCGTCGATACGGTCCTCCCAGCCCGCGGTGGTGAGCGCCTGCAACTCGGCCTTCACCCTCTCCGCGAGACGGTTTAGTTCCCTCTTGATTGTAGGGCATCTAAGTTGCTGCCACTGCTTGCGAAGGTGCCTCTTCGCGGCGATCATCGCATGTAGATGCGCCGGCAGGGGCGGCAATAGCACTCTCCCCTGCGGCTGCGTCGTAGTCGCCGCTTGCAAGGCGCTTTGTATGCAAGCAGTGACGTCACAGGCCATCTGGTCCACGTCCGCGGAGGTAACAATAGGCCGAGTGGGCGTGGTGGTCTCCAGCTCTTCCTCAAACCTTGTCCAATCCGTGACATGACGTGGCGCTATGGGCTTCAATCGGGTCGGCACACCCGATAGGACGACGAGTACCGGTTGGTGGTCTGACTGTAACTCGTCGTCTATCACTTCTTGTGTGATCTGGCAGTGTAGCCCTCGGTGGACTACGATGTCCAGCACATCGGGAATACATTACAAATTCAATTACAAATTCGGACATACCACAGGGGGGTCATGCAATCCCGGAAACTCTTAACAGCGACTTATAAGAATATGACGTCACGGCACAACGCCATCTATGACTCGACTTGGGTACTAATTAAATATACGCCATCTATGATAAAATATGTGAACTACGTTAACATCAATGTACGCAAGTATAATGTTAGAACTTGAACATGAACCGTACATGCTCCCGAGTGAAAAGTGGGATGAGCATCCATTACAAAGCAAATAATAGTATAAGAGAAGTGTAAAGTAAATAATTAAAGTTAAATAGTAAACAATAGTAAATGTGTAAAAGTATAAATGTAAAAGTATAGGTATAACACTCAGTTTAATTCGTCAAAGTGAAACGCTTTCTTCGGCTGTCTTGCTTCGCTGTAAACGGGCTCCGCTGCTGTCGAATGTATTTCTTGTAGCTCGGTGTCCCCTCCAAAGTTATCCCTTCCTCTAGGTGTCACTCTTGTTTTGACAGAGAGTGGGTTGGCGCCTTTCTTTGTTTTGCACCATCGTTTAATGAGAATATAGAGGGCAAGCACAGCGATTCCTCCCAACAACAAAGAAGTAACCGAGTAGAAATAGATGTCGTGACTTGACATGTCAGACGCCTTCGGTAATATTTCTCTGTTTTTCTGGAATTCCAACTGCTGGTCTATTTTTCTTATTTCTACTGTATTTGTTGTTTCTTGTTGTGTTATATTTAATTTTGCATTATTCCAGCCGAGATCAAAGATGTTGTTAATTGTTGAATTTATGGTTGGTATTTCTATATCTGGTTCCATGTTAAAGCTACTTCCCAGCTGATTGTGTGTAAATATTGTGGCGTCCTTTTTCTGCAGTAAGCACTTTGATTTCAAGGAAATCACTCCAGTCCCGTCAATGACCGCTGGCGTAACTTGATCGTTACATATGACGCGCATCAGCTGTTTTCCGCACAATGTAAATAGCCACATGTTCGATTTGTGAAGCTTTGTCCAGGTTTCTTTGCATGTTACGTCATTGAGGACGCATGATAAAGACTCTTGTTGGTTGAAGACTTTGGCCTCACATGGGGCGTCTTTATCATGCATGTTGTAGACAGGATTACGTGAGACACAAATGAATTCGTCTTCTCCGTATGCAGTACATTGGTGCATGTCTTTGTCTTCCATTGTTATGTAAGAGTTTTTTACTAAGTTGATTGCGATGAAGCTTGAACTTGGTTGTACGAGTTTTAAGTGTCCTTGTCTAAGGAACGGTATTGGTATGACTCGATATATCTTGTAGTCTTCATCGCTCAGCAAGGGAATGTGTATTTCAAATAGCATATAGTTGTTTGTAATTCGAGCTTTCACATGGATGAGGTCATAGATATTTTTCAATTCCCTTTGAATGTCCTTTACAGGTAACGACAATCCCTGTGGCAACCTTCCGGATATTATGTTTAGCTGTTCAACCAGTTGGTTAGCCGGAAATAAATGGGTATCTAAATGTCCTCTATAAATGTTGGCGATAGCATTTATCAGCATTTCCAATATTCGATTTAAATTATTTAAAATCAGAGTTGACGTCACTGCAGCGGAATTTATGTCATTCATCGTGAATAGCATTTGCGCCTTGTTCACTATTTTTGTGATTTCGCTGCAAGTTTGGTTCATGTAAACGCGCAATGTTTTGAACTGTTCATCCATAAACGCAGTGTTTCTTTTTATAATGTTGTTTTCAGCCTCTAAAATTAATGTTTGGTTTTTCATAAGTTGTAGTAGATAGTCATCATTTGATTGTAGATTCTGTATGTCTCTTTCGTACTTTTCAGCAAAGTCTGCGTCGAGCACTCCGAAAAGAGTTCTTGTTAATTTCCCAACTCCATCAAAGTAACCTCGATTTGGTCTTAAGTGTTGAGTGAGCAGCATAGAGTTGTAGTCGGCTAGGTGACTCAGTTCATGACGTAGGTGGCCGATAATTGTTTCGCAAGGCGTGTACTCATGTGATATTCTTTGGCATAGTTTGTCTATTTGGTTCACATATTCATTGATCCGATCAGTTGCTTGCCAGTATGACGTTAAGTTGTAGTAAACCAATAAGGTCCATTCGTCATGTATGAGTTGTATTTTCCCAGCTTCGTCGAAGTAAACCGGATGATTGCTCGGTATAGGTGTAACCTTCAAGTTATTCGTCGTTGGCGCTGACTGTGCTAATCCTGTCATTGCTAGTATGGATAGAAGAACAAGTGACAGCCAATTGTTCTTGGTTTTTGTTGTGCGTCCCCGTTTTTAGTTTCAAGAGTAGGTGTCCTTTTCTCTTCCTTCTCGTTTATTCTTGGTTTTTCGAGTTTCAGCGGTAATGGTGATAGCTTCGTTATTGGTCGTTTAAGTGACCCTTTCCTAGTTTTTAAGGTAACAACCCGTACTCGACCATCGGCGCCTGGATGTAGTTCCTGAACTCTTCCTATAGCCCAGCAACCAGGAGGTAAATGTTCATCTTTTACTAATACCTGGCTTCCTTGTTTCAGGTTTTCTTTTGGGTGCTGCCATTTGCTTCGGAGATATTCGTTCGACCAGCGCTTCCAGATGTGCACGTTCATTTGTTCAACAAGCCTCCATCTGTTTCTTAGATCGTGCTCAGCAAAATCTTGCTCATCTTGTGGTAGTGACAGTAGGGGACCGCCAATGAGGAAGTGACCGGGAGTTAGATATTCCAAGTCTTCGACATCCTCTGTTAATGGGCACAGCGGACGAGAGTTAAGACAGGCTTCAATTTGATTTAGTAAAGTAGTGAATTGTTCGAAAGTAAGCTTCTGTTCCCCCAGTACTCAATGTAGGTGATATTTCATGGATTTGACGGCAGCCTCCCACAGGCCTCCAGCTGTCGGCCAAAGTGGTGCATTGAAATGCCACTCAATTTGTAAGTGGCTCATCTCTAAAAAAATCTCAGCTCAATTCAGAAGTCTTACACGTATTGTGTTGTTCAAATTCCTCTTGAAGTAGTTTTGCTGCGCCCACAAAATTCGTTCCATTGTCGGAGAATACACGTCGGGGTGTACCCCTGCGGGCACACATCCTTTTGAATGCGGCGAGGAACGTTTGCGTAGTCAGATCCGACACCAATTCCAAATGCACAGCTTTGGTCACCATGCATATGAAAATTGCTATGTAAGCCTTGCAAGTTTTAACTCCTCTTCCTTTGTTAATTTTCACATCAACATGTCCGGTATAGTCGACGCCCGTATTTGTGAACGGTCTTGATGGAGTTACACGCTCCTTTGGCAAGTCTGCCATCAGTTGGACGTTTCGGTTCGGTTTGAAACGATGACATCGGAAGCATTGTCGAAGCTCCTTCTTGACTGTTCTGCTACCTCCAATGACCCAAAACTGTTGATGTAAATGAGCCAAAGTGGGCTCACTACACACAAGCGTGCTACAGCGCCCTCCGCGTCCAGTATAACAACGCGTTCAGAGCAGTGTTGGGGCTGCCCCGCTTCTGCAGCGCCTCGGGCATGTTTGCGGAAGCGCGCACCAACTGTTTTCACGCCACCATGCGCAAGCGGTGCGCAGGGTGCGGGCCAGCTTCAATGCTGTCCTGGTTATGATCGCTGAGCGTTTTGACTGCCCTTACATACGACAATGCTGTAACAGACACGTATAGCCACTTAAGCTGATTATTTTTATATGAAATTTTTATTACTAGATATTTTCTAAATTTAATTTTTGACCCAAATTTGACATTTTATTTTTATTCTGTGACCTTTATAATTTGTACTTATTAATTCGTAGATGTATTGAATTGTATTGACATTTTATTATATTCTGTGACCTTTATTATTTGTACCTATTCATTTGTATATTTAATTGTATTGACATTTTATTCTATTCTGTTGCAGTTTTGTGAAATTTTGTTTTATTTTGTGTAATATGGGTTTTGCCTGAATTAAACGAATTTTATTATTTTTGTTATTTTATTTATTCGTTGAGTTTAATGAGCGTTTTTGCTTACGAATGTTGCTCAGTCGTAAAATCCATCCAAGCACTCGTATTACGCGTTTATAATTACTGTTTCTATTCAGTAATGTGTCAATTATTTCGCAACGCTTGTATGTGACTGCGCAGCAGTTTATTTCTTGCAACTCAGTATTTGTTGCGTAGGTCAGGCGATTGTCTTGATGGATTGTTGGCATGTTTGTTTTTAACCAATCTGGCCCATTCCACCAAAGTTTAAAATCTAGGAGTTGAAAAGGAGTGAGCCCTCGAGTTGCACAGTCAGCGGGATTTTCTTCTGACTTTACATAGTTCCAGCAGTTTGCCGAGATAATGCTGTTTATTTGTTTCACTCTGTTAGCTACATATTTTCCACGATGTACTGCTCAGAGGTAGCAAGTTAGTTACAGTTGAGTTGTTGGATGTGAGTTGACGATGACCTCAGACTTCACGATATTTATGTTTATTCGTAAAAGTTACACGTATGTTCCGTTGGATGCTAATCCGCGGTTATAGCACTACGGCAGCTATTGGTCAACTAAATAATTATAATTATACAAGTAAATAAAACGAGTAGCGAAAAGTAGGTCGCGGCGTTAGCAATTTGCCTGTACGTGAACCGTACAACCAGCAAGCTATGTTGTGAGAAATAGTTAAATGAAAAGTAAAAGCAATGGGTAGATTAATTAAAAGGCAAATCAAATTTAAAGGGTACCGACACTACACAAATGTATCACAAAGCGGTCAGTGTGAAACAAGCAAAGGGATATCTAAATGAGTAAACTTAGCGACGAGCCTTCCTCACAATCTCAATACTGTATTTTAACTGTAAAATCACGTCTGTAAAATCACGTAAATCAGCGAAATCTGCAAAATTTCGTATATGGCCTCTTAACGTGTGTGAATAAAATGAGGTAAACAACAAAGTGGTAAGAGATAAACTTAATAGCAGAAATTGGTCATCGTTGTTGCTGATACAAGACGCGAACGAATTGTATACAAACATGACCGCGATTTTTGGCGATATTTTAACAGTTCTAAAATAGAAAACTCGGTGTGACCAAAACTCAAAACACAGTCGTCGGTTACGGATAAGTTACGCATACTTATAGAAGATAAAGGTATCCTATTTAAATAGTGGAAAAACGATCCTAAAAGTAATAATAAACAATTGCAGTACACTTGGTGCAGAAATAAAACTCAGAAGAGAAAAAGTAGTAGGCGGGAAGCGATAACAGGCTGTAAGGGAGACATGAGAAAGATATGGAATAATATAAATAACTGGCTTGGTAGGTCTAAAATGGGAGTAGATTCTGTAATAGAAAAACACTTATTAATAAAATAAATTATTTAAAAAACAAAAAACCCGACTGCAAAAACATAACTGAAAAGGGAAAAAACAAGCATTATAATCTATATAATTTTGGTCTTGCAGGCGGGGACAATCAAAAGTTACACCATATTTCAGGTTATTCGACTGTCCCCGCCTGCAAGACCAAAATTATATAGATTATAATGCTTGTTTTTTCCCTTTTCAGTTATGTTTTTGCAGTCGGGTTTTTTGTTTTTTAAATCATTTATTTTATTTCAAGCTTTTTAGTTTTATTAACATATATATTTGAAAATTACTCATTACTAGCTTTTATTTGATACCAATATTGTTGCAATGAATTAAAAAAAAACCCTTCCCCTCCTTTTTTTGTATTTGCAGGTGCAATTTATAAATATTATATAGCCTATGTTACTTCCACAATTAAGACGAATCTAAGGACACCTCATATGTTAAAATCCATCAAGCCGTTTAGGCTACAGAGCGTGCCAAAGAAATATACATACATACATACATACATACTCTCGAAAAACATTACCCTCCTGAGGCAGTCGGGTAAAAAATGAATCATTGCAAACTATCTGTAATAAATTCTGTTAAACCTTTACGAATGAAGTCGATATGATCAAACATAAATGTCAACATAATTGTTTGAACAGAACAAGCCATGTAAATGTATGTAATGTAAGTTTCCGATTTAAAAAAGTGCTACCTAAAGACGTAAAAACTGTTATAGAGAAATTAGACTGCAACAAGTCGCCGGGGTCAGATGGTATTAGAATTAAAGATCTAAAACAAATAAAAGAACAAATTAGTCCAGTAATAGCTCATTTTATTAATATTAGTGTTAAAAAATCTCAATATCCGGATGAACTTAAAAAGGCTATTATCAGGCCTATATTTAATATTTAAACAAGGATCTCATCAAGATTATGGCAATTATAGGCCTATAGCAATTCTAAATACGGTAAAAAAATAGTCGAAAAAATTATAGTTAAACAACTCACTAGTTTTTTGGAGAAAGTAGTATTTTAAACGATATCCAATACGGTTTCAGACTAAATAGAAGTACTGCAACTGCGCTAGAGTTTACAGACGAAGTCAGTAATCGTCTTGATGAAAAAAAGATAGGTATGGTTATATTTATAGACTTTAAAAAAGCATTTGATACATTAGACCACGACGGAAAAGCGAATGGAAAAGGATATTTCTGAACTTACACCTTGTGTTTCGGCAAACTAATTACGTATTATTCAGTGTGTGTAAATATTGTAAGTTTGCAAAAAAAATTCAGTGAAATTGTCATAAGTAACGCATATCCTACTATGTTCTATGTAATACATGAGATGTTTCACGTGCAGACACTGGATCCTGCATTACTATGTGGACTGACAAGGTATGCGACTACTCATCCTTTGTTCTATTTTTTTACGTGTACCGCCATTATAATTTGTGTATTTGGTTTTGCATTAAATTTTATATATCTAGTTTTAAAATTAATAACACGTCGTATTAATACATACAGGAAATATAATAAGACACAACTAATTAATAATGCCGCCAGCATACTCGGTACAATGCCCCGAGGGCCTTTTTTAGACTTAACTTAGTTTTAATTTAATTTAGTTAATGTATTTAGTTTTAGTTAATGAATATTCATCTTAATTTGGTTATGTAAATAAATATTATGTCATAATTAATAAACTTAAATGTTGTGGCACTTCTGATCATTTAAATCTAAGATTATCATTAACATTCATAAAAACAATTTATGCATTTCGTTATGTGCTGATTCTGATGGGTCACTTGTTTTGCTTTCTGCTAGTAGCACTTATTAACATATTTACCCGGCACAATGATTAGTGACATTTCAATTTATTACCAAAACTGCCGAGGTTTAAGAACCAAATTAGGTGCTTTGTACAATAATATTCTGGCGAACTCATACGAAATCATTGTTTTATCTGAGACATGGTTGGTACCTGAAATTGACGATGGTGAATTCGTCGACTCAAATTCAAATTCAAATTCATTTATTTGCGAGAATGTAGGTTTACATTGTATGATCAAGATACATTGTTTATCGTTGTGACAGAAATCGCGTGTTGTCTGGTAAATCTGACGGTGGAGGTGTTTTGATTGATTGAGGTGATTCAAAACACCTCTACCAAACCGTCAAACCACGTTAAACTACGGTTTAAGTGTAATGCGTTGTGAGTTTACGGCAATGCCTTGTCATGACGGTTGTTATGACACTATGCTACCTAATATTGATTACATACTTTAAAATTTTACTCTAAGACTGTTAACGAGTTTCACATTGTGTGTGGCATTTACGTTCCACCTAATCATACACTAACAACTTACCAATCACTATTTAATTTGCTTCAGAAAGAAATATCATCTCCTATTATTAGTGACACGTATATTTTTGGAGACTTTAACTTACCTCTATTCGAAATTTACCCATTAAACGATTTAAAAGCTGTATTAAAACCAAACTTTGTAAAAAAGGGTACTATAAAATTTCAGATTATTTAGAAGACAAAAAAGCTTGGGATTGAGCTGCTCGCTCTGATAAGCTTTGTGCTAAAACCATAAAATTTGATATTAAAATTATGCAAAATCATCATTATATACAACTATATGTACATATTGACATTGATGAATATTATAAGCAAAATTAAGTGAATATTTATGTACCTTGAAAAGTATTATATTACTTTAATTATTGTGAATGTGAGCACTATGTGGGTCATTTTTATTTATTTCTTGTTGTTTTTTTTTTTTCTCTTAGTTTTAATGATGGTCTGGCATTTTGAGTTCTTTATGCGGCCAACCCAATTGTCCTTTCCTTGGTATTGTTCGTCGAGTCGTTGAGCTCCTTAAGTTTTGAGTTGAGCTACACGATTACTGACAAATGCTTGCACTGACTGGACAGGTCCACTCAAATTTGTTTGGTTCTTTCCTCAAAATACCATTTCAGACATAGATCTACATGGTCCTCACATGATCTGACCAAGATTATGTCTGGACTTTAAAAGAGACTTTGACCCTTGAGTTTGTTTCGCCATTTTTTCTCAGGGGTAGTCAGATAGGAAATGTCGACTCCATCTAGCTTATTTTTTAATATGACGTGTAAAAGTGATTCTCATATCCTATTTACAGAATAAACAATTTCATTTCATTTCATTTCCTCAGATTTAATGGCTCGTACATGACACATCTGTAACTTATGCCGCGTGTACGCAGTGACAGTACCTTAATGGAAATCATGCCACTTAATTTCTTATCACTCACAACATACACACTCACTCACTCAAACACAAACAATATATTTGTTAATTAACTACACCTCTAGTTGTAATTTGTATCAACTTACTCGCCGCGGGAGGAAGACCTGGAGTCCTGAAATACAGGGCTGCCCTAGTTTAGGCTCCAGTCCACTCCATTTATTTTATGTACCTATACTGTGCTTAGATTAGTGTGGAAAATAAATGAATTTTTACTTTACTTTACTTTTAACTATAAACTGTAAACAATATAACTATAAAAAATCACGTGGGCCGCACTCTGTATACTATTGTATCAATGACTACTTAAACGATAAGAATAGTTGGTCGCTGTGATTAACTCAAGATAATGTTTATGTTCTTTCTCCAGAATTAGCTTACCTACTGACAGGTTATATGAGTTCATATAATTGGTTATTTTTTTAAGTCAATGTAATTTAATTCAGTAAAATTTTAATTTATTAGTGACATAATCTTCTCATTACAATGTGTGTTTTATGAGTTCTATTGCAATAAGTGGTTAGCTAGCGTCCTCGACTATTGATTATACTATTCTAGTCTGAGCAACCGGCAGCCACCTCGTCATGCTCCCTTAGATGTCACTGCCTGTGGTAGCGTCGGGGGTCGGGTTGCCTCCTTCCCTCCAATATGGCGAGGGGGGTGATGGCTGATCTTTGTGTTATGCTCGTGAACGGGTGCTGCTTGTGGTGACTGGTCGTCTTGCTGATCATGGTTTTAATTGTTATTAGTAATTGTTTACTTATTTTACTTCGATGGGGCTAGTTTATCATTTCTCACTTCAAGCTCTGTAGCTTGAAGTGAGAAATGATAAACTAGCCCCATCAGCCCCAATAGCCTTATGTAAGCGGGCACGCCCTTTATGCCTGGAGGCTTTTATTTAGGTATTAAGTTCTATTTGCAAGTTGACGCAATCTACATGGAGTTCTGCAAGGCTTTTGACAAGGTGGACCATACCATGCTTTTACAAAAAATCGAATTTAAAGGTATCCATGGGAGTTTGCTTCATTGGTTTACGTCTTATGTCAAAAATAGAACTCAAAAGGTTGCACTCAATAGATTTACTTCAGATGTGATCAGCGTGACATCAGGTGTTCCGCAGGGTCTATACTGGGTCCACTACTTTTTATCCTATTCATAAATGACATAAATATATGTTTTAAAAATTGTGGTTACCTCTTATACGCCGACGATCTTAAAGTATTTCGTAAAATAAGAACCGTTGAAGACTGTGTCAAATTGCAACAGGACCTTGATCGATTTTGTGCCTATTGTTTGACCAATAAACTACATCTAAGTTTACCCAAATGTAAGTATATTTCTTTTACCAAAAAAATAATGCCGTTTAATTCGCATACTCTCTTTGTAACACAACTCTGGAAAAAAAATCCTTAATCGAAGATTTAGGTGTACTCTTTGATTCCAAGTTACACTTTGATGCACACGTTGATCACATCACAGCCAAGGGTTTTCAACTGTATGGTTTTGTAAGGCAGACCTGCAACTCATTTAAGAAACCATCTACATTAATATTTATGTACGAAGCACTTATTAGATCTCAACTAGAATATGCCACTTGTATTTGGAACCCCATCTACAATAAATATTGTGACCAATTGGAATCAGTGCCACATAAATATCTTAAGTTTCTTAACTATAAATTATTTAAGAGGTAGTCATCATATCACACTCTTCTAGATACATTTTCCCTGTTTACTCTTAAGTAAGGAGACTGTATCATGGTCAATCGTTCCTATGCAACATTTTTCACAATAAATTCGATTGTAATAACCTAATTAACCAAATATACCTTCGTATACCTAGTCGTGCCCAACGTATTCGTGATACTTACACTCACATTCTATGTGCGCCAAAGCGGTGCAGAACCAACGCAGGTGAACGAGCTCCGTTGCGTCGACTAATGAAAAGTTACAACGATAATTTTGCTGATATTGACATATTTGTATTGTCAATACAAATATGTCAGCATCTCATACGTCGTGCGACCGTTGCTTTGAGTGTAGTATGTTTAAATTAGTCCATAAATTTAAGTTAAATAAGTGGTAATTTGCTGTTAATCTCAGCAAATTTTTGTTGTGACATATACAGTGACTCTTGTGAAATCCAAATATATATGGTTATTGTCAATAAAATACAGTCTAATACCAGTATTTGCCAAAATACCTAATAAATGCGCAGTTATATATGCGGAGTTTAGTGCTCTGCGATCGGATCTTAAAGTAAGAACCCACGACGCCTACAGACTGTATTGTAATACTTTAGAAAATAACATAGGCAAAAATCCGCAACAGTTCTAGCAGCATGTTTCTAGCCTGCGATCAAAGGGCGGCTTCGAATCAAACGTGGTGTACGATGGTGAGACTTGTTCGGGTGTCAAAGCGGCGGAGGCATTTGCTCAGTATTTTGCTAGCGTGTAGCCTGGTACGCCTGCATTAGACCCTAAAAAATTAAATGTGAGTAGTGCGGGAGATAACATCCCTCTTCCCTTATTAACCCCACCGGATGTAGTTAAAGCGATTGCTAAACTAAAACCCTGTAGCTCGGTTGGCCCTGACAACATTCCAGCCCTTATCCTTAAGGGATGTCATGATGTCTTGGCAGCCCCTATATGTCATTTCTTTAACCTAGCCCTCCAGTCCGGCGTATACCCTGAGCAATTGAAAACTTCGCGAGTCACTCCCATCCCTAAAACCAGTGACAAAACATCAGTAGAGGAACACAGACCCATCGCTATCTTACCAACCCTTGCCAAGGTTTTCGAGCACATTCTCCACGCTTTCATTTACAAACGCGTAAGTATGTCCTTAACAGATGCGCAACACGGTTTTCGGCCGGGTCGCTCCATAAATTCGAATTTACTTCTTCAAGTAGACTACATATCCCGTGGCTTGGATATGGGTAGGCAAGTTGACGCTCTATATTTCGATTTCCAGAAAGCATTTGACAGAGTTGATAACGATGTGGTTTTGACAAAGCTGGGGGCCATCGGTTTCTCGTCCGGTCTTCTTAATTTCTTTTCCGACTATCTGCGCGATCGCAAGCAGTTTGTGAGACATGGCTGCTTCGAGTCAAAGCCTTACAATACACGCTCAGGTGTAAGTCAGGGATCCGTGTTAGGGCCGCTTCTGTTCCTGATCATGATCAATGACCTGATTACTAATGTTGAGTTTGCCAAATGCCTGTTATATGCCAACGACCTTAAGTTAGTCGCACAAATCCGAACGGACGCGAATTGCAACCTTCTACAAAGGGATATTGATGCCATCTATGAGTGGAGCATTGCGAACAAGTTATGTTTTAACACAGACAAGTGCTGCGTCATGACTTACGGTAGAGGGTTGCGACCAATCCATTATGACTACAGTTTGGGTGGTGAGTTAATCGATCGTGTCACCAACATAAAGGACTTGGGAGTGACTTTCGACCGCTGTCTGACTTTTAGAGATCACATTTTTACCCTTGCGAAGGAATCTTTCATGCGGCTGGGATTTGTTTTGCGAAATACTCGAGACTTTCACAATCCAAATGTTATTAGGCTTTTGTACACCGCTCTGGTTCGTAGCAAACTCGAGTCCAGTGCCTGTGTTTGGCACCCTTATGTCACGACCCAAACATTGATGCTGGAAAAGGTACAGAAAACTTTTTTAAGGTGTTTATTCCAAAGGTTATACCATTTCTTTCCCTTCATGTACCCTACCAACTACCTTTTAGGAACGTTGGGCTTTAACTCGTTGGAGGTGAGAAGAGGCTTTGATCAGCTCACGGTAGCCTGTAAGACCTTACGGGGACGTATCGACTGCCCAGAGCTCCATTGCCTTTTCTGCCGATTATTTGTGCCCGACAAATACATCGGATACCGTCAGAGCCGCCGGCACAATCTGTTTGCGCAAATGCCATCCAAAACTGTAGCCAGAGCCGAATCCCCAGTCTGTCGTACTCTAAAGATGCTAAATGCCCTTCTGACTGCCTACCCTGAATGTGATGTGTTTGCGGATGAATGGAGTAAAATTATGCGTACCTATATGTCTTGTGTTCTGTGAGAGAAAGTATGCAAGGGAGTCCACTGTTCCATGATAGTTTTAAATTAAATTATTTTTAACGTAATTATTATTAATATATTAATCATTGTTTCTGTAGTGGTTAGAACGATTAGTTTCTTAATTATATCTCTTAAAACTAATTGTAAACACTACACACAACACATTACATAACCTAACATAATTCCTCGTTCGACATGTCAGCTGTCATATTTACGTTTTGTTCGTCATAGACAACAAACGAGGAATTATTGTCTATACCATGGTTAGCACATTATATATTATTCACAACAATTACTTATTTACTATATTTATAACACACAAAATATCTATGGACATATTACAATATATATTACAATTATTATTACACACAGTTATTTACACTCCACAACTTTATATATGTAAACCGAATGCACGTCCAGATTGGGGAACGAAACACACATTCGGGCACGGTCGGAAATCTTCGGAACCGATCGTGGCCGGACCGTGATGTGCATTATTTTGAACCCACTGGGAGAGGTCAACGACCCCAGTGTTCGACCTTGCCTCAAGGCGAATGCGCGCTCGGTATAGCGACACACATAGCTTCCAGAACTTTTGAGAACGCTAGTCTCACCCAGTCAGCTCCAACTATTTTATATTTTCTGTTTTACTTGTGCAAATTTTCCATAGTCCTTATTGTTGTTGTTGTACCTGTAATTGTTTTAAAGAAGTGCCGTGGTAGGCAGAAATACAAGCAGTTTTACTGAATACAGTTTATTCTTTAATCTACCCCGTAACACGTCATTGGTGACCCCGAGAAGAACACAGAAGCCTGACGATACATCATGTCAACCGGAGCAGCAGAAGCGACGACTGGAGGAGCGTCGGCAGAGCAGCAGGACGTCTGCAGAGTCAGCGTGAGATTGCCGCCATTCTGGCCAGAGGAGCCAGCACCTTGGTTCGCCCAGGTTGAAGGTCAGTTCACGATCGCCGGTATTACCACCGACAGCACTAAATTCTATACCGTCGTGGGCCAGCTTGATCACCGATATATGGTCGAGGCGAGGGACATTATCGAAAACCCGCCAGCCCAAGACAAGTACGTAAAGCTGAAGGCCGAGCTAATACGTAGGCTCTCTGACTCACGGGAAAAAAGGGTGCAACAGATCCTCACCCACGAGGAGCTAGGCGACCGTAAACCCTCTCAATTTTTAAGGCACCTTCAAACCCTGGCTGGACCAAATGTGCCAGAGGCGTTCCTGTCCACGTTGTGGGCGAGTAGGCTGCCAACCAACATCCAGACGGTTATCGCGTCACAGTCTAATCTTGCCCTCCAGTCTGTCGCAGATTTAGCCGACCGCGTGCACGAGATCGCGCCTGCGCCCGCCCCGGCGCTCACATCAACTCCCGCCGTGGCAAGCACGAGCGCCTGCAGCGAGATCAGCGAGCTGAAACAGTGCATAGCTGAATTGACAAAGCAGGTAGCGGCGCTTCAAACACGTGGTCAGGTACATCACCACTCGCGATCCTCTGATAGGTTCAGGCGTGGTGGCAGACAACGGACCCCTAGTCGGTGCGGCCGCTCGCGCTCCAGAGGCCCGTGGAACGACGATCACTGCTGGTACCACAATAGTTTTGGAGACAAGGCCACGCGGTGCACAACGCCGTGTACGTTCGCGGGAAATGCCACCGGCAGCCGGAAGTAGCGGCAAATGGCTGCCCCAACAAACCACGCCGCCTATTTGTCACAGATCGGTCCACTAAAACCACATTTCTAGTGGACACAGGGTCCGATCTTTGTGTGTACCCACGTACAGCACTACAGCAGCGGCGCAGCAAGACGACGTACCAACTTTACGCGGCCAACGGAACCGCCATCAACACATACGGTTGGGTCGAGCTCCATTTGAACTTAGGGCTCTGCCGTGTGTACACATGGAAGTTCGTGGTCACTGACGTCACAAAGCCCATCATAGGCGCCGATTTCCTGGCGCATTATAACATATTGGTGGATTTAAATCATTACCGCCTCATCGACGGGCTAACCCAGCTGTCCTCCACAGCGTCTCTAGCAACCGGTTCGGCAGCTGACATTGCCTCAGTGAAGTCGGTTGGTGGCAACACGGAGTACCATGAGCTTCTTCGGCAGTACCCGGAGATAACACGGCCTGCGGGAAAACAAAGGCAGGTTAGTCACGGTACTGTGCACCACATCCGCACCACACCAGGGCCGCCCATTTTCAGTCGCCCTCGCCGTCTCGCACCAGACAAGCTCAAGGTCGCTCAGAAGGAGTTCGAGGCGATGCTAGCGAGCGGCACGGCACGACCGTCTGAGAGTTCATGGTCCTCACCGCTTCACCTCGCTCCCAAGAAGGACAACAGCTGGCGGCCTTGTGGGGACTACAGAGCACTGAATGCCCGCACTGTCCCGGACATTTACCCCATCCCGCACATACAGGACTTCTCACATCAGCTGGCTGGCAGCAGAATATACAGCAAAATTGACCTAATTAAAGCGTACAACCAAATACCTGTCCAGTCAGCTGATATCCACAAGACAGCAATCACCACACCGTTCGGGCTGTATGAGTTCCCGTATATGACGTTTGGTCTCAGGAACGCAGCGCAGACATTCCAGCGTTTCATGGACGAGGTGCTCCGTGGACTGCCGTTCTGCTATTGTTATTTAGATGACATTCTCCTGTTCTCAGAGACGGCAGCCCAGCACACCGAACATCTGCACCAGCTCCTGAAGCGGCTATCTGACTACGGAATCCTGGTTAACTCGGCGAAGTGTGAGTTTGGCCGGACCTCCATCACCTTTCTAGGGCATGAGCTGTCCGCAGAAGGTGTTCGTCCCCTGCCGGAAAAGGTGCAGGCGATCCAGGACTATCCAGCTCCCAAGACCGTCAAGGACATGCGTCGCTTCCTGGGTATGTTTAATTTTTATCGCCGCTTTGTCCCAGAAGCCGCTCGCTTGCAGTCGCCGCTAAACATTGTCCTCTCAGGGCCTAAAACTAAAGGAAATCAGCCAATTAGCTTGTCAGAGGAAATGCTACATGCTTTTAATGCTTGCAAACATGGTTTGTCCCAGGCTGCCTTGCTAGCACACCCAGACCCCAATGCTGAGCTTGCTATATTTACAGACGCATCAGATACCTCAATAGGCGCAGTACTACAGCAGAAGGCAGGTAATTCATGGCGACCGCTAGCATTTTTCTCCAGGCGTTTATCAGCGTCGCAGAAGAAGTACAGCCCGTATGACAGGGAGCTCTTAGCCATCTACGACGCAGTCCGATACTTCCGGCACATGGTTGAAGGTAGACACTTCACCATATACACGGATCACAAACCCCTGTCATACGCGTACGCGCACAGTAGGGAGAATTGCTCACCGAGGCAATTTCGTTACCTGGATTACATAGCCCAGTTCACCACAGGCATCCAGTTTGTAGCAGGCAAGGACAATGTTGTGGCGGACGCACTGTCACGAGTAGAGGCAATAACACTTCCATCACTCGATTACACGGCTCTTGCACATTCCCAGGAAAGCGATCCTGAGCTTCAAGGCCTCCTGGCAAGCAACAGCACATCGCTCAAGATGGAAAGAGTGCGCTTCCCCGACTCAGGGGCGGAGCTGCACTGCGATGTCTCCACCAGTAACACCCGCCCTTATGTTACAGAACCCTTCAGAAGGCAGGTGTTCCAGAAGCTTCATCAGCTGAGCCACCCTGGCAGGCAGGCCACGGTCAAATTGATTTCCGCACGCTTCGTTTGGCCTGGCCTGAAGAAGGACTGCAGGGCTTGGACCAGAGAGTGTATAGAGTGCCAGAGAAACAAGATCACGCGGCACATATCCTCTCCCACCTCTCCCTTCCCTGTTCCTTCCCAACGTTTTTCCCATGTCCACATGGACATAGTAGGGCCACTAACGGTATCTAATAATTACACGTATTGCCTCACCGTCATCGACCGCTTTACTCGCTGGCCTGAGGCATATCCCATCACCGACATCACGGCTGAGACATGCGCCCGCACCTTCATCGCTGGCTGGGTGTCTCGCTTCGGCTGCCCTCATCGCATCACTACCGACAGGGGCAAGCAGTTTGAGAGCAAGCTGTTCAACTCCATCGCAGCGCTCCTCGGTAGCCAGCATCGGCCAACCACGGCGTACCACCCAGCCTGCAATGGCATGGTCGAACGCCTACACCGCCAGGTGAAGGCGGCTATCCGATGCCATACGGACACCAACTGGTCCGAGGCTCTTCCTCTGGTGCTGCTGGGCATCCGCAGCGCCTGGAAGGAGAACATAAAGGGGTCAGCAGCCGAATTAGTTTACGGGGAGCCCCTCAGACTCCCAGGGGAGTTCATAAGCCCTTCACTCACCGGCACCGTAGACTACACAGACTTCGCGGCGCGACTCCGACTTCTGATGGCGAAGCTGTCACCAGAACCGGCGAGTCGACACGGCGAGAAGCCATTCTACGTGCCCAGCAGTCTAGCTGCGGCAACCCACGTCTTCCTTCGTCATGACGCCGTGCGCCGACCACTCGACCCACCTTACACCGGGCCATTCAAGGAGCTAAAAAGAGGCGACAAAACTTTTAAAATTGAGGTTAAGGGGAGAGAGACAACAGTCCCTGTAGATAGGTTGAAGCCCGCTTACCTCAACAACGACATCAACAGCACTTCCAGCTCGACGACAACATCAACGGGGCAAACACGCCTCCGCCGCCAAACAACATCGTCGAGAGAAAAACCCGCACCGGTCGCACTGTACGATTTCCGGATTACTATCGCCCGTAATTAGTAACCACGGTCTCAGGGGGGGAGTAGTGTAGTGGTTAGAACGATTAGTTTCTTAATTATATCTCTTAAAACTAATTGTAAACACTACACACAACACATTACATAACCTAACATAATTCCTCGTTCGACATGTCAGCTGTCATATTTACGTTTTGTTCGTCATAGACAACAAACGAGGAATTATTGTCTATACCATGGTTAGCACATTATATATTATTCACAACAATTACTTATTTACTATATTTATAACACACAAAATATCTATGGACATATTACAATATATATTACAATTATTATTACACACAGTTATTTACACTCCACAACTTTATATATGTAAACCGAATGCACGTCCAGATTGGGGAACGAAACACACATTCGGGCACGGTTGGAAATCTTCGGAACCGATCGTGGCCGGACCGTGATGTGCATTATTTTGAACCCACTGGGAGAGGTCAACGACCCCAGTGTTCGACCTTGCCTCAAGGCGAATGCGCGCTCGGTATAGCGACACACATAGCTTCCAGAACTTTTGAGAACGCTAGTCTCACCCAGTCAGCTCCAACTATTTTATATTTTCTGTTTTACTTGTGCAAATTGTCCATAGTCCTTATTGTTGTTGTTGTACCTGTAATTGTTTTAAAGAAGTGCCGCCGTAGGCAGAAATACAAGCAGTTTTACTGAATACAGTTTATTCTTTAATCTACCCCGTAACACTTCATTTCTATGTTAATTAATGTAATTGGTGCTGTACCGTTTTAATTAATACGTAAATAAATAAATAAAAATAAATAAAATGATGTAAATTTTTTCTTACGTACATGATGTTTTCGTAGATATATTGACAAGGTACCGTCATGATGTTAATGTCCTTAAACCGGTCCCTTAGAGAATCGCGCCTGCGGAGATTATAAATGGCTCTGATAGCTCTTTTCTGCAGAATAAAAATTGAATCGATGTCTGCAGCCCGTCTCCAAAGTAAAATACCGTAAGACACGATACTATGAAAGTAACTAAAATAGACTAGCCTCGCGGTATCTACATCAGTAAATTGACGGATTTTTCTGACAGCATATGCCGCTGAACTTAGCCGTCCTGCAAGAGATGTTAAATGAGGACCCCATTGTAGCCTTGAGTCGAGCGTGATCCCCAGGAAACCAGTTTTATCGATGAATTCTAGTTTCTCTTGATTCAATACTATCTCATAATCACCACTTTTGACATTTGGTAAAGAAAATCGAATGCACTTAGTTTTTTTCCCATTTAATACTAAATTATTGGCAGTGAACCAATTCTGAACCTGCAATAGGGCGTTATTTACGTCGTCAACATTAGTAGCACGTCTATCTACCTTAAAAATTAAAGAAGTATCATCAGCAAATAACACCATTTGTGGTTGATTATTTAATAAATGGAGTAGATCGTTAATATACACTAAAAAGAGGAAAGGACCCAATATCGAGCCTTGTGGAACACTCATTTTTACTTTTAAACCAAGTGAATTGATACCATTAATTTGTACTTGCTGTTGTCTATCATTTAAATAAGATTTTACTAAGCTGAGCGCATGTTTTCCAAGTCCGTAATGCTCAAGTTTCAAGAGTAAGGTTTCGTGGTCGACGCAATCAAATGCCTTGGAGAGGTCACAAAAGATTCCTATGGCGTCTTGCGCTTCTTCCCACGCGTTAAAAATGTGTCTTAGTAAGGTTACACCGGCGTCGGTCGTACACCGTCCTTTAGTGAAACCATACTGTTGATCGTGAAGGATTTTATTCGAGTTAAAATGATTGAGCATTTGATTAAGCATTACCTTTTCAAACATCTTGCTGAAAATCGGCAACACGGATACGGGTCTATAATTATTGGTGTCTTTACTGTCCCCGGATTTGAAAAGTGGTATTACCTTACTGTATTTCATTAAATCCGGGAAGACTCCTTGATCCACACACAAATTAAATATTAAGGCTAAGTAGGGCGCTATAGTCTCAATTATAGAGGTACAGACTTGAATGGACATTCCCCAAAGATCTTCAGACAATTTGATCTTGATTTGCTTATAAGCTTTTATTACAATTATGGGATTAATATGCTTAAAGTTAAATTCACATTTACTAAATCAAAAGCGAGCGAGGGCGAGGAATTTAAGGTTTCAGTAGTTTTAAGCGGGACACTGGTAAAAAAATTTACAATCGCAAATGAGACCACATGACGTCTCCAGTGTGTAATCAGAATCATGCTTTTTGTGCCTATTCGTTTCATTATTGATAATTTTCCAAACTGTCTTTATTTTATTGTCTGCTGATTTAACTTTGTTGCTAATGTACAAAGCTTTAGCTGCCTTACAAGTGTTCTTAAAAATTCTAGAGTAAGTAGCAACATACCTATTAAAAGTTTCAGTGTTTATGTAAGGCTTAAGGCCATACAGCTCGAAAAGTCTTTCCCTACTTTTCCTGAGTCCTCTAGTGGTCGCAGGGTTAGCTTAGCATCGACCGAGCGCCGCGCATGCGTGATCCCGGCGCGCCGCCCGCACCGTCCCCCCGCGCACCCTAGTCAGTCACGCGTCCGCTACGACGAGTGAACGTCACGTTTTCCTATCGTCCGCGGCTTCTGCCTCGCTCCCGCCAATATCTTGTAAAAGGTTACGCTATAGAACTGTTTGTTGATATAAATCTTGTGTAGTGGAATCAAAGTGTTTGTCGTGGCATAAAACTCCTCTTTCACTGTTAACAACCCACGCCTCATTATAGTGACGCCCAACTCGCGGCCATGTTAAGTTTTAACAGCGTCAAAACGAACCCAGTGACGTGTGGTTAATACCTATTCAGTGACTAAAGAGACATTATCATGCCACGAACGACGCGAGCAACCCGAGCCGCAGTCGACCGCAAGGCCGAGGAGCAAGGAAGCGACGGTTACTCAGATGCAGACTGCGACTCAGCAGTGGAGCCGCACGCCTGTGCCGGCGCCGCCGCTACCACCCAGGCACGCGACTCAACGGACGCGGCCGAGGAGATGCGCGCCCAGGGGGGCCCCGCTCTCGACTACACGCTCGGCGGGGCCCACACAGGCGCACCCACCGCAGCGCTTAACACTGAGCGACTGCTGTCCAACATGATGGAGTCATTCGCCAGGATGCAGGCGGAGACCAACCGCACGCTAGTGGAAACCCTACGATCTCTACATCATGGCAACCAGTGGAATCCAGTCGCGTCGACACCGACGGCATCGCCCACTGCGAACGCACCTGCGTCCTCCGGCGGTAACTTTTCAAAGTGCACCGCGAGGTTCGACGGGTAGTCACGCGACACCGAGGTACTGGAGGCGTTCATCGACGCAGTGGAGGTTTACAAGGAGTGCGCCGACGTGACCGACGAGCACGCGCTACGCGGCCTTTCCATGTTGCTGAGCGGCGACGCAGCGGTGTGGTGGCGCGGCGCCCGGGCCTGCGTCGGCTCGTGGACGGACGCGCTCGCGCACCTGCGCGCCGCGTACGGCGTGCAAAAGCCCTCGTACAGGATACTGCGCGAGGTATTCAAGCGCGAACAGAGTGAGTGTGAACGCGCTGAAGTTTTATTTCAAAGGTACGATCATTATTAGTTCAATTACCCTATATTGTGCCGAGTGTAATGTTGGTGGATATCGTGTACGCATTGTTACATCGTCGAATTCGGAAACGTTTGTTGCGAGACACCATAAGCGATATTGATCATTTGTTTGAGAGAGCGAGGCTCTTGGAAGATTCGATAACGGAATTTAAAAACTCGATCGTTTCCGCGAACAATCCGAATGTACCTACCGCTACCGACCACGGTGGCGGTACTACGAGTCCGAGCGCAACCACAGGTTCCAAACTCACCTCTAACTCGAATGAAACCTCGAAACGTTATCGCATTAGATGTTCGTTTTTTAAAGCGTTCGGTCACGCTGCTAACGGTTGTCGTAAGGCTAATAAAGTCGAAAGTGAAAATAAAAATAAAACTAATAAAGTAGATACTAGCGATAGTAAAAGTATTAATCCGATACGTTGCTATGGGTGCGGCCAGCCAGGGGTAGTCAAGTCAAAGTGTGAAACTTGTTCGACTAAACCCGCGCCCACCAAACCGTCCGATTTTAATGTCGTAAAAGGTGATTTCTTCGCGACGAAGTCACATCCTTTGATAACGATAAGCGTAAGGTAAGGAAGGTGTAGCGATAGTCAATACCGGTGCTACGCACAGTGTTGCTAGCCCGTTATTGTATTCATTGTTAATGTATAGCGGCGTTCAATTCCAAGAAACGGAGCATTATATCGGGCTCGCCGATGGCTCGTGTCATAGGAAAATGGTGAAGTCCACTACCGTACCTGTCACCCTAGACAGTCGAAGAGTCGACACTGAGTTTATGGTGTTTCCTGGTGATGACACCAGAACACTTTTAAGTCGTGATTTTATTGCTAACGCAGTTATTGTTTTAGATATAGCCCAAGAGTCATGGCACTTTGAGATAGTCTTTCAGATAGTCCAAGAGACCGGTTCCCATTTTTGCAATCTTATGTATTGAACAGCACGAACGTGATGCAAGCGGAGGTCACCGGTGTATCACTGCGCCAAGATGAAGGTACGAGCTTACAACCGGAGCACAGGGCTGCACTCAACGAGTTCTTGCAAGGCAGAGTCGCTCAGTCCGCTTCGGCCGGACCTCCTACAGACTTCGCCCTTCATAAGATTAAGGTAAGCGAGACACAGGAACCTTTGGCTTCTTCTCCAGAAGATTGTCGCCGCCTAAGAGAGACTTCTACAGATTGTCGCCGCCTAAGAGAGAGGCACTCGAAAAGGAGCTGCACAAACTGGTCAACTCTGATGTCATTGAGGAATGCGAGTCGCCATGGGCATCGAACGTCGTGCTTGTCAAGAAAGATGTCACCTTCAGAATATGCGTTGACTACCGCAAGCTCAATGCTGTCACAGAGCCCGACCGGTACCCTCTTCCAAGGATCGAGGACATTCTTCACGATGCAAAAACCGCTAAGTACATGACCACCCTTGACCTCCGAGCTGGCTACTTTCAAGTGAACGTCAACCCTAATGATAGGGACAAGACAGCATTCACGACACCGCTCGGTACTTATAGATTTAAACGCATGCCCATGGGTTTGCGCAACTCAGGCGCTACGTTCCAGAGACTGATTGACAGATTCAAGTCGAACTTGCCAGGTACCACTATTCTAGCATATTTAGACGATTTATTGATGATGTCCGATGAGACCTTCGAGAAGCACCTCGCCGACCTCACCTCCGTGTTCGATCGACTCGCCTTGTTCAACCTGCGGGTAAACCGCAAGAAGAGTCACTTCGCGAGGGAATCGGTAAAGTTCTTAGGGCACATTATCTTACCAGGTGGTATTCACGTCGATCCAGGCAAGACCGCAGCAATCGCGGACATGCCGACGCCTCGCAGCGTTAAACATCTGAAATGTTTCCTGCAGACCTTCAGCTGGTTCAGGCGCTTTGTCCCTGACTACGCGGAGGTCGCCAAACCTTTGGCAACGCTGCTAAAAAAGGTAAGTATATGGAAATGTGGCCCGGAGCAGCAGGCAGCTTTCGAGAAGATCAAGCAACTGCTAGCATCGGCGCCGATTCTGCGTCAGGCTGATGCGACGTTACCCTTCGTCCTCAGAAGCGATAGCAGTGGCTATGCTCTCGGGGCGGTTCTCCTCCAGGGGGAGGGAACGGACGAGCGCCCAATAGAATACGCCAGTCGACTCTTGACCGCGGCTGAAAGGAACTACAGCACGACGGAGAGGGAGGCTCTAGCTGTCGTCTGGGCAGTCTCTAAGTTCAGGGTTATATAGATGGCGCTGAGGTCGTGATCAAGTCAGACCGTCTGCCGCTTAGGTGGCTGATGAGTATAAAGTCTCCAAGCGGTCGCCTAGCAAGGTGGGCCCTGAGCCTACAGGAGTATAACCTGAAAATAGAATACACACCAGGCAAGGCCAATGTTATAGCCGACACTCTATCCCGTCTAGCATGTGCCGAAGACGCCGATTGTGACCTCTGCTGCGCCGCGGTCGACGTGCCCTCTCGCAAGCTGAAGGACCTGCGCGAGAACTAGATAAAGGACCCGGAGGTAAGTAAGATCGTCGAGGCTCTGGAATCCGACGATCCATCTAGGGGGAGGGTATGGGCAAACAAAGGGTATGTGCTCACTGAATGTGTGTTGTATAGATATTGCCCTGAGAACGAGGAGTACGACGACGCCAGTCTGGTGGTCCCAGAACAGGAATGCGCCAAAGTATTGGCCGAATACCATGATGCACCCACCGCTGGTCACATGGGCGCAGAACGTACGCTGCAACGCTTAGTCGGTAAGTATTACTGGCCAGGAATGCGTTCCTACGTTACGCAATACGTTAAAAATCGTGTACCTTGCCAGCGTTATAAGGTAGACACTAGGAAACGTGCTGGGTTGTTGCAGACACCCGCTTCTACACGACGGTTTGAGGTGTTAGCTGTGGACCTGTTCGGCCCTTTGCCTGTAACAGCGAAAGGACACAAATGGATACTGATAGTCTGCACACGCTGGGTGGAGCTGTTCGCCCTTGTTTCAGCTACCAGTGAGGAATGCGCAAGGGTACTTTTATCAGTTGAGTCGAGTCCCCAGGTGCCTTGTTAGTGACAACGGTGTCCAATTTATTAGTTAGGTGGCAGACCTGCCACGCTATGGGTATTACGCAATCACTTACCTCATTTTACCACCCCGAGGCAAACCCGGTGGAACGTAAAAACCGGGACCTCAAGCCGCAGCTGGCGATTCTGGTAGGTAATGACCATGGTACATGGGATATCCACTTACCTGCAGTCCGCTTCGCCATTAACTCGGCTGTCACATCAGGAACGGGCTACTCACCCGCTTATTTGAACTTCGCGCGAGATATGCGCGCGCCTGCAGATGTCATGTCAGTGATGCGCACCATTATCGAGAACTATAATTATATAGGTGATATTACTAATTTTCTTAAGAAGATTTCGTCAGTACTCTTAGACGCTCGTGACGTTTACGAGAGTGCCCAGGTGGCACATAAGAAGTACACCGATGAACATCGTCGACCAGCTCCAGATTATAAGGTTGGTGATCTAGTGCTATTGAAAACTCAAGGGGCTAATGACACCGGCAGAGGGCAGACGTCAAAGTTTATCCCTCGCCGTGACGGGCCATATAAGATCCAGGCTGTGGTCAGTCCCACTACATACATCCTCGAGCGCCTCAGCCACGGTACGGTGTTAGGTAAGTATCACGCCTCTGTAGTGACTCTCTTTGTTGGTCGCATCCAAGCTCCAGTACAGGAAAAACGTAAGAGGAGGAGGCCTCGTAGAAACTAACCCAAACGCGAGGATGTTCGTTAGGGTTAGAGGGGGAGACAATCACACGCATTTTAGGGTTGAAACGCGGTACAGTACGCGGTCGCAGGGTTAGCTTAGCATCGACCGAGCGCCGCGCATGCGCGCTGCCGGCGCGCCGCCCACGCCGTCCCCCCGCGCACCCGAGTCAGTCGCGCGCCCGCTACGACGAGTGAACGTCACGTTTTCCTATCGTCCGCGGCTTCTCGCTCGCTCCCGCCAATATCTTGTAAAAGGTTTCGCCATAAAACTGTTTGTTGATATAAATCTTGTGTGGTGGAATTAAAGGTGTTTGTCGTGGCATAAAACTCCTCTTTCACTGTTAACAACCCACGCCTCATTATATAAGTAATTTTGGACTAAAACCGCCAATTTACTATTTTGTAAAAGTATTAATTATTAGGTAATATTGGACTAAAATCGCCAATTTACTATTTTGTATTAAAACATTTTAACGTTGTTTGGACTAAAATTGCCAACTGCGTTATATTATTTATTTTAAATAATAAAATTAAATTGTGAATAATGAATATTCAACTTATCCCTAAGGAAATTCAAAGCATCATCCCTAGATTTCACGGAGATGATAAGTTACTCAACCTTTTTATTTCAAAATGCGAGTATGTAATTAGAAGTTTTAGCGTGGAGAACAACCAAGCACAACAGGTTTACCTATTCCACAGCATTACAAGTAGATTAGTTGGTAAAGCTGCCGTGTTAATTAGCGAACGTGAAATCGTCACCACTTGGGAAGGCCTTAAAGAACTTTCAGTTCAGCACTTTGGAGACCCGAGATCTGAAGCCTGCCTTGGCATCGAATTAGAAACTCTTAAGATTAAACAGGTAGAGTCCTATATAGATTTCTGCCACCGAATACAGAATGTTAGGAGTTCGCTTATTTCAAAGGTTAACCTTCTCACTGACGTAGGTGTTAAAGCAGCGAAATATACACTTCTGAACACATCTATTGGCCCACCTTGTATTTTCAGTTTCGTTTGGTCCTAGCTAAAATTTTATATTAGGTCGAGCAAAAAGTTTTTATGCAGTTTTGAACCTGGCACATTCACAATTTCATTCAATAGTCTTTTTTTGAATTTCGAACACAGAATTTAAAGAAACAAAAGACAATTTTGGGCCTGTTTGTTGATGTTAAACAATCGAATACTAAGAAAACTTGGTTTTATTGGTTTTCTTGGATTTAATTCTTGAAAAAGTGATTGATATCTTTGGTTTTGCAACAAACAGTACTTATTCTTAACATTAAGGTGAGGTTCTATCAATAATCTATGGATACTTCACCTGAAGTCGCCGCCCAAGCTGTGGCACTTATTCAGGCCGGACACAGCCAAAGAAACGTGAGTGCTCAACTTAATTTAAGTCGATCTGCGGTCCGAAATGTTTATCGGAGGTACCTAGAGACTGGCGGCTTTGTTCGTCGCCAAGGAAGGCCACGATCTCGGGTCACAACTGAAAGGCAGGATCGATTCATCGTGACGACCAGCTTGAGAAATCGTCACCTTACCTCCATTGAGATACAAAACCAACTTCGCGACTTCCACGGAGTATCTGTGAGCGCTCGAACTGTTCGGAGAAGTTTAAAAGAACGCGATATGGTACCACACAAGCCAGCTAATGGGCCCAAACTAACGCGAGCCCACCGAACAGCGCGCCTTCATTTCGCACGCAGTCATTTAAATTGGACACAGCAAGATTGGAGCCATGTACTCTTTTCTGATGAGTCTAAAATTGTGTTACATGGCAATGATGGAAGGAAGAAGGTCTACCGACATAAGGGAGAGCGTTTCGCACAATGCTGCTTTGAAGAGAGGGTTGCTTATGGCGGTGGCTCATGGACTGTCTGGGGCGGTATATCCGTGAGCCGCAAAACTCAACTTGAGGTTGTTACAGGACCATGGCTGCCAACATTAAATGCTGAAAGGTACATTCGTGAGTGCTTAGAACCTCACGTGATACCATACGCGGACTATGTGGGTTCAAATTTCCTTTTTATGCATGAAAATGCAAGAGCCCATGCGGCCGGCATCGTCAGGGAATATCTTCGGGATGTGAACATCACAGTTATGGACTGGCCAGCCAGAAGCCCAGACATGAACCCCATTGAGCACATGTGGGACGAGCTAAAAAGACGTGTTAGGGCTCGTCAGCCAGTTGCCCAGACGATGCAGGAGTTGAAAACTGCCATAGAAGAGGAATGGGAGATGATCCCTCAAAATTTCATAGAGCGGTTGATAAACTCTATGCCTAATCGTATGAGAGCTGTGGTAGATGCCCATGAAGGAAAACGCGTTATTAAATTAAACCTTTATTTGATAAAACATGTTTTTTATTCAAAAATCAATTGCCTTTAACAAGGCGCATATCCGACTTGTTAGGCGTAGCTCCATGTCGTATGGTATTCTGAATTCAAATTTAAAACAATACGATCGAAAAAGATGGTAAAATGTATCAGGTTTAAAACTACATCAACAGTTTTTGTTCAATCTAGCAATCATATTTCGGTAGGGGCCATCGAAACCTAAACTCTAAGGTGGGCCAATAGATGTGTCCAGAAGTGTATTATATATAACAATACCGCGCTAAATATCTTCCTCTACAACTTACCAGAAAACACGATTAAATAAATGCGTAACACTAGAGTCCGCCTTAAGTGTAGTGATCGGAGGACACGGTGGAGCATACGGTGGAGGTCTGCCCGGCTTGGGCAGAGCACCGCCGTGTCCTCGTGGAGGCGATCGGCGGCAGAGACCTCTCGCGTCCGGCCCTGGTTCAAGCCATGGTACGGAGCGAGAGGGCATGGGCAGCCGTCACCTCCTTCTGCGAAGCAGTAATGCTCGCGAAGGAGGAGGCGGGACGGTTGAGGGAAAGGCAAGTTTCGCGCCCTCTCGCCCCTAGCCGCCGCAGGAGACGCCCAGGGCGTCGGGAATCCCGGGCGGATTTCCGGCCACCGTAGGCGCGGGCTTGTGGACGGTGAGCAATGGGTAGCTCACCGTCCGGTAAGGACCAAGCCCGGGTTCGTAACAACATGATCGAAGAACCACTTGAACTTGAATCTGCCTCTAACGGTGAACAAATATTTCTATTAGACGACGAGAACATTGTAGTTTTGATAGATGAGACTGATAATCAAATAAACTGCGTAAAAGCTGAAAATGAATCAGTAAATTTTCAGACAGAAGCCTCCACAACAGATGAACCAGAACAGAAACTGAAATAATAAATTAAAATTATAGTGGTCTTAGACTACCACACATCTATTTACCAGAAATGGATGCAATTTTTCTTATAGACACAGGTAGTACACGATCTTTTATTAACACTGAATTAGCCAACCAATACTTTCTATATTACAAGAGTAATGAACCATTTGAAGTAATCAGTACTCATGGACGTAGCAAGCATAGTGAAGTCGCATACATACCGTTAACAGATACTTTTAACTCCAATATTCACCATAAGTTTTATTTCTATAACGTAGACAAAGCATATCGGACCTGATTTATTAAAAAGAACTTACTACTGGAATAATTTAGGAAAAACGCGGCGGTGAAAAACAATTAGATATTAAAATAGAAGAAATTTTAAACCAAACTCAAACCCAAAGGAGTAAGAACCTTGTCTTAAATATTTATAACAAGTTACCTCATAACTTTCAAATATTACTAACCCGCTTAGATGAAGTGGAGACAGCATTAGCATTTAGTAGAATTAATGTATTACAACAGTCCAATTAGATGTTTATTACTACTACACCTTACATACTTTCCCTATGTACCATCCAGACTTTGGTCTATCCTTCCTGATTACCCCAAAACATTCCCACATCCTTGCGAAAGGGTCGAAAATAGTATCGCTCTCCCAGCCTTGCAGAGAAATAGACGAAGGAAAGTTCCTTTGTTACGAGAGCAACGTGTCCCTGGAGGAAGAAAAGAATGCATAAAAGATTTGATGATATTTTCTACAAAAATAACATCGTGCCTGCCTCTTCCAGTCAACGCATCCAACATTAAGATAAAATCTATACATCCAGACTCTTGGATTATTTTCACGGGTTTTTCTACATTCCTGACAGAAAACTGTGACGACGAAATGAGCCAACATGACAGTATGGGCACATACATCTTAGCTCTTAACAACGCTTGTGAAATAAAACTTGGAACGACCACATTAAGAATACGTCGCCTTCAAACCGGAAAAGTCGCGTTCCCCAGTTCACCATCAATACACCTACCCAGTATTATAACACCAAAGGACATCGCACGACGTAAAACTATCAATCTAGACGAGATTGATTTGGAAATCTAGTTCCTGTCGCACGCATTGAAGCATAACAGTGCAGTGAAAAATAGTGAAAGTCATTGTGAATGTGCATAGTGTTAGCATAGACACCATTATAACTTACGTTATTTTAATTTTTGTACTAATTTTAGTTATATTATATCGTAATAGGAATATAATAGCGCGTAAACTTAAAACAAAATTATCATCCTCGTGATGCACCTTCGGATGGTGCTTTTGCTCTTACGGAGGGAGGAGTTATGCATAGAGCCAAGCATTATCACGAACCGAACATAGTCAACCATTGTCACCTACCGTAATGAGTTATGCCTAGCTAACCATTTCTATGAACTATATTATAAGGCTCGTTCATAACGTGCCAATCAGTAGTTCCTGGTAATAATACATAAATGCAATAAATCCTAAAGTAATGACTGTCAAAAACATTACAAGTATGATCCGTCATACGAGCTGCATTCCCATTGTTAAGAACCACCACAGACACATCACATGTAAACCTTCCATACACACACATGTAAACCCTCTGTTAGTATATAAGTCCTTGGAACTTAGATTTAAGGGTTATCGTATTATAAAGCTCATGCTGAGCACACGCCTATCTGACGGACAGGGCCGTCATCTACCCCGGTCACCAGGGAGTGTGGAACCAGCAAGAGATGTCGTGCGGTGTCCCACAGGGATCGGTCCTGGGGCCGCATCTGTGGGACATCGGATACGACTGGGTGCTGCGCGCCGACCTCCCTAGCGGCGTCAGCGTAGTGTGCTACGCTGACGACACGTTGGTCCTGGCGCAGAGGAGGTCGCACCAGGCGGCGGCCGAATTAGCAGCACGCGGGGTTGCGACAATCGTCGAAAGAATCCAGCAATTGGGACTCGAGGTGGCCCTGCACAAGTCCGAGGCCATGTGTTTTCATGGTCCTCGGAACGCGCCATCGTTGGGGTCCCAAATAACGGTAGGAGGGGTTTCCATCGGCGTCGAGTCGACGATGAAGTATATGGGACTCGTCCTCGACAGCCGGTGGAACTTCGTGGAGCATTTCCGACGTTTGGCTCCCAAACTGGAGCGGGCGGGCGCTGCATTGAAGCGGCTCCTTCCCAATCTAGGGGGTCCAAACGCCTCCTGCCGGAGGCTCTACGCGGGGGTCGTGCGGTCCATGGCCCTCTACGGGGCTCCTGTATGGGCGCGCTCTCTGGCGCTGCGGCCAGCCCACCGGTTGAGCGCGGTCCAAAGGGTCATCCAGATGGTCCGGGGATACCGCACGGTCTCCTGTGAGGCAGCGAGCCTCCTTGCCGGATTGCCGCCATGGGATCTGGAGGCAAAAGTCCTCGCGCACGTATGGGAGTGGCGCGAGGAGGCGAAACGCCGGGGCGTAAGTCTGCTGCCGCGAGAAATCGCGGCACAGCGGACGGAGCTCCGGCGGGATCTCATGGCATCATGGAGAGTCCGGTTGTCGCAACCCAGTGTTGGGCACGCCACAATTGCGGCGATAAGTCCCCTCTTTGAGGAGTGGCTAGAGAGGCGCCACGGCGTCCTTACATTCCGCCTGACGCAGGTCCTCACCGGACACGGCAGCTTCGAGAGGTTCCTGTGTCGGATAAGGCGGGAGGAAACGCCCGGGTGTCACCACTGTGTGGATCGCCTGGAGGACACGGTGGAGCATACGGTGGAGGTCTGCCTGGCTTGGGCGGAGCACCGCCGTGTCCTCGTGGAGGCGATCGGCGGCAGAGATCTCTCACGTCCGGCCCTGGTTCAGGCCATGGTACGGAGCGAGAGGGTATGGGCAGCCGTCACCTCCTTCTGCGAAGCAGTAATGCTCGCGAAGGAGAAGGCGGGACGGTTAAGGGAAAAGGCATTTTTCACGCCCTCTTGCCCCTAGCCGCCGCAGGAGACGCCCTGGGCGTCGGGAATCCCGGGCGAATTTCCGGCCACCGTAGGCGCGGGCTTGCGGACGGTGAACTACCCATTGCTCACCGGTAAGGACCAGGCCCGGGTCGACGGCGCGTTGTATTCCACGCGCGCCTCAAAGAAATGTCGTCAGCACAAAGGTAGGGGTCCACTAGGGCCGATGCCTGCCGGGGTCGCGCGAAGGTACTTATGGGTCACCGAGGCCTCCGCAACACAGGCTACAGGAAGGAATACGGGTGGGTTTTAGTCAGTAAGAGTCTGACACACCCTCCCGCTCCGCCCAGAGCGGGAGAAGTTATTTGATGATTTCCCAACATCAAAAAAAAAAAAATGCGGAGCACACGTGTCTTTAATTTAATAAATATATTTTTTAACAAGTCTTGCTCGTTCATATTTGACTACCTACTGTGTGCGTGTGTATAAAGGGGTGATGAGTCATGTAAATAAAACGACTGTTCCGGCGAGCGCTAGTACACGACTGAGAAATGGATAATCATTTATTTTGAAAGAATAATTATTTACTTACGTACATTATTCCTCCTTTTTTTAAAAAAAAAACTCTAATACACTTTTATAGTACGCTTACATAACAAATTGCAAACAATAAAGAATAAATATAATAGGTAAACAATGAAAAACAATATTTAAAAAAATCTTGGATAAAAAGGAAAAAAAAAAAATCACTGCACTACACTTTTACACTTTAATCTATTAGTACTTGAGTTCTCTGGGACTCTCTTCACATGCCTTGCGTGACTTGAGCTCCATTCGGATGATGGCTGCAGCTGCAGCGCATGGATACCGTTGGGAGTGGAGTCGCTTGAGCTTGTCTGCCCTCCATATAACAGGAAGGAATACGGGTGGGTTTTAGTCAGTAAGAGTCTGACACACCCTCCCGCTCCGCCCAGAGCGGGAGAAGTTATTTGATGATTTATACACATTTTTGTAGAATTGACTTCTGCACTTTTTGTAAAGGCAGAACGCTAATACCGCGACGGCTATGATGAAAACGCCGTCCATGGTTACTTCAGTGATAGACACGCTGGAGCCGCCAGACCCATTGGAGGCGGCAGTTTGAGCCACCACGATTTCTTCCTTTGATCCCCAACTTCCCATGATTTAAAATTGGTGATATTTATCATGATGTTGTTTTATAACGTGTGTTATTCCTTCTTTGATTTGTTGGATTGTGTTTGGACAGTATGTTTCATTTTAATTTGGTATTTCTGTATTGCTGATGTGACGGAATTGCGAAACGTACCACTGGACGTATGACGCGGCCTGAACGTGTTGTGTTTGGCGCGGTCTTGCTATTTTCCGCTGGCTCTGCACTCTTGCGTTCGTTCACGTCTCTATTGGTACTTTTTATGTGTGCTAAAGGTTCATTTACCTTATCTTCTATTAAAATGTAGGCTGGTTTTAATCTGTCCACCGTTACTACAGATGTTTTCCTTGGCATTTGGATTCTGAACTGCTTCTCTTGCTTCTCTAACACTTTGTATGGACCTTCGTATGACGGGGTCAGAGGTTTCTTAACAGCATCCGTTCTGACGTATACGTATTCACAATCTTTCATGTCTAGGTGAATAAATGGTTTGTGGGTTGTGGCGTGGAGGTTGTTGTTAAACGGGCTTAGCTTTGCCATTGTCCTTTGGAGAGTCTGTGCATAGTTTTCTGGTGATGTAACTTGCCTTTTCGGCTCGATAAACATTCCAGGCAGACGTTGCGCCCCAGTAAAATATCAGGAAGGGGATTTAGTACGTATCGAGCGTCAGGTGCCTTCTACAGGGTACATTAGAAAGTTAATACCTAAATTTCAAGGTCCATACAGAATTACAAAAGTATTGGATCACGACCGGTATCATGTCGAATATACACCTCTCACAAAAAAGGGTGGTAGAGGTTATTCTACGATAGTTGCGGTTGATAAACTAAAACCGTGGCTGAATTTTAATAGGCCACATGATAGTGACAATGATTTATCCAACGAGTCTGAGTGATAAGCAAGTATTTTTATTCATATAAAATAAACAGATCAAATAATAATTAGAATAAAGGAAGGTCTTATTTAATTGCTTCTAAAGACAGAAGGGTCTTTACTGCAATACTAAATGTGTATACTTCTTTAAGTGTGAATTTATTTATGTTGACAAAGGTGTCACATTATTAAGGACTAAAGGGTCCCATATTGTCTGTATCGGACGGAATGGTCCTATAAAATGTATTATTGACAAAGGTGTCATATTATATTGGACGGAAGGGTCCCTTATCATGTATTATTGACAAAGGTGTCATATTGTGTTGGACGGAAGGGTCCCATAAAATGTATTGTTGACAAAGGTGTCATTTTGTATTGGACGGAAAGGTCCTATCATAATTTGATTTGTAAAAAAAAAAATATATATTTTAAAATAAATACGAGTATGTAAAAATATGTGTAATATATATTTTTTTAAGGAAAAATGTGTCCTATTTGAAAAATAACGTGTGATTACGAACGGAATGGTTCAATTGTATTTTTAATTTATTAATGAATAAACAGTAATTTTATCATCTGTTATGTTACATTTATAAGCACGAGGTCATGCTTAGCATAGGATGGCCGACTGTCAGAATGTATAGATTAATAATAGGGTAGACAATATATATGTATAATTAAATATAAAATTCTAAAATGAATACATGTAATAATCTAGTACGTTTGTGCTCACCATAAAACGAAACGTGCGTCTGCAACATCAAACGCACGTGTTGTGTGACTCATAACTCCCGCTACTTAGTAGGCGTATAAAAACGGTTGTTGCACAAGCGTACGCGGTTGTGCCCGATCGTCTCGTGCTCATCTTACGAGACTTCTTGTCTAACCGCACCTTCCGCTATCGCATCGAAGGAGCGCTATCCTCCCCTCACCCTATCCGTGCAGGCGTCCCTCAGGGCTCTGTACTATCCCCTCTCATTTCCACTCTTCACCAGCGACATCCTGAAAAGTAGAAAGGCGCAGTTGGCTCTGTTCGCAGACGAAACGGCCATCTACTACACCGGGTTAGTCCACGACCATATATCTCGCATTCTCCAGACCGAAGTCAACAAGCTTGGCGCTTGGTTTAGAAAGTGGAGAATCAAAGTCAATCCCGACAAAAGACAGGCTGTTCTTTTCACCAAACAGCGTAGAAACCTCATCCCCCCCCAACCGCTCACCGTGTTCGGCAAGCCTATCCCTTGGGAGAAGCGAGCCAAATACCTAGGCGTGACCCTTGACCACCATCTCTCGTTCTCAGAGCACATTAAGCAGGTGCGTTCGCGTACCGCTTTCGCTCTCGGTAGAGTACACTCCGTCCTAAATGCGCGCAGCAAATTGTCCCTTAAGGGCAAATTGCGTATTTACACAGCGTGCATCCGTCCCATCATGGCATATGCCTGTGCAGTCTTCGCACATGCTAGGCCCCACCACATCCACAGGATACAGTCCCTCCAAAACCGTTTCCTCCGAAAGGCAACGGGAGCCCCCTGGTTCGTCCGAAACGAGATCCTCCATCTCGATCTTAAAATCCCCAACATCAAGCAGTTCATGAAGCGCATCACGAAGCGTTTCTTCGACTCCGTCGCCACCCACCGCAACCCTCTGGTTGTGCAGGCCGCCAGTTATAGGCCCTCCACCATTAGCTCTATTCGCCGTCCAAGGCATACTCTCACCGACCCCGATGACCCCATTACCCTCCTCCAGGAAAGCAGTAGGGCAACTAGTACAGTGCACAAAACACACCGACCTACGTTCCCACCTCGCCGCCGAGGTCCGTCGCGTAGACCGCGACGTAATTGTCCCCCCCGACCCTTGCTCGACGAAGTGCCAGCCCGCACCGCAGCTGAGCCTTAAGTTGCCTGAGCCTGAGTTTTAAATTCCCCGATTAATAATAATAATACTAACCAGATCCAGCCTGTCCCACCTTGCTGTCCTCCCCCCAGCGACGCCCTAAGCCGAGGTCCGTACCCCACAGGGGGTGCCCTTAGCGTGCAGTCGATTAGTATGAAATTCGCCCCTGGCTGGAGGCTTTGAGTTGGCTTACGAGATGCAATTCCCAAAAAAAAAAAAACGCGTACGCGGAGTGGAGTCTGAGTGATTGCAGAGTGCGCACCTCTAAGTCTAAACTTAAAATGTAAGTGACTATGTTTTATTGTTTATTTTTATGCAACAATGAATGTTGTTGTGATTTTGAATGTTTTCGTTAAATATTATAATAAAAATATAACTTTGTGAATTCACATTTGTATATTTATTTAACACCTACATTTATATTCTTAAAATCATTAAATAGTCCACACAATTTAATAAAATAATATAGACTTGGTAAGATTGTCCTACAAAAGAGTACGGACATCTAACATAATTGTTCACTAGGTAAATGTTGTGATTTCACTGGATTTTGAGTGGGTATGTTTCCTACTGGTTTTTGAGTGAATCACTAGTCGTCGGATTGTTAGGGGGCGTACTTTGTGATTTCACTGGATTTTGAGTGGGTATGTTTCCTACTGGTTGTTGAGTGAATCACTAGTCGTCGGATTGTTAGGGGGCGTACTTTGTGATTTCACTGGATTATGAGTGGGTATGTTTCCTACTGGTTGTTAAGTGAGTCACTAGTCGTCGGATTGTTAGGGGGCGTACTTTGTGATTTCACTAGATTTTGAGTGGGTATAGTTCCTACTGGTTGTTGAGTGAGTCACTAGTCGTCGGATAAATTGTTTCAATGCGTAGTAGCTGGACATTAGGGTGTAGCGATTACTTATATCAATTGATTGAGTAAACAAACTTGGCCAACACTTTATTTTTGCCTGGATTTATTTAAGTAGGTACATGAGTTGTAGGTACGAGTATTTGATACTTACTGATTTTATGAAACTATGATTGGTTTTTATGATACCGTTTTATTTTATGATAATTATGATACTGAATGCTTATTGTGCGGGATCATTGGGGCATTGATTGGGCATAACTAATTTGAATTTGATATAGTCCACTAAACTCGAGCCCATTTGTAAGGATTGTGAACGGATTACGTCTCAAGCAATATTTAATGTTTCAGAGGTGTGACGATGACGTCTGATATCGAACCTGGTACAACCCCCCTTGGTACACCTCCGAGACGTGATCCATGTTACAAGAGATGCTCCGAAGAACTCCTGGAATAACAACAATCTTAATAATGTCATTCCGGAGTTTGATCCGTCGAATAGAACTCAAACCATCGAAAGCTGGTTGCGAAAAGTTAATGAATGCGGTATTACTTACGCATGGGATGAGAAACAAATTAACCACTTCTCTTTGCAAAAAATAGCCGGCCTAGCAAAACGATGGTTTGAAGCCTTGCTGACAGTTGTCTTCACTTGGGATGAGTGGCAGGTTAAACTCAAGAAGGCTTTCCATAGTGAAGAAAATTATGGACGTTTGTTGGAAGAGATGTTAAATCGTATTCCACGGGGTGATGAAAGCCTTCGTGAATATTTTTACGATAAATTAGGATTATTAAATAGATGTGAAATTAGTGGTAATAAATTATTAAAAAAAAAAAAACCCGACTGCAAAAATACATAACTGAAAAGGGAAAAACAAGCATTATAATCTATAGAATTTTGCTATCGCAGGCGGGGACAATCATGTCGTGCGGTGTCCCACAGGGATCGGTCCTGGGGCCGCATCTGTGGGACATCGGATACGATTGGGTGCTGCGCGCCGACCTCCCTAGCGGCGTCAGCGTAGTGTCCTACGCTGACGACACGTTGGTCCTAGCGCAGGGGAGGTTGCACCAGGCGGCGGCCGAATTAGCGGCACGCGGGGTTGCGACAATCGTCGAAAGGATCCGGCAATTGGGACTCGAGGTGGCCCTGCACAAGTCCAAGGCCATGTGTTTTCATGGTCCTCGGAACGCGCCACCGTTGGGGTCCCAAATAACGGTAGGAGGGGTTTCTATCGGCGTCGAGTCGATGATGAAGTACCTGGGACTCGTCCTCGACAGCCAGTGGAACTTCGTGGAACCTTTCCGACGTTTGGCTCCCAAACTAGAGCGGGCGGGCGCTGCATTGAAGCGTCTCCTGCCCAATCTAGGGGGTCCAAACGCCTCCTGCCGGAGGCTCTACGCGGGGGTCGTGCGGTCCATGGCCCTCTACGGGGCTCCTGTATGGGCGCGCTCTCTGGCGCTGCGGCCAGCCCGCCGGTTGAGCGCGGCCCAAAGGGTCATGGCCATCCGGATGGTCCGGGGATACCGCACGGTCTCCTGTGAGGCAGCGAGCCTCCTTGCCGGATTGCCGCCATGGGATCTGGAGGCAAAAGTCCTCGCGCACGTATGGGAGTGGGGCGCGAGTAGGCGAAACGCCGGGGCGTAAGTCCGTTGCCGCGAGAAATCGTGGCACAGCGGACGGAGCTCCGGCGGGATCTCATGGCGTCATGGAAAGTACGGTTGTCGCAACCCAGTGCTGGGCACGCCACGATTGCGGCGATAAGTCCCCTCTTTGAGGAGTGGCTGGAGAGGCGCCACGGCGTCCTCACCTTCCGCCTGACGCAGGTCCTCACCGAACACGGCAGCTTCGGGAGGTTCCTGTGTCGGATAAGGCAGGAGGAAACGTCCGGGTGTCACCACTGTGTGGATCGCCCGGAGGACACGGCGGAGCATACGGTGGAGGTCTGCCCGGCTTGGGCAGAGCACCGCCGTGTCCTCGTGGAGGCGATCGGCGGCAGAGACCTCTCGCGTCCGGCCCTGGTTCAGGCCATGGTACGGAGCGAGAGGGCATGGGCAGCCGTCACCTCCTTTTGCGAAGCAGTAATGCTCGCGAAGGAGGAGGCGGGACGGTTGAGGGAAAGGCAAGTTTCGCGCCCTCTCGCCCCTAGCCGCCGCAGGAGACGCCCAGGGCGTCGGGAATCCCGGGCGGATTTCCAGGCACCGTAGGCGCGGGCTTGCGGACGGTGAGCAATGGGTAGCTCACCGTCCGGTAAGGACCAGGCCCGGGTCGACGGCGCGTCGTATTCCACGCGCGCCTCAAAGAGATGTCGTCAGCACAAAGTAGGTGTCCACAAAAAAAAAAAAAAAGGCGGGGACAATCAAAAGTTACACCATATTTCAGGTTATTTGACTGTCCCCGCCTGCAAGACCAAAATTATATAGATTATAATGCTTGTTTTTCCCTTTTCAGTTAGGTATTTTTGCAGTCGGGTTTTTTGTTTTTTAAATAATTTATTTTATTTGAAGCTTTTTAGTTTTATTAATATATATATTTAAAAATTACTAATTACTAGCTTTTATTTGATACCAATTATGTTGCAATTAATTTAAAAAAAAACTTCCACTCCTTTTATGTATTTGCAGATGCAATTTATAAATATTATATAGCCTATGTCACTCCCACAATTAAGACGAATCTAAAGACACCTCATATGTTAAAATCCATCAAGCCGTTTAGGCTACAGAGCGTGCCAAAGAAATAGACATATATACATACATACATACATACATACATACATACATACATACATACATACATACATACATACATACATACATACATACATACATACATACGTACATACATGCATACATACATACTCTCGAAAACCCCTCCTGAGGCAGTCGGGTAAAAAGGCTGTTGATAGTATTATAAACGGTATAAGCGACCTTTTGATCAGGAATGGGGCAATTGCTCAGAAAAGTTCGGAACCCGAATATTTACTAAACTTTCTTACCCATCAGAAACCTCGACCGCAGTTTAATAATAAATTCCGTGAGCGTACAACGCAAAAGCCAAGCTCTAGTAATACCGGCGCCAGTTCAAATGGTGCTAACACCAATTGAATCACTTGTTACAATTGTCATTTGCAAGGTCATCCTTTTTATAAATGTACTAAGCCCATTATTAGATAAAGCATAGATGCAGATTATGCAATCGGATAGGGCACGATAATGACGGATGTAAATTGGAACCCAATGACTCTTTGAATTCAAAATCTAGCCAATTAGAAAGTATGGACAAAAGGACTTTAAAAATTGATTCTTATAATGAGGGCAATGCCAAATACTTTAAGTCCGTAGTAATAAATGATAAGTTCAACCAGGTTTCAGGCTGGCTAAAGTAGACTCATCTTTCATGGGGTACTGTTTAAAATGTTACAATAAAATACCTCCCCACATACTTCAACTGAATGAAACAAAATTTAAATCTAGTATAAAACGCACACTATGTAGCCAAGCATATTATAAATTGGGGGATTACATTTCTGATAAAAATGCTTGGCTCAACGCTGGTCCTGCTCCACAAGGGCGCAAAAACTAATTGATCAGGTATTGAAAATAGTGTTGGAGCTGCTGAAGATTTTAAAAACTCTCTTTGCATTGTATAAATTCAATCTCTTAGTATTATATAGCTGCACAGCACATTGTTATGTGAGTACTATGTACTATAAAGCTGCCATTTACTAGATACGTCTTTCATTGACTTGAATGTGCCCTGGTGGCTGG
Organism: Atethmia centrago; assembly: GCA_905333075.3. Lineage (NCBI taxonomy): Eukaryota > Metazoa > Arthropoda > Insecta > Lepidoptera > Noctuidae > Atethmia > Atethmia centrago. Next base: position 21,977,515 of record HG995391.1, read on the forward strand.
GAGTATGTCGTGCTCACTCTAATGTCTCGCTGATGGTGGCGCGTGTGTTGGATCATTTAGCTCCCTTCAAAATGGTTGAGCTGAATGGTGCTGATCGACGCGTCAAGTTCGTGAACAGGCGCCGTCAGTAGAGACTGGTCATCTCTTAGCTGCCACGGCTTATTTTAACTTAAATTTTTGAATTGCTTTTGTTTTTGTTGTAATCTTTTTATTACGGACGCTTTTACGTTTTGCATCGTTCTCACATGTATAATTTCAAAATGAATGATGTAAACAATATTTTGTAACCATAATACGTTGATTTAAAAGAGTGTCCTTGGAGTTTCTTGCCCGTTCTTCTCCATAGGTACCTACTACGCTTTGGAATGTGCAACTAGCTTCATCTTTCTGACTGACTGACCGAACCCTTGACAATTCAAAAGTGCCTGTAATTGGTTTATTTGAAATAAATGCTTTGATTTTGAGTTTGAGTTTGAAGTCTTTTGAAGCATATAATGACTTTGGTAGTGAGTGTACACTCTTGCGCAGAACCAATGCAGAACTACTTAATTTAGTTAAGAGCTTTGATAACGTTCCGATTGTTAAGGGTTTCGAACAGTCTTCAGTTGTACCCATGTACAAGACGGTTGTGTTTATTAGGATAGATGAAATTGAATCTGATATTGAAGTATTAGTTGTAGATAACGTTCACATGCAGACATCACTTATTATTGGTCAGAATTTTACGGAATTGCCGTTTATCACTGTTTTAAAAGATAGTTCAAAACTTACATTTTATAATAGCCCAGACCTGGCCTCATCTGACGATCCACAAGGACTTTTAAAGCTATATATTACTGATAGGATAGGAATCTTGAAAACCAGTATTGTCCCTGTTTATTCAAACGGTAACTTCACGGGAGATGTATTTATAGAAGGTTACAACGCTGGTGAAACGGCTAAAGAGTTTCGTCTGTTGCGAGATGCTTTTAGTATTTTTAATGGTAAGGGATCCGTTGTTATATCTAATTTGTCACCCTACAACCAAGCTTAAATTTAATTTAAGTTTGGTGGTAGGGTTTAACTTAAGTTTTAATTGCTAGAGCTATTCCGATTAATGAACAGAACGTATGCCAAATAAATAAAATAACGAAAGATTCTACTATTTTAGAACCTCTCAATAAAGAGGAGATTAAAACTATAAAAAAAACCAAGATTGAATGATGAACAATTAGATAGATTGTACATATTGTTGCAAAATTACCGCGATTGTTTTGCTATGAACCTGAACGAGATAGGTTGCGCTATTGACGTAGAAATGAAAATCGATTTAGTAGATAATAAGCCAATTGTTTACCGTCCATATCGGTTGTCAAATTATGAACGCGAACGAGTCCGAGAAACCATTGGCGAATTGCTTCAAAACGATATTATTCAGGAATAGAAATCCGACTATACCAGCCCGATTTTAATGGTCAAAAAGAAAACGGGTACGCAGCGATTATGCGTTGACTTTCGAGCCCTGAATAATAAAACTATAAAATATCGTTTTCCGCTACCAATTATAGAAGACCAAATATCGAACCTCAGTGGCAATGGTTTCTTCACTACTCTGGACCTCGCTTCAGGGTATTATCAAATACCCATGGCTAAAAAAAGCCAACATCTTACTGGTTATGTTACACCCGATGGGCATTTGGAGTTCAAAAGAATGCCTTTCGGCCTAGCAAATGCCCCAGCCGTATTCCAGAGAATGGTTAATAAAGTGCTCGGGAACAGACGATTTGAATACGCGTTAGATGACGTGTTAATTACCGCAAAATCTGTAGATGAGATGTTTCATAGACTAGAAGATGTGTTAATACTTTTTAGGCAATATGGATTAACCTTAAACCAAACCAAATGTCGATTCTTTGATAGCACTGTTAGCTACCTTGGGTATGTAATCTCTCCACAAGGCATTCAGCCGAGTGAAGCAAAAATTTTAGCTGTAAAGGAATTCCCAAAACCACGAAATGTCCATGAAGTTCGACAATTTCTTGGGTTGACTGGTTATTTCGAAAATTTATTAAGGTTTATGGAGAGGTCGCTCTTCCGTTAACATCTTTATTAAAAAAAGATTGTTTATGGCAATGGTCTCATACGGAAGACCAGGCATTTTTAATTTTAAAGGATCGACTGGCCAGTCGGCCTGTTTTAGCTCTTTATGCTCTTTTTCCGCGGATAGCGAGGTGGTGGCTACAAATAAGTGAATTCACGTTTGATATTGAATATCGACCTGGCGTTCAGATGTCACACGTCGATGCATTAAGTAGAAACACTAGATTATCTGCGGAACCAGATGATAGCCCCTCGGTTGGCGTATATACTATAGGCACAGAGAACTGGCTTTTATCATTACAATTAGCAGACCCCGAAATATCTCGTATATTTAAGATCCTTAAACCCAAAAATGATCAGGAATGCAGAGACATTCGTAAAAATTAAAGACCATACTGTGTATAAAAGGGCGATATAAAAGACGATAGGCTATGTCTGGTTGTTCCGCGAGGTGCTCGATGGCAAATATGCCGAGCCAACCACGATGAAATCGGTTACTTGGGGTACGCAAAAACCCTAGAGAGAATACAACATTTATACTGGTTCCCTAAACTAAGAAAATTTATTAAAAAGTATGTTGCGGCATGTTTAAACTGCGCTTATAATAAAGATAATGCGTCAAAACAAAAGTCAGGTCAGCTGTACCCAATAGAAAAAGTACAAATACCATTTCACACGATTCATATGGATCACCTTGGGCCTTTTGTTAGAAGTAAAAACGGTAATACTCACATTCTAACGGTGGTAGAAGCTTTCACAAAGTATGTCTTCGTAAGAGCGGTTAAAGATGTAAAAACAAAAACTACGGTTAAGGTTTTAGAGAAAATATTTTACGACTTCGGTGTTCCGGCTAGGATCGTGTCTGACCGTGGTACGAGTTTTACGTCAACAGCTTTTCAAAACTTTTGTCATACACATGGTATTAAGCATATTTTGAACGCAGTAGCTTGTCCCAGAGCTAATGGCCAGGCAGAGAGATTTAATCAAACTATCTTAAATTCATTGTCTTCTCAAAACTTTTCAAGCCATGAACGTGACTGGGACAAGTGTCTGGGGAAAATTCAATGGGGCATTAACAACACTATTAATACTTCAACACAGAAAACCGCAACTGAAGCTATGTTTGGAATAAAATTGCGTGGTGTCTTGTCGAATAAGCTTAACGCTGAAAATAATGCATGTAGTAATATAGAGTTACAACAAGTCAGACAACAAATTAGTAATAATATAGAAAAAGACCAAAAGAAACAAAAAAATAGACATGACGCAAATCGTATGCCCGTGTCAGATAAATGGATAAGTGGATGGAATACTATATGTATAGGTAAGTAATGATATTAGCAAGTTTTGAGTGTCAGAATGGTTACTAGTTATGTACTGTGTATGAAAGTACCTATGAATATGGTGTGTAGGGAAAGGATTTCAAGAAGAAAACCACAGAGAGACAAGACTAGGTATTTATTTAAATTAGGCTTGTCAGTTAAAGAGAAAACTAGTTGTCCGTTCCAAAACTAGATCATCATGGAGAAGAAGGACAAGAAACTCCATTGCAGCTTGGTGTAAAGTATTTTATCAACACATTTTTAAATTAGTATAAATATTATCTTTATCACATTAATCTCTTCGAATATTTCTCAAAGCTATAGAAATTTATCAACGGAATGAAACAGAACATGAATATTCCTTAACTCGATTTAACACATAAGACATATTATATTAACACATACAGGAAAACATAGTTATCAGCAATAATCAAGTTATAGGATCAATTAACTTACGGAACATTACAGGTAGTCCATCTTTCACAACAGTTGTATCAAAAAGTCCTCTAACTCGCGGATCCACATCTCTTGTCTCCCCATCTTACCCCAGTACAACCCACGTTGCCGCCATTTTAGACCAATCGCAGATGGTCACCAATTATTGTTTACTCATTTCTAATTTATGTAATAATTAACAAATCGAAGGTAGTGGAACCTTTTTAAAACTTAATAAGATAATTTAGCAATTTAGTATGTACTTATTTGTAATCGAAAAGTAAACATATAAGTTATTAACATCAACTTACAATTTCTGGAAATCGTTTTAAACTACTTGTTATTTGAAAATAGCAATATAAAATCGTAATAAACATTATAGTATAATTTTAATTATACCTTAATCATCTATTGTAATTCTAAATTAATAAACATTTGTTTTGGTTAATCTAAAAACCACCAACCATAACTTAGGTTTTGATATACCTACTTTTCGTCTAGAAACGTTTTTCGTAATAGTAGCCTTTTAATCCACAATAAAAACATTTAGTAAAGAACAACTTATACATCGAAATAGCATATACAATCAAGGAAATATTTCAAAATACAATTTATAATTCTGTTATTATTTAATTTTAGGTGAAAGTAAGATAAGTTTTTGTATTTATTTAGACTGACTCAGGTTTCGTCCGGAATTGATTGTTCATCTTGGAACACTGCGATAGTTTAGAATAAGAATTAAATCGACGATAAATTTTCTAAGATGCTACATAATCTGTCACCCGCATCTAAGTATAAGATCGGTGATTTAGTTAAAATTTCTCGAAATAATTTTGATAATGATAAGAAAAGTACAAAGCTTTTGTCGAAATTTGTGGGTCCTTACAAAGTCACTGAAGTCCTAGGCAATGACCGCTATCGAATAACTGATGTCCCTGGTTTTGTTAAGAAGGGCAAACCTTACAAAACCGTCATTGCAGCTGATAGAATCCGACCATGGATACCTACACATAAAAGCTTTGGAACTACATAGCTTCGACGAAAGTAGCTCTGATAAAAGTAACTGAACAAAGCTAAATTAAAATACTTTATGTTTGTATCAATTAATTAAAAAAAAAAAATGTTAATTATAGGAAAATGTATTGTTATGTTTTGTATATTATAATGTAGTGTAAGGTTTTGTTGTTATAATGGTCTAGTAAAATGTATTGTCATTTTTTGTATATTATAATGTAGTATAATGTTGTGTTGTAGTAATGATCTAGTAAGACGTATTATAATGATTTGTATATTCATGTATAGGAATATATATTAATTTTTTTCATTTTTGTTTGGGCAAGCAAGAATGTCATGATTTAATTAAAAATGTATGCTTGTTGCGTGTGCCAGGAGGCAACACAGTGTCGGATGGCCGAATGTCATGATTTCCAAATAATAATAAGTTTTGTTGATTTTAAATACTAAATATAAAATTGAATAACTGTAATAATAATAATAATATTTCTAAATTCCAAAGTCACGCAAATTGTTTACTCGAAATCAGTCCTCATTATGCTCTTATAATTCTAAAGTTTTGCCTTTTTGTCCCTAAATTTACTTATGTGCTTCGCTGTAGCCCTTTTTGGAAACATCCAAATTTGCTTTCACCAATAGACGATTTAGTCAAAACTAGTTTAGAAACGATTTTAAATATTCAGCTCAATGAACCATCTTGGTTACAAGCATCCCTCCCTATTCGGTTTGGCGGTTTAGGAATCCGCAAAATTTCGAGTGTTGCTTCCCCAGCCTTTTTGTCGTCCACCCATAGCACGTCACGTCTCATAGGTAATGTCCTAAGGGCTTTGCCCACAAACTATGAGACTGCGGGCTTGGAGGATGCCAAGAATGCTTTTCAAATTGCTTGCCCGGGTAAAGAATTTCCAGACAACCTAAAATCTCAGAGGAGCTGGGACGATATTTATTGCGATTTAACATACAAATCGATTCTGAGCCGCAGTTCAGGTCCGGATCGCGCAAGACTTTTGGCGGTCGGAACCAGAGAGGCCGGTCATTGGCTACATGCCCATCCTTCTCCATATACCGGTACCTTCCTGGATCCGACCTCGCTTCGTCTGGCGACTGGTCTGCGGCTTGGGGTCACGGTATGCACTCCACACACATGCCCTTGTGGCACGGACGTGGACCGACTGGGTCACCACGGACTTTGTTGTCAAAAAAGTGCAGGCCGCTTTTCAAGACATGCAACACTTAATGACATAATCCGCCGGTCTCTTGCCAGCATCAATGTGCCTGCTCTTCTTGAGCCGACTGGCATTGTCAGAGATGATGGCAAAAGACCTGATGGTGTGTCTTTGGTCCCGTGGAGTTTGGGACGGATGCTTGTGTGGGACGCTACCTGTGTAGACACACTGGCACCGTCCCACCTCCAACGGACTACTTCTAAAGCGGGTGCAGCGGCAGAAAATGCCGAAAATCTGAAAGTTATTAAATATGGAGGCCTTGGCAGAGAGTACAACTTTGTGCCCTTTGGCGTCGAGACCCTCGGTCCGTGGGGTCCCAGTGCGCATAAGTTATTTGCGGAAATCGCGAAACGTCTAGTTGATGTAACTGGTGACCGAAAAGCTGGCGGCTTTCTCGCGCAACGCATCAGCATTGCAATTCAGCGAGGAAATGCCGCCAGCATCCTCGGTACAACGCCCCGAGGGCCTTTTTTAAGCTTAACTTAGTTTTAATTTAATTTAGTTAATGTTAATAATCATCTTGTAATTTGGTTATGTAAATAAATAATTTGATTAAATTGAAAGTATGTGATTTGTCTCAAATGATTTTTGCATCAGTGTATTCATGAAGTTTAAAAGTATCTCATTTGACAGTAACAGAAGAAGTACTGGTTTTTATCTAACGGAATGGAAAAGAAACATGATCTTTAGAGCCTCGTTTATTTGCTAAGTTAATTCTCATCGAGCCTCGGAACCACAAGGTTGTCTACAAAAAGTCCTCAGTAATATTATATAGAATTAATAAGTTAGTTCGTTACAAAAATTGCTATTGGTCTATTTCACCAAGTTTGTACGTGTACAAGATTATAAAATTACATATTATTTGTACTGAAAAGGCGTATCATTTCAGTTTCATACGAGATTTTTGATATCACGTTCAATAGTTGTTGTTCAATGTTGTCACGATCACTAACCTATACATAATCCCATCATAATAGTAACTAATAATCACCAATTAATTAATAAAAATAACTAAAACTATACACATACTAAAATAGGGCGTCGAAAAATTCATCCACATCGCTGTCGACTGGTAATGTACCCAAGAGACTGGCGGCATTGCCACGTTGTATGGCAATGCTTAGCATCTGGCCAAGGTAAATACTTATTGAATAAATTCTAAATTGAAAGAAAACAATGTCTTCGAGGCAAGACTCGCATCTTGTTTGTCTCAGCCTTTTACACGGACCACGAGACCAGATCTACTTGTATCCATTAATTAAAATAAACTATTATACAGGGTGTTTGGTAGATGGGTGCAAAGCCTGAAGGGGGTGATATCTTAGACCATTTACAACGTATTAAGCTAAACTTGTCTTCGACAAAGTCTGTTCCTTGTATTTTTTTTTAAACTCTAAGGTTTTTAACAATAAACCCCATTTTTTTTTCAATTAATTGTTGATAGTGTCCAGTAAAAGCTGTTATGTTATTATTTTTATTTATTTTTTATTTATGTAATGTATGATTACTCAAACAAAATAATTCCCAAGCATCTGTGTCATCAGAGAAACATTCTACGCTATATTCAAACTTAAGAAAATTAAAAAATCAGGAAAATGTTTTGTTTACAGCATAATAAAAAAATAAAAAAAATTTCCTCAGTCGTTCAAACCTTTTTAAAAACATGCTTGGTAATTGCCCTTTCTTTTGAGGTACTACTTACGCAGATATCTCATTAGCTCTTGGAATTAGGATGTGTAAAAAGCAAATTGAGTATGCAAATTGTTATTTCGAACAGATCAATAAACCAACATTTTTGTTAAAATTATTTATAGTTGAACATGTCAAAATGTTGACCGCGGTTTCTTATACAAGCGCGTGCCCGCCATCATTCATCTCCTGGTTCATGACTTGAAAAGCCGTTTAGATTCTTTCTATTAATTCTTCTCTAGTTGAAATTTCAATATGCGTGTAGACGAGCTCCTTGGCCCGTCCCCAAACAAAAAAATCCACAGGAGTTAAATCGGGTGATCGAGGTGGCCTAGGGAAGGGCAAAGCCGTCTCTGCCAATCCAGCTATCTGGGAAACAATTATTTAAATGTTCTCTCAGGTTTAGGGTCCAGTGTCCTGGACAGGGGTGCGTGCAGAAAACCTCCTCGTGTGTCTGATTGCCGCTGGTTCCCTGCGAATACGTTCGGGGGAAAGAGCAGTCGTCGGGCCAGTGCATCCTGGGCACGGCCAATAGTCTCTCCATGTTTCGGAGAGGGTGTTGACCGTGGCGAATTTCTGCGTGGCGGGGAGCTTCATGCTCCATCGTCGGTCGCCCACTCCCCTCTCTGCTTACAGAGGTCAGGTCGAGTGGGCGAAGAGTGGCGGTGCTTGCTGTGCACTTACCCTGCCAGCGAGCAAGCAGCGGGAGAATGATTCTTCTGCCTGCAACCGTCGAAATCGTAATCCGTAAAGAGACCACAGTCATGTTTTGTGACTTGGAACGGGACGAGGATCTTGGCTTGATCGCCCGGATCGCGAGGAAGATAACCTCTATAAAAATTCCTCTAATATCAAGTTTTGGTGCGCGGCGAAGATATGAATGGCTGAGGAGTAGTGTCATCTGCAAATTCGTAGTTGTAGGTGGCGCATCAGTCGTTAGCGCATCCCCAGCCAGGGTACCAGTGGACCCCCTGGTTGAGTTACAAATGTACACTTGCCTAGGGACAGGGGGTGAACCTAGGTGTACTTTTTAGATCCCCCACACTCGTGGGAACAGAATGGAAACAAAAAAATTAAAAACAACTGGAAGACAAGGTCAGGAGAGTGATGCGGGGTCGGAGTCCGATGCCGCATCAGGCGGAGAGAGCTCTGGGAGCTCACAGCAAAAGGAGGTGTTAGAGAGGAGTCTAGTGTTCAGGCGAACCTCGAAGCGGCCCAACTCGGGGTCTTCCTGCGACGAGGGAGTCGGGCAGAGGAAGAAGAAGATCCACTGCAGCCGGCGGGGTGGAGCCCGAGGTGGTAAAGGGGTGAACAGAGGGCCCCCCACTAAGGAGGCAGGCAAGCCGGGCCGGGCTGGCCCTGCCGAGCTGACCAGCCCGGCCGGGCTACCTGGCCCGGCCCAGTCGGCTCAGCGACCCGAGAGGCTGGCCGAAGAGGGGTCTCCCTCTGAGGTTTCTCGAGGTGGGCCGGACGCCGCTGGCGGCTCCAATTCGGAGCGTGTGGCCGGGTTCGCAGAGGTCGTGCTAGCCCTGATCAAGGGTGTGGCCGTGAAGAGGCTCAAGTCCTCTAAGGACCAGGCCATATCCGCGGCCACGGCCTCGATTGTGGCAGCAGCGGAGGCCCTTCACCTAGGGCCACCTTCAGACGGCATGTCGGAGATGCGGGCGGAGGTCGCCCGCTTGACAGCCGCCATGGAGCTTCTCAAAAAGGAGAATGAGGAGCTCCGAGCAGACCTGGCTGGGCTCAGAAGAGCCGACTCCCAAATGGAGCCGCAGGGGGGCAGCAGCATGGGCAGGGGCGGCCCGGGCCTGCTGAAGACCAGGTGTTGACCCTGGTGCGGCAGGAGATGGCTTCCTTGCGGAGTCGTTTCTCCGCTCTAGAGGCCATAGTCCTGCGCCCCCCGTTGGCAGCGAGCCAGCTGGCCTCAGGCCAGCGCAAAGCCCCATCTTATTCTGCCGCCACAGCTGCCACGGCCAAACCGGGGTCGTCGGGGCAGCCAAAGGGCGGGGCGAATACGCGGGCCGCGAAGGCTCCAGCCACAGAGGCGAGGACTCCGGCCCCGGCGGCAAGGGCCACAGCCCTGGCGGCGAGGGCTCCGGTAGCGAGACGGCCGCCCCCGCCTCCTAAATCTCTTCCGGCTGATGCCGAATGGCAAGTAGCCGGAGAGAAGAGGAAGGCGGCTAAGGCGAAAAGGGCGGCCAAAAAGAGGGAGAGGTGGCAGCGGCGCAAGGAGCGAACCGCTGCGGCTAGGCTCCGCGCCCCGAATTCCGCAGCTGTAGTGATCACACTACAGCCGGATGCGGAGAAGAAGGGCATGTCCTATAGGACGGTAATGGCGAAGGTGGGTGAGGCGGTGCGCCAGGAGGAGCTCGGCGCAGCAAAAGGCCTCAAAATGAAGGTGACGGCGAATGGGGCCCGAATGGTGGAGGTCCCCGGTAGGGCCAGTGACCCGGCCGCTAATGCCCTGGCCGAAAGGCTTAGGGCGTCACTAAATGCGGACGAGGTCCGAGTGTCCAGGCCCACCAAATGCACTAGCATGCGCATCACGGGCCTGGACGACTCCGCGACCGAAGAGAAGGTGGTTGCCGCAGTGGTTAGGACCAGGGGGTGCTCTGCCGAGCAGGTGAAGGCAGGCATCATCCGTCCTGACTCCACGGGGCTGCAAACCGTTATGGTGAGCTGCCCCGTATCGGCGGCCAGAAAAGTTACCGGGGAGGGCCAACGGCTATTGGTGGGCTGGGTTTCCGCGCAGGTGAAACTGCTGGAACCCAGACCTCTGAGGTGCTTCCGCTGCCAGGTGGGCAACCACGTGCAAGCAAATTGCACCTCGGAGGTGGACCGCAGCGGTCTTTGCTACCGCTGCGGTCTGCCCGGGCACAAGGCCGGCTCGTGCAATGCCACGCCGCACTGTGCCGTATGTGCGGCGGCTGGCAAGCCGGCCGAGCACCGGATGGGGGGCAAGGCCTGCGCCCCACCCTCCAAAGCCAGGGCCAGAGGCAAGCCCTCTGCCACCACCGTCACCGCCGCAGCCGCCACCACTGCCACCGCCGCTGCCGCCTCCAACACCGCCGTCATCGCCGTCGCCACCGTGGCCGCTGCGGCCGGCCCCTCTCAGGGGGCTGGGAAGGAGGCCCAAGAAGGTGCTGACATGGAGTGCCATTAATGGCCCCATTACGCCTCCTCCAGGCGAACATCAACCACTGCGCCGCCGCTCAGGATCTGTTGCTCCAGAGCATGGCGCAGTGGTCGATTAACATCGCCGTGGTCGCTGAGCCGTACTTTGTCCCGCCCAGGGATGACTGGGTGGAGGACCTGAGCGGCTCAGTGACCCTAATTTCGTCGGCCACCGCCGGTACCCCGACCCTCGAGGCCGTCAAGAGAGGACGGGGCTGCGTAGCAGCACAGTTCGGGGAGATTGTCGTGGTAGGGGTCTACTTCTCTCCGAATCGAACTCTTGCCGAGTTCCACAACTCCCTTGCGGATTTGAGAGACGTCGTCGTCGGGTTTGGTTCCCTCCCCGTGGTCGTCCTCTGGGACTTCAATGCCAAGAATTTGGCTTGGGGTTCCCGGTTAACGGACACACGGGGCAGGATGGTGGAGGACTGGGCTCTGGAGACAGGCCTGGTCGTCCTAAACCGGGGTTCTGTCCCCACGTGTGTGCGGATGCGGGGTGAATCAGTGGTGGACATCTCGTTCTAGACGATCGAACGACGATCTCGTAAGAGTCTGACACACCCTCCCGCTCCACCCAGAGCGGGAGAAGTTATTTGATGATTTCCCACCCTCAAAAAAAAAAAAGAAAAAATAAAGTGTGCTGGACAACCATCTTGATGAAAAATTATTGGTCTTCTCATTGCCAATATTGGTATTTTAGTCTCGTCCAGAAGCTCTGGGAGATAGTTTTGGAGGAATTCCAGGTAATTTTCTCCATTTAATTTATCTGGCAGGAAGTGGGGACCAATCAACGTTCGGCCGATTACTCCTGCCCACACGTTAACTGAAAGTTTCCTTTGGAACGACACTTGCTTCTTCCAGTGTGGATTGTTGTCCTTGTCGGTCCATCGATGAAGATTATGAAAATTAGTGAAATGAAATTGTTTATTCTGTGAATAGGATATGAGAATCACTTTTACACGTCATATTAAAAAATAAGCTAGATGGAGTCGACATTTCCTATCTGACTACCACTGAGAAGAAATGGCGAAACAAACTCAAGGGTCAAAGTCTCTTTTAAAGTCCAGACATAATCTTGGTCAGATCATGTGAGGACCATGTATATCTATGTCTGAAATGGTCTTTTGAGGAAAGAACCACACAAATTTGAGTGGACCTGTCCAGTCAGTGCAAGCATTTGTCAGTAATCGTGTAGCTCAACTCAAAACTTAAGGAGCTCAACGACTCGACGAACAATACCAAGGAAAGGACAATTGGTTTGGCCGCATAAAGAACTCAAAATGCCAGACCATAATTAAAACTAAGAGAAAAAAAAAAACAACAAGAAATAAATAAAAATGACCCACATAGTGCTCACATTCACAATAATTAAAGTAATATAATACTTTTCAAGGTACATATATAAATATTAACTTAATTTTGTTTATAATATTCATCAATGTCAATATGTAGTCATCAATATATTGATGATTTTGCATAATTTAAATATCAAATTTTATGGTTTTAGCACAAAGCTTATCAGAGCGAGCAGCTCAATCCCAAGCTTTTTTGTGTTCTAAATAATCTGAAATTTTATAGTACCCCTTTTTACAAAGTTTGGTTTTAATACAGCTAATAAATCGTTTAATGGGTAAATTTCGAATAGCAATAGGAAGTTTGTTGTAAAAGCGTATACATTGACCCATGAACGAGTTGCCTACTCTGTGGAGGCGAGTGTGAAGTACAGCAAGATTATGTTTATTCCTGGTATTTAAACTGTGGATATCGGATATTTTCTTAAAATTTGATATATTTTTGTGTACATACATAAGATTATCAAATATATATTGAGAGGCTACAGTCAGAATATCTATTTCTTAGAATTTTTCTCGAAGGGAATCTCTTGGACCTAGGTTGTAAATGGCTCGAACAGCCCTCTTTTGTAAAACAAAGACGGTATTAATGTCCGCACAGGTTCCCCAGAGAAGAATCCCATAGCACATAAGACTATGAAAATAACTAAAATAAACAATTCTGGCCGTATCTACATCGGTTATCTGTCGAATTTTTTTAACAGCATAGGCGGCCGAACTTAGCCTTCCTGACAATTTTTCTATGTGTGGGCGCCATTGTAATTTAGTGTCAATAGTTATTCCAAGAAAAACTGTCGACTCAACAGGGTCCAACTCTATTCCATTAAGTTGAACATTGGTAGTTAGCTGCCTGACATTTGGCGTTGAAAATTTAATAAGTTTAGTCTTTATTTCGTTCAGGAGAAGATTATTTACATTAAACCAATGGACAACTTTAGAGAGTGCATCGTTAACATGTTCAAAGTTGACCAGCAGTCGTTTGATTTTAAAAATGAGGGAAGTGTCATCTGCGAACAATACAATCTTGTGATTATCCCTTATGTGATAAGGTAAGTCATTTATATAGATTAGAAACAAGAATGGACCTAGAATTGAACCCTGCGGAACGCCCATAGTGACCGCAGATCCTGCAGATCTCTTGCCATTTATATCAACCCTCTGAATTCTATTATTAAGATAGGAAGTCAGAAGGTCGAGAGCCCTGTCCCTCATACCATAGTGGTGCAGTTTCCTGATGAGAGTATCATGATGGACGCAATCGAAGGCCTTAGACAAGTCGCAGAAAATGCCAAGAGCATCCTGCGACTCCTCCCAAGCCTCGAAAATGCTCTTCAGCAATTCCACGCCCGCGTCTGTAGTTGAACGACCCTTCGTAAAACCAAACTGTTTCAGATGAAATAAATTACATGAATTGAAATGTCCTAACATTTGTTTTAAAATTATTTTTTCAAAGATTTTGCTCAATGTACGAAATAGGCCGAAAATTCGTGGGATCAGTTGTGCTGCCAGATTTGAATAGTGGAATCACTTTGCTAAGTTTCATCAGATCAGGAAATATACCAGATGTAATACAAGAGTTAAAAACAATTGCTAAAAAGGGTGAAATAACATCAATTATTGAAGACATTGTATGTACTGATAATCCCCAAAGATCAGTAGTTTTTTTTACATCAAGTTCTTTAAAAGATTCCAAAATGTCTTTAGGGCTAACAACTGTGAATTTAAAGTGTTTATCACATTCTGGTACACATTCTTTTAGTATTGAGTAAGCAGAAGTGGAGGACGACGATGACAGAGTTTTGGTTGTTAAAAAGGGAATATTAGTGAAGAAGTTTTCAAACTCTGTTGCCACCTCCACGTCATAATATTCCAAGTTGTTTTAATTTTATTTCCAGAAGATTTTATTTTATTTTTAATGTGTATGGCTTTTGCTGAGGAACAGGCTCTTTTAAAAGTTTTAGAATAATTCTTAACAAATTCTTTAAAAGTTTCATCATGGTTATATGTTTTTTCATGATACAGTTCATATAATTTCAACCTACTTTTGTAAATACCTGGTGTTGCCCAGTCACTAAATAAAACGCGATCATAAACAGGCAATGTTTTTGAGGTGAATACCTTCCTAAATTCACAATTGATGAGGTTAAATAGTAAAGTATATGCTTGGTCCGGGTCAGTGTGATAAGGCAAACCCGGTAGTTTTTCCATTAAATTATTTTTAAATTGTTCTAAGCGACTTTTGTTAACAGGAACAAAACTCATAAGTTTTCTTTGAACTCTGATTATTTTCTGAGGGAAAGTGACCAACTGGCCACAGTGATCAGAGTCCAACTCATTTACAATTGAATGGCTAGAAGGTCTTAAATTTGTAAAAATATTGTCAATACAGGTAGCGCTAGTGGCAGTTATTCTAGTTGGCTCAAAGAATGTATTGTACAAATTATAGGATTTTAATAAAGTTATAAATTTATTTACTGCAGCAGATTTTTCCAATATATTAATGTTGAAATCTCCACAGACAACAAGTGTTTTATTACTGTTACAAATCTTTAATACTTCTTCCATATATTTCTCAAAAATATCATATGAAGCACATGGGGGCCTGTACACGCTCATTACAATGAACTGCTCAAGCTCAATGCAAGCTATTTCAATAACTCGCTCAACAGAGAGGCTCACAATATCCTTACGTTCTTTAAATTTCATATTGTTACGAACAATTATTATAGAGCCACCACGTATCATATTAACTCTGCTGAACGAGCTGGCAACCTGGTGGTTGTTAAAGCTGAACATGAACTGGTGGACTTTTAACCAATGTTCAGTTACACATAGGATATCAATATAATTACAGTTCATGAACAGCTCCAGTTCCAATTCCTTACCTTCACACCCTGTATATTTTGATGAACGATTTTTAGAGTATTATTATTACATTTATTTAGGTTACTGCAATTTGATGGGTGTGATATTAAAGAACTTTGTGTAACATTAAGATGATTTAAACCTTTATTTAAATTATCTTCATTTGTTAAGCAAGAGGTTTCCTCTATTGTCCTAATTTCTAATTTAAATGATAATCAATGTCATTAGTTGATGCCAAATGATTGGCAGAATTATTTAAAATATCATTGCATTGCTCAAAAGAAGCAAGTTGTTTAGCCAAATTTTTGGCTGAGATAGAAAAAAAATATGATAGCGACACAGCTAACTGTCTTTTGTAAAAGTTAGAAAGATAGTACATAATAATATTATATCTATCTTTTGTCAAATACAAATTATATCCAACATAATTGTTAGTATCAAATAAATGGAATTGATTATTATTAAATGTCAAATTATGCAATGTCAAATTAATATCAAATCTTAACTTATTTTCTTCCTGTAGCAAACTGTTACTATAAGGAAATGTAAACAACACAATTTTTCTTAAACTAAGATTACACAATGTTCTATAATATTGGAGCAATTCTCCTTTGTTCCCATTTCCCCTATTACCCATAAAAATTAATAAAGTAGTGTCCTTATTGAAGTTACATTTAATAATTTTTTTCATAATATCAAATAAAGAACAACCAGGCATACAGTAATTTATTATGGAGTGTCCCGGATATTCATCTGTCAACAAGTGGCCTAAGTCCTTTCCAATTTCATCACAAAATAATACTATATCATTTTTTACACTTTGTTTAGATTGTTTATTGGAACTATTAATAGCAGGAAATGTCAAATCAACACAGGGCTGCGGTAAGGTGGTATTCAATCTTGTCAATGAATGGTCCGGTGTAAGTACATTGGACGGTGTTTGACAATGCTCACAGTTGTTTTTTTGTGAGTATACCAGCTCATTCATTGCCAACACATATTCCCTCATGAGATCTTCAGAGGTATTATATTTGTTAGTCATTGAACTAAGTTTCTCCTGTAAATGGTCAAGTTCGGATTGCAAGTACTCTGTATCAATGTTGTACCTCCTGGTACTTTGTTCCAAACTAAAAGAATACATATCTAATTGTTTCAGTAAGTTTAGCCTTTCTCTATTAAGTAATTCCTTCTTTCGAAAATTTTGACTCATCGGTCCACAAGATGGATTTTAAAAAACATGCATTTTCAATGTCACTATTTAATAAAAAGCGACAGAACTGAATCCTTCGTGGGGGATCTTCATTTTCCAAACCTTGTACACCCGTGCCGTGGAAAGGATATTTGTTTTCTCGGTACATCGTATTCCACACCTTCCATACCGAAATGTTGAGGTTTCGAGCTACTACTCTGACGCTCGTAGTAGGATCTGCATCAAAAGCTGCAATAATGTCTTCCTCGACACTTGGGTGATCACTTCCCAGGTTGAGTCCAGATTCTGCTCGATGGATTCGAACTTCAGAAAGCCGACGAAATGTGTTGTTAAACACTCTGACATTAGGTAATCTGCGATTCGGATACCTCTCTTGGTACATTCGTCGCGCCAAAGATCCATTACCGTCAGCTCTGCCATACATAAAGACGATATCCGCATATGCTTCATTCGAAAAAGTAGCCATAGTCGATTGATCACACAAACAAGTCCAAAATCAGTGAAGGAGCTCCTAGCTAAGGCTCAACACCTTAAAAACCTCCAAAATCAACACGTGAAGGAGCATATAACCTCATGCGGTGAATTGTGTAAACACGAATTTGTAATTAAAACGTCTTGTTAAAGCGCAGTCGTTACTTGACTAACTGAGGGTCCGAAGAAGTGACGAGTCCACCTGACTACTCGGGTACTAGTACTAGTGTAAATAAATAACGACTTTATATCGTCAGCAACTAAGCTGATATTTCTATTGAATAATAACAATTCACTAGACGCTACCCGAGAGTCATAAAAGGGCAAGTTTGTTATCGTCGCGTGGCGGCTTTTGTTATGCGATATCCCAGAATTTGATTGGTGTGCTTGCACCATAATTCTAAGAATGAATTAGTTATCAGTTCTAACAAAAAACAATAGTGCATTAGCAAAAATGTTGCATTATTTTGGTCTGTTAAAAAATTAATTATTCGACCTCAATTTGCTTTGTACATCCTAATTCCAAGAGTTAATGAGACATCTGCGTAAATAGTACCTCAAACGAAAGGGCAATAACCAAGCATGTTTTTAAAAAGGTTTGAACAACTGAGGCTATTTTTTTATTTTTTTTTATTATGACGTAAACAAAACATTTTCTTGATTTTTAAAAGTTTCTTAAGCTTGAATATGGCGTAGAATGTTTCTCTGATGACACAGATGCTTGGGAATTATTTTGTTTGAGTAATCACACATTACATAAATAAAAAATAAATAAAAATAATACCATAACAGCTTTTACTGGACACTATTAGCAATTAATTGAAAAAAAAAATGGGTTTTATTGTTAAAAACCTTAAAGTTTAAAAAAAATACAAGGAACAGACTTCGTCTAAGACAAGTTTAGCTTAATACGTTCTAAATGGTCTAAGATATCACCCCCTTCAGGCTTTGCACCCATCTACCAAACACCCTATATATATATATAGTACTATTACTAGTATAGTACTAGTACTATATAGTATAATGATACTAATTATATTACAATACTCAGATAAACTTTTGTCTTACAGCATAAAAATCAAAATTGCATAGCATGTTGTTATAAATATCCTAACGCTAACGTTTTAAAGATCTAATTTGCGTATATGTATTATTATTGTATTTGTTCATCCGAGTAGCGCTAGTCTGTTAAACTCATAGAAATTGAATAACCCTTAATGTTATAGGCAGAAGGTTTAAATTCGTTCGTTTTTAGGGTGGGTCAGGTAACAGCTATTACCCATTGTACATTCCAAAATCATTGTGCAATATTTGTAAAGTAAAGACCAATCATCACCAGCTGAACAGCAGTCTGGGTTGGAGTTTACAACTCATCTAGAAACTAACAAGTAGGTATATAAACTGCGTTCGCGATTTAGTTTCCAAACATGTAAACAAACATTATTATGTGATCTTGCTTTAATACGCACACATAAAGATCAATTTGTAAATTGTGCTACAACGTGAAACAATTTTATGACTTTTTCAATATTAATAGTAATTCTGAAATTAACTTAATTTACACTAATATAACATGGATAGGTACTTCTTTAAGTGGACATAGCATAATTTGGACACACATGATTAGGTAAGTACCGAGTAAATATCGAGCCAGCCTGCCCACGAAGGGACGAGCCAGCCTGGCCACGTATGGACGCGCCCGCGCCGCACCGCACTAACCGATTCCAACTGAGTGCTTCATAAATATTTGACGACACACGCGGTATGCCGCGTACCGCACTCGACACGCTAGTGTTTTTTTTATTCACTAACTACTAGTTGGTTTTACGAATACCCACGATTTCGTTCCTGCCACAGAATTTTAAACTTGCACTACCCTCTACACGTGAAACATCCAGTACGACGAAGTTAAACTGAGACTGTCTACAGACTGTGGTGCGTCGCGCCTGGTGTACGAGGGGCTCGACTAGCGCCCATCAATCAGCAGTCAATATAAGAGTAGTTCGATTTAAAGAAGCGCTTTTCCTTAGCGTGTGTGCGGCGAGTCAGTGAGCGACGACGGAGACGTGTCATATTTATAAAAGTCTCGCGAACATTGACCGAACATTTATTACAAAATTTGTAGGAAATACGATATTTTCTTATGGTGGGGAGTCCTTTGTTTGCAATTAAAAATGTTATCTTTAGATTGGTAGGCTGGTAGCCAGATATCTAATGAACTTGCACACCACCGCATTCCTTCTAATAAACATATGCATATTATCGAACAAATTATAAACCGCAATTTGGTCTCGATATGTTATTAATAATGAACTCTATCAAATAATTTAACAAGTTGTAGAATTTGCAAACATTCGCTTAGAGCTTTGACCAGGAGACAAAAATAAGAGAATGGACTCTCATGCATTTTATTTAATACAGTTAAAACATTGCCTAGGTCATCGCGCAAGAGTGACGCGAAGCAGATCTTTTACAACCACGACTACACACATTATCAACATTTTGATTAGATTCCTTGAATTAAATTGTATGTTTCAAATTGATAAAATACTCACTAGCCGTCAATAGCTTATTCACAACAAAATAACTACTAATGCCAATTAAAATAATGACAAAATTTATGTGACAGCCACAAGAACATCAGACAGATGCAGTTCTGGTCTATGTGCAGTTGTTATGTACGTAATGACGTCACACCGCGGCGCTAATAAGTTTCCACGCGCGATAGAGAAGTTATCTCGATGACTTAGCGTGTTTGTGGTCAGCACATTACTTACAAATTATATAATTATCTGTCTCTATTATGTCCATTTTAATTCAACACTTCTCTTTCACAATGCGGTTATTGGTGAGTAACTATGTATTTTTTTATTTAATACCTTTCCGGTGTTTTTTTTAAACCACTGGACGTCATAAACTTCACTTAAGAAAACTCAAAATTGTTTTTCGGAATCTGCCTAATATGTAGTATTAATTACTCAATAATACTGACTATTGATTTTTTCTGATGAATGTAAAGCAAGGCTTTTGAATTAAAATAAACTATTATTTTAGCTGGATACAAAATATGACAAATGCACACGCGTCTTACACGCCCAGTACAAGAGAGCGCCTATACATAAAGTAGGTTGACAGGAAGTAGTTTGCGTTCATCTCATATTCCATCATCCGTCCCTGGACGCAAACCCATTGCTGCGATGAACACCTGGTGCTTTGGACGGGGCATTCCTTTAGTGAGAATATCTGCGACCATCTCTTGTGTACTTATGTAGCGAACAGCAACTTGGTTAACAGATATTCTTTCTCGTATGAAGTGATAACGAACATCGATGTGTTTGCTTCTGGCATGATACTGGTCATTACCTGAAAGACTAATTGCACTTTAGTTATCACAATTCATTGTTATAGGTATACCTGATAATAAAGCGGGCCAAAACTCTTGCTGTAATTGGTTGAGCCATATGGCTTCTTGTACAGTTGTGGCAAGTGACATGTACTCAGCCTCAGTTGTCGACAGAGCTATTGTGGTCTGTTTTTTTGAGCACCAGCTGATGGCTGCTCCCTGAAAAATAAATACATATCCAGAACGTGATCTTCTGTCTTTATTAGTGGCCCAATAAGAATCGCTATATCCAACCATATTTGTACTGCTATTCTTGAATGTAAGTTTCAGATTTTGTGTTCCTTTTAAATATCTTAATACTCGTTTAGCTGCTGTCCAGTATTGGGATGTGGGCTCATTATTAAGTCTCCCGCGCAGCTTTCTTCCGAGTGGACGTTATTGTTGACCTACGTGACTAGTGCCTAGTGACCTGTGTTTTGTTTACGTAAACGTTGACAATGTCTTATTCTAACGTAGAATATTTTAATATGTTGATGTGTCTTCGGAAATGTGACTGGAATGAGCCAAGAAGTGTAGAGGTACAAGGTGGTCATATCGAACAGCAACTCCGTGGCCGTCAAGTAGATATCATAATAAATTAATGCATTAAAATGTAAATAGGTACATCAGGTTTTATGTGACAGACGCGGCGAATTTGTTTTTTTTTAACGTAGTGAAGTGTTAAATGTAGTTTTAACAATTATCAATTGTGCTTAAAAATACTGTGTAAACCAAGATTTTCAAAGATTAATTCGTTAAAGTGATACTGATAAACAACAGCTGACATGGTCACGAACTTGTGTAGAAAAATAGGTAGATAATCGGCGGCACGGCGGCACCGATCAAAGAGAGGGCGGGAACGTTCTATCTACTTGTGGTTTCGCGTCATCGCTTCATGCAGAATGGCAGAGGTAACAAATCGATTAAACATTACAAATATTAATAATTAAATATTTTTTTTTTTTTTTATTGAACAGTTTTTTATAAATGACTTGCTTTATCGCTTAGTAAACCGATTCTTAAAATGTAGGTAGAAGGAACAACAGGGTTTTTGTTACATATTGTATAATTTTTCATTAAGTTTTCTTTTTAGCGTTAAAACTGTGTTGTCGCTATTGAAAAAACATAATATATCGTCGACATATATGGTTAAAAATAAGATGTCCTTTTCGTTAATTATTCTATAATAAATACAAGGATCAACTCTTGACCTTGTCATTCCTATGTCAAGAAGAACCGTGTTTTACTTTTTGTTCCACTGCCTGCTCGCCTGCTTAAGGCCGTATATGGATTTGTTAAGTTTACATACTTTGTTTCCTTCTTCAAAACTTGGTGGTTGTGACATATAGATGTCTTCATCTATGTCGCCTTGTAGAAATGCAGTCACTGCATCCAACTGGTGCACTTTGAGATTATATTTAACCGACAGACCAAACACATATCGGATTGAAGAGTAACGCACAACTGGAGTATATATCCTGTGGTAATCGATACCTTTCTTTTGTTGGTAGCCCTTTAAGACAAGGCGAGCTTTATATCTTGCTATATTACCCTTCTCATCTGTCTTTGTCTTGTATACCCATTTACATGGTATTACCTTTTTGTTCTCTGATGCGTCTACAATCGTCCATGTTTTGTTTGGAAGTAAAGAATTATATTCTTCTCGCATTGCTGCCATCCACTTATCAGCCTTTTGACTATGACGTGCTTCGGAAAGGCTCTGTGGATCTTGGTCTAGAATACCCATAGCAGTTTCACCATCCATGCACAAAAATGATACTTCAGTACCTTCAGTGGAGTCGGTATTCACATTACGTCGTCTTGGTCGTAACTTAATATTACGCTCATCATCATTATCATCATTTAATATAGTACTTTCGCTTGGTACATAGGTTTCATCATCTGGATCTGAATAAAATGATGTTGATAAATCTTGACTTTCATTTTGTGAGGTGGAATTTGATTCTTCATTGTCATCATTGGAATGAATCCCTTCTTCCTCTTCATTTGGTACTGTCGGTGACAAAGGTACATTCTTATCGCTTTGCAAAGGTAATTTTTCTTTATATTTATTTTCTTTTATTATAGGTTGTGTGTATTTGTGTTTATCATTTTCTCTTTCTTTTACAGATGCTGATTCATCAAAGCTTTTTTGTTTACAGTGGCTTCAAAGAAGATTACATCTATAATAATTACTGCTTGCTTCGTCTTCGGGTCTATAAAGCGGTAGCCTTTTACACCATCACTGTACCCAACAAAAATTAATTCACGTGATTTTGGATCTAGCTTTAGGCGGCGCTGTTTCGGTATGTGTACCATAGCTCGGCACCCAAAAACTCTTAAATGACTTAGATCCGGTTTGCTGCCAGTCCACATTTCCTCAGGGGTAATGTCTGAAAGTGCTTTAGTCGGCGAACGGTTAATGATGTGTGCTGCCGTGACCACTGCTTCGCCCCAGTATGAGTTCTGCAACTGCGCATTAAAGAGCATACATTTGGATCTTTCAATGAGTGTCCTATTTATACGCTCACTCAAACCGTTTTGCTCCGGTGTGTAAGAGTTCGTAGTTTGATGCAATATACCGTATTTTTTAAAGTAATTATCAAAACCGTGATTTTCATATTCCCTTCCATTGTCTGGCCTCAACTTCTTTATTTTAGTACTTAATTCATTTTCTACTCTGTTTTTATATTCTATAAACCTTTCCAGAGCTTCAGATTTATTTTTTATTGGATACACAAATACTTTACGTGAAAAATTGTCTATAAAAGTGACGAAATACCTGGCACCTCCATGAATCGTTGTCTGCCTTGGACCCACAATATCAGAATGAATGACTTCTAGCAATTCAATTGCACGGGAGACTTCATTTGGAAAGGACTGCCTAGTCTGCTTTCCTTCAATGCAGCTGACACAGGTAAAGTTTTCTTTCGCTGGAGGTAACTGTACACCAGTAGTGCAAATTGGTAATTTATTTAAATCAGTGAAATTCAAATGACCCATTCGTTGATGCCATAAGTAAATGTCATTTTTAGTCAACGCTGACATGGCAAGTGCTTTATCATGGATAGTGGCATCTAATTTGTACATGTCATTTATTAGGTTGGCTTTTGCTACCTTTTCTCCACAGTGATTTAAAATTTGGCATCCATTGGCATTAAATTATTTCTTGTACCAACAATTCTTGCCGAGGTGGCCATATTTATTACAATTGAAACATCTAGGACCCTTTTGTACTTTTTTCTGGTCAGCTTTGAACCGATTTTGGTTTGACTTTAAGTTTGTATAAAGTGCGGTAGTGTCTGATCCTTCGACCTCTTGTATTAATTTATTTTTAACTAGATCAGCACTAATCTTTATACCTGAACTTTCCAGAGCCATAATCATAGGCTTATACATGTCCAGCATACGGTATTACGTGGTCTTTGAGAATGTCAGTTATGCTCAGCTGTTAATCCACGTCTACCACTTCCATCGTTGACGGGGTCAACGAAGACAAGTTCCGTTTTTCCGTCTAAAGAAATTCCTCCCCACACCATACAAGAAACACCGCCAAAACTTACAGTTACTCGAATGCAACAGTGGGAAAATCTTTCACCAGGTCGTATGTACACTCGGTTTCTCCCGTCATTGCTAAAAATACAGATTCTCGACTCGTCAGAAAACAAAACTGACCTCCAGTCTTCTAAAGTCCAATTAATGTGTTCTCGGGCAAACTCCAGGTGAAATCGGCGGTGAGCTACAGTTAATTTTGGGCCAGTTGTCGGTTTGTGTGATGTTAAATTTCTTTCTTTCAGTCTTCGGCTCACTGTCCACCTATTGATTTCAACACCTCAAACGTCACGTAACGCTTGCTGTAACTGAACAGCATTCCCCGCGCCACGGTCGCGCAACGAACTGGTTACAATAAAGCGTTTGTCACATTCTGTAGTTGCCCGTGGTCTGTCGGTTCCAAGTCGCTGAACAAAAACACCAGTCTCCAGATACCTGCGGTATACCCGCTGTACCTTTGAACGACTAAAACAAAGTCTGCGTGCCACTTCACATTGTCGATGCCCACCCTCAAGTAAAGCTACAACTTGGGCAGCTTCCGTCGGTGTAGTATCTATTTTATCAGGCTATTTGATTACACAGACACAGATAAAGATAACAATAACACGTCAACAAAATGCGATAATTTTATTCTACCCTTTAAACTTTTATTAAAAATGAAAATTTGACAACTAACTCATTGTAAAGACTTTTAAATAACCTTTTAGGTGACATATCGTCGGTGATATTCTGAAACCGCGGAACTAACAGTGTTTAAAACCGCGTAAGGTAGGTGCAGTGAATTTTACAGAAACGAGGAAAAACGTAATATTTACTAAACCACTTGACTTTCTATTGTTTAAACTTTTAAATTGATAAATTCCTCTTAATATTGAAGGCATTAGTTATGTAAAATATATATTAATGAATTAGAAAATTCGAAATCTCGATTTTGCTACTTTTGTAAATACTCGGTTTTAAACACTGTTAGTTCCGCGGTTTCAGAATATCACCGACGATATGTTTGGAATCGATGCGTTCCATAATACTAACAATAATAACGATAATGCGTGAAAAAAGGAAATGGCTCGAATTATTTGCTCCCAAGTGTATACGACGGCGGGGAACCCAGTGCCGTCTCTGACCAGTCTTCGGTGTTATTTTTCGTTGATTGTAGATAGTTGGTTATTTTTCAATCACACACAATACTTATCTCAAACTCAAAGCATTTATTTCAATTAGAACATTTACAAGCACTTTTGAATAATTATTTATTAAGCCATTCAGTTTGAATTTAATGATTTCTACGCCGCGTTCTTTTTACTACGAGTATTGAAAACTAAATTTAATGACACTTTTCCACTAAAGACTAAAAATGTTTACACAAAGTTCTTATTTAGTGATTGGGCGACTCCAGGTATTCGTAAAAGCAGGGAAAAGCTTTTTGAACTTTATGTCCGAAAGAAACATATCATAAATAAAATCACCCTAATAAAGAACATTTTTAACGCCTGGGAAGAAGCACAGGATGCCATTGGTATCTTTTGCGACCTATCTAAGGTGATTGCGTAAACCATGAGACACTTCTGCTGAAACTAGAGCACTATGGACTTTGAAATACAGCTCTTGATTTTCTAAGATCATACCTAAAAGATAGAAAGGTTAAAGTTCAAGTAAACGGCGTAAACTCATTGAGATCTGAAATGGCAATGGGCATTCCTCAAGGTTCGATATTGGGTCCATTCCTCTTTTTAGTTTACATTAATGATTTACCCCAATTACTTCAAAATCAACCGAAGATGGTGTTATTTGCAGATGACACATCATTGATCTTTAAAATAGACCGACGATCACAAAATCTTGACGACGTGAATAACTCTATTCTTCAGGTCCAAGATTGGATTACGGTAAATAATTTGGTACTAAATGAAAAAAAAACCAAATGCATTATATTTAAATTGCCTAATGTTAGAAGTAGCGATTGTGATCTCATGTTAAATCGAGAGAAACTGGAATTTATTAATCAAACGGTTTACCTAGGAATTACTCTAGACGAGAAACTACAATGGGGATCACATATAACATCTCTTGCAGGGCGGCTAATCTCCGGCGCTTATGCTATTAGAAAGATAAGACAGTTGACAGATGTAGAAACCGCGCGTTTGTCTATTTTAGCTACTTTCACAGTATTATGTCGTAAGGCATTTTACCGTGGGGTCGGGCTGCTGACATTGAACCCCTCTTTATTTTGCAAAAGCGAGCTGTCAGAGGCATTTACGGGCATGCCTTTTAACCGGTAAGTCCCCGTTGTCTCCGAATAGGAGACGCAGACGAATAGGAGTCAGGGGCCACGCGGTTTGCAACTCTATTATAACGCAATAAGGTTCGGGTTCGGGTTCGGGTTCGTGCCGCGAGGGATCTTGACTTCATGCGACAGCGGCGCGCAAGCGGTTAAGTTCTGTCGTTTCCATATTTCCCGGCAATTTTGAATTTGGAACTGTTCTATATTCGAATGTGTTTAAATTTTGAATCTCAAAACAGTTGAAAGTATTAGAATTAATGCTATTGTTTAGTCACAGCGTCAATTGGAATCTGTCAGGTTACGTACGAAAATGAATCTTTCTAAGGAAAATGTTCGTGCAATAATGTTCTACAACTTTAGAAGAGGCCTGACACGGCTTCAGTGTTTTGAAGAGCTCACATCTGTATTCAGTGATGAAGCCCCATGTCTGCGGACTGTCGAACGCTGGTATTTAGAATTCCAGCGTGGACATACTAGTGTTAGTGACAAATCTTGCGAAGGACGCCCAAAATCCGCCTTCACTGAAGATAATATAATTTCTGTGAGACAACTAATTCTCGAAGATGCCGTTGGATACCGCATCTGCGTTCCGACGATCACAAGGCGGCCCGCGACAGATGGTGTAAGAAAACTCTGCAAATGTTCAACCGAGGAGAGTCAAATCACGTCTACGACATCATCAGTGGTGACGAATCTTGGATCTATGCCTACGATCCTGATTCCAAGCAAGAATCTACAATCTGGGTCTTTCAAGAGGAGCCAAAGCCGACTAATGTTGTTCGTTCTCAAAGCACTTCAAAGATGGTGGCCGCGTTCGTTGGAAAAACCGACCATGTTGCGACTATTGCACTTGAAGATCGTAGAACGGTTAACGCAGAGTGGTATACCGCAGTTTGTTTACCACAAGTCATCGCCGAAGTTCGAAAATCTAATTCAAAGCGACGCATCATCCTGCACCACGACAACGCAAGCTCACACAGCGCTCGTCAAACGATTGAGTATTTGAAGCAGGAAAAAGAAATTCTTGACCATCCTCCATACAGTCCTGACCTAAGCCCTAACGACTTCTTTACATTTCCTAAAATTAAGAAAAGTCTTCGTGGTCAAAGGTTCCAGTCCGGTGAAAAAGCAGTCGACGCTTTCAAGTCAGCCATTTTGAACAGGCACTTTAGAGTGGAATAAATGTTATAATAACTGGTTTGTGCGAATGGAAAAGTGTATTAAGCTACGTAGTGAATACTTTGAAAAACAATAAAAAGTACTATAAGGTTCTAGTTGTGTTTTTTTCTTCAAACGACAAAACTTAAAAGGCATGCCTCGTATAATCTACGTCACCGTGAATCTCATAAGGAATCTCAAAATTAATCTTCTGAAATTGTTCAGAAGATTAATATTATGACGGTACCTTGCTAATTCATTTATGAAAATATTATGTACCTATGTAAGAAAAAATCGACATCTTTTTAATAAAATATGTGAAATTTATCTGGTTGCTTTCTGTGACGTTTACTTTCAGTTTCATCTGGTATGTATTTATAAATTCAAAATTCAATGTGTGGTATTTAGATGACGGTACGCTAGGAGGTGATGTAGACACCGTTTTGAATGACTTAAAATTCCTCAAACAGCAATTTAAATCTATTGGCCTGGACCTTAACCCATCTAAATGTGAAATTTATCTTTCTGACATTACCGACAGACAATTGACCCTAGAGAAATTTAATGAAATAACCCCACAAATCAAAATTTTAGAAAAAAGTTCACTGCACCTCCTAGGTTCCCCAATTTTAGAAGATAGTTTTTCTTCTTTCATCGACGAAAAAATCAAAAACTTCCACGACATTTCGGACAGATTCTCCAAAATTAATTTACATTCGGCATTCACCCTGATTAGATACTGTTGTTTTGGCCCAAATTTTATATATTTTCTACGCTCTTCCCCTTTATGGAAGCAGTCACACCTCTTGGACAAAATTGACCAAATTATTCGCAATACATTAACTTCTATTTTAAATGTGGTCTTGGACGACCGAGCGTGGTCGCAAGCCACACTACCCATCCGTTTTGGTGGCCTCGGTGTCCGTAAAATTACCAATATTAGCTTACCGGCGTTCCTGTCCTCTGTCCACAGCACTGAAAAGCTAACCAGGGAAATTTTAGCCCCCTCCTTGGTTGACTCTGTAGTGCCGTGCTTGACCGACGCGGTGAACGCCTGGAAAATGGCTTGCCCGGATACAGATCGGCCCGTGAACCCATCTTCCCAGAGGCAGTGGGATGAGCCGCTCTGCAGGTTGGTACGGAAAAATCTTATTAATACGTCCACCAATACTGCTGAGCGTGCCCGCCTGCTGGCTGTGGGTGAGTGGGAGTCGGGCCTCTGGCTTCAGGCGCTACCGTCACCCAACATAGGCACTATGCTGGGTGACACCACCTTCCGGCTCGCTACTTGTCTGCGTCTGGGCGCTCCTTGCGTGGCTCCGCATCGCTGCCAATGCGGTGAAGGTGTCGACTGTCTCGGACACCATGGCCTATCCTGCAGTAAAAGCGCAGGTCGGATAGCACGGCACGCCAGCATCAACGACATCATCCGTCGCGCTCTTAGCACCGTCGGGGTGCCCGCTGTTTTAGAACCTAATGGCTTGGCACGCGACGATGGGAAGAGACCAGACGGAATGACCATAATGCCTTGGAAGGTAGGTAGGCCTTTGGTGTGGGATGCAACGTGTGTCGACACCCTTGCGCCATCCCATCTTCCTAGCACGGCGGGCTGTGCTGGGGCGGCTGCGGCAGGTGCGGAAAACCTCAAACGGCGCAAGTACTCAAATCTTATTGGGACTTATATGTTCGAGCCGTTTGGGGTTGAAACACTAGGGCCATGGGGTCCGAGTGCCCACTTAGTTTTTAGAGACATCGCAAAGCTGTTGGTCGACTCCTCACGTGACCAGAGGGCTGGTCTATTTTTTGGCCAAAGAATCAGCATTGCCATACAACGTGGTAATGCTGCCAGCCTTTTGGGCACTTTTCCTGTTGACAACGATGCGGACGAATTTTTTGACGCCCTGTGATATTTTGCCCTCCCTTTTTATATAATTGTACATATTATTATGAAAATTAAGTAATCCTTTACTTCCGACTTTTGCGGTTCACGAGATGGAAAAATAAAACAAAATTAATAATTTAAAAAAAAAAAAAAAAAACCTAGCTACCGAGTGAGTCTTAGCAAGGACCACTGAACCATTATCTTCAGGAGTAACGTTGTCGTGTTGTCTCTGTAATATTCAGTATGTATGTCGCATCCGAAGAGTTGATAACAGTTTCTTCTTCCTCTATGGTATTAACACTCTGTTCATCCATAATTTCAGCTTGGATCACATCTGGATTGTTATGAGTATTTTCTGTTATAATGATTATATAATTTGTAACCTTTTACATTATTCTCATAACCCACAAAATATCAGTTTGTGCCTTCTTATCCCACTTTGCTGTTTTTATTTTTGGAATGTGAACCATAGCAGTGCTTCCAAAAAACCAAAGGTGGCATGTCTGGCTTCTTGCCCGTCCAGAGTACATATGGCGTTTTTGTTAGACCAGATGCTAAAGTCCTGTTTCGCAGATATACAGCAGTATTCACAGCTTCTGCCCAAAAACGTTTTCCAAGTTCAGCATCAAACATACACCTAGCTCTTTCCACCATTGTCGGTTTAACGCTCACACATCCCATTTTGCTCTGGGGTATAAGGGTTACTTTTTTGGAGAAAGCCCAGAGATGCGGGCGGAGGTCACCCGCTTGACAGCCGCCATGGAGCTTCTCCGAAAGGAGAACAAGGAGCTCCCAGCGCACCTGGCTGGGCTTAGAAGATCCGAACCCCGAATAGAGCCACAGGGGGGGGCAGCAGCATGAGCAGGGGTGGCCCGTGCCTGCTGAAGACCGGGTATTGACCCTGGTGCAGCAGGAGATGGCTTCGTTGCATAGTCGTTTCTCCGCTCAAGAGGCCATCTTCCTGCGCCCCCCGTTAGCGGCGAGCCAGCTTGCCTCGGGCCAGCGGAGGGCCGCCTCATATTCTGCTGCCGCAGCTGCCATGGCCAAACCGGGCTTGTCGGGGCGTACCAAGGGCGGGGCGAATGCGCAGGCAGCAAAGGTCCCGGCCCCGGCCCTGGTGGCAAAGGCCCCTGCCCTAGTGGTGAGGGCACCGGGCCTGGTGGAGATACGGCCGCCGCCGCCTCCTAAATCTCTTCCGGCCGATGCCGAATGGCAAGTGGCCGGGGAGAAGAAGAAGGTGGGTAAGGCAAAGAGAGCGGCCAAAAGGAGGGAGAAGTGGCAGTGGCGCAAGGAGCGCTCCGACGCGGCTAGGCTCCGCGCTCCAAATTCCGCAGCTGTAGTGATCACACTACAGCCGGATGCGGCAAACAAGACCGTCCTGGCGAAGGTGGGTGAAGTGGTGCGCCTCGAGGAGCTCGGTGCTGCCAATGGCCTTAAAATTAGGATAACGGTGACTGGGGCCCGATCGGTGTCCCCGGTGTGGCCAGCGGCCCGGCCGCTGACGCTCTGGCCGAAAGGCTTAGGGCGTCCCTAAATGCGGATTAGGTCCGAGTGTCCAGGCCCACTAAGTGCGCTAGCATGCGCATCATGGGCCTGAACGACTCCGTGGCCGAAGAAAATGTGGTCACCGCAGTGGTTAGGACTAGGTCTGCTCTGCCAAACAGTCGTGTCGCAGAAGGAGGCTGCGGAACGGGAGCGGGAGATCTCTTCCGCTCACCCGGCCCGCAGCAGGCGCACCGGGCGTCGGCAGAGGGCAGACAATGCCCTCTTCCGGCCCCCCTAAATGGGTCCAGGGACGGCGGACTTGGGGACGTCCGCCGCCCCCCATCACACTGGACCCGAGGTGGCGGCGCGTAGTGTTCCACGCGCGCCCCTTTCAGACGTCGCGGGGGGGTTTAAATACCTCAGCCCCCCCCAAGACTTGAGGTGGCCCGCAGAGGCGGGCCGGCACTAGCCGGGGATCGTGGAAGTGGCATTAGATCCCATGATCCCCGGTGCAAGTGTGGTACGGGAACACCGGGGTGGTTTTTAGTCAGTAAGAGTCTGACAGACCCCTCCGCCTACCCTAGGGCGGAGGACATCCGTGAGGATTTTCCAACCCGGAAACAAAAAAAAAAAAAAACGGTCTGCTCTGCCAAGCACGTGAGGGCACCATCCGTCCTGACTCTGCGGGGTTGCCAACCATCACGGTGAGCTGCCCCGTGTCGGCGGCCAAGAAAATTGCCGGTGACGGCCAACGGCTATTGGTGGGCTGGGTTTCCATGCAGGTTAAACTGCTGGAATCCAGACTTCTGAGATGCATTCGCTGCCAGGTGGGCAACCACGTAGGAGTTAATTGCACCTCGGAGGTGGACCGCAGCGGTCTTTGCTACCGCTGTGGTCAGCCCGGGCACAAGGCCGGCTCGTACAACGCCACGCCGTACTGTGCCGTACGTGCACCGGATGGGGGGCAAGGTCTGCACCTCACCCGAAAAAGCCAGGGCCGGAGGCAAGCCATCCGCCACCGCTGTCACCACCGCAGCCGCTGCCACTGCTACCGCCGCTGCCACCTCCACCACCGCCGTCGTCGCCGCCGTAGCTGCCGTGGCAGGACCCTCTAAGGGGGCTGGGAAGGAGGCTCAAGAGGGGGCTGACATGGAGTGCCAATAATGGCCCCATTATGCCTCCTACAGGCGAAAATCAAGCACTGCGCCACCGCTCAGGATCTGTTGCTCCAGAGTATGGCACAGTGGTCGATTAAAATCACCGTGGTCGCTGAGCCGTACTTTGTCCCGCCCAGGGATGACTGGGTGGAGGACCTAAGTGGCTCAGTGACCCTAATTTCGTCGACCGCACCCGGTACTACATCCCTCGAGGCCGTCAAGAGATGACGGGGCTGCGTAGCAGCAGGGTTCGGGGAGATTGTCGTGGTAGGTGTATACTTCTCTCCGAACCGAACTCTTGCCGAATTCTACAACTCTCTTGCGGAGTCGTCGTCGGAGGTCGTCGTCGTCGGATTCGGTTCCCTGCCCGTGTTCGTCCTCGGGACTTCAATGCCAAGAATTTGGCTTGGGGTTCTTGGTTCACGGATACACGGGGCAGGATAGTGGAGGACTGGGCTCTGGAGACAGGCTTGGTCGTCCTGAACCTTGGTTCTGTCGCCACGTGTGTGCGGATGCGGGGTGAATCAGTGGTGGACATCTCGTACGCTAGCCCTACTTTGTCGCAGCGTGTAGTTGACTGGCGCGTCATGGAGAGGGTGGAGATCTATTCCGATCACCGGTATATCCGGTTTGACGTCTCCGCCCAGACCTCAAACGCGACGGTCCGACGGGCCCCAAGTGGTCCACGGTGGGCGCTTAAGCACTGGACCGGGAGTTCCTCCTGGAGTCTCGATCGTGCAGGTCGGGTGTCACCACTGGACAGGCCCGTTGACATCAACGACGAGGCGGAGTGGTTCCGGGAGGCCATGTCCGAAATATGTGACGTGGCAATGCTCCGGGTCCAGCCTGGATGTTCCTCGCGCCAGGTGTACTGGTGGTCGCAGGAGCTGACGGCTTTGCGTACTGCGTGCGTTGCTGCGCGACGCCGGTATACCAGGCACCGCAGGCTCTGTATTCGATCTTCGGATACGGAAGCCATTCAAGCGGAGCTGTACGAGGGGTACAGAGCGGCGAGGACCGCCCTCCAAGCGGAGATCCAGCGACCCAAGGGATCGGCCCGTAAGGAAACGCTGGGGACTCTGAACAGGGACCCGTCGGGACGCCCGTACAAAGTGGTACGGGATAAACTCCGCCCACGGCCTCCCCCGCTGACACAGTCTCCAGCCCCAGCTTGTGGAGGACGTGGTGAGCGCTCAGTTTCCTTCGCGAGGGGAACACACCGCCCCGCCCATGGCTCTGCCTACTGCGGTGCCCAATGCGGACCACACCGCCGACGTCGATGACTCCGGAGGTGACCGAGGTAGAGATGAGAGTGGCGGTACGTAGGCTGAATGCCAAAAATACTGCCCCAGGACCCGAAGGCTTACCTGAGAAAGCCTGGGTCCTGGCCTTGGAGGCTCTCGGGCCTCGACTGAGGGGGCTCCTAAGCGCATGCTTGGAGAGGGGCCAGTTCCCGCTTCGTTGGAAGACGGGGAAACTGGTCCTCATAAAGAAGGCAGGGTGCCCTGTGGACTCTCCGACCGCTTATCGGCCCATCGTGCTGCTCGACGAGGTGGGCAAGCTCTTTGAAAGAGTCACGGCAGACCGCCTCGTCAGCCAACTGGTGCGGTTGGGGCCGGATTACCCTGCCCTGGAGTTGCATCAGGGAGGCACTCCGGTACCACCAGATGCCGACCTACCTCTGTCGTATGGTCGAGGCCTATCTGACGGACAGGGCTATGATCTACCCCGGTCACCAGGGAGTATGAAACCGACAAGAGATGTCGTGCGGTGTCCCACAGGGACCGGTCCTGGGGCCGCATGTGTGGGACATCGGATACGACTGGGTGCTGCGCGCCGACCTCCATAGCGGCGTAAGCGTAGTGTGCTACGCTGACGACACGTTGGTCCTGTAGCAAGGGAGGTCGCACCAGGCGGCGGCCGAAGTAGCGGCACGCGGGGTTGCGACAATCGTCGAAAGGATCCAGCAATTAAGACTCGAGGTGGCCCTGCACAAGTCCAAGGCCATGTGTTTTAATGGCCCTCGGAATGCGCCACCGTCGGGATCCCAAATAAAGGTAGGAGGGGTCAAACTGGAGCGGGCAGGGGCTGCCTGGAAGCGGCTCCTGCCCAATCTAGGGGGTCCAAATGCCTTCTGCCGGAGGCTCTACGCGGGGTCGTGTGGTCCATGGCCCTTTACGGGGCTCCTGTGTGGGCGCATTCCCTGGCGTTGCGGCCAGCCCGCCTGTTGAGTGCGGCCCAAAGGGTCCGGAGATACCGCACGATCTCCTATGATGCAGCGAGCCTCCTAGCCTGATTGCCGCCATGGGATCTGGAGGGTACCACCATTATAATTGTTCCCTCCTTCGTCGTAGTTACCTTGGTTGCTTCCGTTGTCTCTCCTTGATTGGTTGCCGCCACTCTTATCGCTATTGCAGAATTATCTAGACCTACGAGTAACTTGTTACTCGTAGGTCTAGATAGGTATTTGAACAAAGAATTAAAAAAAAACAAATCACTTTATTTATCATTTATTATTAATCTTTGTCATGATTACAATAATTAAAATTAAACAAAATGTTCAAAATGGCCACCATTCGCAGCTATACACGCTCTGCAACGTCGAATAAACGACCGTTTAATTCGTCGGGCAAACCCGCTTTCGCTGATTTCTCTAGCTGCTGCCTGGATTCTAGTCCTCAATTGGTCAATGCTAGTGATTTCTTTGCTATAGACTTTTTCTTTTAGGCAACCCCAATAAAAGAAATCTAGGGGATTTAGATCTGGCGAGCGTGGTGGCCACAATATTGGACCTAAGCGCCCTATCCACCTATTTGGATACGCTGTATCAAGGTGCTCTCGTACTCTAACAGCGTAGTGAGCGGGACAGCCATCGTTCTGCAGCCACATGTCTTCTTGGACTTCACTTCGGAACGACACCTTCCAGAAGCAAGGGCAAGTCAATTTGCAAAAAACTTAAATATCTTTCTGCATTTAATGTTTCTGGCAGCTCGTGTGGACCGATTATTTGTCCGTTAATGATACCGGTCCAAAGGTTTATTTTAAATTGATACTGTGATCTGTCTTGCCTTATGAGATGCGGGTTTTCTAGCTGCCAGTTATGCAAATTATGTAGATTTAAATATCCATCTTTTTTGCAGGATGACTCGTCGCTCCATAGTATTTTATTAAAAAACTGCGGGTCTTCTCTTATTCTGCGTAGCACTACTCTACAAAATGTTACTCTCAATTGATAATCTCTTGGTAGCAATGACTGTACCCTTTGATAGTGGTATGGGTACAGTTCATGTCTTTTGAGTATTCGATGTACAGATCTAGTTGATATGCCAGTTCTGCGACTTAAGACACGGACCGATGTTGAAGGATCTTCTGTAACTAAATTCATTACCTCTTCATCGTTGTGTCGTCGCGGTCGTCCTTCACCTGCACCGCCTACGCCTGTGCCAGGTATCCTTCCCTCTCACTCTTCCAAAAACTCGGTGGTCTGGATGTCTTCGATCGGGATATCTCTCCCGATAAAGTCGAGCTGCTTCTCTACCGACACCTCTGCATTCGCCATAAATAAAATGCATGTCAGCATATTCGCGCGGTGTGTACCGAGACATTTTTTAATTGTCACTGCATGGCACGTTTGTCCAAATCGTTGAGCAAGCCAAAGTCACCAGTATACGTAGCCAATATAAGTCCAATCAGTAGGCAAATTAAACAGAGTCCGGGGACAGGCAGGGGTAAAAAAATGGCGGAGGTAAACACAGGCAGAATAAAAACGAAACGCATACGACGCACGACACGAGTGACGAGACCGTACTAAATCATTTCGAGATTTCTGAAGATTTCAACGTTAGTAATGAAAGAGATAGCAATACCCTACCATATCTCTTCCTTATCACTCCTATTGTGCGTAACTCGATTGCGAGAGCTTCAACCGGTTTTTGTTAACAAAACAAACATGTCTCAGGTAAAAAAAGGGTCAGGGTTTTTTTACCTGACATGTTTGTGCTTTAACACAAATCACATTTGAATTGTAAAAAGTTACATTGTATCCGTTTTTTGAGTTTTTATACGTTTTGTAATAGTATTAACGCAACAAAGTTTAAAAAGTAGTTTCATGAAAATCTTCTTTTCTTCAATTAAAATTGAATATCTTTTTGTTAAATTATTGGATCTGTTATAGTGATATCATTTTGAATTCGGTATTTAGTAGGCATATTATTAAATGCATGGGCACTGACAATGTAGTACGTTTTTTTTTACAAAAATCGCTCTTGAACTTGAAGGTGTTTTAAAAATTAGGGTTAAAATTAGAGAAGAACCAACTTTTTCTTCAAAAGAGCTGAATTTACATAAAAATCATAATTTATCATGATAGCTCTAGTATTCAGCAGTAATTAACAGAAATTAAAATGAAAAAATAATGGTGTTTCTTGAAACTACAAACAAATTTGTAAAAAAAGATAGAAATTTCGTAAATAAAAGACAAAAAGGAAGTATTTTCGTAACCCTTGGGTAAAAATGGTTAAAATGTTTAATTGTTATAGTTAATTATCTGGTTCATCGAATCCTGAACGGTGGACCACTACTTACGCCACACCCTGTATATTAAAATAAAAAACATAGTTATGATAAATGGTTTTATTGATCACCTTATTCATTAGGATTATCATCATATAATAATACAGTATCCAGAAATTGTGCAGGAGGCAATTGACTACTCTGGTGCCGTGCCCAACCAAGATACCATATCATGCTCATGGTGTGGGCACAGCGACCAACCGTTCTTTTGCCAACGATACAGGTGCAATAATATTGGATTATAGCATCCCTTCCACTTAGAAAGCTGTTAACTAATACATAAACGAAATACTACTAATATACCTGGATTTTATTCTTCTTCTTAACATCCAGGTTGAGTCCAATGTTGACAGCTCTTGCTGTAGGGCACCGTCCACCTCTCTACCCACTTCTATGACATATGAGCCATTTTCTCTCATGCTCCCCATAGTAAGATCGGGCCTGCTTAACTTGGTATGTGCCTAAGGAGACAAGAAATGAAATGAAATGAAATAATAATATATTTATTTACATAACCAAATTACAAGATGATTATTAACATTAACTAAATTAAATTAAAACTAAGTTAAGCTTAAAAAAGGCCCTCGGGGCATTGTACCGAGGATGCTGGCGGCATTTCCTCGCTGAATTGCAATGCTGATGCGTTGCGCGAGAAAGCCGCCAGCTTTTCGGTCACCAGTTACATCAACTAGACGTTTCGCGATTTCCGCAAATAACTTATGCGCACTGGGACCCCACGGACCGAGGGTCTCGACGCCAAAGGGCACAAAGTTGTACTCTCTGCCAAGGCCTCCATATTTAATAACTTTAAGGAAATTAAAATTGTTTATTCTGTAAATAGGATATCAAAATCACTATTACTCGTCATATTAAAAAAAAGGAAAAAAAGTCAAGGGTCAAAGTCTCTTTTAAAGTTCAGACATAATCTTGGTCAGATCATGTGAGGACCATGTAGATCCATGTCTGAAATGGTCTTTTGAGGTAAGCACCACACAAATTTGAGTGGACCTATCCAGTCAGTGCAAGCATTTGTCAGTACTCGTGTAGCACAACTCAGAACTTAAGGAGCTCAACGACTCCACGAACAATACCAATGAAAGGACATTTGGGTAGGCCGCATAAAGTACTCAAATGCCAGACTATCATTAAAACTGAGAGAAAAAAAAACAAAAAGAAATAAATAAAAATGACCCACATAGTACTCACATTCACAATAATTAAAGTAATATAAATACTATTCAAGGTACACAAATATTCACGTAATTTTGTTTATAATATTCATCAATGTCAATATGTATATATAATTGAATATAATGATGATTTTGCATAATATACCTACTCATCAACAAAAAGTACAAAGTAGTAGGTCCACAAACACCTGAGTGCACAATAAATAATGGCCGTTTAACATGACTTTTATTTTGACCTAATTAAACGGAAGTCGACTCTGTTTCCCATTAATACAGGCCTCACACAACACATCATCTGGCATTACAGTTTCGATTTGGCTGGCGTCATCAACCATTTTATTAGTTTTTTTTAATTTCGACGAATTTATTTCTAATATAGTATTACCAAAGCGTTGATGCCATAATTTGTACATATTTTTCTTACTGCATAGTGAAGTGTATAAATGTAGTTAGTAGTAAGCAACATTGTTATGTAAGTAGTTGGTAATAAACGCTTGTCTTGAACAGACGTGTTTCCTTCTAACCTCAATACTTCATGGCGACCCTGCCATACGCGTTCCGGAAACTGAGCTTGCGAGCTATCGGATAGCGGGCGCAAAGTGCAAACAAGGCGGATTCCTGTGTGCCTCGGTGCACAAAGTTATAATGTTTTACGATGTGAATAATATGGACACGAGTGTGATTGACTGTAGCTGTGTCATACAAGACGTTAAAAGAAAGCAAAATGGGGAAAAGTTACTCCAAAATTGAAGAAAAGGAAGTTGTCATCGCCCAAAACGCTTCGGGAGGCAATAACAGTGCGAGTAATTCTGAACAAGAGTACCATATTAAGTTTAATAACATTCTGATTACTACGTTCCTCGTGCTGATGGCTATTGTGGTACTTGCATTAATTTACAAGAAAGTGATAAAAGGGCATAAGAAGTGGACAGACCAGCAAGTGGATTCTGCATTTATGAGAAGAATGCGGCATCGTTTATCTGGAAGGAGAGATCACGCTCATGGTGAAGAAGATGTTTGATAGCAGTCAATTCAATTCGAGAGAAGATTCGTGAGTGATTCAACATAAGTGTTGAAAAGTGAGTTAAAAAAAAAGTGAGGTGCGGTCATAAAAAAAAGGGTGCGTTCAAGTGTATTACGCGTAAGTTTATTGATAATCTTAGTTTGAAAAGTATGTAGTAAATTTTAAGTTCTATAAATAGATTGCGAATCGCAGTACCGCAGCACGTAGAATTCCGACTCAGCATTTTTATATCTGCGCATTGAATGAAAGTGCCTCGAGTTAGAATAAATAACATTGTAATGAATGAAATATGATATTATGGTGCTAATTTTGATTACAGATATTATAATGTTTTGTGTGTATTATGGCTGACGATTTAATTGAATTATATGAAGGTTTATTAGAAGTACGGAAATATCTTATAAAAAAAGGCCAGAGTAGATATAAAGGTTCAGTTTCGTCAGATAAGTTGCAAGAAGCCGAGATATTATTAAACAAAAGTAAGACATTATTTTCTACTTTAAGTAATATAACAAAGGAATCGGAAATAGAGTTGATTAATGCTACGTACAAAAAGATTTGTGGTTTATTTTCTGAAATATTTAAACTGTGTACTTTGCCTAGCGTAGAATTAAAATCAGTAACGATGGAATTTGATATGAAAACTGCTTGTATGTTGATACCTATTTTAGATGATAAGGAAAATACAACGAAACGATTGATTGATGCGGTAGAAATGTATGCGGATATGCTTAATGATGTAGGTCAACAGTTATTAATTAAGTTTATACTAAAGGGTAGGTTATCTGAAAATGCCAAGTTACGAGTAGCAGACACTTACTCAACAATTAGTGACATGATTAAGGATTTTAGGAATAAACTGTTAACAAAAAAGTCATTCACAGCTGTTCAAAATCAAATTCAATCACTAAACCAAGGTTATAGGACTATTGAGGAATACGGATCAGAACTTGAAAGATTACTAACAGATTTGAATATTTCTCAGGCTGAGGGCGACACTGCTACATGCGCGATTCTTAAGCCAATTAATGAAAAAATGGTCGTGAAAAAGTTTACAGATTGTCTTAAGAGTGAAAGATTGGGCACGATCATCGCCGCACGCAACTACACATTGCTGAAGGACGCAATCCAGGCAGCCAAGGACGAGTCGCCGCCATCTGCGTCTTCTTCCAGGCCTGCTGAGGTTATGGAGATGACCTCAACCTTTCGAGGTAGGCACATTAATCGTTTTCCAAAGTTTAGAGGGCAAAATAGACGTGGTCGTCAAAATTTCTACAATAATAACAGAGGCAATTTGCACAATAATTTTAATAATTATGGTAATCAACCGAACAGATATCAAGGCTACTCCAGACCTTTTCGGTACGCTCCTCGCGGCAGAGGCCAGTATAACAAACAGGGTTATTACTATAATAGGCGTGGTGGTCAAGGCTTTTACAAAGTGTCGGTACCAGCACAAAATGCCAATACTCAGCCACGTACTACAAATAGTTTGGAACAGGACCCTGATAAGATAGGCAATCAGTTTTTTCGTGATTAATAATTTTGTTTATAATTGTAGTGGTAAATTTAAATATGTTAACTTTTATATCGACGGTAAAAAGCTTATACTATTACTAGATACGGGCGCATCGATTTCAGTTATTAAGGAAGAAGAACTTCCAAGGACAACACGGGTGTTTCCCGATAATTTAGTGGTTAATGGAATTGGAGGTAAGATTTACTCCTATGGTTATGTAATGCTCGATTTATATGCTTCTAAAACAGATACGTTTCAAAATAAGTTTCATATTTTTAAAACATTACCGATCATCGTTGATGGTATATTAGGATTAGACTTCATGAGTAGGTATAAAGCAAATATTGATTTAGATAAAAATTTGCTAACGCTACAGATAGGAGAAAAGTATTGTAATCTACCAACATATGACAAACCAGATTACAGTAACTCACTCCTGATTCCACCTCGGAGTGAAACCGTTCATTACATTTATTTAAACACGGAAATGAAAGGTGATTGTTTTGTTAGCGCTAGACAGTTAGAAAAGGATGTTTTCCTGGCAGGTACTATAGTTAGACCCAAAAATAAAAGAGTCCCTATCAAAATTTTAAATACTCGAGATGAAGAAGTAAGTTTAAAAAATTTAGAATTAAACGTAGAGCCTTTAGAGGACTACCATATTTTTGAATTTAGCAAACATGAAAGTAGTTTAAAAAGAGCTAATACATTATTACCCTTATTAGAGTTAGAACATTTAAACAGAGAAGAAAAGGAATCTATTGAGAAAATTTGTACTAAATATTCTGATATTTTCTTTTTACCCGGTGATAAGTTAGAAACTACAAACATTTGCGAACAATCTATAACATTAAAAAGTAACATTAATCCTATTTATACCAAACCATATAGGTTACCACAAGCCTTAAAGCCGGAAGTAAATAAACAAATAAATAATATGCTTAAGGATGATATTATTGAAGAATCATCTAGTGAATGGTCTAGTCCGATCCTGTTAGTCCCAAAAAAATCAGAAGGTTCTCAAAAGTGGCGTTTAGTAATAGATTTCCGAAAACTAAATGAAAATATTGTAAATGACAAATTTCCTTTACCTAACATTACTGATATTTTAGATTCGTTGTCTGGCTCTATCTATTTTACGCATTTAGACCTTCAACAAGGATATTATCAAGTGAAACTGGCACCTGAAAGCCGAAAATATACTGCATTTTCGACTAGTACATGACATTACCAATTAAAACGATTACCGATGGGTCTTAAGACTTCTTGTAGCGCTTTCAGTAGAGTCATGTCAATTGTGATGTCAGGATTAGCTTTTGAGAAGTGTTTCATATATTTAGATGACTTAATCGTTTTTGGAAGATCTTTAGCTATTCATAACCAAAATCTCATTACTGTTTTTGAAAGACTGAGGAAGGTGAATTTAAGGTTAAATCCTACTAAGTGTCAATTCTTAAAGAAAGAGATTTTATATCTGGGTCATTTAGTTTCTGCTGACGGTGTATCACCTGACCCTGATAAAACTAAGATTTTAGAAAATTTTCCTGTACCTAAAAACGTGGATGAAGTGAGACGGTTTGTTGCCTTCTGCAACTATTACAGAAAATTCGTGCCGTCCTTTGCAACAATTACTATGCCTTTAAATCGTTTGCTAAAGAAAGATGAACCGTTTGTTTGGAGTTTGGACTGTCAAAATGCATTTAATTTTCTAAAAACCTCATTAACGACGCCTCCTATACTACAGTATCCGGATTTTTCGGAAACCAATGAATTTATATTACAGACAGACGCGTCTGATTTAGCTGTAGGAGCTGTATTGTGTAATAAGAACATGAAACCTGTTGCTTATGCCAGCAGACCATTAAATAAGGCAGAGAAAAATTATCCAGTAATTCTGAAAGAATTAACAGCAATAGTATGGGCAGTAAAGTACTTTAGACCATATTTATTTGGCAGAACTTTTACTATTATGACGGACCACAAACCATTAGTTTACTTATTTGGAATCAAAGACCCATCTAGTAGGCTAATTAAATTCCGGTTAATACTTGAAGAATATGATTTCAAGATAGTGTATGTGAAAGGTAAGGACAATGTAATTGCGGATGCATTGTCTAGGGTGTGCATAACATCGAGTGAATTGAAGGGTATGAAAGAGCAAATTTTAGCAGTAACAACCAGAGGACAAAAGAGGAGGTTGGAAGAGAGTCGTAAGGAAAAACAAACTGTGCCTAGTAAAACCACCGACAACTGGCCTGATCAACCAAGAGTCGTGGAATTACTAAGACAGCCGTGTGATTCTATTGAAATTAAGTTAGTAGAAGAAAAAACTATAAAGAAGTATAAAAGAGAAAATATGATAAAGGAACAAAACGATTGTTTTGTTTATATACTAAGCAGAATGTTATTGTGTATTAACCTTAACTTTAGATTGCATTTCTCGCGAGCCGAATTTGCGACTAAGTTAAAAGAGTTTTGTGAAAGAATAAACGTAAAGGAACTATGCATAGTGAAAGATGATAACAATAATGAATTTATAAAAGGTTTATGTAGTGAAATTAAATCCTTAAAAGAATGGACAG
This sequence comes from Atethmia centrago, assembly GCA_905333075.3. Taxonomy (NCBI): domain Eukaryota; kingdom Metazoa; phylum Arthropoda; class Insecta; order Lepidoptera; family Noctuidae; genus Atethmia; species Atethmia centrago. The sequence continues at coordinate 22,020,136 of HG995391.1, forward strand.
GACCCCGAATATGTGTTTTGAGAGGAATTGAAAGAATATATGATGAAAAGGAAAAATAATTTATTATGAATAACTATCATTTATTACCCACCAGTGGTCATGCGGGTATGAATAGAATGGCAAGTAATATTAAAAGAAAATATTACTGGCCAGGTTTAGATATGGATATTCGTAGTTTTATAAGTAAATGTGAGATGTGTCAGAAAATGAAACAAAGTAAATATACGAGACAACCCATGATTATAACTACTACAGCATTAGCTGCCTTTGAGAAAGTTTTCCTCGACTTAGTTGGCCCTTTGGACAGAGATGAGTCAGGAAATTGTTATATATTAACCCTACAATGCGAGTTGACAAAATACATAGAGGCATATCCGATACCCAACAAGGAAACGGTTACTGTAGCCAAAGCTTTCGTGAGTAATTTTATTTTACGATTCGGCGTTCCGAAATCTATAGCTACGGGGAACAGAATTTATTTCTCAAGTTATGGGACAGGTATGTAGGCTATTAGAAGTAGAAAAGTTAACATCCACTGCATACCACCATCAATCAATCGGTTCCCTAGAGATAGCCCATAAACATTTAGGAGCATTTTTAAGAACTTATTGTAATAATGCGTACCATTCGTGGTCAGATTGGCTACCATTCTGGTGTTTTAGTTTTAATACTAGTGTAAACACGCAAACTAAATACACACCATATGAACTTGTGTTTGGAAGACAATGTCGCTTGCCAAACAGTTTAAAACAGGATGTAGAACCACTTTATAATACTGATGATTATTGTTTAGATTTAAAATATAAGTTGCAAGTAGCTTTAAGAGATGCAAGAAACAATTTGGTAGTTTGTAAGGAAAAAAGAAAAGACAAATATGATAAATCATGTAATCCTGTATTTTATAAGAAAAATGACCTTATTTTAGTTAAGAATGAATGTGCTCGTAAATTAGACTGTGTTTTTGATGGACCTTTTGAAGTGTTGGAAGATTTAGGCATTAATGTGAAGATAATTAAAAATGATAAGGTAGATATAATACATAAAGATAGGACAAAATTGTTTAGTAAGTAAGTCTTTAAGAAAAGGTACCTTTGCTTTGCTTGTCTTCGATTATTGTTTTTTTTTTTTTTCTTTCACCCCCGGAGGTGAAGTGTATAAATGTAGTTAGTAGTAAGCAACATTGTTATGTAAGTAGTTGGTAATAAACGCTTGTCTTGAACAGACGTGTTTCCTTCTAACCTCCATACTTCAATAGTTTAGAAACAGATTGACACCTATTTGCAGCTGCCATTAAGTCTACAGCAATTAAATTATTTTTCAACATACCTTGCATGATGGTTTTATTATTCTTACGTATTTGGGCTCCTTGCTGGTTGAAAATTAACTGTCAACCCAGCACGTTGCATTTTAGATACGGACAGCAGGTTGTATAGTACCTCAGCACAGAAGAGCACGTTCTACAAAACTCCTTGAATGCCCATGTTGCTGGTCACATACACCGTTCCTTTTTTGATAGCAGAAATAAATTCACAATTTTAGCAATAGAAAGGAGATGGGCAATCCTGGGCCCAGCAGTTAACTAGGTGACATGTTTCTTAAAAAAACCGTTATATTTTTCTAAAGTAAATCACAAAATACAGTACCATGTTTCTATCTAGGAAGCGAGAAAAGTTAAATTATGAAACTAAATAATCGATTAAATAAATGCCTGAATTCTTAGTAATCGATATCAATAATCGGTAAAATCTCAGAATATGTATGAAATACGAGTGATAAGTGCTTATCAATCTTTTCGTGGAATCGATTCATAGCGAATCGAGTGCCTTTAATTTTTCTTCAGTTGGCAATACTGGTCACTGACTGACAGATGACAGACAGAAATAACCGGCAAGCGTTTGTTTTCTTTCATTCTGAGTGCTCACATATTTTCCATGTTTTATTGTATAACTCCACGACCTCGGCTTTGCATGGTATAAAGGACTATTCGACGGATCTTGCTACTTTGTATTACCAGGCTCTCTATTTTGGACAACTGATTACGCCTATCGATCGGATATTGACGACATGGATCGCTGTGTGAATTGTACCATTGCGACTGGTCGCAGTAACTCTATTGGCACAAGAGTCTTGGATGTTGAGGCGATTTTATCAGTTATTCGTCAGTGGCGTGCATCTCAGCTTGTAAGTACCTATAAAAGTCGAGCTATTGGCCTATCAAGCGAACAAAACCAGACTTATGTACCTACTGTTTACGGTCTCCGGTGACATGTATGTCCGCTGTCTCTATGTTGGATAGCATATATTAAAACAATACTTACTTAATACCTAATAAGTTGATTAATTAGCCATACGAATCTATGGAATGTGCCGTTTGACCATTTCACTCATAAAGAAGGTGTAGGTAACCATCAAGTCCCGATGGGACCGATTCGGTCCCAGACTTTGGTGCTTTGAGGTGTTGACAGTTATTGGGACCATTTCGGTCTTGGCCGGGATGTAGCCATTTGGTTGAACATGCATTAGGATTAGGTACATGTAATGAAGCTTGTTTATGGTTGAACATGATTTAAATAGTTAACTTATTTCAGGTAACCAGTGAGAACTATGTATGCCCAGCATGTTGGAATGTGGCCCAAGATGTGGTTCTTGGGAGACATCCGATTAAAGCACCAACCCAAGTTGGCCATTCCAGTGTTGTGTGTCGGCTGCCGCAACCACCTTCTTCGCAATAAGTTTGCTCGTGATTAATTCCATGTTAGGCTATTGTTGTAATTGTATTGTAGGAAGAAGGACTGTAGGCTGCTGTGCCTTCTTGTTATCTTGCCCAACATATGCACATTACATATAATGAAAAGAACAAAACTTAGATGACATTCTCATAATTATTGAAGATGAATAATGAATATTTTATACATATATTGGTGTTTTATTTTACTTTCTCTTCTTCTGGTTTTAAAAGGTACCTACTGCTTCTAAGTTCAGGATATTGGACTTGTCTTCGACTGTAGCGACTGTCCAGGGCGTGCCAAACGTGTCAGATCTTCGACAAGTCACACTTGGAGACTCTTCTTTAACTCCATGCAAAAACCCATTACACAAGCGAAGCCGTTCAAAAATATTTCGCAAATAACACCAAAAACCTACAATGTTATTAATGTAACCTCACTTTTACAATACTTCATATAACTTGATTCCTGGATAGCCAAATTTCACCAAATTTTCAGTGAGGCCTTGTTATTATATCCTCTTACTAATAAGGCTAGTTTGGTTGAGTTAACACCTGGGCCCAGAAACCTATGGAGGCTTTCCCTTCTCCTTTTTAATGACGTTTATAAGATGGTATGACTAATGAAAAGAACCTCCCTGTTTATAATATGGTCCGATGCTCCAGAATCCAACAGGAAAGTAACTTTGCTTCCATCATCATCCGCTTGATAGACTGCCATCATAAAAGCAAAGCCAGAAAAATTGCTCGACGTGGATTCACTGATCTCAACTGCCTGGACCATCCTTGTCCTCTCTGTATTTTTCTGCTGCTGCTGATGAGCTCTTTTGAAAGCAGTCGTTTTTTACATGCCCCTTGCGGCCACAGTGATAAAACTTCACGAACTGAGACTTCTTCTTCTGCTTGTTATCCTTCTGGTTGTAGCTATTATTCCCTTTAGTATTTTGAGAATTATCTAATTTGTAATTTCACCTGGTTTTAACTAATACTAGCGTTAAATTATCCTCCGATAAAGTTTCGATCGCAGTTGTCACGCGACCATAAGTTGCGGGTAGGGTGAGCAACAAATGAGGTACTTTATCGGTTTCTTCCAACTTCGCTCCGCCAGTTAATAAATAAATAATTCGGTGATCAAATCATCAAAAATCGTAAAATGTTTATGAGTCTGACGTCACCTTGTAGTTGTAAAGTCAACAACTTTTTTCTTAAAGCTAATGAGTAGCAATACTTTTCCGTTCATACAAAACAACCAAACATTTCAAAATTTCTCTCGCCGTACTGTTTTTCTTTGCAAAACCGAGGTAGGAATCCGATAAATAATCGACGTTAACACTTTTTCCTAATCGATTATTTTGCCCCCACAAGCTGCATCCATTTCGCTTAAGAATGCCCGTATTGTAATCTTCCAAACACTATATTTTTCCCCATCGAATGGCTTGATATTGGCGCCGATTCCCTTGTTCACAAACTGAACTAAATTTAAGTTCAGTGCATCTTTTTCTTTCTATTTCATTAAGAAAAGGACAGAAGATACATTTTAGTTTAGTCCTGTCAAATTAATCAGCGGTTGCCGTAAATTGACGTAATTTTAGTAGGCAAGTTTTTAATCACGTCTAAACTTGTATAGAGTAGTGACAGGCGCTGATTAATTTGACAGGACTAAACTAAAATTTATCTTCTGTCCTTTTCTTAATGAAATAGAAAGAAAAAGATGCACTGAACTTAAATTTAGTTTAGTTTGTGAACAAGGGAATCGGCACCATTGCGTTTGGTTTTTAAATTATCAATTTTAAAAAGTTCATAACGGATTTTTAACCACTTATATTGCAGTAAAAACGTAACCTGGACCCATAACCTATAGGAAATCTAGGTTCTAACACTTTAATGAAATGAAATGTAAATGAAATTGTTTATTCTGTAAATAGGATATGAGAATCACTTTTACACGTTTTATTAAAAAATAAGCTAGACGGAGTCGACATTTTCTATCTGACTACCCCTGAGAAGAAATGGCGAAACAAACTCAAGGGTCAAAGTCTCTTTTAAAGTCCAGACATAATCTTGGTCAGATCATGTGAGGACCATGTAGATCTATGTCTGAAATGGTTTTTTGAGGAAAGAACCACACAAATATGAGTGGACCTGTCCAGTCAGTGCAAGCATTTGTCAGTAATCGTGTAGCTCAACTCAAAACTTAAGGAGCTCAACGACTCGACGAACAATACCAAGGAAAGGACAATTGGGTTGGCCGCATAAAGAACTCAAAATGCCAGACCATCATTAAAACTAAGAGAAAAAAAAACAACAAGAAATAAATAAAAATGACCCACATAGTGCTCACATTCACAATAATTAAATTAAGTGAATATTTATGTACTATCGGCCAAAGTTCCGCATGCTCACCTTAAAGGCGATAATCGCATAGCACGACTCACGACTCGATCGCACAATGCACGAGTTTTGACCAATAGGATGCACAAAGCGTATTTTAGTGGTGTTCGTATTAGTATAATCATGTATAGAATGTGTGACACTCACACTAGGAGCGTACTATGCTCACTTGTTTCTGCTAAGAGACGAGTTTTTAATGGGCACGGCCAGCGCGGCTCGGCGGCGGCGTGAGCTCTTTGTTATTGAATTGAATTGTTATTTTATTATTGACAAGAATTAATTTTAGTACTCATATCTTCTGTTTGTTTGGTTTAGAAAATGTATTATTGATATTGCAGTATTTACAAAAATAATTTGTAATAACTAATAAACTACAATTTATATGTATTAATCCACTTTAATATTTTCCTCTCTCTATCGGGTCTATAGATATAGGTTATTTATGAACACTTTCACTGCCTCTCCAATTTTCACCATATCCTATGTGATGCCGCATGCCGCAGCAACCGCACCATATTCCCTTCACAATAAGATGAGACATTGAAACGAACCGTTTTATTACAGTCCGTTCCACCGATTTTGACTTCTATTCCGTAGGCTTATGGATGGCATTAAAGGCAAAAAAGTGGTTACAATACCAACTGTTTACTGCAGCTGCCATTTGTCATGCCACCAACACAATAGCATTCAAAATCGATTGAACGGACATTTATGGTTTGTTTACCTTTTATCTCACGGCTCCCTGAATACGATAGGTATAGGTGCGTTGACCGGCACTGCATGAAGGTATCAAATGTTTATATTGAAATTTTTTGTGTTTAATCGACTTTATTAAAAGTAAATAACTATCTAAATTTCTATGTGTTTGTTTATACTTGGGCAATTTGGGAATACTTGAAAATTACAGTAATATTTGAACCAATACTCTGCGCAGTTCATACAATGTTATCAGAGCTTTTTGTTTGTAGCTAACGCAAGGCCGCAAGCCGCACAACTCTTGCAACTGAAATAAAAATAAGTTCATTATCTAAGATCCATTGTTATTTAGTGGGAATGTCTGGAAATTCGGTTAAACAATAGAGGACGGCTTAATACAAGGGCCATACGTTTTTTTATTACCTTAGGATTATCTCAAATGTTTTGCAGTTGTTCCTTGTATTTGGTTTAATACTTTTAACAGTAGGTAATTGTAATATTACCTTTTATTCATTAAAATAATACAGGGTGAAATTGAATTCATGGGCATCCTTTTAAGGGGTCATTGTACTCATCATTATGAACAACTTCAACTAAGAGACCATACCTGAAATCGCGAAAAAAAAATCAGCTGTTCCCTACATTTATGTTTGCATAACTCGACAAAATGTAGGGAACAGCAATTTTTTTTTCTCGATTTCATATTTGTTCCCATAGTCAAAGTTGCTCATAATGACGAGTACAATGACCCCTTAAGAGGATACCCATGAATTAAATTTCAGCCTGTATAACGAACAAGGTATCGTTGCAATTAAAATGCCCAGGCATGCCGTGCAGGATGAGCACTTTAAGACTGGATTATAATCAAACCAACACTTTAAGGCTTCTACACACTGGCGCGACTTGTCGCGCGACGCGATTCTGCGACATTATATCCGTAGAACAATCTCTATGAAAACGCGCGCGCCACTACACACAGGGGCGACCTGTCGCGCCGCGACACAGAAATTATGCCTATTATATAGGCTTCTACATACTGGCGCGACTTGTCGCGCGACAAGTCGCGTGGCGATTCTGGCGCGACATCGACACGCCATACCTTTCACACTAGCGCGACAGGCAGCTGGCGTCGCGGCGTTGTCGCGTCGCGGCCGCTACAGTCGCGTAGCGGGCGCGACGCGACAACGCCGCGACAAGACAAGATAGTATAAATAGCGGTCCAATCCAAACTGGCCTCAGTAGCAGGCGTTCTTCGTCAGTGGATGAAGGCAGGTCTGTGCGTGTTTGCCGAGTGAGGTTAGGTTCGATTTCCCGGTCGGCCGACATAACCCAACCTAACTTATGTACCTAGACTTGACCACACGAGCGGGAACGGCGAAACTGACGAATTCGGACGCGCTAAGTGACTTATGTAGATATTTGCGGTGGTGTGTGTGTAATTAAGTTTTAATTTATGCGACTTTGTTCTATACTATGCATAGATTGAAGTAATGAAGTAGATTAATTTACCTACCTATGTGTGTGTTCAAGTGTTGTGTGCCTATCTTATTATTTTTGTGATCTAATATTGGAAATATATTTTTATGTTAAACATTACATCCGTTAGTTTTATTCATTCTAATATATATTTACTACTTTTTGTATTAGATTCCAGTGGGTCTCATTGACTATTGCGTTTTCAAATTTGACATAAACAAGTTTTACCAATTAAACTATTTCAGTGTATGCTCAGAAGCATTCTAAACCCTCTTGCAAAAGTTGAGTTTACTCGGTTTTATTCCAAAGTAAATTAAATCATAAGCAAAATAAGTCTTCGCAATGTGAGTCTTATCCCATTGTGATAAGGTATAAATTAGGATGTATGACGAAATTAACTAATAAATGAATAATTTCTCAATTTCAATAAATAAGTCCTCGCAAAAGTCAATTATCCTAAATTATACCTTATAACAATAAGATAAGAGTTACATTGCAATGACTTACTCATGGTTTTTGGCGGCGCGCGGCATGCTCAAAGGAGTAGGTACCTATTTGAATCTGCCGCTGCAGGTTTTTGTATAAATAAATATTTTTATTTATTGTTATTAATTATGGTTGACGGCGGCGTAAGGCTAGGACAGGAATTAATGACCTTTTCGTCGGCTATTAGGTATGGGATCAACGCTTCGCTTCCTTTTTATTCCGGTAGTACGTTCCCGTGGGATATTTTCCGACATCCACGCTTCTACTGCGCCGCACGACGCACTTGCCACGGCTACAGTACTTACCTAGTATTATTCGCGGATTTTGACTCAAAACACGAATGTCTTATAATTTTATTTCATTTTTAACCGACTTCAAAAAAGGAGGAGGTTTCTCAATTCGACCGTATATATATATTTTTATGTGTTTTTGTACGGATAGCCTATACAATGCGAGATCAGCTTATACTGGAAAGTTATAGCATGATGTGTAGCCAGCCGTGCGCACTATTTTACCTACTGCTACAAAATAGTAGTCAAGTGCGAGCCAACTTTGCGCTGAGGGTTCCGCCCATTGGTTTAGTAGTAAGTTTGTGTTTTATAGTTTTCGCCGTGTATGTAGGTATGTAATGTGACAGTCGTTTGCGTATGTAATTATGTTTTAGTAGGACTATGCAAGTACCTACATATACATAAATACCTATAATTATGTTAGAAATTTTGCAAACCGATCTAAACCACTGCATAAATTCAACTGCTACAAAAAACTAGTCAAGTGCGAGTCACCATTGCGCTGAGGATTCTGTAGGTACTTTGGCTTGGTAGTAAGTTTACACTGCCATTTTACAATCGTATAATATAGTTTTCGCCTTGTATTACTACTTTCTTACTTATTATGCAACTACATACCTATATAAAAATGAATCGCCGAAAGGTATGCACACGCATAACTTCCGAAGGACTGGACCAAATTGGATAGTTATTTTTTTGTCGTGTTAGTGATTCTCAGGACAAGGTTTGTATAAATATAAGATAGGTAGGGTAAGTAGGCAGATAGGTACGTACATAGGTAGGTAGGTAGGTACGTAGGTAGATAGGTAGGATAGGGTAGGGTAGGTAGATAGGTAGCTAGGGTAGGGTGGGTAGGTAGGTAGGTAGGTATTGTATATACCATAAGTTTTTGGAAAGTAATTAAACATCGCCAAAATTATACAACATTTATTTTAATTCACTTAAATCTCTAATTAGCATATTATTTCGAACATGTCTGGGATCGCATAGCTCAGGCAACATGCATGTTATATAAAAATGTTCTAATTTTGGTTCCATTTCTTCCCAATAATGGTCATGTCTCTCTATAATTTCAACTTTGATGTCTTTGTCGCATCCAGACCATACTCCGAAAATACATTTTTGCCTACCGGTGATATGTAATTGTCCCTGCACCTGTATAAACTAAGGATGTTTTTTATTTATAACAAGTCCGTTTTTAGTTTTCTTCCAAAACTTCACTTTTTTCTTATCTATAGCTTCGTCCAAAGAGGTTTTAAATGCTGTAATTGGACACTTGATTTCAATGATTGTGTCTCCCACTATTCCGTCTGGAGTTGCACCTAGAAAAGGCAACTTCTTATCTATGAAAAGACCACAAGGCCTTTTCTCCTGTTTTTTCTGATACAAAGTGAACGTTTGCTCAATTTATATTCGAATGCCTTATTATGATTGCATATTTCTTGAAGTCTTCTATAAAAATATTCAGTGTCAATTATTCTTCCTCCTTCTATACAAAAACAGCTTTTCCCTTCTACAGGATTATTAAAACTCACTTCGTACCTGAAATGACCAGAATAAAAATATTTGATGAATTCTTGTAAAACTGCATACATACTTCATACAACCTTCTTATATAGAAATCTAGCAATTACCAATTACTATCATCATCTGATGTTTCGTACTGCGGAGGGTTGTGTGAATATCTGAAAAAAAGGTAGTTTTGGTATATGAAGTAAGAAATTATAATCCTAACTTCCTAACTAATATTATAAATGCGAAAGTGAGTTTGTTTGTTTGTTACGCTTTCACGCTAAAACGGCTGAACGGATTTGGATGAAATTTGCAGTGGTAAACCTTGACCTGGAAAAGGACATAGGCTACTTTTCATCCTGGATCGCAGACGAAGTCGCTGGCAACAGTAGTAGTAAACTAATTACTAATAAAATCAATAGTATTATTAATAAAAACAAGCATAACTTTGACAACATGAATAAATAATACGGAACCCTAAAAAGTCTAACATTATGAAGTTTTATCGTGAACTCGCCAATTTCGTGATAGTACCGTTACGCATTAGTATAAAGCGAAATTAGCACGAAATTAGCTGTTCTCCCATGGCACTACTGCCATGGGGGAACAGCTAATTTCGTGATGATCAAACACGTATGATACTTACAAATGTTGTATTATAATTATGAAGATTTAATTTGTCCGAATTTATTTCTACATCTTTTGAATGTATTTGGGTCCTGTAACAATCACACGTGGCAAGTTAATAATACCTACCTAGACCTTACATATTTTTATTTATCATTTGGATATGGAACCCTAAAAATATATAAAAAAGAAGAAATCGTCCATAAACGCAGACTTGCCGCATGAATAACAATAAATAACTTACCTACGTTTATTATGGAAATACAAATTTGGTGCAGGTACGCGTGGCTACATATCAAGCTATACTTTTCCAGTCGCTCACCTGTCATTGTACGGAATGCCTATACAATGTGAGATCAGCTTATACTGAAAAATATAGCTTGATATTATGTAGCCGTGTGTAAATAACAGATCAGTTACATGGTTTAGGTAGGTAGAAGATACTCACAAATTTACTGGAATATTCTCTTTATCACCATCGTCTTCTGGGGGGTAAGCATCACCTCTTACAGCAGTATTATTATAATATAATATTACTTCACAGTGGGAAAGTGATGGAGCTATACAGGACTTATAGCTCCATCTTTTTCTCACGCTGAAGTAATATTGAAATAATACTGCTATTATGAGGAGATGGTTACCCCCCAGTACTGTGTAATCGACGTCTTCTGGAAGAACCAATATAATGATTTAGCTAAACTAGGGACCAAGGTACGTTAGTAGGTTCATAACTTTTGTCACCTACCTACATAAGGCATATGTAGGTAGCACTACAGTCGGATAAGTAAATTACAGTTTTGTGTCTTGTAGTTAATATGTATAGGTAGGTACTTACCGAACATACTTATATTTTTTTATTACTTACTTTCTAAACGCTTGGCTGCTACACTACAAATCACGGGTTCGATTCCCGCACGGAACAAATATTTTTATGACCTACAGACAGTTGTGCTGGGTCTGGCCGTTTGTGAATGTGAAGATGTGTGTTTGTAATCGCATCGTCTCCGATTCAGGAGTAAAACTTTAAAAAAAAAAAACAATTACGTACTACATAGATAAGTACCTATTTTTTGTATATTGTAAAAACAAACCTTTAGTTAACTTTTTATCTTTTATAAAAGTTGCCTGGATTTCTCTTGAATCGTGGACGGTGCGTTTACAAACACAAATCTTCATAATATGAAGATTTGTGTTTAAGCCGAAACATCTGCGACTCCTAACGCAGCAGCGAATCGCTTAGCCACTGCACCAAAACGTGTCGTATGCCATCTACTCGTACCTACATGTTTGTAATCACTAATACTGTAAGTAGATAGGTCGGTAGATACTTACTTCAATACGTTTATCATAATTATGTTTGCCTGTTTCTTTAGGTAAATTCCCAAAGTAGTACTTACTAGTTTACCCTCATATTTTATCTTTTCTTCTCCATCTTAAGACCCTGATCACTATCTAGCTATAACCTATTTATTGAGACCAGTACAATGAGCCCAAACACGATACCTGCGCTGTAAGTTTGTGAGTGAGGTAAATATCAACTAGAAAAGAGCTGATAATCTTCAAATGACTGAACTGATTTTCTTGAATCATAGCTAAGAACACTCTCGATTATGTCGCCTTTCAAACAAAAAAAAACAAAATCAAAATCGGTCCATGCATTCGGGAGCTACGATGCCACAGACACACACACACACACACACACACACACACACACACACACACACAGACAGACAGACACGTCAAACTTATAACACCCCGTCGTTTTTGCGTAGGGGGTTAAAAATAAGAAAATCAACAAAAATAATAATTACTGAAAATTTATTTCAAACCCGAAAATCGATAAAAGGTACATAAGTTAGGTTGGGTTATGTCGACCGACCGGGAAATCGAACCTAACCTCGCTCGGCAAACACGCACAGACCTGCCTTCATCCACTGACGAAGAACGCCTACTACTGAGGCCAGCTTGGATTGCACCGGTATTTATACATCTTGTCTTGTCGCGTCGCGCCCGCTACGCGACTGTAGCGGCCGCGACGCGACAACGCCGCGACAAACGCGTAGCTAGCGCGACGCCATATAATAGGCATAATTTCTGTGTCGCGGCGCGACAGGTCGCCCCTGTGTGTAGTGGCGCGCGCGTTTTCATAGAGATTGTTCTACGGATATAATGTCGCAGAATCGCGTCGCGCGACAAGTCGCGCCAGTATGTAGAAGCCTTAAATAGCGGTCCAATCCAAACTGGCCTCAGTAGCAGGCGTTCTTCGTCAGTGGATGAAGGCAGGTCTGTGCGTGTTTGCCGAGTGAGGTTAGGTTCGATTTCCCGGTCGGTCGACATAACCCAACCTAACTTATGTACCTAGACTTGACCACACGAGCGCGAACGGCGAAACTGACGAATTCGGACGCGCTAAGTGACTTAGGTAGATGTAATGGTGGTGTGTGTGTAATTAAGTTTTAATTTAAGCGACTTTGTTCTATACTAAGTATGCATAATGAAGTACCTAGATTAATTTACCTACATATGTGTGTGTTCAAGTGTTGTGTGCCTATCTTATTATTTTTGTGATCTAATATTGGAAATATATTTTTATGTTAAACATTACATCCGTTAGTTTTATTCATTCTAATATATATTTACTACTTTTTGTATTACTTATATTCCAGTGGGTCTCATTGACTATTGCGTTTTCAAATTTGACATAAGCAAGTTTTACCAATTAAACTATTTCAGTGTATGCTCAGAAGCATTCTAAACCCTCTTGCAAAAGTTGAGTTTACTCGGTTTTATTCCAAAGTAAATTAAATCATAAGCAAAATTGTAAGTCTTCGCAATGTGAGTCTTATCCCATTGTGATAAGGTATAAATTAGGATGTATGACGAAATTAACTAATAAATGAATAATTTCTCAATTTCAATATATAAGTCCTCGCAAAAGTTAATTATCCTAAATTATACCTTATAACAATAACATAAGAGTTACATTGCAATGACTTACTCATGGTTTTTGGCGGCGCGCGGCATGCTCAAAGGAGTAGGTACCTTTTTGAATCTGCCGCAAGCCAGCCGCTCTACTGCGCCGCGCGTCGCCCTCTTGCCACGGCTATAGTACTTACCTAGTATTATTCGCGGATTTTGACTCAAAACACGAATGTCTTATAATTTTATTTCATTTTTAACCGACTTCAAAAAAGGAGGATTCTCAATTCGACCGTATATATATATTTTTATGTGTTTTTGTACGGATAGCCTATACAATGCGAGATCAGCTTATACTGGAAAGTTATAGCATGATGTGTAGCCAGCCGTGCGCACTATTTTACCTACTGCTACAAAATAGTAGTCAAGTGCGAGCCAACTTTGCGCTGAGGGTTCCGCCCATTGGTTTAGTAGTAAGTTTGTGTTTTATAGTTTTCGCCGTGTATGTAGGTATGTAATGTGACAGTCGTTTGCGTATGTAATTATGTTTTAGTAGGACTATGCAAGTACCTACATATACATACCTATAATTATGTTAGAAATTTTGCAAACCGATTCTAAACCACTGCATAAATTCAACTGCTACAAAAAACTAGTCAAGTGCGAGTCACCATTGCGCTGAGGGTTCTGTAGGTACTTTGGCTTGGTAGTAAGTTTACACTTTGCCATTTTACAATCGTATAATATAGTTTTCGCCTTGTATTACTACTTTCTTACTTATTATGCAACTACATACCTATATAAAAATGAATCGCCGAAAGGTATGCACACGCATAACTTCCGAAGGACTGAACCAAATTGGATAGTTATTTTTTTGTCGTGTTTGTGATTCTCAGGACAAGGTTGTATAAATATAAGATAGGTAGGCAGGTAGGTACGTAGGTAGATAGGTAGGATAGGGACCCTACCCTAGCTATCTACCTTAGGTTAGGTTAGTAAGTAAGTAAGGTAAGGTAAGGTGTAAGTAGGTAGGTAGGTATGGTATAAACCATAAGTTTTTAGAAAGTAATTAAACATCGTCAAAATTATACAACATTTATTTTAATTCACTTAAATCTCTAATTAGCATATTTCGAACATGTCTGGGATCGCATAGCTCAGGCAACATGCATGTTATATAAAAATGTTCTAATTTTGGTTCCATTTCTTCCCAATAATGGTCATGTCTCTCTATAATTTCCACTTTGATGTCTTTGCCGCATCCAGACCATACTCCGAAAATACATTTTTGCCTACCAGTGATATGTAATTGTCCCTGCACCTGTATATACTAAGGATGTTTTTTATTTAGGACAAGTCCGTTTTTAGTTTTCTTCCAAAACTTCACTTTTTTCTTATCTATAGCTTCGTCCAAAGAGGTTTTAAATGCTGTACCACTTGATTTCAATGATTGTGTCTTCTCCAACTATTCCGTCTGAAGTTGCACCTAGAAAAGGCAACTTCTTATCTATGAAAAGACCACAAGGCCTTTTCTCCTGTTTTTTCTGATACAAAGTGAACGTTGCACAATGTATATCCGAATGCCTTATTATGATTGCATATTTCTTGAAGTCTTCTATTAAAATATTCAGTGTCAATTATTCTTCGTCCTTCTATACAAAAACAGCTTTTCCCTTCTACAGGATTATTAAAACTCACTTCGTACCTGAAATGACCAGAATAAAAATATTTGATGAATTCTTGTAAACCTGCATACATACTTCATACAACCTTCTTATATAGAAATCTAGCAATTACCAATTACTATCATCATCTGATATTTCGTACTGCGGAGGGTTGTGTGAATATCTGAAAAAAAGGTAGTTTTGGTATATGAAGTAAGAAATTATAATCCTAACTTCTTAACTAATATTATAAATGAAAAAGTGAGTTTGTTTATTTGTTACGCTTTCACACTAAAACGGCTGAACGGATTTGGATGAAATTTGCACAGGGGTAGACCTTGACGTGGAAAAGGACATAGGCTACTTTTCATCCTGGATCGCAGACGAAGTCGCTGGCAACAGTAGTAGTAAACTAATTACTAATAAAATCAATAGTATTATTAATAAAAACATTACGTATCCAACATTCTTTCGATTAAATAACACACTGGAAGCATAACTTTGACAACATGAATAAATAATACGGAACCCTAAAAAGTCTTATCGTGAACTTGCTAATTTCGTGATAGTACCGTTACGCATTAGTATAAAGCGGTAGTGCCATGGGGGAACAGCTAATTTCGTGATGATCAAACACGTATGATACTTACAAATGTAATATAAGTAATTATGAAGATTTAATTCGTCCTAATTTATTTCTACATCTTTTGAATGTATTTGGGTCCTGTAACAATCACACGTGGCAAGTTAATAATACCTACCAAGACTTTACATATTTTTATTTATCATTTGGATATGGAACCCTAAAAATATATAAAAAAGAAGAAATCGTCCATAAACGCAGACTTGCCGGATGAATAACAAACAATAAATAACTTACCTACGTTTATTATGGAAATACAAATTTGGTGCAGGTACTCGTACGCGTGGCTACATACTTTTCCAGCCGCTGACCTGTCATTGTACGGAATGCCTATACAATGTGAGATCAGCTTATACTGAAAAATATAGCTTGATATTATGTAGCCGTGTGTAAATAACAGATCAGTTACATGGTTTAGGTAGGTAGAAGATACTCACAAGTTTACTGGAATATTCTCTTTATCACCATCGTCTTCTGGGGGGTAAGCATCACCTCTTATAGCAGTATTATTATAATATAATATTACTTCACAGTGGGAAAGTGATGGAGCTATACAGGACTTATAGCTCCATCTCTTTCTCACGCTGAAGTAATATTGAAATAATACTGCTATATGAGGAGATGGTTACCCCCAGTACTGTTTAATCGACGTCTTCTGGAAGACACATTATAATGATTTAGTTAAACTAGGTACCAAGGTACGTCAGTAGGTTCGTAACTTTTGTCACCTACATAAAAATTATGAGCCTATGTAGGTAGCACTACAGCCGGATAAGTAAATTACAGTTTTGTATCTTGTAGTTATATGTATACGTAGGTACTTACCGAACATACTTATATTTTTTTATTACTTACTTTCTAAACGCTTGGCTGCTACACTACGAATCACGGGTTCGAATCCCGCACGGAACAAATATTTTTATGACCTACAGATAGTTGTGCTGGGTCTGGCCGTTTGTGAATGTGAAGATGTGTGTTTGTAGGTAATCGCATCGTCTCCGATTCAGGATTTTTTCTGTCCCGTGGTGTCGGGGCTTTTTTAAATATTAAATTTAACTTTTATTACCTACTTTTTAAACATTATATATTACTAGTAGCTCAGACACGCTGCCATCGATACGTATCTCGCCGAAATCTGCGCCCCTGTAGGTAAATTCCCAAAGTAGTACTTACTAGTTTACCCTCATATTTTATCTTTTCTTCTCCATAATCAGACCCTGATCACCATCTAGCTATAACCTATTTATTGAGACCAGTACAATGAGCCCAAACACGATACCTGCGCTGTAAGTTTGTGAGTGAGGTAAATATCAACTAGAAAAGAGCTGATAATCATCAAATAACTGAACTGATTTTCTTGAATCATAGCTAAGAATACTCTCGATTATGTCGCCTTTCAAACAAAAAAAACAAAATCAAAATCGGTCCATGCATTCGGGAGCTACGATGCCACAGACACACACACACACACACACACACGCACACGCGCGCACACACACACACACACACACACACACACAGACAGACACGTCAAACTTATAACACCCCGTCGTTTTTGCGTCGGGGGTTAAAAATAAGAAAATCAACAAAAATAATTATTACTGAAAATTTATTTCGAAAAAAAGGTACATAAGTTAGGTTGGGTTATGTCGACCGACCGGGAAATCGAACCTAACCTCACTCGGCAAACACGCACAGACCTGCCTTCATCCACTGACGAAGAACGCCTACTACTGAGGCCAGCTTTTTTTTTTTTTTTTTTGTGTGTGGCATCTCGTAGTTGACCTTGAGAGGTCGTGACTACTTAACCGGACTTTCCTGTGGCTGCCTTAAGCGAACTCAAAGCCTCCAGCCAGGGGCGAATTTCTTATATTACTAAGCGACTGCACGCTAAGGGCACCCCCTGTGGGGTACGGACCTCGGCTTAGGGCGTCGCTGGGGGGAGGACAGCAAGATGGGACAGGCTGGATCTGGTTAATATTATTATTATTAATCGGGGAATTTAAAGCTACAGGCTCAGCTGCGGCGCGGGCTGGCACTTCTTCGAGCAAGGGTCGGGGGGGACAATTACGTCGGGGTTTACGCGAGGGACCTCGGCGGCGAGGTCGGAACGTAGGTCGTCGGTGTGTTTTGTGCACTGTACTCGTTGCCCTATTGCTTTCCTGGAGGAGGGTAATGGGGTCATCGGGGTCGGAGAGGGTATGCCTTGGACGGCGAATAGAACTAATGGTGGAGGGCCTATAACTGGCGGCCTGCACAACCAGAGGGTTGCGGTGGGTGGTGGCGGAGTCGAAGAAGCGCTTCGTGATGCGCTTCATGAACTGCTTGATGGTGGGGATTCTAAGATCGAGATGGAGGATCTCGTTTCGAACGAACCAGGGGGCTCCCGTTGCCTTTCGGAGGAAACGGTTTTGGAGGGACTGCATCCTGTGGATGTGGTGGGGTTTAGCGTGTGCGAAGACTGCACAGGCATAAGTCATGATGGGGCGGATGCACGCTGTGTAAATACGCAATTTGCCCTTAAGGGACAATTTGCTGCGCGCATTTAGGACGGAGTGAAGTCTACCGAGAGCGAAAGCGGCACGCGAACGCACCTGCTTGATGTGCTCTGAGAACGAGAGATGGTGGTCAAGGGTCACGCCTAGGTATTTGGCTCGCTTCTCCCAAGGGATAGGCTTGCCGAACATGGTGAGCGGTCGGGGGGCGATGAGGTTTTTACGCTGTTTGGTGAAGAGAACAGCCTGACTTTTGTCGGGATTGACCTCGATTCTCCACTTTCTAAACCAAGCGCCAAGCTTGTTGACCTCGGTCTGGAGAGTGCGAGATATGTGGTCGTGGACTAACCCGGTGTAGTAGATGGCCGTGTCGTCTGCGAACAGAGCCAACTGCGCCTTTCTACTTTTCGGGATGTCGCTGGTGAAGAGAGTGAAAATGAGAGGGGATAGTACAGAGCCCTGAGGGACGCCTGCACGGATAGGGTGAGGGGAGGATAGCGCTCCTTCGATGCGATAGCGGAAGGTGCGGTTCGACAAGAAGTCTCGTAAGATGAGCACGAGACGATCGGGCACACCGAGTTTGTAGAGCTTATATAATAAGCCGTTGTGCCAGACCTTGTCGAACGCTTTCGCTATATCGAAGAATACAGCACCGGTCGTAAGACCACGTTGAAAGCCGTAGCTTATGTGTTCAACGATGCGGTGGACCTGTTGGACGCAAGAATGTTGGGCTCTAAAGCCGAACTGCTGGTCGGGGATGAGGCCCTTTGTTTCCGCAAAATCTCTGAGGCGCTTTAAGATAAGCCTCTCATAGATTTTGCCGAAGACATTGAGCAGACTGATGGGCCGGTAGCTGGTGGGCTCCGTTTTCGGCTTACCGGGCTTCGGTATGCCGATGACGGTGGCCTTCTTCCACTCTTGTGGGAAGATGTTATTGCTCAGGGCTCCATTGAAGATGGTGGCCATGAGCATTATGAGGTGAGCGGGGAACAGTTGGAGCACCCTATTGGTGATTCCGTCTGAGCCGGGGGGTGAGGCCAGCTTGGATTGCACCGGTATTTATACTATCTTGTCTTGTCGCGTCGCGCCCGCTACGCGACTGTAGCGGCCGCGACGCGACAACGCCGCGACAAACGCGTAGCTAGCGCGACGCCATATAAAGGCTCCTACATACTGGCGCGACTTGTCGCGCGACGCGTCGCGACACAAAGGCACCGCTTGTAGCGCTACACGCGGTGTCTTTGTGTCGCGTCGCGTCGCGCGACAAGTCGCGCCAGTATGTAGGAGCCTTAATAGGCATAATTTCTGTGTCGCGGCGCGACAGGTCGCCCCTGTGTGTAGTGGCGCGCGCGTTTTCATAGCGATTGTTCTACGGATATAATGTCGCAGAATCGCGTCGCGCGACAAGTCGCGCCAGTGTGTAGAAGCCTTTAAGCGAAATCATGCATGTCAAGTTTTTTTTTGACAAATCTAACAATGATTCAGTTCCTACGCCACTTTAAAATTTAGAAGCTTATCAAGTAATTAAACTGAACTATAATTTGTGCCTTGGCAGCAGTGAGAGTGAAAGGATTGAAATAAAATGTTGGGTACTAGTGAAATATATATTTTTAGTTTGTGTTCATTTAACATTATGCAGGATTAAAGATTTATTTAGGTTGATATTTAAATCTTATCTGTATAATAAAATATGTATAGTAAGTGCTTTTTGTATGAAACTATCGGCTGTAATCTCAGTGTGAAAAAATAAACAGTTAGTTAAAATCTACTTGAGAACAATTTTAAGGATTTGCTGTTGTAGAAAAAAAAACAATATAAGTAACTTAATTTATTTTTAATAGACTTTTTCAAAACATTAAAGATTCATCCAGAAATTAACATATTATAACAAAAAAAAAAAAAAAAAAAATACACAGAAATTATCATCAAAATGCAAAATATTATAAGTGAAAAGATTCTTACTCATAATATCATTTATAAACTGTATTTATCTACACTTATATCGTAAAGTTCAAAATATGAAATCAACACAACAATGACAAACAGACAACACAACAACAACAGGCAAAAAGCCTGTCAGTAAATAAGATTAGGAGAATATTGCTCGTGCAGTTCTAATGAAATTGAAAAGTTTTAAGATTAGTACAATTTAAGAATCTTAATAATTTTTATAATTTGCAATAATTACATTACACTACAGACTAGGTTTATCAAGCAAATGAGATCAATTATTTATGAGGTGGACGGATATGATGACACTACTGAATATGTAAAATAACAAACTAACGAGATCGGGGCTTATGACAACATTGATTGTAAATAAAACAACAAATCCACCAATAAAGGCAACATGACACTAAATTGACATCAATAATTTTACAAGAAGACTTCAAAATCGTTGGCAATATTTTAAACTATGATTACGGTCTACAGTCTACCCTGTGACATTAATCAACGAAGTAATATAATACAAATTGGAATAATAAAAATAAACCTAATAAAAATAGCTATACAGGGTTATTTGCAAGCCGCCGGAGTCGCGGGTTGTTCGAAAGAGATACCATGGCCCTGGCACAGGCAACTGAAGGAACACGGGTGGGTTTTAGTCAGTAAAAGTTTGACACGACCTTCCGCTCCGCCCAGAGCGGGAGAAGTCATTTGATGATAAAACACTAATAAGCTCGTAGGACTATAATACTAACATCATAAATAACAACTTTTGTTGTATGACTTTTAATAATTCATAAAAAAATAATTTCATAATACAATTAAAAATATTTATTTTGATCGCTCTAAATTTGAACAACTCTACGCGGTACCAAAATATGTAAGTAGTTAAATAAACAAACAGTGCGTTGCGAATGCAGGGTCGCAGCGGTACTTACTACAAAATACAGATCTAAAAAGTGTTATTACAAATATTACAACAAAAACTTGAAAGTTTACTTTTGGTATTCTAAAAAGTCATAGATCAAAAGTGGTTGTACTAATATAGTCCTACCAGGTGTTAGAAAAATAACCCTGTATAATGTAATTATACAGTATGTTAATTAACGAAAGGCGTTCCCGTTAACCCGCAATAGTATAGCGTCCACATGCTACCAAAATATGACCATTCGAAAATTCACGAAAAAAAATCTGCTGTTCATTACATTTATGTTCGCATACCTAGCTTAACAAAATGTAGGGAGCAGCTGATTTTTTTTCGCGAATTTTTAAATGGTAATATTAATTGTAGCATGTTTGGACTATTGCGGGTTAACGGGAACGCCTTTCGTTAATTAACATAGTGCATGTTAAAAATTATATTAACTTAATATTTCGTCGCTGCTCCTCCCGCATCTATCACAGCATCGCAACGGCTACGCATGGACCTAGCCAGGACTTCGCACAAATTCGAACCTCTGAATGTGTCCCAAACTTGTTCGCAATGTGTGACAAGTGCTTCCTTCGTTCTTTCTGCTCTACTATCCCATCTCTGGACCATTAAACCCCACAAATTTTCAATGGGGTTTAAGTCTGGCGATCGGGAGGGCTATGGCACTGTTTTAATTTGTGGTTGCCCTCAATTCTTCCCGATTCTGCATTTGGGTTCACATTTCGAGGTTCGTATCTTGTGTTATCTACACGCCATAAATTCCGACGACCTTGTTGGCTAGACCTAAAGCACTTTTCATCAGAAAATATGGCGTAAGAGAAATCGAAGTCCCTGTAGTCACGAGCGAATCGCACGCGAGCAGCTTTCTGCTCCTGCGTCAAAATATTTTTTTTTGCGGGACGTCTGTGATGGACTCCAGCTCGATGCAACTCGTTTCTAATAGTTTGCATCGAAACTTCGTATTCTTGTGCGAAACTGCGAGTGGGTGTGAACGGGTTCTCTTCATACGTGGCTATCATATTATTTAACTCGTTTTCGTTTATAGCCCGGGGTCGAGGTGCACGAACGCGTTCTGTAATTTCTCCTTCTTCATATCTTCGCACCCAGCGGCGCACCGTTGTTCTCTAACGAAAAAAAAAAAAAAAACAATCAGCATCGATTTTTTACATAATATAGGAACTAAGCATAATAATACGAGTACACTACAAAAGTCTTATTCAAAGGGCACAACTAGTACACTATAAATAAAAATTATAAGTATTGAAATACTTAAGGTGTGCATTTTGGTTGACTTCATGATAAATAAACTCTTAACTTTTCTATAACTAATTTAAGTAGTTATAACATTCATAACTATATTTTAAAATACAAGTTGTAAATGCAATAACTGAAAATCTCTTAAGGGGTCATTACTCATCATTATAAACAACTTTTACTATGAGAACCAAACCTGAAATCGCGATAAAAAAGCAGCTGGTCCATACATTTTGACGAGTTACGCGAACATAAATGTAGGGAACAGCTGTTTTTTTTTCGCGATTTCAGGTTTGGTCCCGTAGTAAAAGTTGTTCATAATGATTAGTACAATGACCCCTTAAGAGGTTTTCAGATATTGCAATTTACACCTCGTATACCTATGAGTAAGAAAAATGGAAGTGTTTATCCCGTGCGGGCTGGCAACGTGGCATTTCTAAAGGTTTTTCGTGGTTAAATACCAACGATCTAGTGCTTGGCCGAAAAAATAGTAAGTACTTGCTATTTTATCGGCCAGCCAAGCACTAAATCGTTAGTATTTAAAACTATGTGTGCAATTTTTTTTAAGTTTTTTTGGTAAGTATTTACGAGCACTACTAACAAAAATTTACATTATTGTCAATTACTTTCCATCTGCAGTATTATGATAAAATAAATGTTAAAAATAATTATAAAAAACAATTATCTTGTGCTTGGGCGAAAAAAAATTGTAGTTTGAAATATAATGATCAAGCCTCTAGAAATGCGACGAATGCGCTCTGGTTTTTCTAATTAAAATGCGGCAACGACGCTGTGAGATAAGGCACCATTGTTTAGGTTGTTTTGGTTTAGGATTTATTATCGGGTCATAAAAGGCTCCAACAACGTCTTTGAAAGCAAAAATAAATAAAAAGAACAATCTTATTTGAATGCATTACTATAAGTAGGTAATATCTTATGAGACTTTTAAAAAGAATCCATCTGAAAGTTATAATAATTTTATTATTTTTATATATAAATCTGCCTAGCCTTTTCCCAACTATGTTGGGGTCGGCTTCCAGTCTAACCGGATGCAGCTGAATACCAATATTTTTCATGGAATTTGTTTTTAAATTGCAATATAAGGAAAAATGCAAACTATGAAATAATAATATTACTATCACTTTATTTATTTCTATATCTCTCCCTCTATCTGAATACAAAAACATAACTTACTTGCATGTTCAACTCCACTGCTATTTGGGATATATTTAACCCTTGTCTATGCAAAACAATAATTTGATTCCTTTCTTCCTGAATCAGGTTTCGGGTCGTCATGGTTGCACCACGTTAGTCACAGCCCACACACAATACACACACAGTCCAGGATACAAGCTAGGGTCAAGAAGAGGCTTTCGATCACAGTCCGGTATACAAGCAGAGGTCACAGTTAGGCAGGCAATCAGTCCGATAGAAATAAACAGGTCGTAAAATGAAATGGCGATAGGAATTTAAGGGAAGCGTCAACAATTAGCGAGAGCAAATTGGCACTGCCGCGCTCTAGCTAATGTTTGTTATTTTATGTTACTCGCTCATTACTCACACAAATGCATATTGTCTCTAATTGGGGGAAACTAGGAAGGGGTGTGGTTTTTCACTAGCTGCGCTCTCGCAGGAATATTTTCTTAAGTGAGCATGCTTAACTTGGGCCGATAGTACCTTGAAAAGTATTATGTAATATAATACTTTTCAAGGTACATAAATATTCACCTAATTTTGCTTATAATATTCATCAATGTCAATATGTACATATAGTTGTATATAATGATGATTTTGCATAATTTAAATATCAAATTTTATGGTTTTAGCACAAAGCTTATCAGAGCGAGCAGCTCAATCCCAAGCTTTTTTGTCTTCTAAATAATCTGAAATTTTATAGTACCCTTTTTTACAAAGTTTGGTTTTAATACAGCTTTTAAATCGTTTAATGTGTAAATTTCGAATAGCAATAGGAAGTTTGTTGTAAAAGCGTATACATTGACCCATGAACAAGTTGCCTACTCTGTGGAGGCGAGTGTGAAGTACAGCAAGATTATGTTTATTCCTGGTATTTAAACTGTGGACATCAGACATTTTCTTAAAATTTGATATATTTTTGTGTACATACATAAGATTATCAAATATATATTGAGAGGCTACAGTCAGAATATCTATTTCTATGAATTTTTCTCGAAAGGAATCTCTTGGACCTAGGTTGTAAATGGCTCGAACAGCCCTTATTTGTAAAACAAAGACGGTATTAATGTCCGCACAGGTTCCGCAGAGAAGAATCCCATATGACATAAGACTATGAAAATAACTAAAATAAACAATTCTGGCCGTATCTACATCGGTTATCTGTCGAGTTTTTTTAACAGCCGAACTTAGCCTTCCTGACAATTTTTCTATGTGTGGGCGCCATTGTAATTTAGCGTCAATAGTTATTCCAAGAAAAACTGTCGACTCAACAGGGTCCAAGTCTATTCCATTAAGTTGAACATTGGTAGTTAGCTGCCTGACATTTGGCGTTGAAAATTTAATAAGTTTAGTCTTTTTTTCGTTCAGGAGAAGATTATTTACATTAAACCAATGGACAACTTTAGAGAGTGCATCGTTAACATGTTCAAAGTTGACCAGCAGTCGTTTGATTTAAAAAATGAGGCAGGTGTCATCTGCGAACAATACAATCTTGTGATTATCCCTTATGTGATAAGGTAAGTCATTTATATAGATTAGAAACAAGAATGGACCTAGAATTGAACCCTGCGGAACGCCCGCAGTAACCGCAGATCCTGCAGATCACTTGCCATTTATATCAACCCTCTGAATTCTATTATTAAGATAGGAAGTCAGAAGGTCGAGAGCCCTGTCCCTCATACCATAGTGGTGCAGTTTCCGGATGAGAGTATCATGATGGACGCAATCGAAGGCCTTAGACAAGTCGCAGAAAATGCCAAGAGCATCCTGCGACTCCTCCCAAGCCTCGAAAATGCTCTTCAGCAATTCCACGCCCGTGTCTGTAGTTGAACGACCATTTGTAAAACCAAACTGTTTCAGATGAAATAAATTACACGAATTGAAATGTCCTAACATTTGTTTTAAAATTATTTTTTCAAAGATTTTGCTCAATGTAGGTAATATCGAAATAGGCCGAAAATTCGTGGGATCAGTTGTGCTGCCAGATTTGAATAGTGGAATCACTTTGCTAAGTTTCATCAGATCAGGAAATATACCAGATGCAATACAAGAGTTATAAACAATTGCTAAAAAGGGTGAAATAACATCAATTATTGAAGACATTGTATGTACTGATAATCCCCAAAGGTCAGTAGTTTTTTCTACATCAAGTTCTTTAAAAGATTCCAAAATGTCTTTAGGGCTAACAACTATGAATTTAAAGTGTTTATCATATTCTGGTAAACATTCTTTTAGTATTGAGTAAGCAGAAGTGGAAGACGATGATGACAGAGTTTTGGTTGTTAAAAAGGGAATATTAGTGAAGAAAATTCAAACTCTGTTGCCACCTCCCCGTCTGCCCTAATATCTGCATCATCGATTTTTAGATGGAAGTCACGATTCCATACTGTCGTTCATCCAGTTTCAGAATTAATAATATTCCAAGTTGTTTTAATTTTAAACTATTTTTAAATTGTTCTAAGCGACTTTTGTTAACAGGAACAAAACTCATAAGTTTTCTTTGAACTCTGATTATTTTCTGAGGGAAAGTGACCAACTGGCCACAGTGATCAGAGTCCAACTCATTTACAATTGAATGGCTAGAAGGTCTTAAATTTGTAAAAACATTGTCAATACAGGTAGCGCTAGTGGCAGTTATTCTAGATGCCGCCACATCACTACCCTCCGGAGACCGGAGGTCGATAGTGGGCTGAGTCGTGTATCTTGCGATGCTTGCCAGTGCCAGGTGGGGTTCCAGTGGGTCGGAACCGGCTGTCGCATAGTTCGCGGTGGGTCGGAACTGTCTGCGGTGATGCCCCAGTGAGTCGGGGTGGCGCTACGTTATGCTCCAGTGAGTCGGATGTGGTACAGCGCCGGGTTGAGGGCTGACTGCTGGCGTCGACCAGGAGAGCGTTGAAGAGCTCTGCTTGTTGACCGGCCGAAAGTGCAGTGTGCTGTGCCAAGGTTGCTGATGAGGCTTAGGGTGATGACCAGGTATGCGCGGTCGCTGCATGCTGGTGGTCAGGATACCCGGTGAAGCCGTGGGTGCTGGCTGGCTGTGTGACTCGCCGCACGAAAGCTTGAGGAAGTGTTGATGAAGACGTCACGCTAAAGAAGTTGCACGAAGGCTGCGCTGACGTTCATCACGTCGGGGTCACCAGTATAGAGGCATGAGGAACAGGGTGTAAAGTTCACTCATCCTCCATAGAAAAGGGAGGATCCTCCGACCAGACGGGTGTCGTGTCTGGTGGGCAACTGCCCGACGGTTGATGTCGGGATGTTGTATATATGCTAGTTGCGCGGTAAACTCTGCTTGCGCGATGCAGGATTTTGCGTGACGTCAGTGTGATGCGTAGTTTTGTATATGGCGCTGTAGATGCCGCCACACTACGAAGGTTATATGTCCGTCTCCGTTAAAGCGCAAACAAGAAGTATTTACTGTAAGAATGATAGTGTAGTAAGGGAAGCAGGTTTCGGTTTTTCCTTTTAAATAACTACCTACGATATATCGATTATTACAGAATCGAATAAAGATTGATTTTTGTAAATATGTAAATCAAATAAATCAACACTTTATTTATTATTATTATTACTAGGAAAACGAATACTTTTACAATGTTTGTAAATATATGAGCATCATGTACCTATCACATACTTAATCTATCTGTCATTGCTTCATTTTTAATTCTTTTTTTACCTATTTTGGTATAGTAATTTTGTTCTAGGTGCATCGTCTTCACATATAATTATATAATAAAATAATAATAACATTCATTTATTTCAGGTTATTGATAATTACCTGAAATAAATGAATGCCCATTGCCAAATAAAAATTAATAAAAGTTAAAAACATCATTACATTACAATAAAATAAAATAAAATCAGACTCAATCAACTAAAATTAAATTAAATAGAATCAAAACGTAACAAATTAAATCAAATTAACTCCAAAATCTATGTCAACCAATTACAATCAGAATAAATTAAATAAATCAAATTAAATTAAATAAAATCAAATTAAATTAAATAAAATCAAAAATAAATCGTAAAATGTAAAATAAAAATAAAATGAAATGAAACGCAGTCAAAATAAATACTTAATTGAAAAAATAATAAAATTAATACCTTCTCTCCGACACTGGTACAGCAACATGTCTGCTGGAACAATGCCGGATGAAGGGACAGTCCAGTCTTCCTGCAATCATCGCCAGCACGATGTTGGGGCCATCCCGTACCCTACGCACAAAGGACGCGGCGCGCTTGCGCATGGTCGTGTGAAAGCAATCGGTACGCGCCTCAGCAAACATACCCGATGCGCTGCAGTATCGGGGTAGCCCCATCACCGCCCTAAAAGCATTATTGTACTGGACGCGGATGGCGCTGTAACTTCTATTAGAGTAGTGAGCCCACAGACTGCACGAGTACAGCGATGTGCAGTACGCCCTAAACAGCGTAACCTTAACATCTCTAGAGCACCGCGCAAATCTGCGGGCGATCATGTTAGCTCTAACAGACAACGCCCTCCGCTCCCGTTCCATATCTGCGTGATTCTTGAGGTCGACAGTCAAAATATGCCCCAAGTATGTAAACTGGTCAACCCTTTCCAGAGGAACCCCATTGAGCTTGACCGGAGGTATGCTTCCCGGACATTATGCACTGGCGGTCTCAAAAATCATACACTGGCTCTTATTTACATTATACATCAAACCGTGACCACAAGCATATTCCTCACATATCCGCAACAGCTTTCTCAAGCCGCAGACCGAAGCGCTCATTAGCACCATGTCATCAGCATAACTTAGATTATTGACACATGTACCGTCAATGTGACAGCCGACATGCTGGCTACTGAGCGCCACGATCAGCCCGTTTATGTACAGATTAAAGAGGGTAGAGGAGGTTAAGCCACCCTGCCTGACTCCGCATTTGAACTGATACGCCTCTGACATTGCCCCCGCCCACCTAACACTATTAGACTGGTGCGCATACCAGTACTGGAACATGCTGATGAGTTCCGGCGGCAAACCTATGCTCCTCAGCTTGCTCCACAGCTGGTCATATGCTACAAGGTCGAAAGCCTTGGACAAATCAAGGAAGCACGCATACACGGAAGTTTTACGATCCGTGTAGTATCTGACGGTATGCTTAAGGCACAGTATAGCACTTTCAGTGGACAGCCGGGGACGAAACCCGAACTGGTTATCGTGCAGTGGAGATCTATTTAACTGTGCGTTAAGCAAACCGTCAAACACCTTAGCGGTCACAGTGGCAAGAGAAATAGGCCTGTAGTTACTCTTATCAGTAAGGTCACCAGTTTTATTCTACACTACAGGCACTACCACTGTTTTCATAAAGTCGTCTGGCAGGTAGGAATGGCTCACACACAGCGAGTAAAACACAGCTAAGACCCTGGCAATATGTGGCCCGGCGAGACCCGGGGACTTACCTCTCGAGATCAACCTAATGGCTTTAGTAACATCCTTCGCCCGGAAGGTAGTCCCCACCTCATGACTGTTTACGTCAGCATTGAGCACCCCCGTTGCTGTACCCAATGGAGACTTCGATGAGAAGTGATTCTTAAAAAGATTCGCAATCTCCTTTGGGTTATTCACACAATCGATGCTACAGGGAGACCAGGGCGCAGGTTTTCTTTTTTGGTGCCCTTCCAGAAACCACGAAAATCCCCCTTGCAATGTTTCACAGCTAGAGCGTCCATTCTTATTTGGTCCTGATGATTTTGGCACCATTTTAATCGAGACTTGAACACTCTTCTGCTATCGCACATTTCTTTGCATAAAGGTCCTGACTTAGGCCTACCACACAACACCCAATCGAAAAACCTACATTGAGCCACCCTGTGAGCCTCGCTGACATGTTTGTTCCACCCAGCTACGCGCGAGCTACCCCCGCCCTTCCTCGTGCTTCCCCAACTCGCCACTGCCACCACTGCTGCATCACGGAGGGCAGTCACAATATCGGAATAAAGCGTATCCAGAACAACCCTGTGGCGGTCACTACAAAAACAATCAGCACAGCTTACACACTCAGAAGGGAAGTCAATTACTTTAAGTCTCTTATGACACTCTTTGGCATATATTGAAACTTGTTCCTCACTTTTTACACCCCAAACTACGTCTTTATTTACATTAATCACTTGTGACGTGATCTTATGGGACAGCAATTTTAAATTACACATAATCACAAGTGGGAAATGATCAGACCACAGAGTGTCATACTTAACATCTACTCGTACATTAACAACAGCCTGCTTAGCCGAGTGAGTAGCTAAACAGTGGTCCAGCCAGCTGCTAGTCCCGTGCACATCACTTATAAAAGTAAAAGTACCCGAGTCTAACCCTAGCATATCTATGTCTATACATGACCATAGTTGGTCACTACAACATAATGTACTTATACAAAATTTTGTAAAACATTTTAAAAGAGTAACGGTGGAGTTTCTTGCCCATTCTTCTCCATGCGAAACTACCTTTTGGAAGGGGCAACTAGAATCAATTCTATTTTTTTTGTACATTTTGACGTATAATAGTGCCGTTTATATGCCTATTTGAAATAAATAATTTGACTTTGACTTTGAATTTGAAGTCGCTGGCAAAGATAGAACATTCTAATATTGTTATAATACTAGCAATATTATACTAATATTAGAATGGTCTATTTTTAGGAGCGCAAATGGGAAATAGATAATAGAATAATTAGAGGTTCGATTAACTACATGCCAGAATTGCCATAATTAATTACAGCTAATCTAGAGGAGATACTTGAACTGTGGTACTGCTGGTCAACACAGTCAGGGCTGTTCTGTTGTACCGCGCAGTACGTGTTGGGGGTGACGCAAATGATACCACAACAAGCGTGATGGAGATTGAAGACATAATTCCGCGGTGACACGTTTTATTTAGGCTTTAATGTGACATCACTGTTAAAAAGATGGATGGCGAATATAACAAAAGAGGCACAAGACGGCTTTGTGAGCCGAACGCCGTGCGCGCCCGGAAACGGAGACCTGCGTGATGCGGGGCACGGGGGGCGGGGGAGGCATGACACGATGTGAACACAATTATACTTTTATACAGGGATTAAGAATCAAAAGGCTTTTCGGCTATTCGGAGCTGTCGGCGACACGTGCGGGGCGAGGGGCGGGGGGGTTGGAAGCTGTGTTCCGACTCTCACTAGAGGGTCGCGACACCTGCGCGGCGGAACAGAACCACAGCGGACGCCTCTGGTATGGAGACGTCCGGGTCGCTGGCTGGTAGTAACATGCAATTACGCCGCAAATGGTAACAAGATTATCTTCAGCCCAAAATTAAATTATTATACATAGATTTGTTCTACTATCTCACAGATGATAAGCGATGATGTGGTTGACAATGGTCCGTTATCCTTGTGTGTACATTAGACATTCGTAAAGGCGTAGTAGTGTAATGCACATTTGACAACACAAACACCCGTGTGGTCGAGCATGTTGCACAAAAAGAAGTAGGTAGGTATGTATTTTATTAAAAATACAAACCTGTTAAGAATAAAATGGTATGTGTGGTGAACGTATGGAGTATACGTTTGACACAGTAGGTACCTACCATTTTCAAGTGATAAATCATCACACAATGGCAGTCGGGATATGAAAAGAAGCATTATGTTATTATTGCATTGTGCGTTTATTAATAAGCGCACATCATTCTCGGCGGTAAGCCGCTGACGATGACGCACCGAGACATAAATCTACCGCGGACATGCACGGTGCACCTGAAGCGAGATATTTCATTTTCCGATTAAATCATTGTCGGCGACAAACAAACTCCAGCCAAAGTGATCGCCTGAGGACGGTGTCATGCATTGTTAAACACTGTGTAAGCGCAATGCATCGACGAGCAAACTGTTTCCGACATCGACAGCAAAATTTTTCGGCAGTTACTACTACAAAGTGAAAAATAAGTTAATAATTTAAATAAATAATTTAATAAGAAAAAAAAAATCGATGAGATAACGACCTTGAAGTGACTTGTAGTGAGTTTACTGGCCACTTTGTATGAGCCTTCCTATAAAGGGTTAGAATTTGAGGATTTCCCTCGATTTCCATGGGATCCCCTCATCTGATTATGACTTGGTGACAATAGGACCACCTCGGGAACATACCCCTTTATATTATTCATTAACCAATTTTATAGCAGATAAGTTACCAAATTGAATTCATTCTCTATTTATAAATTATAATTGTAACTTATTATGATTTTTTGGAATATTATTTGTACTTCTTTTTTATAATTGTGACATGTTGTAATGATATTTTATTACTGATTGGACTGTGACATGTTTACTCTACTTACATACAATTTTTTTTTTTTTTTTTTTTTTTTTTTTTTTCAATTTACAAAACTTACAATTTATAATCTAAAAACTTATATAATTAATTAATAAAAATAACAAAATATCCTATCTTAACTAAAACTATACACAAACAAAAAGGCGGAAGAGCTCATTGGGCATCAAAAAATTCGTCCGCATCGCTGTCAATGGGAAAAGTGCCCAAAAGGCTGGCAGCATTGCCACGTTGGATGGCAATGCTGATTCTTTGGGCTAGAAAAAGGCCAGCCCTCTGGTCACGTGAAGACTCTACCAACCTTTTGGCGATATCCCGAAATACTCGATGGGCACTCGGACCCCAAGGCCCTAGTGTTTCAACCCCAAACGGCTCAAACATATAGCTCCCAATAAGGTTGTTATATTTGCGCCGTTTGAGGTTTTCTGCTCCTGCAGCAGCCGCCCCAGCACAGCCCGCCGTGCTAGGAAGATGGGAAGGCGCGAGAGTGTCGACACAGGTTGCATCCCACACCAAAGGCCTACCCAACTTCCACGGCATTATGGTCATTCCGTCTGGTCTCTTCCCATCATCACGTGCCAAGCCATTGGGTTCTAAAACAGCTGGCACCCCGGTGGTGACAAGAGCCCGACGGATGATGTTGTTAATGCTGGCGTGCCGTGCCATTCGACCAGCACTCTTACTGCAGGATAGGCCATGATGTCCGAGGCAGTCGACTCCTTCACCGCATTGACAGCGATGTGGAGCCCCGCAAGGAGCGCCCAGACGCAAACATGTAGCGAGCCGGAATGTGGTGTCACCCAGCATGGTGCCTATGTTGGGTGACGGTAGCGCCTGAAGCCAAAGGCCCGACTCCCATTCACCCACAGCCAGCAGGCGGGCACGCTCAGCAGTATTGGTGGACGTATTAATGAGTTTATTCCGTACCAACCTGCAGAGCGGCTCATCCCACTGTCTCTGGGAAGATGGGTTCTCGGGCTGAACCGTATCCGGGCAAGCCATTTTCCAGGCGTTCACCGCATCGGTCAAACACGGCACTTCAGAGTCAACCTGAGAAGGAGCTAAGATTTTTGTGGTTAACTTTTCGGTGCTGTGGACCGAGGACAGGAACGCCGGTAGGCTTACACTTGAAATTTTGCGGACGCCGAGCCCACCAAAACGAATGGGTAGTGTGGCTTGCAGCCACGCGCGGTCGTCCAATGCCACATTTAAAATGGATGTGAGAGTACTTCGAATAATATGATCAATTTTGTCCAAAAGGTGTGGCTGCTTCCATAAAGTGGAAGAGCGGAGAAAATACATAAAATTTGGACCGAAACAGCAATATCTGATAAGAGTGAATGCCGAGTGTAAATTAATTTTAGAAAGTCTATCCGAAATATCGTTAAAATGTTTAATTTTTTCCTCGACGAATGGTGAAAATCTGTCTTCCAAAATTGGAGAACCTAGGAGGTGTAGTGAACTTTTTTCCAAAACTTTGATACCTGGGGCTATTGAATTGAATTTTTGTATGGTCGATTGTCTGTCGGTATTGTCACAAAGGTAAATTTCGCATTTAGAGTAGTTGAGGTCAAGGCCAATGGATTGGAACTGCTGCTTTAGTAATTGAAGATCTTTTAGAACGGTGTCTACGTCACCTCCTAGTGTTCCATCATCTAAATACCACACATTAAATTTTGAATTTAGTTGTTGTATTATGGGATGGATAGCCAAACTGAAAATGACTGGCCCGAGAGGATCACCTTGTTGGCATCCGACTGCAGATTCCAAAACGTTGTCTTTATATAATAATTTTGAAGGGTGCCTGTAGCACTGCCACATAAAGCTATAAATTTGTGGTAACTCCTTTTTTACTTCAGCCAACAATGTGTCCCTGTTAACAGAGTTGAAGGCGTTCTTGACGTCAACCTTGAGGATGACCTCACCTTTATTGGCATTCAAAAAACTGGAAAGGGCATGTACGGCAGCCTCGCAGCCCCCTTTGGATCCAAAGCCAAGCTGTAGGGGCTGGAATTTGTTACTTAGAGTGTCGCTGTACAATTTGCAGCATATTTTGGCTGCCGTACGCCTGTAGGTGCACCCAACGGCAATGGGACGAATGCCGCCGTCCCTCTTGCGCAGGGCACATAAGTTGGCCCCATACAAGACATCAACGACGGCATCATTCACACCGCCGTTGAGCATCAGGTTAATTAGAGCTGCAAGCTCCTTCAAAAGCGACTCACCAGCTTCCCCGGCGCCTGAACTCAATAAATCTTTTAAATGCTGAGGAGTCAGGCCGTCGAGGCCGCCGGCGGAACCACTTCGGAAGGAGCTCACGGCTACAATCAGCTGGGGGGCAGTAACATTAAGAGGATTTGAATCCGGATCGGGAGGGAGAGGGGGGTCGGGGAAGGTGAGGCCATCCGCAGGCGCTGGATGTTTACTCTCCAGGGCTGAAAGAGTTTCTGGAGAGTAGGGCGCCACCACATCACTACTGAACAGGAGCCTGGCCGCTCCTCTGATGTCACCTTCACTTAATTTGGATTCTACATGTGAGCATAAGCCTTTTCGTGAAAGGTTATTGGAAGCAGGTAATTTTGGATCTAAAATAAGGGTCGAATTGTTACAGTTATCTTTAATTTGGTTGGTCAATGTTTTTTTGGTTGCCAAATTTTTTTGGACATGCAGAATCCTATAAGGGAAGGTAAGTAATTGCTCCCAGGCACTTTGTGAGTTCTCCTGGGTCGCAAGACGGAGACATTGTGCCAGATTCAGTGCAACAGACCGTCTCGCGCCCCGGGGAACTCTCTTTAATACAGGGGTAGAATTTTTGAATTTTGCCAACGTTTTCCACAAACTTTGATCAGGAGTTGTTGATGTTGGGGATGTGGCTGGGGGGCACAAAGTTACACTATGAGGTTTGTGAACCTTGCCATAGTGTATTCGTAGCCCCCGTTCGCCTTTAAAGAAGCGTGGCTGGGAGCAATGGGGACATCTCACCTGGACATCAAGCGATGTGGCAGGTTGACTGGCACTATATCCGGTGTCGCTACAGCCGGCATTGAACATAGATGTAAAACGACTTACCTAAAATAAATAATAACTATGCACAAATACTTAAATAATTATTTACAAGTTTCACATTCACATTCACACAAAAAAAAACAACTATAAAACTGTCTGACAACTTGGTGTCAACGTGAAGGCTGTGACACACTGGCGCAGACGCGCGGACCTAGGGCGCCGCGGCGCTGCGCGTGCAGGTTGCAGCCTTCTTTTTCATAAGATTCTTTAGGCCCTTTTGCTTCTGAAGTGCTCCAAATAAATATCTATATCGGAGCCATAAGGAAAGCCTGCGACACACGCGATAATAGTGCGATTTCAGTTTATATTGTTAGTCTGCGGTCGCTTCCCTGACCTTTGGCTCGCGAATCCGACAGTCAAATAACTAGGAGTTATATCGGTAAGGCTAGTTGAAAGCTCTCACTTAGTATTGACAGGTTTACTTGAATAAGGCTTGAAGTTATTATGGTTACGGTATTTTGTTCAGTGCGTTTCATACTTATTAATATCAAATTTGTATTATTTCGAATGCATTATTGTGTTTTATTTTTAGTTTTATTTATTCCTTTTTGATTTTATTGAAATTTAATTATTGGATTGATGATATAACCAATGTCACGTTGACAGCAATTTTTTCCAATTTAAATGTATATAAAGATTTTATTCTGTTTATTATAATTATTTGAAAATTAAATAATTAATTAAATTTTTCTAAAGATTTGCATGCCATGACGTTTGGCAAACATGTATTAAGCACAACTATTTTGTTTATATTTTGTCATCCTACATATATCTCGTATGTATTCACATGTTTTTTGCGAATAAATTTTATTATTATCTTTTTTGTCCTTAGGTACATATCTCGAGACCATGGGATCCCGGACCTTTGGAAGGCGTACGAGGGGCCGAAGCCAACTCGCAGAGGCCCCTTGGACAATTGTAATGGCATGAGGCACCGACCGACGATTATCCCTGTTTGCTCTATGATGGTGCACCGAAGGACAACCCCCGGTTGATGCAGGACTATTGCAGAACATGGGAACAAAACATATTGGGCTATGGGTTTGGGAGGCTATAGTGGATCGGTTTCCTAAGACTATAGGAAGGCTATGGCCCCTACCTGACCAATGCTTTATATAAAATACACCGATAAAATGGCAGGGGGTGACTGGCACACTCAATAATGGGCCCCCGCAAACGGCCGCTAGCACATAGTGACGTAGTGACAAGGGGGCAATACTTCCTGAGGTGCTTGAGGAGTGGAGAGGTATTCCACGGCTATCAGGACAATCCCGGAAGTACGGTCAAGATCCCTACCAGCTTCTTACTGGACTACTTCCTTCCTCCGACCACGTTTGCTCTTGCGAATCTCCAGTCAAGCCGGCCAATAAAGGTAAGAATGAGGTGGGAGCTCTGTTCCTCGTCAGTGTTCACGCCAGCCGGCCAATAAAGGCAAGCCAAAGATGAGGAACAAGACTTCTCCCAAGAGATAGGGTCCGTGGGGTCGCTACTGCCCAACAGCTCGCCACATGCTGCCCTGCGGGTTTCTGTATCTCTCTTGGTTTGGCTCCTTACTCTAGACCCGTTCCAGCAAAGTAAACTCTATCGGCACAGACCCAGAGTTCGGAGCGCGTAAGCCCCACCACGACGTCAACGTAGAGATACGGCGGGCGGTGGGGTTATTATTATTATTATTACGTTTATTTCGTAGCGACCCAGACTCTAAGGATGACTGGAACTGAGATGCCAGGCAAGTGTGTGAACTAGTTAGCCATTTCAGCCAAAAGTTGTTTATTTATTATTTATTTAATATTATTATTATGTCGTTTATTCATTTTTTTTACATATAAAATATATTTTTAAATATTTCTTGAAAAAGGTATAAAAAAACATTTAAAAATATAAAAAAGTGGTCCGCCGGTGTCGGGAGCAGGGTCCAAGCTACTGGTGGTTAGGGCTCCAGAGACAGGAACCTCCTCACAATGCGAGCCGTATCGAGGAGTACTGCCTTCTGAATCAGGCCCTTGATCCAGCCGCCTAACGAGAGCCTCGAGAGATGATGGTTGAGGCTTTCAGCCATCAGGCCATTGGCCGTAACGATAATCGGCACAATGACAGCCGAGTTAACATTCCACATGTCAACAACCTCGTGTGCTAAGTCGAGATAATTTATTTGCTTCTCTTTCTCAGCTTTCACGAGGTTTTCGTCACGTGGAATGGTAACATCGACTATCATTACGCGGCGCGCTAATTGATCTATCATCACTATATCAGGCTTATTGGCGACAATAGTCCTGTCAGTAATGATAGACCGATCCCAGTACAACGTGACATGGTCATTTTCGAGAACTGGGTCGGGCACATACTTGTAATACGGTACCTCAGAGTTCACAAGTTTATATTTCAAAGCAAGTTGCTGGTGAATGATCCTAGCCACTTGGTTATGTCTGTGCAAGTACTCGCCATTAGCCAGACGAGAACAACCAGAGATAATATGTCTGATAGACTCACCCAGACGGTGGCATGCCCGACACACGTTCACCGTCCCGTCCTTCATAATATGTCTCCGGTAGTTATTCGTCAAGATAACTTCGTCCATAATTGCACAGACAAAACCTTCAGTTTCCCCGAAAAGGTCCCCAAAACGTAGCCAGGATACGGACGCTAAAAAATCTACATCGGGCTCATGAAGAGCCCGATAGAAGCGCCCGTGTAGCTCCTTGTTTTGCCATATCTCCTTGCGGTCATCCGTGGTAAGTATTACAGGTTTGCACCAGTTCTCTTTAGTCATGAAAAGTGGGGTGAGCCCCTTGTCCACTGCGACCACATTAGGGTGCATACCCGCTTCGGCTTTCAAAAAATATTCCCTGAGACTGCATATCTCGCGGTTGTGGAGGGTCTTCGCATTTAAAAAGCCTCGACCCCCGCACTTCCGCGGGATGTACAGTCTCATCACCGATGATCGTGGGTGATGCATCCGGTTTGCGGTCAACAGTGTACGGACCTTCTTATCCAGGGCGTCGAGTTCAGTCTGAGTCCATTTGAGTATGCCGAAAGAGTACATCAAAACCGGCATGACCGAACCGTTGAAGGCCCTTGTTTCCGCCTGAAAGAAGATTAAACAATACCTTCTTCAGGCGGCCAAAAAAGTGCTCCTTCAACGATTGCTTCATGTCAGTAACGTTGATGCCAAACGCTTCCGATACACCCAAATACTTATAGCTTTATTATTATTATTACTTATACCCTTTCAAACAAAAAACTAATTTTTAAAATCGGTCCACAATTAACTGAGAAATCGGCGAATAGACATAAAAAAATATATACGAGTATCATTTTTTTTAAAAGAAAATACAAAAACTTTTTTTTTTGTAAAAAGTTTTTAACTTTTTAACGGGTCAGTTTGTAATTTACATAAGTTATAATAGCCTAATGTCAACTGCTCATGACCTTTTACAAAATATTGCTTTTCTTGATGCAGCGACGTAATTGTTGAGGAAATCCACAAACTTGAAAACAGCTCTGGTCACCTACTATGCCTATGCTTATGCATGGCTTAGCTATGGCATTATAATGTGGGGAAATAGCACAGACGCACCGGCGGCGCTGTTCACAGCCCAAAAAAAGTTACTTCGGCTTTAGGTTAATTTAGAACTAACGTATAGCTGCAAATCCCATTTCAAAAAACTAAACATTCTTACTCTTCCCTGTATATACATACTGGAAATCTGTAAGTTCGCACACACACACCAAGACTTTTACTCAAAACGAGAAGACATACAAGCAAGATACATACTCCGACACAAAACACGATTAAACCTACCGACATCCCGTTTAAAAATGCACTCAACTGGTCCACTGGTTATGTCGATAAAAAATTATAATAAACTACCCGAATTACTTAGAAATGAGGAAAAGATTGCTGTCTTTACACATAAATTAAAAAAGCTATTACTAAATAAATGTTACTATAGCATAAACGAATATTTTATTGTCAAATCTATAGAACTGACATGATTATATAAATTAATAATTAATAAAATGTCACGTAAGACTAATACTTAGAATAAGTTAGTTGCATGTATTAAATAAGTCCTCTTCCTTCAAATTTTTCTATTGCTGTGCCCGACATGGTCCATGATTGTTACAACATATGTCTACTTACCACCTAAGCATATACATTGTGGAATGCAATAAACGATTGAGTATTGAGTTCTCCTGGTAAAAACCAGGAGAACTGTCACTCACCATATGCATTGTGAAGAGCATAAATGGCTTAGCAACCATATTAAAGTACCTTATTGAATTGCAACTCGTTAAATACATCTTATTAAGTAGTTCCGGTGGCCATCTGTGGTCTTCATCATCAATTTTACTCCACCAAATGGTGCTTTCCGAGAGCAAATGCACAAGTTACTATAAAAAATACCTAATGTGTGCCCTTTAACGCAAACCCAAACTTTTGTTTGAATTCCTATTATTTTGTGATACATAGGATATTATATTCTGTGCAGTAAATCATAATGACATGTTTTTGAAAAAAAAACCTGGAAATCGTTATTTTTCGAGAAAATTGAACATTCTGCGTCCTTAACCATCACTGCAAGATCACTGGTCACTAAGTGGACACTAACGAAATCTTTATGATTTTTGCGAAAGGATACAAAAAAAGACTTCATTTATGAATTCCTAATCAGCGTTTAATAATAGAACATAATATGCTACATAGAACAATCAGTCATCAATTACAAATATAATTAACAAAACATTTTTCTTCTAAAACATTACTTTTTACTTTTTCTTATCAAAATCAAACATACTGGTATTATCAATTGCTCAACTACGTTTTTTAATTTGCCCTTCATTATGGAATGGTACAAAGCATTCTACAAATAGGGCTACATCACATTGGACGCATTCATATAGACACTTCTCTTTGGCTTAGACGCGGTACTGCAGTATCTACATCTTCGCAATTTTTTCTTAGAAGATTTTTTAAGCTTGTGATCGCTCTCTTCATTTTCACGAAAGGGAAGCAAAGGTTTCGTATTTCCTATACGCTCATCAGCTAGTTTACTCCTAAACATCAAGTGAGTCATGGGTTTTGTACCACCGGGATGAGCCTTCGACCAGGTATCCTTATAAATAATGTAGGATTTGACGATCGCCGCTTCTATCATGTAAAACCAGATTTTCATCCACCAACGTCGTGACTTTTACGATATATTATAAGATGCCATATACTGGTCAAATTTATCTACTCCTCCCATGTACTAATTATAATCAATAGGCATGATACCAGTAACTAAAAATCACTAATATTATGTATTTTTTTAATAAAACTTAAGTCATAGAATACAAAACGCGCATTTATTTTTTATCAAGAATGAGATCGATAATTATTTTGATAAAATAAAACTACAAAATACGGCAATCTGCCATGATATGTAGAACACTAATCAGAGTGACTGACGTCACTTTTGAGTAAACAAACGAACTTCGTTAACTGCACTGGTTGATATCCTATGATTTTATTTCATCATTCTCCTGCTCTTATCCCAATTTATTTGGGGTCGGTGTAACATTCCCTATCTTCCATATTCCTCTATTAGTTGTCATCTCGGTAGTCACCCCCTTTCAAGCCATATCATCTTTCGCACAGTCCATCCATAGTTTCTTTCTTCCCCTACTCTTATATATAGCCATCGACATTCATACTCAAGACTTTCCTCACGACATTTTTCTCATTCCTCCGCATCACATGCCCATA
Source organism: Atethmia centrago (assembly GCA_905333075.3). Lineage (NCBI taxonomy): Eukaryota > Metazoa > Arthropoda > Insecta > Lepidoptera > Noctuidae > Atethmia > Atethmia centrago. The sequence continues at coordinate 22,060,518 of HG995391.1, forward strand.
CCATGATAACCGATTTCCGCACAACTTTTCAGTTACCGGTGCCACTTTCAGACTTTCTCTTATGTACTCATTTCTTATTCTATTCATTCGTGTCACACCACACATCCCTCTTAGCATTCTCATCTCAATTGCATGCAATTGCCTTGCATTCATTCTTGTGCGATCCCTCCTTCATGCAACCACTTATTGAAGAATAAAGTCAGCCACATACATCCATCTTCTTTTAAACACTTCCATACTTCGGTTTTGACATCATGTTTGATGGGTTTGAGTGGCATATATTGCTTCAATGTTGAGTGTCCTTTGAAAGCTATCATACTTTCGTCAATAGGCAATTGGCGATGAGGACGAAATACTGATCGAAAAACATGAGAAAAATGTGTCAACAATGGTCGTAGGTATCTTTAAGAGTCGATCATAACCCACGTTGCCCCTGGTTATCATCTTTTCATTATCATGCACGTGTAAAAATCTCATCATTTTAAAAATCTACGCATACTCATTACGCCGCTAATTCGAGATACATGAAAGATTTTATCTTGCGACCAATAATTATTATAAAATGCCGCATTGAAGGTAAATTATGGAATCCCATAATTATCAGAATTCCTATAAAAGATTTTAGCTCCTCTTCAGTTATATTTAGAGTCTGCTAGCACTGTGTGGCATATCTATTACTTTCTGTAGTCATGAGATTGTAAAAGAAAGGTGTCAAGAATAGGGATACGAGGGCGGCACTGAAAATTTCGGGAATCAAGGAAGTGACACAACATTACTATTTAAAAATGTATTTATTGCTTTTCGAAGTATTCTACGCGAAATTTGACACATTTTTCCATACGATGGAACCAATCATTGAAGCAACCATTCCGTTCGGAAGTTGGGGTCTCCAAAATGACCGTTTTGTAGGCGTCCACAGCTTCTTCAGGTTTTTTTTTAAAACCAAGGAGTTTTCAATTAAAAAGATTTTAATATGACAGGAACAGTGTAAATATTCCATTTCCGATACTTTTAGTGCAGCCCTCGTAATATTTTCAACGGTGAATTTAGATCAGCTTCTGTTTGTACGAGTATGCCCACGTAATTATTGAAGGTACAATTCTTGTACACTGGTGGATCTCGAAATCTTTTATTAGTCCACTTATTTAGATCTTCATTTACTAAATTCTCCTGAGGACCTGCATCTTCGGGAGAAATTAACTCGTGATACCCTGTTGGGTTTGGTGATAGCGGTGGCTGTGAAGGTGGCGATGGTGGAATAGGTGGTGGTGGCAGAAACAAAAATTCCTGTGATGGTTGTGATGAAGTCGATATTCCAGGACCTGATCCATTACTTCAACTACGTGTGCTCAAGATGCTGGTATTCAAAGTAACACTGTCGTCGAAACAATCATCAGCATCAGAATCACCACCGACGTCTGATTGTGTGGCCTGGTCATCCGTTACACCCACGAACTCATTTCATTGGTCCTCATCTAGTGACTCCAACTCCCGATAAGTGTACGTGTGTCTAAAACAATGAGGAAATTATAATGCAAAACTATTACAAATCGATTTTCGTAAGTACCTGCATCGCAAAAAATGGCGAAAAAATGAACCAAAACATTCATAGTAATACGTTATAACTACCGAACAAGATTGTTTATGGTAAATTTATTATTATATCATAACAAATGCTTATATACTTGTTGTGAAACGATATGGTTCATAGGTATTCTATTACTCGAAAATAAAAACTCAAAACAATAGCTCAAAGTTAGGTTGTAAAATTGTAGGTTAAACTTTTTCAACAGACCGGTTTGTATTAAATCTCCAATAATACATGTTTTTCTTATTATCCTCAATTACATTTGCACATAAAATCAAGGTACATACTATAAAATAATAGCTTCACTTACTTTTTCCGAGAAGACATGACTTTTTATTACCTTAGCACTTGTAAACATGTAACGTATACACGAGATGACAGCAAATGTTCATGCGGTACGGTGGCCAGTACACAGGCCATCTTGAAAAAGGCGCAAATCTGTGATTGCTCGCGATGAACTTGAACGCTGGCCAGTTTACGGGCCAGTGAGCTCTAACGCGGGACGTAAATGTTCATAAGATTAAATATACAAATAGAAATCTATGAGATAACGACCTTGAAGTGACTTGTAGTGAGTTTACTGGCCACTTTGTATGAGCCGTCCTAAAAAGGGTTAGAATTTGAGGATTTCCCTCGATTTCCATGGGATCCCCTCATCTGATTATGACTTGGTGACAATGGGACCACCTCGGGAGTAAACCATTACAAACAAAAAAATAATTTTTAAAATCGGTCCTCAATTGACGGAGAAATCGGCGAACAGACATAAACAAAAAAAAACAAATAAACATGTCGAATTGATAACCTCCTCCTTTTGGAAGTCGGTTAAAAACGGCCTACAGTTATTTATTTAATATAGAAAAACCGTTACAAGCTAATATTTCAAAATGATCACTAGTACGCGTACGGCGCATTCGAGCTCCGCAGACCGAGTGACCGAGGCGAGTGAGCACAAGGCTCATGGTGTGTCACCCCTTCCACTAACAGCGTCATCGCAGCGACCTGATGTCCCCGCCCTCTCTGCTATCAAATCCTCTAAGACGGCCTCTCCTGACAGCTGAACGTCCTCTTCAGCTTGGCTTCTTGGCTTCAGTCCCTCATCCGTCTGGTCACCACTGGATGGGTTCTCTAATGGTTGGCTTCCACGCGCCTGGTCATCATCGTTTGACTCGTCACCTAAAACATACTAAGATAGGAAAATCAACACAGCATTCTGAAAGCTTAACTTGGATCCAACCGTTGCAATGAAACTACAAGCGTTTTACTACAAATTCAAGCAATAACATAAAAATTGGTAGCAGATAGTTTATCGTTACACCAATGAAAGAGTTCCGGGCCTCAATCATTACTGAAACAATAACAAAATCACCTGGCAACCACTATCGGGGTTCCAGTGACCACTGCCACTTGGCCATGAGTAAAAATCTGCCTCAATGCTGCTTTTACTCACCACCACCGAGATGATTGAAGAATACTTCGCAAGCATCCGGGCCCCACTCACCACGCCACTGAACCATATGTTCTGCGGCGGGCTGAGTTTTCTTGCTATACAAGCCAGCAAGCAGCTCAAGCTCGTACTGGTGATGTGGGAGCGCTCGTACCACCTTGTACGGGCCACGCATCCCGGAGTCCAGCTTCCCCGTGCTCTGCGAGCCCTTGCTCACGCTCACGAAACTGCCGACGTCAAATGTACGCGGCTGACGGCGACGCTCGTTGACGTACGCATACTGCCGCTGCCAATTTTCGGAAAGCAACTCAGATGCCCTCTGTCTTCTCTGACGGAGTACCGAATAGTGAAATGGTATTGGAAAATACGTTTTAACTCGGCGGTATCTTGTCTGTGCAGTGTGTGTTACTAAGTACTGTCTGATGTAACAGACAGTACTAGTAAATCTACCACGAGGAGTATGTATCGGAAACCGTTTGACTTCGTTATGGGACCAAGGACGTCAGTGTGAACCACTAAAAAGGGTACCTCAGGCATCGTCCAAGATTCTATGGGTTGCCTAGAAGCGCGAGGGACTTTCTTATGCGACAGACAAACAATACAGTTACCAACATATAACATATTTTTTTATAAAAGCCCTTAACCCAGGAAACCAAAAATTACGCAATTATAAGCTCAGTAGTTTTGGCTATTCCTGTATGGTCATGATCATCGTGAAACACCCTTAACAAACTTAGCCTATGCCCTTTAGGGATAAAAACAAAGGAGACGAGAGTCTTTACCAATTGGTGAATACCTTGTAGTACAACAAATCGAACCTTATAAAAAACCGTGTAGGATCCAATTGACCATCTCTCTGCTTTTGCATCATGATTTGAGTTTCAGAATCAGCCGTCTGAGCAATTTTGCCCAATTTCGCAGATTTCGAATTTGGAGAACAGTAGTGGGCTGACGGCTTAAAAAGTCTGCTTGTTGCATGAGGCAACCTTTACGATACTCAAGCGTGAACTGAATGTCTTGCATGTAAACCCACCAACGGGCCACACGAGGCAACAAGTCCTTTTTACGCTCAGTCAATTTCAATGAATTACAATCGGTTACTATTTTAAACTTTATGCCTAAAGTAAGTAATAATGCCGAAAGTGATGTAATGCGCCAACGTCTCGAGTTCGTAACTGTGGTAATGGGACTCTGCACCCTGTGTGGATTTACTAAAATAGCCGACAACTCGCTTCCGTTTACTCTCATTTTCTTGCAATAAAATTGCACCATAATCGATTGCACTGGCGTCCGTATGAGGCTCAGTGGGCAGATTGGGATTGAAGATTGCTAAAACGAGTTCCTCAGTAAGACTTTTAATAACAAAATCACGTGCTAAGTCTTGCTCAGGGCCCCATACAAAAGGCTGACCTTTTCTAAGCAATTTGGCAATACAAGCAGTTTTCGAAGCGTATCCAGCAATCTACCTCCGAAAAGAGCCCGCCAAACCCAAAAATTGACGAACGCCTCTTACATTAGATGGCTTAGGAGACTTCACTAAAGCTTCAGTCTTAGGGCTCGGCCGTACCTGACCATGACCAATAAGTAGGCTTATTGGTCTTGGTCAGGTACAACAAGGTATTCTAACTCTGTGTCTAAGCAGGTGCATTTTTTTTTTTTGTTTTACTGAAAATCCCGGCTCAGTGAGTGTTTCTAATACTTCTCGCCAAGGTTTCAGTCCGTCACTGACAGAATTCGACATTATTAACGCATCGTCGACATAAATCAAAACCTTACCGGTATCCAGCAGGTGCTTCAGGGTTTTGGAGATGATTCTTTGATAGATAATAGGTGCATTAGCGAGCCTATAAGGCATTATCAAATATTCATAATGCCCTTCAGGCGTTACGAATGCTGTTTTATTAATACAGCCATCATCCTTCATCGGAACCTGGTAGAAGCCTGATGCCATATTAAGACTTGTAAAGAATTTAAAACTGCCCACTGCCTGTCACTGTGACCGTCGACCAACGGTAGTGGAAAACGCTCTTTAATAGCGATAGCATTTAGAGCTCTATAGTCGACGCACATCCTATCAGACCCGTCTTTTTTCTTAACGAGGATGATAGGACCCGCGTAATTAGACTGTGACTCGCGAATAATTCCCTTACTAATCAAATCATCAATTATCTCCTCTCTCATCAAATATCAACCCGTGGTTACTGTAGAGGTGTCTGTACCGGTAGTAAACGTATCAGAAAACTCGTTTAACACAGCTAACAAACATTCTTTTTCGTCACCTACTAAAGGCGTCCTTATCTTAAGGAACTACTCGTATACAGTCGACACGTTGTTTAAGTGAAACCCTTTTTTTGTTTTTTTTTTTGGGTGGGAAATCATCAAATAACTTCTCCCGCTCTGGGCGGAGCGGGAGGGTGTGTCAGACTCTTACTGACTAAAACCCACCCGTATTCCTTCTTGTTGCCTGTGTTGCGGGGGCCTCGATTTGTTCGAGTATACGTAACTCCGCTACAATTAAAAACATCAGTGCCAATCAAAATCGGAGCCTGAATACAATCGGGGGGAATAACAAACAAATCTTAACGGGTTTAGAATTCGACTTTGTTGATTGAAAATTAGAGCTAGTCGATTCGATTTTTGACGAAGATTTATTAGAATCCGCATCGATTCTTGCTGATTTTTTAGGGCAAGCAGCCTGTTTGTGACCTGCGCTTCCGCATGAAAAGCAAAATAATCGGTCATACTGCGAGGCCTTGCGTTAAGGCGGATCAGGGGAATTTGCTTTTGACGTGCGAACAGGATTGTTATTAACAGGTGGCGCGCCCTTAGGCTCCAAGTACACTCACAAAAATTCTACTAATTCTCTTGACTGTAGCTTAGCATTGGCAGTCGCGGCCATCACTTGGGGATCGGAGATGCCACGGATCACAATAGCGGTTTCTAGTTCCCCTGAAAGACCCTTAACAATGTTTAGTCGCAACAGGGACTTCCGCGCATACTCAGCATAAGAAGCGAATTTATTTGAATTTACACTCATTACATCATATAGCACAGTAGCCATATCAACTACGCGTGGCCACAATGATCGAAATTCCATTTAAAAATTGGACCAAGTGCGATCACTGGTCACCCAATCGTTGAGCCACGTCTTAGCATCGGCCCGTAAACACCCACCAATGCGTCCCAGGCACTCCCGATCGTCCCACTGACATATCTGGCACCCACGATCGACTTCCGCACACCACATGTCAAAGTCATGCACATTGGGGTCAAAATTAGAAATATAGTAACGCTTTTTTTTTGGGTGGGAAATCATCAAATAACTTCTCCCACTCTGGGCGGAGCGGGAGGGTGTGTCAGACTCTTACTGACTAAAATCCACCCGTATTCCTTCCGTTGCCTGTGTTGCCAGGGGCCTCGGTAACCCTTTTGCACCTTCCCGCGACCCCGGCAGGCATCGGCAACCCGCCGTCAACCCGGGCCTGGTCCTTACCGGACGGTGAGCTACCCATTGCTCACCGTCCGCCAACCTACGCCTACGGTGGCCGGAAATCCGCCGGGGATTCCCGTCGCCCAGGGCGTCTCCTGCGGCGGCTAGGGGCAAGAGGGCACCGTGGCGCCTCTCTAGCCACTCCTCAAAGAGGATATAGAGGATATAGTAATGCTTAGATCTTACTTGAATTAGGGAAGAAAGTGCCCGCGGGGCGAGTGGCTTATGCAGCGACATATGGAGTTGCGTCGGTCACAGCTCCGCGCAGCCCTGGTGGCGGAATGGCGGGACAGGCTTTCACGTCCTACCGCCGGCCTCACCACCATCGAGGCGGTCCGGCCAGTGCTCGAGCCCTGGCTCGGGAGGAGGCACGGCTCCCTGTCGTTTCGGGTGACGCAGGTGCTCTCGGGGCATGGTTGCTTCGGGAAGTACCTGTGTCGCATAAACAGGGAGCCGGACGCCCGGTGTCACCACTGCGTCGACTGTCGGGAGGATACGGCGCGGCATACGCTGGCAAAGTGTGCCGCTTGGGAGGAGCCGCGCCGTGCCCTCATCTCAGGAGTGGACAGTGACCTGTCGCTACCGGCCGTGTTCGAGTCGATGGTCGGCAGCGAGGAGTCCTGGGACGCGGTGGTATCCTTCTGCGAAACAGTCGTGTCGCAGAAGGAGGCTGCGGAACGGGAGTGGGAGATCTCTTCCGCTCACCCGGCCCGCAGCAGGCGCACCGGGCGTCGGCAGAGGGCAGACAACGCCCTCTTCCGGCCCCCCAAAATGGGTCCAGGGACGGCGGACTTGGGGACGTCCGCCGCCCCCCATCACACTGGACCCGAGGTGGCGGCGCGTAGTGTTCCACGTGCGCCCCTTTCAGACGTCGTGGGGGGGGGGGGGGGGATTTAAACACTTCACCCACCCCCCCAGACTCGAGGTGGCCCGCAGAGGCGGGCCGGCACTAGCCGGGGATCGTGGAAGTCGCATTAGATCCTATGATCCCCGATGCAAGTGTGGGAGGGGAACACCGGGATGGTTTTTAGTCAGTAAGAGTCTGACAGACCCCTCCGCCTACTCCAGGGCGGAGGACATCCATGAGGATTTTCCACCCCAAAACAAAAAAGAAGGGAAGAAAGTGCCCCCATAATCCTGTCCGAAGCGTCAACCTCCCGCAATGCCTCAGCGGTCACGGTTCTATCCGTAGCACGTCTTTCCGTATTACCGGTAATAGGTGCCTCGGCAACCACCAAAGTTGTCAGCGGCGGAGTGCCGCCCGGATGCGATGACATGGGAGTAGTCGTACGCATAGTATTTGAAGGTGACCGTTCCTCTAAAGCGCTCAATCGAACCAGTATTTAATTTAAAGGGTCGTGACGAGGGCTATTTTGACGCCCATACGAACTATCTCGGCGCCTACGTGAACTTTGAGAGTACTCAGATCTATTACGTCGACGCCTAAAAGATCTGATACGCGATTGACGATAACGGTCACGACGCCTTTTATGAACATCGCGACGGCTAAGCGAATCGTTTTCCCGAGAATTACGCCTAGGTGTATTCTCTCGCGGCGTGCACTCACGGCTCGACATGATTATGACTAGGTACAGGCACCGTAAATTACCACAACGTGAACAACAAACTAAGCGCGAAATAAAAGAATTAACACGTGGTTGTTTACTCCAAAAACTCGCACGAAATATAATCTAATCGAGTAGAAGTACGTGGCAAATCACGATAATGCACAAAAAAGAATCACGGACAAAATCAACAACACGTGATGAAAAATTTTAAACAGTCTCAAAAACACTATTTCCGGTTAAAAAGGTGGCGAACGATGTCAATCGCGTGTAATTCGCCGCTTGCGCGCCGCTGTCGCATGAAGTCAAGATCCCTCGCGCCCCGAACCCGAACCCGAACCTTATTGCGTTATAATAGAGTTGCAATCCGCGTGGCCCCTGACTCCTATTCGGTGTCAGTGGGGACTGAAGGGTTCGGGAGTGCGTCTCCTATTCGGAGACAACGGGAACTTACCGGTTAAACCTATCCCACTTCTGATCTTAGATATCAGAAGCCTAATCATTTTTTTTAAAGATAATAAATACTAAACGGCCTACAGTTATTTATTTAAATTAGAAAAACCGTTACAAGCTAATGTTTCAAAATGATCACTAGAGCACTCAGCACACGGCTCATGGTGTGTCACCCCTTTCACTAACACTAACAGCAGAGAGGTCGGGTCGCTGCGATGACGCTTCATCGTAGTGACCCGACCTCTCTGCTGTCAAATCCTCTAAGAATATATATATACGGTCGAATTGAGAAACCTCCTCCTTTTTTTTGAAGTAGGTTAAAAAATAAAAGCAGCTGTCCCATTATACTGACTCTGTGTCTCGGAACGACAAGACGTGTGTTCTAGAGATTTGATTTTATTAAATTAAATTGGCAATTTAAATATCTATAAATGAGTTTGAAATCTATTAAAACAACAATTAGCTTTAGTTTGTGAGTGAAAGTGCGTACTCTAGTTATTACAGAGCTGTTCGACGTAGCGGAGCGCTGAGCGCTCACACCCGCGAGTAAAAGAGACCACGCGATTTTTCGACTCGCTCGCCCGCATCCGTTGGAAGTCATCGTGCAAAATTATTAAGGATGATGACTATGCGATCACGGAAGAGTGGAAATCAAATGAGCGACAGCGGAGGTGGTTCAAGTTTCAACACCAGATTTATGGACCTCGGAAGAAAATGTAACGCAAAGAAAAAGAAAATAATTTGAATACGAATACGATATCAAGTCAAATTTTTCAGAATTTAAGCATGAAAAATCTTTTTCCAAGATTTTGCAAGTTGCATAAAGAAAATTTCACACAAATCCATCAACTTATAATAGGTATAAATAAAAGACGAAATTAAAAGTGCTAAAACTGTTTCAGACACCTTAGTATCGCAACAAAGCAACATAAAAAAACCGGCTAAGTGCGTGTCGGACCACGCACAATGAAGGGTTCCGTAGTAGGGATGAATTTATCTAAAAAACAAACATAACATTGTAGTTGAAAAACATGTTATCCCATACATGATTATACGTTACGGTCAATTCTCCAATAACAAATGTAGGTTGGTCGAGTATTACTCGTTAACTTGTGAAGCCTACTTAGCCGTGATAATTTTCCTTTTACCCTAAAATAAATGTTTGCAATATTTTATTTTACCACTTATTATATGTATATCTATGCCAAATTACAGCTTTCTAGTACAAAGAGTCTTTGAGCCAAGCTCGTTCGCTGTCTGTCTATCTGTCGGGGACAGATAGACAGACAGCGAACGAGACATAGCGAACTATAAGGGTTGCTTGTTAACAACGGAACCCTAAAAAGGACATAGACAACGTGAAATCACTAAATTATTCGTTACAAGTGAAAATTCGCAATATTGAAAAAACACTTGCATCCTTAAAAACTCAAATAAAAATTGCCCCGCCATTGCAACTGTGACTGTTCCTAATTGACCCTAGGCCGATAAAATTTTCGTTTTTCCTAATTCTGTTAATATGAATGTTTGGGTCGGTTCCTCATTTTGAGGAAAAGCCGCACCCCGCCACCGTACGACTCTGTAGAGCTCGTCTGCAGACTGGTCACTCTCCCACCGACAGAGATTAAAAGAATTCCAAATATGAAGAAGTCCAACGCCTTGTCTCTTGCCTTGTTGTGTTAATAGAGCAAGGAAAGGATTGAAATAAATAGTAAATAAGATTTAGGAATTCACAGTTATGAAGTTGGATGTGGTTTTAGAAAGACAATAAATAGTGGGATGCTAAGTATATTATTATATGGATTTGTGAGTAACTCTTACGCTAGCGTAAGAGGTATTTGGTCAGGCATTACTCATACGATACTTTACATCTGTACTTGGAGTACTCAGAGCAACACTTCCATAAAGTGACGCAAGCAGCTTTTCAGCAGCATAACGTTGGCATCATGCTCTTTTGGAGACATGGTCCCTAGCAGTTCTTTCAAACTGATAAGCGTGACGAAGCGGCTTTCCCTGCGGCAACCGTGTGGAGCGTCCTTGTGTAACAACGAAGCGGCTAGTTCTAGCGGCATTGCGTCGGCATCATGCTCTAAAGGAAACATGGTCCCTATCAGTCCTTGGACTGGATATGAGATAGATCTGGTTTCCCGAGCCCCTGGAAGTTCACCCTTTGCACAACAAGCATATCTACAAGACACGTGTTCATATCAGTCTAACCGAATTATTGGTTTGTGATAAAGAATACAACATTCAAGAATTACTAGATAATAAGAGTTGAGAATCGAAACTCAAGAATTATTAATTAATAGAGCTGTGGATCAACTCTCTCAAAGATTTATAGACAGCCCCAAAGCGCCCACCCTTCATCACTTCCTAGTGTTTGAGCTGAGGAGAAGAAGTGACGCAACAAACTCCCCAGCAACACGTCTCTGTCTGTTTAGTTACAACAACTTTAATTACAGCCTAGGATAAATATTATAATGAAAGGCTCATCCAGTCGTTGCAACAAACTCACACACACACTATATTAAGTACTAAATTAGTCTAATCGGGGCTTTAACCCAACTATAACTCATACTCGCTATCTAGCGACAGCCCACTCGGACATGACCCTTGGTATTCACCAAGCCTCCTAACTTAATTCGCCTAGACTCGAGCGTCTGTATCTTTCAGTGGTCTTAAATCGCCTTGTTGCATTCGTCTTGGATAGTTAGGACAAGGAGGGATTACAAGTAAACAATGTCAATATAAAATAAGGTTGGGAATTCACAGGTTATGGAAAGGAATCTAATTTATCTACTTTTCTTTTGATTATGAAAGTTATAGGACATTTCAGTAATATAAAAGGCTAGGTATGTGACACGTAACGCTTGCGTTAGGGAATACGAGTATACTACTCTAAGTTACGTTAGTGAATTTCTTTACAATAACTACAGACCCACCCCAAGTGACGTGGGACTGCTTTACAGCAGCTGACAGCGTCGTGCGTGTATTATTAGAACAGAACGCATAGGACCACTAAGAACACTGCTACGATTCTAACAAGCCACGTTCCCTAAGCTCTACTCATGTCTTACTCAATCCTAAGGCAGAGTACTGCAAAGTTTAACTGTCATTGAGCGAGACACGTTCCAGTAATCACTGGGCGCGTACTAATATAATAATCCCCTTATATCGGCCTAATCACCCGTTACAAAGACAATACAAAACTTGCACAAGCGTACCGCAACGTCAGTCGGTAGTAGAATTCTTTACAATTGCTCCTGCTATACGCCGAAGTGGTTATTCCAAATCGTCACTTCTCACTCTCTTAATCTCCCCCATTTACAAAATGCTTTCAATTTAATCGGCAGCCGTGCGACTAAGTCAAGCATCGGAGCGTTTCTATCTGGGCATCCAAATGTCGTGTCTCGCTAATAATTTGTGAGAGGCCGATAGCCGGATGTGGTTTAACGAGACACAATTCCTAGCGTTCCTTAGAACGAACTATCCATCCAGTTTAGGAAACTTGGTGGGGCCTACTCAGAGGAGTAGGGAGAGCCCTAAGAGTCTGCATACATCAAGGACAATGTAAAATATCCTGCAGTTAGTCAGTCCATAGGGATAAGGTAACCATCACTAGCATTTGGTTTGTTTGTGTTCGTAAACAATTACAAAGCGGCATTATAGCTCAAATTGGCCCCAACGAGTTGCGAGTATTAATTCGTTTCAGCCATCCATAAGCGGTGTGACTGCCGTAAGTGTCATGTCTTGGTTGTGGTTGTCTATAGTCTGTTGGTAGAGTAGTCTACCGTCTCTTGTTAAATGTCACACCCAATGGAAGGCTATCTCCGAGTCCCTAAAACCAAACGCTGGTGTAGGATACCTCGATCGTCATAGAAAGGAATAAGAAAGAATAGAATAGTAAACACTCACCCAATCGTTCACAGATACACTCACTGAGGTTCGCGCGCCTTAGGCACAACTTACATTATACTTGACTAATATAACCTAGTCTAAATCTACACTTATTATTACAATTTAACGTATTAATTAAACTGATAACACTTTCACTATCGCGATCTCTCCAAGTGACATTGTGTCATTATTATCGACCTAGTTCTATCTCTCCTAGTCAGGCCTAATCCAACCGCTCTTTCTCGTGGTCTTTTCACGAACTCCCTAACTTAACTACCCTAGTTATCACGTCCGACCCCTGTCGCGGCTCATCACCGACTCTCCTCAGCCCTACCCTTTTCGTCATCTGTTCCATCTCCAAAACGACCGGAGGTCGTCTTTTATCCCATGCCAACCGAATACTCAGAATAGGTTTATTGCCTTTTTTGTACCATTTCTCAATTGTTTTAAGGGCCTGTTTGGGTTTTTCCCGAGATCAATTCATCCCAAACAGATGTGCACTAATATTGTGCTCTGCGATAAGAAATCGAATACTTTAGTCGTATCTTTAGAATTTGTTGAATTATTGCTTTCAACTCGTCCGTTGTTAATTGTCTCAAGTTTGTTTCCCATAAAATATAAATGGAATGCATTTCTAAAAGGTTCAATATTGTTTTACAATTCCAAAGAAATAGGATGTTTTGTTGTTTAATTACGGTAACATGTCGAGCTGTCAGTCCATAAAATTGAGATTTAATGTATTTGTAAGAGCCTAATATCGTGAGACAATGTTAAAATAAGAATTTAGAATAAAATATTTTGTTATTAATTAGAAGACATGACAGACAGTCACACAACCAAAATTGCTTCCACCTACTAGTGAATGTCTTCACTTCACACACTTCTCGAATTACACGAGCGCCATCGCCAGCGCCGCGAGGGAAATGTCATAATGGTGGGGATACGCGAAATAAATGATACGAATATGCGATACAAAAAAAAAGGATATCATAAAAATTAAACCATAAAGATTGTTAGTATTACAAATATCCTGCCAGAATGTCCTATCCCTGTGAACATAATTCGACTGGGACAATACCTACGTTCCTAACAAGAACCGTTCACTTGTAATATGTTTTAAATCTCAGGAAACTTCATATTGCGGAATCGAAATAATGTCATAGATTAACTCCTGAAATGTCAGGTGATACACCATTGGTGCATAAGCAATGTCACTCCCACACTCGCGGATATATCGATGAAATTTTACGTTTATTTACACTTATACAACACAGTCTGGCTGTATTATTCGACTAATCGATTTATACTTGACCAGTTTTAGTAACATTTTAGTGGGAACACCACCAAATTGAACGAAAAATAAAACAAAACGTAACGCATCTGTGGTTGAATCACGCGACGACGCCATATTGTCGCCAAAATGTAAACATTGCGCGGCCTTGTGAATAATTCGCAGTGAATGCAAAAAGAAAACGCGGAGTAATCTTATAAGAATCTTATACAGAATTACTGAGAAATAAGTGTAGATTCCGTATTGGGTATTAGTTTTTCGCAAAAAGTGATAAATATTTCAGTGAAAAAGTAACGAAAGTTTTGTAATGTACTAATTTTGACCTTGTCGCCGCCGTGTTTAGTAATGTTTTTTATGATAAATATCCTTATAAACTGTTTGAAATATACATAAGTAGCTAGTTTATTTATCTACGAACATAATTTGGCTGATAGCTGCTGATATTATTGCGTAATGTTATCATAATCGTATTTTCAAGAGTAAAAGTCGGTGATTCCCCCGTACCATGAGACTGCGTTCATAGTACGCGGGTATACAAAGTGGCTAGTGTAATCCGATAGTTTTACGATCGGCACGCGTGCGCGCGGCTCCATTTTTCTTTCGTTGCGTAAACAAAGAGTTTTTATGGTGTTTTGAATAGTTTCAAGTGGCATGAGTTTTGATAACATATGTTTGTGTTGCCTGCGCATATTCTGTTATCGTATTCAAGTGGTTTTATAGTGCATGAGTGTGTGAATTTGATATATTGTGATAAAGTTTCAAGGATGTACGAGTGAAAATTATCAAGAAACATATCACATCACAGCGAGATAAGGTGAGTTAGTATTATAGTTTTCTTTTCTTATATCATTAGCTTAACTAATAACGAAGCCAGAAAGGTATGATATATAACGTATTAATGGCTTTATATTGACGAATTTTTCGTTTTTTCCGAATTGGGTACGCCACCCAATAATTGAAAATACTCTACGACAAGCAAAGGGTTAACAAATCCTTACAATTATAAATGCAGACAACCCCCACTCAACGAATGTACTAAAAGGAAAACTACTAGTAAATCATCTCTAAAATTACTTTATACAAACATATTAAGAAGCCTGGGTCATCGTCTATTTATGAGCCAAGCTTCACTAAAATTACTTTATACAAACATATTAAGAAGCCTGGGTCATCGTCTATTTATGAGCCAAGCTTCACTGAAATCGGTTCAGCCTTTATGGCGTGAAAAAGTAATAAAAAAGTAACAAAATATTGTTATTATTTTATTTATCAAAATAAAGGTTTTAGGTATTTCCAATCTCTGTTTCTCTAACGCTTATTCTTTCATTGCTCGATTTGGGAAAGACGCCAGACATGTCGTTAGTTGATGTTGTGTCATTCATAACTCTCATAACTCATAATAAACTGGCTTCCTCCTTCCCCAGGCTTCAAACTATCTCCATACTTTTCTTCACAATTGCCCAGCGGTTTGGCCATGTAGGTAACAGACAGACAAAGTTACTTTCGCATTTATTATATTAGTATGGGTAATTCTTCTAAGAATTTTTCCTCAACTGTTGTTGGTGATCATTTAAGTTACGGCCGTCGCCCACTGGCGCGTGGCGGCACGGCACGACAGGGGATTTTAGTAACCTCAAATGATTTGAGATCTTATTATATCATGCTCGGCGTTCACATTTGAGATCTTATTCTATCATGCTCAGCGTTCACATTTGAGATCTTATTGTATCATGCTCAGCGTTCACATTTGAGATCTTATTCTATCATGCTCAGCGTTCACATTTCGGTATGCCAAGGCTTGTCTGAACGTGCCGCTGTAAGATGCCAAAGCAGGCTGTGACGTACCAATAAAATGTGAGTGTCAAGGCTCCTGCATACTGAGGCGATATCGCGGCCGCGACACGCATATTGCTGCCTGTCGCGCCCGCGATATCGCCTTAGTATGCAGGAGCCGTCAACTGTGTTAAATAAGATTCTAAATCATCTGTAAGTATTACAGAAATCCCTCGCCGTGCCGTGCCGCCAGAGGGTGCCACGCGCCGGGCCTTATACATCCCAGTCAAATTACACTGATCTAGGTAAAAGCTTACTTTTGTTTGGCGGCAGCATTTAATTCTGCTTGGCAGTCATTGGTGGATGTAGGTAACTGTATAATTAATCTGTTACAAATATCAATAAAAATAAAAGCTTGTAAGAATAAATATAATCTACTTGTTTTTAAGTTTTCAATTATTAATGTTAAAAAATAAAAATACAAAGATTGTTGTTCTGCATTTTATTTTGATATTTTTCCCGCGGATTCACACGCGTTCCCGTAGTAACCTATCCTATGTCCAATTCTGGTAAATTAAATTGATTATAAGCTTTCATAAGTATTTTAGGCATTGCGCGGACCACACGTTTTTATTACCAGCCATGCCATTATTTCGATTCGATTCAAGTATTCAACCTGTTACGCTATTTGTTTTCGCATAGTATCTTTTTCTACACCACGACGCACATACGCACACACCCTCATGTACACACTACAGCATGACACATTACAAGTAAGAACTAACAAAAAGCTATTTATCTCTTTCGCACGATTCTCGCTGTAGTTTCTCATAACGCGCTCAAGGTCAAGGTGGGGTAACTTGATGTGCCGGCGACTGTACATGCATGAAATTAACTTTATATTACCTACAGAGAATTTAAAAATAAAATATCGTATGAAATAAAACCTTAAATGATCTACGACGTAATTCCAAAAAGTTAAAATTTTAAAAACCTCGAATTAGCAAATATATTAAATTCGCAGTCGTTTTACTTTTACCTGTTTTCTTACTTTTGTTTACAATCTGTTAAATCAATGTGATAAAAAGCGGTAATTTTCGTCTTTCACCATCATTATTGAATTACTATCATGTCGTTAACACCAGAAGAATGTACACGTGTTGTCACTTTGTTAGAAGAAGGTAGATGTACAGCAAGCACAATAGACGTGTCACTTTGTGCAGCGAGTCGTCCAACGTTTTCGAAACACTGGGCAAAACATAAGAAGACCAGGAACCGGCAGACCGAGATGTACTACGGCTTCGTGAGGATCGATTTATTATTACGACACTGCTCCGCAATTGGCACTTTACGGCAGTTGAAGTAACAAATCAACTTCGGGGATACTTAGAGACAACGTAGAGACGTTGTTTTCCTTCTCCGTTTTGAGAGCAGTGGTGATGAAATTGTTTACACAAAGAAATGTGCGTGCTTGGGTTCGAACCGACGACATACAACTTGTAAGACGGGGGCATTGTTTTACTAACTGGTAAATTATCTACAACATACATTTTCATTCATGCCGCTACAAACATAAGGTATTATTTTAAGAGTATTTTCAGTTTTTCAACATGTATTCTGTTCAGCAAAATTATATCAAAGGAAACTTACTCTCAACTGACTTTCAAAAAAGAAATCATTCATACTACACTAAAGTTGGCAATAAACTCGAACTTAGACCACCCAGAACTAATTATGGTAAGTAATATATTTTATAAAGAAATACACACACACCCCCATGGGAAGAAGGCGTGAGTTTATGTAAGAAACTCACGCCTTCTTCCCATGAGGGTAGGCAGAAACTATAGAACGCCACCTGCTACGCTCCTTACATACTCCTTTTGCTTCGTTTACGTTCATACATCTGGTCATACACGCACGCCGGTTGCGAGTACTACGCACCTGACCTTTAAGAAGAACATCATTAATGAGGTCACTATATCGCTGCCCGGTAAAAAAACGTCATAATACAGAAAAATTACGTTTTGACATCTTTGTACCATTTTAATTAGCAAATATCATTTAGATATTCTATTTCACGAAGTCCGTTCGCCTTTGATTGTAGTAGTGACGTATCCCGACAAGCGCGCTTGTGTGTGTAAAAGTAGGTAACGTTAGCAAAAAAATCTGATATATATTCAAGTCGAGATTTAATAATCTAAATAAAATTTTGGTTTTAAAAGTATATACATTTTGTAAATAAATTAGATTAGGTTGCAATAAATACAAAAATATTAAGAATATGTAGGCATTTA
This sequence comes from Atethmia centrago, assembly GCA_905333075.3. Classification (NCBI taxonomy): domain Eukaryota; kingdom Metazoa; phylum Arthropoda; class Insecta; order Lepidoptera; family Noctuidae; genus Atethmia; species Atethmia centrago. Next base: position 22,078,316 of record HG995391.1, read on the forward strand.
ATTAAGCATTGGTGTTACAGAATGGAAACGAGAACGAAACAAGTAGGATTATTCAGTATTTTCAATCACTATCAGATATATTTTCGATTTCCGATTCCGTTTTGCTGTCGTCAGAATCATCTTGTACATTGATTATAAATTCAAAATCGAGATCAAAATATTTCAAGTAGTCTTTTTCCATTTTTTCAACACGAGCACAAGTTTTTTGCCACGTTTCACTGCTAACTTGGCCCAAACTTTCATTTCCATTATACGGAAAGACTGATCTCTTTCCGTATTCGTCATGTTTTGCTCGATATTTTTAGATGCGACATAATTTTTAACGATCCCCCAAATATTTTCAATCGCATTTAATTCTGGGTGATAAGGGGGAAGGCGTAAGACATCAAAACCCTTGCTTTTTACAAAATCGTCAATCTTGTAGATTACGTGTTGGGCTTTGTACTTCTTTATTGTATCGTACAATTCCAATTTAAGAAGAGATTCATCAAATGCTATACCCGTATCCCTGAGCCATTGCTGCATATTGGCTTTCTTTGTAGATTGCGTCTGTAGTCGTTCAGCCCGTGTGTTGTGATAAGATGCATTGTCTAAGACAATGACAGAGCGCGGAAGTAAATTGGGTAGCAACTTTTCATTTAACCATTTTACATAGTTATCATAGCTCATATTTGAATGATAATCACCAGCTGTTGAGTTGGCCTTATAAACCAAGGAAGCATTTACAATAAAACCATCCTTGGTTCCCGCGTGCACTAAAATAAAGCGAGTGCCTGTGCTATTTTTTTTTTTAAACGGATTTCTTTCCTTTTTTTTTGCCCAGGTGTTGTTTCGCACGTGTGTCGAAAGGACGTAGCTCTCATCGGTGTAGACAATGGGCCGACTTTGAGAGCGGTACTCTGTTATTTTTTTTTTATATTTTAAACGCCACATTTGTATATCATGACGCTCCGTCAAGACTTTACGGTTGTTCTCTGTTTTGCGCCACTTGTAACCTAATTTCAACAGTAACTTGCGAACAGTTTCTAAACAACCTTCGAATCCGATTTTTTCATTCAATGCTGTTCTTAACTTAGCTAATGTTGGAATTTCTTTATGGACAATATGGAAATCTTGTACAGTACTGCGAACCACATCGGCTGTAAAATTATCTATATCCACTTTATTATCTCGCTTTCTCCTTTTCTTCATAGGTGAAGTGAATTTTGATGAAGTGGATGGCAATTCCTTCTCTTCTTTTAATATTCTTTGAACTGTTTTTTGGCTCACACCCGTAGCTTCAGCTGTACGGCGTGTAATGACAAATCACAGTTGAGTTCCATTAATGATTTTGTAAATTCATATTCTTCTCGCAGAAAATGATAAACACTAGCTATCATGTTTCGACCCTAAAACAAAATGTAATCAAAATAATTAAGTAATATAAACATTTTATAACACAAAAAAACATTCATTTTATAAATACTTCTATTGCTATATTAAGTATCTTTGTATAACATTTTAATTGAAAACGTATAAATAAATATTACCTAACTATGGACAACTCTTCTTCGTTTTGTTGCCATGCTGACCTTACTCCGTGAAACAATTTGGCGCGAACTAAAAACCACTACTTATCTGGACCATGTCCCGATCGACACTGAGCGCTCTCGAGGTTACGCACACAAAAACAATGTGCATGTGCACGCTTGACAACATTCATAGCCAAACGGACTTCGTGACATAGAACATCTTGTACCTGCTGTAAAATCGTCATTATTATGTTGTACTTAGTTATCGAGAGATGGCGCTAAGTTCTCTTTTTCACTAAGACGTATTGCACGGTTGACCGGCATGAACAGTGTCACATTTGTATTGATACAGAGCGGTTGTGTATTGTGTTGCTAAAAAAGTGTATTAACGTGTGTTGTGACTTTCTATCGGTAAGTTTTATAAGTTTATAATATAATTACTAACATGAAAAGTGCATCAAATTGTGTTATGACAGTTTTCTCGACGAAAAAGTATTGTAGAGTGCTTAATATTTTAAAGAAAATAGTCTTATCCTGTGTAGGTACTCTTTAGTAGACAGTTTGAGGTGTATGTTTTAGTTGAAGGTAAGGTAATATTGTCATAACACATTAAATGAGATTGTTATTGCAAAACGTAACAATAACTAGAGTTTCATGTTGTAATAATTCGTTCTTTCTGCAAAAAATGTTAACTAACGTTTTTATGCAAGTGACATATTTTGTTATCTGTCAGTTTTCATGAAAAAACATTATGATTTGAGGCGAATAGTTATTTACGTTTTTTATCTTTCCTGACTGTACCTACTTATTTCGATTTTTTTTCAAGGAAAACATGAAGACCAGTCGTGCCACTTTGTTGGTAAAAATGGCGCGTAGGGAAGATCAAGAAAACATTTCTAATCTGAGTAATATTCAAACTATATCTATAGGAAATGATGATCTGGAGCAAGGTTAGTATTTTACCAGCAATATTCGTATGTTTAGGTGTGTGCAAGTCGTTCAACGTATTAATTAATGTTGTGTTTAGGTATTATTACTTTGGTATGTACCTCTTCTTTCTTTCATAGTTTTTTTCATTTCTACAAACATTGGTACAAACAGTAAGCCTACTTCAGAAACTCATGAATATTTTTAATGCAACTTTAGAACAAAACTCCGTCGATACCCAATGTGAAGGTCAAAGCATTGTGGATGATACACAAATTTCCTGTAAAGGTACGCAGATTGATACTAAGCTAACGATTTTGTTTTTAGGTTTGAGATTTAATTTTTGTTGGTTTTTTATTTTAGATGTATATCAGGAATCAGATTATAAAGAAATTTTTTATTTTGAAGATAGCGATGATAGCGTCAAAGACCCAAATTTTGAAATCAATTGTAATAAAAAAAGTTCAAGCTCAGATTCTGATAGTAGCGCTAGTCGTCTAACAGCAAGAAAGCGTGTTATGCCCGGTTTCTGAAGCACTTTTATCGGTGGTTTTTCTATTCTCAAAACTCAAAACTCAAAGCATTTATTTCAAATAAACCAATTACAGGCACTTTTGAATTGTCAAGGGTTCGGTCAGTCAGTCAGAAAGATGAAGCTAGTTGCCCATTCCAAAGCGTAGTAGGTACCTATGGAGAAGAACGGGTAAAAAACTCCAAGGACACTCTTTTAAATCAACATATTATGGTTACAAAATATTGTTTACATCATTCATTTTGAAATTATACATGTGAGAACGATGCAAAACGTAAAAGCGTCCGTAATAAAAAGATTACAAGAAAAACAAAAGCAATTCAAAAATTAAAGTTAAAATAAGCCGTGGCAGCTAAGAGATGACCAGTCTACTGACGGCGCCCGTTCACGAACATGACGCGTGGATCAGCACCATTCAACTCAACCATTTTGAAGGGAGCTAAATGATCCAACACACGCGCCACCATCAGCGAGACATTAGAGTGAGCACGACATACTCCCAGCCACCAGGGCACATTCAAGTCAATGAAAGACGTATCCAGTAAATGGCAGCTTTATAGTACATAATACTCACATAACAATGTGCTGTGCAGCTATACAATACTAAGAGATTGAATTTATACAATGCAAAGAGAGTTTTTAAAATCTTCAGCAGCTCCAAAACTATTTTCAATACCTGATCAATTAGTTTTTGCGCCCTTGTGGAGCAGGACCAGCGTTGAGCCAAGCATTTTTATCAGCAATGTAATCCCCCAATTTATAATATGCTTGGCTACATAGTGTGTGTTTTATACTAGATTTAAATTTTGTTTCATTCAGTTGAAGTATGTGGGGAGGTATTTTATTGTAACATTTTAAACAGTACCCCATGAAAGATGAGTCTACTTTAGCCAGCCTGAAACCTGGTTGAACTAATTGGTCCCTATTTCTAGTGATATAATTGTGTCTTTCACCTCTTTTACTAAAAAGATGTAGATTTTTCCTTACGTACATGATGTTTTCATAGATATATTGACAAGGTACCGTCATGAATTTAATTTCTTTAAACAGTTCCCTTAGAGAGTCGCACCTGCGGAGGCCATATATGGCTCTGATGGCTCTTTTCTGCAGAATAAAAATAGAATCGATGTCTGCAGCCCGTCCCCATAGTAAAATACCGTACGACATAATACTCTGAAAGTAACTAAAATATACTAGCCGTGCGGTATCTACATCAGTAATTGACGGATTTTTCTCACAGCATATGCTGCTGAACTTAGCCGTCCTGCAAGGGAAGTTAAATGAGGCCCCCATTGAAGCCTTGAGTCGAGCGTAATCCCCAGGAAAATAGTTTTATCGACGAATTCTAATTTCTCTTGATTCAATACTATCTCACAAATACTACTTTTGACATTTGGTAAAAAAAATCGTATGCACTTAGTTTTTTTCCCATTTAATACTAAATTATTAGCAGTGAACCAATTTTGGACCTGCAATAGGGCGTTATTTACGTCGTCAAAATTTGAGGCACGTCTATTAATTTTAAAAATTAAGGAAGTATCGTCAGCAAATAACACCATTTGTGGTAGGGTTTTTAACAAGTGGGGTAGATCATTAATATATACTAAAAAGAAGAAAGGACCCAATCTCGAGCCTTGTGGTACACCCATTTCTACTTTTAAGCCGACTGAATTGACACCATTTATTTAAACTTGCTGCTGTCTATCATATAAATAAGATTTTACTAAACTGAGCGCAAGGTCTCCAAGTCCGTAATGCTTAAGTTTCAAGAGTAATGTTTCGTGGTCGACGCAATCAAATGCCTTGAAGAGGTCACAAAATATTCCTATTGCGTCTTGGGCCTCTTCCCACGCCGTAAATATGTGTTTTAATAAGGTGACACCGGCGTCAGTCGTACAACGTCCCTTGGTGAAGCCATACTGTTGATCGTGTAAGATTCTATTGGTGTTTAAATGATTGAGCATTTGATTAAGCATTACCTTTTCAAACACCTTGCTGAAAACCGGCAACACGGATACGGGTCTATAATTATTGGTGTCTCTACTATCCCCGGATTTGAAAAGTGGTATTACCTTACTATATTTCATTAGATCCGGGAAGACTCCTTGATCAACACACAAATTAAATAGTAATGCTAAGTACGGCGATATAGTCTCAATAATGGAGGTACAAACTTTGATTGACATTCCCCATAGATCTTCTGTTTTTTTTTTAAATCAAATCAAATCATTTATTTCTTTGCAAACATGGGTAAAAAAGATACATAGATGTTTCATATTTATAAACAAGTTTTCCACATTTTACCGTCTAATGGGCATGCAAATAGTGTGTTTAACATACTAATTAAAAACTGTAAAAGTAACAAATTGTCAAACACAAATAAGAAAATAAATAAAATGTCAAACGGAGTAAAAGTATGTCAAACAGAGTAATAATACATATGTCAATCAGCAAGTGAATCATCATTAAGATAGCTGTCAACAGTGTAATAGCATTTATTAAGTAAAATTTCATTTAGCGCCCTTTTAAATTGTAATACAGTCAATTTTTTATATTATTCGGTAATTTATTATAAATGCGAGGGGCAATACCAAAAAAACTTTTTTGCATTAGTGCAGTTTTACATTTCATATGACATAATTTATTAACGTATTGTTTCCGTATTGGGTTTTTTCTGACCTCTGATAATTTTTGGAATTGATGTGGGTTACATTTATTTTCACAAACAAGGCCGTTTCCAATATTTATATAGTGAAGGCAATGTTAAAATTTTTAATGACATAAAATAGGGAACACAGCTATCAGTCGTCTTCAGGCCGCACATTGACCTGATGCATCGCTTTTGCAACCTAAACACCATTTCTCAATCAGTAGAATGCCCCCAGAATATAATGCCGTACCGCAAAACAGAGGCAACTATTCCATGGTAGGCTGTTAAAAGAGCCTGATTATTGACTTTCTTGAATAGTTGATACAGAGCATAAGCGGATTTGCTAAGTTTTTTACATAGTTCTTCTATGTGAGGTTTCCATGTAAGTTGATTATCAATTGTGATGCCCAGAAACTTAGCTTTATCTACTTCTTCAATATCGCAGCCCTTGAAGGAAATATTCACCTGTGGGCTTTCACACCGTTGATAAAAATGCATGGCTTTTGTTTTACTCAGGTTTATAACCAATTTGATCTTGATTTGTTAATTTGATCCTGATTTGCTTGAAAGCTTTTATTACTGTTATGGGGTTTATATGCTTGAATTTAAATTCAGTCGGGCAGGATGAAACGTTTGCTCTTAATAAATCAATAGAACGTGAAGACGAGGAATTTAGGGTTTCAGTAGTTTTAATTGGGATACTGGTACAGAAATTTACAAATTCTTGCGCTACTTCTTTGTTTGAGCTTAGAAGACCACGCGAAGTTTCTAGAGTGAAATCATTATTATGACTTTTACTCCTGTTAGTTTCGTCGTTGATAATTTTCCAAACCGTCTTTATTTTATTATCCGCTGATTTGATCTTGTTGCTAATGTACAAGGCTTTAGTTACCTTGCAGGTTTTTTTAAAAGTTTTAGAGTAAGTAGCAACGTATTTATTAAAAGTTTCAGAGTTAATATAAGGCTTAAGGCCATACAGCTCAAACAAATTTCCCTACTTTTCCTAATACCTTTAGTTGCCCAGTCACTGAACAAAAAGTTTGGGCAAATAGTTTTTGTTTTCTTTTTTAAAGTATTATTGAACTCGGTGCGCACTATCGAAAAGAATCCCTCATATAATTCATTTACATTGCTATTAATATGGCCCGGTGTACTTAACTTACTAATTAAGTTATTATTAAATCTATTTATATTATTTATATTTATATTATAACTTGTTAAAGTGCGTTTCCGAACACCGCAATCTAAGATAAACTCCGTTTAAACTTAGGTTAACTTAACTGACCAATGTGTGCCGTTTATCGGTTCCATAACTTTATTTCACGTTCCATTTCATAGCAAACTGCATCGACTTTTAGGTTAAAGATGTAAAGTGTTTTAATTGAATTGCCAGTGAATGCTAAATATTTAAATTACTCGAGAAAACAATGAGTGTTAGCATAATGGATACAAGCAGCTCATCAGAGTCTGATTTGGAAGTACTGGAGTTTATTTTTAATATATCAGTACCCAGAAACTTAAGACGTAGGAGAAATCCTTTCGAAATGTTTACGGATGAAGAATTTAAATTGAGATATCGCTTTGATAAGAACACTGTGATACACCTAAGTGATATCATCAGCCCTGTTCTAGCTCCCGTTAGGCATCGCAAATATCCATTGTCAGTTTTAGAACAAATTTTTATCGCATTATGATTTTACGCTACAGGTACTTTCCAAGTAGTAATTGGTGATGACATTAACGTTCACAAAACCACTGTGTCAAGAGTGGTTTATAAAGTAAGCAAAGAAATAGCAAAGCTGGCTTCAAGTTATATAGGTATGCCAAATTTTGAAGACCTGAGAGAAGTTAAGGCACAATTTTTTAATATAGCCGGATTTCCAAATGTAATTGGTTGTGTAGATGGATCGCACATACCAATTCAATCTTTTGGAGGTGAGCAAGCAGAACTATTTAGAAATAGAAAAGGTTTCTTTTCTATTAATGTACAAGTTGTATGTGATGCAAAGTTATACATCCGTGATATAGATGCTCGCTGGCATGGATCAACACATGACAGTACCGTTTACCATAACTCATTCCTGCGAGCGCGCCTGGATAACAATGAGATAGATGGTTACCTCATGGGAGACAGTGCTTATCCTTGTGGAAGATTCATGATGACGCCATTTCTAAATCCAGCTACAAATGCAGAAAAACGTTACAATGAAGCACAAATCAAGACCAGAAACACAGTGGAAAGGACATTTGGTGTGTGGAAAAGAAGATTTGCATGCCTTTCTCAAAAATTAAGACTAAAATTAGATCACACATTAGCTTTAATTGTTGCAACAGCTGTGTTACATAATATAGCTCTACAGCAAAATGATACTGTGATCATTGATTCTGCTCCTGAAGAAGATATTGTTCCAGAATCTATTGAATGACCCCTTTCCTCTGAAGGAAACCATTTTCGTTGGTTATTGTTGGAACAATACTTTAGGTTGGTAAAGTTTTTCTTTTATAAATATCTCAACTTAAGCAAATTTACATAGGAAAGTTTTCATGTTTTACATACTATGGGAACACAAATTAAAAAACAAACTAGTATCTATTTAGATTTTATTTGTATTGTAGAGTTAAAAAATGAAGATATGATAACAACTAAAAAAAGGGTTACAAATATGGGAGATTCATTGATTCATATTGAATTAAAGATAATTCTTTTAGAAAATACAAGAACTGGACCTCAAATTTAAAAAGAAGAATTTTAATTACCCATCATAAATTAAAATTCTTCTTTTTAAATTCTAGGTCCATTCTTGCATTTTCTAGAAGAATTCTCTTTAATTCAATATCAACATCCAGTAAAATTTTTGTTTTTTCTAATTTAATTAATTCTTGTTGCCGTTGAATCTCCAATATTTCTAACCTTTTAGTTGTTATGGCATCGTTGTTCATTTGCTTCTGATTTTTTTCTTTTTATTATAGCATTATTGACATTATTTATATTTTTTTTTTGTATCAGTTAAACAAATTCTCTTAACTCTTGGTGTGCTTTCGAAATCCTTCATAAGCGGCGATATTGCTCTTTTGGGACATTGAACTTGCTTCAAAGGTGTTTCAGACACCGAATCTTCTTTTCTATCCAAGACTATGAGGATGTCTTCAGAAGTACCAAGATGTGCATCTTCACATACTCCTTGTGTTTCAATATCTGTAATTAAAAAATGTAAAGAATGTTTACTACTGTATACCTGGTGATTGTACTGACGGGTATAACACATAAGACTGATATGATTATGACTGATATGATGTAATTATACTGATATGTGTAACATGATAATATATTATTTCATTACACCTCAATCTATTTCAGATGAAATTTCTTAGAAGAGTTCAATTCCATTTTTTTCTACAATGTATACATTATTTTAGCCTGCACACATTATTTTGATTGCTCAGGTAAAGTATAGCCTATGCTAGAATATTGAAAATGAGAATAACCTAACCAAACATAAGTGAAAACAATTTTATTACTTTAATTATTACTTGCTTATGAAATGCTCAATTCTAGTATGCTATGATATCAGAAGAAACTCTTTGGACTTACCTAAGTTATAATATGGTGCAGATGAGTCAAATTCATTATTTAATGGTTTGAATTGAGGAGTCAATAAGGCCACCACTTTCTCATCAATCGCAGTTGTCTTAGGACAAAATGTTCCACCTCCTGTCTTGTACATCTCGGACTGAAATTAAAATTTTTCATATATTACATTCTTTTCTGGCACTTTTGTGTAACATAATGATAGTCAATGAAATAAGAGGAGATATTATTACTTTGAGGCGTCACATCTTATGAAATATATAATTATGTATATGATTGGTACCATGTGATATTACATCTCGTACACTTCGAAATTGCTTTGAACTTTGTACACTTAAAATATACAAGGACTTTAATCAAATAGGTAAAATGTACAATAACAGGAATACGACTTACCTTATCATCGCTCATATTTTTTCTCGCCTTTTTCTTTATGTTATAATACAAGGCATGTATCTGCTTTTCGGTCCTAAATCCAGTTTCCAAGACAGCATTGTATTTATTAGTCAGCGCCATCCAAGCTTGTTTCTTGGCTTCTACAGAAGTCCCGTCCGTTCTTTTATTGTCGATTATGTGTAAAATTCTTTAGCCACTTCTATAAGCAGCATCTTCTCTCCTTCAGTAAAATGTTTACTGCGTTTTCCAGATTCCATTATTTACAGAAAAACGGAGCAGAATTGATTGGAAATACAAATAGACTCAAATCAAACGGCAAAGCAAAAATAATACCACGCGAAACAAAAACAATGAAGTGAAACTTTTTTTTTATTGGCAATGATGTCGTTGATACATCCGCCCATATAAATAACAACTTATTATATTTTTTAACTAAAACAGTATTATGGCACTTATTTACCCTCGAAAAAAAAAATATTATAACATTATTATAAAGAAAACTGTTAATAAAGACGAATTATAATAATAAAATCAATTTTAGACGCGGTCTCTTATACAGACCCATCTAGCGGCAGCTAAGGAATTAGTTATCGGCTTCATAGTTATCGAATGGTTTGTTGCGTATTCAGAAACGCAGTGACAGTTAACCGACGTTTATCTTATGCATAACTTTAGTGAATCAATAACTAATGAGAGTTTGTCTGGGCGCTTCAGAAACCGGGCATTAGACGAGATTCCCATATCTGGGCTATGCAACAGGAGCAACAAACACAACCTTTTGCAAATATTGAAACTCCTGGGCAATCCGGATGCACGATCGAAAACTATGATCAGACTCCATCTTCGTCTAAAGGTATACTGCAGCGTAGGATGTATTTATCCTCCGATTCATCTTCATCGAAATTCGATAGTAGCAGTAGCAGCAACAGCAGTAGCAGATCTAGATCTCAGTCAAGTTTATCCAATTCTAATGAGGTATTTGCCTCTTTGCCATGTGAACAAGAAAACGTCGAAAATGTTCCTGAGCTGGCTAAGAGTCCCGTGCGTAAATCTACTAAAAAACGTAAATCCTGCGTTGACGAATGGTTGTCAAGGCAAAAACAATGAGAAATACCGGAAAGCCCTACACTTCTCGTTCTAAGTCAAGAAAAAATATTCCTGCAAGGTATTTGAAACCTCCGTGTGGTGAAAAATGCAAATTAGAGTGTACTAATAAAATAAATTATTTAAAAAACAAAAAACCCGACTGCAAAAATACATAACTGAAAAGGGAAAAACAAGCATTATAATCTATAGAATTTTGGTATCGCAGGCGGGGACAATCAAAAGTTACACCATATTTCAGGTTATTTGACTGTCCCCGCCTGCAAGACCAAAATTATATAGATTATAATGCTTGTTTTTCCCTTTTCAGTTACGTATTTTTGCAGTCGGGTTTTTTGTTTTTTAAATAATTTATTTTATTTGAAGCCTTTTAGTTTTATTAATATATATATTTAAAAATTACTCATTACTAGCTTTTATTTAATACCAATTATGTTGCAATTAATTTAAAAAAAAAACTTCCCCTCCTTTTTTTGTATTTGCAGATGAAATTTATAAATATTATATAGCCTATGTCACTCCCACAATTAAGACGAATCTAAAGACACCTCATATGTTAAAATCTATTAATCCGTTTAGGCTACAGAGCGTGCCAAAGAAATAGACATACATACATACATACATACTCTCGAAAAACATTACCCTCCTGAGGCAGTCGGGTAAAAAAATAACGGATGCCATGAGAGCTAAAATATTTGAATGTTACTTGTCTCTACAGCGCAATTTTATTTATAAGCATATTAAACCAATCATCCCTGCATTCAAATTTACCGGTAAAGCTCAGCCCAGAAAAGTTAACCACAGTTTTTATTTGGAAGTTGATGGACAAACTATTCGAGAATGCAAAGTTTTTTTCAGAGCAGCATTAGATATTAATGATCGTGTTATCAGAACTGTGATTGCCAAGTCTGAAGATGGTTTCTTGAAACAAGATATGAGAGGTAAGCACAGTAACCATAAAAAAGTTGCGGAGTCTATTCGACAGCGTATAAGAGGTCATATCGAATCAATACCACGTATGGAATCCCATTACATACGGAAAGATTCATCAAGGGAATATATTGATGGAGGAAAATCACTTAGTGATCTTTACAGAGATTATAAATCCCTTTGCGAATCGAATGACGTGCAAACGAAACTTTATATTCAAGGATATTTAACGGAGAATTCAATATCAGTTTTTTTAAGCCAAAAAAAGATAGGTGCGAATTATGCGTACGATATGAAAATGCTCAAGGAACCGCGAAGGAAAACTTAGAAGTTGAATATTTAAAACACATTGAATAAAAGGAACTGTCCAGAAAAGAGAAAGACGCAGATAAAACAAACATTGGACCAGATAATATTGTCGCAACTTACGACTTACAGGCTGTGCTACAACTTCCACGTGGAAATACGTCTATTTTTTACTACAAATCCAAGCTTAATACTTTGAACTTTACTATTTCACACATAGGTAATGATAAAACAGATTGTTTCTTTTGGCATGAGGGAGAAGCGAACCGCGGGGCTGATGAAATAGGATCTTGTGTATACAAGTTTATCAAAAATACTCTGCTAAATTACGATGGACCTGGACTAGATCTGATATTCTACTCCGACAACTGTTGCGGTCAGAATAAGAGTCGGTTTCTTGTTTCTGTTTACTTGTTCGCACTATTGAAATTCCCTAAAATAAGATGTATAACACACAAGTACCTAATAACAGGCCACACACAAAATGAAGCGGACTCCGTGCATTCTACAATTGAAAAGCAAATTCAGAAAAGACTGAAGTCGGGTCCAATTTATGTACCCAGTCAGTACGTGGAAGTGATAAAAGGCTCTAAGAAAAAGGGTAGACCCTACGCCGTAACAGAAATGGCATGTCGTGATTTTTACTCTCTGAAGCGTCTATCCGAGGACATTGGAATGACAAAATCATTTAAAATTTCCGAAATAAAAGTTTTTAAATTAATGCAAGATGATCCTACCAAGTTATTTTACAAAACATCTTTTAAGGATGATCAAATTTCCGAAACAGTTTTAACACGAAAAAAAAATTTGAATCAAATAACTCTGAAATTGGCCTACAGATCAAAGCCTAAACTCAAAGAAAATAAAATAAAAGATCTGCAGGAATTATTAAGAAACAATCACATTCCGCAGTTTTACGAATCTTTTTATAATTTCCTTAATTTTTAGGTTGTTACTTGTTTTAATTGGTGTTTTAATTGATGTCAGTAGGTTTAAAAAGATTAGTAAAACTGCGGAATGTCTATGACTTAAAATTAAAATATTTAAATGTTCAGTAAAGAAGTTCCTATTTTAGTTCCTTTTAGCTGATTATCACTAAGTATTGTTCCCTGCAATTTGTTGCATGTGAGTTTAGCCATGAGATTATTTTAATAAGAAGTTTATTATTTTGTTACTTTGTAATAATAAAAGTAAATTTAAACATTTTTTAAATAAAGCTTATTTCTTCATACTATAAAAGAGTATCATTTCCCAAAGTATGTTCACTTTCCACAAAAAAGGAGTCGTAACATATCCGTCATTAAATATTTCTAGAAAGTTACTTAAAAAAAAATTATAATTCTTCTGAAAATTATAAGTTATGTGAAGTGTATATACGCATACTATTTGTAAATAAATTTTCAGTAATGTAACTTCTATAATTTTTACATGATCAATCTAGTAAATAGTAAAAAATCTTAAGTCTCGTTATCTCGAATTAGTCATTTTTATGTTATGACACTTTTTTTGCCGGGCAGCGATATGTCTTTCTGGGGCGTCCCCCCTCCCGTCCTTTCCACTCATTTCTGCCTTGTAAATACCCTTTGTTAGTCGCCTTTCGTTCAACCTCTCAACATGGCCAAACCATCTAAGCATACTCTTTTCAATGTTTGTCATTACATCTTCCTTTAAACCGCACCGTTGCCTTATCACATCATTTTCCAGCCTATCATTTATAGTCACACCACACATGCTTCTCAAGTAACGCATTTCCACAGCATTTACTCTACTTTCATGCTTCCTTTGCCACACCCAACATTCACTTCCATACTTAAGTGTAGGCACCAGCACACCATTATGAACAGCCAGTCGAGCTTTTTTGGGCATCGACTGGTTGGTCACCATCGCATGTTTAGCACCAATCACTTTATTTCCCGCATTTACTCTCCTTTCCACATCTTCATCAATCTTTCCATCCCTTGTAAACAGACTCCCTAAATATACAAATTCATTTACTTGCTCTACACCCTTATCATTTATTTTCACATCACACACCGACATATGCTCTTCTCTTTCAAACACCATGACCTTCGTCTTATTCACATTTATATTCATCCCTTTCATCTTATATGCTTCATCCATCACAGTCACCATATCTTGCAGCAGTTCTGCTGACGATGCAAGTAAAACTTGATCATCTGACTAACTTCTCCCGCTCTGGGCGGAGCGGGAGGGTGTGTCAGACTCTTACTGACTAAAACCCACCCGTATTCTTTCTGTTGCCTGTGTTGCGGGGGCTTCGGTGACCCATACTAATGGGTACCGATGGGCCGATGCCTGCCGGGGTTGCGGGAAGGTACTAACCTTCCCGCAACCCCGGCAGGCATCGGCCCTAGTGGACCCCTACAGTCTTAGAAAGAAAGAAAGAAAGAAAAAAAAAGAAAGAAAAAATATTTATTTGGGACACGCACAGGAAATACAACAGTAAAAAAAGGACATATAACTAACAAAAGCATGAAAACATAAAAAAAAATAATATAATAGTGAAAACAAAACAAAATAGAAGACCTGTGCGAGGCCAAAAAGGCTCCTATCTCAGCATGATGCTGCGATATTTATTTAAAAAAATAAATAAATACCGCAGCGCTGGTATTCTGATAGGGCCCGCTGTAATGCCACGGACACACCCACGGACACAAAATAAATCCCAATAGAGGATGCGGTAAAAAACAATAATAAAAAAAATAAACAATAAAATAGAAAAATAAATCCAGTAGGACAAGCAGGGTCCCCATACCCTGGTCCCCGGCTTCAAGAATGTTACCGACTACATCGAGGAGAGCTGTCGCTGTGCTGTGGGCCCTGCGAAATCCAGATTGAGCCATAGGCAAAATACTATTGTGCTCAAGGTATGCCCTGAGTTGGTCAGAGACAACCCTTTCCAGAATCTTGTACAGACATGGCAGTAGGCTTATCGGACGGAGGTCTTTCACGCTAGTGGGGTTAGGCACTTTTGGGATAAGTCTAACTATTGCCATTTTCCACAGATCAGGGAAAGAAGAGGTGACTATGGATCTGTTGATGATAGCTGTGATAACTGCAAGTGTTCGAGGAAGTGTCAACATCAGCATCTCCAGAGAAATATGGTCAGAACCCTGCGCATTGGACTTTAGACTGCGCAATATCCTCAGCACCACTTCCTGCTGGACAGGCTCAAGCTGGAAATGACTGTTACCATGTCTATGATGTTCAAAATAAGTTAAGTCTGCAGTACTGACCTTACCACTGCCCGGTAAATCCAAAAAGTGTTGATTGATAGATTCCGGGTTGTTACAGAAATGTGGTAGACTATGCTCTGGTTTTTTTGAGATGGCTATAGTTGATTTAATATGACTCCATAATTTTTTAGGTTTTTTAATATTGTTATTAATATATGTTTTAAAATATGCACACTTCTCACTATCAAAAGCAGCTCTAATTTAAATTCTTTAAAGGACTTAATATGATGTTCGGATTTTGTAGTTTTGGACTTCAAGTGGCACCTGTCACGCGGTCTCATCATTTCCCTGACAGTATCTGTTATCCAGGGATAAGATTTCTCTTTAATTAACCTTTTTTTAAGGGGGGCATGCAAATCAAATAGTGTCAAAATGTATTGATTAAACATTGCAACCATGGAGTTCACATCTTCCAGACTTTCAATATGTTCCCAGTCCATTTTATTTAAGTCGTCATTAAAATATTCGGGGAGGATGTCTTTAAGTGGCCTATAGGTAATCCAGTGAGGGGAAGACTTCTCTAATTTAAAATTTAGTTCGACAGATATAATAGCGTGGTGACCGAGCTCCGGTATGTGTGCTACAGAGACCCCACACACACGAGCATCAGTGCACACAACATCAATTAGAGTCTCACTATGGTCTGTGAAATGGGTTGGCTCAGTAACAATTTGTCTAAGCTTGCAACAATGTATAAAATTGTTCAGAAGTTTACACTTGTTGTCAGTTGGGTTTAGGACATTAATATTGAAGTCGCCAAGCAAAACAACCTTATCCGCGTTAGCAAAGGAGGAGAGAGAATCAGTAACTGCATCCAGGAAGACATTCACATCCAGCCACGGCGGCCTGTATGCAGTACCGACGATTACTGATTGCGAGTTAATGTTAATCTTGAGCCACATTTGCTTGACCTGCGCCGGCGGGTGCGGCACGGCGCGCACGCGCAGCCCGCGGCGCACGTAGAAGCCCACGCCGCCCCCGCGCCCGCCGCGCACGCCGCGCGGCCGCGGCACATGCCGCAGCCGGTAGCCCGGCACTGTCGGCGCGCGACCCTCCTCCCCCTGCCTGAGCCAGGTCTCATTTATCGCCATGATGTCTACCGAGAGGCTCTCCATAGCGACAAGAAACTCCTCATGGCGCGAACCGAGCGACCCTGCATTAAATAATCCAACTTTTAGATTTCTTGTCTTACTCATTTTTGTAAATAGAGATGAATATAACAGTAATATGTTTATTATTTTTTTTTAGAGTTAAATCTTCTGTGTACAAAACTAAATTATATGCTTATTGTATTGTATTTTTTTTGTCACCTTTTTGAACTGTGTCTGTGTCTGTTATTCGGATAAATAAACAATTTATTATTATTATTATTATTATTGTAGGTAGTATCGGAAGTATTTTGTCGAGTAGAGTTTTGCATAATAATACGAGATGTAAATATACTGAGATATATTATAATGTTAGGTGTAGTTCGTTCCCTCCCCGTGTTCGTCCTCGGGGACTTCAATGCCAAGAATTTGGCTTGGGGTTCCCGGTTAACGGACACACGGGGCAGGATGGTGGGGGACTGGGCTCTGGAGACAGGCCTGGTCGTCCTAAACCGGGGTTCTGTCCCCACGTGTGTGCGGATGCGGGGTGAATCAGTGGTGGACATCTCGTTCGCCAGCCCCGCTCTGTCGCCGCGTGTAGTTGACTGGCGTGTCATGGAGGGGGTGGAGACCTATTCCGATCACCGGTATATCCGGTTCGACGTCTTCGCCCAGACCTCGGACGCGCCGGTCCGACAGGCCCCGAGTGGTCCGCGGTGGGCGCTGAAGCAGCTGGACCGGGAGCTCCTCCTGGAATCCTCGATCGTGCAGGCCTGGGTGTCACCACCGGACAGGCCTGCCGACATCAACGACGAGGCGGAGCGGTTCCGGGAGGCCATGTCCGACATATGTGACGTGGCAATGCCCCGGGTCCAGCCTGGACGTGCCTCGCGCCAGGTGTACTGGTGGTCGCAGGAGCTGACGGCTCTGCGCACTGCGTGCGTGGCTGCGCGACGCC
This sequence comes from Atethmia centrago, assembly GCA_905333075.3. Classification (NCBI taxonomy): domain Eukaryota; kingdom Metazoa; phylum Arthropoda; class Insecta; order Lepidoptera; family Noctuidae; genus Atethmia; species Atethmia centrago. The sequence continues at coordinate 22,095,564 of HG995391.1, forward strand.
GGTACACCAGGCACCGCAGGCTCCGTATCAAACCTCCGGATACGGAAGCCATTCAGGCGGAGCTGTACGAGGGGTACAGAGCGGCGAAGACCGCCCTCCAAGCGGAGATCCTGCGGGCCAGGGGGTTGGCCCGCGAGAAGTCACTGGGGACTCTGGACAGGGACCCGTGGGGACGCCCGTACAAAGTGGTGCGGGATAAACTCCGCCCATGGGCTCCCCCGCTGACGCAGAGTCTCCGGCCCCAGCTTGTGGAGGACGTGGTGAGCGCTCTGTTCCCTTCCCGAGGGGAACACACCTCCCCGCCCATGGCTCTGCCTACTGCGGTGCCCAATGCGGACCACACCGCCGACGTCGATGACTCCGGAGGTGACCGAGGTAGAGATGAGAGTGGCGGTACGTAGGCTGAATGCCAAAAATACTGCCCCAGGACCCGAAGGCTTACCTGAGAAAGCCTGGGTCCTGGCCTTGGAGGCTCTCGGGCCTCGACTAAGGGGGCTCCTAAGCGCATGCTTGGAGAGGGGCCAGTTCCCGCTTTGTTGGAAGACGGGGAAACTGGTCCTCATAAAGAAGGCAGGGTGCCCTGTGGACTCTCCGACCGCTTATCGGCCCATTGTGCTGCTCGACTAGGTGGGCAAGCTCTTTGAAAAAGTCATTGCAGACCGCCTCGTCGGCCAGCTGGTGCGGGTGGGGCCGGATTTGGCGGAGAGCCAGTTTAGTTTCCGCAGAGGGCGCTCTACGGTGGACGCCATCATGCGTGTGCGAGCCCTGACGACGGGGAATGCTGTTGCCCAGGGTGGGGTCGTCTTGGCGGTGTCCCTAGACATCGCCAATGCCTTCAATACCCTGCCCTGGAGTTGCATCAGGGAGGCACTCCGGTATCACCGGATGCCGACCTAAATCTGTCGTGTGGTCGAGGCCTATTTGACGGACAGGGCCGTCATCTACCCCGGTCACCAGGGAGGAACCAGCAAGAGATGTCGTGCGGTGTCCCACAGGGATTGGTCCTAGGGCCGCATCTGTGGGACATCGGATACGACTGGGTGCTGCGCGCCGACCTCCCTTGCGGCGTCAGCGTAGTGTGGTACGCTGACGACACGTTGGTCCTGGCACAGGGGAGGTCGCACCAGGCGGCGGCCGAATTAGAGGCACGCGGGGTTGCAACAATCGTCGAAAGGATCCGGCAATTGGGACTCGAGGTGGCCCTGCACAAGTCCGAGGCCATGTGTTTTCATGGTCCTCGGAACGCGCCACCGTTGGGGTCCCAAATAATGGTAGGAGGGGTTTCTATCGGCGTCGAGTCGACGATGAAGTACCTGGGACTCGTCCTCGACAGCCGGTGGAACTTCGTGGAGCATTTCCGACGTTTGGCTCCCAAACTGGAACGGACGGGCGCTGCATTGAAGCGGCTCCTGCCCAATCTAGAGGGTCCAAACGAATAAAGCTTATTTCTTCATACTATAAAAGAGTATCATTTCCCAAAGTATGTTCACTTTCCACAAAAAAGGAGTCGTAACATATCCGTCATTAAATATTTCTAGAAAGTTACTTAAAAAAAAATTATAATTCTTCTGAAAATTATAAGTTATGTGAAGTGTATATACGCATACTATTTGTAAATAAATTTTCAGTAATGTAACTTCTATAATTTTTACATGATCAATCTAGTAAATAGTAAAAAATCTTAAGTCTCGTTATCTCGAATTAGTCATTTTTATGTTATGACACTTTTTTTGCCGGGCAGCGATATGTCTTTCTGGGGCGTCCCCCCTCCCGTCCTTTCCACTCATTTCTGCCTTGTAAATACCCTTTGTTAGTCGCCTTTCGTTCAACCTCTCAACATGGCCAAACCATCTAAGCATACTCTTTTCAATGTTTGTCATTACATCTTCCTTTAAACCGCACCGTTGCCTTATCACATCATTTTCCAGCCTATCATTTATAGTCACACCACACATGCTTCTCAAGTAACGCATTTCCACAGCATTTACTCTACTTTCATGCTTCCTTTGCCACACCCAACATTCACTTCCATACTTAAGTGTAGGCACCAGCACACCATTATGAACAGCCAGTCGAGCTTTTTTGGGCATCGACTGGTTGGTCACCATCGCATGTTTAGCACCAATCACTTTATTTCCCGCATTTACTCTCCTTTCCACATCTTCATCAATCTTTCCATCCCTTGTAAACAGACTCCCTAAATATACAAATTCATTTACTTGCTCTACACCCTTATCATTTATTTTCACATCACACACCGACATATGCTCTTCTCTTTCAAACACCATGACCTTCGTCTTATTCACATTTATATTCATCCCTTTCATCTTATATGCTTCATCCATCACAGTCACCATATCTTGCAGCTGTTCTGCTGACGATGCAAGTAAAACTTGATCATCTGACTAACTTCTCCCGCTCTGGGCGGAGCGGGAGGGTGTGTCAGACTCTTACTGACTAAAACCCACCCGTATTCTTTCTGTTGCCTGTGTTGCGGGGGCTTCGGTGACCCATACTAATGGGTACCGATGGGCCGATGCCTGCCGGGGTTGCGGGAAGGTACTAACCTTCCCGCAACCCCGGCAGGCATCGGCCCTAGTGGACCCCTACAGTCTTAGAAAGAAAGAAAGAAAGAAAAAAAAAGAAAGAAAAAATATTTATTTGGGACACGCACAGGAAATACAACAGTAAAAAAAGGACATATAACTAACAAAAGCATGAAAACATAAAAAAAAATAATATAATAGTGAAAACAAAACAAAATAGAAGACCTGTGCGAGGCCAAAAAGGCTCCTATCTCAGCATGATGCTGCGATATTTATTTAAAAAAATAAATAAATACCGCAGCGCTGGTATTCTGATAGGGCCCGCTGTAATGCCACGGACACACCCACGGACACAAAATAAATCCCAATAGAGGATGCGGTAAAAAACAATAATAAAAAAAATAAACAATAAAATAGAAAAATAAATCCAGTAGGACAAGCAGGGTCCCCATACCCTGGTCCCCGGCTTCAAGAATGTTACCGACTACATCGAGGAGAGCTGTCGCTGTGCTGTGGGCCCTGCGAAATCCAGATTGAGCCATAGGCAAAATACTATTGTGCTCAAGGTATGCCCTGAGTTGGTCAGAGACAACCCTTTCCAGAATCTTGTACAGACATGGCAGTAGGCTTATCGGACGGAGGTCTTTCACGCTAGTGGGGTTAGGCACTTTTGGGATAAGTCTAACTATTGCCATTTTCCACAGATCAGGGAAAGAAGAGGTGACTATGGATCTGTTGATGATAGCTGTGATAACTGCAAGTGTTCGAGGAAGTGTCAACATCAGCATCTCCAGAGAAATATGGTCAGAACCCTGCGCATTGGACTTTAGACTGCGCAATATCCTCAGCACCACTTCCTGCTGGACAGGCTCAAGCTGGAAATGACTGTTACCATGTCTATGATGTTCAAAATAAGTTAAGTCTGCAGTACTGACCTTACCACTGCCCGGTAAATCCAAAAAGTGTTGATTGATAGATTCCGGGTTGTTACAGAAATGTGGTAGACTATGCTCTGGTTTTTTTGAGATGGCTATAGTTGATTTAATATGACTCCATAATTTTTTAGGTTTTTTAATATTGTTATTAATATATGTTTTAAAATATGCACACTTCTCACTATCAAAAGCAGCTCTAATTTAAATTCTTTAAAGGACTTAATATGATGTTCGGATTTTGTAGTTTTGGACTTCAAGTGGCACCTGTCACGCGGTCTCATCATTTCCCTGACAGTATCTGTTATCCAGGGATAAGATTTCTCTTTAATTAACCTTTTTTTAAGGGGGGCATGCAAATCAAATAGTGTCAAAATGTATTGATTAAACATTGCAACCATGGAGTTCACATCTTCCAGACTTTCAATATGTTCCCAGTCCATTTTATTTAAGTCGTCATTAAAATATTCGGGGAGGATGTCTTTAAGTGGCCTATAGGTAATCCAGTGAGGGGAAGACTTCTCTAATTTAAAATTTAGTTCGACAGATATAATAGCGTGGTGACCGAGCTCCGGTATGTGTGCTACAGAGACCCCACACACACGAGCATCAGTGCACACAACATCAATTAGAGTCTCACTATGGTCTGTGAAATGGGTTGGCTCAGTAACAATTTGTCTAAGCTTGCAACAATGTATAAAATTGTTCAGAAGTTTACACTTGTTGTCAGTTGGGTTTAGGACATTAATATTGAAGTCGCCAAGCAAAACAACCTTATCCGCGTTAGCAAAGGAGGAGAGAGAATCAGTAACTGCATCCAGGAAGACATTCACATCCAGCCACGGCGGCCTGTATGCAGTACCGACGATTACTGATTGCGAGTTAATGTTAATCTTGAGCCACATTTGCTTGACCTGCGCCGGCGGGTGCGGCACGGCGCGCACGCGCAGCCCGCGGCGCACGTAGAAGCCCACGCCGCCCCCGCGCCCGCCGCGCACGCCGCGCGGCCGCGGCACATGCCGCAGCCGGTAGCCCGGCACTGTCGGCGCGCGACCCTCCTCCCCCTGCCTGAGCCAGGTCTCATTTATCGCCATGATGTCTACCGAGAGGCTCTCCATAGCGACAAGAAACTCCTCATGGCGCGAACCGAGCGACCCTGCATTAAATAATCCAACTTTTAGATTTCTTGTCTTACTCATTTTTGTAAATAGAGATGAATATAACAGTAATATGTTTATTATTTTTTTTTAGAGTTAAATCTTCTGTGTACAAAACTAAATTATATGCTTATTGTATTGTATTTTTTTTGTCACCTTTTTGAACTGTGTCTGTGTCTGTTATTCGGATAAATAAACAATTTATTATTATTATTATTATTATTGTAGGTAGTATCGGAAGTATTTTGTCGAGTAGAGTTTTGCATAATAATACGAGATGTAAATATACTGAGATATATTATAATGTTAGGTGTAGTTCGTTCCCTCCCCGTGTTCGTCCTCGGGGACTTCAATGCCAAGAATTTGGCTTGGGGTTCCCGGTTAACGGACACACGGGGCAGGATGGTGGGGGACTGGGCTCTGGAGACAGGCCTGGTCGTCCTAAACCGGGGTTCTGTCCCCACGTGTGTGCGGATGCGGGGTGAATCAGTGGTGGACATCTCGTTCGCCAGCCCCGCTCTGTCGCCGCGTGTAGTTGACTGGCGTGTCATGGAGGGGGTGGAGACCTATTCCGATCACCGGTATATCCGGTTCGACGTCTTCGCCCAGACCTCGGACGCGCCGGTCCGACAGGCCCCGAGTGGTCCGCGGTGGGCGCTGAAGCAGCTGGACCGGGAGCTCCTCCTGGAATCCTCGATCGTGCAGGCCTGGGTGTCACCACCGGACAGGCCTGCCGACATCAACGACGAGGCGGAGCGGTTCCGGGAGGCCATGTCCGACATATGTGACGTGGCAATGCCCCGGGTCCAGCCTGGACGTGCCTCGCGCCAGGTGTACTGGTGGTCGCAGGAGCTGACGGCTCTGCGCACTGCGTGCGTGGCTGCGCGACGCCGGTACACCAGGCACCGCAGGCTCCGTATCAAACCTCCGGATACGGAAGCCATTCAGGCGGAGCTGTACGAGGGGTACAGAGCGGCGAAGACCGCCCTCCAAGCGGAGATCCTGCGGGCCAGGGGGTTGGCCCGCGAGAAGTCACTGGGGACTCTGGACAGGGACCCGTGGGGACGCCCGTACAAAGTGGTGCGGGATAAACTCCGCCCATGGGCTCCCCCGCTGACGCAGAGTCTCCGGCCCCAGCTTGTGGAGGACGTGGTGAGCGCTCTGTTCCCTTCCCGAGGGGAACACACCTCCCCGCCCATGGCTCTGCCTACTGCGGTGCCCAATGCGGACCACACCGCCGACGTCGATGACTCCGGAGGTGACCGAGGTAGAGATGAGAGTGGCGGTACGTAGGCTGAATGCCAAAAATACTGCCCCAGGACCCGAAGGCTTACCTGAGAAAGCCTGGGTCCTGGCCTTGGAGGCTCTCGGGCCTCGACTAAGGGGGCTCCTAAGCGCATGCTTGGAGAGGGGCCAGTTCCCGCTTTGTTGGAAGACGGGGAAACTGGTCCTCATAAAGAAGGCAGGGTGCCCTGTGGACTCTCCGACCGCTTATCGGCCCATTGTGCTGCTCGACTAGGTGGGCAAGCTCTTTGAAAAAGTCATTGCAGACCGCCTCGTCGGCCAGCTGGTGCGGGTGGGGCCGGATTTGGCGGAGAGCCAGTTTAGTTTCCGCAGAGGGCGCTCTACGGTGGACGCCATCATGCGTGTGCGAGCCCTGACGACGGGGAATGCTGTTGCCCAGGGTGGGGTCGTCTTGGCGGTGTCCCTAGACATCGCCAATGCCTTCAATACCCTGCCCTGGAGTTGCATCAGGGAGGCACTCCGGTATCACCGGATGCCGACCTAAATCTGTCGTGTGGTCGAGGCCTATTTGACGGACAGGGCCGTCATCTACCCCGGTCACCAGGGAGGAACCAGCAAGAGATGTCGTGCGGTGTCCCACAGGGATTGGTCCTAGGGCCGCATCTGTGGGACATCGGATACGACTGGGTGCTGCGCGCCGACCTCCCTTGCGGCGTCAGCGTAGTGTGGTACGCTGACGACACGTTGGTCCTGGCACAGGGGAGGTCGCACCAGGCGGCGGCCGAATTAGAGGCACGCGGGGTTGCAACAATCGTCGAAAGGATCCGGCAATTGGGACTCGAGGTGGCCCTGCACAAGTCCGAGGCCATGTGTTTTCATGGTCCTCGGAACGCGCCACCGTTGGGGTCCCAAATAATGGTAGGAGGGGTTTCTATCGGCGTCGAGTCGACGATGAAGTACCTGGGACTCGTCCTCGACAGCCGGTGGAACTTCGTGGAGCATTTCCGACGTTTGGCTCCCAAACTGGAACGGACGGGCGCTGCATTGAAGCGGCTCCTGCCCAATCTAGAGGGTCCAAACGCCTCCTGCCGGAGGCTCTACGCGGGGTCGTGCGGTCTATGGCCCTCTACGGGGCTCCTGTATGGGCGCGCTGGCGTTGCGGCCAGCCCGCCGGTTGAGCGCGGCCCAAAGGGTCATGGCCATCCGGATGGTCCGAGGATACCGCACGGTCTCCTGTGAGGCAGCAAGCCTACTTGCCGGATTGCCGCCATGGGATCTGGAGGCAAACGTCCTCGCGCACGTATGGGAGTGGCGCGAGGAGGCGAAACGCCGGGGCGTAACTCCGCTACCGCGAGAAATCGTGGCACAGAGGACGGAGCTCCGGCGGGATCTCATGGCGTCATGGAAAGTACGGTTGTCGCAACCCAGTGCTGGGCACACCACGATTGCGGCGATAAGTCCCCTCTTTGAGGAGTGGCTGGAGAGGCACCACGGCGTCCTCACCTTCCGCCTGACGCAGGTCCTCACCGGACACGGCAGCTTCGGGAGGTTCCTGTGTCGGATAAGGCGGGAGGAAACGTCCGGGTGTCACCACTGTGTGGATCGCCCGGAGGACACGGTGGAGCATACGGTGGAGGTCTGCCCGGCTTGGGCAGAGCACCGCCGTGTCCTCGTGGAGGCGATCGGCGGCAGAGACCTCTCGCGTCCGGCCCTGGTTCAGGCCATGGTACGGAGCGAGAGGGCATGGGCAGCCGTCACCTCCTTCTGCGAAGCAGTAATGCTCACGAAGGAGGAGGCGGGACGGTTGAGGGAAAGGCACGTTTCGCGCCCTCTCGCCCCTAGCCACCGCAGGAGACGCCATGGGCGTCGGGAATCTCGGGCGGATTTCCAGCCACCGTAGGCGCGGGCTTGCGGACGGTGAGCAATGGGTAGCTCACCGTCCGGTAAGGACCAGGCCCAGGTCGACGGCGCGTCGTATTCCACGCGCACCTCAAAGAGATGTCGTCAGCACAAAAGTAGGGGTCCACTAGGGCCGATGCCTGCCAGGGTCGCGGGAAGGTACTTATGGGTCACCGAGACCCCCGCAACACAGGCAACAGGAAGGAATACGGGTGGGTTTTAGTCAGTAAGAGTCTGACACACCCTCCCGCTCCGCCCAGAGCGGGAGAAGTTATTTGATGATTTCCCAACATCAAAAAAAAAAAAAGGTGTTGTTCGTAAAAATATAAAGTGATGTGTTTTAAATATTGCAGAAATATACATAGTTAGCCAAAGTGTTATCATATAATACATAATTCGTAAAAATAAATATATCGTAAGAAATATTGAAGGCATGAAAATAGTGAGCGGTAGTGTGATACATATAAAATGTACATAGATTATCATAGGTCGAGTACGAGTAGCTGGGCCACTAGAAGAAACCAAAGTATACTGAGACAAAAAAATTGCCGGCCTCGCACAAGACAAACTTAAGCACGTATCTATAAACAAAACAGATATGATGTTATTAGACTTCCTTATCAATAAGCACCTCACAACCAAAAACACGCGCTATATCCTCTTCTGAGCGGATGCAGTGGGTAGGCTTGCCGTCACCCTGCTTTGCTAGAATGCGGCCGAACTTTGTCCAGGTACACCTCCACCCGAGCCGGCTGCCAGCTTCACGCACCCGGTAAAACAAGTGCTTGTTCGGTTTGGTGAGCCTCTCGTTCAGATAGAAGCGACGGGGAGGTGCGGGGAGTCCCAGATCTGCGGTGGTGGCTCTGCGTCGCACGCGCGCGCTCTGCAGCAGGTCGTCGCGCAGTGCGCGCCTCGTCAGGTGCACCACGATGCGCCGCCCGTGCGCCGTCGCCGCCGCTGCTCCCACTGGACTCGCTCCGCCGACTGGACTCACACCGCCCGTAGAGCTCGTCTGTACCTCTCGATCAGCTCGCAGGCCCACCCGTTACGCGAACACAATGTCCCGTTCGTCGAGAGTCACCCCAAGCTTCGCCGCCACCAGCCCGACGGTGTGCAATACATTCTCACCGGGAATCTCCGGGATGTTTGCGATCTCTAGATCGGAGCCCAGTAAGTCCTGTTCGCGGTCGTTGAGCTCAAGCTGCAGTTGAAGCACCACCTGCTCGAGCCGACTCACTTTCCCGTCTGGCACTACAGCACTTTGCCTACATTCAAGAGCCTCGATCCTGGCCTCCAGGCTGTCAACTCGCTCGGTGCAGACTCCCATCGACGAGTGCAGGCCAGCCATCTCACGACGAAACTCCCGCATTTCATCCCGAACCTCTCGCAGCTCAGAACGAAAGAGCCTGGTTTCCTCCCTAAGAGTCAGTTGCATTTCCGGCGAGGGTTCTCCATCAGTAGTCTGTTCGCTCCCCACCCGAGACAATACCTTAGCCACCACGACGGGGGGCTTGGTCAGAGTGCCCTGAACCTGAGTTACCGCGACAGGCGACCTGATCATGGCGCCCTGGAGTGGTACTGCAACTGGAGCTGATGCCGCTGCCGCAACAGGAGCGCCTGCTGCTGCCGTAACAGGGGTTGCCGACTCTGCCGTTGCAATAACAGAGGGCCGACTACCCAGGTCCTTAACGGGTGTGGCGCTATTATCACCCCTGGGTAACTTTTTTTTGCACTCGGGGCACAGCCAGTCACTACTTAACTGTGTTGGATCGGGCAGCAACAAGCTGCAAGGTGATAACGATTATGGCAAGAGAAGTTACTACACGTCGCGCCCCCTTTTGCAGACAGAAACCTTCCGCAAGCTGCACACTTTACCATAATGGTACGGCTAAGAGTAGCTAGGTGGCGCACACTTACGCCACTGCGCTAGATGGCGCCAGCTACACAAGGATAATTGATTTTATTGCGCTGGTCTGTGGTAATGTTTTCGACACTTGTCAAAAACAATAAAAAGTGACACTTTTTGGGGGTACCGGTAGCACCTTAAAAACTTCAAAGTCTAGTAAGTTACAAAAATGTGATTTGTTTTATGTATTTACACTACCGAAACTGTTGTATATCTGTCCCGCAAACAATCACACACGTAAGTAACACTACTGTGCACTACTGTGCTAACGTAAACACGAATATTACGCGGAATAGAACGGTGTTTTATTTTAAAAATAGTGCAGACACGAACAGCTAATGCGTACCGTAAACCGTCCGTGACGTCACTCTCTCGTCTTACACCCCTTGAGAAGCAGAACCAGTCAATGTATGCCCCATTTATCCTAACACAAGCACTGGAATCCTTGTATAAAGATTTCAGATTTTATAAAGAAATGTTAAAAATGTAATCGGTATTATATTAAATAATAATCGGTATTTTTTGTTACCTTATTTTACATTTTTGTACTCCAGCTCTAATCCTCTATCCCTTTAAGGTTTTTTTTTATTTTTATAATAAAATAAATGATGATTATTTATAATAATAATAATCATCATTTATTTGAGAGCAGTGGTGGCCCAATGGTAACGGCCGCGACTTACGAGTTGTAGATCGTAGGTTCGAACCCAGACAGGCGCTTTATTTTGTGTAAATTATTTCATCTCCACTGTTCTCAAAAACGGTGAAGAAAAACGTCGTGAGGAAACCGGCATGTCCTAAAACCAAAAATTCGAAGACATGTGACATCTACCAACCCTCACTAGGCCCGCGTGGTGGATTACGGCCCACTCCCTCTCACAGAGAGGAGGCCTGTGTCCCAGCAGTGGGAACATTATAGGCTGATTATGATGATGATGATGATTTATTTGTCAGAATATGGTACATTATGAGGTCTTAGGTTTAGTCTATCGTATCATCACATTCTGCCAAGTGTGGTGTGCAAATATTAGGTACATACAATTATTACAGGATAGAGATTATTAGGTTAGTATTAACATTATTGATTGCATAATTACGAATTAAAATTACAATTTCAGGTTTATCAGCATCGATCACTAATAAAGAACTAGTGATCGATGTTTATCAGTTAAAAATAATATTATATACACACACAATAAATTTATTGAAGATGGTAAAGTATAATTTTATGTCAGAGTATCAAAGAGTTAGATTTCAAAGTAAAGGAAAAAAATATACTGTTCAATTAATACCTACCGTACATCCATTAATTAATTACCGGACATCCTGTATAATGTTCAAAAACCATGTAAAACCTAGCGCAACGCATCAGCATTGCAATTCAGCGAGGAAATGCCGCCAGCATCCTCGGTACAATGCCCCGAGGGCCTTTTTTAAGCTTAACTTAGTTTTAATTTAATTTAGTTAATGTTAATAATCATCTTGTAATTTGGTTATGTAAATAAATATACTTTTATAGTCAAACCTAGCCGGAACAAAACAAAAAAATAAATGCACAGGCATTTCTTTAGTTTTTTTTTTTTAATATAAATAATCTATGTACTGAATTTAAAATCTTTAGAAGCCTTGTTTTAAATATTTCTATTTTCCTTTTATGGGCTCACGGAGTCATTGTGTTAACTTATAATAACTGTATGATTTATTTGTTTATCTTATATGTTAAGTAAAGTGATTGTGTTCTTTATGAGAATAAATTCTTTAAACCGATATATTTTCATCATGTAGTATTGCAGTTTTGTATGACAAAGCAGTATTTTAATAACCGACGCGACGCGGTATTTCTACGCTGGAGGATAAAATAAAATAAATTAAAAATGTTTATTTGTACACTTGAAAACCATACATAAGTACACAAGGATTAAAGGAATATTGTACAATACAGTCACATTAAATGGCGAACTGATGCCTCCTAAACTAGGCCTAAAGCCTGTGTTTTAGGAGCCAATGTTCCTCAAAATATAATAACAACATACAACTAGTATTGAGTGCCATGCAAGTACTTATAGATAGCAACAACATAATAATATATTAAACAAATAGTGGCTTAATTTAAATTCAGTATTAGTTCTATTAAGAAACAATTGTAATAAGATTCTCGGTTTCGTCATACGTTAACTTCTGCAACCGGTTTGTTAGTCTGATTTTAACTTTGTGTTTATTCAGGGAGTATATGGGTATAAGTTTATTTATTTTGCTATACAGTCGAGAGCTAGTCGCCGCATACTGTCGGCTGGCAAAGGAGATGGGAAATTCTGGGCCCAGCAGTTAACTAGTTGAAATGTGTATTAAAAAAACCGTCATATTTTTCTAAAGGAAATCACAAAATACAGTACCATGTTTCTATCTAGGAAGCGAGAAAAGTTAAATTAAGTTATGAAACAAAATAATCGATTAAATTGATGCCTGAATTCTTAGTAATCGATATCAATAATCGGTAAAATCTCAGAATATGTATGAAAATCGAGTGACAAGTGCTTATCAATCTTTTCGTGGAATCGATTCATAGCGAATCGAGTTCCTTTTATTTTTCTTCAGTTGGCAATACTAGTCACCGACTAACAGATGACAGGCAGAAATAATCGGCAAGCGTTTGTTTTCTTTCATTCTGAGTGCGCATGTATTTTCCATGTATAACTCCACGACCTCGGCTTTGCATATTATAAAGGACTATTCGACGGATCTTGCTACTTTGAATTACCTGACTCTCTATTTTAGACAACTGATTACGCCTATCGATCGGATATTGAAAACATGGATCACTGTGTTGTGCCATTGCGACTGGTCGCAGTAACTCTTATTGGCAGAAGAGTCTTGGACGTTGAGGCGATTTATCAGTTATTCGTCAGTGGCGTGCATCTCAGCCTGTAAGTACATATTCAAGTCGAGATTTTAGCTTATCAAGCGAACAAAACCAGAGTTATGTACCTACTGTTTACGGTCACCGGTGTCATGTCTGTTGGCTGTCTCTTTGTTGGATAGCATATATTAAAACAATACTTAATAGCTAATTCGCCATACGAATCTATGGAATGTGCTGTTTGACCGATTTACTCATAAAAAAGGAGTAGGTAACGATCAAGTCCCGATGGGACCGATTCGGTCCCAGATTAAGGTGCTTTGAGGTATTGACAGTTATTGGGACCATTTCGGTCTTGGCCGGGACGTAGCGATTTGGTTGAACATGCATTAGGATGTAATGAAGCTTGTTTATGGATGAACATGATTTAAATAGTTAACTTATTTCAGGTAACCAGTAAGTACTATGTATGCCCAGCATGTTGGAACTTGGCCCAAAATGTGGTTCTTGGAAGACGTCCGATTAAAGCACCAACCCAAGTTGGCCATTCCAGTGTCTGTGTCCGCTGCCGCAACCACCTTCTTCGCAATGAGTCTGCTCGTGATTCATTCAATGTTAGGCTTTTATTGTAATTTTATTGAAGGTAGAAGGACTGTAGGCTGCTGTGTCCATGTAATGTGCATAATATATGTTGGGCAAAATACCAAGAAAATATCGTACCTCCTGCACAAAACTTAGGTGACATTCTCATAATTATTGAAGATGAATAATTAATATTTTACACATATATTGGTGTTTTATTTTAATTCCTCTTCTCCCTTTTTTAAAAGGTACCTACTGCTTCTAAGTTCAGGATATTGAATGTAGAGACTTGTCTTCGACTGTAGCGACTGTCCAGGGCGTGCCAAACGTGTCAGGTCTTCGACACGTCACACTTTAAGACTCTCTTCTTGAACTCTATGCATAAAACCATTACACAAGCGAAGCCATTCAAAAATATTTCGCAAATAACACCAAAAACTACAATGTTGTTAATGTAACCTCAATTTTACTATACTTCATATAACTTGATTCCTGGATAGCCAAATTTCACCAAACTTTCAGTGAGGCCTTGTTATTATGTCCTCTTACTAATAAGGCTAGTTTGATTGAGTTAACAACTGGGCCCAGGAGACTATGGAGTCCTTCCCTTCTCCTTTGGAACGGCATTGGACTATATCGCACACGGGAGTGCCTTTGCGTCTTTTCAGCTTATCAATGTCTAGATGTAACATAGAGTGTTTTTGCAGCACAGCACGGTGCACAAAAAGCTGCCTCACAGTCAACACTTCAGCTTCTGAATAAAGTTGAGTGGTCGAAAAGTCCCTGCGCTTAAAGTGCATGACTTTCAAGATCGCCCTTTGAGCTCGTAAGGAGGTTTTGTAGGTTCCGCCCCAAACTGGGATACAGTATAAAATAATTGACTGGCAAAGGCTCCGATAAACTAGCAAAGCTAAATCGGCATCAGCAGAGTTCCTTAAATACATAAATTAATTTTCTGATCCTTGCACATAGGGCTTCGATGTGGGGTTGCCAGCTAAGTTTGTAATCAATGTGGACTCCTAAATATTTTATGTCCGGAACTAAGGATAGAATATGAACACTTATAATCATGTGCTGAGTTATGGTAACAGTTTATACGTCGATGTCCCTTACAATCCATTTATTGTCAACACGAATGCCATCTTGTGGTAGCTCGCGAGAGCTTTGGTAGACCATGACCACATAGTTATTGGTTACAGTAGATGGCGATCGTGCTAAAAGTAGGATTCACGTCATCAGAATTCGTGTAAAATATACGAGTCGCATTAACTGTTGCCACCATGACATCGGCACCACTCTCATCGAAGTTCAGCTCGTAATGAAACGAACCGAACAGTTCCTCTCCGAGAATAAATTAACGACTTACTTAACTGCTGACAATTTGAAATAATGTTTCCGTCTTCGACTACACTTGAAGAATATTAAAGTATCCGAGAGCAGGGTATGAGGGGGGCTCATTAATCTGTCCGTCAGTAGGACGAGTGACACTTCTCGATATCAATTTCGTAATATTGCCACATTACACGCTCTAATTATAGATAAAGCGGGGGTTTATTACAAACTATTTATTTTCCTTCATTTTCAGCAGCTCATCGCAATGATTATCTCTCATGAATGTAAGAAGTTATATTGAAGTCGATTTATAGAATATGTTCGGCATTACTTTGTTGATCTATGTAGTTGTAGACTACCTATACAACCTGAGCTACACGTGAAGGAAAACATAGTGAAGATGGACTTATTGTGATGGGAATATTGACCAACACGCAAGTGAGCGTGGTGATTGACTCCTTCAGTCAGGAGGCATTTGCTCTGTATAAATAAATACATACGGAACAGGGCGGTGCGGCGCCGGCGCGGCGGTGCGATGATGCGGCGGTAAGACGGCGGCGCGGCGGTGCGGCGTGGGAACTCGACGAGTGTTCGCAATTAGCGGCGCGCCTCAAACAGATAGCAGTTTCACAATTAAAAGTTGCGGCGCGGCGGCGGTTTATTATCAGCCGCACAAAGTTCCGCACTTATTCATTTCAGACGAAACCACTGATAAAGTTTTCGTGTTAAAGAGTGGACGGGATTACGATTTAAATTACATTTGGACCTCCACGAGCTTCTCCCCGAGTTGTCGCTGGACGGCAGTGTTGCGCTACTACGGTCACAGGCTTTTAAAACGACTTCCATCCGTGCTATTAGCAATGATAGCATTTTAAAGACTAAAACAAAAATAAATACAACAAAAGAAATTCAGAACATCGCAGGACGTGCAATCTGCAATAACAATCGAGTTATTTTCAATATTAAAGTAATTTTAAAACGGCATCCGCGTGAGCAATGCGCTCGATGCGCGGCTGCGGCTGCCAGCGAGATCTCACTACAGGACTTTATCGCTAAATGGATCTTCGTCCGCATTATACGGACGCAATATTGAAATCCAATTTAGTCGCCGCCGGCATCGCCGGCTCCGCGAAATAAATAACAACTCCCCGCGGAGCGACACACGACGCGACGCCGCCTTGTCGCGCGAGTGTCGCACTGTGCCGGCGTGTCGCAGTGGGCGCTGTTGTGTTGACATAGTGTGGAGGACAAAGTCACCACAGCGCCACACCGCCACAGTCGCGGACTCTCAACTTAATTAAAGCGGGCGAGCGGGACGTCGCGTGGGGCGGCATCCTAATCACGGATTAATGACAAGAAAAAACCGACAAATGTAAATGTATTATACGAGCTCACCTCGTCGTAGTGCAAGCACGACGCAGCGCCGCGCCTCGCCGCACTGCACCGCTCACCCACACCGGTGACACCCGCGGGTAGCCATCGTGATCCCTTGATCACCCCCTGAGACCCCCTGGTCTACTCTCTAAGTCCGTCAACGAAGATACGGGCCCGTCCGAATGTAGCTGATTTGTCAAAACAAGTACCAAATTCAATTTTTAGGACAGGTAAATACATATCGAGTGTAGGGACAACTGTCAAATCGTGTTGTCATTCATTGTTAGTTCGGACCTCGAACTAATCATATAGGTATCCGTAAGTGATACGGAGTAGGAAATGCCCGTAACCTCCTTTGAAACTACGGACTTCGTGCTCAGGGAGTAGACCCCCTGGCACGATCTTCTGTTGTCAAGTCGGATGGAAGATCCACACACATTACACAATACATACACATTATAAGAACACCGCTCTGGATCTTCTTACTTCATACTTGAGTAATAGGATTCAGAGCGTTGACGTTAATGGGAAAAGATCTCCCGGATCTATAGTAACAATGGGAGTCCCACTGGGCTCAATTCTTGGTCCTTTCTTGTTTCTTATTTACATTAATGATTTGCCATACCTCATAAAGGATAATCATGATATAGTGTTGTTTGCGGATGACACTTCACTTTTGTTTAAACTTAAACGTCAGCAGCTGGTTACTGACGATGTTAATAGTGCGATCTCAAAAGTAGTTCACTGGTTCAATGTTAATAATTTACTTCTAAATGAAAAAAAAACCAAATGCATTAAGTTTACGCTACCTCGCGTTAGGCAGGTGAAAACTAATGTATTGATAAAGGGCGAAGAATTGAACCCTGAAGATAGCACAGTATTCTTGGGCTTAACTTTGGATGCTAAGCTTCAGTGGGGTCCACATATAGATAAATTGTCGAAAAAGCTAAGCTCCGCAGCATACGCTGTGAGAAAAATTCGTAATTTAACTGATATAGAGACAGCCCGTTTAGTGTACTTTAGCTATTTTCATAGTGTAATGTCGTACGGTATTCTGTTGTGGGGAAAAGCCGGTGACATTCAGACTATCTTCGTTTTGCAGAAAAGAG
This sequence comes from Atethmia centrago, assembly GCA_905333075.3. Lineage (NCBI taxonomy): Eukaryota > Metazoa > Arthropoda > Insecta > Lepidoptera > Noctuidae > Atethmia > Atethmia centrago. The sequence continues at coordinate 22,112,503 of HG995391.1, forward strand.
CTGTTCGGTCAATTTATAGATTAAGTCCGAGACACTCTCTCAGAGAGAAATTTAAGAAGATTAACGTAATGACTGTGCCCTCCCAGTATATTTTTGAAAATCTTTTATATGCCCATAAAAATATAAAATTGTTAAAAAAATACAGTGATATCCATAATATAAATACTAGGAACAAACACAAATTTGTTGTACCTACAACAAGGCTCAAGAAAATAGGTGGCTCATTCAGATGTCAATGTATACGTTTTTATAATAAACTTCCAAGCCACGTTCAAGATCTAAGCCTTAATAAATTCAAATCATTTATTAAAAGTAAGTTGTGCCAGAAAGCCTTTTATACTATTAAAGATTATATTGAGGACAAAAAGGCTTGGGATTATGCTGCTCCAATTATTGCATACTGAAACTTTTATTTTATTTATATACCATTTTGACATATTTACTTTGTGAAGTTCAATATACTGTTTGGAACTTAATATTTACTTGTAAAGTATTATATTGTTTTCAATTATTGTGAATGTGAAGCCTATGTGGGTCATTATTGTTTTTTTTTTTCTCATGTATTAATCATGGTCTGGCAGTTTGAGTAATTTATGCGGCCTACCCAAATGTTCTTTCTTTGGTATTGTTCGTCGAATCGTTGAGCTCCTTAAGTTCTGAGTTGAGCAGCACGATTACTGACAAATGCGTGCACTGACTGGACAGGTCCACTCAATCTGTGTGGTTCGCTCCTCAAAAGGACCATTTCAGACACCAATCTACATGGCCTTCACATGATCTGACCAAGATTATGTCTGGACTTTAAAAGAGACTGTGACCTCTGAGTTTGTTTCGGCCTTTCTTCTCAGAGTAGTCAGATAGGTAACGCCGACCTCATCTAGCTTTATTTAAAAAAAATTATTGACGTGTAAAAGTGTTTGTACAAACCTACTTACAGAAAATAAATCATCATAATTATCATTTAATATAATAGGGTTAAATAGAACCCTCGAGCCGAAATCGTATCTCGGCAATTTGAAATGACTGCGAGACGTTTGATAATTAATTTCCGTTAAAAATTCTTAATAGCAAAGAGGCTGCATCGCTCGCGACGAATAATGAAATAAAAATAGCGCGAATTAGTTGTACCGCCTAACCGCACCGCACCGCACCGTGTCCGGGCCCACTGTGTGGCGGCGCGGTACGGTTCGTAGTGGCTACGAAACGTACCGCGCCGCCACACAGTGGGCCCATGATGAAAATTAGTGGACTTAGGCAACAAAGTTCCAATATCGATGCGATTTTATTTTATATGACGTGTTATGATATTCCTGACAACTTTTATTCTTATGAAATTTCTTCTAAAGTTGATAGTTTGTCTTGAAAAAAATTAATTAGAATTTTTTGTGTGGAGCGAATCACGTTTCATTTTTTTTCTTCAATTGTACTAATATGTTGGGTGTGTAGCGTGAGTATATGATAGCTAGGGTCATTCTCCATCCACGAAAAAAAATATCAGCGCCGGCCATCCGCGGCCGCGCAAGTAATCATTCGGTAAAAAAAATATGTTTTATAGATTTTTTTTTCCATTATAATAAATTCAAAGTACATTTTTTGTCTCATTTGGCTGTTTTGACTTTCTTTTTAGTTAAATATATAGTTTTAATAGCGCATAGGTACTTATAACTAGTAATTCTGAAAGAGATTTAGATATTATTGCTATGTTATCGGTAGCACCTGCATTGTGATTGATGACTCATTTGTTTGTGCGCTCGGCTAAGCACATAACAAACGAGTCACCGAAAAATGCTTGTCTCTGATTGGCTGTGTTATTTTTTTAACTGCACGTTATCTATTGTTGAATAAATATCGTAATAAGTTTCAGGTTATACTATTTTTTTAATGATAGGTAAAATAATTTAAATTTGTACGGGCAAGTCGTTGATAATTATCTACATAATCAAGCGTATGTATATTATAGTATAAGTTATCGTACGTATGATCAATATGAAACTGAAGTAATTGCAGCCCTGAAATGGGCTGCTTGTCATATTCCTAGCCCTGATGGGCTTTTGTGGGAAAAATCTAGAGCCGGATTACATGTTCCAGAAGTGCTAGTAGGTCCGGCAAATTTTCGGACTCTGCTATGAGGCATTCTTCTTCCTCCATAATCTCACTGTCACAGGGAAGCTCAGTAGTCTGTAACAACTTAATTGCTTCAGGCAACAAATCATTATGAACCTGTTTCGTTATTTTAGGCCTTATGTAGGATATGTGGGGATCAGAGCTTATTAGAAGTCCATGGAGGATGTCTTCGTTTGTTGCTATTCTCCCCGTTTTCCGAGTGTGCCACTCCCTGAAGTTTCTGAAGTCCTTATTACGGGCTTCTGAAGCTTCTTCAGATAAGGTACCTAAAACGAATAAGTACATACATTTTAATTTAACAACGCAATCGAGTCAAATAATACATCAAACTATATTTATGTTTTACTTACCGATTGGCAAAACACCAAAGTGTTTACAGATGTCTGCACCGTGCATTAGAAGTTTATGTACACTAACTGGCATGTAGTACCACGAATAGTGTTGCACGTACACATCAGCTGTTTCTCTACAGTATCTTCTAAATTTTTCAGTCATTTTTTTTGCCTGATGATATGGCTTGTAGAATAACGGAAAATCTGAAAATCAGATTTTCGTCAATTCCCGTTATTCTGGATGATCTTTTTTAATCTTGGAAAAAGCACCTCGCAGTATTCCCGTCATTTGTTGTTCCAAAACCCTAAAATGGGAAAACAATACTGTAATATGTATATTATTATTATTATTATACATAGAGATATAATACACAAACAACATAAAAAGAGCAAAAATTCAATACATACCTGTTTGACTATATTAATCAGCAATCCAGTTTGCTCCCGAAAGTCTTGTTGCGTGGTATATTTTTAGCTTGTTTCAAAGCCTTATGTTCGCCTCGAGCAGTCCATCTTTGAAAATTCAGATTATAAGATATATGGAGAATACATTCCATACACCGAATCTTCATATGCAGTGAAGAAATGCCTTGTTTGTAAATTTCTTCACGAAGTGGTTTGGAATTCAAAGCGTCTAAATTATTAATCTCGCTCGGTTTTGCCAAGCAAATGGGACACGTTGCATATGATGGTACTTCAGCAATAATATTGGCCACTTTTCCTTCAATCATGGTCATATGCAATTCATGTGATACAATAATATTTCCACACTGTGTAGATATTCGTTCATTAATTTGTTTTTTCATCTCAGACTCTTCAGACTTTATAAAATCAGCTGTCTCTGAAGTGAAAGTGAACTTCACTGGTCGACAATACAGAGTTGAGCAGGGTGTGCGGTTCTCCCAAACTATATTTCCATTCCCAGATGATGGGCTAGTAGACATTAGCCGAAGAGGGACGATGCTTATCATGACTACTGATGAATCATCGAAATCTGTAGCTGTGTTTGACGTTTTCTGTTTATAATTACTCTGCGACGAAGAACCATCAAGTCCCCATTTCCAGGTCAACTTGAGTTCTTCATTTTGAGATCTATCAACAGAATCCAAATCTAGTAAAATCCTCTCCACAGTGTGGTCCAATAGCGCTTGCAATTTAATGTGAGCTCCTTCTTCGGTAATCTCCATACTCTCTTGTGGTGGATAACATAATTTCTTGGCATTTACAAGCTTTGGATAAGATGGAAAGGTAGCACAGTTTTCTTCTTTCAGAAATTGTCGAAGAGCTAAGTACTTCTATTTCGAGAGCGCAACTGATGTATAAAGAGCTAAACACTTATCTTCAGAGACAATACTTAAGCTCGGCTTTTTGAATAGTCGCTCGTCTACTTTGGATAGCGCATCTGGATTACTGGAAAGGTATTCGACCACTTTTACCAGATTTGTTTTGCCGTTGTCTTTCAATTTTATTATGTACCAGTGCTGCAACTCTTCCTCGGAATTTTCTTCTACTATGGAAGTAGAACGTCTTTTTTTTTGCTTATTACTTAACTCTCCGAATGTTTTTCTGTGCTCCTTTTCTGTAGATGTTCCCGCTTCCGCAGTAAATACTGCAATAGTAGCAACATGGGAATCTATCTCCACAGGCTCAGATAAGGCTGCGTCCGAAAAGCCCATCTCACTTCTCAGGTCAACGCTGTCACAAACAGGCAAGTTGATGTTTTTTTCCAACCACTTGCGATTACTTACACGATTCATGAAAGTTTTTTGATTTCTACTTGACTCTATCCACTTTTTATTTAGATTTACACAAAAAAGTCGACAGAACTTCTTGATTCGGTTCTTGTCTTCTTCAGAAATTTCGGTAGTCAAGACAGAATTGATACTTTCATATAGAAACATATAATTTTTCAGATCACCGCCACTTCTTAATTTCACAAAAATATCTAGGTTGGTACAAAATCCAGCCATAGTTCTAATTTAAATATACAAATAAAAGTATTTCACTGTGTTCACAAATAAGCGACAAGAGCGAAACCAGATGGACTTAATGAATGTCTTTATATTTATAGTCAGTATTAATTACTCAAGTAGTGGACATAACAGTGACTGAAAATTATTCAGCCAATCAGAGACGAGCATTTTTCGATGAGTTATGCGCTTAGCCGAGTGCACTAATAAATGAGTCATCAATCACAATGCAGGTGCTACCGATAACACGCAATAATATCTAAATCTCTACCAGAATTACTAGTTATAAGTACCTATGCGCTATTAAAACTATATATATTTAACTAAAAAGAAGGTCAAAACAGCCAAATGAGACAAAAAAATATACTTTGAATTTATTTTAAATGGCAAAAAAATTCTTACAAAACATTTTTTTTTTTTACCGAATGATTACTCGCGCTGCCGCGGATGGCCGGCGCTGATTTTTTTTCGTGGATGTTGAATGACCCTAGCTATCATATACTCACGCCACACACCCATCATATTAGTACAATTGAAGAAAAAAAATGAAACGTGATTCGCTCCATACAAAAATATCGAATTAATTTTTTTCAAGACAAACTATCAACTTTAGAAGAAATTTTATAAGAGTAAAAGTTGTCTGGAATATCATAACACGTCATATAAAAAAAAACGCATCAATATTAGAACTTTGTTGCCTAAGTCTACTAATTTTCAGTATGAGCCCACTGTGCGCCAGGCCGCAGAGACGGGCCCTTTCTTCATTACAAGAAACAATAGAAACGGTCTCAACCTTATCTCATCCAATAATATTTCTACAAAAAAGCGTCTTCAAAAAAAGTGGCGGAGGCCGATAATTACATCCCGTGGGAGCCAGGGCGCAGTCAGCGCAGCGGGCGTGGCTAAGAGCTGGCGTGGCGCGGGCGTGGTGCAGGCGTGGAGCGTAACCTACTCGAGAACACTTGACAGAAGCCCAGGCTTACTGGTGGCCAGGTGTACGCCAACACATCACACTGGCCGATATCCGCGATGTAAGGAACAGTGGCGTCGCACAGTATGTCCCGTAGAACAAGCTAGCAGGACAAAATACCGAAACATCAAGGGCTATTTTTTTTAAATGAACTCTACTACTCTAAAGATAAGACTCCGGTTTACCTTAAACGTATTACCGATACACCCCTTCTCTCTGGGTAGGCGCTCAGTGCCGCTCAGGCAGCAGGCAAACAATAGGTTGCGATGAACCCTTTTTTTTCCACCCGTCAGACTGCCATGGAACTTGTTGTGTACCGGTACTATCGCGCATGCTACATAAAAAAATGTGTTGTTTGGAGATTCTTCTAGATGTGTACTTTCCAAATATCAATTTTATTTTTATTTTCTAATAATAACATTGAAGAAAACAATTCGTAAGTTTTGAGGTAGTTTTTCCATATGTTATGCATTTCAATAATAGAAAAATTGTATAGCCGAGTCCAGTCGAGTTGTAATTCGTTTTTTATTAAGTTGTTATGATATTCTTCTTCTATAAAGAATAGTAGTTTCATGCGGAAACATGCGACATAAGAGTTTTTTTTTTCAGTGCATTTATTCAAAAGCAATGCAGCAAAGGGAACTCTTTGAAAAATGGAAACAAGTGCCTCAGAAAGATCGTGTTTCTGTGATTGCGAACAACACACAAAAGTTCTAAAAAAAGCATTATAAGTTTATTGCAGAAACCAAATCTGTAAATGATTATTATTACTTATCTATTATTATTATTGGCTATTGTTTAGATGATTTAGAAGCTACTGTAAACGGCGCGGAGCCGACATGTGATTTTTTTTTACAATAAACAGTTAAATAAATTTTATTTTCGTTCTGAAAATTTACGATTTATTCCATAAACATACAAAACAGATCTACCATAATGTTAAAGGCGAATTAAGGCGATCGAACACGATGTAGTATTACTTAAAATAGTAGAACATTAATTTAATAATTACTTAGTATTTCTGTCCAGCTAGCTTGTTCTACAGGACAGTCAGTGCGTCGTGAGGCACGTGTCACGGCGCGGCATGGCTGGGTACGGCTTGGCACAGCGCGGCACAGCACGGCACAACGTTACAAGGTGCGGCACGGCTCAGCACGGCCCGGCACGGTGCGGCACGGTTCGGCGCGGTGCGGCACGGTGCAGTACTGCGGACGGCAGAGTTTTTTCAGTTTGCGTATTCAATTTAGCGTCGCCGCGTCCGTCGTCGTCCGGCTTCGTTAGTTAGTCTGTTTGGCGGGCGTCGCGTTGCGTCGCGACTCGTAACTCGGTAAATGGCATCTTGTTTAGCTCCCCGTGGATTTGAATAATAAAACTTTTTGACTAGATAAAAAGAAAACTCCGCGGTGGCATATTTGCTGAATAAATGATTTGATTCAATGAGCTCGACTGTTGGAGGGGGTCGCGCGCCACTTGCTGTTGTTCCAGAGGGCTTACGAGCGTCACACTGAACTTACTGGGTCCATGACTGGACACCGACCTCAGTCATAGCTAACATTTTTAAAGTCGACAATCTAAGAAATCCGATTTGACAGTTTTTTTTATAAAAATGCTTTGTGTAGTAATGCAACAAAAAATCGGTTGCTTTAAAAACCGATTCTCGAGACCCAATTATCGATTCATCATACTAAGAGTTTGTAATCGACAATTTATCTATATTGCTTAAAACTGACCCTTGACGCATATCGTTTTATTACACGTATATATACACATAATACACACGTAAAATTTAAGAATAACCTATTTATAACACAAAAACTTCCGAGTAGCGACACTACGTGGAGCATTGACGAATCAATGACGTGGAGAGAAAAATTTGAGGTTCAAATATATTTTTTCAATATCATAGGGTGGATTCCGGTTTTTTACCCGACTGCCTCAGGAGGGTAATGTTTTTCGAGAGTATGTATGTATGTACTATCGGCCAAAGTTCCGCATGCTCACCTTAAAGGCGATAATCGCATAGCACGACTCACGACTCGATCGCACAATGCACGAGTTTTGACCAATAGGATGCACAAAGCGTATTTTAGTGGTGTTCGTATTAGTATAATCATGTATAGAATGTGTGACACTCACACTAGGAGCGTACTATGCTCACTTGTTTCTGCTAAGAGACGAGTTTTTAATGGGCACGGCCAGCGCGGCTCGGCGGCGGCGTGAGCTCTTTGTTATTGAATTGAATTGTTATTTTATTATTGACAAGAATTAATTTTAGTACTCATATCTTCTGTTTGTTTGGTTTAGAAAATGTATTATTGATATTGCAGTATTTACAAAAATAATTTGTAATAACTAATAAACTACAATTTATATGTATTAATCCACTTTAATATTTTCCTCTCTCTATCGGGTCTATAGATATAGGTTATTTATGAACACTTTCACTGCCTCTCCAATTTTCACCATATCCTATGTGATGCCGCATGCCGCAGCAACCGCACCATATTCCCTTCACAATAAGATGAGACATTGAAACGAACCGTTTTATTACAGTCCGTTCCACCGATTTTGACTTCTATTCCGTAGGCTTATGAATGGCATTAAAGGCAAAAAAGTGGTTACAATACCAACTGTTTACTGCAGCTGCCATTTGTCATGCCACCAACACAATAGCATTCAAAATCGATTGAACGGACATTTATGGTTTGTTTACCTTTTATCTCACGGCTCCCTGAATACGTTAGGTATAGGTGCGTTGACCGGCACTGCATGAAGGTATCAAATGCTTATATTGAAATTTTTTGTGTTTAATCGACTTTATTAAAAGTAAATAACTATCTAAATTTCTATGTGTTTGTTTATACTTGGGCAATTTGGGAATACTTGAAAATTACAGTAATATTTGAACCAATACTCTGCGCAGTTCATACAATGTTATCAGAGCTTTTTGTTTGTAGCTAACGCAAGGCCGCAAGCCGCACAACTCTTGCAACTGAAATAAAAATAAGTTCATTATCTAAGACCCATTGTTATTTAGTGGGAATGTCTGGAAATTCGGTTAAACAATAGAGGACGGCTTAATACAAGGGCCATACGTTTTTTTATTACCTTAGGATTATCTCAAATGTTTTGCAGTTGTTCCTTGTATTTGGTTTAATACTTTTAACAGTAGGTAATTGTAATATTACCTTTTATTCATTAAAATAATACAGGGTGAAATTGAATTCATGGGCATCCTTTTAAGGGGTCATTGTACTCATCATTATGAACAACTTCAACTATGAGACCATACCTGAAATCGCGAAAAAAAAATCAGCTGTTCCCTACATTTATGTTTGCATAACTCGACAAAATGTAGGGAACAGCAATTTTTTTTTCTCGATTTCATATTTGTTCCCATAGTCAAAGTTGTTCATAATGACGAGTACAATGACCCCTTAAGAGGATACCCATGAATTAAATTTCAGCCTGTATAACGAACAAGGTATCGTTGCAATTAAAATGCCCAGGCATGCCGTGCAGGATGAGCACTTTAAGACTGGATTATAATCAAACCAACACTTTACTCTTTTATAATTCATGCTCTAGTCATAGTTTGACAATTCATGATTTTAAGCGAAATCATGCATGTCAAGTTTTTTTTTGACAAATCTAACAATGATTCAGTTCCTACGCCACTTTAAAATTCAGAAGCTTATCAAGTAATTAAACTGAACTATAATTTGTGCCTTGGCAGCAGTGAGAGTGAAAGGATTGAAATAAAATGTTGGGTACTAGTGAAATATATATTTTTAGTTTGTGTTCATTTAACATTATGCAGGATTAAAGATTTATTTAGGTTGATATTTAAATCTTATCTGTATAATAAAAGATGTATAGTAAGTGCTTTTTGTATGAAACTATCGGCTGTAATCTCAGTGTGAAAAAATAAACAGTTAGTTAAAATCTACTTGAGAACAATTTTAAGGATTTGCTGTTGTAGAAAAAAAAACAATATAAGTAACTTAATTTATTTTTAATAGACTTTTCAAAACATTAAAGATTCATCCAGAAATTAACATATTATAACAAAAAAATACACAGAAATTATCATCAAAATGCAAAATATTATAAGTGAAAAGATTCTTACTCATAATATCATTTATAAACTGTATTTATCTACACTTATATCGTAAAGTTCAAAATATGAAATCAACACAACAATGACAAACAGACAACACAACAACAACAGGCAAAAAGCCTGTCAGTAAATAAGATTAGGAGAATATTGCTCGTGCAGTTCTAATGAAATTGAAAAGTTTTAAGATTAGTACAATTTAAGAATCTTAATAATTTTTATAATTTGCAATAATTACATTACACTACAGACTAGGTTTATCAAGCAAATGAGATCAATTATTTATGAGGTGGACGGATATGATGACACTACTGAATATGTAAAATAACAAACTAACGAGATCGGGGCTTATGACAACATTGATTGTAAATAAAACAACAAATCCACCAATAAAGGCAACATGACACTAAATTGACATCAATAATTTTACAAGAAGACTTCAAAATCGTTGGCAATATTTTAAACTATGATTACGGTCTACAGTCTACCCTGTGACATTAATCAACGAAGTAATATAATACAAATTGGAATAATAAAAATAAACCTAATAAAAATAGCTATACAGGGTTATTTGCAAGCCGCCGGAGTCGCGGGTTGTTCGAAAGAGATACCATGGCCCTGGCACAGGCAACTGAAGGAACACGGGTGGGTTTTAGTCAGTAAAAGTTTGACGACCTTCCGCTCCGCCCAGAGCGGGAGAAGTCATTTGATGATAAAACACTAATAAGCTCGTAGGACTATAATACTAACATCATAAATAACAACTTTTGTTGTATGACTTTTAATAATTCATAAAAAAATAATTTCATAATACAATTAAAAATATTTATTTTGATCGCTCTAAATTTGAACAACTCTACGCGGTACCAAAATATGTAAGTAGTTAAATAAACAAACAGTGCGTTGCGAATGCAGGGTCGCAGCGGTACTTACTACAAAATACAGATCTAAAAAGTGTTATTACAAATATTACAACAAAAATTTGAAAGTTTACTTTTGGTATTCTAAAAAGTCATAGATCAAAAGTGGTTGTACTAATATAGTCCTACCAGGTGTTAGAAAAATAACCCTGTATAATGTAATTATACAGTATGTTAATTAACGAAAGGCGTTCCCGTTAACCCGCAATAGTATAGCGTCCACATGCTACCAAAATATGACCATTCGAAAATTCACGAAAAAAAATCTGCTGTTCATTACATTTATGTTCGCATACCTAGCTTAACAAAATGTAGGGAGCAGCTGATTTTTTTTCGCGAATTTTTAAATGGTAATATTAATTGTAGCATGTTTGGACTATTGCGGGTTAACGGGAACGCCTTTCGTTAATTAACATAGGGCATGTTAAAAATTATATTAACTTAATATTTCGTCGCTGCTCCTCCCGCATCTATCACAGCATCGCAACGGCTACGCAAGGACCTAGCCAGGACTTCGCACAAATTCGAACCTCTGAATGTGTCCCAAACTTGTTCGCAATGTGTGACAAGTGCTTCCTTCGTTCTTTCTGCTCTACTATCCCATCTCTGGACCATTAAACCCCACAAATTTTCAATGGGGTTTAAGTCTGGCGATCGGGAGGGCCATGGCACTGTTTTAATTTGTGGTTGCCCTCGCAACCACTCTTGAACAACCCGCGCACGGTGTATCGGGCAATTGTCCTGGAAAAAATAAAATTCTGGCACGTCCAGTTGTGGATACACCGTGCGCACTGTGGGTACCATGATGGTTTGTAGCACCTCTAAATACGTTTGGCCGTTTGCCCTCCCTGGTATAAAAGCGAGCTCGCCTGGTCCAGCAGCACTCATCCAGCCCCACATGTTCACTACAATTCTTCCCGATTCTGCATTTGGGTTCACATTTCGAGGTTCGTATCTTGTGTTATCTACACGCCATAAATTCCGACGACCTTGTTGGCTAGACCTAAAGCACTTTTCATCAGAAAATATGGCGTAAGAGAAATCGAAGTCCCTGTAGTCACGAGCGAATCGCACGCGAGCAGCTTTCTGCTCCTGCGTCAAAATATTTTTTTTTGCGGGACGTCTGTGATGGACTCCAGCTCGATGCAACTCGTTTCTAATAGTTTGCATCGAAACTTCGTATTCTTGTGCGAAACTGCGAGTGGGTGTGAACGGGTTCTCTTCATACGTGGCTATCATATTATTTAACTCGTTTTCGTTTATAGCCCGGGGTCGAGGTGCACGAACGCGTTCTGTAATTTCTCCTTCTTCATATCTTCGCACCCAGCGGCGCACCGTTGTTCTCTAACGAAAAAAAAAAAAAAAACAATCAGCATCGATTTTTTACATAATATAGGAACTAAGCATAATAATACGAGTACACTACAAAAGTCTTATTCAAAGGGCACAACTAGTACACTATAAATAAAAATTATAAGTATTGAAATACTTAAGGTGTGCATTTTGGTTGACTTCATGATAAATAAACTCTTAACTTTTCTATAACTAATTTAAGTAGTTATAACATTCATAACTATATTTTAAAATACAAGTTGTAAATGCAATAACTGAAAATCTCTTAAGGGGTCATTACTCATCATTATAAACAACTTTTACTATGAGAACCAAACCTGAAATCGCGATAAAAAAGCAGCTGGTCCATACATTTTGACGAGTTACGCGAACATAAATGTAGGGAACAGCTGTTTTTTTTTCGCGATTTCAGGTTTGGTCCCGTAGTAAAAGTTGTTCATAATGATTAGTACAATGACCCCTTAAGAGGTTTTCAGATATTGCAATTTACACCTCGTATACCTATGAGTAAGAAAAATGGCATAGCGTAAATTCCAACATTGTATGAAACTGTCCCAAGCAAATTTGTGCTTTATCTCTACTATTTAAAAGTGTTTATCCCGTGCGGGCTGGCAACGTGGCATTTCTAAAGGTTTTTCGTGGTTAAATACCAACGATCTAGTGCTTGGCCGAAAAAATAGTAAGTACTTGCTATTTTATCGGCCAGCCAAGCACTAAATTGTTAGTATTTAAAACTATGTGTGCAATTTTTTTTAAGTTTTTTTGGTAAGTATTTACGAGCACTACTAACAAAAATTTACATTATTGTCAATTACTTTCCATCTGCAGTATTATGATAAAATAAATGTTAAAAATAATTATAAAAAACAATTATCTTGTGCTTGGGCGAAAAAAAATTGTAGTTTGAAATATAATGATCAAGCCTCTAGAAATGCGACGAATGCGCTCTGGTTTTTCTAATTAAAATGCGGCAACGACGCTGTGAGATAAGGCACCATTGTTTAGGTTGTTTTGGTTTAGGATTTATTATCGGGTCATAAAAGGCTCCAACAACGTCTTTGAAAGCAAAAATAAATAAAAAGAACAATCTTATTTGAATGCATTACTATAAGTAGGTAATATCTTATGAGACTTTTAAAAAGAATCCATCTGAAAGTTATAATAATTTTATTATTTTTATATATAAATCTGCCTAGCCTTTTCCCAACTATGTTGGGGTCGGCTTCCAGTCTAACCGGATGCAGCTGAATACCAATATTTTTCATGGAATTTGTTTTTAAATTGCAATATAAGGAAAAATGCAAACTATGAAATAATAATATTACTATCACTTTATTTATTTCTATATCTCTCCCTCTATCTGAATACAAAAACATAACTTACTTGCATGTTCAACTCCACTGCTATTTGGGATATATTTAACCCTTGTCTATGCAAAACAATAATTTGATTCCTTTCTTCCTGAATCAGGTTTCGGGTCGTCATGGTTGCACCACGTTAGTCACAGCCCACACACAATACACACACAGTCCAGGATACAAGCTAGGGTCAAGAAGAGGCTTTCGATCACAGTCCGGTATACAAGCAGAGGTCACAGTTAGGCAGGCAATCAGTCCGATAGAAATAAACAGGTCGTAAAATTAAATGGCGATAGGAATTTAAGGGAAGCGTCAACAATTAGCGAGAGCAAATTGGCACTGCCGCGCTCTATTTTTTTTTTTTTTTTTTTGATACGGGCTTTTATGCAGTGGTCCCGCGGGGGACCTCGACTGCTTTACCGGGTGTCGGTGGGGCCAGAAGGGCCTCTCACCTATTTAACTTAAAATTAGGCAGCACAGCTAAGGGCATCCCATAGTGGGATTCGAACCTCGGCTTAGGGCGCTACCGGTTACTGAGCAAGCGGGGACTTGTCGTGTTATGTTATTATTATTGGGGAAATTATTTGAATTAACTTGCTCCGCGCGGGCGGGCGGGTTCAAGGGTCGGGGGGAGAACGCCGCGCTCTAGCTAATGTTTGTTATTTTATGTTACTCGCTCATTACTCACACAAATGCATATTGTCTCTAATTGGGGGAAACTAGGAAGGGGTGTGGTTTTTCACTAGCTGCGCTCTCGCAGGAATATTTTCTTAAGTGAGCATGCTTAACTTGGGCCGATAGTACGTATGTAGGTATGTATGTATGTATGTATGTCTATTTCTTTGGCACGCTCTGTAGCCTAAACGGCTTGATGGATTTTAACATAAGAGGTGTCGTTAGATTCGTCTTCATTGTGGAAGTGACATAGGCTATATGATTTTTATATATTGCATCTGCTAATACAAAAAAAGGGAAGGAACGTTTTTTTTTTTAATATATTACAACAATATTGATATCAAATAAAAGCTAGTAATGCGTCAATTGTATATATTAATAAAACTAAAAAGCTTGAAATAAAACAAATGATTAAAAAAACAAAAAACCTGACTGCAAAAACACATACCTAACTGAAAAGAGAAAAACAAGCATTATAAGCTATAGAAATTTGTATCGCAGGCGGGGATAAACCAATAACCTGAAATATGGTGTAACTTTTGTTTGTCTCCGCTCGTGATACCAAAATTCTATAGCTTATAATCAGTGATAGGAATAGGTAGTGCCTATTAGCCTAAACTTCGAAGAACAGAGACAAGAAACGGAGACTTCCTTAGGACTAAATTATTTCCGGCACATCTGTCTCAATTTCGAGACAACACTTAAATACATTTAAAAAAATGTGTTATTTGGAATAAGTAATTCGTCTATATTTATCTAAAGTTTGTCTATAAATGTGATAGTTTGTATGGATGTCCATTACTCAATGCCACTGAAAATGCTGATTTTGGTAGTGATATAGATTAAGGTGTGGAATAGCACATATGCTACTTCCTATTAAAAAAAAGTATAGTTCCCATGGGATACAAAAACAATAGTACACGCGGGAAAAGCCGCGGGCATTAACTAGTTAAAAAAAAAAAAACGTAAGGGTCCTTTCACACCACCGATATTGTCTGGCGATTTTTGGAGGTTTCTATGCAAAAAAAAAACGAAAGAAAAAATGCTCAAAAATCGCCGGTCGATATCGCTCTAGGTTCAATAAATAATTAATGGGCTCTAAAGGAAAAATAAAACACATAGAATATTGTTGTAACAAATATAGGTATGTATATTTATATTATTTTAAAATTAGAAAAAAAGTTAGTCCTAAGGAAGTCTCCGTTTCTTGTCTCTGTTCTTCGAAGTTTAGGCAAATAGGCACTACCTATTCCTATCACTGCTTATAATGCTTGTTTTTCTCTTTCCAGTTAGGTATGTGTTTTTGCAGTCGGGTTTTTTGTTTTTTACCCGACTGCCTCAGGAGGGTAATGTTTTTCGAGAGTATGTATGTATGTATGTATGTATGTATGTATGTATGTATGTCTATTTCTTTGGCACGCTCTGTAGCTTAAACGGCTTGATGGATTTTAACATAAGAGGTGTCTTTAGATTCGTCTTATTGTAGGAGTGACATAGGCTATATAATATTTATAAATTGCATCTACAAATACAAAAAAAGGAGGGGAAGTTTTTTTTAAATTAATTGCAACATAATTGGTATCAAATAAAAGCTAGTAATGAGTAATTTTTAAACATATATATTAATAAAACTAAAAAGCTTCAAATAAAATAAATTATTTAAAAAACAAAAAACCCGACTGCAAAAATACATAACTGAAAAGGGAAAAACAAGCATTATAATCTATATAATTTTGGTCTTGCAGGCGGGGACAGTCAAATAACCTGAAATATAGTGTAACTTTTGATTATCCCCGCCTGCGATACCAAAATTCTATAGATTATAAATAAATAAATAAATAATGTTTATTTAGTCAAAAATAAAGCATCGTAGTACACGTTAAAAAAAAAAAAAAAATACAGTTTTACAAAATAAGTACTATATGAGGCATATAGAATCAAAAGCAGCTAAGCGACAATCTTTCAAAAAAATAACTAAGTATGGAGCCATCTAGTGAATTTTTAGTTGTAACTCTTTATGTTATTATTGTAAGAAACAAATACAGCTAAAGCCCTTTAAATTTCGTTCAAAAATTGATTTTGGGATCAAATACAGCTAAGTCACCTTAGGTCACAATCAAAGACAGCTAGGTGATAAAACAACCAATCACAACGCTTGAAATCTCGAAAACAAAATGGCGATTTCTATACAACCGCGTTAGCCACACCTAATATTTATTATTGTATTTTTAGTGTTTTTAGTGAGTTCTCGTGCAAAATTTGTAGTGAAACGACTATTATGGAGGTCCCTGTAGAACCGGCAAGTACTGGCAGAGGTCGAAAACGCACACGAAACCAAGAAAACTGGAAGGCAAACATTGCTAAGAGAGAAAGGTTAGTGATGTGCCTCGCGTCTACACTCCACACAATGTATAGATAAAGATAAATAATTGCAATCGAATTAAATTTATTTTTCGCAAAATTTATTTTTGCATGTACTGCTACGTACCATAACGGTAATACATACTACCTAACTGTAACTAAAATTGTGCTAAGATAGTAAAGTTTGAGTGTTAAAAATATTTATTATTGTTTTTATTTTATCTCCCAATAATGTACTTATTAGATATTATAATTTTTACTATGTATGCAAACCTACCTATAAGTACCAATACTATACCTACTAAGTAAAATAATAGCTACAAACTAGTAGTATGTTTAATAACACCCCTTTTTTTCGTCAGGAGTTAAGTCCTTTACAGGTTCCTATTAGGTACCTAACCAAATGTTTTTTTTTCACAGATACTCCTCAACTGGTTTACCTCAAAGACTGAACTGTTCACATAAAAACCCAACGCTAAAATGTGCAAGCCTGACAATGAATGAACTTCTAAAATTTCACCAATCATTTTATGCCTCAAGAAAAAAAAACTCTCAAGATGCTTTTCTTCTTAAGTGCTGTCAAATAAAACAAATTAAAAGAAGGCGTCCTAACCAAAATAAAAGGCTTAGAAGAGATTTTAATATCCAGTACAGGATTTTAAACAGTCAGAATAAATTTGTGATTGTCTGCCAAAAATTTTTTTTGAGTTCCTTGCAAGTAAAAAAGTATAGAGTGGAATTTGTTATGAAGGTGTTTTACTATACGCGACAGATTGCTAAAGAAAACAGGGGAGGAAATCATAAAATAAACAAGTATAAGGAGCAAAAAGATATAGTTCGGCAGTTTATTATTAAGTTAAAATGCATAGAATCACATTACTGTCGATCTGCAACACAAGAGCGAAAATATCTGCACAGCGATTTGAGTATAAACAAACTTTATAAGATGTTCAAAACCGAAAATCCTCGATCTGTTGTAAAGAAGTCTTATTTTCGTGCAATATTCAACCAAGATTTCAATTTAGGATTCGGTAATCCGAGAACAGACGTTTGCTCGAAATGTATTGAATTGGATGGGAAAATTAAAATGGAAAACGACCAAGAAAAAAAGAAAGACCTCATGATCGAAAAAAGAGTCCACAAGCTCAGGGCAAAAGCATTCTTTAAATTGCTTCAGGAAAAATCAGAAGATATGATCACTTTCTCATTCGACTGTCAAAAAAATAATCCCCTACCCAAAGTACCTGACCAAAGCGCATACTACAGTCGCCAAATATATCTCTACAATTTTACGATTGTTCAGGGTTCTTCTAAAGATCAACTGAATAAAGACACAACTTATGCATATTTGTGGACAGAGAACGAATTTCCAAAAACATCCAACCAGATCGCCTCTGCAGTGTACGACCGTTTAAATAAAACTAATTTTGAAGGGATTAGCACTGTTCGTCTTGTAGCTGATGGATGTGGCGGGCAGAACAAGAATAGCATATTGCTATGTATGCTGTCAAGATGGATTCTCGACAACACGTCTCTGAAAAAAATTGAAGTCGTTTTCCCCATTACTGGGCATTCGTTCATGCCACCAGACCGAGCTTTCGGAAACATTGAAAAAGTTCTCAAAAAACAAGAAGTAATCATTCGACCTGAAGATTACATAGACATCATTGCAACAAATGCAACCATTACAAAAATGCGTGACATTCAAATGTTAGACTTCAGGAGTGCCGCAAAAGATGTCCTAAAACCGACTGCGAGATGGCCTTTTAAAATAAGTGAATGCAAAAGATTCATTTTGAAGAGATCCAAGACTGTTGGAAATGTGCTTATTCGTGGAGAACTGCATTTTAATTCAGATATAGGTAAAGCAGTAAATCTTTGCAAAACTGGAATGAAAACCAATATGATTCTCCCATCCACCGTGCCACTAGGAGCACCCATGAATCGTGCAAAAATAACTGATGTCGATGCACTATTAAAAAAGCATTTTGGTGCTGAATGGGAAACCAATGCAGAATGTCAGTTTTATGTAAATATTATAAGATCGCCAGTTATTCAAGAGGGGGATTCAGAAAGAGGGGAAGATGATAATGAAAACTATTGTGAATGTAGGGATGATACGGTGGATTTAAGAATTTAAATTTTGTTTTTGTTGTAAAAGAAGAAACAGCTGATTTATTAATAAGAAAAGGTTTAAGTTCATAAGAATAGAATATTGTTTCTGAGAGTAAAGAAAAGTCTGATTAAAAAGAGAAAAAGTGTTGCTTTTTTGTTACGATGTTAATTATTGGATTTAAGAATTTAACTTTTGTTTTTGTTGAAAAAGAAGAAACAGCTGATTAAAAGTAATAAGTAATAAGAATAATTTAGTAATAAGAAAAATTTTAAGTTCATAAGAATAGAATATTGTTCCTAAATGAAAAGAAAAGTCTGATTAAAAAGAGAAAACGTGTTTTTGTTTCATAACGATTTTGATTATTATTTGATGTTTTATAAACATTTTAAATATCTACATGAAAACGTGTTTTAATTACTGGTCCATGCTATCGATATCTGTTGGGAACATCATTAACATTGTGATGTCAATATGGCGCCAGTCATTATCAAAGACAGCTAGGTTCACTTGAGTAAAAATCAAACACAGCTAAGTGTAGCTGTTGGTATCAAAGATAGCTAAGTCGTTTGATTTTTTTATTTTTTTCGGCTTATAATTTAGTACTCCCAGATAAAAATAGCCAAAACCAATATTAAATCACATACTCTAAAATCAAAACTGAGAGAGTATGAAAACCCCTGACTCATAAATTAGAAAAACGTTTTTTTCGGTTCCTGAAAATGTGACATAGAGGCACTTAGCTACCTTTGATTCTATATGCCTCATATCTGCAAACGTGTGGGTGAGCACTGCTCTCCTTGCTAGGTTAAGATTATAATGCTTGTTTTTCCCTTTTCAGTTATGTATTTTTGCAGTCGGGTTTTTTGTTTTTTAAATAATTTATTTTTTAATCATTTGTTTTATTTAATTAATTTATTTTATTTAACCAAACTATTTTCTATATTGTCATATTAAATATCAAAATAAAGCTAAAATATATGTGATCATATTTTGTTTATAGACATTTAAACATTTAATAATACAGTTATTATACGTTTCTCTTAAAGGATCGCTCGTGTGTCTGTCTGTCTGTCTGTCCGTCTGTCATAGCCAATTTGCTCTGAATCTACTGGATCGGAGACAATAAATTTGGTACACATATGAATTTCTGCGACCCAAACACGGATGTGTAACGTATATGAATATTGAATATGGTGGTCACTTTTGGGAGACAAATAAAAGATAAGAAACATAAAAATAAAGTTCTGCACACTGTATTGTGTGACATATCAAATTAATAGGCTTACTGCTGTGTGAGGGTAAGAACATACATGAAAATGTACCATTCCTTAGCCCTAATCTCCGAAACTACTGAAAAAAATACAGACACTAGTTCTATACTTATAGATTACAGGAAAACCTATAAGAAGTACATGGTCTTAAAATAACATGGAAATCTCCCAATACTGTGCGTAAAAACTTACATTTGCAGTTGGAATGCATGGGAACATGTTTTTCAACTGCATCTTGGAATAAAGACAAGTCATCCAACTACGGGACCCTTCATTGTGCGTGGTCCGACACGCACTTGGCCGGTTTTTGTTACATAGAGCGACACATAGATAGTTCACACGCGCGCACCATACGGGATGAGCTGCGTCAGCAGAACGATGCGACAAAAGATATGCAAATAGGGGCGCCGCGCCGCCCGGCCTCTGATTGAGCTCAAACACGAACATTGAATGTACCCCTGTACCCTGCCTCCTCCCCCCGGGGCCCGCATCTCCACGATTACACACTTATTGGGATCTGTTGAAATAATCCGCGAAACTTTGTCGCGTGTCGACACTGGGCCTCACTGACAAATACTGCACACTGTGACGATGTGCTTTCTGTACCATTATACAACAGAATACCTAATGAGTAATGGGTAATGAAAGAATACAATCCGATCAAAAACAAAAATGTGAAATAAGAGCCATTGAACTTGGCACCCATTTAGATCTCACTTCTTTTGTCGTTGAAGTCAACAACCAAGGCATATATCATAATATTGAACTTGGCTCTCATTTCACATTTATGTTTTTGATGGGATATCATTACTTTTGTACATAAATTATTAGTAGGTACTTATTTATAACAAAATTAATACCAAATGGTTTTTGTTAAACTACTGTATTTTCCTACGTATACGGGGTATAATTGTCTTTTTGTGTTATTTTGTAGCGCGTACTATAGTGCGCCGTTCGCCACAAGCCCGCACTCCTAAGCCCCCCTCTACCGAGTCGTCGCTCGGCCCGCCTGAGTGCCCGATTCAGTGCCGCGCTGTCCCCGCGCGCCACATATGATCAGTAGTGTTACGCGAGCCAACTAGCAATAAAGACGTACGCGCGCTGTGCCGCGCGTCGACCCGGTCGTTCGTCACATTTAGTTTTACCATCTATACCACACTCTTGTTCGCCCTTCTTTTTCACTCAATGTATAATATAATTAGACAATTACCTACTCACGAAGTTTAATTGCTCCTTACCCTATAACTGGCAGCCTAACGTGGAGCTGAACCGTGAGTGAATCAGTGAACTTGGTACATTCTGAAGTGCAAAACTTTCGTGTGTAAATACTAAAACGTAATAAATAGTATTTGTGTCGTGTCGTGCGTTATCATTATTACGAATAATTTCCGATCGTACAATGTTGGTGTAGGTACGTTCTACAGAAAAACGCGCGAACGGTCACCGAAAGTTTTAGGTTCGTGAAGTATATTTGTCGCAGACGTCGTGTCCCGGATACGTCTCGCGCTCGCGTAACGCTCGACAAGTTGTTCAATTTTCACGCTTCGGGCGTAGGCGCACGGTCGTAATTTGTGTCCTAGGTTTCGTCGCAGGTATTGTATACCTGAACCTGGATTACGGACCTCCAACTGTGCCGGTATGAACAATGAACTTGTTAATAATTGTGAATGAGTGAGATTATTAATAACTTACTATTTGATCGCGTAACTGTGAGAAGTTTTAGTCCTTAGGTAATACTTAAAACCTAAGTGATCGCGATTTGTTGTGAATAACTGTTGAAGTGTTGTGAGACTACGAACAGTCTTAGTGCTTAGGTGGAACCTAAACTACCTATAGTAGCTAAGTTGGTATTTCGTTCGTTTGTAGACTGTTTCACAATCGCGTGTGCGTAAATTTCTTGTTACGATCTGTGATTATGTAAACCGTTGTACTGTTGTGAGACCGCGAACAGTCTTAGTGCTTAGGTGGAACCTAGACTACCTATTGTACCTAAGTTGGTGTTTCGTTCGTTTTGTGGACATTTCGCAATGGTGCTAACGAGATCACGCGCTGCTAGTCCGACTTCGGCCGGCGTTTCGTCCGAGGACATGGCGCCGCCCGCGCCTGTAGCACCCGCGCCGGAGTGCGCTCCGCGCGACGTTGCCGCCGACGCTGCCGCCACGCATGTGGCCGCGGTGGATCCGCAGCTGGCTGCTGCCGCTGCGGCGGCTCCGGTCACCATGTCGACTGAGCAACTCCTGTTGCTGATAAACAGGCTAAGTCGCAGCGAACCTGTAAGTACACCAGTTTATTCTGGCCACAGTGGCCACTTCGCCAAGTGTACGGCGCGTTTTGACGGCGAAAAGTCAAGCAATGTTTTGGCGTTCATCGATGCTGTAGAGACGTATAAAGAGTGTGTTGGCGTCGATGACCACAACGCCCTTCGTGGATTACCCATGTTGTTGACGGGGCTTGCCGCCACGTGGTGGCAAGGAGTAAAGGATACCACCGTCTCCTGGCAAGTTGCTGTAGACTCATTAAAACAAACATTCGGACCGCGATTGCCGCCGCATAAATTATATAGAAAAATATTTGAACGGGAACAACGAGAAGACGAGGCTACGGATTTGTTTGTGTGCCATATTCGGGCCTTAATCGCTCAGCTACCTCCTTTCCTGCTTCCAGAGGTAGTTCAGTTGGACATGGCATATGGGTTGCTTAGTCACCGCATTCGAGAAAAGCTTACGCGCACCGCTTTTAATACTTTTGCGGAAATGTTGACGCAGGCGCGCCGCATCGAAGATATTCTCGATGAATCTCACCCGCGTGTCCCTGCGGATAGGAAACCTCCAACATCCTTGCCGTCGCCGACTCCGCGACCAACAGCTGCGCCTTCCACAAGTAGGATAAGGCCCCATTGCAATTACTGTAAGCAGTATGGTCATGTTAAAGAGTCTTGTCAGCGGCTGGCAAAGCAAAGGAACACCAAGGATGGTACCGTAAATGGAGATTCGCCTCCGCCAGCGTCTTCGATTACATGTTTTGGGTGTGGAGCACCCGGCGTCATTCGGTCGAACTGCTCGACGTGTAAAGAAAAGAAACGTCATACGTCTTCCGTTCCGTTTCAATCAGTGTCCGCGTGTGGTATTAAATCATTAGATCCGCGTAGTAGGCCAAAGCTAAACATTATAATTTACGGTGAAAGTGGAAGTGCTCTTTTAGACACCGGTGCTAAACTATCGATAGCTAGTGTTAGTTTAAGAAATGTTTTAGTTAAAAACGGTCAGAAATTTGTAAAAATCAATTCTAAAATTAAGCTTGCTGATGGTTCTATCAATTGTTTAGATGTAGAAACCGCGATGGTTGATGTTCATTTTTGTAATAGAGTTGTACCCACCCATTTTATTGTGTTACCTGGGGCTGTGGAGTCAGTGCTCGGCATAGATTTTATTAGAGATGCTGGCATGATACTTGACTTCCATAAGAATTGTTGGTCTTTGGAAGGCTCACAGGTAATTTATCCCATTTTGTATGAGGTAGGGCGTCCTGAAACCGTACTTTCAACCTTTTGTCTCCGCGATGACGAGGGCACTCTCCTGCAACCACCGGAACGCAGTAAATTGGCCAACCTGCTGAAGTCCAATAAGGATATTTTTGAACCAGGGGGAGGACCAACTACTTTTGCTTTACATCGGATAGACACAGGGAACAGTGCTCCCTTGTCAGTGCCGCCTTACAGGGTGACACCTACGAAGAAAGAGATCATCAGAAAAGAGATTGATAGAATGCTAGAAGAAGAAGTCATTGAGGAAGCAGAATCGCCGTGGGCATCCCCAGTAGTGCTGGTGCCTAAGAAAAACGGAGAAGTACGTTTCTGCGTGGACTACAGGGCCTTAAATAAAGTTACCAAAACGGATAAGTATCCCTTACCTGTTATCGATGAGGTCCTACGGTCCACCAAGGCTAACAGTGTAATGTCAACCATAGATTTGAAGGCTGGGTATTGGCAGATTGAAGTAGCTCCTGAAGACAGGGACAAAACGACTTTTATTTCACCCTTTGGAATGTTTCGTTTCCGACGTATGCCGTTTGGCTTGAAGAATTCCCCGTCGACATTCCAACGCCTTATTGACAGATTTCGAGCCGGTCTGAAGGACGTCATTGTGGTAGCGTACCTGGATGATATCTTGGTGATTTCCGAGGATCTAGAATCCCATGTGAGGGATCTGCAGCAGGTCTTCGAGCGCCTCCGCCTTTTCAACCTGAAAGCAAATAGAAGTAAGTGTGTTTTCGCTAGGGATAAAGTAACTTACCTGGGACACGTCATTTCGGCACGTGGCATCGAGCCTGATCCCACGAAGGTTGAAGTGGTGATGAACATGAAGCCAGCGACGAACCTTAAAGAGCTGAAGACGTTCCTGCAAACCTGTTCTTGGTTTCGTAAGTTTATCCCGCTGTTTTCAGAAATAGCGCGTCCTTTGACGGACCTTACAAAGAAGGATCGACGTTGGCAATGGGGGGAGCGTGAGCAACGAGCTTTTGAAGAACTTAAGCTACGGCTCTCAACTAGCCCCATTCTTCGCCAACCAAGCTTTGAGAAACCCTTTGTACTGCGCACGGACGCGAGTGCTTATGCACTTGGAGCAGTTTTGATGCAAGGTGAGAGTCCTACCGAAGAAAGACCTATTGAGTACGCGAGTAGATTACTGACATCCGCCGAACGGAACTACCACACGACAGAGCGTGAAGCTCTAGCTGTTGTCTGGGCTCTGGACAAATTCAGAGGATACATCGAAGGAGCGCAGACTCGTGTGGCTACCGATCACCAACCATTGAAATGGCTCTTGTCCCTGAAAACACCGAGCGGTCGGTTGGCCCGTTGGGCAATGAAAATTCAGTGCTACAACTTGGAGATCGAGTATACACCTGGAAGAGTCAACTTAGTCGCTGATACTCTCAGTCGACCAGTAACCACCGTTGTTGAAGAGCCGAGCGCTACAAGCTCTTGCAGCATTTGTCCGGTGATCGTTGACTTACCTCAAAGGAAACCAGAGGATATTCGTGATGCTCAACTTAAGGATTCTGAGGTAAGCAAAATCATAAAGGATTTTGAGGATACCAATAACCCCGAAGCAGCCATGCGCTGGACTGATAGAGGTTATTATCTTTCGCAAGGTGTGTTATACCGCTGTGATCTGGATGGTGATTCCGAAGAACCTCAACTAGTTGTTCCAGATTCATTACGGGGCGAGCTCATGAAGGAGCTTCATGATGCGCCCACTGCTGGACACTTGGGTTTGGAGCGGACCTTGCGGAAGATCAAAGATAAATACTTTTTTAAAAACATGAGAACTTACGTGGCCCAGTACTTAAAGTCCTGCGATCTGTGTCAGAAGTTTAAAGCCACAAATCTCAAACCTGCCGGTCTTCTCCAGACCCCAGTGCCCCAGCAGCGTTTTGAAGTTCTTGCAATGGACCTATTTGGTCCGCTTCCCGAGGGTAGTAAGGGAGAGAAGTGGATTCTTCTGGTGGAGGACACCGCTAGCCGCTGGGTGGAATTGTTTGCGTTGTGCGATGCGACTGCTGAGTCATGTGCAAAAGCACTCATCGAAGAAGTTTTCATGAGATATGGTTTTCCCCGTCGAATAATTTCTGATAACGGGACGCAGTTTGTGTCAGCGGTGATGCAGAAGGCCATGCACGTTCTTGGGGTCCAGCAATCCCTGACTCCGGTTTATCACCCCGAGGCCAACCCCGCTGAACGAAAGAATCGGGAGATGAAGAAAATGTTGGCGATCCTGTTGGATCCGGAACATCGTCGTTGGCCTGAAGTATTGCCAGCTGTACGGTTTGCCTTAAATACCGCCTATAATCAAGGGACTGGCCATTCCGCCGCCTTTTTGACTTTTGCGCGCGAGTTTCGGTCCCCAGTGAACGTAGCCCACGATCTGCGGGCTATCGTAGAACAGGAAAATTACGTGCCGCAAATATCGCAGTATTTGCGCGATTTCGTTTACCGCTTGCAGGAGGTAAAGTGGCGAGTTGAAAGCCAACAAGACATCCGTAAGGAAGCAGCCGACAAACATCGTCGTCCTGGACCCTGCTATCAGGAGGGTGATCTCGTCCTTGTGGATACCCATCGTCTTAGTCAGGCAGCAAAAGGTTTTACCAGTAAGTTTGCTCCGCGTCGCGAAGGTCCTTTTCGCGTCAGTAAAGTAGTTTCACCGACTACTTATGAAGTAGTTGATAAGGATAAAGTACCTCGAGGCAAGTATCATGCCAGTCTTTTAACACCTTATGTAGGTGACTCCAACGTAGTCGTACACCCCAGAAAGAAGGGGCGTCCTCGTAAAATATTGAGTTCCAAGCCAGCTTCAGCGAATTCTGCTGACTTGGAGGGGGAGATTGTAGCGCGTACTATAGTGCGCCGTTCGCCACAAGCCCGCACTCCTAAGCCCCCTCTACCGAGTCGTCGCTCGGCCCGCCTGAGTGCCCGATTCAGTGCCGCGCTGTCCCCGCGCGCCACATATGATCAGTAGTGTTACGCGAGCCAACTAGCAATAAAGACGTACGCGCGCTGTGCCGCGCGTCGACCCGGTCGTTCGTCACATTTAGTTTTACCATCTATACCACACTCTTGTTCGCCCTTCTTTTTCACTCAATGTATAATATAATTAGACAATTACCTACTCACGAAGTTTAATTGCTCCTTACCCTATAATTTTCTATATTTTCTTGTACCTTTGAAATGTTCCAGTGAATTGCCCATTCAGTATCCGGATTTTATTTTACGCGTTTTCTGTCTATACTTAATTTGGCCAAGTCGCACAGTGGGTCGAAACGATGATTTTAGTGACTTAGGGATCAACTTTGTTTTTTTACTTTTTTCTTTATGCGGATCGATAGAACTCATTAACCTCAATAATAATTGTTCTGATGCTTTTTTTCCTAACCTTGCTCTTTTAGGTGGAAAAATGCATTTTGTGATATTTTTGTATGGAGCGGATCAAATTAAATTAAATTCCTGCTAAGTGGCGAGATCCCGCTTTGAAACTATATTTTTCTTAAAGCTTGCCCAGTCTACTATCATTTGATGCTATGAACATTTGCATGAATCGAAAAAAATGAAAAATACATTGAATAATTTTTATTTTCTCAAGTTCTTTTAAGTTAAAATTGATGTGGAATAGTAAGTAAAAGCACTTAATAATTCACATAATTAATTAACAACTAACGACAATATATTAAGGTTCGTTATTAGCTTACATTTACTAATTACGTATTACTTAAAAATGTGGATATCATTTATCTATAAATTTCTATTGACTGTAATTAGCTTGACTTTTTACTTTATAAAAAAACAATGTTTTTCACTTTTAGTCATTACTTTAATGTTAATGAGGGTAGTAGAAATATTAGTAAACATTTGATTGTCACTGGAAGTATAAAATTACCATATTGATTATATATTTACTAGTGTTCGTTTATTCGTACTACTATTAACATCTATTGTGATTGTGATCGTCCCTTTTCGTTATAATGGAAAATTTAGTTAACAATTTAGATTTATTTATGATTTTAAGAGAGCAGCTTAAGTCGCTGTCAGATAGTAAGAAACTCTTCCAATATCTACAAAATAAAATAAACGTGACGCAAGCGAACAGTGCTAAGCTCCAAAAATTCTGTACGCGCTTTTGTTCAAATTTAAGTACAAGATGGGAACGAAGTAGTCGCACGTTAGCACCGTTTTTAAGAAGAAATGGTGATTGGTTAGAAAGTGCGATAAACTGGCCCGAAGGAGTAATACCTGAAACTGTGAACACTGAACAGGAAAAGCTCGAGATTTGTGATATTGAAGATGTTGAAAATCTACCACCATCTGCTACAGAAGCTTCAACATCTACATTTACACCTCGAAAACCTTTCGAAGAATTGGGCTCCAGGCAAAACCGAAGACGCGTTGATCAAATAAACCAATCGCTTTCGTTATCTCCGGATGAACTGAAAGCTACTACAATTGCTAGTTTATGAAACACTGGAAATGAGGATGTAGAAAAAATAATGAACCATTTGCTAAATCACCCCGAAGATCTAGAAAAAGTTAAGCAGTGTTTAAGTGCAAATAAAGCAAACAGTAGTACATATTCACCCGATAAGGCACTGGCTTTATTAGTTTCACTTAAATTAAGTAAGTGGCAATATATAAGCCTAAGAGAAGCAGCTAGTGAAAATGGGTCTGATTTATACCCTTCTTATTATAAAATTAAGCAAGCAAAGTCAAAATGTTATCCAGGGAAAGAAGTCATAACAATAACTGAAGAAGGAGCTGCTATTAAACTGCAAGCATTACTCAACTTGACGGTTTCTAGGCTTTTAGATGTAATTGCTTTGGATTTGGACTGGGCAGGAGCCGCTTCAATGCAGCGCCCGCCCGCTCCAGTTTGAGAGCCAAACGTCGGAAATGCTCCACGAAGTTCCACCGGCTGTCGAGGACGAGTCCCAGGTACTTCATCGTCGACTCGACGCCGATAGAAACCGCTCCTACCGTTATTTGGGACCCCAACGGTGGCGCGTTCCGAGGACCATGAAAACACATGGCCTCGGACTTGTGCAGGGCCACCTCGAGTCCCAATTGCCGGATCCTTTCGACGATTGTCGCAACCCCGCGTGCCGCTAATTCGGCCGCCGCCTGGTGCGACCTCCCCTGCGCCAGGACCAAGGTGTCGTCAGCGTAGCACACTACGCTGACGCCGCTAGGGAGGTCGGCGCGCAGCACCCAGTCGTATCCGATGTCCCACAGATGCGGCCCCAGGACCAATCCCTGTGGGACACCGCACGACATCTCTTGCCGGTTCCACACTCCTGGTGACCGGGGTAGATGACGGCCATGTCCGTCAAATAGGCCTCGACCACACGACAGAGGTAGGTCGGCATCCGGTGATACCGGAGTGCCTCCCTGATGCAACTCCAGGGCAGGGTATTGAAGGCATTGGCGATGTCTAGAGACACCGCCAAGACGACCCCACCCTGGGCAACAGCATTCCCCGTCGTCAGGGCTCGCACACGCATGATGGCGTCCACCGTAGAGCACCCGCTGCGGAAACCAAACTGGCTCTACGCCAAATCTGGCCCCACCCGCACCAGCTGGCCGACGAGGCGGTCTGCAATGACTCTTTCAAAGAGCTTGCCCACCTCGTCGAGCAGCACGATGGGCCGACAAGCGGACGGAGAGTCCGCAGGGCGCCCTGCCTTCTTTATGAGGACCAGTTTTCCCGTCTTCCAACGAAGCGGGAACTGGCCCCTCTCCAAACATGCGCTTAGGAGCCCCCTAAGTCGAGGTCCGAGAGCCTCCAAGACCAGGACCCAGGCCTACCCAGGTAAGCCGTCGGGTCCTGGGGCGGTATTTTTGGCATTAAGCCTGCGTACCGCCGCTCTCATTTCTACCTCATGTAGCTACCTCTTATTATTTTTAAGACCTGTATAATTCTGCACTCATGTTTTACAAAATAAATATCTTGTATCTTGTATCTTGTACCTCGGTCACCTCCGGAGCATCGTCGTCGTCGTCGTCGTCGTCGGCGGTGTGGTCCGCATCGGGCAGCGCAGTAGGCGGAGCCATAGGCGTGGAGGTGTGTTCCCCTCGGGAAGGGAACAGAGCGCTCACCACGTCCTCCACAAGCTGGGGCCGGAGACTCTGCGTCAGCGGGGGAGCCCATGGGCGGAGTTTATCCCGCACCACTTTGTACGGGCGTCCCCACGGGTCCATGTCCAGAGTCCCCAGCGACTCCTCGCGGGCCAACCCCTTGGCCCGCAGGATCTCCGCTTGGAGGGCGGTCTTCGCCGCTCTGTACCCCTCGTACAGCTCCGCCTGAATGGCTTCCGTATCCGGAGGTTTGATACGGAGCCTGCGGTGCCTGGTGTACCGGCGTCGCGCAGCCACGCACGCAGTGCGCAGAGCCGTCAGCTCCTGCGACCACCAGTACACCTGGCGCGAGGCACGTCCAGGCTGGACCCGGGGCATTGCCACGTCACATATGTCGGACATGGCCTCCCGGAACGACTCCGCCTCGTCGTTGATATCGGCAGGCCTGTCCGGTGGTGACACCCAGGCCTGCACGATCGAGGCTTCCAGGAGGAGCTCCCGGTCCAGCTGCTTCAGCGCCCACCGCGGACCACTCGGGGCCCGTCGGACCGGCGCGTCCGAGGTCTGGCCGGAGACGTCGAACCGGATATACCGGTGATCGGAATAGGTCTCCACCCCCTCCATGACACGCCAGTCAACTACACGCGGCGACAGAGCGGGGCTGGCGAACGAGATGTCCACCACTGATTCACCCCGCATCCGCACACACGTGGGGACAGAACCCCGGTTTAGGACGACCAGGCCTGTCTCCAGAGTCCAGTCCTCCACCATCCTGCCCCGTGTGTCCGTTAACCGGGAACCCCAAGCCAAATTCTTGGCATTGAAGTCCCCGAGGACGAACACGGGGAGGGAACCAAACTCGACGAGGACGTCTCTCAACTACGCAAGGGAGTTGTGGAACTCGGCAAGAGTTCGGTTCGGAGAGAGGTAGACCCCTACCACGACAATCTCCCCGAACCGTGCTGCTACGCAGCCCCGTCCTCTCTTGATGGCCTCGAGGGATGGGGTACCGGCGGCGGCCGACGAAATTAGGGTCTTTGAGCCGCTCAGGTCCTCCACCCAGTCATCCCTGGGCGAGACAAAGTACGGCTCAGCGACCACGGCGATGTTAATCGACCACTGCGCCATGCTCTGGAGCAACAGATCCTGAGCGGCGGCGCAGTGGTTGATGTTCGCCTGGAGGAGGCGTAATGGGGCCATTAATGGCACTCCATGTCAGCCCCCTCTTGGGCCTCCTTCCCAGCCCCCTGAGAGGGGCCTGCCGCAGCGGCCACGGTGGCGACGGCGACGACGGAGGTGTTGGAGGCGGCAGTGGCGGTGGCAGTGGTGGCGGCTGCGGCGGTGACGGTGGTGGCGGAGGGCTTGCCTCTGGCCCTGGCTTTGGCGGGTGGGGCGCAGGCCTTGCCCCCCATCCGGTGCTCGGCTGGCTTGCCGCCGAGCCGCCGCACATATGGCACAGTGCGGCGTGGCATTACACGAGCCAGCCTTGTGCCCGGGCAGACCACAGCGGTAGCAAAGACCGCTGCGGTCCACCTCCGAGGTGCAATTCGCTTGCACGTGGTTGCCCACCTGGTAGCGGAAGCACCTCAGAGGTCTGGGTTCCAGCAGTTTCACCTGCGCGGAAACCCAGCCCACCAATAGCCGTTGGCCCTCCCCGGTAATTTTTGTGGCCGCCGACACGGGGCAGCTCACCATAATGGTTTGCAGCCCCGTGGAGTCAGGACGGATGGTGCCTGCCTTCACCTGCTCGGCAGAGCACCCCCCGGTCCTAACCACTGCGGCGACCACCTTCTCTTCAGTCGCGGAGTCGTCCAGGCCCGTGATGCGCATGCTAGCGCATTTGGTGGGCCTGGACACTCGGACCTCATCCGCATTTAGTGACGCCCTAATCCTTTCGGCCAGGGCGTCAGCGGCCGGGCCACTGGCCTTACCGGGGACCTCCACCATTCGGGCCCCAGTCGCCGTTACCTTCATTTTGAGGCCTTTTGCTGCGCCGAGCTCCTCCAGGCGCACCGCCTCACCCACCTTCGCCATCACCGTCCTATAGGACACGCCCTTCTTTTCCGCATCCGGCTGTAGTGTAATCACTACAGCTGCGGAATTCTAAGCGTAAGTATAACCTAGTTGGTAATTATATTTTCGAGCCGTTTGAGGTTGAAACTCTCGCGCCGTGGGGTCCGAGTGCTCACGGCCTTTTTAAGGAAATCTCCAGACGGCTGGTTGACACTTCCCGTGACCTCAGTGTTGGCTCTTACCTTGGCCAGAGGTTAAGCATTGCCATACAACGTGGCAATGCCGCCGGTCTCTTGGGTACATTACTAGTCGAGCGATGTGGATGAATTTTTCGATGCCCTATTTTAGTTCGTGTATATTTTTATTTATTTTTATTAATTAATTAGATATTTTAGTTTTTTTGTCAAATCAATATTAATTATTTCAATGAATAGAACTTAATTAATTATTGTGATTGTGAAGATTATGTGGGTTATTGTTGTTTTTTTTTTTTGTTTTTCTCATTATTATTAATCATGGTCTGACAGCTTGAGTAATTTATGTGACCTACCCAAATGTTCTTTCTTTGGTATTGTTCGTCGCATCGTTGAGCTCCTTAAGTTCTGAGTTGAGCTGCACGATTACTGACAAATGCGTGCACTGACTGGATAGGTCCACTCAATCTGTATGGTTCTTTCCTCAAAAGGACCATTTCAGAAACCAATCTACATGGCCTTCACTTGAACTGACCAAGAGGTCCTAGACCATGTAGATCCCGAAGAAATTATTACTATCATTAAGTCGTTGCGATCTAATGCTGCTACTGGCTGGGATGGCATCACGCCTTACTTTCTAAAAAAATACGCAAATACCCTGGCACCTATCCTAAGCCATATTTTTAATATATGCTTTGATACCGGTATCTTTCCTACATCCCTTAAAAAGCCAATAATTCACCCTGTCTTTAAGGGAGGGGACGGGAAGGTGCCCAGTAATTATCGCCCAATAGCCATTCTGTGTGCCATGTCAAAGGTTCTCGAACGCCTCATCAATAAAAGACTGGTTAATTACCTTGAACATTAACATTTAATATCTTCGCAGCAATTCGGCTTTCGCAAAGGTAAATCAACAGATGCAGTGCAAGATTTGCTTAACAATATAGTGCATAACTTAGACAAAAACAAAAGAGTTTTAACTATGTTTATAGATCTTGCGAAAGCTTTTGACATCGTTCCAATTTCTATGCTCTTATTAAAACTGGAAAGGATTGGTGTCAGGAGCTTGCAATTGGATCTTTTCCGAAACTATCTCTCGGATCGCACTCAAATGGTTAGTATAGATACCCATAAAAGCGAAGAGCTTCCCATCTATTACGGAGTGCCCCAAGGAAGCATTTTGGGTCCGACACTTTTTCTAGTTTTTATAAACGACCTATGCAACCTGAACATTACAAATGCTAAGATAGTAACTTTTGCGAATGACACTGCTATAACCTTTGTTGCTGACACCTGGACGGAACTTGAGCACATTGCACAATCTGGTTTCAACAAAACCCTAAATTGGCTCTATTCTCACTCACTAACACTCAACACCTCCAAAACTAACTTTATCACCTATTCAATAAGTCCCGCCATTCAGCCAAGATTTCCACTATCTATTAAAGCCCACAAATACAGGTGTCTACAAGGAAATGCCTCTTGCCTCTGCCCATCCCTAAATGTAGTCGATCATATCAAATATTTGGGAGTACATATAGACAAAAACCTTAATTTCAATACTCAAATTAATCAACTTACCAGTAGAGTCCGCAAGTTAATTTATATATTTAAAACCCTCCGAAGTATCGCGAACCCAAATGTTATATGTGTAGTTTATTTTTCCCTGTGCTTATCTATTGTCACATACTGTATCACCTGCTGGGGTAGTGCTGCGAAAACTATACTAAAACCACTCGAGATTGCACACAGAGCGGTACTGAAAGTAGCTACTTCAAGACACTTCATGTTCCCTACTGATCTATTGTATAGTTGTTGTAATGTTCTTAACGTCCGACAACATTTCATCCTTCAAACAGTTCTCCTACAGCACCGTAAAACCCCTTATAAAATAGTAACTAAGCGTAGGAGACTTAATTTGCACTCTTCCACAAGTACGCACATCATTTGCACATAGATTTTGCAACTGCTTAGGTCCAACTCTGTACAATAAATTGAACAAATTCTGTTTTATCTACGGACTATCTCACTTTAAATGTAAAAAGATTCTACGTTCATTTCTTCAAAATAAAAGCTATGATGAAACATAAAATTATCTCACTAGGTGTCAGTGACAGATCAAACATTACCTCACTCGACTTCAATCAAAACGAACACACACTCTATTTCACTACATCACATACACACTCACTCACACACATACACACACACACACACACACACACACACACACACACACACACACACACACACACACACACACACACACACACACACACACACACACACACACACACAAACAAACCTGCACGTATTCAGTTATTAAAATTATTGTAGTATAAAAGAAACATATTGTACTAGTTTTTTGTAACTTATGTAAGGGACGGGGACTGCTAATCCTTAATACAGGTTATTCTATAACCTAGCTAGGATAGCAGAACTTCACCCACGAGATTGTGATTGAAATTGTACAAACCTATATGTATAACTCTGTGTATGCCTCATGTACTACAATCTCCTTTTTTTTACGAAATAAATTTATTATTATTATTATTATTATTATTATTATAAAGAACTTTTAGAAGCGGTAAAACAAGAAAAAATCACAAAAATAATTAAACCCTATTAAAGCTTATGATACCTAACGATTAATTTTAATCGTGAATTTCTGAATAAAAAAATTGATTTTAAGATTATGTGTGGACTTTAAAAGAGACTGTGACCTCTGAGTTTGTTTCGGCCTTTCTTCTCAGAGTAGTCAGATAGGAAACGCCGACATCATCTAGCTTTATTTAAAAATATGATTGACGTGTAAAAGTGTTTGTATAAAACTACTTACAGAAATAAAAATCATTTATCATTTACGAAGTATTCTCTTCATATAGAGCTCGTTTTAAAGTAGAATGTAACAAATGCTATCTATCTCATTTACATGAAGAGTGTTGAGGACATTAATCCCCAACGTCAAACATTTTTGGACATATATATCTAATCGTCATGGCAAGTCAGGTGTCCCAGCTCACATGTTTTATAATAATGATATATCTAGTGATCCTTACAAAATATGTAACCTGTTTTCAGCATTTTTCCAGTCCGTCTATGAACCAACTTATCTTAGACCTGACTGTTGCCCAACATCCGATCAATCTGACGTTGGCCACACCTCTCTCCATAGCTTAAATGTGAGCCTCCCTCTAGTTCGCAAACAGTTACACCTGTTGGACATAACTAAAGGCCAAGGACCTGATCGAACACCACCTTGCTTTCTAAAATGGTCTGCAGATACTGTTTGTAAACCTGTAACGTTAATATTCAATAAATGCATTCAGGATGGTATATTTCCTTCTGTCTGGAAAAATGGAAACTTAGTTTCTGTCTACAAAAGTGGCTCTAGACAAAATGTCGAGAATTATAGACCTATCTCTTTATTTTGTACTTTAGCTAAAACATTTGAAAAACTGGTCCATCTAAAAATGTATTCTTTAATTCAACAACGCTTAATTCCTGAGCAACACGGCTTGGTCAAAAGCAAATCTACTACTACAAATTTAATGTTATTGTCACTTGTTCAAAAATATGGATGTAAGAGCTCAAATGGATGCTGCCTATACGGACTTTAAAAAGCATTCGATATATCACAGAAAACTACTTAACAAAATTGCATTCAACGGTATCAGAGGCAACTTGCTGCGCTGGTTTCAGTCTTATATCTATAACCGCAATCAAACTGTAGTGAGTAATGGTCACCTTTCTGATACCTTCCTTGCTACCGTCAGTGTTCCTCAGGGATCAATTCTTGGCCCTTTATTGTTTTTAATTTACATAAATGGCATCGGAAGCTGCTTTCATAATAGATATTTTATGTTGTATGCTGATGACCTTAAAGTTTACAGGAAAATTGTAACGATCATCTTCTACAACTTGATTTATATAGATTGTCTGAATATTATGATATAAATAAATTAAAATTTACAGATTAACTTAAAAATAACTAAGTGTAGGTATATTAATTTCACCAAGAATAAAAACTTTTTAATTATTCGCCGCAGTAGTTAGGACTGGGGGGTGCTCTGCCGAGCAGGTGAGGGTGGGCACCATCCATCGTGACTCCGCGGGGCTGCAAACCGCTATGGTGAGCTGCCCCGTGTCGGCGGCCAAAAATATTGCCAGAGAGGGCCAAAGGTTATTGGTGGGCTGGGTGTCAGCACAGGTTAAACTGCTGGAACCCAGACCTCTGAGGTGCTTCCGCTGCCAGGTGGGCAACCACGTGCAAGCGAATTGCACCTCGGAGGTGGACCGCAGCGGTCTTTGCTACCGCTGCGGTCTGCCCGGGCACATGGCCGGCTCGTGCAATGCCACGCCGAACTGTGCCGTATGTGCGGCGGCTGGCAAGCCGGCCGTGCACCGGATGGGGGGCAAGGCCTGCGCCCCACCCACCAAAGCCAGGGCCAGAGGCAAGCCCTCCGCCACCGCCGTCACCGCGGCAGCCGTCACCACTGCCATCGCCACTGCCGCCTCCAACACCGCCGTCGTCGCCGTCGCCACCGTGGCCGCTGCGGCAGGCCCCTCTCAGGGGGCTGGGAAGGAGGCCCAAGAGGGGGCTGACATGGATTAATGGCCCCATTACGCCTCCTCCAGGCGAACATCAACCACTGCGCCGCCGCTCAGGATCTGTTGCTCCAGAGCATGGCGCAGTGGTCGATTAACATCGCTGTGGTCGCTGAGCCGTACTTTGTCCCGCCCAGGGATGACTGGGTGGAGGACCTGAGCGGCTCAGTGACCCTAATTTCGTCGGCCGCCGCCGGTACTCCGTCCCTCGAGGCCGTCAAGAGAGGACGGGGCTGCGTAGCAGCACGGTTTGGGGAGATTGTCGTGGTAGGGGTCTACTTCTCTCCGAACCGAACTCTTGCCGAGTTCCACAACTCCCTTGCGGAGTTGAGAGACGTCGTCATCGGGTTTGGTTCCCTCCCCGTGTTCGTCCTCGGGGACTTCAATGCCAAGAATTTGGCTTGGGGTTCCCGGTTAACGGACACACGGGGCAGGGTGGTGGAGGACTGGGCTCTGGAGACAGGCCTGGTCGTCCTAAACCGGGGTTCTGTCCCCACGTGTGTGCGGATGCGGGGTGAATCAGTGGTGGACATCTCGTTCGCCAGCCCCACTCTGTCGCCGCGCGTAGTTGACTGGCGTGTCATGAAGGGGGTGGAGACCTATTCCGATCACCGGTATATCCGGTTCGACGTCTCCGCCCAGACCTCGGACGCGCCGGTCCGACGGGCCCCGAGTGGTCCGCGGTGGGCGCTGAAGCAGCTGGACCGGGAGCTCCTCCTGGAAGCCTCGATCGTGCAGGCCTGGGTGTCACCACTGGACAGGCCTGCCGACATCAACGACGAGGCGGAGTGGTTCCGGGAGGCCATGTCCGACATATGTGACGTGGCAATGCCCCGGGTCTAGCCTGGAAGTGCCTCGCGCCAGGTGTACTGGTGGTCGCAGGAGCTGACTAAGTGTAGGCTCTGCGCACTGCGTGCGTGGCTGCGCGACGCCGGTACACCAGGCACCGCAGGCTCCGTATCAAACCTCCGGATACGGAAGCCATTCAGGCGGAGCTGTACGAGGGGTACAGAGTGGCGAAGACCGCCCTCCAAGCGGAGATCCTGCGGGCCAGGGGGTTGGCCCGCGAGGAGTCGCTGGGGACTCTGGACAGGGACCCGTGGGGACGCCCGTACAAAGTGGTGCGGGATAAACTCCGCCCATGGGCTCCCCCGCTGACGCAGAGTCTCCGGCCCCAGCTTGTGGAGGACGTGGTGAGCGCTCTGTTCCCTTCCCGAGGGGAACACACCTCCACGCCTATGGCTCCGCCTACTGCGCTGCCCGATGCGGACCACACCGCCGACGACGACGACGATGCTCCGGAGGTGACCGAGGTAGAAATGAGAGCAGCGGTACGCAGGCTTAATGCCAAAAATACCGCCCCAGGACCCGATGGCTTACCTGGGAAGGCCTGGGTCCTGGCCTTGGAGGCTCTCGGGCCTCGACTTAGGGGGCTCCTAAGCGCATGCATGGAGAGGGGCCAGTTCCCGCTTCACTGGAAGACGGGGAAACTGGTCCTCATAAAGAAGGCAGGGCGCCCTGCGGACTCTCCGTCCGCTTATCGGCCCATCGTGCTGCTCGACGAGGTGGGCAAGCTCTTTGAAAGAGTCATTGCAGACCGCCTCGTCGGCCAGCTCGTGCAGGAGGGGCCGGATTTGGCGGAGAGCCAGTTTGGTTTCCGCAGAGGGCGCTCTACGGTGGACGCCATCATGCGTGTGCGAGCCCTGACGACGGGGAATGCTGTTGCCCAGGGTGGGGTCGTCTTGGCGGTGTCTCTAGACATCGCCAATGCCTTCAATACCCTGCCCTGGAGTTGCATCAGGGAGGCACTCCGGTATCACCGGATGCCGACCTACCTCTGTCGTGTGGTCGAGGCCTATTTGACGGACAGGGCCGTCATCTACCCCGCTCACCAGGGAGTGTGGAACCAGCAAGAGATGTCGTGCGGTGTCCCACAGGGATTGGTCCTGGGGCCGCATCTGTGGGACATCGGATACGACTGGGTGCTGCGCGCCGACCTCCCTAGCGGCGTCAGCGTAGTGTGCTACGCTGACGACACGTTGGTCCTGGCGCAGGGGAGGTCGCACCAGGCGGCGGCCGAATTAGCGGCACGCGGGGTTGCGACAATCGTCGAAAGGATCCGGCAATTGGGACTCGAGGTGGCCCTGCACAAGTCCGAGGCCATGTGTTTTCATGGTCCTCGGAACGCGGCACCGTTGGGGTCCCAAATAACGGTAGGAGGGGTTTCTATCGGCGTCGAGTCGACGATGAAGTACCTGGGACTCGTCCTCGACAGCCGGTGGAACTTCGTGGAGCATTTCCGACGTTTGGCTCCCAAACTGGAGCGGGCGGGCGCTGCATTGAAGCGGCTCCTGCCCAATCTAGGGGGTCCAAACGCCTCCTGCCGGAGGCTCTACGCGGGGGTCGTGCGGTCCATGGCCCTCTACGGGGCTCCTGTATGGGCGCGCTCTCTGGCGCTGCGGCCAGCCCGCCGGTTGAGCGCGGCCCAAAGGGTCATGGCCATCCGGATGGTCCGGGGATACCGCACGGTCTCCTGTGAGGCAGCGAGCCTCCTTGCCGGATTGCCGCCATGGGATCTGGAGGCAAAAATCCTCGCGCACGTATGGGAGTGGCGCGAGGAGGCGAAACGCCGGGGCGTAAGTCCGTTGCCGCGAGGAATCGCGCCACAACGGACGGAGCTCCGGCGGGATCTCATGGCGTCATGGAAAGTACGGTTGTCGCAACCCAGTGCTGGGCACGCCACGATTGCGGCGATAAGTCCCCTCTTTGAGGAATGGCTGGAGAGACGCCACGGCGTTCTAACCTTCCGCCTGATGCAGGTTCTCACCGGACACGGCAGCTTCGGGAGGTTCCTGTGTCGGATAAGGCGGGAGGAAACGTCCGGGTGTCACCACTGTGTGGATCGCCCGGAGGACACGGTGGAGCATACGGTGGAGGTCTGCCCGGCTTGGGCAGAGCACCGCCGTGTCCTCGTGGAGGCGATCGGCGGCAGAGACCTCTCGCGTCCGGCCCTGGTTCAGGCCATGGTACGGAGCGAGAGGGCATGGGCAGCCGTCACCTCCTTCTGCGAAGCAGTAATGCTCGCGAAGGAGGAGGCGGGACGGTTGAGGGAAAGGCACGTTTCGTGCCCTCTCGCCCCTAGCCGCCGTAGGAGACGCCCTGGGCGTCGGGAATCTCGGGCGGATTTCCAGCCACCGTAGGCGTGGGCTTGCGGATGGACGGACTCACCGTCCGGTAAGGACCAGGCCCGGGTCGACGGCGCGTCGTATTCAACGCGCGCCTCAAAGAGATGTCAGCACAAATGTAGGGGTCCACTAGGGCCGATGCCTGCCGGGGTCGCGGGAAGGTACTTATGGGTCACCGAGTCCCCTGGCAACACAGGCAACAGGAAGGAATACGGGTGGGTTTTAGTCAGTAAGAGTCTGACACACCCTCCCGCTCCGCCCAGAGCGGGAGAAGTTATTTGATGATTTCCCACCCTCAAAAAAAAAAAAAATTACCCGCTTTTTGCCACGACACCCTTTTTTTTTTTTTGTGTCAGACTCTTACTGACTAAAACCCACCCGTATTCCTTTTTTCCGTTGCGGGGGCCTCGGTGACCCATAAGTACCTTCCCGCGACCCCGGCAGGCATCGGCCCTAGTGGACCCCTACTATGTGCTGACGACATCTCTTTGAGGCGCGCGT
Source organism: Atethmia centrago (assembly GCA_905333075.3). Lineage (NCBI taxonomy): Eukaryota > Metazoa > Arthropoda > Insecta > Lepidoptera > Noctuidae > Atethmia > Atethmia centrago. The sequence continues at coordinate 22,152,193 of HG995391.1, forward strand.
GGAATACAACGCGCCGTCGACCCGGGCCTGGTCCTTACCGGACGGTGAGCTACCCATTGCTCACCGTCCGCAAGCCCGCGCCTACGGTGGCCGGAAATCCGCCCGGGATTCCCGACGCCCTGGGCGTCTCCTGCGGCGGCTAGGGGCGAGAGGGCGCGAAACTTGCCTTTCCCTCAACCGTCCCGCCTCCTCCTTCGCGAGCATTACTTCTTCGCAGAAGGAGGTGACGGCTGCCCATGCCCTCTCGCTCCGTACCATGGCCTGAACCAGGGCTGGACGCGAGAGGTCTCTGCCGCCGATCGCCTCCACGAGGACACTGCGGTGCTCTGCCCAAGCCGGGCAGACCTCCACCGTATGCTCCACCGTGTCCTCCGGGCGATCCACACAGTGGTGACACCCGGACGTTTCCTCCCGCCTTATTCGACACAGGAACCTCCCGAAGCTGCCATGTCCGGTGAGGACCTGCGTCACGCGGAAGGTGAGGACGCCGTGGCGCCTCTCCAGCCACTCCTCAAAGAGGGGACTTATCGCCGCAATCGTGGCGTGCCCAGCACTGGGTTGCGACAACCGTACTTTCCATGACGCCATGAGATCCCGCCGGAGCTCCGTCCGCTGTGCCGCGATTTCTCGCGGCAGCGGACTTACGCCCCGGCGTTTCGCCTCCTCGCGCCACTCCCATACGTGCGCGAGGACTTTTGCCTCCAGATCCCATGGCGGCAATCCGGCAAGGAGGCTCGCTGCCTCACAGTAGACCGTGCGGTATCCTCGGACCATCCGGATGGCCATGACCCTTTGGGCCGCGCTCAACCGGCGGGCTGGCCGCAGCGCCAGAGAGCGCGCCCATACAGGAGCCCCATAGAGGGCCATGGACCGCACGACCCCCGCGTAGAGCCTCCGGCAGGAGGCGTTTGGACCCCCTAGATTGGGCAGGAGCCGCTTCAATGCAGCGCCCGCCCGCTCCAGTTTGGGAGCCAAACGTCGGAAATGCTCCACGAAGTTCCACCGGCTGTCGAGGACGAGTCCCAGGTACTTCATCGTCGACTCGACGCCGATAGAAACCCCTCCTACCGTTATTTGGGACCCCAACGGTGGCGCATTCCGAGGACCATGAAAACACATGGCCTCGGACTTGTGCAGGGCCACCTCGAGACCCTGTCGTACTAATATGGGTGAACGGGCGCCTTTCCATAGACTAGCCAAAATCTACAATACACATTTTGTGAATTTCGATATATTCGCTTTGGAACTTTAAGAAATGTTTCGTTAATAGTCTGCATTTGCGTGATGTATAGTGTCTTTTATTTTTGTTTGTTTTCGTAGTAATTATATCAAGTACTTTTTGTTTTAGTTTATGATGAGTATGTACATATTTTATTATTTTATACTAAATCTATTTTTAAGTTCTAAGTTTGACTTTGATGATTTTTTATATGTACAATGACATTAATATTTACTTTTTGAAGTATTATATATTTTTTTTAATTATTGTGAATGTGAAGACTATGTGGATTATTGTTTTCATTATTTCTCTCAGTTAGTTTTCATCTTGGTCTGGCAGTTTGAGTCATTTAAGCGGCCTACCAAAATGTCCTTTCTTTGGTATTGTTCGTCGAATCGTTGAGCTCCTTTAGTTCTGAGTTGAGCTGCACGATTACTGACAAATACGTGCACTGAACGGATAGGTCCACTCAATCTGTGTGGTTCTTTCCTTTCTTTCTTTTTCTTCATTTCAGACTACATGGTCTTCACATGATCTGACCAAGATTATGTCTGGACTTTAAAAGAGACTGTGACCTCTGAGTTTGTTTCGGCCTTTCTTCTCAGAGTAGTCAGATAGGAAACGCCGAGCTCATCTAGTTTTTTTCTAAATATGATTGACGTGTAAAAGTGTTTGTACAAACCTACTAACAGAAAAAAAAATCATTTCAAAAAATGTAATCATCAATCATTATCATCATTTCATTATCACATCTTCCTCTTTTTTCTCTTCCTGTCTTCTTTGTTTTGTAACTTAAATATTGTCTTCACTGTATCATTAACCTAGGTAATCTGTGGAAACGTCGTGGATTGTGCATTTACCCACTTTCAATGTCATCTTAGTTGTAATATATAATGTACAATTGTTTATTTTCTCCAACAAAATAAATAAATAAATGTCAATTAATCTAACTTACAAATACAGATTCTATTGATTTGTCTTCTAAATAGTCCTTAATATCTTTTAAATAGTAGTAGTTTGAATAGTATTTTTTTAAACATTGTCAGCGGTAAGTCTTAAAAACTATTTGGTAAATGATTGTAAATAATAATTGACAAGCAGTATACATTTTTCTTAAATAGTTTTAGTTTCACTGGTGGTGACCGAAGTCTATCTTTATGCAGTGTTCGACTATTTACCCTGTCAGTGATAATTTCAAATAAATTGTAGTTTCTCTTCACAAACATACATATTTCAAAAATATTTAAATATGGCAGAGGTAGAATTTTAAGTTTTTTAAATAGTGGCTTACTGATCCGAGCAATTGGTGAGCTCCACAAATTGCTCAGATACATTTTATTTGAGCTTTAAAAACTGTGTCAAAATCTACTGAGATACCCCATTTTACAATGCCGTATCTAAGTACGGATGATACATAACCATGGTAAGCCAGCATTGCAGTATCTCTGTTTACTGTTTGTCTAATTATTTTCAAGACATATGTTACACATATTAAAACAATTATATTAAATAAACAACGGTAGCAGTATAAAATGTATTTTTAATTACATCCCTTTAACATGTACATAGGTTTAATTTAGATAAAATTATTGGAACCTCATAAAACAATAGAATTGAACAAGTTAATCACCTACAATTCAAATAAAACTCCAGTAAGTTACAGCAAAGCTATCCCCAAGAAATAAACATAAATTGCCCATAACAGCGAATATTACATTTAATTAAGTAAATTGAGAACATAAATTGTAAGAAAATAATTTTGTGTGCTTTCCCATACTTTGAGCACATGTCAAACAGGCAAAACAACTACCTTCACATGTTAAATAATTACATGCATTTCTTAGTTAGTCACCATAGTGACAAGTTTATATTTTTTGACACCAACATTTTTGTTGATAAGCTAAGGTCGACTAGGGATACTGTGTATCTGCCCATTAGTTTTAGACGTCAAATAGCTAGGCTATTAGCTTTTAATATTAACCCAGACATAAACAGTATGTCGAAGTCATATTTAATTAGCACCACAATTAGTAATAGTACTAATGTTAAGGTGGTTAGCTCAAATAGTTTAAACTAGTTTGTAAGACAACAGAAGGTACCACTAACAGTATAGTTACACTTAATAACAAAAAGGTATTTTCTGGCACTAACATAGTTACCTGTAGAAAAGGGGCTAAGCAGAAATCCTTGAAGTTATTTCATCAAAATATTCAAGGTTTCTCTTCCAAACAATTGGAAATCGAATTATTTTTAGAAAAAACAATGTTTGACATTGTCTGTTTAACTGAGCATTGGTTAAAAGATTATGAAATGTTAATTAACTATGAGAATTATAGTGTGGCCAGTTGTTTTAACCGAAAATCGATGCTGCGTGGTGGTTCACTAATCCTAATTAAAAGTTGTATCAAATCAAAAACTCGTAAAGACATAGTGGAACTTTCGGTTGAACATAGCATTGAACTGTCTTGTGTTGAGCTAGATAAGCATGTCATAGTGTGCGTTTACAGACCCCCTAGTTATCAAAACTACTTGATATTTGAGTCAGTTATGGAAGATGTTTTGGCTAAACTAGCAAATGGAAATAAATCAGTGATTATCTGTGGTGACTTTAACATTAATATTTTAGAAAATAATTCAAACACCAGTAGATTATTAAGTTTGTTTAAATCATTTAATCTGTCAAATGTGTTTGTGGAACCAACACGAATAACTACGACTTCTGCTACGTGTATTGATAACGTTTTTTGTTGTTGCGACTATTTAGATAAAGCCATCGTTAATTATCTCCCGTCTGACCACAGTGGTCAAACCGTAACTTTCGAGTCCAACCTAACAATAGAAAAAATGCAAATACAATTCAGACCAATAACATCTGTTAATTTAAATAAATTTAATAGCACTTTAATTTGTAAGTTAAGCGACCAGGATCTTACAATAAACAATGTAAATATCTTGTACAAAGATTTTTTTTCGGTAGTCCAGACCGAGTTCAATAATTATTTTAAGAAGAACACTAAAACTATCAGCCCTAGGTTTTTATTTAGTGACTGGGCCACTAGAGGACTCAGGAAAAGTAGGGAAAGACTTTTCGAGCTGTATGGCCTTAAGCCTTACATAAACACTGAAACTTTTAATATGTATGTTGCTACTTACTCTAGAATTTTTAAGAACACTTGTAAGGCAGCTAAAGCCTTGTACATTAGCAACAAAGTTAAATCAGCAGACAATAAAATAAAGACAGTTTGGAAAATTATCAATAATGAAACGAATAGGAACAAAAAGCATGATTCTGATTACACACTGGAGACGTCATGCGGTCTCATTTGCGATAGCAAAGAAGTTGCTCAAGAATTTGTAAATTTTTTTACCAGTGTCCCGCTTAAAACTACTGAAACCTTAAATTCCTCGCCCTCGCTCGCTTTTGATTTAGTAAAGGAAAACGTTTCAGCTTGCACGATTGAATTTAACTTTAAGCATATTAATCCCATAATAGTAATAAAAGCTTTTAAGCAAATCAAGATCAAATTGTCTGAAGATCTTTGGGGAATGTCCATTAAAGTCTGTACCTCTATAATTGAGACTATAGCGCCCTACTTAACCTTAATATTTAATTTGTGTGTGGATCAAGGAGTCTTCCCGGAATTAATGAAATTCAGTAAGGTAATACCACTTTTCAAATCCGGGGATAGTAAAGACACCAATAATTATAGACCCGTATCCGTGTTGCCGGTTTTCAGCAAGGTGTTTGAAAGGGTAATGCTTAATCAAATGCTCAATCATATTAACTCGAATAAAATCCTTCACGATCAACAGTATAGTTTCACTAAAGGACGGTGTACGACCGACGCCGGTGTAACCTTGCTAAGACACATTTTTAACGCGTGGGAAGAAGCGCAAGACGCCATAGGAATCTTTTGTGACCTCTCCAAGGCATTTGATTGCGTCGACCACGAAACCTTACTCTTGAAACTTGAGCATTACGGACTTGGAAAACATGCGCTCAGCTTAGTAAAATCTTATTTAAATGATAGACAACAGCAAGTACAAATTAATGGTATCAATTCACTGGGTTTAAAAGTAAAAATGGGTGTTCCACAAGGCTCGATATTGGGACCTTTCCTCTTTTTAGTGTATATTAACGATCTACTCCTTTTATTAAATAATCAACCACAAATGGTGTTATTTGCTGATGATACTTCTTTAATTTTTAAGGTAGATAGACGTGCTACGAATGTTGACGACGTAAATAACGCCCTATTGCAGGTACAGAACTGGTTCACTGCCAATAATTTAGTATTAAATGGGAAAATAACTAAGTGCATTCGATTTTCTTTACCAAATGTCAAAAGTGGTGATTATGAGATAGTATTGAATCAAGAGAAACTAGAATTCGTCGATAAAACTGTTTTCCTGGGGATCACGCTCGACTCAAGGCTACAATGGGGTCCTCATTTAACATCTCTTGCAGGACGGCTAAGTTCAGCGGCATATGCTGTCAGAAAAATCCGTCAATTTACTGATGTAGATACCGCGAGGCTAGTCTATTTTAGTTACTTTCATAGTATCATGTCTTACGGTATTTTACTTTGGGGACGGGCTGCAGACATCGAGTCAATTTTTATTCTGCAGAAAAGAGCTATCAGAGCCATTTATAATCTCCGCAGGCGCGATTCTCTAAGGGACCGGTTTAAGGACATTAACATCATGACGGTACCTTGTCAATATATCTACGAAAACATCATGTACGTAAGAAAAAAATTTACATCATTTTAGTAAAAGAGGTGAAAGACATAATTATAGTACTAGAAATAGGGACCTATTATCTCAGCCAGGTTTCAGACTGGCTAAAGTAGACTCATCTTTCATGGGGTACTGTTTAAAATGTTACAATAAAATTCCACCCCACATACTTCAACTGAATGAAATGAAATTCAAATCTTGTATCAAACGCACACTATGCAGGCAGGCATATTATAAGTTGGGTGATTACATCGCTGATAAAAATGCTTGTCTCAATGCTGGTCCCGCTCCACAACCACAACCAATTGAATAATTAACATTTTAAAATACTGTTGGAGCAGCTGAACATTGTAAGACTATCTTTGCATTGTATAAATTCAACCTACGTTGTATTGTATAATTGCATTGCACAGGTGTGAGTACTGTGTATAATAGAGCTACCATTTGCCGGTTATGTAATTGACTTGAATGGGTCCTGGCGGCTGAGAGTATGTCATGCTCACTCAGATGTCTCGCTGATGGTGGCGCGTGTGTTGGATCATTTAGCTCCCTTCAAAATGGTTGAGCTGAATGGTGCTAATCCATGCGTCATGCTCGTGAACGGGCGCCGTTAGTTGGGACTGGTCACCTCTTAGCGTCCTCAGCTTATTTGTAATTATTTTATTTAGAAATTGATTTTGTTTCTCTTTTTACTATGGGCGCGTTTTTTTATTTTACATCGTCCTCACATTTAGTTATAATTTCAACATTATTTTTGTACTAATCTTTATGTATCAATTTAATTTAAAAGAGTGTCCATGGAGTTTCTTGCCCGTTCTTCTCCATAGGTACCTACTACGCTTTGGAATGGGCAACTAGCTTCATATTTCTAACTGACCGACTCCTTGACAATTCAAAAGTGCCTGTAAATGGTTTAATTGAAATAAATGCTTTGAGTTTGAGTTTGAGTTTGAAAATATCAAATAGGTAAATACTTAGCTCCTTGTTAAAATCAGAATATCCTGCACTATAAATTCTATTTACTTGGTTGATCCGGTGAGATTACAAAAATCAACTGCCTAACAATTTTCCCGGCAAAAACTCAACACCTCGTTATTCCTTCTTCACAATCAATTCTGAAGCCTGATTGGTTCGTGGTGGTGGCGCGTTAATGTCGTCTCCCTATTGGTCGACGCCCGACGTTAGTACCGCAAAGGTCCACTGGTGGCAGCACCTTTGCGTTGACGACTACCGTGCTGTGCTGCTACGCGTTCTGTCACGCCATCTAGCGCCTAATGTGTGGAATATTCACACTCGTCCATCCTGACGCCTTTGCGACTCTGCAAAGGAAGAAGACAAAATACGGTATGTAAATGTTCAAAATAGCATGGTCCAGTCCTAAAAAGGGGGAAAAGAAAAACTCAATTCTATGAACCGTAAGATGATATTTGGCTCATAAATTATAATACAAACATTATAAGTATTTCCTGTAGGAAAATCATTATCAATCATCAAGTAAAGTCATCCCAAAAGTTAATACTTGTTTACCAAAACAAGTTTCCAAAAATATCATAATTTTCCAATCCATAACATTTAACCATCATCATTAAATCCTTTCCGTCAGTAATTCCAATTTTAAACCACTCAAATATTATAATAGTTCCAATCACAATCCAAATTATTTGTCTAGATATTATCCGACATAATTAACAGTATTTAACCTGATTATTCCTGGAATATAATAAAGTTCAGCCTTCAAGCAAGTCGATCAATTCCTCCGTGCTGTCCACTTCAGTATCATTTGAGCTAGCATCCGAGTCCTCCTCCCCCTGAAAAGGTTTTAACGAATCTGACGACACAAGAGCTCTGAATCGCTTATACCCTTTCACACCTTTCAGCGATGTAATAGTGTACCTATCATTTCCTACTACCTTTGTTACCTTATAAGGTCCACTGTACTTTTCTTTCAGTTTTCGTCGAACGTTCACATTTCAGTCAGCAGCTCCTTTCCATAGTACTAAATCATTTACCTTGTATTTTGTTGGAGGTTTACGCTTTGCATTAAAGTATTTACACATTTTCACCGCCGTGCGGCTTAGGTTCGCTGTAGCCTCGGTCCTAGTTCGTGCACCTGTCTCCTCATTATCTACAATGTTATCTCCCATACCTTGATACCTGCTTCGAGTTGCGGAAAACATGAGCCTGTATGGTGTAAATCCAGTCGAACCGTTTTGCAAATTATTCATTCCCCAGGTGATCTTTGCGATCCGAGTATCCCAATCCTTTTCATCTTCCACACTTGTGTTGAGTGAATCTAGTAATGTGCGATTATACCTTTCCACTTGGCCATTTGCGCGTGGACATGCTACAGCATTTATTATGTGTTTCATTTGATTATCCAAACAAAACTGTTTGAAATGTTTGCTTTTGAAACTCGTACCACTGTCGGATATAATTCTCTTTGGATAACCAAATAAACAAAATATGTTATTTAAGGACTTTATTACCTCTCGAGTCTTTGTAGTTTTAACTGGTACCGCCCATGTGAACTTAGTGAATGAATCGACCACCATCAGCACAAAACTGTTACCTGCTCGACTTTTGCAGAATGGACCGAGATGGTCAATGTGCAGTGTGTGCATTGGCTCCGGAACTTTTTCAATGGGGTGTAACTCACCTTGAGGTCTTCCGTACTGTCCCCTCTTGTAAAGACAGTCTAAACATGAGTTGACATATTTTCGTATGAAACGTGTCATTCCTGGAAACCAGACGTTACCTTTGATAATTTCATCACAACGCTTCAGACCTGGATGTCCAATGCAATCATGATACTTTCTCATGACATTCAACCTTCCATATTTAGGAACTACTAACTTCTGTTCTCGAAATGAATGATGCGAATCTTCTCATCTTGATGTTGAAGACATACTAACCAATCAAATACGTCAATCACGTTGATGTCTGCTACTATGGGAAGGTCTACCGGAAATCGACTCAGCGCATCAACGTGCCCATGAGACTTACCTGGCCTATGAAAGACATCCATGTCGTACTCCTAAATAGATAACCACCATCTTGCTATTCGAGGTAGTAGATCCTTTTTCAAGAAAGTGTCTCCAACGGCTGCACAGTCTGTCACCACCTGAAAATGATTACCTGCTAAATAAATTCTAAATCTTCTTAACGATTCCACTACTGCCAACGTTTCCAATTCGTAGGAATGATACATAGCTTCTTCTTTGCTTGTTTTTTGGCTGAAATACGCGATGGGTTTCAAACCCCCATCCTGATCGAGAATTCCAGCTACACCTTTACTGCTTGCGTCAGTGTGAACTTCTATGTCACCTTTCCTACAAAATAAAGAGAGTATTGGTCGAGTCGTCAAAATCTTCTTCAGCTGATCAAAAGCCCTCTGTTGTGCTGGATCCCAAATCCATGCTGCATTCTTTTTTAGCAACCCATACAGGTCATCCGTGACAGACGCATAGTCTTTTACAAACTTCCTGAAATAACTAGTCAGACCTAGAAACATCCTAAGCTCGTGTACATTCTTAGGTTCTTTATAGTTGGCCACAGCATCAATTTTCTTACTACCAGGCTATAATACCCTTTTCGCTGATCTCGTAACCCAGGTAATCTATTTTGTCTTGCAAGAAAAAACACTTATCGAGATTCAACGTCAGTTTGGCGTCCCTTATTATTTCCAAAACTACCCGAAGTAGATCAAGGCCTTCCTGTTCAGTATTGGTGGGTAGTAAGAGATCGTCTATAAAAGGAAGCACCTTATCATGACGTAGCGAAGCAAATATCTTGTCCATAAGTCGCTGGAAAATGGCTGGTGAATTGGCCAAACCGAAGGGCATACGCAAAAATTCATAGTGGCCCTCAGGCGTGACAAAACCTGTTCGGTGGATTGAAGTCGCCGCTAGCGGAATCTGAAAGAAACTTTGCGACAAATCAAGACTCGTAAAAAGTTTCTTCCCACCTAGTTTCACGATTCGTTCTTCTATAATGGGCAGAGGATATTTATCTTTCACTGTGATGCTATTTAATTTTCTAAAATCCACACATAAGCGATAATCTCCGTTCTTTTTCCTAACTAATACAATTGGACTGGCATAACTAGACGACGATTCCCTAATGATACCATTGGATAACATATCTTCAATCTTTTCTCGTACTATTGCCTTTTCTGAAAAAGAAAGCCTGTAAGGACGATAACAAACCGGCTTATCCGAGTTAAGTTCAATATTTAATTCTATTTTGTCAGTCCTACCTAATTCTCCTGTATCAACCGAAAAACAATCTGAATATTCCTTTAAAATATCCACCAACTCTGTAACTACCTGCGGATCTTCGGGTCCACATTTGATTTTTGTAGTATCAATGCTCATGATCGAAACAAGATTATCTGCAGAATTACCAGGAGAATTACCTACTTCCCGAGTAACAAATCCACGAGCAATAATCTGGTCTTTCTGGAAATAAACTGACTTTTTACCACAATTAACAATGAAAATGGCGTGTACTGGAAAACAATGCGTAGAAGCAGGAATGCTATACTTGTAACCATTATAAGCAATTGTACGAGCATCTACAAACAGTAAAGTTGACTTGTCAATTTCAACATCATTGTAGGTGTCAACAAACAAGGATGAATAAGCTGGAACGACAGTGTCTGCAGAGCACAAAATGTTAACCTTATCTGCACATGTACCTACCTGCAAAGAATTTATTTAAACTGATTCAGTTTTCTTTTCATCTCTAACTGCATATCCTAAAAAGACGGTAGTACCACTAATTGTAAGCTTGAATTTTTCATTGTTCAAAATAGGCTGTCCAATAAAAACGTCGGCGCGGTTCACAGCGGCGTCGATGACAACTGCGTCTGAACAAACCTTAACTTCATCTATAACGAACTCTAACGATACCTGTCCGTGAGCTTTAATTGGTGGTCCCGCAAACCCGTTGACAAAAACAATACAAGGTTGCATTGCAACACCAAGCTTTAGAACACAATCATGAGTGATAAGGTTGACTTGAGCCCCCGTGTCTAAATAAGCGGTACCTTTTAAACCATTAATCAAGACATGTTTAAAATAACATTAATTTACCTGTATTTGTACAATGCTAACAGACTTTTGATAACACTGCTCCTTTTTGTGGTTGGTTTTCCCACATATTTCGCATTTTATAGCGTTAGGATTGTTAGGACATGATCGGACAACATGACCAGACTCGTTACAAAGAAAACAAGTTACACCTGGCCTTCGTTCTTTTGGATCTCTGATTGCTTCTTTTGAAGACCCTGATGTGGAATCTCGAGCTCAAGGAACGTTTCTCTGAATTTGATTCATCCTTTTGTCGTCGTTCATGCACAGAAAGTGAGAATAAAGCTCGCCTGGGGTTTTATAGTTACCAGCTCTTGCAGAAGTCCGCATGTGGAACGGTAGCCCTTCTATAATACACGACACTGCCTTCTCTCCAATGATATCACACTTAGTTAGCATGGTATATTTCGAATAAAATAATGAGTCATCGTTTCATTAAATAACTTTTTCCTATTTAACATTTCCCTCAATGCATCTGCGTAGTCTATGCTTTGAGGGAAAGCTTCCAGAATTTTTTGTTTCCATTCCAGCCACATAAATTCATAGCTTCGTAGTGCACCATGCCACAACTTTGCTAACCCAACAAGACGTGCCTGCATATAATAACTCTTAACGTTGTCGTTCCATCCATGTATGGCACCTAGTTGCTCTATTTTGTTAAGCCACTGAGACGCAGGTAGCTCCGGTTTTTCAGGATCGAATTCCGGTATTACATCCGGCTTGACCATCACACCCGAATAATATGGAAATGACCTACCGGGTTCATTTGAAAAGCCTGGCGGAGAACGGCCTTGACGGCCCCGGACTGGCGAACGCCCCGGTCGCCAGGTATCGCGGGAGCAGCTGCGTCGCTCCTGCTGTGGTCGTTCCATCCGCCGGCGACTCCATCTGACAGGGCTACGGGACCGGCTGCGAGACCGGCTGCGACCATCGGAGCTCATGCCTTGCATGAGAATTTGCTCCAGATCACGTATCCCACTTCTGAAAAATGTTACACATATTAAAACGATTATATTAAATAAACAACGGTAGCAGTATAAAATGTATTTTTAATTACATCCCTTTAACATGTACATAGGTTTAATTTAGATAAAATTATTGGAACCTCATAAAACAATAGAATTGAACAAGTTAATCACCTACAATTCAAATAAAACTCTAGTAAGTTACAGCAAAGCTATCCCCAAGAAATAAACATAAATTGCCCATAACAGCGAATATTACATTCAATTAAGTAAATTGAGAACATAAATATCAAATAGGTAAATACTTAGCTCCTTGTTAAAATCAGAATATCCTGCACTATAAATTCTATTTACTTGGTTGATCCGGTGAGATTACAAAAATCAACTGCCTAACAATTCTCCCGGCAAAAACTCAACACCTCGTTATTCCTTCTTCACAATCAATTCTGAAGCCTGTCTCCCTATTGGTCGACGCCCGACGTTAGTACCGCAAAGGTCCACTGGTGGCAGCACCTTTGCGTTGACGACTACCGTGCTGTGCTGCTACGCGTTCTGTCACGCCATCTAGCGCCTAATGTGTGGAATATTCACACATATATCATATAGTTTAGATTCTTTTCAAGACAAATTTTAATTTTAATGTAATTTTGACTTTAATTTTGATCATAATTTTGATATTGATCTTAATTTTGATTTTGTTTTTTATTGTAACTTTGAATTTGAATTTGATTTTGATATTGACTTTAATATATTTTTTTGGTTTTGATTGAAATACTGTTTTTTATTTTTATTTCAATGCTACGAGTACTAACATAAAGTTCTAATACTAATACAATATTATAGTTTTTAAGACCTTTATTACTAACATTATATTGAAACTTATTAATTATATCTGAAATAAATGTATTTTATTAAATATGTATGTTTTCCGAAATAAACAATTGAATGGAATTGAAATAGATAAGAAAACGTTCTTATGGAACAAATCTAACTTACAGAGAAGTTAACTTTACTGGGTCACAACGGACTTTGTTGTCAAAAAAGTGCAGGCCGCTTTTCTAGACATGCGACACTTAATGACATAATCCGCCGGTCTCATGCCAGCATCAATGTGCCTGCTCTTCTTGAGCCGACTGGCATTGTCAGAGATGATGGCAAAAGACCTGATGGTGTGTCTTTGGTCCCGTGGAGTTTGGGACGGATGCTTGTGTGGGACGCTACCTGTGTAGACATACTGGCACCGTCCCACCTCCAACGGACTACTTCTAAAGCGGGTGCAGCGGCAGAAAATGCCGAAAATCTGAAAGTTATTAAATATAGAGGCCTTGGCAGAGAGTACAACTTTGTGCCCTTTGGCGTCGAGACCCTCGGTCCATGGGGTCCCAGTGCGCACAAGTTATTTGCGGAAATCGCGAAACGTCTAGTTGATGTAACTGGTGACCGAAAAGCTGGCGGCTTTCTCGGGCAACGCATCAGCATTGCAAATCAGCGAGGAAATGCCGCCAGTATACTCGGTACAATGCCCCGAGGTCCTTTTTTAGACTTAACTTAGTTTTAATTTAATTTAGTTAATGTTAATATTCATCTTGTAATTTGGTTATGTAAATAAATATACGAAGATACTTAGAGAGACATATTGTTGATTCTCGTTTAATATTTGTTAAAATCGCGAATCATATTTTTACTAAGATACAACTTGACACTGACCTGCAAATTCCAAAAATACCCACGGAAAATTGAATTTCGCGGGCTACCTATGCGCTTCATCTTAAATATAATTTCGCGGGCTACCTATGCGCTTCACCTTAAATGTAATTTCGCGGGCTACCTATGCGCTTCACCTTAAATATAATTTCGCGGGCTACCTATGCGCTTCACCTTAAATATAATTTCGCGGGCTACCTATGCGCTTCACCTTAAATATAATTTCGCGGGCTACCTATGCGCTTCACCTTAAATATAATTTCGCGGGCTACCTATGCGCTTCACCTTAAATATAATTTCGCGGGCTACCTATGCGCTTCACCTTAAATATAATTTCGCGGGCTACCTATGCGCTTCACCTTAAATATAATTTTCTTCTTCTATAATACGAAGACGTATGAATTTCCGGGTAGGAGTATAACCTACTAAACCTGATTTTGCTAGCGCACCTGAATGGTGCGGTCCGAGACAAACTTTTGGTGCGCTTCATTTGGTGCCTTTCTAAGTTGGTGCGCTTCGAGGAATACCCCGATTATTGTTTTACAACATCAATATTGAAGTGTAGTGATCAATAAACAATCAGATATTCTCCTACTCGTATAACGAATGATCTAACAAGCTCGTGGTGGACTAAGAGCTCTTACACACGGGCGGCATGTTCCCAACGGCAGAGGTAACTGCAGAGGTCGACGCGCGTCGGCGGCAACCATCGACGCGTCGACGGCTTCCGATGACGCGTCGACGGCAGCCGTCGACATTTCAACTTCGCGGCACACTACAACTGCAAGTGTCGCTATAGGTCGACTGCTGCCGTCGACGCGTCGACGGTTGCCGCCGACGCGCGTCGACGGCTGCAGTTACCTCTGCCGTTGGGAACATGCCGCTCGTGTGTAAGAGCTCTTACATTCACGTATCACGTAATAGTCGTTGCCATACGTGAGTAGTATTTGCTCAAACATTTATGTGTAGGCAATGATATTTAAATAATACGTCAATGTGTGTAGGTGTAAAGACTGGTTTTACGAACTAGGTCCACAGAATGTTCATATTCAACTCTGCATTGGCGAGATAGGTGCGGCTGCACACGTAGGTACCTACACCTTCTCGGTGGTAATAAGTTTAGTATCATTTATGGCAAAGACCAGTACTAGCACGAGTACTTCTGATAAAATCGTTTACATTCCACGTCGCGCGTCGTTCTCGAGTGTTCAACAAAGGCACGCTGCGCGCCGTGTCCCGTCGAGCGGTGCCCTGTTCTCTGTCGCGTCGGTATCTACTTACCTATGTACTGTCTAGAACAAAAGGCTTTTTTCAGTCTCGGCTCGTCCAAATCCTAACTTTCAATTTAAATGTAAATGTCGAGTTCATAAAACTGTCATCAGTGAGTTCACAGTCAGTATCCGCCGCCGCGGAGCCACGGCCCGCCCCGCTGCGGGGTGGGAGGTCTCCCCTCACTCCCGCACACAGAGCCTTCTCGACACCAATTTCCACGGAATATAAAACAATTTGTTCTGCTCACAAAAGGGCTCGGCGCGCGGCGGGACTTCTGCTCACTATCCACTCGCATTAGCATAATAACTCTCCGGCCGGACGTAGATTTCATAATAATATAATATTCTAAACTGAGCGGACGTGTTGTGCGACCGTTCGGCCTCCACAAGCATACCTACTACAGAACATTAAAGATGCAACTCGTTTATTTTGTTAAATATTTTGAAGTACCTAAGTAAACGTTTTAACGCATGTGTAAACTACTCGCATGTGTACACAATCAGTACCGAGAATGTACCGAGTGCTGGACACACACTAATTTCGTGTAGCGTGTAACATCATTACAATCAGAGTGCTCACAGTCAGTCGCTGTGAAAGAGAACTCATTGTAATGAGCGTGAGCCCGCGCGGTTCGACGGTGGAGGCGCGCGGGTCATTAAGTTCTCGTGGCTTTCGCGCGGTTCCCGCGGGATCACAATTATGACGAGTCTCATCTTCATTTTTTAAAACGTCTTCGTTCGTGGACATTCCGTCATTTACCCGCACATATCCATGTACCTACGTACAATCACGCGAGAAAATGTAAGAGGCAGACTCGCTCAGGGAACGGGTTCGGATAGCGCGGATAGCAATTTGTGGAAGCAACACTGTTATATCAATAAGACAAATACTCAAATACTTTTAAGATGAGCACACCAGGTAGAATGGGAGCCATATTTTTTGCGTCACTGGGTCAGAAACGCGCACTCGCCGGCCTGTGCTCAGCGTGCTCAGTATGGTGGCTGCACGTGGCGGTGCGTGTGTGTGTCGGGGGCGCGCGTGTGAGTGCTTCGCAAAGCACTCGGAGCAACTTTTTATTGGCAAAGTTTAGCGGAAGAAGGCGTCCGCCGTGGAAAACTAAAAAGAGATGCGTTGATGAAGTTTTTTAATCAACGACGCTTACCGAACCGTTTGAAACTGTGGGAACCGCGTCACGCCTACACAGCACCACCGCCAAGCCACCGCCACGCCACCGCCTAGCCACCAAACACACAAGGTTCATAACTCGTTTGTTGGGCTTGGTATTAATTTTTATAACAAGCTACCCTCTTCTTTGCTAGATTTGCCTTTTAATGTGTTTAAAGCTAAAGTAAAACCCAAGCTTTGTTCAAACGCATACTATTCTATCAACGACTTTATCGACGTTTATGTCAATTTATTTATAATTTTATTTTAATTTATCATTGACATAACCTACTCATTACAATGGTTTTTTTATGAGTTGTTGCAATAAGTGGCTAGCGAAAATTGATTATATTATTCTTACTGGAGCAACCGGCAGCAAGTTCGTCATGCTCCCTTAGATGTCACTGCCTGCGGTAGCGTCAGGGGTCGGGTTGCCTCCTTCCCTCAAATATCGCGATGGGGGCGATAGCTGATCTTTGCGTTATGCTCGTAAATGGGTGCTACTTGTGGTGACTGGTCTTCTTGCTGACCATGGTTTTGTTATTGTATTAGTAATTACATGTTTATGTATTTTACTTTGATGGTCCTAGTTTATCCTTTGTGATTTAGAGCTATAGCTATATGTAAGCGGGTACGCCCTTTTTGCCTGGAGGCTTTTATTTAGGTTTCTGTTTACGTTTTTATTTCTGCTTGAGTAATAGTTTTCAAAGTTTTTTTTTTTTGTATCCATCATACCGATGGTGTGCTAGCTGACATAATATATATGGCTAATAATTAAATGTTTTGTGTTGCGCGTAGTGTAAATTATTTTGTATTTTGAATCCAATTTTATTTTGTAATTGAACAGATAGCTGTGCTGCTGGGGAGTTTGTTGCACCACTTCTTCTTCCCAGCTAAAGCAGTGGTGAAGGGTGGGCGTTTTAGGGCACTGCTTTATGTAATTTTGACGTTTGGAAAGTGCTGATTCTCAGCCTAGTTTGAATAAATTACCAGTACACATAAATGCTACACAAATGTTTTTTTCGTTGTACCTATTAAGAACGGTGACCATCTTACCACTGTATTCAGGACTGGAACGATTGTTCATCGTTTAATGAGTACTTTTAGTTTTATAGCGTATAAAGAGTACTTTTCAAAGCTAGCATTGTTCTACAGGAAGAAAATTCCTGGCTGCATGATTTAGACTTAACAAAGACTAGGAGAATGATTATTATAATTACCTATATTATTGATTTATCACTATACCACAACATCTTGGATTAGATGGATCCCAAAACACCGTCGCCGATTTGCGCAAAGAAGTGGCGGTAATTAGGTCACCTTTCGATGCGTCAAACGTAAACACATGTCGCGGAGAAGGCCTCGATGTATCGTCGTCGACTCGGGGCAAGCTGGATCGCTCCAATACAAATGTACACGTACATCTGTGGTGGGGAGACCCAGACAGTAGGGAAGGTCGAAAATATTTTTTTCTGAATTTCGATTTGTAATAGTGCGGGAAATATGACCTGGGTAGAGACTTAAAAACGTATATATTTATTTTTTATTAATATTAACATTAATATTACCCGTGCATGACGTTTGAAAATTCGGAAAAATTGTTAAAATTGGATTTATTTTATCAGAGTTTATTGTATAAACTACATGGCGTAAAATGATATTACATTCTTATATTCAGAGATACACGTAATACAAATAATAATCAAACCAAAATATTAGAATAATCGTGCGTATAGTGCGGGGGAAGGAGTGGGGAAAGAGGGCGTAAACTGTCGATCACGCGTCATTGTCTCAGTGCGCCTAATTAGTTCCGGGTGAAAGGTCGCACGCATTTATCTATTTTTTTCGCTATTTTAAGTAGTTTTTGTTAGTTTTGTGACGTTGTGCATCATGGAGATTTCAAGTAATACCCGAAAATCCACAAGTTGTCCCATTTTTGGTGCTCCGGAAGAAATTAACGAATATCAACTACCCACTTACAAACAAGTTATGAAATATTACAATTAATAAGACATCAGCTTAAACTTGAGAACAATTAAAAAAAAAAGCCATCCATTAATGAGATATCTGAAATAGTGTCATCTAAAGTTGAATATTTGTGGAGAAAAGCGTCTATTCCTTCTGTGTCTCATAATCGTGTGAGTCAATTGATTAAAAGTTACCACGCGAAGTGTAAAAATTTATTAAAATCTTTGAAGCGTTTACCAGAAGAAAAATTTCAAGATTTTCATAGAAATTCGGAAAGACTGTTTGATTTGAGATCATGTAAGTGTAAAGATTTAGAGTTATGCAAATGTTCCAAAGACCAAAAGATTCCTAAGGAAGAACGAGCTTTTTTAATAGATCAGAGAACAGAGAGAAAAATGATTATGGGAACTGTTGATTTATTGACAAGTAAGAGGAAAAGAAAACTGAGTGATAGAAAAAATAAGCTTCAATCCTATTACGATTCTAGCGTTTGTGAACCAGGCCCTTCTCACGAAAATCCTAATCAAAATCAAAAGTCATTTATTCAAACTAGGCTGAAAATCAGCACTTTTCGAACGTCAAAGTTACATAAGACAGTCCCCCAAAAATGCCCGCCCTTCACCACTTCCTAGTGCTTTAGCTAGGAAGAAAAAGTGGTGGAACAAACTCCCCAGCAGCACATCTGTCTGTTTAGTTATATAAACCCGACTGTATACAAATCGTATGCAAAGTAATTAACATTACGAAACACAAAAACATTGGATTCTATTACACACTTGCCATATGTTAGCTAGCACACGCCAGTATACCAACAAAACAATGAACAAACTGTACTCAAGCAGATAAAAATTACAACATAAAAAAACGTAAATAGAACTTAATACCTAAATAAAAGCCTCCAGGCATAAAGGGCGTGCCCGCTTACATAAGGCTATTGCTGTAACTCGAAGTGAGAAATGATAAACTAGCCCCATCGAAGTAAAATAAGTAAACAATTACTAATAACAATTAAAACCATGATGACGACCAGTCACCACAAGCAGCACCCGTTCACGAGCATAACGCAAAGATCATCCATCACCCCCCTCGCCATATTGGAGGGAAGGAGGCAACCCGACCCCCAACGCTACCGCAGGTAGTGACATCTAAGGGAGCATGACGAGCTTGCTGCCGGTTGCTCAGGCAAGAATAGTATAATCAATAGTCGAAGACGCTAACTAACCACTTATTGCAATACAACTCATAAAACACATATTGTAATGAGTACATTATGTCACTAATAAATTAAAATTTAACTAAATTAAATTACATTGACTTATACAGTCAAATAAAAAAATAATCAATTATATGAACTCATATAACCTGTCAGTAGGTAAGCTAATTCTGGAGAAAGAACATAACCATTGTCTTGAATTAATACCTCAATAACGTCTGAAAGTAGCGATGAAGAACAAACTTTGCCCTCAAGTTCTCACGAAAATCCTAATACCTCAATAACGTCTGAAAGTAGCGATGAAGAACAAACCATGCCCTCAAGTTCATCAAAACCAGCATCAAAAAAACGTAAAATAGCATCTCTCGAGAATTTATCAACTATCTGTGACCGATAAGGGATATCCGACAGAGCAGCTGCTGCTGTCGCTTCTGCTGTTTTGCAAGATGTGAAAATCAACAACGAAGTAATCGATAAGTCAAAATTGCGACGAGCGAGACAAACATTACGAAAAGAAACCTTATCTCAAGGCCAACTAGATACTATTCCTGCCTTATTTTTTGATGGATGAAAAGATAAGACCCTGAAAATTGTTATGAAAGGGGAAAAAAATACCGCTTAACATCCGTGGAAGAACATATTTAAATAATTAAAGCACCAGGATCAGTTTATGTCGGATATGCCGTTCCAAGCCATGGAACTGCAAAGGGGTTGGAGTCTGCTATCTTTCAAACAGTAACAGGTCAACTGAAAATGTCTCTAGAGGATACTCTTGCCATAGGTTGTGATGGGACGGTAACCAATACGGGCAAATACGGTGGAGGCATGCGGCTCTTAGAGAAGCGTTTACACCGACCACTTTAATGGATCATATGCCTTTTACACTTAAATGAACTGCCTTTAAGACATTTATTTGCAAAACTTGATGGCACCACAACAGGACCTAATACTTATTCAGGTGCTATAGGAAAGTTAGTAGATGATGTTACCAAACATTTCAAATGTAAAAGACCTCAGTTCTGATCAACGTTACCTTTATGATATCACATCTGCCATCATAAGTGGTAAGTGCTCTCCTGATTTGTCTAATCGCTCTCCGGGAAAAATGTCGCATGGCTAACAAAGGCCAACAGGATTTTGCGCTTATATGTGTCTACTGAGATACCTACAAACGAACTGAAACAACTCGCTACTTTTGTAGTTAAAGTATATGCTCCTATTTGGTACGAAATCAAATTAAATCCGACATGTAAAGATGGAGCAAGGCACTTGGAAGTTGGTATTTTATTCTCGATATCTTGCGCAAGAATTGAAGAGTGTTGTTGATCCTGTAATAAAGCGAAATGCTTTTTTTGCGCACCCAGAGAACTTGCTCTTGTCTATGTTATCTGATAAACAAAAAAATGTGAGAGAACTTGCCGCTAGACGCATTTTAAAGGCAAGGAAACCATCTGAATCCCTTCAGCTTCGAGTCTTTGAAGTGCCTGTGGAGTGATACCTAGTAGCATATATTATAACGTAAGGCATTACTGATGATTGTAATATTAGAGAGTTAGAAATAAAAGGAACGTTGCACTGAACACACGCATATCATTTGTTGCCTCCGGAACCCCCCACACCTCATGGCGACCCTGCCAGCCGTGTCGTGTCGGGCGCGGGTATTTTACGTGGTCAGCACATTCCTACACGTAGGGACTGAGGCCCGATGGGTGAGCGGTCGGCCAGTTGGTTCGGTTGCAGAACAATAACAAATGCAAGGTGAATTAATTTCTTGCGAAATGGGAAAAACTTATTCAAAACAAGAAGAGAAAGAAATTATAATCGCACAAAGTGGACAAAACCATGCGAGTACCCAGGAATCGGAACAACACACAAGTGTGCAAGTAAATACCATACTTTTGGGTATTATTTTGGCCGCTGTAGCTGTGGGCATGCTGTATCTGATGTGGCGCCGGTACAGGAGTAGCCAGCAAAAGTGGATGCAACGGCAGATTAACGTCGAATTTATGAGGCGAATGGTGTCCAGACTCTCTGCAAGGAGGACTGCTGCCGGGGGAACCATGTTTGCAGGGGCACTGAAGCTGACATCGGATTTCAAAACGTGTGAGTACAGTGAAAGTGTCAAAAGTGAAGTGCAAGCGTTTTCTCGATAAGAAAAAAAAGAAAATGTAAGTAAATAAAAAAAAAAATAGATTAAGCACTTATGGACATTAGTGTCATATCCTTAGTATACGTATTGTTGTTTTAAAGTAGATACTTTTTTTTTGGGTCTCTATTATTGTATTGATTTTTATTAATTTTGACTTTAATATATCCATGTGTTTAGAGTCCTTTGGAATTGCATTTAGAAAATATTTGCACGAAGTTAGAAAAAATACAAATAGAGTTAAGAAAATTAGGAAGTGACAGGAGAGATAAGTATAGGGAAAATACGTTGAGTAAACTAGTGTTAGCGGAACAATATTATGACGAGTTTACGCAGTTAATTAAACTTGCAAGTGAGCAAGAAAATAACCCTAATTTTTATCAGTACTTATTAAGGAAAGGCTAACAGATAAAATATTATTAACATACGAAAAAATTAAATCATATTCACAAAATATAGAATTAAGTAAAAGCTTACAAGAGACTAGTTCTGAAAGCGAGGTATATACTACAACAAAAATGGAAATATTTGATTTTAAAACGGCTGCAACCTTAGTGCCAGCAATGGACGACAAATATGAGACGATAGAAAAAATAATTGAAGGAATAGAGATGTACGATAGTTTTCTTAAAAGTAAGGATTGCAAATAGGTTGACTAGAAATGCAAAATTGAAGCTAAAATCTAGCTATGTAACTTGCAGTGATTTGATTCACGATATAAAACAGTATTTATTGCCTAAAAAGTCTGCAATCTCTTTGATAACTCAATTAAATAATATTTCTCAGGAAGGATTATCGATTTCGCAATTCGGTGGCAAAATTGAAGACCTTTTTGTGAACCTTACAATCTCGCAGGCAAATTCAAATGAAAAAGCAAACGAGATTTTAAGGCCCATAAATGAACAGTTGGCAATAAAAAAGTTTGCCGACGGGTTGCGAAATAGATGATTAAGCACGATTATTGCAGCCAGAAATTACGCAAATCTGAAGGATGCCGTGCGCGCAGCAGAGGATGAGGAGTTGCCGCAACCCCAGACGTCCCACGCGGTGCTCAACATGCAGGGTAAGTCTAGAAATTATTATAGGGGTAGGCCTGTACGCGGGTACCGAGGTTTTCATCAGCAAGGTACACGTGCAAAGTTTAATCAAAATCGGCCTAGCCGACCTCACAGAGGAACTTATTATAACCAAGGGTTTTATAATAACCGGGCACAGACTAATGTAAGAGGAAGAAGGCGGAGGTCGTTCGTCTCGAGGAAGTTATAATCAAAATCAACGAGGTCGACAGAATGTTTATTCTGCTCAACCTATGAAGTCGGACGACACAGAACAAAATAAGACGGAACCAGATAATAAAACGTTTTTTCGTGAATAAAGAGTACATTTTCACGTTAAGTGAAAATATAAGATACGTTTCCATGAATTTATTTAATAAAGAACGCTTTTGGTTACTTGATACCGGAGCGTCAATTTCCGCTGTACGGTCGCAAGCGATATCAGAATTCGTAGAAGTACACTGCGATAACATTGTTATAAATGGTATAGGTGGAAAGATTCATTCGAAAGGTTACGTTTATCTAGACCTACAATTACATGATGGTTCAATTTACCAGCATAAATTTTATTTATTTGACAAACTACCTTGTAAAGGAGATGGTATTATTGGATTAGACTTTTTGACAAAGTTCAATACAAACATTGACTTGGAGAACTCATATTTAAGATTAAAACATCTAAATACCTATCGTGATTTACCCATAATTACGTCACCAAAGGTATCCACGACTTATATTACTATACCAGCGCGAAGTGAATCAATTCATTATATTCAGTTAAAAGAAAAGGTTACAGAGGATTGTGTCATCTATCTAAAAGAGTTACAAGAAAATATTTTTTTAGCAGGACTTATAGTTAAACCAAAAAATTATGTTATTCCTATACAAATACTTAACACAGGGGAACAATCAATATCCATGCCAATATTTCAGCCGGATATTCATCCATTAAAAGATTATAAAATATGTACATTCAGTAAAACTAATACTAATGTAGAAAGAGCTCGAACATTATTACAATTGTTGAACCTTGAACACTTACATTCCAGCGAACGAAGTAGCATTGCGTCATTATGTTCTAAGTACAGTGATATATTTCACTTACCAGGCGATAACCTTACAACCACAAGCATTTACGAACAATCCATACATTTAAAACCAAACACTAATCCAGTTTATGTAAAGCTTTATCGAACCCCAAATAGTTTAAAGCCAGAAATAAATAAACAAATTCGAAAATTATTAGAAGATGACATTATTGAAGAAGCTAGTAGTGAGTGGTCCAGTCCAATCTTGTTAGTACCTAAAAAGGCGACTGAAGCGGGAAATAAAAATTGGAGATTAGTAATTGATTATCGTAAACTCAACGAACAAATACAAGATGACAGATTTCCACTGCCGAACATAGTTGAGATATTAGATTCGTTATCGGGAGCAGTATATTTTTCACATTTAGACTTAAGTAATTCTTACTATCAGGTGATTTTGTCAGAAGACAGCTGAAAAGTTTCTATACAAACACTGGGCATTACCAAATGAAACGATTACCCATGGGACTGAAAATTAGTCCAAGTTCTTTTTCACGGATTATGACCATAGCAATGTCAGGACTAAATTTGGACAAATGTTTCATATATTTAGATGACCTTGTAGTATGTGGTAGATCAATAATTATAGAACTACATAACAAAAACATCACTGACGTATTAGAAAGGCTACGTAAAGTAAACTTAAAGTTAAATAAAAAAAAATGTAATTTCCTACAGACAGAACTTTTATACTTAGGTCATGTAGTTTCTAAAGATGGAGTTTCACCTGATCCTAAAAAAATAAAAATAATTAAAGAATACCCAGTACCAAAGAATGCAGATGAGCTACGAATGATGAGAACGTTTTGTCGCATTTTGCAATTATTATAGAAAATTTATTGATAAATTTGCAGATATAACTATACCATTGAATACTCTTTTACGTAAAAATGTACCGTTTGTATGGACTTCCGAATGTGTGCAATCATTTGAAATTCTAAAAAATGCACTAATGTCACCACCAATTTTGCAATACCCTGATTTCTCTAATGAAAATGAATTTATCTTACAAATAGATGCATCGAATATATCAGTAGGAGCAGTTTTATGCAATAAAAACATGAGACCAGTAGTTTACTCAAGTAGACCATTAAACAAAGCTGAGAAAAATTACCCAACCACACAAAAAGAGCTAGTTGCAATAGTATGGGGAGTAAAATATTTTAGACCATATCTGTTTGGAAAAAAAATCACTATTATGACGGATCACAAACCTTTATTATATCTATTCGGAATGAAAGATCCTTCAAATAGACTTTTAAAATTTAGATTAGCCTTAGAAGAATATGGCTTCAATGTTATTTACATAAAAGGGGAAAATAACGTAGTTGCGGATGCACTATCGCGTATAACAATCACTTCTGACGAACTAAAAGAGATAAATGAAAAGAGTATGATTGTAATGACGAGAGGACAAAAATTGAGGGAACAGGAAATGATAGAAAGAGAAAAGAATAAGGAATTGGTAATCCCTAGTAAAGCCACAGACGAAAGGTGTGATCAGCCCAGAATCGTGGAAATATTAAGGATTCTAAATAGCACAGTAGAAATGACTTTTGTAAAGGGAAATGAAATAAAACAATTAAAGAAACAAAAATATATAATTGAAGATGAATGTTTTATATTTGTACCAAGTAAACATATTATATACATTAACCATGATTTTCATTCACAATTTACGCGAGCCGAATTTGTGAAAAAATTATGTGATTTTTGTAAATCAATAAAAGTAAACGAGTTTTGTTTAATAAAAAGAGAAGAAAACGCGTTATTCATAAAACAGCTTCTAAATGAAGTCAACACCTCAACTAAATACGAGGGCCCTACAATACACATTTTACGAGGTATTAAAAGAGTTGAGATGCAAGACGAAAAAGAATTTATATTAAATGACTATCACCTACTACCTACCGCTGGTCATGCAGGAGTACGTAGAATGATAAATAATATCAGGCGATCATTTTACTGGCCAGAATTACAACGAGACGTAAGACAATTCATAAAAAAATGTGAAAAATGTCAAAATGAAATATGGTCGTAATAACATTCAGCCTATGGTTGTCACAACAACGGCGACCTCGGCTTTCCAAAAAATATTCTTAGATATAGTGGGCCCATTAGATAAGGATTTAGAAGGTAATTCGTATATATTAAGCATTCAGTGTGACTTAAGTAGTAAGTTCGTAGAGGTATATCCATTACCTAATAAGGAAAGTAAAACAGTAGCCAGAGCATTAGTTAACAACTTTATATTAAGGTTCGGTATTCCAAATACAATATTAACAGATAGAGGCACCGAATTCATGTCTTCTACGATGATAGAAGTATGCAAGTTACTAGGAATAGAAAAACTCAATTCTACAGCTTACCATCATCAAACTATAGGATCCCTAGAGAACTCACATAAACACCTTGGAGCTTATTTACGCACTCAATGTGACAAATATCCAGAAGCTTGGAGTCACTGGTTACCATATTGGTCTTTTACTTATAACAATACAGTCCACACTATTACAAAGTATACACCACTTGAATTAGTATTCGGAAAACCTAGTAATATTCCATGTAGAGTCAGCGCTACAGTAGAACCATTGTATAACCCAAATGATTATTGTTTAGAACTTAAGTATAGATTACAGTTAGCATGTAAGGATGCAAGAGAAAATGTAATTAAGGACAAACAATTAAAAAAATGCAGTTTTGACAAGAAAATATATCCAGTAACATATAAAAATTAAATAATAATGTGATAAATTATTAATTAGAAATGAAAATGCAAGTAAATTAAATCATTTGCTTGAAGGACCATATACTGTTATAGAAGATTTAGAACCAAATGTAAAGATAGATAAAAATGGAAAAATTGATGTAGTACATAAAAACAGAACAAAATTATATACTTAACAATAACAAACTTAATACACTAAATGTAAAATTAATATTAGTTAGTGTGCAAGCATAAGTATGTATAAAAAAAAATAATTTTTTTTTTTCAATAGAACCCCCTCGCAACCACCTATCTTGACCAATGTTTCGGATGAGACTCTTTATTCCCTAGTTGAGTCAGGTGGTGATAATGAAGTCCTTTTTCTGCGGCTACCATGTCATACTCATGCTGTGGAGCGGGCTGTAAGAACAGTAACAGAGGCATCTATGCAGCTTTGCCACAAAACAGCAAGATAAGCTTTAATTAAGAATTTGAAAAAAAGATTTTCAAATAATTCACAAAAAAATCAAAAATTTCAGTTTTTCAAACTCAATGCGCGGGTAGAAGGGGTTAAACTAGAAAAATTTTTTTTCGTTATTTTTTCATGAATGGATGTGGGTCACGTTTTTTTTGCTATTACAAAACGCATTGGACAATTTTATTTTTACCATACAAAAAGACCCACCCTACCAGACAGCCAGGTACTTCTTCTCTTGCAAACGAGCGGGTGGGCAGGTTGCGGATAGCCCAACTCCGGCTGCGGGACCGGCTGTTATTGTTGATCCCGCATCCGGAGCATCTCAAAAGAGATCCCGGACATGAGAAGTTCCTGAAGGCCAAATCCCAGGCTCAGGGAAACCTATTACCTTTGTCCCCAATCCTTCCTTATCCACACATCCCGTTGGTCCCCAAATCCCAGGTGCAGGGTGACCCCAAGAACCCACACCACTTCACCTAACCATGCCTTCCCTCCTATTCTATCCTACATTCTGTCGGTCCCCGAGGAGGGGTAACCCCGATTTCTTAAAAGTCCACCCCCACAACCACAACCACGCAGCAGAAAGAACAAGTTACCACCCAGGTGGGTCCCGGCCGGTAATCTGGGGGGAGGCATCCAACTGCTTTTTGGTGCCACGCTCTTCAGCGTGCCCGGCTGCTGACTCAGCGCCCATTACACAGGCTGCGACTCACGCGCCATCTCACCCTACCACAGCTGCGACTGGCGCGCCGACAGACACAACTCTGGCTGCATCTCACGCGCCAACACCCACTACGACGTGTATGCCTACCACAAGCCTCTGGCAATAGAGCCTCGTGCGTAACAGTATCACCAACCCGGACAAGGACCAAGAACAGCACAGACAGAGAGTGACGGGAAGGGTGACGGACCTGGCAGCTCTAGCACTTTCTCGGCCGACGGAGTACGCATGCTGCACAATCATGGCTCGATGAAAGAAAGTAGGCGACCGAAAGCATGGCACCCGCGAATGCTTTAGCCTCTGGATCTCTTTAGATCTGACGCGCGAAGAGGCAGTACGCGACCAGCCACGAGTACGCGAAGGGGCAACACAGCGCGTAAAACGGCCGGACGCGGAATCACGTGACCAGTCGCAAGTACGTGAAGGGGAAACCCAGCGTGAAAAACCTCCGCACGCGACAGAGCCTGCCAGCACTCAGCCGGGCGCCTCCGACCCGCAGCTTGGACCAAGCGGTACAGGGCCGGTGAAGAGGGAGCGCCCGAATGACTCTGCCTTACCGAGCACGCTTCAGGGGAATGCCAAACGTGTGAGGGTCCACTCCGCTCAGGGAGTGCAGAGGACCTACGCACGAGCCACAAAGGACAACCCGGCGTGGCTGTCTGTAGCAATTTGCCTCCCTTCCCTCTCCAAAGACCTGACTAAGGAAGAGGCCGCACATATAAAGACCGAACTAGAGAGCCTAATGCTGGACACGGACTCCACATCACAGCTCCCTGCCTTCCGCGGATACCCACGGGTAGTGAAAGGCACCGTGCAGCTATGGTGTGAGGATGACCATGCTCTGTCCTGGCTGACCCACAACGTGCTCCGAATACGACTTCCAGACACTGATCTTAACCTGACGGTGATGAGACAGTCGGACGTAACGACCCGTGTCCGAGCCTCACTCTTCGTCCCACGTTATAAAGGGGACATTGTCCGGCTCCAAAGTATTCTGACTCGTCAGAATACTTGGTATGACATAGGGAAGTGGTCGCTGTAAATAATAATAATAATTGATAGATTATAAGAAGGCCTATGACTCGGTGCCACATACATGGCTCATGAGGGTGCTGGAGTTGTACAAAATAGATACGACTCTACGCACCTTCCTTAAATCGTGTATGGGGCAATGGAGGACAGTCCTTCGGAGACAGATCCAGGGGAATGATGACCCTGTATGGATTAAACGGGGAATATTTCAGGGCGACAGTTTAAGTCCACTTTGGTTCTGCTTAGCCCTGAATCCTCTAAGCATGCAGCTGGAGGATTCAGGTCTAGGCTATCGGTTGGTCAGGTCATATCTCACCTCCTCTACATGGATGACTTGAAAATCTTTGCCCGCAACAAATTGCTACTGATGGAGCTACTGAAGGAAACTGAAACTTTCAGTAGCACCATCAGAATGGAGTTTGGTGTGGACAAATGTGCAGTCATGTATGTGAAGCGAGGGGAGATAATGAAATCCGAGGGAATTCAACTTTTGGATTCCATACACCTTAGATCCCTCTCCTCACCCGAAAGCTATAAGTATTTGGGAATGTCGGAAGCGTTAGGCATCAACGTTACTGACATGAAGCAATCGTTGAAGGAGCGCTTTTTTGGCCGCCTGAAGAAGGTATTGATTAGTCTTCTTTCAGGCGGAAATAAGGTGCGCGCCTTCAATGGTTGGGTCATACCGGTTTTGATGTACTTTTTCGGCATACTTAAATGGACTCAGACCGAACTAGACGCCCTGGATAGTGCGATGTGGGGATGAGGAGGGGTTAAGTAAACGACATGACGTGTATTACTTTGAGAGTCAATTGTGAACTGAGCCTCAACTGAACTCAACTACAGTCCTCAACTGTAGTCTTCAACTGTCCTCTCTCCTTTATCAGGTGGTTTAAATATACATAGTTAATACATGACTACGTGCTAATACTAAGCTTACGGAAAACACTATATCTACCTTAACTTAACCCTGGACAATACGTGACACGCTGATGTAATACATACGTGACTACTCACCACATCACCCCTCTTAAAGAAAAAAAAAACTAAATTACGGTTTTTTTTTTCACATTTTAAACTTACATTCTAACTCCTACAATGCAATTTTGTTCTATTCTTATGAATTACATCTATCTTATTATCCTTCTTTTTTACAATTACATTTGGTTACTCGTCCTTTATAACTTCAAATGGTCCATTATAAATACATTCTAATTTATTGCCTGTTTCGTTTTTTATTAATATCCAGTCACCTTCTTTATAATTTATTGAATTAAGGTTCTTATCATAACAATTTTTCCTAGCTAACTTACTTGCTATCAAATTTCCTTTCGCATCATTTTGAGCCCTCTGCAATCTAAACTTAAATTCTAAAGGATAATCATCAAAATTGTACAATGGTTCAACACTTTCACCTTGAAGACTACTTGGTAACCTGCAAATTTTACCGAAAACTAATTCATAAGGTGTATATTTGGTCACAGTATTAACTGTAGTGTTATATGAAAAGCACCAATATGGAATCCAAGAATTCCATGACGATGGATTATTCTCCGTCTGTATCCTTAAATACGCGCCTAAAGTTTTGTGAACATTTTCCAAAGATCCTATACTCTCATGATGATATGATGTCGACAAGATTTTATTGATGCATAAGATGTTACATAGCTCTACCATTACTTTTGAAATGAACTCAGAACCCCTATCTGTAGCAATTGTCCGCGGTATTCCATATCTCAACAACAAAATTTTCTGCCAACGCTTTCGCTACCTCATTTGCGGATTTATTCCTTAATGGATACGCCTCTACAAATTTTGTAAGCTCACACTGAAGTGTCAATATATAAACATTGCCTTTTTCGTCCCTATCAAGTGGCCCCACTATATCTAAATAAATTTTCTCAAACGATATGGACGCAGTGGTAGTAATTGTCATTGGCTCCTTAGTATGTCTAGAATACTTTTGCTTCTTACACTTATCACATTTATTAATGTCTTCCGTTACATCTTTTTCAATAGAAGATCAATAATAATACTTCTTTATATTATTCACCATTCTGCGTATACCTGCATGACCACTTGTGGGTAAAATGTGGAAATCATTCAAAATAATCCTCTTCTCATCTTCCCCTTCTACTCTCCGTAAATCCTTCACCACACACATTTTAAAATCTTTCGTATGTAAAGATTTACCACTATTTCCCTTCAAATATTGTGCCATTTTTGTAATAAATTCAACGTTATAACGATTTTTTAAAATAATAACTTCTTTTATGCCTTTCTCAATACAAAAATCTACTATGTCTTTCAACAACTCGTCCCGCGATGATGCCGATAAAGATTCATAGTTTACATAAATACTCGAGTTTTCTGGCACATACATTAAATTGCGCGTCTTTGAAAATATCTTTTTATAATTGTTGTTACGTAACATTTTCTCCCATTCATTCAAACATACCTCAACGTCATTTCCTTGTTTTTTAAGAACTTCCACAATCCTAGGGTGATCAGTCCCAGACACCATGGAGTCCGTATCACAAACATTCGGCCCTCTTAACCGTTATCCATCATCTCCTGCACTTGCTGATCAACTTCCTTCTTCTGTACACAAGGTATCCTATATTGCCTCCTATAAACTGGAGTCACATTCTCTTTCAATCGTATTGATTGCTCATACACATTCGTGACTGATAATTTATCTCCCGAAACATGAAATATATCAGAATACTTCGCGCAAATTCGCTCAATTGACAATCGTTCCTCGGCATTCAAATAACCAAGTTTAAGCAAAGAAAATATTTCCTTAACACGCTCAACGCTCCCTTCCGGCTCCGCAAAACTACAACAATCGTAACCACTTAACGGATAAACCTCTACACCGGACATACTACACACAACTTCCTCAGAGTTTGTGTTTAAAATCCTAATGGGTATCATCCCATTCCTAGGCCTAGCCACCACACTTGCCAAAAAAAACACCTTCACGCAATTCTTTCCTTACCACTATACAATCTTCTGCTCTATTAACGGGAAAATACCTAACTACTTCACAACGCGGAGGAATAGTCAACAGGTAATCATACGACTTGAGCGGCATCGAAACCTTCTGCCCCTTATTACCCTTAAGAGACAACCTATTCAATGAAAAATCTATAATACCACTATATTTCTGCAAAAAATCCTGGCCTAATATGCCTACCGACTTACATGATAACTCATCAAATATAGAAAACCTATGCACGAACGAACATCGACCGTACTCCAAATTTAAATATACATAACCTATAGCTCGCAAACTACCTCCTACACCATTGATCACCAACTCTTCCTTAACTACTTTATAACACAAAGCGTTATTCGTTAAAAAAGTGTTTTTTACGGCTGATATGGACGCACCCGTATCCACCAACCATTCCTTATCCACACTATCCACTAACAAATTAACCCAGTTAATGCTATCACAAGCTAAAATATGCTTAGGCACGAAAAAACTGAGTCTCACTCAGCTGACCGCCTTCATCGTTCCGTGACATTGACATTGCGCCTGAGTCAGCATCGCCCCGCGCGTGCTCAAAATATGCTACACGCCGTCGACCTTGCTGAGTCTGGCGTCCACAACGAGCATTATCGCTGCGACCGCGCATTCCACTGCTATACCATGCCTTGACATTTTTGCGCGTACGCTCAACAGCTGTTCCATGCTGTGCGTGCCTACTCTCTACAATCTGCCGCCTATGGTTATTTCCGCAATTTCTTACGCCCGATGAAAAACCCGATGAAAAAACAAGAGTATTATCTGTCTCCTCCAACATAGAACTATATAAACCTATGGCATCAATCAAATCTTGGGTCACCTGCTCATTGCCATTCATTTTCGGTAGCAAGCTAACCGCCGTTTTTAAAGAAAATCTTTCCGCCGCCATCTCTAACTTGATTTTGTCGATGTCTTTTTGATGATTGTCTAGGACCTAATTTTACAATATTTTCCCTTAACAATTTTAGTTGCACGAACAGTGACGTTAGTTCCACTTCCATTTAAACTTAATACACTATATGCATACTATTGTCTCTAAATTCACCGATGACCGCAAGCACTCGCCACAACACTTAAGCTCACATTAAAATCACTTACTTCTTGACGAGGGAACGTTACTTCGTCCATATCTGGTCAGGCCATCTGCACAGCCTTGCGAACCTCCCGCTGGTTGATCTTCTCTTCGATCCAATTCTGGTGACATCTTCTATACATTCGAACTGCCACACCAACGATGACAACCGCCAAACATACAGCAATAAACACTAGCACCGTGTTGATAGCTGTCAGCTACTCCTGCGTAACCGCTGCGGTATTCGAACCACCCGCTGCCGTCTGAGCGATAATCACTTCTTCCTTAGACGTCGTGCTCCCCATGGCCCGTGACCCGACGTGACGTGTAACTGACCGAAACCGACTAAACTGCGACTCTGACTAGCCCCCAATTGGGCAACTATAACGCCGTCCAGCCGACTGGCAGGGTCGCCATGCGATGTGGGGATGAGGAGGGGTTAAGTAAACGACATGACGTGTATTACTTTGAGAGTCAATTGTGAACTGAGCCTCAACTGAACTCAACTACAGTCCTCAACTGTAGTCTTCAACTGTCCTCTCTCCTTTATTAGGTGGTTTAAATATACATAGTTAGTACGTGACTACATGCTAATACTAAGCTTACGGAAAACACTATATCTACCTTAACTTAACCCTGGACAATACGTGACACGCTGATGTAACACATACGTGACTACTCACCACAATAGGAGGGTCCGTACACTGTTGACCGCAAACCGGATGCATCACCCACGATCATCGGTGATGAGACTGTACATCCCGCGGAAGTGCGGGGGTCGAGGCTTTTTAAATGCAAAGACCCTTCACAACCGCGAGATATGCAGTCTCAGGGAATATTTTTTGAAAGCCGAAGTGGGTATGCACCGTGATGTGGTCGCAGTGGACAAGGGGCTCACCCCACTTTCCATGGCTAAAGAGAACTGGTGCAAATCTGTAGTACTTACTACCGATGATCGCAAGGAGATATGGCAAAGCAAGGAGCTACACGGGCGCTTCTATCGGGTTCTTCATGAGCCCGATGTAGATTTCTTAGCGTCCGTATCCTGGCTACGTTTTAGGGACCTTTTCGGGGAAACTGAAGGTTTTGTCTGTGCAATTATGGACGAAGTTTTCTTGACGAATAACTACCGTAGACATATTATGAAGGACGGGACGGTTGACGTGTGTCGGGCATGCCACCGTCCGGGTGAGTCTATCAGACATATTATCTCTGGTTGTTCTCGTCTGGCTAACGGCGAGTACTTGCACAGACATAACCAAGTAGCTAGGATTATTCACCAGCAACTTGCTTTGAAATATAAACTTGTGAACTCTGAGGTACCGCATTACAAGTATGTGCCCGACCCAGTTCTCGAAAATGACCATGTCACGTTGTACTGGGATCGGTCTATCATTAATGACAGGACTATTGTCGCCAATAAGCCTGATATAGTGGTGATAGTTTGATTAGCGCACCGCGCAATAATAGTCGATGTTACAATGGTAACATGACATAACGATAACCTCGTGAAAGCTGAGAAAGAGAAACAAATAAAATATCTCGACTTAGCACACGAGGTTGTTGACATGTGGAATGTGAACTCGGCTGTCATTGTGCCGATTGTCGTTATGGCCAATGGTATGATAGCCAGAAGCCTCAACCATCATCTCTCGAGGCTCTCGTTCGACGGCTGGATTAAGGGCCTGATTCAGAAGGCAGTACTCCTCGATACGGCTCGCATCGTGAGGAGGTTCCTGTCTCTGGAGCCCTAACCACCGGTAGCTTGGACCCTGCTCCCGATACCGGCGGACCACTATTTTATATATTTTTAAATGTTTTTTTTTAAATATTTTTTCTGAGAAATATTTAAAAATGTATTTTATAAGACAAAAAGTGTAATAAACGACATAATAATAATAATACTAAGCTGGCAACACCAACGTCAACACGTCACAAAATACGTTCTCTAATATATTTTCAATAATAATTTTTTTCGACACAGTTTTTTTTTTGTTATTGTAAAACAGTTTATTAAGAATAAATTCAAGTCAATCACCGTATTTAATAAAGTACAAAATGAACCACAATATTCGAGACTTCCATCAAAAACTGCCGAACCGGAGGTGACATCTGTCATGTCACAAATACATATAAGAACAATTGAGGAGGTGAAGAACAAAACCTCCCTATTCCACATTTAAAAATATCTTTTTTTTGTCAAATGTGCAAAAAATGGTAAGTTGATTGAAGCAAATACGTAAAACCTCAAAAAGAACTCTTTTATTAAATCTATTTTCATTTGTAATCGAGAGTTTAGAACAAAACCACACTTCTACACACTACCGTCTAAAAAACATCTGTCCGGATTTATTTCAAAAGTTCAGGGCGGAAATCCGCCCGGGATTCCCGACGCCCTGGGCGTCTCCTGCGGCGGCTAGGGGCGAGAGGGCGCGAAACTTGCCTTTCCCTCAACCGTCCCGCCTCCTCCTTCGCGAGCATTACTGCTTCGCAGAAGGAGGTGACGGCTGCCCATGCCCTCTCGCTCCGTACCATGGCCTGAACCAGGGCCGGACGCGAGAGGTCTCTGCCGCCGATCGCCTCCACGAGGACACGGTGGTGCTCTGCCCAAGCCGGGCAGACCTCCACCGTATGCTCCACCGTGTCCTCCGGGCGATCCACACAGTGGGCATGTCTCTCTAAGGTGGATTTCGAAGGTTTGTGAATTTAATTAAATTATTTTTTTTTGCAGTTCTGTATTCGCTAGGTGCACGTGCGAGCTGTCAAAAGACGCGTCTCTGCGCGGGCTAGTGACGTACGGAGCAAAAAAATTTATGCCGAACAAACATTTTGACTTTTGGTCAAAAAACTTGTTTTTTGACCAAAAGTATGTAAAAAACTGAAATTACGGCTACCGAACAGGACTCAAGTACGCGGAACGCGCACCAGAATACGGGTAAGGCAGGTAAGTAACTATTGAAACTTATATAAAGAAAATTTGCAGTCAAAATTTAGAGATAAAAAATTTTGTTTGTAATATTATAGTATTCGTGAAGCAATGTATGAACGAAAAAATTTTTTCGCGTCTGTGTCAATTTTTATTATTCAAAACGTAGGACGGAGCCTAAAAACAATCAAAATTGCTGAAAACAGCTTCAAAATGCGTCACCTGGATGCAAAGTTATAACGGTTAGGTTTTTTTTTTTTTTTTTTCATTGTTGGCAGGAGTGGGAAATCCCCACGGACACCTAAACTGTCTCACGGTCTAATGAGCCATGAGTCAGTTCAGGTAGTGTCGGACTCGAACCGACTAAAAACCACTCCTGCTCTGCTGGTGTCCCCCTGACATAGTCAGAGACCTTTAAATTCGAAATTTATTTATTAAACTGAAGAATTTTTACAATAATGTATATCCAAATTTTTTGAAAAAGCTACAATTTCTATCAATTTTGAATAATATAACGAAATAAGACGGTTGTTTTCTATGCTTCGCGCGTTATATTCTCGTTTAATATAAGGGAAGCATAGATTACCCTAACTTATTTCTTTTTATTACTTGTTCTATAATTTCTGAGCAATATTTTAATAAAATGTCCCTAGATTTATTATTTTTCAAGAGAACAGCAATATTATTGATGTTAAATTCGGTCTCCAGCTGTTGTTTGACTCCAAATCTCTCCCTTTCGTACACAGGACACTGGAATAGGATGTGCGGGACTGACTCCAGCTCACCCGGTTCGCAGATGCACGATGGGTTCTCCTTACACTTGAAGCGGTGCAAGTATTCGGAGAACCCACCATGGCCCGTCAAAAACTGGGTTACCACCCCAGTCGGCTTAATTTTCTTCACAATTTGGAAGGCGTCGATGGCGTCCGGGAAGAAAATCTTAGTGACTGAGGCTGTTGTTCCTTCTTTATACCTCCGGTTCCACTCATCAAGCGACCCCATACGGATCTGCCGCTTGACGAATGATACCGGGCAGCGGTCGTAGTCCGGTCTCTTCTTGCTGCGCAGTGCCGCCTCCTTAGCGAGGTGGTCTGCGCGTTCGTTTCCTTCCAGTCCAGCGTGTGCCTTTATCCAGAACAAGGACACAACTTTGCTCTGGGATAGAGCCACGTTGAGGTTCGCTCGCGCCTCCACTGCCAGAGCATGGAGAGAACCCTGGTTTGATAAATGATAAATGATTTATTTTCTGTAAGTAGGTTTGTACAAACACTTTTACACGTCAATCATATTTTTAAAATAAAGCTAGATGAGGTCGGCGTTTCCTATCTGACTATTCTGAGAAGAAAGGCCGAAAGAAACTCAGAGGTCACAGTCTCTTTTAAAGTCCAGACATAATCTTGGTCAGATCATGTGAAGGCCATGTAGATTGGTGTCTGAAATGGTCCTTTTGAGGAAAGAACCACACAGATTGAGTGGACCTGTCCAGTCAGTGCACGCATTTGTCAGTAATCGTGCAGCTCAACTCGGAACTTAAGGAGCTCAACGATTCGACGAACAATACCAAAGAAAGAACATTTGGGTAGGCCGCATAAATTACTCAAACTGCCAGACCATGATTAATAGTAAATGAGAATAATAAAAAAAAACAATAATGACCCACATAGGATTCAC
This sequence comes from Atethmia centrago, assembly GCA_905333075.3. Taxonomy (NCBI): domain Eukaryota; kingdom Metazoa; phylum Arthropoda; class Insecta; order Lepidoptera; family Noctuidae; genus Atethmia; species Atethmia centrago. Next base: position 22,189,458 of record HG995391.1, read on the forward strand.
ATTCACAATAATTAAAAACAATATAATACTTTACAAGTAAATATTAAGTTCCAAACAGTATATTGAACTCCACAAAGTAAATATGTCAAAACGGTATATAAATAAAATAAAAGTTTCAGTATGCAATAATTGGAGCAGCTCAATCCCAAGCCTTTTTGTCCTCAATATAATCTTTAATAGTATAAAAGGCTTTCTGGCACAACTTACTTTTAATAAATGATTTGAATTTATTAAGGCTTAGATCTTGAACGTGGCTTGGAAGTTTATTATAAAAACGTATACATTGACATCTGAATGAGCCACCTATTTTCTTGAGCTTTGTTGTAGGTACAACAAATTTGTGTTTGTTCCTAGTATTTATATTATGGATATCACTGTATTTAAAAAAAAAAAATATTTTTATGGGCATATAAAAGATTTTCAAAAATATACTGGGAGGGCACAGTCATTACATTAATCTCCACTAGGGCCGATGCCTGCCGCAAAAAAAACAATAATGACCCACATAGGCTTCACATTCACAATAATTAAAAACAATATAATACTTTACAAGTAAATATTAAGTTCCAAACAGTATATTGAACTTCACAAAGTAAATATGTCAAAATGGTATTTAGATAAAATAAAAGTTTCAGTATGCAATAATTGGAGCAGCATAATCCCAAGCCTTTTTGTCCTCAATATAATCTTTAATAGTATAAAAGGCTTTCTGGCACAACTTACTTTTAATAAATGATTTGAATTTATTAAGGCTTAGATCTTGAACGTGGCTTGGAAGTTTATTATAAAAACGTATACATTGACATCTGAATGAGTCACCTATTTTCTTGAGCCTTTTTGTAGGTACAATAAATTTGTGTTTGTTCCTAGTATCATATAATAAAATAGCATATAAAATATCATATAATAGCATATTATGGATATCACTGTATTTTTAAAAAAAATATATATTTTTATGGGCATATAAAAGATTTTCAAAAATTTACTGGGAGGGCACAGTCATTACATTATTTTCCTTAAATTTCTCTCTGAGAGAGTGTCTCGGACTTAATCTATAAATTGACCGAACAGCTCTTTTCTGCAAAACAAAGCTAGTCTGAATGTCAGCGGCATTTCCCCACAACAGAATACCGTACGACATTACACTATGAAAATAGCTAAAGTACACTAAACGGGCTGTCTCTATATCAGTTAAATTACGAATTTTCCTAACAGCGTATGCTGCGGAGTTTAGCTTTTTCGACAATTTATCTATATGTGGACCCCACTGAAGCTTAGCATCCAAAGTTAAGCCCAAGAATACTGTGCTATCTTCAGGGTTCAATTCTTCGCCCTTTATCAACACATTAGTTTTCACCTGCCTAACGTGAGGTAGCGTAAACTTAATGCATTTGGTTTTTTTTTCATTAAGAAGTAAATTATTAACATTGAACCAGTGAACTACTTTTGAGATCGCACTATTAACATCGTCAGTAACCAGCTGCTGACGTTTAAGTTTAAACAAAAGTGAAGTGTCATCCGCAAACAACACTATATCATGATATTCCTTTAGGAGGTATGGCAAATCATTAATGTAAATAAGAAACAAGAAAGGACCAAGAATTGAGCCCTGTGGGACTCCCATTGTTACTATAGATCCGGAAGATCTTTTCCCATTAACGTCAACGCTCTGAATCCTATTACTCAAGTATGAAGTAAGAAGATCCAGAGCGGTGTTCCGGATCCCGTAGTGGCGGAGTTTCCTGATTAACGTTTCGTGAAGAACGCAATCGAATGCCTTGGACAAATCACAAAAGATGCCCAATGCATCGCCTTTATCTTCCCATGCTTTATAAATATGTCCTAAAAGTTCCACACCGGCATCAGTAGTCGAACGACCCCTTGTAAAACCGAACTGTTTATTATGCAATAATTTATGTTTATTAAAAAATCTTTGTAATTGGACTAAAATTATTTTTTCAAAAATTTGACTAAAGGTAGGTAGTACTGAATTAGGTCTATAATTGGTCTATATTTGGTCTGATGTACTACCTTTTTTTTTTTTTGAGGGTTGGAAATCATCAAATAACTTCTCCCGCTCTGGGCGGAGCGGGAGAGTGAGTCAGACTCTTACTGACTAAAACCCACCCGTATTCCTTCCTGTTGCCTGTGTTGCGGGGGCCTCGGTGACCCATAAGTACCTTCCCGCGATCCCGGCAGGCATCGGCCCTAGTGAACCCCTACTATATGTGCTAACGACATCTCTTTGAGGCGCGCGTGGAATACAACGCGCCGTCGACCCGGGCCTGGTCCTTACCGGATGGTGAGCTACCCATTGCTCACCGTCCGTAAGCCCGCGCCTACGGTGGCCGGAAATCCGCCCGGGATTCCCGACGCCCTGGGCATCTCCTGCGGCGGCTAGGGGCGAGAGGGCGCGAAACTTGCCTTTCCCTCAACCGTCCCGCCTCCTCCTTCGCGAGAATTACTGCTTCGCAGAAGGAGGTGACGGCTGCCCATGCCCTCTCGCTCCGTACCATGGCCTGAACCAGGGCCGGACGCGAGAGGTCTCTGCCGCCGATCACCTCCACGAAGACACGGTGGTGCTCTGCCCAAGCCGGGCAGACCTCCACCGTATGCTCCACCGTGTCCTCCGGGCGATCCACACAGTGGTGACACCCGGACGATTCCTCCCGCCTTATCCGACACAGGAACCTCCCGAAGCTGCCGTGTCCGGTGAGGACCTGCGTCAGGCGGAAGGTGAGGACGCCGTGGCACCTCTCCAGCCACTTCTCAAAGAGGAGACTTATCGCCGCAATCGTGGCGTGCCCAGCACTGGGTTTCGACAACCGTACTTCCCATGACGCCATGAGATCCCGCCGGAGCTCCATCCGCTGTGCCGCGATTTCTCGCGGCAGCGGACTAACGCCCCGGCGTTTCGCCTCCTCGCGCCAAGTCCGCGAAAAGTCCTCGCGCACGTATCCCATACGTGCGCGAGGACTTTTGCCTCCAGATCCCATGGCGGCAATCCGGCAAGCAGGCTCGCTGCCTCACAGGAGACCGTGCGGTATCCCCGGACCATCCAGATGGCCATAACCCTTTGGGCCGCGCTCAACCGGCGGGCTGGCCGCAGCGCCAGAGAGCGCGCCCATACAGGAGCCCCGTAGAGGGCCATGGACCGCACGACCCCCGCGTAGAGCCTCCGGCAGGAGGCGTTTGGACCCCCTAGATTGGGCAGGAGCCGCTTCAATGCAGCGCCCGCCCGCTCCAGTTTGGGAGCCAAACGTCGGAAATGCTCCACGAAGTTCCACCGGCTGTCGAGGACGAGTCCCAGGTACTTCATCGTCGACTCGACGCCGATAGAAACCCCTCCTACCGTTATTTGGGACCCCAACGGTGGCGCGTTCCGAGGACCATGAAAACACATGGCCTCGGACTTGTGCAGGGCCACCTCGAGTCCAAATTGCCGGATCCTTTCGACGATTGTCGCAACCCCGCGTGCCGCTAATTCGGCCGCCACCTGTTGCGACCTCCCCTGCGCCAGGACCAACGTGTCGTCAGCGTAGCACACTACGCTGACGCCGCTAGGGAGGTCGGCGCGCAGCACCCAGTCGTATCCGATGTCCCACAGATGCGGCCCCAGGACCGATCCCTGTGGGACACCGCACGACATCTCTTGCCGGTTCCACACTCCCTGGTGACCGGGGTAGATGACGGCCCTGTCCATCAAATAGGCCTCGACCACACAACAGAGGTAGGTCGGCATCCGGTGATACCGGAGTGCCTCCCTGATGCAACTCCAGGGCAGGGTATTGAAGGCATTGGCGATGTCTAGAGACACCGCAAAGACGACCCCACCCTAGGCAAAAGCATTCCCCGTCGTCAGGGCTCACACACGCATGATGGCGTCCACTGTAGAGCGCCTTCTGCGGAAACCAAACTGGCTCTCCGCCAAATCCGGCCCCACCTGCACCAGCTGGCCGACGAGGCGGTCTGCAATGACTCTTTCAAAGAGCTTGCCCACCTCGTCGAGCAGCACGATGGGCCGATAAGCGGACGTAGAGTCCGCAGGGCGCCCTGCCTTCTTTATGAGGACCAGTTTCCCCATCTTCCAGCGAAGCGGGAACTGGCCCCTCTCCATGCATGCACTTCGGAGCCCCCTAAGTCGAGGCCCGAGAGCCTCCAAGGCCAGGACCCAGGCCTTCCCAGGTAAGTCGTCGGGTCCTGGGGCGGTATTTTTGGCATTAAGCCTGCGTACCGCGGCTCTCATTTCTACCTCGGTCACCTCCGGAGCATCGTCGTCGTCATCGTCGTTGGCGGTGTGGTCCGCATCGGGCACCGCAGTAGGCGGAGCCATAGGCGGGGAGGTGTGTGCCCCTCGGGAAGGGAACAGAGCGCTTACCACGTCCTCCACAAGCTGGGGCCGGAGACTCTGCGTCAGCGGGGAAGCCCATGGGCGGAGTTTATCCCGCACCACTTTGTACGGGCGTCCCCACGGGTCCCTGTCCAGAGTCCCCAGCGACTCCTCGCGGGCCAACCCCCTGGCCCGCAGGCTGATGTACTACCTGATTTAAACAAAGGTATTATTTTACTATTTTTCATAAGGTCAGGAAACTCCCCACAGTCAATGCAATTATTAAAGATAAGAGATAAAGTAGGAGCTACAATGTCAATAATTGACTTAGCAACTTCAACAGAATTACCCCACAGATCTGCAGTCTTTTTTACATTTAAAGTGTGGAAGGATTTAATTATATCTCTACAGGTAATATGTTCAAAATGAAATTCCGAATCGCAAACATTAACATTTTCCTTGAGCAAAGACTCAGCAACAGAAGGTGATGAGTTTAGGGATTTAGTAGTTGAAACAGGAATATCTGAAAAGAAATTTTCAAAGGCCGCGGCGAGTTGCGAGTCTGATTTTATTATGTTGTCATTAATTGTCAGTATTTCGGTTACTAGACCTTCCCGTTTCACTATTAATAATATTCCAAGTCGTTTTGATTACATTACTACTATTTTTAATCTTAGAACTCAAATGACGCGACTTGGCCATACAACAAACTTTTTTAAATAATTTTGAATAGTTTCTAACATATAAATTAAATTCAGCAGTGTTTATGTATGCCCTTTCATTGTACAGCTCATAAAGCCGTGTTCTACTTTTATAAATACCAATGGTAGCCCAATCACTGGCAAGGGAGGTCGCACCAGGCGGCGGCCGAATTAGCGGCACACGGGGTTGCGACAATCGTAGAAAGGATCCGGCAATTGGGACTCGAGGTGGCCCTGCACAAGTCCGAGGCCATGTGTTTTCATGGTCCTCGGAATGCGCCACCGTTGGGGTCCCAAATAACGGTAGGAGGGGTTTCTATCGGCGTCGAGTCGACGATGAAGTACCTGGGACTCGTCCTCGACAGCCGGTGGAACTTCGTGGAGCATTTCCGACGTTTGGCTCCCAAACTGGAGCGGGCGGGCGCTGCATTGAAGCGGCTCCTGCCCAATCTAGGGGGTCCAAACGCCTCCTGCCGGAGGCTCTACGCCGGGGTCGTGCGGTCCATGGCCCTCTACGGGGCTCCTGTATGGGCGCGCTCTCTGGCGCTGCGGCCAGCTCGCCGGTTGAGCGCGGCCCAAAGGGTCATGGCCATCCGGATGGTCCGAGGATACCGCACGGTCTCCTGTGAGGCAGCGAGCCTCCTTGCCGGATTGCCGCCATGGGATCTGGAGGCAAAAGTCCTCGCGCACGTATGGGAGTGGCGCGAGGAGGCGAAACGCCGGGGCGTAAGTCCGCTGCCGCGAGAAATCGCGGCACAGCGGACGGAGCTCCGGCGGGATCTCATGGCGTCATGGAAAGTACGGTTGTCGCAACCCAGTGCTGGGCACGCCACCATTGCGGCGATAAGTCCCCTCTTTGAGGAGTGGCTGGAGAGGCGCCACGGCGTCCTCACCTTCCGCGTGACGCAGGTCCTCACCGGACATGGCAGCTTCGGGAGGTTCCTGTGTCGGATAAGGCGGGAGGAAACGTCCGGGTGTCACCACTGTGTGGATCGCCCGGAGGACATGGTGGAGCATACGGTGGAGGTCTGCCCGGCTTGGGCAGAGCACCGCCGTGTCCTCGTGGAGGCGATCGGCGGCAGAGACCTCTCGCGTCCAGCCCTGGTTCAGGCCATGGTACGGAGCGAGAGGGCATGGGCAGCCGTCACCTCCTTCTGCGAAGCAGTAATGCTCGCGAAGGAGGAGGCGGGACGGTTGAGGGAAAGGCAAGTTTCGCGCCCTCTCGCCCCTAGCCGCCGCAGGAGACGCCCAGGGCGTCGAGAATCCCGGGCGGATTTCCGGCCACCGTAGGCGCGGGCTTGCGGACGGTGAGCAATGGGTAGCTCACCGTCCGGTAAGGACCAGGCCCGGGTCGACGGCGCGTTGTATTCCACGCGCGCCTCAAAGAGATGTCGTCAGCACATAGTAGGGGTCCACTAGGGCCGATGCCTGCCGGGGTCGCGGGAAGGTACTTATGGGTCACCGAGGCCCCCGCAACACAGGCAACAGGAAGGAATACGGGTGGGTTTTAGTCAGTAAGAGTCTGACACACCCTCCCGCTCCGCCCAGAGCGGGAGAAGTTATTTGATGATTTCCTACCCTAAAAAAAAAAAAAAAAGCCCAATCACTGAAAGATGCGTTATTATTAATCGAGATAGTCTTGGGAATAAAAATGGAATGAAATTGTTTACAGTATATATTAAAGAAATCATCATATAGATGATTAGGATCAGCAGGAATAGACAAAACTGGTAATTTATTAATGAGTTTAACTTTAAAAGCTTCCAAGCGACTTGCAATTTTAGGGTTAACAATGATATCTTTTTTAGCCACTTTATTGTTTTGGTTTTGAATAGTAATCTTTTGCCCACAATGATCTGAGTCTAGTAAATTTATAATTTCTTTGTGGCTTGGTATAATATCTATATAAATATTATCTAGGCATATGGCACTCGTAGGGGTTATTCTTGTGGGCTCTAGAAATATATTTACAAGATTGTAGGACTGAAACAGACTTATTATTTTACTACAAGAACCTGAGTTTTCTAATAAATTAACATTAAAATCACCACAAGTGATAATAGACTTGTTTGAGTCACAAATCTTATGTAACACTTCATCCATTACCTTTTCAAAGCAGTCATACAATCCTGAAGGGGGTCTGTACACACTTAATACAATAAACTGCTCCAATTCTATACAGGCTATTTCAACTGTCCGCTTAACAGATAGGCTCACAATATCCTTACGGTCCTTAAATTTAAGCTAATTACTTACTAAAATTAATGAGCCACCGTGTATAGCATTTACTCTGCTGAACGAACTACCAACCTGGTGATTGTTAAAATTGAACAAGAACTGGTGGCTTTTAAGCCAATGTTCTGTTATACAAAGAATATCAATACTGTTAACATTCATAAATAACTCTACCTCTAAATCTTTGTTTATAAATCCTTGAATATTTTGATGCACCAGGTTGATACTATTGACTGATTTTAAACTTTTATTTGATTTATTTTTGCAGTTCTGTACATTGCTAGAGATTTCCTCTATTGTCTTAATTTCTAATTTAAATTATTATCAATGTCAATGTTTGATACCAAATTATTGGCTGAATTATTAAAAATGTCATCATTGCATTGCTCAATAGAAGCAATTTGTTTAGCCAAGTTCTTGGCTGTAATAGAAAAATAGTAAGATAGCGACACAGCTACCTGTCTTTTACAGTACTTTGAAAGATAATACCTATCAATAAAAAATCTATCTTTTGTCAAATATAAATGATTACCAACATAATTGTTAGTGTCAATTAATTGGATAAATTATTTGAATTGTAGGAAAAAAAAAACAAATTGAACGCAAACAATCTACTTCCAAGTTAAATATATCTGTATCTACTTCCAAGTTAAATATATTTAATATTGTACCTGATATCGAGATGAAAATGCAACATTCGGTTGAGCCGGTAACTGTCAACGAATCACAATGAGACTTTTACACTTATTTTGCACATAATGCATAGATTTAACACAGAAAACACTTAACTACGCTATATACTAGTTTATTAATTGGAAATAGGCCTTATTAAGAAGGAAATCTATTATTTAAAATTAAAATTACAGGGACAAATTCAAATCAGCTGTTAGCTGTAGTGTTGCCACAGGAGAAAAAAAAGTGTGATTGTTTGCAAAGCCGCCATCGAGTCACTATAGATACCGAAGGTTCCCTCCCTGCGTCGCAGGATTTGGCGCACAGCTTCGCATATGGACAGGAGTTCTGCCTGGTAGACAGTACAGCACGTCGGCAAGCTGAGCTTGAGGGACTTTATCTCGGCTTCCCTGTCCCAAAGGGACAGTGCCGCTCCAACCTTGCCCTCGAGCTTGCTGCCGTCGGTAAATACCCGTATATCTTGGCTGTTGTGGGACTCCACATGGGACTGATCTACCAAGCTCACGAACCCCATGGCCGTATGTTTCGCTGGATGCGGAAGCCCTGCAAATGCCACCACCCGCTCCACCTCGCGGCCTGCAAGCGATGGCTGAGGTACCCCTCGCTTTGCCTCGTACAGTGCGGCTGCCTCCTGTATTCGGAGGTCAAGCGGGAGTATCCCAGCCAACACGAGCGCGGAGTTAAGCGACACAGTACTGTAGGACTTGCAGAGCTTCTGAGCGAACCTCCGCTGGACTGAATTCAGGAGTTTTTGAACTCCGACCTTCCTCGCTGCCGGTGCCCAGGCACTGGCTGCGTATAATATGACCGGCTCGACCGCTGCGGTATAAATGCAGGCAATGACCTCAGAGTTTAGACCCCAGCTTACCCTTGCTGCCCGAGACAACTGTTTGTAAAAATTCAGTGTAGTATTTCTTTTTACATACGTTGGTAGCGTGGGTGTTGAAGGTGAGCTGGTGGTCTATTGTCAGCCCCAGTATTTTTATTTCTTTAGACATGCCAATGTCGACCCCGCCCATGCTCAGGAGTGGGACATCGTGCTTCAGCTTCTTGGTAATAAGCATCGCACATGTCTTATGTGGAGCGAACTTTAGCTTATTGCTTATGCCCCACCTCTGAACATACTCGAGGGCGGCATTGGCTTGTCTTTGGACTTCAAGTGCTGTATCCCCGTCAAAAATGAGCACCACGTCATCGGCAAACGTCTGGCAGTGGTTGCCTCGCTCTTCGAGCGCTTTCAACAGAGGATCCAGCACCAGATTCCAGAGGATCGGACCTCCAATCGAACCTTGTACACACCCCTTAGTCGTCTGCTTCTGGCACTCGGCCCCAGCATACCTGACCCGGACGCTTCTATCACTGAGATAGCTGTCTAGGACTCTTCTAATATTCACGGGGCATTTTTCCTCAGCCAGTCTGGTCTTGATAGCTGGCCACCATGCGCTGTCGAAGGCTCCCTCTATATCCAATGAGACAACAGTGATCAGCTTTTTCTGACTTAGCTTTCCCTTGATATGTTGAACCAGGGTATAGAGAGAGTCCTCGGTGCTCTTCTGAGGCATGAAGCCAAACTGGCGAGTACTGAACCGCGGGATCAGATGCCATTTTAGACGAGCTACCATCATTTTTTCAAGGATTTTGCCCAGGACAGGTAGAAGGCCGGTCGGCCTGTACGACTTCGGGGTTGTGTAGGTATCTTTTCCTGGTTTTCGGAGTATCACTACTGTGGCCACTTTCCAGGCCCCAGGGAAGTGACCCTGCTCGAGACACTTGTTCGCGAGTGCAAGAAACACCCCTGGGTCCCGGAGAATGGCTTGCGCGCAGATGTCGGCTGTGAGACCATCCGCCCCGGGTGCCTTCTTCGGATTGAAGCTTTCCACCGCGAATCTCAGCTCAAGAAGCGTAAACGGTGGGTCATGGTGTTCATCATGCGACCACTCGTTTACACGACTGGCCGCTTCTCGGATCCGACGGTGGTCGTCATTATCCGCCTCTACCAGGTCTTCGGGGTAGAAAGTCTCGGCTAGCAGTCAAGCCGAATCTTGCGGGTTGAGCGATACTCCGTCTTTCTCAAGGGGCAGATCTTCTTGCCTTTTGGAGGTCCGACCGATGATCCTGTAGATCCCCTCCCAGACGCCCTCCCTGTCTTGTTTCTGACAGAACGCCTTCCATCCTTCTGTCTGTGCTCTCTTAGCGTGGGACTCATATTTTTCTTTGGCTTGCAGGTACTCATCGACGACTTTCTGTCTCCGGACTGATGCAGCACATCGTATGCGGCGCCGATTGGTGTTGACGTCGGACATCAGTTCAGCGAGCTCGGTTGACCACCATGGTATCGTAAGATTATTGCTATTTTTTATTTTTGGTATAGTTTCAGTACTGGTTTTTACTAAAACATGTATATACAGGGTGTTGTGACTGTCTGTCATGTCTTCTAATTAATAACAAAATATTCTATTCTAAATTCTTATTTTAACATTGTCTCACGATATTAGGCTCTTACAAATACATTAAATCTCTATTTTATGGGCTGACAGCTCGACGTGTTACCGTAATTAATAACAAAACATCCTATTTCTTTGGAATTGTGAAACCTTTTAGAAATGCATTCCATTTATATTTTATGGGAAACAAACTTTAGACAATTAACAACGGACGGGTCGAAAGCAATAATTTAACAAATTCTAAAGATACGACTAAAGTATTCGATTTCTTATCGCAAAGCACAATGTTAGTGCACATCTGTTTAGAATGAATTGGGCTCGGGCAAAACCCAAACAGGCCCTTAAAACAATCGAGAAATGGTACAAAAAAGGCAATAAACCTATTCTGAGTAATTCGGTTGGCATGGGAAAAACACCACGCTCCGGTCGTTTTGGAGATGGAACAGAGGACGGAAAAGGGTAGGGCTGAGGGGAGTCGGTGATGAGCCGCGACAGGGTTCGGACGTGATATCTAGCGGGTTAAGTTAGGGAGTTCGTGAACCCGGCGGGCGCCGCCGGGATCACACATCGTGGTCGGGGGTGCTCAAATCGCTGTCGAGTCCACCATGAAGTACCTAGGATTGGTGCTCGACAGCCGGTGGGATTTTGGCCCCCACTTCCGGTGGCTGGCGCCCAAGTTGTTGGGCGCGGCTGGGGCGTTGTCAACGCTGCTTCCCAATCTGGGGGGCCCGAGCGCCGCCTGTAGGCGGCTCTACGTGGGGATCGTGCGATCGATGGCCCTGTATGGGGCCCCGATCTGGGTGGCTGACCTGACGGCCGGCAGCATCGCTGTCCTGCGAAAGCCGCAGAGAGCGATGGCCGTCAGAGTCATCAGGGGATATCGCACGATCTCCTTCGAGGCGGCTTGCGTACTGGCCGGATCCCCGCCCTGGGACCTCGAGGCGAAAGTACTCGCGTCACTGTACCAGTGGCGCGAGGAAGCGAGGGCGCGGGGCGAGTGGCTGATGCAGCGACATACGGAGTTGCGTCGGTCACAGCTCCGCGCAGCCCTGGTGGCGGAATGGCGGGACAGGCTTTCACGCCCTACCGCCGGCCTCGCCACCATCGAGGCGGTCCGGCCAGTGCTCGAGCCCTGGCTCGGGAGGAGGCACGGCTCCCTGTCGTTTCGGGTGACACAGGTGCTCTCGGGGCATGGTTGCTTCGGGAAGTACCTGTGTCGCATAATCAGGGAGCCGGACGCCCGGTGTCACCACTGCATCGACTGTCGGGAGGACACGGCGCGGCATACGCTGGCAGAGTGTGCCGCTTGGGAGGAGTCACGCCGTGCCCTCATCTCAGGAGTGGGCAGTGACCTGTCGCTGCCGGCCGTGGTCGAGGCGATGGTCGGCAGCGAGGAGTCCTGGGACGCGGTGGTATCCTTCTGCGAAACAGTCGTGTCGCAGAAGGAGGCTGCGGAACGGGAGCGGGAGATCTCTTCCGCTCACCCGGCCCGCAGCAGGCGCACCGGGCGTCGGCAGAGGGCAGACAACGCCCTCTTCCGGCCCCCCTAAATGGGTCCAGGGACGGCGGACTTGGGGACGTCCGCCGCCCCCCATCACACTGGACCCGAGGTGGCGGCGCGTAGTGTTCCACGCGCGCCCCTTTCAGACGTCGCGGGGGGGTTTTAAACACCTCACCCCTCCCCAGACTTGAGGTGGCCCGCAGAGGCGGGCCGGCACCAGCCGGGGATCGTGGAAGTCGCATTAGATCCCATGATCCCCGGTGCAAGTGTGGGAGGGGAACACCGGGGTGGTTTTTGGTCAGTAAGAGTCTGACAGACCCCTCCGCCTACCCCAGAGCGGAGGACATCCATGAGGATTTTCCACCCCGGGAAAAAAAAAAAAAAAAAAAAAAGGTAGTTCGTGAAAATACCACGAGAAAGAGCGGTTGAATTAGGCCGGACTAGGAGAGATAGAACTAGGTCGATAATAATGACACAATGTTACTTCGGAGAGATCGCGATAGTGAAAGTGTTATCAGTTTAATTAATACGTTAAATTGTAATAATAAGTGTAGATTTAGACTAGGTTATATTAGTCAAGTATAATGTAAGTTGTGTGTAAGGTGCGCGAATCTCAGTGAGTGTATCTGTGAACGATTGGGTGAGTGTTTACTATTCTATTCCTCCTTATTCCTTTCTATGACGATCGAGGTATCCTACACCAGCGTTTGGTTCTAGGGACTCGGAGAACGCCTTCCATTGGGTGTGACATTTAACAAGAGACGGTAGACTACTCTACCAACAGACTATAGACAACCACAACCAAGACATGACACTTACGGCAGTCACACCGCTTATGGATGGCTGAACCGAACTAATACTCGCAACTCGTTAGGGCCAACTTGAGCTATAATGCTACTTTGTAATTGTTTACGAACACAAACAAACCAAATGCTAGTGATGGCTATCTTATCCCTATGGACTGACTAACTGCAGGATATTTTACATTGCCCTTGATGTATGCAGACTCTTGGGAGAGGGGTAGGTTTCACCAAGTTTCCTAAACTGGATGGATAGTTCGTTCTAAGGAACGCTAGGGATTGTGTCTCGTTAAACCACATATGGCTATCGGCCTCTCACAAATTATCATTAGCGAGACACGACATTTGGATGCCCAGATAGAAACGCTCCGATGCTTGACTTAGTCGCACGGCTGCCGATTATATTGAAAGCATCTTCTAATGGGGGAGATTAAGAGAGTGAGAAGTGACGATTTGGAATAACCACTTCGGCGTATAGCAGGAGCAATTGTAAAGAATTCTACTACCGACTGACGATGCGGTACGCTTGTGCAAGTTTTGTATTTTCTTTGTAACGGGTGATTAGGCCGTTATAAGGGGTTCATTACATTAGTACGCGCCCAGTGATTACTGGAACGTGTCTCGCTCAATGACAGTTGAACTTCGCAGTACTCTGCCTTAGGATTGAGTAAGACATGACTAGAGCTTAGGGAGCGTGGCTTGTTAGAATCGTAGCAGTGTCCTTAGTGGTCCTATGCGTTCAGGTCTAACAATACACGCACGACGATGTCAGCTGTTGTAAAGCAGTCCCACGTCACTTGGGGTGGGTCTGTAATTATTGTAAAGAAATCCACTAACGTAACTTAGAGTAATATACTCGTACAACGCAAGCGTTACGTGTCACATACCTACCCTTTTATATTACTGACATGTCCTCTAACTTTCATAATCAAAAGAAAAGTAGATAAATTAGATTCCTTTCCATAACCTGTGAATTCCCAACCTTATTTTATATTGACATTGTTTACTTGTAATCCCTCCTTGTCCTAACTATCCAAGACGAATGCAACAAGATGATTTAAGACTACGGAAAGATACAGACGTTGGAGTCTAGGCGAGTTAAGTTAGGAGGCTTGGTGAATACCAAGGGCCATGTCCGCGTGGGCTGTCACTAGATAGCGAGTATGAGTTATAGTTGGGTTAAAGCCCCGATTAGACTAATTTAGTACCTAATATAGTGTGCGTGTGTGAGTTTGTTGCGACGACTGGGAGAGTCTTTTATTATAATATTTATCTTAGTCTGATAGTATAATTAAAGTTCTTGTAACTAAACAGACAGAGACGTGTTGCTGGGGAGTTTGTTGCGTCACTTCTTCTCCCCAGCTCAAACACTAGGAAGTGATGACGGGTGGGCGCTTTGGGGCTGTCTATAAATCTTTAAGAGAGTTGATCCACAGCTCTATTAATTAATAATTCTTGAGTTTCTATTCTCAACTCTTATTATCTAGTAAGTCTTGAATGTTGTATTCTTTATCACAAACCAATAATTCGGTTAGACTGATATGAACACGTGTCTTGCAGACATGCTTGTTGTGCAAAGGGTGAACTTCCAGGAGTTCGGGAAACCACATCTATCTCATATCCAGTCCAAGGACTGATAGGGACCATGTCTCCTTAAGAGCATGATGCCGACGCAATGCCGCTGAAACTAGCCATCCCGTTGTTAGACAAGGACGGTCCACACGGTTGCCGCAGGGAAAGCCGCTTCGTCACGCTTATCAGTTTGAAAGAACTGCTAGGGACCATGTCTCCAAAAGAGCATGATGCCGACGTAATGCCGCTGAAAAGCCGCTTGCGTCACTTTATGGAAGTGTTGCTCTGAGTACTCCAAGTACAGATGTAACTGAAACACGATACTCGTGTGAGTAATGCCTGACCAAATACCTCTTACGCTAGCGTAAGAGTTACTCACAAATCTGTATAATAATATACTTAGCATTATTCTATTATTTATTGTCTTTCTAAACCACATCCAACTTCATAACTATGAATTCCTAAATCTTATTTACTATTTATTTCAATCCTTTCCTTGCTCAATTAACACAACAAGGCAAGAGACAAGGCGTTAGACTTCTTCATATTTGGAATTCTTATCTCTGTCGGTGGGAGAGTGACCAGCCTGGAGACGAGCTCTACAGAGTCGTACGGCGGCGGAGTACGACTTTTTCTCAATATGAGGAACCGACCCAAACATTCATATTAACAGAATTAGGAAAAACGAAAATTTTATCAGCCTAGGGTCACTTAGGAACAGTCACAGTGTCCAGTAAATAGCACGACATACTGCAGGGGGTGATAGCTAGGGTTACTACCTATCAATACAACACAATATATTTTCAGCAAAATCTTACGGATTTACAGTTTTACAAAATTTTCCGAAATACCGAAAAATCTCTACCTTGAAACAGATTTTTAAGCATCTCGTAATGAAAAAAATATTTTCTAGTACTTTTTTTTACATCAAATTATTTGTGAATAGTTACTTTACTCATTGATAAGTCTTTTTTTTATCAAAGACAAGAATGTTTTCAAGAAATACTATTTTTTGTTTAAATTTGCACAGAACTATTTTCTTATCACTTAAGTTTAACCTACAGTGGTGAAAAAAAAATGTATGTGGCAGTTTTGTACAACAAACTTAAAAAATAGCTTGTTTAATGGTGAGTTTGGAAAGATACAATACTAGTACATTTTCATTTTAAAAAATACGAAAAATAAGCTATTTTAGTTAATAAGAGCATTTTATTTTAAATGCAAGTAATGTGACTTTGAATTCGAATCGTTGTAAGGTCGTACTACGGTTCGAATTACATAATAATTAATCTACAGCCGACCGGCCGGCCGTTCTGTAAATGACATCTTGAAGGATAAGGTGAAAGTAAAAAAAATAGAGGAGTTAACTTTAATAAACATTTATTTATATAAATTACAATAAATGATCAAATTGCTTCCCTTGTGGCCTAATACACGCTCGGCATCTTCTTAAAAATGAGCTTTTGAGTCTTCTCAGGCTTATTTCCGATATTTTTCTTGCTGCAATGTTAACCCTTGCTCTCAATTCATTGTCATTTTGGATCGGTTTTTCATAGACTTTGTCCTTCATGGCACCCCAATAAAAAAAATCCAGGGGGTTTAGGTCCGGAGACCTAGGTGGCCATAATATCGGTCCCAGTCGCCCAATCGCAAGAGCCTACTTAGATGAAGCTTATCCAGGCAGGCCTGGATAAGCTTCATCTAAGTAGGCTCTTACTTCCCGGCGGCGACGCGATATTATTTGTGGTGAGTTTCGGGTACTGCTTTATATTGAGATCGCTGTCAAAGACAGCAATTGCAGCCTTAACGGTCCCTTCTTCATCTTCAGTGTTCTGGAAGATCCTTACTCCCTTGTGGCTCTTCATTGTCCTGGTCCCCCCTATGTATGGCTCTTGCAGCAGGGCTACGGCTACCCTTTGTTTTTGTGCCTCGAGCAGCAGCTCGATTGTTGCCAGCCTTTTCCGTTGGAGGTTCGCTTGCATATAGCTATATGTAGTGATTGCAACGTTGGCGTTAACAATACGCGACGGTCGACCGGGCCAGTTCGTCCCACCGGCGTCGTATAGGGCACCCAGAGCTGAAGGCATTGTGCTCTGTCTGCGTTAATTTCGCCTTTTTGCAGTTTCTGCAGGCGGGTGGCTCCCCAGCTAGCCAGTCTGCGCACTCCGTTCTCAAATGGGGACCGCCGCAATAACTGCATGCGTCTGCAGTCTCTTGGCAGTACTTTCTGCCGTGGCCGTACCCCAGGGAGCGCGTGCACTGGACTAGTGGGTTCTGGTCTTCTACTCGGACCCGCTGAAGATCTATGTAAACATAGCCCCTTTCCGTCACCCGCCTCCAGATATTGGGCGACACGCTAATAACTACGTGGTTGGTATGAGGGTTCCTGGCTCTCCTTCTATATTTTACTGCTATCCTGTCTTCCCCCTCATCGAGGCCGTGGAAAACAGCCCATTTCTGGTTCCGAAGGTTAGGTTAGGTTAGGTTAGGTTGGGGGATCCCCCACAGCGCATACTTCCTCGTAGTATCCCCTGGGCAACGCCGTGTCTGACCACCGTAACGGAGTGGCAGACCGGCGGCTAAAGTGCGCTGTGATTCGTTGATTTTAATGCGGACGTCTACGAATAAGATGGACAAACCAATGCGTGACGCCTCTGGGCGTTTTATTTCGAATCGCTCCTCCCAGGGCGATTCAAACGGCCCTTCTCAGGGCCAACCCAACGGCCCTTCTCAGGGCCAATCCAACGGCCAATCCCGGCCTGTGAATGGTGCGGAGGGGATGGACTGCGTCTAATGGCGCTGTACCATTTCCTCCAGAGCAATATCAACCACGCTGCCAGAGCTCAGGATCTCTTGCTCCAGAGCATGGCAGAGTGGTCGATCGACGTGGCTGTGGTCGCCGAGCCGTACTTTGTCCCCCCCAGGGATAACTGGGTGGGAGACCTGGACGGTTTGGTGGCCATCATTGGCGGGGCTCTCGTCAACCCGTCCCGAGGACACCCAAAAAAAAAAAAAAAGGTTGCACGCTATATCGCGGGTGAGAATCCTGGCGGAGGAAGCGGTGTCCCGGGGCGGGGTGATGTTGGTGGTGTCCTTGGACATCTCCAACGCCTTCAACACCCTGCCCTGGAGCTGTATTAGGGAGGCACTGCGTTATCATCGGGTGCCTTCCTACCTCCGCCGCATAGTTGGGGCTTATTTAGCGGAGAGGTGTGTCACCTACACTGGACGTGATGGCGGAAGCCAGCGCCGCATGTCGTGCGGTGTTCCACAGGGCTCGGTCCTGGGCCTTCGAAGCGGCTTGCGTACTGGCCGGATCCCCACCCTGGGACCTCGAGGCGAAAGTACTCGCGTCACTGTACCAGTGGTGCGAGGAAGCGAGGGCGCGGGGCGAGTGGCTGATTCAGCGACATACGGAGTTGCGTCGAATCCAACGGCCCTTCTCAGGGCCAATCCAACGGCCCTTCTCAGGGCCAACCCAACGGCCCTTCTCAGGGCCACGACGGCGACGCTTTGGCGCCGGGAGCTGACCGCGCACCATCTGCGGCCAGCTTTTTCTGTAGGCCAGACGAGTTGTCGGACTCTGACGACTCCAATGTGGACACGTCAGCGGCCGAAAGTGACCGCTTCAAGCGGTAGAGGTCAGAGGGCTCTTCGGAGTCGACGGTAGTCGGAGGTAAGGCGAAGAAGAAGTCAAAGTCTAAAAAGGCTTCGACTTCTACCGCGGCTTCTACCCACGATGTGGGCTTGGTGGACGCCGAGCGCCAGCTGAATCTGGCGAAAAGGGCGCAACTTCAACAAGACCTGGAGGAGAGGGTCGCCGCCAAGGAGCAGCAGGCGCAAGTTACCAGGGCGAGGGCTGGCTATGGTGCAACCAGTGTATTATATGCTGACCACTCCCTGGCAGAATTGGAGCGCATGGCGCATCTTCATGCGCCATGCGCTCCAATTCCTCCCACCAGGACCTCCTCCTTGTCTTCACAAGGAGGAGGTCCTGGAGGTCGCCTCAAAGTCGTCCAATTTGAAGGGGACCTTCCAGAAGGCCCTCAAATGCCGGGCCGCCAGTATGCACGGCATTGTGGTGGAGCTGGTGAAGCGGACAGCCACGGATAAGACGCGGCAGCTGCAGGCCAAGGTGGATCGCCTGCAGGCAGAGGTTAGCCAGCTACACCAGAAGCTGGCTGAGGCCACGGCCAGGCCTGCTCAATCTGCCCCAGGTCCGGTGGTAGGAGCCTGCTCCTCCTCCCCTGCCAGCCTAGAGGCAACAATCCGCGGGGTTGTAATGGAGGAGAGGGCCTTCATAAGAGCCAGCTTCGCCGGCATCGAGGACCGGCTCTTGCCGGAAAGGCGGCTCCGCCCGCCGCTAGCGGCGGACAAGAGTCCACCGCCAAGGGAGCCGGAACCTGTGCTTTTAACAGGCCCGGTATCCAAGGGCAAGGGCAAGGGCAAGAGGACCAAGGCGGCTCCTCACACCCCCACCACCAGTGCGGAGGGAGTGTCTGGGCCGTCTGCTACTCCAGCAGCAGCCCCCCAGAACTCGCAGGAGGAAGATGCCCTTCTTCCCTCCACCACCCCGTCCAACCAGTCGTGGACGAAAGTGGTCAGGAGAGGGAAAGGGAAGAAGGGGAAAGGGTCAGCCCAGAAGCCCGCTGTGACTGGTCCTGCGGCCAAAAGGACCCCAGCCGGTAGGAGAAAGTTTGTTTCTCCCAAAACCACGGCCGTCGTGGTGACCGTCACACCGGAGGCCGTGGGGCGGGGCGAGACGTATGAGTCCGTCCTCAGACGGGCTCGTACAAATGCTGATCCTTCCCGGCTGGGGATTAGAAATATCACGTGCCGCAGAACCCTAACCGGGGCTCGAATTTTCGAGTTCTCGGGGGAAGAGCGTGGCACAAATGCGGACCTCTTCGCAACAAAATTGCAAGAGGTTATCGCGGATGCGGCCACGGTCGTCAGGCCCGCTAAGACCGCAGCCTTGGAGGTGGCCGATCTGGATGATTCGGTCACCAAAGAGGATGTGGTGGCGGCCGTTGCGGCGGCTGGCAGCTGCGACGCTGGCGCGGTGAAGGGTGGAGCCATCAGGCTCGGACGCCGCGGCATGGGCATCATTCGCGTTGAGTGCCCAGTCGCCGCGGCTGGGGCCGTCGCGTGGGGAGACATAGCCCTTGTGGGCGTCTATTTCTCCCCAAACCGCTCTCTTCAGGACTTCGAGAACTATCTCGGAGTGCTGGCCGCCGTGGTCGGCAGGGCGGCGCCGCGTCAGGTCTCCGTACTGGGAGACCTGAATGCCAAGTCGGTGACCTGGGGCAACCGGGCCACCAGCGCACGCGGGCGGGCAGTGGAGATGTGCGCAGCTTCCTCTGGCCTCCTCCTCTTGAACAGAGGAAGCGTCCAGACATGCGTGCGGCGGCAGGGTGGCTCAATAGTGGACGTCACTTTCGCCACCCCTGCGTTGGCCGCGCGCGTGTTGAACTGGCGGGTGGACCTGGCGGAGACTATGTCGGACCACCGCTACGTGCGGTTCGACATCTCCAACAGTGTCGGCGTCAGAATTGAGGTCAAGGCCCAGATGAAATATCTGCCGCCTTTACATACACAAGTATGTAAAGGCTGAGCCGGTTTCCCATGGACCCCCCATCACGGCGATGTGGGAACACCGCTGAGTTTTAGTGGGTATACTGTCATCATCGACAGGAGTCCCTGGCACAGTCTCGTGCCGCCGGACCCAGGCCGGGGCTCGAATTTTCGAGTTCCCGGGGGCTCAGGGCAGCGCCAACGCCGACCTCTTCGCAACCAAGTTGGAAGAGGTCATCGCAGACGCGGCCAATGTCGCTAGGCCCGTGAAGACCGTGGCCTTGGAGGTGACCGACCTCAAGGACTCGGTCACCAAGGAGGAGGTGGTGGCGGCGATCGCAGCGATGGGGGGCTGTGGCGTCACAGAGGTGCAAGGTCGGGCCATCAGGCCCGGTCGCAGCGGCATGGGTACCATTCGCCTCGATTGCCCAGTCGCCGCAGCCATAGCCGTCCTCGCCAAAGGACGACTTGCAGTCGGGTTCAGCTCGGGTGTAGTCCGGGCACTTGCAGCCAAGCCTCTGCGCTGCTACAAGTGTTTTGGAGTCGGACACACCCGGCCCCTTTGCCCGTCCAAGGTCGACAGGGGGAGCAACTGCTACCGCTGCGGCAAGGACGGGCACAAGTCCGCCTCCTGCGAGGCCGCCACGCCGCACTGTGCGGTGTGTGCCGCCAGTGGCTGCCCGGCGGGCCACGTCATGTTGGGGAGGAAGTGCAATCCTCCCCCCAAGAAGGGCAAGGAGCAGGCGCCGATTCGGCCTGTCACTGCCACCGCCGTCCCTGAGGCTGGGACTTTGGCGGCTGTGGAGGGGGGTGCGATGTCTGATTAATGGATAGTCAGGTCAAGCATCGTATCCTCCAGGCGAACGCCAACCACTGCAGGGCGGCCCAGGATCTGCTGTTGCAGACAATGGCCGAGTGGTTGGTGGACGTGGCGGTGGTTGCCGAGCCGTACTCGGTGCCTGGCCGTTGGCTGGGTGATCGGGACGGCTCGGTGGCATTGGTGTCGCGGTCTTCCACGGACTCCCCTCCCCTCTCGCTCTTAGAGAGGGGACCGGGATACGTGGCCGCCGCGTGGGGAGACTTGGCCTTTGTGGGCGTATATTTCTCCCCAAACCGCCCTCTCTCGGATTTCGAGAATTATCTCGAAATCCTCACCGCAGTGGTCGGGAGGGCGGCGCCACGGCAGGTCGCCATATTGGGCGACCTGAACGCCAAAGCGACGGCCTGGGGCAACCCGGCCCGCTCTTGCAACGTCCGGGGACGCGCCGCAGAATTTTGGGCGGCGTCGTGCGGTGTGTCCCTGTAGAGATGGCGGAGACCTTTTCGGACCACCGATATGTACGCTTCGACATCTCCACCCAGAGCCCCCTGGGGGTCCGCTCGGGCCAATCTGCGTTCCCACGGTGGGCTCTCACCCGCTTGGACCGAGAGGCTGCGGAGGAGGCGGCGTTCGTCCAGGACTGGCTCGTTCCTCCTGTCGACGTCCTGGACGTGGACGCCGCAGCGCTCCAGTTGAGGGGGTCCTTGACCGAGGTGTGCAACTCCAGCATGCCCCGGTCCCGCCACCCACCTCCCCGCCGCGCCGTCTATTGGTGGTCGGAGGAACTGGCGAAGCTCCGAACCGCCTGCGTAGCGGCCAGGAGGGCCTACACGCGGAGCCGAAGGCGCAGGCCCCGAGACCCAGCCAGCGAGGGGGGCCTCTATGCGTCGTACATCGACGCAAAGACGGTCCTCAAGCTGGCGATGTGCGCGGCCGAAGACTCGGCGAGAGCCGACATGCTGGAGGGTCTCGATAGGGACCCGTTTGGAAGACCTTACAAGGCGGCGCGGAATAAACTGCGCCCCTGTGGTCCTCCACTGCCAGAGACCCTCGAGCCGGCATTGCTGGATGGGGTGGTCCGGTCCCTGTTTCCGTCCAGGACCGACTTCACCCCACCAGTGATGGACCCGCCGCGGGAGGCGGCTCCGCCGGATGAGGAGATCCCCCCGGTGACGGCGTCGGAACTTTGCGCAGGGACTCTTCGCCTTCGCGCAAAGAACACGGCCCCAGGGCCGGACGGCGTTCCCGCACGGGTGGTGGCCATAGCCGCCTCACAGATGGAGGAGAGGCTTCGGGACCTCTTTAGCGCGTGTTTCACGACTGGGAGGTTCCCGAAACCTTGGAAGGAGGGGCGGCTATGCCTCCTCCAGAAGGAGGGACGCCCGGCGGACTCCCCCTCGGCTTACCGGCCCATCGTTTTGCTCGATGAGGTCGGTAAGATGTTCGAGGGGATAATCGCCAACCGGCTAGAAAGCCTGCTGGTGATGGTGGGGCCGGACCTGTCCGACGCCCAATTCGGGTTCCGACGGGGTCGTTCTACCATGGACGCATTGGCCCTACTGAAGGGCCAGGTAAGGGAGGCCGTGGAGGCGGGGGACGGAGTGTTGGCGGTGTCATTCGACATTGCCAACGCCTTCAACTCTGTCCCCCACTCGACCATCTTGGAGGCGCTCCGGTACCACGGAGTGCCTCAGTACTTGCGCCAACTCTTGGCCAGCTACTTGGAGGACCGGGTGGTCCTCTTTGCAGACAAGACGGCCAGAGTCAGGCAATACGGCGCAGAGTCCGGTGTTCCGCAGGGGTCGGTCCTAGGACCACCGCTGTGGAACATTGGATTCGACTGGCTCCTGCGGGGGACCCTCCTCCGTGGCACGAGCATCATTTGCTACGCAGACGATACTCTCCTCATTGCCCGGGGGAGGGACTTCAGGGAGGCGGCCAGTCTGGCCTCTGCTGGCGGATCCTTAGTGGCAGGAAGGATCCGCCGCCTAGGGTTGAAGGTGGCGCTACATTAAACCGAGGCCGTGTATTTCTACGGGCCTCGGCAGCGCATCCCCCCAGACGGCCACATTGACGTAGAGGGCGTCCGGATCGGAGTCAAGGCCCAAATGAAGTACCTGGGCCTTGTACTCGACAGCAGGTGGCGCTTCGGCCCACACTTTAGCGGGCTGTCGACGCGCCTGCTGAAGGCCGCGAATGCCCTGTCGTGGCTCCTCCCGAACCTGGGGGGTCCGAAGGTGCGATGCCGGCGCTTGTATGCCGGCATCCTAAGAAGCATGGCCCTTTACGGGGCCCCAATCTGGGCGGACGCCCTTCACCGGAGGGAGAACGCCACTGCCATCCGCAGGCCCCAAAGGGCCATTGCACTGCGGGTGGCGAGGGCTTACCGGTCGGTGGGATTCTCGGCGGCGTGCGCTCTGGCCGGCACCCCTCCTTGGGAGCTCGAGGCATGGGTGCTGGCCAGAGTGTACGAGTGGACGGCGCTGCGGAAGGCACTCGGGGAGCTCCCCGCCGCAGAAGAGCGGGAGGCCGTGCGGCAGGAGGCGAAGGAGGCAATCGTCCATCACTGGACGGAGGACCTCGCCTCTGCCGCCTTCGGCCGCCGGACGCTGGACGCGCTCGGGCCAGTCTTGAAGGATTGGCTCGAGCGGTCCCACGGTTTCCTCTCTTTCCGTCTGGTGCAGGTGTTGTCTGGCCATGGGTGCTTCGGATCGCACCTGCACCGGATCCGAAGGGAGGAGACCCCGTCGTGCCACGACTGCGGCGCGGCGGAGGACACGGCACAGCACACCCTAGAGGTGTGCCCAGCCTGGTCCGAGCTGCGCCGTAGTCTGGTCGCAGCAGTCGGGCCGGACCTCTCGCTTCCCAGTGTCGTCAACTCGATGCTGGAAAGCGAGGAGGCCTGGGCAACAGTCGCCTCCTTCTGTGAGGAAGTCATGTCACAGAAGGAGGACGCGGAGCGAGCGCGGGAGGACGACCCTCTCGCAGCGCCGCTCCGCAGCGCCGCTCCGCAGGCGGAGGAGGGGTCGAAGAAGACGTCAGTACGAAAGTCATCTTCGACTCCTCCCAGGTGGAGGCGAGCAGGCAACGGGTGCGGGGGCACCCTTGCCTGTATTGCACAGGCCTCCACCAGTGTCGGATGGGAATGACCAGGTGTTCCCGGTCATTCCCATAGCCCCTCCAGTAAACTGGGGGGCATGCGGGGCCCGCCAAGAAGGCGGGCATGCGCCAGGAGGGTTTGGATGTAAAGGCTGCGCCGGTTTCCCATGCCCTCCCATCACGGCGTTGCGGGAACACCGCTGAGTTTTAGTGGGTATACTGTATGTCTAACAGGAGTCCCACATATCCCGTCTCGTCCCCCACGAGCGCCCGCATGCGTAACGCATTTCTCAGCGTAAAAAAAAAAAAAAAAAAAAAGTTAGGTTAGGTTAGGTTTTTTTTTTTTTTTTTTTATCCTGTCCGGGCGCAAGGCCCGGCCCGCGAGCTACCTCTAACATAATTAGAGTCCTTAATTGTACTTTCAGATGGGATGTATCTACGGGTTTTCTTTATTTATTTCTCACCTATTTTTATTGAATCTTAATTTTATGCTTATATCTATACATATATGTCTTTTTCCATATTATATACATAATATTATTCTAGGCTTTTAATTATATTCAGCCTCATGGGGTTTACACGGTTCTCTTATATTTAATGCTTATTCTACTTAAATACTTTCCATTTCCAGCTGACATTTTTTCTTATTTATACCTATTGTTATACATTCTTTCTTATCTAGCTAGCTTATTGTAATACTTAATTTTAACACCTTATTTTATCATATTTGATTTTTGTATGCTAATCAATATATTTACATTAATATATATCTAGCGATATCAAGACAGTACAACATGAATCTTTCCCTAAGTCTTCTAGTTGACATAATCTCAGGGAAATTTCTAGCTATTATTTTGCATTCCAGTTCATTCTCAACCTCGAGTCTCTTTAGGGCGTAAATCGGGCAGTCAGTTAAAATGTGATTGACCGTTTCAGGGGTTCCGGGTTGGCAGATGCACGATGAATTCTCCTTGCACCTGAGTCGGTTCAGGTACTCAGAGAACCCACCATGCCCCGTCAGTATTTGGGTAGTTATGTTGGTTGGGTTCATCTGTCTAACTATTTTATAGGAGGGGATAATTTCGGGAAAGAACATTCTGGTTACCCCAGCTGTGGTACCCTCTTTATACCTTTTGTTCCATTCATTAATCGACCCCTTTCGGATATGTCGCTTAATGAATGAAACCGGGCATAGGTCGTAGTCGGGTTTGGTCTTCATATTCAGGGCTGCATCCTTCGCCAGTTCATCCACCCTCTCATTACCCGCAAGACCCGCGTGTGCCTTGCTCCAGAACAAAGACACAGTTTTGTTCTGGTTCCCAATGGCTCTAATGTTCTCGCGTGTTTGCACCGCCAGGGGATGTGTTGTGCTGAGGTTTACTATGGTCTCCAGGGCCGATCTACTGTCGCTGTAGATTCCATAGCTCCTCTCATTTCTCCGCTTGACTTCCTCAGTGGCTCTGCATACCGCTAGGAGTTCCGCCTATATATTCCCCGGTATACCGTACAGTATGGTGCCAGTTTGAGTTTGAAGGTCTTCACCTCCGCAACACTATCCCATAGGGATAGCGCTGCCCCAACCTTACCCTCAATCCGGCTACCGTCGGTAAATATTCGGATAGCCTGGTTGTTATGGCTATCTACCGACTCTTGGTCTACCAGGCTCATGAACTCTATCGCAGTATGTTTCGCCGGGTGAGGTGTACAGCGGTATGGGACCCTCCGCTCGACTTCTCTGTCTGCTATATCTGGCTGGGATGTCCCTCTCCTCGCCTCATACAGAGCGGCTGCCTCTTGTATGCGGAGGTCAAGTGGCAATATTCCCGCCAGTACAAGCGCTGAATGCAGAGAAGCCGTGCGGTACGCTCCGCACAATTTTTGGGCGAAGCCCCTCTGGACGGCATTTAGGTGGCGTTGAACTCCCAACTTTTTTGATGCTGAGGACCAGGCGCCAGCTGCGTACGTGATGATGGGCTCTACCGTTGCGGTGTATATGACACGGACTATTTCCGGGTGGAGACCCCAACTGACTCTGGCGGCTCTCGACAACTGTTTGTAGACTCCAAGTGCCTTCTTACAGACGTTAGCCGTGTGGCTATTGAAAGTCAACTTGGAGTCCACTGTGAGCCCCAAGATTTTTATTTCCGAAGACATTCCAATGTCGATCCCTCCCATGGTCAGATGTGGCGTGTCATACTTAAGTTTTCTGGTGACTACCATGGCGCAAGTTTTATGCGGCGCAAACCTGAGCTTATTCATGACACCCCACCTCCGAACATGTTCGAGAGCGGCATTGGCCTGTCCCTGGATTTCCAGGGCGGTCTCCCCCGAAAACACGAGCACCACGTCATCCGCGAAGGCCTGACAATAGTCACCACGTTGCGTGAGACTCTCCAGCAATGGGTTCAGCAGGAGATTCCATAGGATGGGGCCGCCTATTGATCCTTGGACACACCCTTTATTTGTGCTTTTCGCGAACTCATGGCCAGCATACCTTACCCGGACCTTGCGGTCGCTTAGGTAGCTGGCTATCATCCTCCTGAGATTCGCTGGGCACTTCTCTTCCGCCAGTCTGACCTTTATGGCCGGCCACCACGCACTGTCGAAGGCTCCCTCTATATCCAGCGAGACCATCGTGATAAGCTTCCTCTCTTGGAGTTTGCCTCTCACGTGGGCTATCAGGTCATAGAGGGAGTCTTCCGTGCTTCGCTGTGGCATAAAGCCATACTGGTGGGGGCTTATTCGGGGTGCCAAGTACCAAACCAGCCTTCTGACCATCATTTTCTCCAGCATTTTGCCCATCACTGGTAGCAGTCCAATCGGCCTATAAGACTTGAGACTGCTATAGTTGTCCTTTCCTGGTTTCCTCAGCACCACCACAGTGGCCTCTTTCCACTCTGTGGGAAAGTGCGACAGACGCCAGCACTTGTTGAACAGTGCCAGATGCAGCTCCATGTCTCGCTGTATCACCCGCTGGCAGATGTCGGCTGTGAAGCCGTCTACTCCGGGGGCCTTCTTGGGATTGAAGCTCTCCGTCGCAAACCTGAGCTCCTCCGCTGTAAACTCCGGGTCATGACTCTCATCATGACTCCAGTCATTTACCCGGTCAGCAAGAGCTCTGATTTGGCGATGGTCTGAGTTATCCTCCTCCTCTGCGTCTTCCGGGTAGAAAATTTCTGCCAGCAGTCTCGCGGATCCTTCCTGCCCTGCTTCCCTTCCATTCCATGCTAGTGGCAGATCTTCCTGCCTTTTCGTTGTCTGCTTTATGACCCTATAAATCCCTTCCCAAACCCCTTCCCCTGTTTGTTTCTGGCAGAAATCCTTCCAGCTTTCTGTGGAGCGCTTTTTAACTTCTAACTCGTACTTCTCTTTCTTTTGCAGGTACAGCGCGACCACACCCTCTCTACGCGACGGCGCGGCGCACTGGATTCTTCTCTTCCTGGTAGCGACGTCATGCTTCATAGCTTCGAGTTCTTCGGACCACCACGGCACGGTGAGTTTTTGGTTTTCCTTTTTTTTTGGTATTGATGCTTTACATGCTTCTGTTATTATTTCTGTGTATTTTCTAATTGTATTATCTAAATTTTCCTTGCTATTTATTTGTTTCAACTGTTCTATATCTATTCTATTGTCTATTTTTAATTGGTCGATTTTTTCATAAAAATGTTCCCAATTAGCTTTTTTTGTATTATATAATCTGGTTGTTCTTTTTATATGAATTCCTTTCCCTTTTTGTAATTTGATTTTTATTATTATGCCGTTGTGGTCCGAGCTCGTCAGGTCTTCAGCCACCGTCCATTCTTCTACCAGGTCAAGTAAGTCCTCTGTGCATAACGTCACGTCAACGTGGCTCGTTATCCTTCGTCCGCCTCTGATGGTATCGAAGGTGGGTTTAGTCCCGCAGTTCAGTACCTGCAAATCGAGCTCTCCGATCATTCCTGCCAGTTCGTCCCCTCTACTATCAATGACACTGCTACCCCACCACACACTCTTGGCATTAGCGTCCCCTCCAATGATGGCTTTTTTGGGCTTTAGCTCGCTCATCGCAGCTATTAAATGGTCCAGGTATGGCCCAATGGGTTGGTCAGGCTCAAAGTAGTACGAGACGGCTAGCATCTCCCACGCGCTTGTTCGCAGCTTCACCACCACGATATTGTTGGTGGTGAATTTGGGGCACTGTATGACATCGATGTCATGGTTGAACATGACTATCGCCGCCTTTACAATGCCACCACCGCAGTCCAAGTTCTGGTAGACTCTAGCCCCCCCGTACGACTTCATTGCCTTTATCCTTCCCACATACGGCTCCTGGACCAGTGCAAAGGCTATTTTTTGTTTTTTAGCCTCGATCATGAGCTCATTTGTCGCCAGCTGCTTGCGTTGGAGGTTAGCTTGCACTGCAGTGAGTATGTTAGCAGCTTCCGTCCGTGTAACCCCCGGCACCACCTTAGCAATAAGCTATTGCGGCCCGCGCCAATGCATCCCATTTCCTTCGCACCGGGCAGTCCTGGCTATATACCGTATGGCCTGTGTGGTCGTGCTTTTCTTTGATGCAGTTTTTGCACGTCGGCCTCTCGCCTGCTGCCAGCCCGGTACACTCGGCTTTGAGATGTGGCCCCCCGCAATAGTTGCACAGGTCCACAGGCTCCGTACACAACTTACGACCATGCCCATATACCAGGCACTTTGTGCACTGAATCAGGGGCGTTTGGTCTTGGACCCTGACGCACTGCAGGTCGATGAAGACTCTGCCAGCCGCGGTGAGTCTCTGCCACAACTTTGGTGTCACCTGTAGGACGACGTGGCTCTCCAGTGAGTTCCGCGCCCTCCTCCGGTATTTCACAGTGGCAGTGGCCTCCTCGGCCGTCAGGCCTTCCAGCAGGCGGGCGTTCTGGGCCTTTAAGGCAGTCAGGATGTCCTCGTCACTATTGTAGGACAAGAGGTCCTTGAATATTACAAGTGGGTTACGATTTTTTGCTTCTTCCACTTTCAGGTGCTTATCTTTTTTAAGATGGGCTGCTGTTCTCGCCATTTCCTCCCTGTTGCTGAAGCTCAAGATAACCCTCTTGTCCTTGACTTTTCGGACCCTCTCTATCTGCAGGCCACTCTTCTTTGCGTCCAGAACTTCTTTTACTCTTCCCACCACTTCCGTGCTGGTGTCCATAGTGACATCAGACGACACAATGACGGAGTGCTTAGTTTTTTGACCCCAGGTGTTTTGGGGTGCGGTCAGGGCCTCCGCATACGTAGGAGCTCTCTCTTTAATTTCGGAGACCATTTTTCCCATTTCCTTTGTGGTCTCTTCGAGTGCTCGAATTTCCTTCAAGATGTCTCCATCATTGTGTCCTCTGTCACGTGCCTCTTGTGCCTCTCTTTGTTCCTGCATTGCCACCTGCAGTTGTTTAATCATTTGGTTGCCCTCCCTCACTATTAAAGTTTGCTCTTCTAGTGCGGAGCGCAGCCAAGTGATGCTCTCAGGGTCATCCCCTTTATCCTTGTCCTTCTGGTCCTCCGTTCCCCTCTGTTGATTCTGGCCATCACTTCCTCTGTCCGCCTCTTTTACCAACTGATAGAGTCGGTCGATTGCCGTCGTAACCTCCTTCTTTATTTCAGCCTTCAAGTTACGTGAGTTGTTGAGATGGAGCTTCGCCTTATTAAGGCATGCTCTCGCCTCCGCTATGATGTTGGGGTAAACGCTGGACTCAGGCTTCATTGGCGGTCTCGCGGTATCGGCCGATACTCGACGCGTCTCCAGAATGCTGGTAGGTCCCTGTGAGGTAATTGGTTTGGCGTCACGTTTTGGGTTGGCCGGGGACTTGGCTTTTGGCTCTGTATTCCCGGCCTCCCACTCTCCGATGCTACGCCTTACACAGGGGAGCGAAGGCCCGGCCTTCTCTGCCGAGCGCGGTGAGCCTTTGTGGCCCGGTGAGCTCGCATCCTTCTTGGCCGGTGTGCGGTACATTTTGGTGTTTTGTGTGAAGGTAAGGTTCATTAAGAGACCGGTCAGAGGACACTGGTGATACTTCTGTGTCCCTGTAAAGGGGGGAATAGACACAGAAAGTATCCCAGAAACAGTAAAACAGTAAAACAACCAAACGATCAACGAACAAATTTATCCTACGGCAGCAGGACCGTTATATTAATATAAAATGAGCTTTGGTCAGGACAAACAAATAATTCCGGTCGAGAAAGTCTAGAAACCCGAATTCACGGCCACCAAACAGACTCGAGCTCGCGGTGTGTGCATAGAGCACAGGTAATACTGATGATTATGACGTCTATGAGCGAAATTATTTTGACGTTTTGTCAACTTTGCTGAATACAGCTAGGAAATGCGTCACCTGGATGCACAGTTGTTGCTAATATAACCTCAATAGAGGTCTAGTTATATTAGCAAACTGTTGTCTTATAGTAATTAGCTCAATAAAGCTACGATCAATATTTAATATTTACTAATACTGGGTCCCAGACCCTTAGTCTAAATAACCTAATAAAACTAACTTAATTTACCACTTCGAAAGAAGGGTGCGTTATTCTCCAATTCTGACTGAGCCAAAGGAGAGGTCTTTTCCTCCCGATTCCGGAGAGCCCAAACTCGGTTGGTCTATGACCCTTGGTTCCAAAGTTAGCTCGGGGGGGGGCGAGGTAACCCAGAAGCGGCAGCGGGGGGGGGGGGGGGTATTTTAAAGGGGAATTATAAGGATATATGTAAATACACTACTACTCAATATTGGGGGTCAAAATGGGGGTCAAAAAAGGGGGGTCTAAGGGGCTTATATGTATCTACGTCCCAGCGAGGAGGGGGTAACGGGGGGGGAAAATTTAGTCAGAATTTTGATATCTCCCGCCGTTCCCGAGATATTTGAATTTTAATAAAAATAAATGTGAATAAATGCTACGTAAATATTTATACTGATAATGGAATTTAGATAATTATATAATGAGTGATAACGTGAATAATGTGTTGTGTGATAACTTATATTCGCTAAAATGTTGTTAAATTACGGCTATGAATGCGGCTTAGGAATTACGGCTATGTAGGTGGAGGGGAGGTCGATTAAATAGATAAATAAATAATTTAAACAAAAAAGGGGGGCAAGTTAAAGAGGGTGGCCTGAGGGGCACTGCTGCATATACTATACGTAGTATAATATGTGCAGGGTGGTGTTAAAAAAGGGGTAACTCGCTCCGTTCCCGAGCTACGGGCGTTTTTGTGATTTTTAAAGTCCCGAGTTCGGTTCTCGGTTGTTGAACAGTATAATTTACCAACTTGTCTTTACAGTTCTCGCCAGTTGCTTATTTCCCTCCAGGGGATGTAGCTTGTCTCCTATTTATGGCGCGTGGGTTTTGAGAGTGTCAGGTGAAAGAGGGAGAGTTGTTTTTTCCCTAAATCCAAATTCCGGACTCCCCGGCTCAGAGGTCTTGCGCGTGGGGTGGCTGCGAGGATGCTGGTTGCAGTTCCACAGGCGCAAAAAGGGTGGTTTTTTGTGTTCCCCTGACCCGAAAAATCCAAAATCCAGCTATTGTGTACGTCTGGTAGGCTACTATGTCCTCCCGAATTTTCGGACGCACACCACCCCCCTTCAACCCTGGATCGTGTAAAAAACGATATCGCAAGAACTGTTGTTGTTGTCTTGGATATAGGAATCCTAACTAATCCTAATCCTAATCCTCCCCTAACACTTGTTCCTATTCTATACGCTAAGTATTAAATATAAAATTAATTTATTTATATAGTTTTTATAACCATAACCTGCCCCAGTATGTTTTGATTTTTAACCAGATATTTGTTTATCTGTTTTGTCCCTGGGGAGGTTTATGGTTTTGTCAACGGCGGTCAATTTTCCCTAATTGTCTTCTATATTTATGACCATGTATTTCGCGTGGATGTTATTTATACCGCTGGATAGAGGACAAATTTCTCCATCCAGTGACACTAAATTTGGGATTTTTACTATACCCTGAAGGGGTGTATTAACGTTATTTTTGGAGGTGTATCCTAGATTAGATATTTCGAAAGCCTTTATTCGGCTAAAATTATGATTATAAGAATACAAAATTATACTATTCCAGGGTTTAACACAAAATACATGAAATTGAAAATTTTTCAGCTTATTTAGGGTTGAAACAAAGGACCCCCGAATTTTTAAAACCTTAGAAACTAAATTACTTAAAAACTACCACTCACATCTAATCCAAAGTTAACTAGTACATACATTTTTTTTTTTTTTTTTTTTTTTTTTTTTTTTTTTTTTTTTAAGTCCATATGGATATCTGTCCTGTTCCTTGTTTCCCGGAAATTAAATATTGAATATTTTTAAAAATTGTAACCTTTTATTCCAGGTGTTCTATAATGATTTCCTTTGAAGTTCAGTGGTCACCCGGCTCCTCGTCTGTGCAGCCTTCGAGATTTCCTGGTAGATCCACTCCCAACCCTCGGGATCTCCGTTCGGGAAGCACGTGTTTTTTAGTTTTTGGTTTGTATCTCCGGAACCGTAAGTCAGAAAAATCCAAATTTGGTGTCAGGAGATAGGGCTTCACGTGCTGCACAGAAGGAGGCTGCGGAACGGGAGCGGGAGATCTCTTCCGCTCACCCGGCCCGCAGCAGGCGCACCGGGCGTCGGCAGAGGGCAGACAACGCCCTCTTCCGGCCCCCCTAAATGGGTCCAGGGACGGCGGACTTGGGGACGTCCGCCGCCCCCCATCACACTGGACCCGAGGTGGCGGCGCGTAGTGTTCCACGCGCGCCCCTTTCAGACGTCGCGGGGGGGGTTTAAACACCTCACCCCCCCCCCCAGACTTGAGGTGGCCCGCAGAGGCGGGCCGGCACTAGCTGGGGATCGTGGAAGTCGCATTAGATCCCATGATCCTCGGTGCAAGTGTGGGACGGGAACACCGGGGTGGTTTTTAGTCAGTAAGAGTCTGACAGACCCCTCCGCCTACCCCAGGGCGGAGGACATCCATGAGGATTTTCCACCCCGGCAACAAAAAAAAAAAAAAAAAGGTTAGGTTAGGTTAGGTTAGGTTGGGGGATCCCCCACAGCGCATACTTCCTCGTAGTATCCCCTGGGCAACGCCGTGTCTGACCACCGTAACGGAGTGGCAGACCGGCGGCTAAAGTGTGCTGTGATTCGTAGACATTCATGCGGTCGTCTGCGAATATGATGGTTAAGCCAACGCGAGATGCGTCTGGTCGTTTTATCTCGAATCGCTCCTCCCAGGGCGATTCAAACGGCCCTTCTCAGGGCCAACCCAACGGCCCTTCTCAGGGCCAATCCAACGGCCCTTCTCAGGGCCAACCCAACGGCCCTTCTCAGGGCCAATCCAACGGCCCTTCTCAGGGCCAACCCAACAGCCCTTCTCAGGGCCACGACGGCGACGCTTTGGCGCCGGAAGCTGACCGCGCACCATCTGTGGCCAGCTTTTTCTGTAGGCCAGACGAGTTGTCGGACTCTGACGACTCCAATATGGACACGTCAGCGGCCGAAAGTGACCGCTTCAAGCGGAAGAGGTCAGAGGGCTCTTCGGAGTCGACGGTAGTCGGAGGTAAGGCGAAGAAGAAGTCAAAGTCTAAAAAGGCTTCGACTTCTACTGCGGCTTCTACCCACGATGTGGGCTTGGTGGACGCCGAGCGCCAGCTGAATCTGGCGAAAAGGGCGCAACTCCAACAAGACCTGGAGGAGAGGGTCGCCGCCAAGGAGCAGCAGGCGCAAGTTGCCAGGGCGAGGGCTGGCTATGGTGCATCCAGTGTACTATATGCTGACCACTCCCTGGCAGAATTGGAGCGCATGGCGCATGAAGACAAGGAGGAGGTCCTGGAGGTCGCCTCAAAGTCGTCCAATTTGAAGGGGACCTTCCAGAAGGCCCTCAAATGCCGGGCCGCCAGTATGCACGGCATTGTGGTGGAGCTGGTGAAGCGGACAGCCACGGACGAGACGCGGCAGCTGCAGGCCAAGGTGGATCGCCTGCAGGCAGAGGTTAGCCAGCTACACCAGAAGCTGGCTGAGGCCACGGCCAAGCCTGCTCAATCTGCCCCAGGTCCGGTGGTAGGAGCCTGCTCCTCCTCCCCTGCCAGCCTAGAGGAAACAATCCGCGGGGTTGTAATGGAGGAGAGGGCCTTCATAAGAGCCTGCTTCGCCGGCATCGAGGACCGGCTCTTGCCGGAAAGGCGGCTCCGCCCGCCGCTAGCGGCGGACAAGAGTCCACCGCCAAGGGAGCCGGAACCTGTGCCTTTAACAGGCCCGGTATCCAAGGGCAAGGGCAAGGGCAAGAGGACCAAGGCGGCTCCTCATACCCCCACCACCAGTGCGGAGGGAGTGTCTGGGCCGTCTGCTACTCCAGCAGCAGCCCCCCAGAACTCGCAGGAGGAAGATGCCCTTCTTCCCTCCACCACCCCGTCCAACCAGTCGTGGACGAAAGTGGTCAGGAGAGGAAAAGGGAAGAAGGGGAAAGGGTCAGCCCAGAAGCCCGCTGTGACTGGTCCTGCGGCCAAAAGGACCCCAGCCGGTAGGAGAAAGTTTGTTTCTCCCAAAACCACGGCCGTCGTGGTGACCGTCACACCGGAGGCCGTGGGGCGGGGCGAGACGTATGAGTCCGTCCTCAGACGGGCTCGTACTAATGCTGATCCTTCCCGGCTGGGGATTAGAAATATCACGTGCCGCCGAACCCTAACCGGGGCTCGAATTTTCGAGTTCTCGGGGGAAGAGCGCGGCACAAATGCGGACCTCTTCGCAACAAAATTGCAAGAGGTTATCGCGGATGCGGCCACGGTCGTCAGGCCCGTTAAGACCGCAGCCTTGGAGGTGGCCGATCTGGATGATTCGGTCACCAAAGAGGATGTGGTGGCGGCCGTTGCAGCGGCTGGAAGCTGCGACGCTGGCGCGGTGAAGGGTAGAGCCATCAGGCTCGGACGCCGCGGCATGGGCATCATTCGCGTTGAGTGCCCAGTCGACGCGGCTGGGGCCGTCCTTGCTGCGACCAAGGGACGGCTGCTCGTGGGGTTCAGCTCGGCTGTGGTCCGGCCACTTGAAGACCAGCCTGTTCGCTGCTTCAAGTGCTTCGCGTTTGGCCACACCCGAGCCACGTGTCCCTCCAAGTTCGACTGGGGAGACACGTGCTTCCAGTGCGGGCAGGAGGGACACAGGAGTACCGCTTGCCGCGCCGCCACCACCAAGCCACACTGCGTAGCGTGTGCCGCTAGTGGCCGCCCCGCGGACCACAGGATGACGGGAAGGAGCTGCAAGCCCCCCGTGAGGAAGGGCGTAGTGCCGCCGGCGCAGGTTCGTCCTGTTGCTACCGCCGCCGCCGCCGTCGTCGCCGCTGTAGCTCCAGCGGCGATAGTTGAGGGGACCGCTTCGATGTCGGAGTAATGGTTACTAACTACCGCATCCTCCAGACGAACACCAACCACTGCAGAGCGGCCCAGGACTTGGTGGTGCAGGTCATGGCCGAGTGGTTGGTGAACGTAGCGGTGGTCGCCGAGCCTTACTCGATCCCCGGCAGCTGGCTGGGTGACGAGGACGACTCGGTAGCACTAGCGGCGCGGTCTTCCACAGACTCCCCTCCCCTCTCGCTATTAGAGAGGGGACCGGGATACGTGGCCGCCGCGTGGGGAGACATAGCCCTTGTGGGCGTCTATTTCTCCCCAAACCGCTCTCTTCAGGACTTCGAGAACTATCTCGGAGTGCTGGCCGCTGTGGTCGGCAGGGCGGCGCCGCGTCAGGTCTCCGTACTGGGAGACCTGAATGCCAAGTCAGTGACCTGGGGCAACCGGGCCACCAGCGCACGCGGGCGGGCAGTGGAGATGTGGGCAGCTTCCTCTGGCCTCTCCCTCTTGAACAGAGGAAGCGTCCAGACATGCGTGCGGCGGCAGGGTGGCTCAATAGTGGACGTCACTTTCGCCACCCCTGCGTTGGCTGCGCGCGTGTTGAACTGGCGGGTGGACCTGGCGGAGACTATGTCGGACCACTGCTACGTGCGGTTCGACATCTCCAACAGTGGCCCCGGTGAGACGCGGCCCCTCTCGGCGCGATCACCGTTCCCGCGGTGGGCTCTCGCCCGCCTTGACAGGGAGGCAGCGGCGGAGGCGGCGTTCATCCAGGACTGGCTTTCGCCGCCTTCCGCTGGCCTGGATGTGGACACCGTGGCGGGGCACCTGAGGGAGTCTCTGACCGAGGTATGCAACTCCAGCATGCCCCGGTCTCGCCGACCACTACCCAAACGCGCCGTGTACTGGTGGTCGGTGGAGCTGGCGGGGCTTCGAGCAGCCTGTGTGGAGGCAAGGAGGGCCTACACGCGGAGCCGGCGGCGGCATATACGGGACCTGGCCGACGAAGACCACCTCTATGAGGTGTACATGGAAGCAAAAATGGGCCTCGATCGGGCCATCGCCACCGCCAGAGACTCGTCGAGAGCAGAGCTGCTGGAAGGTCTTGACAACGATCCCTACGGGAGACCATACAAGGCGGCGCGCAACAAACTGCGCCCCTTTGGTCCCCCGGTGGCCGAGACCCTGGAGCCCTCATTTCTGGATGGGGTGGTTCAGTCCCTGTTCCCGTCCAGGGACAACTTCACCCCACCAGTGATGGGCCCACCGCGGGGGATAGCTCCGCCAGCTGAGGAAGAAGAGGAGGCCCCTCTTGTCACGGAGTCGGAACTTGACGCGGCTATTCTCCATATCCGCGCCAAGAAGACAGCTCCGGGC
Organism: Atethmia centrago; assembly: GCA_905333075.3. Classification (NCBI taxonomy): domain Eukaryota; kingdom Metazoa; phylum Arthropoda; class Insecta; order Lepidoptera; family Noctuidae; genus Atethmia; species Atethmia centrago. The sequence goes on from HG995391.1 coordinate 22,225,930, forward strand.
CCCGACGGTGTTCCGGCAAGAGTGGTGGCGATCGCAGCCACTCAAATGGAGGAAAGGTTTCGGGACCTCTTCAGCGCATGCCTTGCGTCTGGAAGGTTCCCGAAACCATGGAAGGAGGGGCAGTTGTGCCTCCTTCGCAAGGAGGGCCGCCCCGCAGACTCCCCCTCGGCATACCGGCCCATCGTTCTGCTCGATGAGGTCGGCAAAATGTTCGAGGGGATAATCGCTGCCCGCCTAAAGGGCCATCTGCGGAGTATCGGGCCGGACTTGTCGGACGCTCAGTTTGGTTTTCGGGCTGAGCGTTCCACGGTGGACGCGCTGGCCTGCCTTAAGGGCCAGGTGAAGGAGGCGATGGAAGCGGGGGACGGATTGTTGGCTGTGTCATTCGACATAGCCAATGCCTTCAACTCCGTTCCCCACTCCACCATCCTAGAGGCGCTCCGATTCCACGGAGTGCCTCTATACATGCACAGGCTGCTGGCCAGCTACCTGGAGGAACGGGCGATCCTCCTGGTAAATAGGACTGGCCAAGTCCGGCGGTACGCCGTTGAGGCCGGCGTTCCGCAGGGGTCAGTCTTAGGACCTCTCCTCTGGAACGTCGGCTATGATTGGCTCCTGCGGGGAACTCTCCTCCGAGGCACGAGTGTCGTCTGCTACGCGGATGACACTCTCCTCACCGCCCGGGGGGGGAATTTCAGGGAGGCGGCCAATTTGGCCTCGGCGGGCGGATCCTTGGTGGCAGGGAGGATCCGCCGCCTAGGGTTATCGGTGGCGCTACACAAGACCGAGGCCGTGTTCTTCCACGGCCCTCGGCAGCGCCCCCCACCTGACGCCCACATCTTCGTGGAGGGCGTCAGAATTGAGGTCAAGGCCCAGATGAAATACCTGGGCCTTGTACTCGACAGCAGCTGGCGCTTCGGGCCGCATTTTAGCGGGCTGTCGTCACGCCTGCTGAAGGCCGCGGGTGCACTCTCGTGGCTGCTCCCCAACTTGGGGGGGCCCAGCGCGCGATGCCGGCAACTTTACGCTGGCATCTTGAGGAGTATGGCCCTCTACGGGGCTCCTATCTGGGAGGAATCACTCCACAGGAGGGAGAATGCCGCCGCCTTGAGGGCACCCCAAAGGGCCATAGCCCAGCGGGTGGCACGGGCCCATCGCACGGTGGGCTTTGCAGCAGCATGTGCTCTGGCCAGCACCCCTCCTTGGGAACTCGAGGCGTGGGTGCTCGCCAGAGTGTATGAATGGACGGCAGGACGGAGGGCAAGAGGAGAACGCCCAGCCCCGGAAGAGCGGGCAGCCGTCCGGCGGGAGGCGAGGGACGCCATCGTCGTCCATTGGACGGGGGACCTCGCCACTGCAGCTTTCGGCCGCCGAACCCTCGATGCGATTGGGCCAGTCCTGCGAGACTGGCTCGAGCGGTCGCATGGGTTCCTCTCCTTCCGTCTGGTGCAGGTGCTGTCCGGACATGGATGTTTCGGATCGTACCTGCACCGAATCGGACGGGAGGAGACGCCGTTGTGCCACCACTGTGGCGCGGCGGAGGACGCGGCGCAGCACACCCTCGAAGTGTGCCCAACGTGGTCTGAGCCGCGCGACAATCTCATCGCGGTGATCGGACCGGACCTCTCACTCCCCGGCGTAGTTACCGCCATGCTGAGGGATGAGAGGTCTTGGGCGGCAGTCGCCTCCTTCTGCGAACACGTCCTGTCCCAGAAGGAGGCAGCGGAGCGCGCGCGTGAGGACGATCCTAACGCGGCGCCGCTTCGCAGGCGGAGGAGGGGTCGAAGAAGGCGTCAGTTCGAAAGTCATCTCCGACTCCTCCCAGTTGGAGGCCAGCAGGCAACGGGTGCGGGGGCACCCTTGCCTGTATTGCACAGGCCTCCACCAGTGTCGAACGGGAATGGCCAGGTGTTCCCTGCCATTCTCGTAGCTCCCCACCCTGGGGGGCATGAGGGGCCGGCCAGCTAGGCGGGCATGCGCCGGGAGGGTTGTGGATGTAAAGGCTGAGCCGGTTTCCCATGGCCCCCCCATCACGGCGATGTGGGAACACCGCTGAGTTTTAGAGGGTATACTGTCATCATCGACAGGAGTCCCACATACCCCGACTCGTCCCCCACGAGCGGGGATGCGTAATGCATTTCTCAGCGACAAAAAAAAAAAAAAAAAAAGGTTAGGTTAGGTTGGGGGACCCCGGGGGATCCCCCACAGCGCATACTTCCTTGTAGTATCCCCTGGGCAACGCCGTGTCTGACCACCGTAACGGAGTGGCAGACCGGCGGCTAAAGTGCGCTGTGATTCGTTGATTTTAATGCGGACGTCTACGAATAAGATGGACAAACCAATGCGTGACGCCTCTGGGCGTTTTATTTCGATTTGCTCCTCCCAGGGCGATTCAAACGGCCCTTCTCAGGGCCAACCCAACGGCCCTTCTCAGGGCCAATCCAACGGCCCTTCTCAGGGCCAACCCAACGGCCCTTCTCAGGGCCAATCCAACGGCCCTTCTCAGGGCCACGCTGGCGACGCTTTAGCGTCGGGAGCTGACCGCGCACCATCTGCGGCCAGCTTTTTCATTAGGCCAGACGAGTTGTCGGACTCCGACGACTCCAATATGGACACGTCGGCGGCCGAAAGCGACCGCTTCAAGCGGAAGAGGTCCGAGGGCTCCTCGGAGTCGACGGTAGTCGGAGGTAAGGCGAAGAAGAAGTCGAAGTCTAAAAAGGCTTCGACTTCTACTGCGCCTTCTACCCACGATGTGGGCTTGGTGGACGCCGAGCGTCAGCTAAATCTGGCGAAAAGGGCGCAACTCCAACAAGACTTGGAAGAGAGGGTCGCCGCCAAGGAGCAGCAGGCGCAAGTTGCCAGGTTGAGGGCTGGCTATGGTGCATCCAATGTACTGTATGCTGACCACTCCCTGGCGGAATTGGAGCGCATGGCGCAGGAGGACAGAGAGGGGGTTCTGGAGGTCGCCTCAAAGTCTTCGAATTTGAAGGGGACCTTCCAGAAGGCCCTCAAATGCCGGGCCGCCAGTATGCATGGCATCGTGGTGGAACTAGTGAAGCGGACGGCCACGGACGAGACACGGCAGCTGCAGGCAAAGGTGGATCGTCTGCAGGCGGAGGTAAGCCAGCTACACCAGAAGCTGGCTGAGGCCACGGCCAGGCCTGCCCAATCTGCCCCAGGTCCGGTGGTAGGAGGCTGCTCCTCCTCCCCTGCCAGCCTTGAGGCAACAATTCGTGGGGTTGTCATGGAGGAGAGGGCCTTTATAAGAGCCTGCTTCGCCGGCATCGAAGACCGGCTCTTGCCGGAAAGGCGGCTCCGCCCGCCACTTGCGGCAGACAAGAGTCCACCGCTGAGGGAGCCGGAACCTGTGCCTCTAGCAGGCCCGGTATCCAAGGGCAAGGGCAAGGGCAAGGGCAAGAGGACCAAGGCGGCTCCTCATAACCCCACCACAAGCGCGGAGGAAGTGCCTGGGTCGTCTGCTACTACAGCGGCAGGCGCCCAGAACTCGCAGGAGGAAGACGCCCTTCTTCCCTCCACCACCCCGTCCAACCAGTCGTGGACGGAAGTGGTCAGGAGAGGAAAAGGGAAAAAGGGGAAAAGTTCGGCCCCCAAGCCCGCTGCGAGTGCTCCTGCAGCAAAAAAGGCTCCAGCCGGTAGGAGAAAGCTGGTTGCTCCCAAAACCACAGCCGTCGTGGTGACCGTCACCCCAGAGGCCGTGGGGCGGGGTGAGACGTATGAATCCGTCCTAAGACGGGCTCGTACCAATGCTGATCCCGCCCGGCTGGGGATTAAAAACATAAAGTGCCGCCGAACCCTAACCGGGGCTCGAATTTTCGAGTTCTCGGGGGAAGAGCGCGGCACAAATGCGGACCTCTTCGCAACAAAGTTGCAAGAGGTCATCGCGGATGCGGCAACGGTCGTAAGGCCTATTAAGACCGCAGCCTTGGAGGTGGCCGATCTGGATGATTCGGTCACCAAAGAGGATGTGGTGGCGGCCGTTGCGGCGGCTGGAGGATGCCACGCTGGCGCGGTGAAGGGTGGAGCCATCAGGCTCGGACGCCGTGGCATGGGCATCATACGCGTTGAGTGCCCAGTCGCCGCGGCTGGGGCCGTCCTTGCTGCGACCAAGGGACGGCTGCTCGTGGGGTTCAGCTCGGCTGTGGTCCGGCCACTTGAAAACCAGCCCGTTCGCTGCTTCAAGTGCTTCGCGTTTGGCCACACCCGAGCCACGTGTCCCTCCAAGTTCGACTGGGGAGACACGTGCTTCCAGTGCGGGCAGGAGGGACACAGGAGTACCACTTGCCACGCTGCCGCCACCAAGCCACACTGCGTGGCGTGTGCCGCTAGTGGCCGCCCTGCGGACCACAGGATGACGGGCAGGAGCTGCAAGCCCCCCGTGAGGAAGGGCGTAGTGCCGGCGCAGGTTCGCCCTGTTGCTACCGCCGCCGCCGCCGTCGTCACCGCTGTAGCTCCAGCGGCGATAGTTGAGGGGACCGGTTCGATGTCGGAGTAATGGTTACCAACTACCGCATCCTCCAGACGAACACCAACCACTGCAGAGCGGCCCAGGACCTGGTGGTACAGGTCATGGCCGAGTGGTTGGTGAACGTAGCGGTGGTCGCCGAGCCCTACTCGATCCCCGGTAGCTGGCTGGGTGACGAGGACGACTCGGTGGCACTAGCGGCGCGGTCTTCCACAGACTCCCCTCCCCTCTCGCTGTTAGAGAGGGGACCGGGATACGTGGCCGCCGCGTGGGGAGACATAGCCCTTGTGGGCGTCTATTTCTCCCCAAACCGCCCTCTTCAGGACTTCGAGAACTATCTCGGAGTGCTGGCCGCCGTGGTCGGCAGGGCGGCGCCGCGTCAGGTCTCCGTACTGGGAGACCTGAATGCCAAGTCGGTGACCTGGGGCAACCCAGCCACCAGCGCACGCGGGCGGGCAGTGGAGATGTGGGCAGCTTCCTCTGGCCTCTCCCTCTTGAACAGAGGAAGCGTCCAGACATGCGTGCGGCGGCAGGGTGGCTCAATAGTGGACGTCACTTTCGCCACCCCTGCGTTGGCCGCACGCGTGTTGAACTGGCGGGTGGACCTGGCGGAGACTATGTCGGACCACCGCTACGTGCGGTTCGACATCTCCAACAGTGGCCCCGGAGAGACGCGGCCCCTCTCGGCGCGATCACCGTTCCCGCGGTGGGCTATCGCCCGCCTGGACAGGGAGGCAGCGGCGGAGGCGGCGTTTATCCAGGACTGGCTTTCGCCGCCTTCCGCTGGCCTGGATGTAGACACCGTGGCGGGGCACCTGAGGGAGTCTCTGACCGAGGTATGCAACTCCAGCATGCCCCGGTCTCACCGACCACTAGCCAAACGCGCCGTGTACTGGTGGTCGGTGGAGCTGGCGGGACTTCGAGCAGCCTGTGTGGAGGCAAGGAGGGCCTACACGCGAAGCCGGCGGCGGCGTATACGGGACCTGGCCGACGAAGACCACCTCTATGAGGTGTACATGGAGGCAAAATTGGTCCTCGATAGGGCTATCACCGCCGCCAGAGACTCGTCCAGAGCAGAGTTGCTGGAGGGTCTCGACAACGATCCTTACGGGAGACCATATAAGGCGGCGCGCAACAAACTGCGCCCCCTTTGGTCCCCCGGTGGCCGAGACCCTGGAGCCCTCATTTCTGGATGGGGTGGTTCAGTCCCTGTTCCCGTCCAGGGACAACTTCACTCCACCAGTGATGGGCCCACCGCGGGGGATAGCTCCGCCAGCTGAGGAGGAAGAGGAGGCCCCTCCTGTCACGGAGTCGGAACTTGACGCGGCTATTCTCCATATCCGCGCCAAGAAGACAGCTCCGGGCCCCGACGGTGTTCCGGCAAGAGTGGTGGCGATCGCAGCCACTCAAATGGAGGAAAGGTTTCGGGACCTCTTCAGCGCATGCCTTGCGTCTGGAAGGTTCCCGAAACCATGGAAGGAGGGGCAGTTGTGCCTCCTTCGCAAGGAGGGCCGCCCCGCAGACTCCCCCTCGGCATACCGGCCCATCGTTCTGCTCGATGAGGTCGGCAAAATGTTCGAGGGGATAATCGCTGCCCGCCTAAAGGGCCATCTGCGGAGTATCGGGCCGGACTTGTCGGACGCTCAGTTTGGTTTTCGGGCTGAGCGTTCCACGGTGGACGCGCTGGCCTGCCTTAAGGGCCAGGTGAAGGAGGCGATGGAAGCGGGGGACGGATTGTTGGCTGTGTCATTCGACATAGCCAATGCCTTCAACTCCGTTCCCCACTCCACCATCCTAGAGGCGCTCCGATTCCACGGAGTGCCTCTATACATGCACAGGCTGCTGGCCAGCTACCTGGAGGAACGGGCGATCCTCCTGGTAAATAGGACTGGCCAAGTCCGGCGGTACGCCGTTGAGGCCGGCGTTCCGCAGGGGTCAGTCTTAGGACCTCTCCTCTGGAACGTCGGCTATGATTGGCTCCTGCGGGGAAATCTCCTCCGAGGCACGAGTGTCGTCTGCTACGCGGATGACACTCTCCTCACCGCCCGGGGGGGGGGATTTCAGGGAGGCGGCCAATTTGGCCTCAGCGGGCGGATCCTTGGTGGCAGGGAGGATCCGCCGCCTAGGGTTATCGGTGGCGCTGCACAAGACCGAGGCCGTGTTCTTCCACGGCCCTCGGCAGCGCCCCCCACCTGACGCCCACATCTTCGTGGAGGGCGTCAGAATTGAGGTCAAGGCCCAGATGAAATACCTGGGCCTTATACTCGACAGCAGGTGGCGCTTCGGGCCGCATTTTAGTGGGTTGTCGTCACGCCTGCTGAAGGCCGCGGGTGCGCTCTCGTGGCTGCTCCCCAACTTGGGGGGGCCCAGCGCGCGATGCCGGCAACTTTACGCCGGCATCTTGAGGAGTATGGCCCTCTACGGGGCTCCTATCTGGGAGGACTCACTCCACAGGAGGGAGAATGCCGCCGCCTTGCGGGCACCCCAAAGGGCCATAGCCCAGCGGGTGGCACGGGCCCATCGCACGGTGGGCTTTGCAGCAGCATGTGCCCTGGCCGGCACCCCTCCTTGGGAACTCGAGGCGTGGGTGCTCGCCAGAGTGTATGAATGGACGGCAGGACGGAGGGCAAGAGGAGAACGCCCAGCCCCGGAAGAGCGGGCAGTCGTCGAGTCGTCCATTGGACAGGGGACCTCGCCACTGCAGCCTTCGGCCGCCGAACCCTCGATGCGATTGGGCCAGTCCTGCGAGACTGGCTCGAGCGGTCGCATGGGTTCCTCTCCTTCCGTCTGGTGCAGGTGCTGTCCGGACATGGATGTTTCGGATCGTACCTGCACCGAATCGGACGGGAGGAGACGCCGTTGTGCCACCACTGTGGCGCGGCGGAGGATGCGGCGCAGCACACCCTCGAAGTGTGCCCAACGTGGTCTGAGCCGCGCGGCAATCTCATCGCGGTGATCGGACCGGACCTCTCACTCCCCGGCGTAGTTAACGCCATGCTGAGGGATGAAAGGTCTTGGGCGGCAGTCGCCTCCTTCTGCGAACACGTCATGTCCCAGAAGGAGGCAGCGGAGCGCGCGCGTGAGGACGATCCTAACGCGGCGCCGCTTCGCAGGCGGAGGAGGGGTCGAAGAAGACGTCAGTTTGAAAGTCATCTCCGACTCCTCCCAGTTGGAGGCCAGCAGGCAACGGGTGCGGGGGCACCCTTGCCTGTATTGCACAGGCCTCCACCAGTGTCGAACGGGAATGGCCAGGTGTTCCCTGCCATTCCCGTAGCTCCCCAGCCTGGGGGGCATGAGGGGCCGGCCAGCTAGGCGGGCATGCGCCGGGAGGGTTGTGGATGTAAAGGCTGAGCCGGTTTCCCATGGCCCCCCCATCACGGCGATGTGGGAACACCGCTGAGTTTTAGTGGGTATACTGTCAACATCGACAGGAGTCCCACATACCCCGACTCGTCCCCCACGAGCGGGGATGCATTTCTCAGCGTTAAAAAAAAAAAAAAAAAGGTTGGGGGACCCCCCACAGTGCTTGCGTCCACGTCGCGTCCCCTGGGCAACGACCCGGTTCTGACCACCGTAACGGAGTGGCAGACCGGGCTCGGCTAAAGTGCACTGTGCAGTCGTAGCATATTTTAATCCGTTTTATCATATTTTATTTTATTGCGGGAAAGTACGACATCTGAGGAGGCTATGCCTAAACCAACGAGGAACGTCTCCGGACGATTTAGAAAAGGCCCTTCTCAGGGCCAACCAAAAGGCCCTTCTCAGGGTAAACCAAAAGGCCCTTCTCAGGGCCAATCCGAGGGCGCTTCGGCGTCGGAGGCAAGCCGCGCGCCGTCTGCGGCCAGCTTCTTTTGTGAGGTGCCGGACTCTGATGATGAGTCCGTTTTGTTTGAGTCGGACGCTAGTTCAATGACTGGTCGCCCGGAGCCGGGGAAGCGGGCCCGTCAGAGAGATGGGTCCGGGGGTTCCTCGGACTCGAGGAGACCTCACGCGAAGGCCAATATGCCGGTGTCCGATACCCACGACGTGGGTCTAGCTGAGGCCAGATGCCAGTTGGACCTAACTAGGCGGGCGCAGCTACAGCAAGACCTAGAGGAGCGGGTTGCGGCCAAGGAGCAACGGACGCGCGTCGCCCGGGCCAAGTCCGGGTACGGCGCGTCCCGCGTCCTGTATGCGGACCACTCCCTGGCGGTGCTGCAGCTGATGGCTGAGGAGGACGAAGAGGAGATAGTGGTAATCGCCTCTAAGTCCTCCAATTTGAAAGGGACTTTCCAAAAGTCCCTTAAATGCAGGGCCGCGAGCATGCGCGGCATCGTCGGGGAGCTGGTGCAGCGCACGGCGACCGACGAAACGTGGCAACTCCAGACGAAAGTTGATCGCCTGCACTCAGAGGTCAGCCAGCTGCATCAGAAGCTGGCTGAAGCCACGGCCCGGCCAAACAAAGCCGAGCCGAGACCGGCGGCTGAGGTTCCCCCCTCCAACCTTGAGGATATCATCCGCAAGGTCGTCACGGAGGAGAGGAACTTCACGAGAGCCTGTATTGCGGGCATAGAGGACAGGCTCTTGCCTGAGAAGCGCCTCCGACCGCCGCTCGCGGCGGACAACAGGCGACGCGAGTCGGAGGTACCATCCCAGGTGGAAGACGCCGGTCTTCCGTCCACCACCCCATCCAACCAGCAAGGTTGGACGAAGGTGGCCAAAAAGGGAGGGGGCAAGAAGAGGAAGAAGTCGAGGACGGAGGCTGGCCCTGCCGCCACCACCACCACCCCTCCCGGCCCGTCCCAGACAACGGGCAAGGGAAAGGGAAAAGGAAAGGGGAAGGGGAAGAGGTCGGCCCCCAGGCCCACCACCGCTGCTCCCACTGCAGCCAATGGAGCCCCCGCCAGGAATGACAAGAGGAAGTTGGTCCCCCCCAAGGCCGCAGCCGTAGTGGTGACGCTCACCGCTGAGGCTGCGGGGCGGGGGGAGACGTACGCGTCGATAATGACGCGGGCGCGAACCAACGCTGATCCCCAAAAACTGGGGATTGGCACAGTCTCGTGCCGCCGGACCCAGGCCGGGGCTCGAATTTTCGAGTTCCCGGGGGCTCAGGGCAGCGCCAACGCCGACCTCTTCGCAACCAAGTTGGAAGAGGTCATCGCAGACGCGGCCAATGTCGCTAGGCCTGTGAAGACCGTGGCCTTGGAGGTGACCGACCTCGACGACTCGGTCACCAAGGAGGAGGTGGTGGCGGCGATCGCAGCGATGGGGGGCTGTGGCGTCACAGAGGTGCAAGGTCGGGCCATCAGGACCGGTCGCAGCGGCATGGGCACAATTCGCCTCGATTGCCCAGTCGCCGCAGCCATAGCCGTCCTCGCCAAAGGACGACTTGCAGTCGGGTTCAGCTCGGGTGTAGTCCGGGCACTTGCAGCCAAGCCTCTGCGCTGCTACAAGTGTTTTGGAGTCGGACACACCCGGCCCCTTTGCCCGTCCAAGGTCGACAGGGGGAGCAACTGCTACCGCTGTGGCAAGGACGGGCACAAGTCCGCCTCCTGCGAGGCCGCCACGCCGCACTGTGCGGTGTGTGCCGCCAGTGGCTGCCCGGCGGGCCACGTCATGTTGGGGAGTGTACGGGCAGCAGCTCCGCACACTGAGATGTAGGATGTAGGTGGATGAATCACTCGGGATGTGTTCAGGAAATAAAATCACTGTTTTGTGTCCGATAATGATTGACCATTTATTTAATAAAACAACGAATTATATAATGCCAAAAGTAGGTGGCTTGTGGCGGGCGTAATGGCTTAGTCAGCGAATGTACATAAATCGGTGACTTAGCAACTGCTTGATCAGGTAAAAACTAAAACAATAAATATCATGTGGCGATGCTCGTACATCCTGCCGACTATAAAAGTACAAATGTCCAGTAAAATGCATTATCCAAGGGTAAGTAAAGTATGTAAAGAAAGTTATTGGAAGGTTCTATGTCCGTCGCTAACTGTCATTGGCGACGTTTCGCGATCCACCTTGCTGCTGTTAGGAAGATGTCTGGGGACCTCTTCTAGATCCGGGGTGTCTGCCTTTGCTTGTCCTTCCGTAGGGAGATGCCGTTCAGTAGGACTTGGGGCCATCTCAATCTCTTCCTTGTGCGCCTGCTTTCCTGTTCTGTTTCCTTGAGGTGTACGGAGACAGCGTGCTTTAATTTGGACGCATACCCATATGCTGAATATTGTTGCACAGGTTATCATACAGCCGTACAGGACGTAGTGATGTTGCTCCGCCTCCACGGAATTAACCATTTGTATGTCCTGTTGTTCTTTAACCAGCTCAATTTTTCTCTTAATACTCTTTAGTTGTTCTTCATGTGTTTCAAGTTCCATATTTGTTATATTTGTAATTTGACTATTGCTTGTTAATAGTTCGTTTAGATTTATCTCTGGTACGTAGATCTCTTGCTCATTTCCTAATTCCATGGTGCTTTGCATTTTGTAATGTGCATGAATCAGATGTTTATCGCCGCGCATCATGCAACCTGTAGCTAAGGTGATGATGCCTGTATTTTGTAGTGTCTGTGACGTAATTCCCGCAGGACAGAAAATGCGCATAGTGCATTCCTCGCAACACGTAAACAACCAAGCTCCCTTACTGTGCAGTTTTTTCCAGTCATTGCTGCAATTCGATACCTTAGTGCGGCAGGTTGTTACTCCTCGATTGTTTATTATGCCTGCTTCGCACATTGTTGTGGCTGTTTTTATACTGTATATAGGTAGGTCAAGGTTGCATAGCAACAGCTGATTTGTGTTTACTTGTTCGCACGATGAAAGATGTTGTTGATCCAGTGGTATCATCATGTCTAGCTTCAAGTTAACGGCTATGTATTTGGTTGTTGGTATTATGTGAATCATGGAGGTTCCCTTTATGTTGCGGATTGGGATGACTTCGGTTAGTTCGTACTGTTCGTCTGCTCCTAACGGGATTTTTACTTCGAATATGATGAAGTCTTCGGTTAGTTTTCCTTGCACACTTGCTAGTTTATACATTTCCCGGATACACTTGAACTTGTTTGAGCAAGGGAGAGATAATCCTTTTGGGACTTGTCCTGCTATGATGTTCAACTGTTTTTCGAACGCATCGGGTTTCAACAGGTGAGTGTCGACCTTGCCGTGACGAAGATCTGTAACTAGGCTGATCAACATGTCTTGTATTCTCCGCAAGTTTGTTATCATCATGTTTGCGGCCAGTGCAGTAGCAGTAAGGAACGTTGCTTGGTCTTGTTCGGTTTTCAGTTGTTGGAGCGAGTCTCTGAGACTTTTGTTGATGACAATGAACTGCCGGTTCATTACTTGCTCGTTCCTCTTCAGAAGGTTATATTCCCCTTCGATTATTGAAGTCTGTTGTTTGTACAGATTGTACAAGTGGTCTTCATTGCTGTGCAGTAGTTTGATGTCGTTGTTGTATTTTTCGGCGAATTTGTCATCAAGTACTCCAAATAGAGAGTTGGCAATGTTCCCAATTCCGTTTATGAGACCTCGCTTGCTACGTATTCCGTGGTCGGATTGTAGTACTTCGTTGTAGTGTTTGAGCTCGTTTAGTTCGTGCTCGAGTTGTGTGGATATAGTCAAGTACGCTATATTTCGTTGACAAAGTCCGTGTAATTGCTGGACGTATTGTTCAACGGCAGAAGTACTTTTCCAGTAAGTTGACATGTTGTAGTATACTACCAGTCTCCATTCGTCTTGTATTATCTGTAAGTCTGCGGCTTTGTCAAAGTATACAAGGCGGGTCGGGTCTAGAGTTGTTACATTGACGAGTTGTTGCATGGACGGTGTCACACACGTAACCATCAGTACTAGTAACGTGCTTAGGTACTTGAGGACGTTACAGTTGGAACCACCCTTCTGTGCCCGTCTAGGGCTCACCCGACGTTGAGATGTTGATGACGTCGCCTCTGGTTGTGTTGGTTTGTTTTCTTTGTTGTTCCCGGTTTCAATTGGTAATCGGGACAATTTCGTTACGGGTCTCTTCATTATGTTGGATTTAGTTTTGAGCGTGACGACTCGTACCAAGTTATCCGGTCCAGGATGCGTCTCTATAACTCGCCCTAATAACCATCGGGCTGGGGCTATTTGTTCTTCCTTTACAAGGACGACGTCATTACGGCAATGTTGCGTGTTGGAGTTTGCCATTTCCCTCGTAATTGTAATGTTTGTAGGTAATCTTTGGACCATTTCTTCCAAAATTCCTTGTACATGTTTTCTGTCAGGCGCCATCGTAAAGTTAACTGGCTGTTGTCACTCTCTGACGTCATCGGAGGTGCCAGAACCGGTCCACCGACTAAAAAGTGGCCTGGTGTCAAGTAATCGATGTCGTCGAGGTCGTTTGTTAGGGCGACAAGTGGCCTTGAGTTGAGGCAGGCTTCAATTTGTACTAGCAAAGTAGTAAACTCTTCGTACGTAAGCCTTTGTTCCCCAAGGACGCGTTTTAGGTGGTGTTTCATACTCTTGACTGCAGCTTCCCATAGTCCTCCCGCTGTGGGCCAAGATGGTGCGTTAAAGTGCCATTCCATACCTTTTTCGGAAGTGTTGTTGATGAGGTCGTCGTTAACTAGAAGCTGCAGTGCCTCCTGGCGTTCTTTGGCTAGAGCTCTTGCTGCTCCGACAAAGTTCGTTCCGTTGTCACTGTAGATATGTTTTGGTGTTCCTCGTCGTGCGCATAGCCGCTTCAATGCTGCGAGGAATGTTATCGTGCTGAGATCTGACACCAGCTCCAGGTGGATGGCTTTTGTGCATAAACAAATGAAAATCGCGATGTAGGCTTTAACTGTTTTAATGCCGCGACCTTTGTTAGCCTTTATTTCAACGTGTCCCGTGAAATCCACGCCCGTGTGTGTGAATGGCCTTGAAGGTGTAACTCGAGGCGTTGGTAAGTGTGCCATTTGTTGATTGCTGCGTTGCGTTTTGTAGCGGTGGCAGGTGACACATTTGTTGAGTTGCTTCTTGATTGGTTTCATGCAGCCAAGTATCCAATATTTGTTACGAAGGTTTCCCAAAGTAAGCCTGGCACCGCCGTGGAGAGTATTCTTGTGGGCTTGGTCAATCAGGAGGTCTGATAACTTGTGTTTGTTTGGTAAAATTATTGGATGTTTTTGGGAGTCGTTTAACTTAGCATGTTCAAGTCTTCCTCCCACTCGAAGAATACCTTGTGCGTCTAGCATTGGGCTTAAACTCAACAGTTTGCTTGTAGCCCGTACCTTGTTATGTTTGTGTAGGTATGCTATTTCATCGCCAAATGTATTGTTCTGTGTAGTTTTCACAAGCAGGTGCTGAGTCTGCACAATGTCTTCCGTAGTTAAGTGTGACCTGTGTATGGCTCTTGTTGCGTCACGCGAGTTGTTTATGAATCGTCTGATCCAGCTGATGACTCGGGTTGCATAAGTCATCGTGCTGTATTTTTGCAGTAGTTGCTCGATGAGGGGCGCGTCTATTGTTTGTATTGCGCAGGTTTGACCTCGTTTATTTTTCTCTTCGTTCGTTGTAAAAATACCTTGTTTGGGTATGTTGTTGTTTTGAAGCCAGGTTGGGCCTTTCCACCACAGTTCGTGAGCTATCAAGGCTGATGGTGAGATTCCTCTGCTTGCGCAGTCCGCAGGATTGTCTTCGGATTTGACATGGGCCCAGGAGTTGGGTGGTGTTATTTGGATAATTTTTGTGACTCTGTTGGCTACGAAACTCTTCCAACGGCTCACATCACCATGTAGCCAGCCAAGCACCACCATGGAGTCCGTCCAGCAATGTATGGTGTGGATCTGCGAGTTGATGGAGTTTTTTACTTTTTCGATCAGTCGGGCTAGTAGTACTGCACCACATAACTCCAGTCATGGCAGAGAAATAGGCTTTTTCTGTGGGGCTAATTTTGTTTTTGCTGCTACTAGCCTTATCATCTGTTTACCTTCTTTATCAGTGGTCTTGCAATATATGACACATGCATAGGCTCGTTCTGATGAATCACAGTAGCCATGAAGTTCGAAGGGTTGTTGGGTGTCGCCGATCCAGCGTGGTATGGTTATGTCGTGTATGTGTGCGAGCTGATTGCGGAATTGCTCCCATTCTTGCTGTATCTTTAGTGGGAGTTTATCATCCCAGCTCGTTGTAGTTGACCAAGCATGTTGAAAAATTAGCTTGGCTTTCACTGTTACCGGTGATAGCCAACCAAGTGGGTCATACAGTTTTGATATATCCGACAGTAGTGTGCGTTTTGTGTCGACATCACGTTTGTTGCAGAGTGGTATTTGTTTGTAGGTAAACTGATCCGTGCGCGGGTTCCAAGTGATGCCTAGCGTTTTGTTGGTGTCTGCATCCTTGAAGTCGAACATTTTTTGGCTTATCAATTCATCGGATAAGCCTTCAAGTAGGCGCGTTTCGTTGCTAGCCCACTTTCGTAAGTTGAATCCACCGCCCTTCAGCATTGTTATAAGTTGACTTCGAGCTTTCTGTGCTGTTATGAAGTCGTGACTCCCGCCTATTAAGTCGTCCATGTATAGCTGATTGGACAGAATAGCCGCCGCCAAGGGGTACTGTGCGCCGTCATCCTTTACCAGTTGCCTTATGGTGCGCATTGCCAGGAAGGGAGCGGACTTGGTACCATATGTTACTGTAGTCAGTTGTAACTCTTGTAACGGCTCTGTGACTGAATCCCTCCACACTATTTTTTGTAAGTGTTGGTCTTTTTCCTGAATACGTATTTGTCGGTAGAATTTCTCAATATCCGCTGTGTACACGTATTCAAATGCCCTCCATCGTAGAATAATAGCTTGTAAGTCTTGTTGTAAGTTAGGCCCGCATTCCATCAGTTGGTTTAAACTGTGTCCCGAGCTAGTGGTTGCTGATGCATTGAAAACCACTCGGAGTTTGGTTGTCGTTGAATCGGGTCTCATTACTCCATGATGGGGTAGGAAACAGCTTGGCGTGTCCGGCTCTGTGCACCTTTTCATATGTCCTAGAGCTTTGTATTCGCCGATGAAAGCCTTGTAGCTTGACGCGAGGGTTTCGTCTCTTGTCAAACGTTTTTCCAATTGCTTGAATTGCGCGACTGCTTGTGGCTTTGATCGTCCTAAATATTGCTCGAAATTGGTCTTCATGGGGATTCTCACTTCATACCGCCCATCTTCTTGTCTTTTTGTTGTATCAGCGTACAGCCTCTCGCAGTACTCCTCATCGACAGTCGTAGACTGGTCGTCTGATATTATCTCTTCAATTTCCCAGAAACGAGAGATATCGCTAGTGTCCACCACGACATGACAGTTGAAAGTATTCGTATTTCCAACTAATACCCAGCCGAGCTTTGTTTGTTGTGCTATTGGTGCGTATATGTTTCCTCGAGTAATGTTGCTCATGACTATGTCGCCATATACCCCAGCATCAAGTAGAATGTCAATCGGCCTTGATAAGTTGAATTGTGGGTCGGCCAGGTTAATGTTTTCTATGTGAGGCCAATCTTGTTTTTCGAAGGAGTAGTTAGGCAGGTTGTTGAGTAGTTTAGCCATTACTAATGCCGGGGTTGAAAACTCGTAATCTCCGTAAAGGGACTTACAGTCCAACTGAACGGTCCCGTTGCTCTGGCTGGCAAATGCTCCGATCCCTGACACAGTTGAGTTGTGGTTGCGTCGCGGAAGCCCAAGTCGTTGCACAGCCGATTCTGTTATAAGGTTCAGTTGGGAGCCTTGGTCTAGAAGGCATCTAAGTACGGTGTAAGTTCCATCTGCAGCCTTTACTTTAAGTTGTACTGTAGCCAGTAAAACTTCGTTAAAATTTCCTGACACGTGATTGGTTTTTCGCTGCATGTTGTTGTTTGTCACGCCTTCGGCCATTTGGCTTGACGACAGTGTCGCTGACGTAGTATCGCGGACTAGGTCATGTAGCGTGGTGTGATGTGCGCCGTTACACACTTTGCATCTTTTCTGCGAGTTGCATTTCTTTCCGTTGTGCGGATACATGCAGTTTTTGCAAATGTTCAATTGCTCAATTGTCCTAATTTTTATGGCTGGCGTCATTTCTTGAAACTCTTTACAGTAGAGCAAGATGTGGCTTGTTTTGCAAACTGGACAATTTCTGTCGGAGCTTGTATGGTTTGCTTTGGGGTAGCGTCTGTATCTGTTGTACGCATCCCTTGGTACTGTTGTCATCGAGGCCCCTTTCTTTGGGGTGACGTCGGCATCCGTTTGTTTGTTGGGTTTACTTGTTTTCTTCACTACTGACTCCAGCGCCGTGAACTTCCCTTCGATGAACTGGATGAATTCCTTGAAGTCGGGAAGCCCTCTTGGATTTTTCCTCGCCACCATGTAGTCAGCGTAGGTCTGAGTGTCTAGTTTTGCTGCCAGAATGTGCACCAAAATCGGGTCCCATGTTGCCGTGTCGATGCTCAAGTTACGCAACGCGTGCACGGTTTCGAGACTGGTGTCGTGTAGGCGCTTCAGCTCGTACGCGTTTTGATTTTGAATCGTAGGTTGACTCATCAAAACTTGCATTTGCTTGGTGAAGAGCATCTGCAAGTTATTGTACCTATGGTGGAGGATTTCCCAGCAGGAGTCGTAGTTGCTCTCGGAAACAGACAGATGTTGCACAAGGCGCTCAGCTTCTCCTTTTAGCTTCCCCTTCAGGTGTTGCATCTTCTGCCCCTTCGAGAGGGAAGGGTTATTATGGATAGCCGCGATGTATAGATCGAGGAATGTCGGCCATTGTGTGTAGTTTCCAGAGAATATCGGTATTTCGATCCTTGGCGTACTATCCCGTTGTTGGACAGCGTGGTTGAGTTTGCGGTTGAGACCTCGCTTTGTGCACTCGTATGTTTCTTCGTACTGCGAGAACTCGAGCTCGTAGTTTACGTCGCTACCGACGAGAACGTTGTCAAGCTGCCAGTGCACTTCGTCAATCGCCCTCCATCGCGAGTCGAGGACCCTAAGCTTGTCTTCTATCTCCCATTTCTCAATAAGGTCAGCAGTACGCAAGTTGCTGACGAAACGTGAGAAGGCTCTAAAGTTGGTTGCTTGTTGATTTTTTAGCTCGTCCGATCTCGATAGGACTCCAGTGTTCTTGTTCTCTTCTTCTGGGCGATTCGCGAGTTCCGCAGTGCTTGTTGACCATGTTTGCAGCTTATGTTGTATGTTTGAGTAGTTCGACTTGACCCTGTCGTATACTTTTGTTGTGTAGTATATGTCGGTCTGGTCTATGGCGCCCTGTAGCACGCCATGATTCATTTCGAATTCGTTCCAGTGCGCCTGGAGGGTATCCAGTCTGCCCCGGATGTATGTGGCGGTTTTGCGGTCAGGGCCATCTTTTCCGAAGTTGACACCAATTTTTCGGATGCCCTCTGCGATGATTTCCTGCCGCTTGAGAAGTTCTTGTTGCCTGGCGTCCATAATTGTTGCACGAGTATGTATGCGTGTAGTGGATGGACGTTAGCTCTGTTGACTTCACTGTTGTATTGTTGTATGTAGTTCCCGAACCACCAAATGTTGATGTTTCCCACGGCGATCGCAGGGTCCGAAGGAATCTCTCCGTACGATATTGTGCGCCTTCTCAATCTGACTGGGGCGATCCGCTTGTGGAAGACCAGTCAAACCGATTCGCTATCGTAAGTAGAAACACTTCGTACCTGTGCGACTTGCAGGACTGTTTGCTCCAGTAGTGGCGATCCGGCTCGAAGGACCATAAATGTACGGGCAGCAGCTCCGCACACTGAGATGTAGGATGTAGGTGGATGAATCACTCGGGATGTGTACAGGAAATAAAATCACTGTTTTGTGTCCGATAATGATTGACCATTTATTTAATAAAACAACGAATTATATAATGTCAAAAGTAGGTGGCTTGTGGCGGGCGTAATGGCTTAGTCAGCGAATGTACATAAATCGGTGACTTAGCAACTGCTTGATCAGGTAAAAACTAAAACAATAAATATCATGTGGCGATGCTCGTACAGGGAGGAAGTGCAATCCTCCCCCCAAGAAGGGCAAGGAGCAGGCGCCGATCCGGCCTGTCGCTGCCACCGCCGTCCCTGAGGCTGGGACTTTGGCGGCTGTGGAGGGGGGTGCGATGTCTGATTAATGGATAGTCAGGTCAAGCATCGTATCCTCCAGGCGAACACCAACCACTGCAGGGCGGCCCAGGATCTGCTGATGCAGACAATGGCCGAGTGGTTGGTGGACGTGGCGGTGGTTGCCGAGCCGTACTCGGTGCCTGGCCGTTGGCTGGGTGATCGGGACGGCTCGGTGGCATTGGTGTCGCGGTCTTCCACGGACTCCCCTCCCCTCTCGCTCTTAGAGAGGGGACCGGGATACGTGGCCGCCGCGTGGGGAGACTTGGCCTTTGTGGGCGTATATTTCTCCCCAAACCGCCCTCTCTCGGATTTCGAGAATTATCTCGAAATCCTCACCGCAGTGGTCGGGAGGGCGGCGCCACGACAGGTCGCCATATTGGGCGACCTGAACGCCAAAGCGACGGCCTGGGGCAACCCGGCCCGCTCTTGCAACGTCCGGGGACGCACCGCAGAATTTTGGGCGGCGTCGTGCGGTGTGTCCCTCCTTAACAGAGGGGCTGTCCACACGTGTGTGCGGCAACGGGGAGGATCGGTGGTCGACGTCTCGTTTGCCACCCCCGTGCTAGCCGCCCGCGTCGTGAACTGGCGGGTGGAGATGGCGGAGACCTTTTCGGACCACCGATATGTACGCTTCGACATCTCCACCCAGAGCGCCCTGGGGGCCCGCTCGGGCCAATCTGCGTTCCCACGGTGGGCTCTCACCCGCCTGGACCGAGAGGCTGCGGAGGAGGCGGCGTTCGTCCAGGACTGGCTCGCTCCTCCTGTCGACGTCCTGGACGTGGACGCTGCAGCGTTCCAGTTGAGGGGGTCCTTGACCGAGGTGTGCAACTCCAGCATGCCCCGGTCCCGCCACCCACCTCCCCGCCGCGCCGTCTATTGGTGGTCGGAGGAACTGGCGGAGCTCCGAACCGCCTGCGTAGCGGCCAGGAGGGCCTACACGCGGAGCCGAAGGCGCAGGCCCCGAGACCCAGCCAGCGAGGGGGGCCTCTATGCGTCGTACATCGACGCAAAGACGGTCCTCAAGCTGGCGATGTGCGCGGCCGAAGACTCGGCGAGAGCCGACATGCTGGAGGGTCTCGATAGGGACCCGTTTGGAAGACCTTACAAGGCGGCGCGGAATAAACTGCGCCCCTGTGGTCCTCCACTGACAGAGACCCTCGAGCCGGCATTGCTGGATGGGGTGGTCCGGTCCCTGTTTCCGTCCAGGACCGACTTCACCCCACCAGTGATGGACCCTCCGCGGGAGGCGGCTCCGCCGGATGAGGAGATCCCCCCGGTGACGGCGTCGGAACTTTGCGCAGGGACTCTTCGCCTTCGCGCAAAGAACACGGCCCCAGGGCCGGACGGCGTTCCCGCACGGGTGGTGGCCATAGCCGCCTCACAGATGGAGGAGAGGCTTCGGGACCTCTTTAGCGCGTGTTTCACGACTGGGAGGTTCCCGAAACCTTGGAAGGAGGGGCGGCTATGCCTCCTCCGGAAGGAGGGACGCCCGGCGGACTCCCCCTCGGCTTACCGGCCCATCGTTTTGCTCGATGAGGTCGGTAAGATGTTCGAGGGGATAATCGCCAACCGGCTAGAAAGCCTGCTGGTGACGGTGGGGCCGGACCTGTCCGACGCCCAATTCGGGTTCCGACGAGGTCGTTCTACCGTGGACGCATTGGCCCTTCTGAAGGGCCAGGTGAGGGAGGCCGTGGAGGCGGGGGACGGAGTGTTGGCGGTGTCATTCGACATTGCCAACGCCTTCAACTCTGTCCCCCACTCGACCATCTTGGAGGCGCTCCGGTACCACGGAGTGCCTCAGTACTTGCGCCAACTCTTGGCCAGCTACTTGGAGGACCGGGTGGTCCTCCTTGCAGACAAGACGGCCAGAGTTAGGCAATACGGCGCAGAGTCCGGTGTTCCACAGGGGTCGGTCCTAGGACCACCGCTGTGGAACATTGGATTCGACTGGCTCCTGCGGGGGACCCTCCTCCGTGGCACGAGCATCATTTGCTACGCAGACGATACCCTCCTCATTGCCCGGGGGAGGGACTTCAGGGAGGCGGCCAGTCTGGCCTCTGCTGGCGGATCCTTAGTGGCAGGAAGCCGTGGCATGGGCATCATACGCATTGAGTGCCCAGTCGCCGCGGCTGGGGCCGTCCTTGCTGCGACCAAAGGACGGCTGCTCGTGGGGTTCAGCTCGGCTGTGGTCCGGCCACTTGAAGACCAGCCCGTTCGCTGCTTCAAGTGCTTCGCGTTTGGCCACACCCGAGCCACGTGCCCTCCAAGTTCGACTGGGGAGACACGTGCTTCCAGTGCGGGCAGGAGGGACACAGGAGTACCACTTGCCACGCTGCCGCCACCAAGCCACACTGCGTGGCGTGTGCCGCTAGTGGCCGCCCTGCGGACCACAGGATGACGGGCAGGAGCTGCAAGCCCCCCGTGAGGAAGGGCGTAGTGCCGGCGCAGGTTCGCCCTCTTGCTACCGCAGCCGCCGCCGTCGTCACCGCTTTAGCTCCAGCGGCGATAGTTGAGGGGACCGGTTCGATGTCGGAGTAATGGTTACCAACTACCGCATCCTCCAGACGAACACCAACCACTGCAGAGCGGCCCAGGACCTGGTGGTGCAGGTCATGGCCGAGTGGTTGGTGAACGTAGCGGTGGTCGCCGAGCCCTACTCGATCCCCGGCAGCTGGCTGGGTGACGAGGACGACTCGGTGGCACTAGCGGCGCGGTCTTTCACAGACTCCCCTCCCCTCTCGCTGTTAGAGAGGGGACCAGGATACGTGGCTGCCGCGTGGGGAGACATAGCCCTTGTGGGCGTCTATTTCTCCCCAAACCGCCCTCTTCAGGACTTCGAGAACTATCTCGGAGTGCTGGCCGCCGTGGTCGGCAGGGCGGCGCCGCGTCAGGTCTCCGTACTGGGAGACCTGAATGCCAAGTCGGTGACCTGGGGCAACCCAGCCACCAGCGCACGCGGGCGGGCAGTGGAGATGTGGGCAGCTTCCTCTGGCCTCTCCCTCTTGAACAGAGGAAGCGTCCAGACATGCGTGCGGCGGCAGGGTGGCTCAATAGTGGACGTCACTTTCGCCACCCCTGCGTTGGCCGCACGCGTGTTGAACTGGCGGGTGGACCTGGCGGAGACTATGTCGGACCACCGCTACGTGCGGTTCGACATCTCCAACAGTGGCCCCGGAGAGACGCGGCCCCTCTCGGCGCGATCACCGTTCCCGCGGTGGGCTATCGCCCGCCTGGACAGGGAGGCAGCGGCGGAGGCGGCGTTCATCCAGGACTGGCTTTCGCCGCCTTCCGCTGGCCTGGATGTAGACACCGTGGCGGGGCACCTGAGGGAGTCTCTGACCGAGGTATGCAACTCCAGCATGCCCCGGTCTCGCCGACCACTACCCAAACGCGCCGTGTACTGGTGGTCGGTGGAGCTGGCGGGACTTCGAGCAGCCTGTGTGGAGGCAAGGAGGGCCTACACGTGAAGCCGGCGGCGGCGTATACGGGACCTGGCCGACGAAGACCACCTCTATGAGGTGTACATGGAGGCAAAATTGGTCCTCGATAGGGCTATCACCGCCGCCAGAGACTCGTCCAGAGCAGAGTTGCTGGAGGGTCTCGACAACGATCCTTACGGGAGACCATATAAGGCGGCGCGCAACAAACTGCGCCCCTTTGGTCCCCTGGTGGCCGAGACCCTGGAGCCCTCATTTCTGGATGGGGTGGTTCAGTCCCTGTTCCCGTCCAGGGACAACTTCACTCCACCAGTGATGGGCCCACCACGGGGGATAGCTCCGGCAGCTGAGGAAGAAGAGGAGGCCCCTCCACGGAGTCGGAACTTGACGCGGCTATTCTCCATATCCGCGCCAAGAAGACAGCTCCGGGCCCCGACGGTGTTCCGGCAAGAGTGGTGGCGATCGCAGCCACTCAAATGGAGGAAAGGTTTCGGGACCTCTTCAGCGCATGCCTTGCGTCTGGAAGGTTCCCAAAACCATGGAAGGAGGGGCAGTTGTGCCTCCTTCGCAAGGAGGGCCGCCCCGCAGACTCCCCCTCGGCATACCGGCCCATCGTTCTGCTCGATGAGGTCGGCAAAATGTTCGAGGGGATAATCGCTGCCCGCCTAAAGGGCCATCTGCGGAGTATCGGGCCGGACTTGTCGGACGCTCAGTTTGGTTTTCGGGCTGAGCGTTCCACGGTGGACGCGCTGGCCTGCCTTAAGGGCCAGGTGAAGGAGGCGATGGAAGCGGGGGACGGATTGTTGGCTGTGTCATTCGACATAGCCAATGCCTTCAACTCCGTTCCCCACTCCACCATCCTAGAGGCACTCCGATTCCACGGAGTGCCTCTATACATGCACAGGCTGCTGGCCAGCTACCTGGAGGAACGGGCTATCCTCCTGGTAAATAGGACTGGCCAAGTCCGGCGGTACGCCGTTGAGGCCGGCGTTCCGCAGGGGTCAGTCTTAGGACCTCTCCTCTGGAACGTCGGCTATGATTGGCTCCTGCGGGGAACTCTCCTCCGAGGCACGAGTGTCGTCTGCTACGCGGATGACACTCTCCTCACCGCCCGGGGGGGGAATTTCAAGGAGGCGGCCAATTTGGCCTCGGCGGGCGGATCCTTGGTGGCAGGGAGGATCCGCCGCCTAGGGTTATCGGTGGCGCTGCACAAGACCTAGGCCGTGTTCTTCCACGGCCCTCGGCAGCGCCCCTCACCTGACGCCCACATCTTTGTGGAGGGCGTCAGAATTGAGGTCAAGGCCCAGATGAAATACCTGGGCCTTATACTCGACAGCAGGTGGCGCTTCGGGCCGCATTTTAGCGGGCTGTCGTCACGCCTGCTGAAGGCCGCGGGTGCGCTCTCGTGGCTGCTCCCCAACTTGGGGGGGCCCAGCGCGCGATGCCGGCAACTTTACGCCGGCATCTTGAGGAGTATGGCCCTCTACGGGGCTCCTATCTGGGAGGACTCACTCCACAGGAGGGAGAATGCCGCAGCCTTGCGGGCACCCCAAAGGGCCATAGCCCAGCGGGTGGCACGGGCCCATCGCACGGTGGGCTTTGCAGCAGCATGTGCTCTGGCCGGCACCCCTCCTTGGGAACTCGAGGCGTGGGTGCTCGCCAGAGTGTATGAATGGACGGCAGGACGGAGGGCAAGAGGAGAACGCCCAGCCCCGGAAGAGCGGGCAGCCGTCCGGCGGGAGGCGAGGGACGCCATCGTCGTCCATTGGACGGGGGACCTCGCCACTGCAGCTTTCGGCCGCCGAACCCTCGATGCGATTGGGCCAGTCCTGCGAGACTGGCTCGAGCGGTTGCATGGGTTCCTCTCCTTCCGTCTGGTGCAGGTGCTGTCCGGACATGGATGTTTCGGATCGTACCTGCACCGAATCGGACGGGAGGAGACGCCGTTGTGCCACCACTGTGGCGCGGCGGAGGATGCGGCACAGCACACCCTCGAAGTGTGCCCAACGTGGTCTGAGCCGCGCGGCAATCTCATCGCGGTGATCGGACCGGACCTCTCACTCCCCGGCGTAGTTAACGCCATGCTGAGGGATGAGAGGTCTTGGGCGGCAGTCGCCTCCTTCTGCGAACACGTCATGTCCCAGAAGGAGGCAGCGGAGCGCGCGCGTGAGGACGATCCTAACGCGGCGCCGCTTCGCAGGCGGAGGAGGGGTCGAAAAAGACGTCAGTTTGAAAGTCATCTCCGACTCCTCCCAGTTGGAGGCCAGCAGGCAACGGGTGCGGGGGCACCCTTGCCTGTATTGCACAGGCCTCCACCAGTGTCGAACGGGAATGGCCAGGTGTTCCCTGCCATTCTCGTAGCTCCCCACCCTGGGGGGCATGAGGGGCCGGCCAGCTAGGCGGGCATGCGCCGGGAGGGTTGTGGATGTAAAGGCTGAGCCGGTTTCCCATGGCCCCCCCATCACGGCGATGTGGGAACACCGCTGAGTTTTAGTGGGTATACTGTCATCATCGACAGGAGTCCCACATACCCCGACTCGTCCCCCACGAGCGGGGATGCGTAATGCATTTCTCAGCGACAAAAAAAAAAAAAAAAGGTTAGGTTGGGGTGCATGTTGAGAAGCCTCCTCGTGGCGCACCCTGGGCAACGTCGGCTCCAACTGCCCACCAGGTTTTGGTGGACACTTGGTGCTGGCGGCGAATTCTCAACAAACGGGGAAGGGTCACGGTTCCAATCACCGATCATCCACGATGGTCGGTGAAGGGAACTGGGCTAGAGTTGGTCGTACGCCTACTCCCCCTCTGCTTACAGAGGGGAGTTGAGTTGGCGTACACTGGGGAGTCCCAATCCCAAGGTCTAGCGTGCCGAGGGGATGAATGGCCGGAGGGTTATCCGGTCGCTAGCGCGAACAGGGACCTCACCCTTAAAAGGAAAACAATAAAAAAAATGCAGGCTAATGGAAATATTCCCCAGGCGGGCAACCTCCATAAGGAGGCACAATCCCGCCCTTCCACGGAAGGCAGCCCCACCGTATCTGGGGGGGGCACCCATAGCCTCGTAGGCCGGCAGACCACCGGTCTTCGTCAACAACCTCTTGCGTCGCAAGAAAAGGAGCTCCGGGTTAGCCTGGAGCGACTGTGCGACGCAACAAAGCCGCTTGCCGTCGTTGATGGCAACAACAGCCGAGGAGGCTCATGTCCTGAAAAGGACCGACTGTTGGTGTCAGATTCTGACACCGCATCCGAAACGATGGGTTTGGTGAGCGTGGCGAGCGTGGGCTCAAGGCGCTCGCAAACTAAAGAAGAGGTGGGTGGCCGATTTTGGCAAAAAACCACGCGAAAGAAGAAGCGCGCGGGGTCAGGCTCTTCTAGTGAGGAGAGCCTGCCGGTTGCTAAAGTCCCAACACTCACTAGTGGGCGAGGTCGTGCAGTGGTGAGTGGAGCCCCCGCTCGCTTACCGGAGCGCGGCGTGCGGGGTCGGTTCAGGTCGGTTTCCCGACCCGATACGCCGGCCCCGGTGGAGGCCGAGGGCGTGGGGAGTGACCCCGGGCCCACGACCGTGGACCCTAGCGAGGGCATCTTGCTGGGGTCTAACAAGGCGGAGGCGAATGCCGCTAAGCGGGCGCAGCGCAAGGCGGTGGCAGCTGATGAAATCAGCGAGTTGGCCCGTCAGGCGCGAGAGCGGCGCTCAGCCCGGATGACTGCTGGGGAGAGCCCATCGGCGGTGGCTCTCAGTCGCCAAGCTCTGGACGGCGTGGATGTCGTCCTGAAGGTTGCCACCAAATCGGGCAACCTGAAGGGCACATTCACCCGTGCTCTGAAGGAGGCGGCTGATGACATCAGGGAGGCAGTTGAGGTCCTCCTCAGTCGCACGAGCACGGAGGAGACGGCAAAGTTGTGGGAGGAGAATAGCCGTCTCCGGTCCGAGCTGGAGGACCTCAAACGGGAGTTTGCTGCTCAGAGGAAAGACTGGCAGCGGCAAGCACCTCCCGCAGCCACCGGCCCCACTCCTGCCGCGCCTTCGTCGGCCCCTGCACCTGTTCCACCACCTGCCTGGTCGGACCACGACATGGAGAGGGTGGCCAGAATTTGCATGGTGCAGTGTGGGGGCATGGTGGATGCGCGACTGGATGCCCGCTTGGAGGCCATAGAGTCGCGACTCCCCCCGGCTGAAATCATCCGACCGCCGCTTGCGGCAGATAAGCGGAGGAAGGAGGCGGAGGCGAGAGCAGCGGCGGTGGCTGAGCCGAACCAGCCCGGGAAGGGGGCCAAAGAGCCCGCGAAGGGGACCCAGAAGCCCGCGGAGGCAAAGTCCGTGCCCACTTCCCGAATGGCTGCTCCCCCGGCAACCGCGCCCGGAACCACCACAGAGGCCTGGACGACGGTCGTCAAGAAGACGAAAAAAAAGAAGAAGACGGCGCCGCCAGCACCCGCTAAAGCACCGGCACCAGCACCGAGGAGGACCCAAAAGCCGCCTAGGACGAGAGCCCCACGCTCCGCGGCTGTGGTGGTAACACTGCAGCCCGCAGCCATCGCGAGGGGCCTCTCCTATCAGGCGGTAATGACTGATGTGAGGAGCAAGATCGCGTTCCCCGACCTTGGCACACCAGCTGGCTTTATTTATAAGCAAGCCATTACGGGAGCGCGGCTGTTCGAGGTGTCGGGTGCCTCCAGCGCTGAGAAGGCGGACACATTGGCCGCCAAACTGAGAGGGGTCCTCAACCCGGAGGACGTCCGGGTGTCCAGGCCTATGAAGACTGCTGAGCTGCGCGTCGACGGACTGGATGACTCGGCGACCCCAGCTGACGTCGTGGCGGCCGTTGCCAAGGCCGGTGGATGTCCACCGGAAGACGTGCGGACGGGTGAGATCCGCGCCGTCGCCTCCGGGCTTGGCACGATTTGGGTGCGGTGCCCGGTGGCGGCGGCAAACAAGGTCGCCAACGGTGGGCGTCTGTTGGTGGGATGGGTTGCAGCAAGAGTCAAGCTGCTGCAACCCAGGGCATTGCGGTGTTACCGGTGCCTGGACATGGGGCATGTCCGGGCACGGTGCACCGCTGAAATAGACCGCAGCGAGCAGTGCTATCGCTGCGGTCAGCCCGGCCACAAGGCGGCCCAGTGCTCCGCGGCACCAAACTGCAGCCTCTGTACAGCTGCAGGGAGGCCCGCGGGGCACAGGGCTGGCGGCAAAACCTGTCGTGCGCCAGCACAAAAAAAGAAGAGGGGAGCCATGGCTGCCGGGGGCTCTTTACCCCCCCCTCAGCCTGGCTGCCCTACGGCCGACTCCCGGCCTGTGAATGGTGCGGAGGGGATGGACTGCGTCTAATGGCGCTGTACCATTTCCTCCAGAGCAATATCAACCACGCTGCCAGAGCTCAGGATCTCTTGCTCCAGAGCATGGCAGAGTGGTCGATCGACGTGGCTGTGGTCGCCGAGCCGTACTTTGTCCCCCCCAGGGATAACTGGGTGGGAGACCTGGACGGTTTGGTGGCCATCATTGGCGGGGCTCTCGTCAACCCGTCCCGAGGACACGGCTGGGTGGCCGCCCTCGCGGACGGCATTGGCACGGTTGGGGCGTATTTCTCGCCCAACAAGAGTCTCGCCGACTTCGAGAACTTCCTTGTCGAGTTGGGTGCCGTCGTGGGCCGACTCCACCCTCACCCGGTGCTGTTGCTCGGGGATCTCAACGCCAAGTCTGCGGCGTGGGGATCTCCGGTGACCGATGCTAGGGGTGAGGCGCTAGAGGAGTGGGCGGTCACGACTGGCCTGGTCGTCCTGAATCGGGGCTCGGTCCACACGTGCGTGCGGCAGCGGGGCGGATCTGTAGTGGACGTCTCGTTCGCTAGCCCTGCTGTCGCGAGCCGTGTCCGTGACTGGCGTGTCGCCGTGGAGGTGGAGACGTTGTCGGATCACCGATACATCCGATTCGACGTCTCCACCCAGACCACCGGCGGCCGTAGTCCATCGGCCCCGCGAAGGGACGGTCCGCGCTGGACGCGTAAGCGCATCGACAGGGAGGTTCTCGAGGAGGCCGCTATTGTTCAGGCCTGGATCCGGGAGTCGGCAACAAGCGGACCCATCGACGTCGAAGAGGAGGCGCTGTGGTTCCGCGGGGCGATGACACAAATCTGCGACGCGTCCATGCCCCGCGTCCACTCACATCCAGCAAAGCGCCAGGTGTACTGGTGGTCTACCGAGATCGCACAATTACGTGTCGAGTGCGTAGCGGTTAGACGCCGGTACACCCGATACCGGAGGAGACGTCGTCGGGTCCCTGACGAAGAAGCCGCGCTGTATGAGGTGTACCGCGCGGCGAAGCAGGCCTTGTGGCTGGCCATCGGCGAAGCGAGGACGCGAGCCAGGGAGGAGATGTTGGAGACTCTAGACGGAGATCCGTGGGGGCGGCCTTATCGTGTGGTTCGAGGGAAACTTCGAGCCGCGGCGCCTCCACTCACGGAGAGTCTCCAACCTGAGCTGCTGGAGGAGGTCGTCGCAGCCCTCTTCCCGGCAAGAGCGGAGCATAATCCGCCGCCGATGGCTTTGCCCACAGCCGCAGAGTCTGCAGAAGAAGAGAACGCCATCAGCGTCCCAGAGGTGACACAAACAGAGATGCGGGCAGCCGTGACGCGGCTCCGGGCCAAGAACGTGGCTCCGGGGCCCGACGGGATCCACGGCCAAGCGCTTGCCCTCGCTCTGAAGGAGCTAGAGCCCCACTTGAGAGGACTCTACACAGCGTGCCTTGAGCAGGGCCAGTTTCCTACTTTGTGGAAATCTGGTCGTCTGGTCCTGCTCAGGAAGGCGGGGCGCCCTGCGGACTCACCGTCCGGGTACAGGCCCATAGTGTTGCTAGACGAGGTGGGTAAGATGTTTGAGTGGATAATCGCTGCCCGCCTCGTCGGCTACTTGTGCGGAGAGGGGCCTGACCTGGCCGAGAGCCAGTTCGGCTTTCGGCACGGGCGCTCCACCATCCACGCGATTTCGCGGGTGAGAGTCCTGGCGGAGGAAGCGGTGTCCCGGGGCGGGGTGATGTTGGCGGTGTCCTTGGACATCTCCAACGCCTTCAACACCCTGCCCTGGAGCTGTATTCGGGAGGCACTGCGTTACCATCGGGTGCCTTCCTACCTCCGCCGCATCGTCGGGGCTTATTTGGCGGAGAGGTGTGTCACCTACACGGGACGTGATGGCGGAAACCAGCGCCGCATGTCGTGCGGTGTTCCACAGGGCTCGGTCGTAGGACCGCTCCTGTGGAACATCGGGTACGACTGGGTGCTGCGGGGCGAGCTCCAGCCGGGCGTGGACCTGACGTGTTATGCGGACGACACACTGGTCACGGCCCGGGGGAGCTCGTACCGGGAGGCAGCGTTGCTAGCGACGGCTGCGGTCTCACAGGTGGTGAGTCGCATACGTCGCCTAGGGCTGGAGGTTGCCCTCAACAAGTCGGAGGCCTTGATCTTTCATGGCCCCCGGCGGGCGCCGCCGCCGGGATCACACATCGTGGTCGGGGGGGCTCAAATCGCTGTCGAGTCCACCATGAAGTACCTAGGATTGGTGCTCGACAGCCGGTGGGATTTTGGCC
Organism: Atethmia centrago; assembly: GCA_905333075.3. Taxonomy (NCBI): domain Eukaryota; kingdom Metazoa; phylum Arthropoda; class Insecta; order Lepidoptera; family Noctuidae; genus Atethmia; species Atethmia centrago. The sequence continues at coordinate 22,255,493 of HG995391.1, forward strand.
CCCATTTCCGGCGGCTGGCGCCCAAGTTGTTGGGCGCGGCTGGGGCGTTGTCAACGCTGCTTCCCAATCTGGGGGGCCCGAGCGCCGCCTGTAGGCGGCTCTACGTGGGGATCGTGCGATCGATGGCCCTTTACGGGGCCCCGATCTGGGCGGCTGACCTGACGGCCGGAAGCATCGCAGTCCTGCGGAAGCCGCAGAGAGCGATGGCCGTCAGAGTCATCAGGGGATATCGCACGATCTCCTACGAGGCGGCTTGCGTACTGGCCGGATCCCCGCCCTGGGACCTCGAGGCGAAAGTACTCGCGTCACTGTATCGGTGGCGCGAAGAAGTGAGGGCGCGGGGCGAGTGGCTGATGCAGCGACATGTGGAGTTGCGTCGGTCACAGCTTCGCGCAGCCCTGGTGGCGGAATGGCGGGACAGGCTTTCACGCCCTACTGCCGGCCTCGCCACCATCGAGGCGGTCCGGCCGGTACTCGAGCCCTGGCTCGGGAGGAGGCACGGCTCCCTGTCGTTTCGGGTGACGCAGGTGCTCTCGGGGCATGGTTGCTTCGGGAAGTACCTGTGTCGCATAAACAGGGAGCCGGACGCCCGGTGTCACCACTGCGTCGACTGCCGGGAGGACACGGCGCGGCATACGCTGGCAGAGTGTGCCGCTTGGGAGGAGCCACGCCGTGCCCTCATCTCAGAAGTAGGCAGTGACCTGTCGCTGCCGGCTGTGGTCGAGTCGATGGCCGGCAGCGAGGAGTCCTGGGACGCGGTGGTATCCTTCTGCGAAACAGTCGTGTCGCAGAAGGAGGCTGCGGAAAGGGAGCGGGAGATCTCGTCCGCTCACCCGGCCCGCAGCAGGCGCACCGGGCGTCGGCAGAGGGCAGATAATGCCCTCTTCCGGCCCCCCTAAATGGGTCCAGGGACGGCGGACTCGGGGACGTCCGCCGCCCCCTATCACACTTGACCCGAGGTGGCGGCGCGTAGTGTTCCACGCGCGCACCTTTGAGACGTCGCGGGGGGGTCTAACACCTCACCCCCCCGCAGACTTGAGGTGGCCCGCAGAGGCGGGCCGGCACTAGCCGGGGATCACGGAAGTAATACTAGCTCCCAAGATCCCCGGTGCAAGTGTGGGAAGGGAACACCGGGGTGGTTTTTAGTCAGTAAGAGTCTGACAGACCCCTCCGCCCACCCCAGGGCGGAGGACATCCATGAGGATTTCCACCCCGGCAACAAAAAAAAAAAAAAAAGGTTAGGTTAGGTTAGGTTAGGTTAGGTTTTTTTTTTTTTTTTTTTTCCGATCTAGTTCCTCTGACATTAATCAGAGACCTTAGGTAGCTATTCCTTTCATACCAGTTCTCGCTTTTATTCCTCTCGCACTTTTATGCCTCATACTGTTTCTTTCTTACACCCATCATCTTTTGTTCTGTGGGCGGGACACCCATTACTATAATCCTATTCTAATCTACTCTATTTTTAATATGTCTTTCTCTTAATTTATTATTAAAATTACTAGGGAAACAGTAGTCTGTGTTTTATTTTTCTTATCTAGTTACAAGGGGGGGGAAATAACTGCATAGACAGTGTTTTATTCTTAATCTAGTTACATAAATATTTATCTTATTCTATTCTTATATTAATGCTTACTTCTATTACATTTTTTACAATCTTATTTTCTATGTTTATCTTTAATATATTTAACAATATATTTGAAAACATAATTTACTTATTCTTATTTCTCTTAATTACTTTTTTAGAAATGTTGACGCAATAATCTAAGAATTTCTGTCTTGCTTTACTTGACATTATATTGCTAATGGTGTCTTTTTTCAGTTTGACGTCTATTGCGTTCTCCAAATCGTATCTCTCGGCCGCGTACACCGGGCAGTCCAGTAGTAGGTGGGGGACAGATTCGTTGACCTCCGGGTCACAGATGCATGATGGATTCTCCTTACACTTGAATCGGTTCAAGTATTCGGAGAACCCACCATGCCCCGTCAGCACTTGTACGGATGTGCCGCCTGAGGAACGAAACCGGACAGTAGTCGTAGTCAGGCTTCCTCTTGCTCCTTATGGCGGCCTCCTTTGCCAACTGATCCGCTCTTTCGTTGCCCTCAAATCCTGCATGAGCCTTTATCCAGAACAAGTTTACCACCTTGTTCTGGTGGGATATGGCTGTTAAGTTATCCCTGGCTTCAACTGCTAGGGGATGAAGACAACTGTGGTTTTTCACTGTCTGGAGGGCCGCCATGGAGTCGCTATAAACTCCGAAACTAGATGCCGGATGTTTCCGGATCTCCCTGGTTGCTCGGCACAGCGCCAGCAGTTCGGCCTGGTAGACCGTGCAGTAATCCGGCAGCGCCAACTTGAAAGCACGCGCTTCGGTGTCTCCCCTCCACACGGATAGTGCGGCACCGACGCGCCCCTCTATCTTGCTTCCATCCGTGTATATTTTTACTTCCAAATTAGCGCTAGCGTTGACTTGCTCACGGTCCACCAGGTTCACGAAATCCAGGTCGATCCGTCTAGCAGGGTGCGGAGCTTGCAAAGAACATGTATGATTGAACGGACGCTGATATGCAAAAGATTTTTGATAGGTTAGGTTTTTTTTTTTTTTTTTTTTTTTTTTTTTTTTTTTTTTTTTTTTTTTTTTTTTTTTTTTTTTTTTTTTCCGATCTAGCTCCTCTGACAATAATCAGAGACCTTATCTATCTAGTCCTCATTCATACCAGTTCTCGCTTTTATTCCTCTCGCACTTTTATGCTTCATACTGGTTCTTTCTTACATACGTCATCATTTGCTCTGTGGGCGGGACACCCATTACTATTTTCCTATTCTAGTCTACTCTATTTTTATTCTGTTTCTATTTAGTATTTTCATTCAAGGGAATAACAGTTTAGTCGGTGCTTTATTTTCTTAATTTGGTTACACCGGAGGGGGAAATAACAGCATAGACAGTATTTTATTCATCTTAATCTACATCTTATCTACATGTGTTTATCTTATTCTATTCTTATATTAATGCTTAATTCTAATACATTTCCTACATACTTATTTTCTATGTTTACATTTTATATATATGGCAATATATATGAAACATAGTTTACCTATTCTTATTTCTATTTATAACTCTTTTACATATGTTGACGCAGTAATCTAAGAATTTCTGTAGATATCCACTTGACATTATATCGCTGATATTTTCTAACTTTAGTTTGACGTCTAATATATTCTCCAAATTGTGTCTCTCGACTGCGTATACCGGGCAGTCTAGAAGGAGGTGGGGGACAGATTCGTTCACCCCCGGGTCACAGATGCATGATGGATTCTCCTTACACTTGAACCTGTTCAAGTATTCGGAGAAACCACCATGCCCCGTCAGCACTTGAGATAATACCGGGTCAACTACGATTTTTCGTATCGTTCCGTACGCCGCCACTGCATCCGGGAAAAAGATCTTAGTTATAGAGGCCGTCTGTCCTGAAGTGTACCTCCGGCTCCACTCACCAAGCGTCACCATACGAATGTGTCGCCTGATGTACGAGACCGGACACAGGTCGTAGTCAGGCTTCCTCTTGCTCTTCATGGCGGCCTCCTTTGCCAGCTGATCCGCTCTTTCGTTGCCCTCAAAGCCTGCATGAGCCTTTATCCAGAACAAGTTTACCACCTTGTTCTGGTGGGATATAGCTGCTAGGTTATCCCTGGCTTCCACTGCTAGGGGATGAAGGCAGCTGTGGTTTTTCACTGTCTGAAGGGCCGCCATGGAGTCGCTGTAAATCCCGAAGCTGGATGCGCAATGTTTTTGGATCTCCCTAGTGGCCTGGCACAGCGCCAGGAGTTCAGCCTGGTAGACCGTGCAGTAGTCCGGCAGCGCCAACTTGAGAGCACGCGTCTCGGTGTCTCCCCTCCACACAGATAGTGCGGCACCGACACGCCCACCTATTTTACTGCCATCTGTAAATATTCTTACTTCCAAATTGGCGCTGGCTTCAACTTGCTCGCGGTCCACCAGGCCCACGAGCTCCAGGTCGACGCGTCGAGCGGGGTGCGGAGACAACGCGGCGGGTGCCATCCGCTCCACCTCTCGATCCCCCAGCACTGACTGGGGTACTCCTCTCCTGACCTCATACATTGAGGCCGCCTCACGAACTCGTAGGTCCAGAGGGAGCATCCCAGCCAGCAAAAGTGCCGAGTTCAGGGAGACGGTACGGTAGGCTTTGCACATTTTCTGTGCAATACCGCGCTGCACCGCTCCCAGCTGCCTGCTGACTCCCAATTTACTTGCAGCCGGCGCCCATACACTGGCGGCGTACAGAACAATCGGCTCAATCGTCGCCACGTATATTATCCTAATGACCTCGGGATTAAGTCCCCAGTTCACCCGAGCCGCCCTACACAATTGTTTGTATATAGCTATGGCCTTCTTGCATACAATGGAGACATGCGTATTAAAAGTTAGCTTGTCGTCGATGGTAACACCCAACACTTTGATCTCTTTGGATAAAGTTATTTCAACCCCGCCCATGCTCAGCCGTGGGGTGTCAAATTTGAGTTTCCTCGTGATTACCATTGCGTTGGTCTTATGAGGTGCGAATTTCAACTTGTTTTTCACACCCCACGTCCGAACATGTTCAAGGGCTGCGTTCGCCCTACCCTCAATCTCCATTGCCGTGTCACCATCGAAGACAAGGACGACGTCGTCCGCAAATGCTTGCGAATAATCCCCTCTCTCTTCCAGGCTTTTTAAGAGGGGGTCCAGGAGCAGATTCCAAAGAATAGGGCCCCCTATGGAACCCTGTACACATCCTTTGTTTGTGGCCTTGGCGAATTCCTCACCGGCATATCGAACTCTGACCCTTCTGTCGTTCAGGTAACTATCGAAGACCCTTCTCAGGTTTACCGGACACTTTTCCTCAGCCAGTCGGACCCTGATGGCAGGCCACCAGGCACTGTCGAAGGCTCCCTCTATGTCCAATGATACCAGAACCACTATTTTCTTTTGTTCCAGTTTTGTGCGGATGTGCTGCATTAAGTCATAGAGGGAGTCCTCGGTGCTCCTCTGTGGCATGAATCCGTACTGGCGAGTACTCATCCTAGGCAAAATATAAAACCTGAGACGGGCCACCAGCATCTTCTCAAATATTTTTCCCATGATTGGTAGCAGTCCAATTGGCCTATATGATTTTGGGGTGGTGTAGTCCGTTTTCCCCGGTTTTCTTAACACCACCACCGTAGCCTCTTTCCAGGACCGTGGGAAATAGCCGTGTTTTAGGCATTGGTTCAGAAGGGCCAGGAAAGCGTCTGGCAAACTGCATATCGCGCGGTCGCATATGTCGGCGGTCAGGCCGTCCGCTCCCGGGGCCTTCTTAGGGTTAAAGGATCTGCTAGCTGTTGTTAGTTCCAGCATAGTAAAGGGTGGATCGCCGCTGTCGCTAAGCTCTACCTCGTTGACTTTGTCGGCCTCTACTCTAATGTGACGATGGTAATCATCGTCAACACTATGTAGGTCCTCCGGATAAAAAGTTTCCGTGATATATTTTACGGAGCTTTTTGCGTCCAGTTCCTCTCCACCCTTAACCATGGGGACATCCTCTTCCCTACGCGAAGTTCTTCCTATAACCCTATAGATTCCCTCCCAGACCCCCTCCCTATCTTGCTTGTGGCAGAACTCCTTCCAGCTCTCTGTTTGGGCTCTCGCTTCCTCCAACTCATACTCTTCTTTCTGTTTCAGGTACTCTCCAATGACCTTCGACCTTCGGACAGGTGCAGCACACCGGATCCTGCGTTTCTTGGTGGTGACCTGTCTCTTCATCCTCGCGAGTTTCTCCGACCACCACGGCAAGGTAAGTTTTTCTTTTTTATTTTTAGTTGGCATTGCTGAGTTACAAGCTTCTTTAATTATTTTTGTGAGGTCATTAGTTATATTATCTATTTGTTTAGTATTCTTAATTTTTTCTATTTCTGGTTTCATAAATCTATGTTCTACCGTCAATTGGTTGAGCTTCTCACGAAACTCAACCCAATTGGCTTTTTTGGTGTTGTAGATTCGGGTTGTCCTTTCTACCCTGAAGCCTTTGGATTTTTGAAGCCTGATACTGTAAGTTATGCCGTTGTGATCGGAGCCCGTTAGACTTTCGTCAACTCTCCAGTCATCCACCATCCCAAGTATATTTGTCGAACAGGCCGTAATGTCGACGAAGCTGCTGTAGCGCTGTCCTCCTCTGATCGTGTCGAAGGTCGGGATTTCCCCTACGTTGAGTATATGGAGCCCCAACTCTCCTAGGGTTCCGCACACGTCTTCGCCTCTGCTGTCAATAACTGGGTTACCCCACCATGGACTCTTCGCATTGACATCACCTCCAACGATCAGCGGTTTAGTCCCATTTGCCATCTCTATCTTCTTCAGATGTTCAAGATAGGGCTCTAATGGTTTATCCGGCTCGAAATAGAGTGAGACGAGTGTGATCTCCCAGGCGCTAGTCTGGATTCCCACCACAGTGATGTTGTTTGTGGTGAGCTTCGGGTACTGTATGACGTTAAGGTCACTATCAAAGACGGCGACTGCCGCCTTGACAGTACCCTCTCCCACATCCGCGCTCTGGAAGATCCTCACTCCCCTCTGGCTCTTCACCCTTTTCACACCGCCGACGTATGGCTCCTGAATGAGCGCGACCGCTATTCCACGCTTTACCGCTTCAATGAACAACTCATTAGTAGCGAGCCTTTTGCGTTGGAGGTTAGCCTGAGCGAATTTGTACGCTGAGTATCCGTGGGTGCCCTTAGCAGTAGGCTACCGTTGCCCTCGCTAACTGATCCCACTTACGTCGTTGCGGGCAATCGGCGCTGAAGGCATTGTGCTCCGACTGGCTGCAGTTTGCCTTTTTGCAGTTTCTGCAAGTGGCTGGCACTCCAGCCATCCAGTCCGAGCATTCCGCCCTCAGGTGTGGTCCGCCGCAGTGACTGCACAGGTCCACCGACTCCACGCAAAATCTTTTGCCGTGTCCAAACCCTAGGCAGCGCGTGCACTGCATCAATGGGGTCTGGTCTTCGGCCCTGATGCGCTGGAGGTCGATGTGGACGTATCCTTTTTCAGTTATTCGACTCCATATTTTTGGTGAGGTACTGACCACTATGTGGCCAGTGTGCGGATTTCTCGTCCTTCTCCTGAACTTTATCTCCACCTTGTTCATCTCACCGTCCAGGCCTTGGAAGACGTCCCTGTTTTGGTTTCTGAGAGCCCTAAGGACGTCCCCATCGGTGTGAACCAATAGGACGTCCCTAAGGATCAGCATAGGGTCCTTGTTTTTAATTTCTTCAACGTTAAGGCCCGGACCATCCTTCCTCAATCTTTCCTTCACCTTATCCCTTTCTTCCTTCGTCTCAAAACATGGGTTTTGAGACGAAGAAAAAAAAAAAAAAAAAGAAAAGAAAGAAAGGCGAAGAATAGAAAGGTGATAATGGTATCACCTTTCTATTCTTCGCCTTTCTTACTTTTTCCACCTTTATCCATCCTTCTTTCGCATCTATCGCTTTTCTTACCCTATCAAGTACTTCCTCTCCTGTATCCACCTCATTACTGGAGGTGACCACGACTGAGTGCAGCGTTCGCTTTTCCTGCGCACTGCTACGCCCAGCCGCCGTCACTCCCGCGTAAGTAGGAGTCTCAACATTCTCCATTCTTTCTTTTTGGGCTTCGATGGCACCCTTGAGCTCCTCCATCTGCTTTTTGCTTTCCAGCAACAGCTTTGAGTGCTCGTCAATTTTAGCCATCAGCTGGCTCGTCTCCTGGCTTTTTAGGTGCAAGTCCGAAGCTCCATTTTCCTTCTGCACTATCATTACTTCCTTCTCATTCTTCTCCTTTTCCATCCTATTCCCGCTTTTTAATTCAAGCTCGATTTCTTTGACTATTTTGTATAGTCTTTCCGAGGCCTCTATTACCGCTTCTTTTATTTCCCTCTTTGTGTTTCTAGACTCATCGAGCTGCCGCTTCACCTTCATAAGGCAAGCTGCTGCCTCCTTCGTCCTGCTCGTGTAGGTCCTAGACAACGACGGGCGCTCTATCGACACTAAGCGGAGCTCGGGAGTCAAAGCTTTACCTTCCTGTGGCTTCGGCCTCGGCTCAGCGCTCCGGATAAGTGTCGGAATAGAGGAGGGCGATGTAGGGCCCGCCTGTTTTGTTGGGCTAGTTCGCTTCACGATGCAGGGCGCTGGGAGTGAGGGTCCTGCCTCTCCCACTACGCCCTGCGGACTTTTGTTTTGCGAGTTTGCCGGCGCCTTTTTGATTGGTGTGCGTATGCCAATCATTTTGGCGAGGGACACTTTTTGGAAACTAGATCGTCGTCAGTAACTGTAGGGTATTGTATAGGATACCCCAGTCAATAAAATAATAATTATGTCAGTATAATAAAAGGTATACTAATACCACCGCAATAACAGCGAATATCAAATAAACAATGGTTTACTGCGTCAACAAATTACAAATAAACAAAAACAACAAAACAAAATATAAAAACCTATAAACTATACCAGTTACAACAATAGTTGTGAACCTGTCTGCTAAAATAAATTAAAGATAAATAAACCCAGGGTTACAATCCTGAGTAGTTGTTTAATACAATCAGTGAGTTGCGCTAATTACTTACGCGGAGCCTCGCTATCTATTTCTCTCGCCAAGACCTTTCAAATGAGCCCAAACTCGGCAGGTCTACCTCAAAGGGTTCCGGAGATACAGCGATCCAAAATTCTGGTTGCTCATCCAATATGGCGGCCAGAATCCAGTTGTTCGAGCCTATCTCCGGGACCGTTGGTCCAAATACCACCGTGCTTGGGCTCTCCTGACTGGGCCCGACAATGTCTATCCGGTTATTAACTTTTGAAATCTGAAGAAATTTTTAGTCCTGATGGGGCAAGCGGGGGTGTATTAGAGTGGGGGGGGGCGGGGGGTCGCGGGGTTTAGTGTATAAAGAGGAGTGTGTAGATATATATAGGAATGCTGCTGTTTAGTGTTTTTGGGGTCAAAAAGTGGGGGTCAATAAAAGGGGGGTCTAGGGGTCTTATCTAAATGTTAGTTCGAGCCGGGAGAGGGTTACTAGGGGGGGGGGAAATTTCGTCAGATTTTTGAAATTCCCAGCCGTTTCCGAGATATCCGAGATTTTTTGAAAGCGGGAGTTTTTTGGGATACAGTATAAGTAAATATTAGGATAATAAATATACTAAATTATAATAAGTTTTACTAGTAAACGTAGGATGGATTAAATGAGGCGGGTTTGAGTTGTTAGAGTATAGGGGGGGGGAGGGACGGTTAGGTTTGAGTTTTATTATATTACTTAAATACAATCAAATAGTACTATGGTAACATATACGGAGGGGGGGGGGGGGGGGGGGTAATTTTATTGATTTAATATTTATAAAAACGAAGGGGGGGATTCGGGAGAGGGTGGCCTGGGGTGTGTGGCAACATATACTATTATAGTATATGAAGTCCGAGGTCAAAAATGGGCTATCTCTCTCCGTTCCCGAGATATGGGCGTTTTAAGGTATTGCGAGGTCCCGGGTTTGATGCTCGGTTGGTGAAAATTTTTCCCGAGGTTTTTTCACTAGCGCAACTTTGTCTTACTATTAACAAATTACAGTATAATTTAAAAATCTAATTTAGTTTAATTTTATAACAATGTTTAAAATGGGTAAAAAGTGGGGAAAATCCAAATGTGGGGAGAAACACGTAACTTTACCCCGAGCTTTTCCCAGGGGCGTCCCAGGGGGATGAGGCAAGTTGTACTGGTTGCCCGTCCAGTATAAACTGTGTACACCTGTGTTAGCTTCCCTCTGCGACTCCCCGTTTTTGAGCTATAGCCACTCCCGTGCAACGTATTACCAGGTTAAAAACGGGGAAAAAGCCGTGACCTGGGAGAGGCTATATCTCAAAAACTACTGAACAGATTTTTTTCAGCTTTTTGGAAGAATCATTTACTTAAGCTGAAGGCTTATGTTTTAATTTTTAATTTCCAAAATATATTTCACTTTCTTATATTTTACGGTTTTCCTTCCCGACCGGAAACTAATTAACTTTACCGTCGGGGAGAAATTCTTCTTTTGCTAAAACTAATATATCTACTAATGTCTCTATCTTAAAATTTTTTCTTTTGTTTATCCAGGTTATGTGACGTCCCAGCTAACTTCCAGAAGGGTTGAAATTTGGCCGTCACTGGATTTTAATAGTTAAAATTGGACGGGAAAAATTTTTAATCTGTTTCACAACCGCACTAACGAATTTTAATTTTGTTTTTCAAATAAAAGGTGTCCACTTCACTGAATTTTGATTTTGCAAATACCTTTGGGGTCCTTATGCTGTCCTCCTTCTCGGGAAATGGTCAGGAACAATTTTCAGCCCCCAAAAAAAGGGGCCACGTTTTTCCCTTGGAGACAGTTTTTTCCCAGTATTTCCGCGCGTCTTGTCTGAAAAAATCGGGACCTTGCACAGGGCTCAAGATCTTGGCAGAGCGCTCCTGATAGCAGTTGCCGATTTTCCTGCCACCGATGAAAATCGGGAGTTTTTAGGCTTGCAAAGTCCAGAATTTCACTAAAAATCACTGTTTTGGTGATATTTTCCGCAATTTTCCACTTGGCACGACACTTTTTCCACTCGCGTGATCGTCTCGCGATTGCGCGTGTTTTGATGTATCGCACTTGTTTTTTCGTTCACTTTTTACTATTTTAACGATTTTTCGCAACGGAGCGCGGTTTTTTCGTGGCGTTTCGGGCGGCGGGTGAGGCCAGACTGGTTAGGTTAGGTTAGGTTTTTTTTTTTTTTTTTTTTTTTTTTTTTTTTTTATTCTTCTACCTCCAACATAATCGGAGCCTATTCCTAGCTATTCTTCTTTCATACTAGTTCTCGCATTTTTGCCTCTCGTAATTTCATTCCTCATACTTGTTCTTTCATTCATTCATCCTCTTATGTGTCTTTATGGGTGGGATTCCCAACTATCCTCATCTCTCTAACTATATTTTCTTGACTTTGTTGTTCGGGTATAACAGAAACAGGGAGACCATTTTTATTTAGTGATATGACAAACGTACATTTGCACTTAATCTAAGCTTATGTCTATTTTACATTATTTGTATTTATCTCTAGTTCTAGTTTTACAGAGTCAGCAGCGAGCACTTTTTATTGTTGCTAAGGGCATCAATAAAAATAGACTTTCTTACTTAATCAAAGCTTATTTCTATTTTGATATTGTATTTACTTACTATTTTTCCTTATACTATTTTACATCTTATTACAACTCAGTTTATACAGCCTTCTTATCTATTCTTATTGCTAATTACATGATTTATAATTTATTGGGCAACGCAAGTATTACTTACTTATTATTTTTTGCTTACATGATATATAAATATTTTAAGTTCTACTTATTTAATGCTTAACATTAATATTGTACATAATATTATGTAAACATTTTTGCTTATACACTTTTATTTCTTTTGATAACCTTTTCACATATTTTTACGCAGTATTCCAATAGTATCTCTCTATTTTTGCCCGCTATTATTTGCCACATGTTTTCGGCATCGATTCTTGTGTTGAGCACATGCTCGGCCTCCAGTCTTTCTCTGTCGAAGACGGGACAGCTCAATAATATATGTGGCACCGTTTCATCAATTTCAGGATCGCAGATGCACGATGGGCTCCCTTTACACTTGAAACGGTGCAAGTATTCCGAGAACCCACCGTGCCCCGTCATAATTTGTGTGACTATGTTTGTGGTTTTACACTTCCTGATTATCCTGTAAGCCGCCACCGCATCTGGGAAAAACAATTTGGTCACTGAAGCTGTTTCTCCGGAACTGTATCTTTGGTTCCACTCGTCTAGTGTTGCCATGCGAATGCAACGTTTGACGTATGATACCGGGCATAAGTCGTAATCAGGCTTACGTTTGGAATTCTCAGCAGCCCGTTTGGCTAGCTCATCCGCCCTCTCATTGCCTTCCAACCCCGCGTGAGCTTTGATCCAAAACAAGGTAACAGCCTTGTTTTGGATGGACAGGGATCTTATGTTGGCCCTTGTCTCCACTGCCAGTGGGTGGTAACGGTCGTGATTTTGAATCGTTTGGAGAGCGGCCATGGAGTCACTGAAAATTCCAAACGATTGCGCGCTGTGTTTCAGAATCTCCCTGGTTGCTACGCATATCGCCAGGAGCTCAGCCTGGTAAACGGTGGAGTAGTGTGGGAGAGCAAGCTTGAGCGCTTTGGTTTCGGCACCACCACTCCATATGGAGAGTGCCGCGCCAACCTTGCCGCCAATCTTGCTCCCGTCCGTGAAGATACGAACCTCAAGTTCGTTCTGGGCATCAAGTTGCTCTTGGTTTACCAGGCTTACGAGCTCCAGCTCAGCGCGCTCCACGGGGTGTGGGGCTTCCATTGCCGAGGCAGTCTGCTCGACCCTCCTGTCGCCAAGTGCTAGCTGAGGCACCCCCCTTCTGGCCTCGTATAACGATGCCGCCTCTCGGACTCGGAGGTCAAGGGGTAGTATCCCAGCCAGCACTAGCGCAGAGTTCAAGGAGACCGTCCGGTATGCCTTGCACAGCTTTTGCGCTATACCGCGCTGAACTGCTCCCAACTGCTTCATGACTCCCAGTTTTCCGACGGCCGACGCCCATACACTGGCGGCATACAGGATGACTGGTTCCACGGTAGCCATATATATTATTCTAATGACATCGGGGTGAAGGCCCCAGCTGGTCTTTGCCGCCCTGGTCAGCTGTTTATGGATCCCTATTGCCTTTCTGCACACGTTCGCAACGTGCGTGTTAAAAGTCAGTTTGGCATCTATGGTGACACCCAGAATTTTAATCTCGTTGGACATGGCAATGTCGGTCCCACCCATGCTCAGGCGCGGGGTGTCATATTTTAGTTTGCGAGTTATAACCATCGCGTTGGTTTTTTGTGGGGCAAATCTAAGTTTGTTTTGTACCCCCCACGCCCGAACATGTCCGAGAGCGGCATTGGCACGTCCCTCGATCTCCAGTGATGTGTCACCATCGAAAATCAACACGACGTCGTCTGCAAACGCCTGGCAATAGTCACCCCTAGCTTCCAGGCTCTTTAGAAGCGGGTCTAACAAAAGGTTCCAAAGTATTGGTCCCCCTATGGAACCCTGGACACAGCCCTTATTTGTGGCCTTGCCGAACTCTTCACCTGCGTACCTGACCCTGACCCTTCTATTTTCAAGATAGCTGTCGATGACCCTCCTCAATCCGATTGGACATTGTTCCTCAGCCAGACGGACTCTTATAGCTGGCCGCCAGGCACTGTCAAAAGCCCCCTCTATGTCCAATGATACCAGTACTATTATTTTCTTTAGCGCCAGCTTGCCGCGTATGTGCTGCATTAGTACATAGAGAGAGTCCTCTGTACTCCTCTGGGGCATGAATCCGTACTGGCGAGTACTCATCCTTGGAATCAAATGGAATTTGAGGCGGGCCACCAACATCTTCTCGTATATCTTGCCTAGTATCGGCAAAAGGCCGATTGGTCTGTACGCCTTTGGGGTGCTGTAGTCGTCCTTTCCAGGTTTCTTTAAAACGATGACGATCGCCTCCTTCCAGACTTCAGGAAAGTGGTGGAACCTCAGGCAGGCGTTCACAACAGCAAGGGCCACCTCAGGGGCACCTCCGATAGCTTGGCAGCAAATATCGGCGGTGAAACCGTCCACTCCTGGAGCTTTTTTGGAGTTGAAGGACCTGCACGCCGCCATCAGTTCAGCCATCGTGAATGCTGGATCGCATGAGTCAACTTGCCCTCCCGCATTCACCACGTCGGCGTTTTCTCTGATAAGGCGGTGGCATATGGTGTCCCTGTCCTTATGGTCTTCTGGGTAGAAGGTGTTCGCCAGTAGTTTGACTGAGCCCTTCGAGTCCAGCACCTCCCCATCCTTCACTAGCGGCTGGTCCTCGCCCCTACACTTGGTCCTCCCTATCACCCGGTAGATTCCTTCCCAAACCCCCTCTTTGTCCTGCTTTGCGCAAAAGTTCTTCCAGCTTTCGATCATGTCTTTGGCTGCCTCTGTTTCATACTCAACTTTCTGTTTCAGGTACTCTTCGACGACCTTCGATCTTCGGGCCGGTGCAGCACATCTAATTCTACGTTTCCTGGTAGCGACTTCCTGCTTCATCCTCTCGAGTTTCTCGGACCACCACGGCAGAGTGAGCACTTCGTTACTCTTCCTCATAGGCATTGATGAGGTGCATGCGTCTTTTATAATTTGTGTGTATTTATTGATAGTTGTATTAAGTTGATCCACTGAGTTTAATTTACCTATTGCTAATTTATTTATGTTGTTTTCTTGCATTAATTGGCTGAGTTTCGCACGAAACTCCGGCCAATTAGCTTTTTTTGTGTTAAAGATTCTAGTCGTTCTATTGATTTTTATGCCTTTGGATCTTTTTAGTTTAATGTTAAAAACAATGCCGTTGTGATCCGAGCTCGTGAGGCCCTCGTCTACTCTCCAGTCGTCAACCAGGTCCAGGATGTCCGTAGAGCATGCTGTGATATCGACGTGGCTGCAGTAACGTTTTCCCCCTCTGATCGTGTCGAAGGTCGGAATTTCCCCTGTGTTGAGTATGTTAAGGTTCAGCTCATCGAGAACCCCAGACACTTCTTCGCCCTTGCAGTCAATAGACAGACTTCCCCACCAGGTACTTTTGGCGTTTGCATCTCCTCCAACAATCCACATTCTGGAACCTACTTCTTCCTCATCGCGTTTGAGGTGCTCCAGATATGGTCCCACTGGCTGGTCCGGCTCGAAATAAAAGGAGACCAGCGTTATCCTCCAGGCACTGGTCCGGATTCCCACCACGGTGAAGTTGTTCGTGGTGAGTTTCGGGTACTGTGTGACTATAAGGTCTTGATCAAAGACCGCTATTGCGGCCTTAACAGTCCCATCTCCGGTGTCAGTGCACTGGAAGATTCGAACACCCTTGTGGTTCCTCATAGCCTTAACCCCTCCCACGTATGGTTCTTGGAGGAGAGCAACGGCGACTCCGCGCTTTACGGCTTCCAAAAGGAGCTCGTTTGTTGCGAGTTTTTTCCGCTGGAGGTTGGCCTGTATTACTCTGTAGAGGTTTGGGTTGCCTTGGATGCCCTTAGCAGTACGCCACCGTTGATCTGGCGATCTCGTCCCACTTGCGACGTGTTGGGCAATCGGGGTTAAAGGCGTTGTGGTCAGCGTTATCAAGCTTGGCTCTTGTACAGTTCTGGCATTTGGGTGGAACACCCGCGAGCCAATCGGCGCATTCCGATTTTAAATGTGGGCCGCCACAATGACTGCACAGGTCGGCTGGTTCCTTACAGAATCGTTTGCCATGCCCATAGCCTAAACAGCGCGTACACTGAACCAGTGGGGTTTGGTCTTCTACCCTAACGCGCTGGAGGTCTATGTGCAGGCATCCGACTTCTGTAGCCCTTCTCCAGATGGTCGGCGAAACACTGACCACAACGTGATTAGTGTGTGGATTCCTGGTTCTTCTCCTGAACTTCACGTCCACTCTATCCTCTTCTTTGTCGAGGTTGTGAAAAACATCCTTGTTCTGATTCCTCATCGCCCTGAGTACATCCTGGTCTGAGTTAACAGAGAGGACGCTCTTGAGGATCAGTAACGGGTCCTTGTTTTTCATTTCCTCGACATTGAGGTCCCGTCTTTCTCCTTCCAATTTATCCTTGATTTTGTTCCTTTCTTCCCTGGTCTGGAAACCCATTATGATTTTTCTATCTTTTGCCTTTCTTACCTTTTCGACCTTAACCCAGCCCTCTTTCGCATCCACCGCCTTACGTATCTTATCCAGTACTTCGTCCCCTGTTTCTGTGTCGTCCTTCGAGGTAACCACGATAGAGTGCAACGTACTTCGCGATGGTTTTGACTTTCCGCCATGAGTCGCAGCTACACTAGCATACGTTGTTGTTGCTCCCTGTTCCATTGCGGCTTTCAACTCTTCCATCCTCTTGTTGCTTTCTTGCAGCAACTTTGAGTGTTCCTCGATTCTTGATACTAACAGGTTTTGCTCCGTGTTAATTGAGAAGGTAGCGTCGGTAGCGGCAACTTCGGGCTCTGTGTTTTCCTTCACACCTCCAGAGCCTTTTGTTTTAGCATCCCTTTCAGCTTCCTTCACTAACTGATACATACGATCCAGCGCTTCCGTGATGCCGTTTTTAATTTCGGTCTTGGTATTTCTTGAACTACTCAAATGTAATTTGGCTTTGTTCAAGCAGGCCCTAGCTTCTGTTGACCGATCCGCGTACTGTATCTTTGGCGGCGTTTTAACCTCTATTAATTTATTGCGCATTGGGAGGGATTTATTCTCCTGCGACTCTGGAGGTTTTTGTATGGCTTTTGCAGGACCAGCCTGAATCGTCTTGGTTGTTAAGGAGGGTGTTGGGTCTGTACTTGTGGACTTAACAGCTTCCCACTCTCCGACGCTACGTCGAACATTTAGAGGAGATGTTTTGGGTTTTGGCGGTGATTTCTCACTATCCACCTTCTTGAGTGGGGTCCTCATTCCAAGCATATTGGAGGTATGCGTCAATAAAATTAAATGTATAAAAGTGTACAAGTGTAAAAGAAATAAAAGTGTCTAAGTTTTTTGTGTTTTCTCTGTATAGAGTTAACACCGTCAGCCTTCTTGTTCAATAAAACAAGTCAGGCAACGAACATATAATAAACATAGAAAAAATTCACTTCCAGGTGTCAAAAACTGCCAATGTAGAGCTAAAATTATGTCAACTCTATGTAGAGTCGATTTGTTATCGTCAATGGATAGCTCTCCTCGAGCCCGTTCAAATGATCCCAAACTCGGTGCAAATCCACCAAGGGGTTCCGGAGCTATTCCAAGTTAAAAATTTTGGTTTTTTACCAAGATGGCGGCCGAAAAGTGGTTACAACAGGTTATCTCCGGAACCGCTGGCCCAAAAACCCCCGTGATTGGGCTTTTCGCACTTGGCTCGGTGAGATCTATCCACTGAAACAGTTTTCAGGCTGAAAAATGTTGACACCCGGAAAGCGCCTGAAAGGTATCCTATCCGATAGGTTGCAATCTGCTATCACAGACAGCGAAAATTCTGTTGCTCTACGACACTCCGTTGCGGAGATATGGGTGCTTAAAATTCAGCAAAAATGGCGACACAACTGTCAAAGTCGATTTTTGACATGTGATATCTCCGCTTTGGACTGTCGCAGAACACCCGACCTTGGGCTCTCCTAACTTGGCCTGAGCTCCGCTGTCTGCTGAAACCGTTTTCAGGACCCCGAGAATTTTCAGCTCCAAACCGCCTGAAAGCGCAGGGTACAAAGGACAAGGAGTCTCTGAGTACAAAAGTGAAGTCCGCGACTTCGTACGACTCCCAGGTCAGGAGTTATTGCGGCTTGAAATTAAACAAAATGGCTGCCGAACTGTCAAAAGTCAAGTTTGAGGGCCCGTATCTTCGGAACCCTTCGTCGGAGAAGGACCGGGTTTTGGATGTACAGCTCGGCGTCACTTCAGGTATCTCCTGAAAATAGTTTCAGCGACAAAAAATATTTCGGCCTGAAAAGTCCTGAAACCTTACTACGACTAAAATTTAAAAATAGAAGCTAATAACAGTAAAAATCCGAGAAAAATCGGCCCAGCGGCTCCCGAGATATAACGCGTTGAAATTTGGAACCTAAAAAACCAAGATGGTGGAATTTCGTCAAACTCTCAATTTAAGAGATTTATAACCCGTGTTTGGGCTTATATGGGTCACAATAGGCGTATTGGATCCGATTCCGATGTCAAAATTAATTAATTCCTATTGAATTTAGAATAAACGTCAAAAAACATATAAAATTCGATATCTCGGGATCCACTAAACCAAAAATTTCGAAAAAAATATCATAATTTAGCAAAAATCTAGCGCTACACAGTAAAATAAACAAATATTATAAAAACTTATATAATAATTAAAATATTTAATAAAATGTGATTTTTCTGTAAAATTCCCTGTAATTTAAAAACTATTAATTTAAAAAATCTAATACTTATAATCTCTAATTAACTAATAAGCGCGCCACGAACTGCAGTTGAATATCTTGAAAATTTTGCTTATATCCAGAGATATAATTTTGAAGATTTAATGTCTTCTTAAAAATCGGGTTTTATAGGTAAAACAAAAATACTTGCAGTACCAGTCTGTACCGCAGCGAGAGATGATGGCTGCAAAGTTTCAGGCGTCTGGCTCTACGTTTCTGGTGTTTTCAGCTCCACGTGGTTTTCGTTTTTTCAGGATAACTCCAGTTTGCTTGGATTTTTCAAACTTTTGGTTCTTCAGGATGGTGTGCAGGGTCAATAGCCTCCACTTTCTTCAATAAAAAGTAGAGGAATACATCTTGATTCAGCAGCGTTTCCGGTTGAAGTTTTTATTTACCAAGTTAACCTCAAAATATAGAGGTTTTTCAGGTTTTGACTTCGTATCACTGCAATTCCGATACAAACACTCACAAGGGCGTATAGATTTCAACTTGCCCTATGCACAGCCACTACAATCGTCAAAATCGGTTAACTTTATACCACTTTTTTGAATTTTTAAACACGGAGCGACACCGAAAACGATCCGACCACCGCAAGGTTTGGGGGGGAACTGGGTTAGGTTTTTTTTTTTTTTTTTTTTTTTATTCTTCTACCTCCAACATGATCGGAGTCTATTTCTAGCTATTCTGCTTTCATACCAGTTCTCGCATTTTTTCCTCTCGCACTTTTATTCTACATACTGTATCTTTCTTTCATTCATCCTCTTATGTGTCTTTATGGGTGGGATTCCCAACTATGCTCATCTCTCTAACTATATTTTCTTTACTTTATTGTTCGGGTATAACAGAAACAGGGAGACCATTTTTATTTTGTGATATGGCTAACAAATGTTCATTTGCACTTAATCTTAGCTTATGTCTATTTTATACTATTTATATTTTATTACTACATCTAGTTTTACAAAGTGCGAGCAGTTTTTATTGTTGACCCTTACTTTCTTACTTAATCTAAGCTTATTTACATTTTGATGTTGTATTTATTTCTTATTTATCCTTAAATAATTTTACATATTAATACAACTCAGTTATTACAGCCTTCTTATCTATTCTTATTGCTAGTTACATGTTTTATAATTTATTGGGCAACGCTAGTTTTCCTTACTTATTAGTTTTCGCTTACATATAAATATTTTAAATTCTCCTTATTTAATGCTTATAATTAATATTATTCATAATATTATATAAACATTTTTGCTTATGCACTTTTATTTCTTTTTATGACTTTTTCACAGATTTTTACGCAATAATCCAATAACGTATCTCTATTTTTTCCCGCTATTATTTTCCACATGTTTTCGGCATTGATTTTGTTGTTGAGCACATGCTCGGCCTCCAGTCTTTCTCTGTCGAAGACGGGACAGTTGAATAATATATGTGGCACCGTTTCATCAATTTCAGGATCGCAGATGCACGATGGGCTCCCTTTACACTTGAAACGGTGCAAGTATTCCGAGAACCCACCGTGCCCCGTCATGATTTGTGTGACTACATTTGTGGTTTTGCACTTCCTGATTATCCTGTAAGCCGCCACCGCATCTGGGAAAAACAATTTGGTCACTGAAGCAGTCTCTCCGGAGCTGTATCTATGGTTCCACTCGTCCAGCGTTGCCGTGCGAATGCAACGCTTGACGTATGATACCGGGCATAAGTCGTAATCAGGCTTACGTTTGGAACTCTCAGCAGCCCCTTTGGCTAGCTCATCCGCCCTCTCATTCCCTGCCAACCCCGCGTGGGCTTTGATCCAAAACAAGGTAACAGCCTTGTTTTGGATGGACAGGGATCTTATGTTGGCCCTTGTCTCCACTGCCAGTGGGTGGTATCGGTTGTGATTTTGAATCGTTTGGAGAGCCGCCATGGAGTCACTGAAAATTCCAAACGATTGCGCGCTGTGCTTCAGAATCTCCCTGGTTGCTACGCATATCGCCAGAAGCTCAGCCTGGTAAACGGTGGAGTAGTGTGGGAGAGCAAGCTTGAGCGCCTTGATTTCGGCATCACCACTCCACATGGAGAGTGCCGCGCCAACCTTGCCGCCAATCTTGCTCCCGTCCGTGAAGATACGAACCTCAAGTTCGTTCTGGGCATCAAGTTGCTCTTGGTTTACCAGGCTTACGAGCTCCAGCTCAGCGCGCTCCACGGGGTGTGGGGCTTCCATTGCCGAGGCAGTCTGCTCGACCCTCCTGTCGCCAAGTGCTAGCTGAGGTACCCCCCTTTCTGGCCTCGTATAAAGATGCCGCCTCTCGGACACGGAGGTCAAGGGGTAGTATCCCAGCCAGCACCAGCGCAGAGTTCAAGGAGACCGTCCGGTATGCCTTGCACAGCTTTTGCGCTATACCGCGCTGAACTGCTCCCAACTGCTTCATGACTCCCAGCTTTCCGACGGCCGACGCCCATAGGCTGGCGGCATACAGGATGACTGGTTCCACGGTAGCCACATATATTATTCTTATGACTTCAGGGTGAAGTCCCCAGCTGGTCTTTGCCGCCCTGGTCAGCTGTTTGTGGATCCCTATTGCCTTTCTGCACACGTTCGCGACGTGCGTGTTGAATGTCAATTTGGCGTCTATGGTGACACCCAGAATTTTAATCTCGTTGGACATGGCAATGTCGATCCCACCCATGCTCAGGCGTGGGGTGTCATATTTTATTTTGCGAGTTATAACCATCGCGTTGGTTTTTTGTGGGGCAAATGTTAGTTTGTTTTGTACCCCCCACGCCCGAACATGTCCGAGAGCGGCATTGGTACGTCCCTCGATCTCCAGTGATGTGTCACCATCGAAAATCAACACGACATCGTCTGCAAACGCCTGGCAATAGTCACCCCTAGCTTCCAGGCTCTTTAGTAGCGGGTCCAACAAAAGGTTCCAGAGTATTGGTCCCCCTATGGAACCCTGGACACAGCCCTTATTTGTAGCCTTGCAGAACTCTTCACCTGCGTACCTGACCCTGACCCTTCTATTTTCTAGGTAGCTGTCGATGACCCTCCTCAAGCCGATTGGACACTGTTCCTCAGCCAGACGGACTCTTATGGCTGGCCACCAGGCGCTGTCAAAAGCTCCCTCTATGTCCAATGATACTAATACAACTATTTTCTTTAGTTCAAGCTTGCCACGTATGTGCTGCATTAGTACATAGAGAGAGTCCTCTGTACTCCTCTGGGGCATGAATCCGTACTGGCGAGTACTCATCCTTGGAATCAAATGGAATTTGAGGCGGGCCACCAACATCTTTTCATATATTTTGCCTAATATTGGCAAAAGGCCGATTGGTCTGTACGCCTTTGGGGTGCTGTAATCGTCCTTTCCAGGTTTCCTCAACACAATGACAATCGCCTCCTTCCAGACTTCAGGGAAGTGGTGGCACCTCAGGCAGGCGTTCACAACAGCAAGGGCCACCTCAGGGGCACCTCGGATTGCTTGGCAGCAAATATCGGCGGTGAAGCCGTCCGCTCCTGGAGCTTTTTTGGCGTTGAAGGACCTGCACGCCGCCATCAGTTCAGCCATCGTGAATGCTGGATCGCATGAGTCATCTTGCCCTCCCGCATTCACCACGTCGGCGTTTTCTCTGATAAGACGGTGGCATATGGTGTCACTGTCCTTATGGTCTTCTGGGTAGAAGGCGTTCGCCAGTAGTTCGACAGAACCCTTCGAGTCCAGCACCTCGCCGTCCTTCACTAACGGCTGGTCCTCGCCCCTACACTTGGTCCTTCCTATCACCCGGTAGATCCCTTCCCAAACCCCCTCATTGTCCTGCTTTGCGCAGAAGTTCTTCCAGCTTTCGATCATGTCTTTGGCTGCTTCTATTTCATACTCAACTTTCTGTTTCAGGTACTCTTCGACGACCTTCGATCTTCGGGCCGGTGCGGCACATCTAATTCTACGTTTCCTGGTAGCAACTTCCTGCTTCATCCTCTCGAGTTTCTCGGACCACCACGGCAGAGTGAGCACTTCGTTACTCTTCCTCATAGGCATTGATGAGGTGCATGCGTCTCTTATTATTTGTGTGTATTTATTAATGGTTATATTGAGCTGATCTATTGTATTTAATTTGTCTATTACTAATTTATTTAAGTTATTTTCTTGCATTAATTGGCTGAGTTTCACACGAAACTCAGGCCAATTAGCTTTTTTTGTATTAAAAATTCTAGTTGTTCTGTTGATTTTTATGCCTTTAGATCTTTTTAATTTTATGTTAAAAACAATGCCGTTGTGATCCGAGCTCGTGAGGCCCTCGTCTACTCTCCAGTCGTCTACCAGGTCCAGGATGTCCGTTGAGCATGCTGTGATATCGACGTGGCTGCAGTAACGTTTCCCCCCTCTGATCGTGTCGAAGGTCGGAATTTCCCCTGTGTTGAGTATGTTAAGGTTCAGCTCATCGAGAACCCCAGACACTTCTTCGCCCTTGCAGTCAATGGACAGACTTCCCCACCAGGTACTTTTAGCGTTTGCATCTCCTCCAACAATCCACATTCTGGAACCTACTTCTTCCTCAACGCGTTTGAGGTGGTCCAGATATGGTCCCACTGGCTGGTCCGGCTCGAAATAAAAGGAGACCAGCGTTATCCTCCAGGCACTGGTCCGGATCCCCACCACGGTGATGTTGTTTGTGGTGAGTTTCGGGTACTGCGTGACTATAAGGTCTTGATCAAAGACCGCTATTGCGGCCTTAACAGTCCCATCTCCGGTGTCAGTGCTCTGGAAGATTCGAACACCCCTGTGGTTCCTCATAGTCTTAACCCCTCCCACGTATGGTTCTTGGAGGAGAGCAACGGCGACTCCGCGCTTTACGGCTTCCAAAAGGAGCTCGTTTGTTGCGAGTTTTTTCCGCTGGAGGTTGGCCTGTATTACTCTGTAGAGGTTTGGGTTGCCTAGGGTGCCTTTAGCAGTATGCCACCGTTGATCTGGCGATTTCGTCCCACTTGCGACGTGTTGGGCAATCGGGGTTAAAGGCGTTGTGGTCAGCGTTATCGAGCTTGGCTCTTGTGCAGTTCTGGCATTTGGGTGGAACGCCTGCGAGCCAATCGGCGCATTCCGATTTTAGGTGTGGGCCGCCACAATGACTGCACAGGTCGGCTGGTTCTTTACAGAACCGTCTGCCATGCCCATAGCCTAAACAGCGCGTACACTGAACCAGTGGGGTTTGGTCTTCTACCCTAACGCGCTGGAGGTCTATGTGCAGGCATCCGACTTCTGTAGCCCTTCTCCAGATGGTCGGCGAAACGCTGACCACAACGTGATTAGTGTGTGGGTTTCTAGTTCTTCTCCTGAACTTCACTTCCACTCTGTCCTCCTCTTTGTCGAGGTTGTGGAAAACATCCTTGTTCTGATTCCTCAGTGCCTTGAGAACATCCTCATCTGAGTTAACAGAGAGGACGCTCTTGAGGATCAGTAGAGGGTCCTTGTTTTTCATTTCCTCGACATTGAGGTCCCGTCTTTCTCCTTCCAATTTGTTCTTTATTTTGTTCCTTTCCTCCCTGCTCTGAAATCCCATTATAATTTTCCTATCTTTTGCCTTTCTTACCTTTTCGACCTTAACCCAGCCCTCCTTTGCATCCACCGCCTTCCGTATCTTATCTAATACTTCGTCCCCTGTTTCGGTATCGTCCTTTGAAGTAACCACAATAGAGTGTAGCGTACTTCGCGGTGAATCTGACTTTCCGCTGCGGGTCGCAGTTACACTCGCATACGTTGTTGTTGCTCCCTGTTCTATTGCGGCTTTCAACTCTTCCATCCTTTTGTTGCTTTCTTGTAGCAACTTCGAGTGTTCCTCGATTCGCGATGCTAGCAGGTTTTGCTCTGCGTTAATCGAGAAGGTAGCGTCGGTAGCGGCAACTTCGGGCTCTGTGTTTTCCTTCACACCTGAGCTTTTTGTTTTCGCCTCCCTTTCAGCCTCCTTCACTAGCTGATACATTCGATCCAGCGCTTCCGTACTGGGTTAGGTTAGGTTAGGTTAGGTTCCGCCGCCGGGATCACACATCGTGGTCGGGGGGGCTCAAATCGCTGTCGAGTCCACCATGAAGTACCTAGGATTGGTGCTCGACAGCCGGTGGGATTTTGGCCCCCACTTCCGGCGACTGGCGCCCAAGTTGTTGGGCGCGGCTGGGGCGTTGTCAACGCTGCTTCCCAATCTGGGGGGCCCGAGCGCCGCCTGTAGGCGGCTCTACGTGGGGATCGTGCGATCGATGGCCCTGTATGGGGCCCCGATCTGGGCGGCTGACCTGACGGCCGGCAGCATCGCTGTCCTGCGAAAGCCGCAGAGAGCGATGGCCGTCAGAGTCATCAGGGGATATCGCACGATCTCCTTCGAGGCGGCTTGCGTACTGGCCGGATCCCCGCCCTGGGACCTCGAGGCGAAAGTACTCGCGTCGCTGTACCAGTGGCGCGAGGAAGCGAGGGCGCGGGGCGAGTGGCTTATGCAGCGACATATGGAGCTGCGTCGGTCACAGCTCCGCGCAGCCCTGGTGGCGGAATGGCGGGACAGGCTTTCACGCCCTACCGCCGGCCTCGCCACCATCGAGGCGGTCCGGCCAGTGCTCGAGCCCTGGCTCGGGAGGAGGCACGGCTCCCTGTCGTTTCGGGTGACGCAGGTGCTCTCGGGGCATGGTTGCTTCGGGAAGTACCTGTGTCGCATAAACAGGGAGCCGGACGCCCGGTGTCACCACTGCATCGACTGTCGGGAGGACACGGCGCGGCATACGCTGGCAGAGTGTGCCGCTTGGGAGGAGCCACGCCGTGCCCTCATCTCAGGAGTGGGCAGTGACCTGTCGCTGCCGGCCGTGGTCGAGGCGATGGTCGGCAGCGAGGAGTCCTGGGACGCGGTGGTATCCTTCTGCGAAACAGTCGTGTCGCAGAAGGAGGCTGCGGAACGGGAGCGGGAGATCTCTTCCGCTCACCCGGCCCGCAGCAGGCGCACCGGGCGTCGGCAGAGGGCAGACAACGCCCTCTTCCGGCCCCCCTAAATGGGTCCAGGGACGGCGGACTTGGGGACGTCCGCCGCCCCCCATCACACTGGACCCGAGGTGGCGGCGCGTAGTGTTCCACGCGCGCCCCTTTCAGACGTCGCGGGGGGGGTTTAAACACCTCACCCCCCCCCCCCAGACTTGAGGTGGCCCGCAGAGGCGGGCCGGCACTAGCTGGGGATCGTGGAAGTCGCATTAGATCCCATGATCCTCGGTGCAAGTGTGGGACGGGAACACCGGGGTGGTTTTTAGTCAGTAAGAGTCTGACAGACCCCTCCGCCTACCCCAGGGCGGAGGACATCCATGAGGATTTTCCACCCCGGCAACAAAAAAAAAAAAAAAGGTTAGGTTAGGTTAGGTTGGGGGATCCCCCACAGCGCATACTTCCTCGTAGTATCCCCTGGGCAACGCCGTGTCTGACCACCGTAACGGAGTGGCAGACCGGCGGCTAAAGTGCGCTGTGATTCGTTGATTTTAATGCGGACGTCTACGAATAAGATGGACAAACCAATGCGTGACGCCTCTGGGCGTTTTATTTCGAATCGCTCCTCCCAGGGCGATTCAAACGGCCCTTCTCAGGGCCAACCCAACGGCCCTTCTCAGGGCCAATCCAACGGCCCTTCTCAGGGCCAACCCAACGGCCCTTCTCAGGGCCAATCCAACGGCCCTTCTCAGGGCCACGCTGGCGACGCTTTAGCGTCGGGAGCTGACCGCGCACCATCTGCGGCCAGCTTTTTCATTAGGCCAGACGAGTTGTCGGACTCCGACGACTCCAATATGGACACGTCGGCGGCCGAAAGCGACCGCTTCAAGCGGAAGAGGTCCGAGGGCTCCTCGGAGTCGACGGTAGTCGGAGGTAAGGCGAAGAAGAAGTCGAAGTCTAAAAAGGCTTCGACTTCTACTGCGCCTTCTACCCACGATGTGGGCTTGGTGGACGCCGAGCGTCAGCTAAATCTG
The DNA here is from genome assembly GCA_905333075.3 of Atethmia centrago. NCBI lineage: Eukaryota > Metazoa > Arthropoda > Insecta > Lepidoptera > Noctuidae > Atethmia > Atethmia centrago. Next base: position 22,281,486 of record HG995391.1, read on the forward strand.
GCGAAAAGGGCGCAACTCCAACAAGACTTGGAAGAGAGGGTCGCCGCCAAGGAGCAGCAGGCGCAAGTTGCCAGGTCGAGGGCTGGCTATGGTGCATCCAATGTACTGTATGCTGACCACTCCCTGGCGGAATTGGAGCGCATGGCGCAGGAGGACAGAGAGGGGGTTCTGGAGGTCGCCTCAAAGTCTTCGAATTTGAAGGGGACCTTCCAGAAGGCCCTCAAATGCCGGGCCGCCAGTATGCATGGCATCGTGGTGGAACTAGTGAAGCGGACGGCCACGGACGAGACACGGCAGCTGCAGGCAAAGGTGGATCGTCTGCAGGCGGAGGTAAGCCAGCTACACCAGAAGCTGGCTGAGGCCACGGCCAGGCCTGCCCAATCTGCCCCAGGTCTGGTGGTAGGAGGCTGCTCCTCCTCCCCTGCCAGCCTTGAGGCAACAATTCGTGGGGTTGTCATGGAGGAGAGGGCCTTTATAAGAGCCTGCTTCGCCGGCATCGAAGACCGGCTCTTGCCGGAAAGGCGGCTCCGCCCGCCACTTGCGGCAGACAAGAGTCCACCGCTGAGGGAGCCGGAACCTGTGCCTCTAGCAGGCCCGGTATCCAAGGGCAAGGGCAAGGGCAAGGGCAAGAGGACCAAGGCGGCTCCTCATAACCCCACCACAAGCGCGGAGGAAGTGCCTGGGTCGTCTGCTACTCCAGCGGCAGGCGCCCAGAACTCGCAGGAGGAAGACGCCCTTCTTCCCTCCACCACCCCGTCCAACCAGTCGTGGACGGAAGTGGTCAGGAGAGGAAAAGGGAAAAAGGGGAAAAGTTCGGCCCCCAAGCCCGCTGCGAGTGCTCCTGCAGCAAAAAAGGCTCCAGCCGGTAGGAGAAAGCTGGTTGCTCCCAAAACCACAGCCGTCGTGGTGACCGTCACCCCGGAGGCCGTGGGGCGGGGTGAGACGTATGAGTCCGTCCTAAGACGGGCTCGTACCAATGCCGATCCCTCCCGGCTGGGGATTAAAAACATAAAGTGCCGCCGAACCCTAACCGGGGCTCGAATTTTCGAGTTCTCGGGGGAAGAGCGCGGCACAAATGCGGACCTCTTCGCAACAAAGTTGCAAGAGGTCATCGCGGATGCGGCAACGGTCGTAAGGCCTATTAAGACCGCAGCCTTGGAGGTGGCCGATCTGGATGATTCGGTCACCAAAGAGGATGTGGTGGCGGCCGTTGCGGCGGCTGGAGGATGCGACGCTGGCGCGGTGAAGGGTGGAGCCATCAGGCTCGGACGCCGTGGCATGGGCATCATACGCGTTGAGTGCCCAGTCGCCGCGGCTGGGGCCGTCCTTGCTGCGACCAAGGGACGGCTGCTCGTGGGGTTCAGCTCGGCTGTGGTCCGGCCACTTCAAGACCAGCCCGTTCGCTGCTTCAAGTGCTTCGCGTTTGGCCACACCCGAGCCACGTGTCCCTCCAAGTTCGACTGGGGAGACACGTGCTTCCAGTGCGGGCAGGAGGGACACAGGAGTACCACTTGCCACGCTGCCGCCACCAAGCCACACTGCGTGGCGTGTGCCGCTAGTGGCCGCCCTGCGGACCACAGGATGACGGGCAGGAGCTGCAAGCCCCCCGTGAGGAAGGGCGTAGTGCCGGCGCAGGTTCGCCCTGTTGCTACCGCCGCCGCCGCCGTCGTCACCGCTGTAGCTCCAGCGGCAATAGTTGAGGGGACCGGTTCGATGTCGGAGTAATGGTTACCAACTACCGCATCCTCCAGACGAACACTAACCACTGCAGAGCGGCCCAGGACCTGGTGGTGCAGGTCATGGCCGAGTGGTTGGTGAACGTAGCGGTGGTCGCCGAGCCTTACTCGATGTGGGCGTCTATTTCTCCCCAAACCGCCCTCTTCAGGACTTCGAGAACTATCTCGGAGTGCTGGCCGCCGTGGTCGGCAGGGCGGCGCCGCGTCAGGTCTCCGTACTGGGAGACCTGAATGCCAAGTCGGTGACCTGGGGCAACCCGGCCACCAGCGCACGCGGGCGGGCAGTGGAGATGTGGGCAGCTTCCTCTGGCCTCTCCCTCTTGAACAGAGGAAGCGTCCAGACATGCGTGCGGCGGCAGGGTGGCTCAATAGTGGACGTCACTTTCGCCACCCCTGCGTTGGCCGCACGCGTGTTGAACTGGCGGGTGGACCTGGCGGAGACTATGTCGGACCACCGCTACGTGCGGTTCGACATCTCCAACAGTGGCCCCGGAGAGACGCGGCCCCTCTCGGCGCGATCACCGTTCCCGCGGTGGGCTATCGCCCGCCTGGACAGGGAGGCAGCGGCAGAGGCGGCGTTCATCCAGGACTGGCTTTCGCCGCCTTCCGCTGGCCTGGATGTAGACACCGTGGCGGGGCACCTGAGGGAGTCTCTGACCGAGGTATGCAACTCCAGCATGCCCCGGTCTCGCCGACCACTACCCAAACGCGCCGTGTACTGGTGGTCGGTGGAGCTGGCGGGACTTCGAGCAGCCTGTGTAGAGGCAAGGAGGGCCTACACGCGAAGCCGGCGGCGGCGTATACGGGACCTGGCCGACGAAGACCACCTCTATGAGGTGTACATGGAGGCAAAATTGGTCCTCGATAGGGCTATCACCGCCGCCAGAGACTCGTCCAGAGCAGAGTTGCTGGAGGGTCTCGACAACGATCCTTACGGGAGACCATATAAGGCGGCGCGCAACAAACTGCGCCCCTTTGGTCCCCCGGTGGCCGAGACCCTGGAGCCCTCATTTCTGGATGGGGTAGTTCAGTCCCTGTTCCCGTCCAGGGACAACTTCACTCCACCAGTGATGGGCCCACCGCGGGGGATAGCTCCGCCAGCTGAGGAAGAAGAGGAGGCCCCTCCTGTCACGGAGTCGGAACTTGACGCGGCTATTCTCCATATCCGCGCCAAGAAGACAGCTCCGGGCCCCGACGGTGTTCCGGCAAGAGTGGTGGCGATCGCAGCCACTCAAATGGAGGAAAGGTTTCGGGACCTCTTCAGCGCATGCCTTGCGTCTGGAAGATTCCCGAAACCATGGAAGGAGGGGCAGTTGTGCCTCCTTCGCAAGGAGGGCCGCCCCGCAGACTCCCCCTCGGCATACCGGCCCATCGTTCTGCTCGATGAGGTCGGCAAAATGTTCGAGGGGATAATCGCTGCCCGCCTAAAGGGCCATCTGCGGAGTATCGGGCCGGACTTGTCGGACGCTCAGTTTGGTTTTCGGGCTGAGCGTTCCACGGTGGACGCGCTGGCCTGCCTTAAGGGCCAGGTGAAGGAGGCGATGGAAGCGGGGGACGGATTGTTGGCTGTGTCATTCGACATAGCCAATGCCTTCAACTCCGTTCCCCACTCCACCATCCTAGAGGCGCTCCGATTCCACGGAGTGCCTCTATACATGCACAGGCTGCTGGCCAGCTACCTGGAGGAACGGGCGATCCTCCTGGTAAATAGGACTGGCCAAGTCCGGCGGTACGCCGTTGAGGCCGGCGTTCCGCAGGGGTCAGTCTTAGGACCTCTCCTCTGGAACGTCGGCTATGATTGGCTCCTGCGGGGAACTCTCCTCCGAGGCACGAGTGTCGTCTGCTACGCGGATGACACTCTCCTCACCGCCCGGGGGGGGAATTTCAGGGAGGCGGCCAATTTGGCCGCGGCGGGCGGTTCCTTGGTGGCAGGGAGGATCCGCCGCCTAGGGTTATCGGTGGCGCTGCACAAGACCGAGGCCGTGTTCTTCCATGGCCCTCGGCAGCGCCCCCCGCCTGACGCCCACATCTTTGTGGAGGGCGTCAGAATTGAGGTCAAGGCCCAGATGAAATACCTGGGCCTTATACTCGACAGCAGGTGGCGCTTCGGGCCGCATTTTAGCGGGCTGTCGTCACGCCTGCTGAAGGCCGCGGGTGCGCTCTCGTGGCTGCTCCCCAACTTGGGGGGGCCCAGCGCGCGATGCCGGCAACTTTACGCCGGCATCTTGAGGAGTATGGCCCTCTACGGGGCTCCTATCTGGGAGGACTCACTCCACAGGAGGGAGAATGCCGCAGCCTTGCGGGCACCCCAAAGGGCCATAGCCCAGCGGGTGGCACGGGCCCATCGCACGGTGGGCTTTGCAGCAGCATGTGCTCTGGCCGGCACCCCTCCTTGGGAACTCGAGGCGTGGGTGCTCGCCAGAGTGTATGAATGGACGGCAGGACGGAGGGCAAGAGGAGAACGCCCAGCCCCGGAAGAGCGGGCAGCCGTCCGGCGGGAGGCGAGGGACGCCATCGTCGTCCATTGGACGGGGGACCTCGCCACTGCAGCTTTCGGCCGCCGAACCCTCGATGCGATTGGGCCAGTCCTGCGAGACTGGCTCGAGCGGTCGCATGGGTTCCTCTCCTTCCGTCTGGTGCAGGTGCTGTCCGGACATGGATGTTTCGGATCGTACCTGCACCGAATCGGACGGGAGGAGACGCCGTTGTGCCACCACTGTGGCGCGTCGGAGGATGCGGCACAGCACACCCTCGAAGTGTGCCCAACGTGGTCTGAGCCGCGCGGCAATCTCATCGCGGTGATCGGACCGGACCTCTCACTCCCCGGCGTAGTTAACGCCATGCTGAGGGATGAGAGGTCTTGGACGGCAGTCGCCTCCTTCTGCGAACACGTCATGTCACAGAAGGAGGCAGCGGAGCGCGCGCGTGAGGACGATCCTAACGCGGCGCCGCTTCGCAGGCGGAGGAGGGGTCGAAGAAGACGTCAGTTCGAAAGTCATCTCCGACTCCTCCCAGTTGGAGGCCAGCAGGCAACGGGTGCGGGGGCACCCTTGCCTGTATTGCACAGGCCTCCACCAGTGTCGAACGGGAATGGCCAGGTGTTCCCTGCCATTCCCGTAGCTCCCCAGCCTGGGGGGCATGAGGGGCCGGCCAGCTAGGCGGGCATGCGCCGGGAGGGTTGTGGATGTAAAGGCTGAGCCGGTTTCCCATGGCCCCCCCATCACGGCGATGTGGGTGTTACGTTCATTTAAGTACCTATGTACTATGCATTTTAAATAGGTTGGTATGTGTCTATTACAAAATAGATGTGCACATATTTATATTACATTTTACCTTCTTAAAGTATAATTATGAATCTATTGAGTATGCTATATCTGTTTACATCATGTTTAAGTTCAACTATGATTATTAATTTAAGTGATTTTTTTTAACAGAAAGTTGGCTTAACTAACGATATTTATACCCTACGTATTTAGCCTAGTAAATGAACAAGTTCACATGACATGTCCAGCAGCCACACAGAGGTAAATTATTAAGTATAATTTATTCATAAATAGGAAGTACACAAACTTTCATAACACTAGTACGCATGATTTTACCACTATTAGTTCTTACAGATAATGCCCTGACCTTGCCATCTGATCCAGGGAAAGTCTGTTCTACTCTGGCCACTGGCCATGTTAATGGAGAGGTGTTATCAACTCTGAGTAGCACCAATACCCCTTTTTCAATATTTGGTACACTATTGTGCCATTTTGGCCTATTTTGTAACTGAGTCAAATATTGTTTTGACCAAGTTTTCCAAAAGGATTGAGCCATGTGAGTACATTGCTGCCAAAATGACAAACGGTTTGTGGGCACATTTGTTACATCAGGTTCAGGGAATGATGTAATAGAAGCACCTGTCAAAAAATGAGCAGGAGTTAAATAAGACATGTCATTTGGGTCAATACTTGGCAAAGAAAGTAAAGGCCTGGAGTTCAATAACCCTTCTATTTGAATTATCACAGTATTCAACTCTTCATAGGTTAGTATCTGTTTGCCTACAACTCTTTTTAAGTGATATTTAGCACTCTTAATTCCTGCTTCCCATAGGCCTCCAAATACTGGTGAATAAGAAGGAATAAAACTGAATTCAATACCAAGATCTGAAGTTGAGTTTATAATTTTCTCCTGATGTACCTGATTAAAATGTAATGAGTATAACTCATGCAACTGATTATTGGCACCCTTGAAGGTAGAACCATTGTCACAATAAATAATAGATGGCTTATTGCGACGATAAATGAATCTTTTTAATGCCTGTAAAAAACATTCAGTTGTTAAATTTGATACCAACTCAATATGAATGGCCTTTGTTGTGAAACAAACAAATAATGCTATGTATGCTTTTAAAATTACTGGTTTCCTAATACGGTGTAATTTTATTGAAAACGGACCGCCATAATCGATTCCTACCTTTTCAAAAGGTCGGCTGGGGTTCACCCTGTCTGAAGGAAGAGATCCCATCATTTGCTCTGATGCCTTGGCTCTTAGCTTGAAACACAGTAAACATTTGTGAATTACTCCTTTGACTTCTCTAAGTCCATTAATTAGGTAAAACCTTTGACATAAACTGGCTAGGGTCAACTTCTTCCCAGCATGTAACAAACATTTGTGTTCATTGTTAATTATTGAACGTGTAATGTATGATTCTTTGGGTAATATGATAGGATATTTCTGATCATATGGTATGTTAGCATTGTGTAACCTACCTCCTACTCTGAGGATACCTATTCCATCTAAAAATGGATTTAAGGATTTCAAATTGGATTTAATGGGTTTCTTGGACATGATACAATTCATTTCCTCACTTAAATGTTGTTTTTGATCTTGTCTAATTATATTTTTGAGTGAAAATTGAAGTTCTTTTATTTTTAGATGTCCGGAGACCCTATCTTCTTTCTTTACTTTGCAATTGTTAAAAAACCTGTAAATATAGGCAATAATTCTTTTCAATTTGTTAATATCCGAATAATATGAATATAAACTGAAATCTTTATTTGATTCAGAAGTCAATGTAATATTACAAAGCTTAAGTTCAGGAATTTCCTTAGGAATTTTGATATTTGTAGATTCATGTGTGTAATTCTTACTATGTAAAAATTGTGGCCCATGCCACCATAACTGGTTGTTTTTAAGTAAGTGAGGTTCTATACCCCTAGACAAACAGTCTGCAGGATTCTCAACGGTACTGACATATGACCATGAGGCATTTTGTGTGAGATCACAGATAGTTTTGACTCTGTTTGCAACATAAACAGACAATTTTGTGGGCTCTGTGTTAAGCCAAGCAAGAACAATTTGAGAATCTACATATAAATGTACCTTAATGGCAAAATTATTTTTAATTAGTTGATCATACAACTTTTTTGATAGTTTTGCTAGTATCAAAGCGCTATTCAACTCTAATCTTGGTGTGGTTAATGATTTTATGGGATTTACCCTTGATTTTGAGCATAACAACTCAACATTTACTTGATCATTGCTGTTAATGGTTCTTAAATAAACACAACAACCATAAGCCTTCTGAGAGGCATCTGCAAACCCTATTAGTTCAATACATGTTGAGTTTTGTGTGTCAATATTTCTTTTTACTTGAATACAACCTGTTCTTGATAAATTATCAACAAAACATTTAAATTTTTTATTTAAGTTCAGTGGCAATGGTGAGTCCCATGAAACCTTCTCTAACCATGTTTGTTGCATGATTATTTTTGCAAGTACAATAATTGGACCTACTAGACCCAGTGGATCAAAGAGTTTGCTAATGAAACTTAATGTCTGACGCTTGGTGTAGACATCTAACAACTCAGTTTGTGGACAGGAAATGTTCAATACATCCGTTTGTGTGTTATATTTGATACCCAAGGTCTTCACATATTGATCATCACTTTTGCATAAATCAATTTCATTTGAAATCTGTAAAGCACAGGGAATGTCCCTTAATATATGCTCACTGTTTGAACTCCATTTATGAAGTTTAAAACCACCAAGGTTTAAAATGGCAATTAATTGGTTTTTCATATCAAGTAATTTTTGTAAGTCGTTACTACCGGTACAAACATCATCGACATAGCATTGATTCAATAATATGTGTGCACCTTCAGGGTAAGTATGCGCAAATCTGAAAGCTAACTCATTTAAACATCTTGTAGCTAAAAATGGTGAGCTTTTAAGTCCATAGGTGACTGTTTGCAACTGAACACACTGTATTTCCTTTTGTGGTGAATCTCTCCACAATATATTTTGAAGAGCACAGTGTGCTGGGTTGAGGTTAACTTCTCTAAACATTTTTTGAATGTCAGAAAATAACACATATTTATGTAATCTGAAGAGAATCAATATATTAAATAACTCATTTTGGATGCAAGGCCCATTGAGCGACATGTCATTTAAAGAAAAACCTTGATTAGTAGCCATTGAGCCATCAAAAACGACTCTTAGTTTTGTAGTTTTGCTATTTTCGTTTAATACTGGATGGTGTGGTAGAAAGTATACCTGACCAGCTTTTAAATCATATGTTTGAATATCAATGTATTTAGCATGACCCATTGAAATGTAAGTGTCAATGAACGCTTTATAACCTCTGAAAAGTTCAGCATCTTTGTGAAGTCTTTTTTCTAAATTGTTAAAACGCTGTAAAGCTCTTATGAAAGAATCTCCCATGTTTAATTGATCAAAATTTTGTTTTAAAGGTAAGTTAACTTGAAATTTATTGTCTTTCAATATTACAGATTCAGAAAAGATTTTTTCAGCAAGAGCTTCTTCAGAAGCCGACTCAGTGAAAACTTCTGTCACTTGCTCACACTTCCAAAACTGCTCTAAAGTCTTTTCTATATTTTGGGTGCTATCACATTCACTGTTTTTTAAAATGTGTTTGGTACACTTACTTACCGGAGAGTAACTTCTAGTCTTCACCCTTCCAGCCACAATATACCCAAAGTGGGTGTTGTGTAAATACAAACCTTTAGGGATAATAGGTAGTTGTTCACGCAATAAGATTTTAAAGAAAGCGTCACAACCTAATAAGATACTTATTTTTCCAGTTTTATAAAATTCTGTGTCAGCTAACTTGACGTATGAAGGAATTTTTAAATTATCTGTATCTATCTCACACTGAGGTAAATCACTAGTGATGTTTGGCACTACACAGCATACTATTTGAGTCTTGTAAGTGTTGAGAGTAGAAGAGATGTTAAAAGTAGCAGTATGAGGAACTGTGTTGGATTGACCACATATTCCTTTAATATAGGTATAGTTATTGACTAACCTGCAATCAATTTTTTCTGTTAGGTCTGATAACACAAAGGAAACCTGACTACCTGAGTCACAAAGAGCCCTAACTTGAAATTGTTGACCTAACTTGTCAGTTATGTTTACCTTTATAGTAGGCAATAAAACATCAACACATTTATTCATAGATAATGAAACTTGCTTTAACTCCTGTTCAGGCTCATTTTTATGCAGTAAACTATTATGGTTTTGTTTGCAAATTGAACACTTAAAGGCAAATTTACACTTTGACAGGTGTTTGTTTAAGCATAGGGTACACAACTCATTGGTCTTTACATAGCCGAAACGATCAGATAGCGAGGCAAGTTTAAATTTTTCACATTTATATAGTTGGTGATTTTTAGTCTTACAAAATTTGCATACTTGTGTATTTTTGTTTACCTCCTTAGTGGCTACCAAACCTGTCCTGCGGCCGCTGTTCACTGCACAATTTGAGGATGTTTGGCTGTCTGCCACAGTTTCAAGTGCTGCTGCCCGTTGTTCTAAAAATTTAAGAAGTGAATTTAAGTCAGGGTCAGCCTCTGATTTTGTTTCTAGATGAAAGCACCTTAATGTGTGTATGTCGAGCTTGCGTTGCAAAATGCATACAATAATTGCATCCCAATGTTGAACGGGTATATTTATGTTTTTTAAGGCAGCTAAATGCTGTCTGGTTTGAGAAATGATTTCTCTTAAAGCTAAGGCAGTGCACTTAGAAATAGGCTTTAGGTCTAATATAGAATTAACATGATAATTAACGACCTTGTTTTTATTATCATATCGCTCGCTGAGCAATTGCAGTGCGGTTGCATAGTTATGTGCAGTTAGCGATAAATGTTTAATGAGTTCGGCGGCTTCGCCACTTAAATAGGTTTTTAAATAATAGAATTTATCACATTGTGATAGTTTAGTGTTCTTGTCGATGACACTTTTAAATAGGCTGATGAAGTCGTGGAAGTCACCTACCTCACCTCCAAACTTGGAAATATTTATAGGTGGGAGACGTTTCATAGCGTCTTTTTCTTCCTCGTCACGCTCTGCTCCGGGTTTCGGAGATTTACCTGGGCTAGATTTTTCTTCGATGGCATCTTCGAATGCGGCTAAGGCACATAAATATATGGATTCATAGTGGCCAAAGTTTTCATCGTTATTTTCATCTAGAACAGATATATCAATGTTAAATGAGCTATATTCTGAAAAGGCGGTGACCAACCTGTCCTTCTTGACCATAAGCGCCCTTATAGGGGCTTTGTCGATATCCTCGGACTCAACAAACTTACATAATGTGGTTATCGTTCCTTTTGCCTGGCCCCTGGCCAGTATTAGGCGTTTTAAATTGTTTGCCATGATGGCTTAAAAGGTTTGTGTAACTACACAAATTATAAAAACTTGCAATAATAGCAATTTTGCGCATATATGGATGCTACTTAGTTGTACAGAATGCAATGATTGCACAATGCTGAAAAAAATGAGACGTGTGATTCACTTCACTTGATAGAACACCACAAAAATGGCGGATTATGGCGTCGGACAATGGATGAAGATGTTGAAAATCGGCGGATAACTTCCGGCAGCTATGGAGTTTGCTAGAAGTTTCTGGAACTCTCGACGTCGCCGACCAACCGGCGGCCGAGTTGATCGCGGTTCTCGTTCGCACGCGTACACTCTTCTCGCTCGTCCGCGTAGGCGCGCTGTCTGCTGAGCACGCTGTGTTTAGACTCCGTACTCCTCGCACGCGACGCGATAGTTGAGCGGTGCGATGAATGCCAACTGATGACAACGCGGGTTTGTTGATGACCGCTTCCGCTAGTCCACGCCGACAAAATTGAGTCACACTCACACAACATATAGAGTTGATTATCTGCCGCGAACACTATTTTCGTCGAAGGACCATTTTTATGTGGCGGACGCTGGTAATAAAACCACATAAATAACACTTTAAAGTGGACTGTATTTTAATAGAAATAGTTAAAGGTGTTACACTGGCAGATTGCGAATGAAGACTGACTGTTGACATATGTTCGTTCACTTGAACGGAATGAGTGAATTATTATGTATGCTTCATACAGTGGGAACACCGCTGAGTTTTAGTGGGTATACTGTCATCATCGACAGGAGTCCCACATACCCCGACTCGTCCCCCACGAGCGGGGATGCGTAATGCATTTCTCAGCGTTAAAAAAAAAAAAAAAAAAAAAAAAAAAAAGGTTAGGTTAGGTTAGGTTGGGGGATCCCCCACAGCGCATACTTCCTCGTAGTATCCCCTGGGCAACGCCGTGTCTGACCACCGTAACGGAGTGGCAGACCGGCGGCTAAAGTGCGCTGTGATTCGTTGATTTTAATGCGGACGTCTACGAATAAGATGGACAAACCAATGCGTGACGCCTCTGGGCGTTTTATTTCGAATCGCTCCTCCCAGGGCGATTCAAACGGCCCTTCTCAGGGCCAACCCAACGGCCCTTCTCAGGGCCAATCCAACGGCCCTTCTCAGGGCCAACCCAACGGCCCTTCTCAGGGCCAATCCAACGGCCCTTCTCAGGGCCACGCTGGTGACGCTTTAGCGTCGGGAGCTGACCGCGCACCATCTGCGGCCAGCTTTTTCATTAGGCCAGACGAGTTGTCGGACTCCGACGACTCCAATATGGACACGTCGGCGGCCGAAAGCGACCGCTTCAAGCGGAAGAGGTCCGAGGGCTCCTCGGAGTCGACGGTAGTCGGAGGTAAGGCGAAGAAGAAGTCGAAGTCTAAAAAGGCTTCGACTTCTACTGCGCCTTCTACCCACGATGTGGGCTTGGTGGACGCCGAGCGTCAGCTAAATCTGGCGAAAAGGGCGCAACTCCAACAAGACTTGGAAGAGAGGGTCGCCGCCAAGGAGCAGCAGGCGCAAGTTGCCAGGTCGAGGGCTGGCTATGGTGCATCCAATGTACTGTATGCTGACCACTCCCTGGCGGAATTGGAGCGCATGGCGCAGGAGGACAGAGAGGGGGTTCTGGAGGTCGCCTCAAAGTCTTCGAATTTGAAGGGGACCTTCCAGAAGGCCCTCAAATGCCGGGCCGCCAGTATGCATGGCATCGTGGTGGAACTAGTGAAGCGGACGGCCACGGACGAGACACGGCAGCTGCAGGCAAAGGTGGATCGTCTGCAGGCGGAGGTAAGCCAGCTACACCAGAAGCTGGCTGAGGCCACGGCCAGGCCTGCCCAATCTGCCCCAGGTCCGGTGGTAGGAGGCTGCTCCTCCTCCCCTGCCAGCCTTGAGGCAACAATTCGTGGGGTTGTCATGGAGGAGAGGGCCTTTATAAGAGCCTGCTTCGCCGGCATCGAAGACCGGCTCTTGCCGGAAAGGCGGCTCCGCCCGCCACTTGCGGCAGACAAGAGTCCACCGCTGAGGGAGCCGGAACCTGTGCCTCTAGCAGGCCCGGTATCCAAGGGCAAGGGCAAGGGCAAGGGCAAGAGGACCAAGGCGGCTCCTCATAACCCCACCACAAGCGCGGAGGAAGTGCCTGGGTCGTCTGCTACTCCAGCGGCAGGCGCCCAGAACTCGCAGGAGGAAGACGCCCTTCTTCCCTCCACCACCCCGTCCAACCAGTCGTGGACGGAAGTGGTCAGGAGAGGAAAAGGGAAAAAGGGGAAAAGTTCGGCCCCCAAGCCCGCTGCGAGTGCTCCTGCAGCAAAAAAGGCTCCAGCCGGTAGGAGAAAGCTGGTTGCTCCCAAAACCACAGCCGTCGTGGTGACCGTCACCCCGGAGGCCGTGGGGCGGGGTGAGACGTATGAGTCCGTCCTAAGACGGGCTCGTACCAATGCCGATCCCTCCCGGCTGGGGATTAAAAACATAAAGTGCCGCCGAACCCTAACCGGGGCTCGAATTTTCGAGTTCTCGGGGGAAGAGCGCGGCACAAATGCGGACCTCTTCGCAACAAAGTTGCAAGAGGTCATCGCGGATGCGGCAACGGTCGTAAGGCCTATTAAGACCGCAGCCTTGGAGGTGGCCGATCTGGATGATTCGGTCACCAAAGAGGATGTGGTGGCGGCCGTTGCGGCGGCTGGAGGATGCGACGCTGGCGCGGTGAAGGGTGGAGCCATCAGGCTCGGACGCCGTGGCATGGGCATCATACGCGTTGAGTGCCCAGTCGCCGCGGCTGGGGCCGTCCTTGCTGCGACCAAGGGACGGCTGCTCGTGGGGTTCAGCTCGGCTGTGGTCCGGCCACTTGAAGACCAGCCCGTTCGCTGCTTCAAGTGCTTCGCGTTTGGCCACACCCGAGCCACGTGTCCCTCCAAGTTCGACTGGGGAGACACGTGCTTCCAGTGCGGGCAGGAGGGACACAGGAGTACCACTTGCCACGCTGCCGCCACCAAGCCACACTGCGTGGCGTGTGCCGCTAGTGGCCGCCCTGCGGACCACAGGATGACGGGCAGGAGCTGCAAGCCCCCCGTGAGGAAGGGCGTAGTGCCGGCGCAGGTTCGCCCTGTTGCTACCGCCGCCGCCGCCGTCGTCACCGCTGTAGCTCCAGCGGCAATAGTTGAGGGGACCGGTTCGATGTCGGAGTAATGGTTACCAACTACCGCATCCTCCAGACGAACACCAACCACTGCAGAGCGGCCCAGGACCTGGTGGTGCAGGTCATGGCCGAGTGGTTGGTGAACGTAGCGGTGGTCGCCGAGCCTTACTCGATCCCCGGCAGCTGGCTGGGTGACGAAGACGACTCGGTGGCACTAGCGGCGCGGTCTTCCACAGACTCCCCTCCCCTCTCGCTGTTAGAGAGGGGACCGGGATACGTGGCCGCCGCGTGGGGAGACATAGCCCTTGTGGGCGTCTATTTCTCCCCAAACCGCCCTCTTCAGGACTTCGAGAACTATCTCGGAGTGCTGGCCGCCGTGGTCGGCAGGGCGGCGCCGCGTCAGGTCTCCGTACTGGGAGACCTGAATGCCAAGTCGGTGACCTGGGGCAACCCAGCCACCAGCGCACGCGGGCGGGCAGTGGAGATGTGGGCAGCTTCCTCTGGCCTCTCCCTCTTGAACAGAGGAAGCGTCCAGACATGCGTGCGGCGGCAGGGTGGCTCAATAGTGGACGTCACTTTCGCCACCCCTGCGTTGGCCGCACGCGTGTTGAACTGGCGGGTGGACCTGGCGGAGACTATGTCAGACCACCGCTACGTGCGGTTCGACATCTCCAACAGTGGCCCCGGAGAGACGCGGCCCCTCTCGGCGCGATCACCGTTCCCGCGGTGGGCTATCGCCCGCCTGGACAGGGAGGCAGCGGCGGAGGCGGCGTTTATCCAGGACTGGCTTTCGCCGCCTTCCGCTGGCCTGGATGTAGACACCGTGGCGGGGCACCTGAGGGAGTCTCTGACCGAGGTATGCAACTCCAGCATGCCCCGGTCTCACCGACCACTACCCAAACGCGCCGTGTACTGGTGGTCGGTGGAGCTGGCGGGACTTCGAGCAGCCTGTGTGGAGGCAAGGAGGGCCTACACGCGAAGCCGGCGGCGGCGTATACGGGACCTGGCCGACGAAGACCACCTCTATGAGGTGTACATGGAGGCAAAATTGGTCCTCGATAGGGCTATCACCGCCGCCAGAGACTCGTCCAGAGCAGAGTTGCTGGAGGGTCTCGACAACGATCCTTACGGGAGACCATATAAGGCGGCGCGCAACAAACTGCGCCCCTTTGGTCCCCCGGTGGCCGAGACCCTGGAGCCCTCATTTCTGGATGGGGTGGTTCAGTCCCTGTTCCCGTCCAGGGACAACTTCACTCCACCAGTGATGGGCCCACCGCGGGGGATAGCTCCGCCAGCTGAGGAGGAAGAGGAGGCCCCTCCTGTCACGGAGTCGGAACTTGACGCGGCTATTCTCCATATCCGCGCCAAGAAGACAGCTCCGGGCCCCGACGGTGTTCCGGCAAGAGTGGTGGAGTGGTGGCGATCGCAGCCACTCAAATGGAGGAAAGGTTTCGGGACCTCTTCAGCGCATGCCTTGCGTCTGGAAGGTTCCCGAAACCATGGAAGGAGGGGCAGTTGTGCCTCCTTCGCAAGGAGGGCCGCCCCGCAGACTCCCCCTCGGCATACCGGCTCATCGTTCTGCTCGATGAGGTCGGCAAAATGTTCGAGGGGATAATCGCTGCCCGCCTAAAGGGCCATCTGCGGAGTATCGGGCCGGACTTGTCGGACGCTCAGTTTGGTTTTCGGGCTGAGCGTTCCACGGTGGACGCGCTGGCCTGCCTTAAGGGCCAGGTGAAGGAGGCGATGGAAGCGGGGGACGGATTGTTGGCTGTGTCATTCGACATAGCCAATGCCTTCAACTCCGTTCCCCACTCCACCATCCTAGAGGCGCTCCGATTCCACGGAGTGCCTCTATACATGCACAGGCTGCTGGCCAGCTACCTGGAGGAACGGGCGATCCTCCTGGTAAATAGGACTGGCCAAGTCCGGCGGTACGCCGTTGAGGCCGGCGTTCCGCAGGGGTCAGTCTTAGGACCTCTCCTCTGGAACGTCGGCTATGATTGGCTCCTGCGGGGAAATCTCCTCCGAGGCACGAGTGTCGTCTGCTACGCGGATGACACTCTCCTCACCGCCCGGGGGGGGAATTTCAGGGAGGCGGCCAATTTGGCCTCGGCGGGCGGATCCTTGGTGGCAGGGAGGATCCGCCGCCTAGGGTTATCGGTGGCGCTGCACAAGACCGAGGCCGTGTTCTTCCACGGCCCTCGGCAGCGCCCCCCACCTGACGCCCACATCTTCGTGGAGGGCGTCAGAATTGAGGTCAAGGCCCAGATGAAATACCTGGGCCTTATACTCGACAGCATGTGGCGCTTCGGGCCGCATTTTAGTGGGTTGTCGTCACGCCTGCTGAAGGCCGAGGGTGCGCTCTCGTGGCTGCTCCCCAACTTGGGGGGGCCCAGCGCGCGATGCCGGCAACTTTACGCCGGCATCTTGAGGAGTATGGCCCTCTACGGGGCTCCTATCTGGGAGGACTCACTCCACAGGAGGGAGAATGCCGCCGCCTTGCGGGCACCCCAAAGGGCCATAGCCCAGCGGGTGGCACGGGCCCATCGCACGGTGGGCTTTGCAGCAGCATGTGCCCTGGCCAGCACCCCTCCTTGGGAACTCGAGGCGTGGGTACTCGCCAGAGTGTATGAATGGACGGCAGGACGGAGGGCAAGAGGAGAACGCCCAGCCCCGGAAGAGCGGGCAGCCGTCCGGCGGGAGGCGAGGGACGCCATCGTCGTCCATTGGACAGGGGACCTCGCCACTGCAGCCTTCGGCCGCCGAACCCTCGATGCGATTGGGCCAGTCCTGCGAGACTGGCTCGAGCGGTCGCATGGGTTCCTCTCCTTCCGTCTGGTGCAGGTGCTGTCCGGACATGGATGTTTCGGATCGTACCTGCACCGAATCGGACGGGAGGAGACGCCGTTGTGCCACCACTGTGGCGCGGCGGAGGATGCGGCGCAGCACACCCTCGAAGTGTGCCCAACGTGGTCTGAGCCGCGCGGCAATCTCATCGCGGTGATCGGACCGGACCTCTCACTCCCCGGCGTAGTTAACGCCATGCTGAGGGATGAAAGGTCTTGGGCGGCAGTCGCCTCCTTCTGCGAACACGTCATGTCCCAGAAGGAGGCAGCGGAGCGCGCGCGTGAGGACGATCCTAACGCGGCGCCGCTTCGCAGGCGGAGGAGGGGTCGAAGAAGACGTCAGTTTGAAAGTCATCTCCGACTCCTCCCAGTTGGAGGCCAGCAGGCAACGGGTGCGGGGGCACCCTTGCCTGTATTGCACAGGCCTCCACCAGTGTCGAACGGGAATGGCCAGGTGTTCCCTGCCATTCTCGTAGCTCCCCACCCTGGGGGGCATGAGGGGCCGGCCAGCTAGGCGGGCATGCGCCGGGAGGGTTGTGGATGTAAAGGCTGAGCCGGTTTCCCATGGCCCCCCCATCACGGCGATGTGGGAACACCGCTGAGTTTTAGTGGGTATACTGTCATCATCGACAGGAGTCCCACATACCCCGACTCGTCCCCCACGAGCGGGGATGCGTAATGCATTTCTCAGCGACAAAAAAAAAAAAAAAAAAAATAGGTTAGGTTAGGTTAGGTTAGAGGATGCGACGCTGGCGCGGTGAAGGGTGGAGCCATCAGGCTCGGACGCCGTGGCATGGGCATCATACGCGTTGAGTGCCCAGTCGCCGCGGCTGGGGCCGTCCTTGCTGCGACCAAGGGACGGCTGCTCGTAGGGTTCAGCTCGGCTGTGGTCCGGCCACTTGAAGACCAGCCCGTTCGCTGCTTCAAGTGCTTCGCGTTTGGCCACACCCGAGCCACGTGTTCCTCCAAGTTCGACTGGGGAGACACGTGCTTCCAGTGCGGGCAGGAGGGACACAGGAGTACCACTTGCCACGCTGCCGCCACCAAGCCACACTGCGTGGCGTGTGCCGCTAGTGGCCGCCCTGCGGACCACAGGATGACGGGCAGGAGCTGCAAGCCCCCCGTGAGGAAGGGCGTAGTGCCGGCGCAGGTTCGCCCTGTTGCTACCGCCGCCGCCGCCGTCGTCACCGCTGTAGCTCCAGCGGCAATAGTTGAGGGGACCGGTTCGATGTCGGAGTAATGGTTACCAACTACCGCATCCTTCAGACGAACACCAACCACTGCAGAGCGGCCCAGGACCTGGTGGTGCATGTCATGGCCGAGTGGTTGGTGAACGTAGCGGTGGTCGCCGAGCCCTACTCGATCCCCGGCAGCTGGCTGGGTGACGAGGACGACTCGGTGGCACTAGCGGCGCGGTCTTCCACAGACTCCCCTCCCCTCTCGCTGTTAGAGAGGGGACCGGGATACGTGGCCGCCGCGTGGGGAAACATAGCCCTTGTGGGCGTCTATTTCTCCCCAAACCGCTCTCTTGAGGACTTCGAGAACTATCTCGGAGTGCTGGCCGCTGTGGTCGGCAGGGCGGCGCCGCGTCAGGTCTCCGTACTGGGAGACCTGAATGCCAAGTCAGTGACCTGGGGCAACCGGGCCACCAGCGCACGCGGGCGGGCAGTGGAGATGTGGGCAGCTTCCTCTGGCCTCTCCCTCTTGAACAGAGGAAGCGTCCAGACATGCGTGCGGCGGCAGGGTGGCTCAATAGTGGACGTCACTTTCGCCACCCCTGCGTTGGCTGCGCGCGTGTTGAACTGGCGGGTGGACCTGGCGGAGACTATGTCGGACCACCGCTACGTGCGGTTCGACATCTCCAACAGTGGCCCCGGAGAGACGCGGCCCCTCTCGGCGCGATCACCGTTCCCGCGGTGGGCTCTCGCCCGCCTTGACAGGGAGGCAGCGGCGGAGGCGGCGTTCATCCAGGACTGGCTTTCGCCGCCTTCCGCTGGCCTGGATGTGGACACCGTGGCGGGGCACCTGAGGGAGTCTCTGACCGAGGTATGCAACTCCAGCATGCCCCGGTCTCGCCGACCACTACCCAAACGCGCAGTGTACTGGTGGTCGGTGGAGCTGGCGGGGCTTCGAGCAGCCTGTGTGGAGGCAAGGAGGGCCTACACGCGGAGCCGGCGGCGGCATATACGGGACCTGGCCGACGAAGACCACCTCTATGAGGTGTACATGGAAGCAAAAATGGGCCTCGATCGGGCCATCGCCACCGCCAGAGACTCGTCGAGAGCAGAGCTGCTGGAAGGTCTTGACAACGATCCCTACGGGAGACCATACAAGGCGGCGCGCAACAAACTGCGCCCCTTTGGTCCCCCGGTGGCCGAGACCCTGGAGCCCTCATTTCTGGATGGGGTGGTTCAGTCCCTGTTCCCGTCCAGGGACAACTTCACCCCACCAGTGATGGGCCCACCGCGGGGGATAGCTCCGCCAGCTGAGGAAGAAGAGGAGGCCCCTCTTGTCACGGAGTCGGAACTTGACGCGGCTATTCTCCATATCCGCGCCAAGAAGACAGCTCCGGGCCCCGACGGTGTTCCGGCAAGAGTGGTGGCGATCGCAGCCACTCAAATGGAGGAAAGGTTTCGGGACCTCTTCAGCGCATGCCTTGCGTCTGGAAGGTTCCCGAAACCATGGAAGGAGGGGCAGTTGTGCCTCCTTCGCAAGGAGGGCCGCCCCGCAGACTCCCCCTCGGCATACCGGCCCATCGTTCTGCTCGATGAGGTCGGCAAAATGTTCGAGGGGATAATCGCTGCCCGCCTAAAGGGCCATCTGCGGAGTATCGGGCCGGACTTGTCGGACGCTCAGTTTGGTTTTCGGGCTGAGCGTTCCACGGTGGACGCGCTGGCCTGCCTTAAGGGCCAGGTGAAGGAGGCGATGGAAGCGGGGGACGGATTGTTGGCTGTGTCATTCGACATAGCCAATGCCTTCAACTCCGTTCCCCACTCCACCATCCTAGAGGCGCTCCGATTCCACGGAGTGCCTCTATACATGCACAGGCTGCTGGCCAGCTACCTGGAGGAACGGGCGATCCTCCTGGTAAATAGGACTGGCCAAGTCCGGCGGTACGCCGTTGAGGCCGGCGTTCCGCAGGGGTCAGTCTTAGGACCTCTCCTCTGGAACGTCGGCTATGATTGGCTCCTGCGGAGAAATTTCCTACGAGGCACGAGTGTCGTCTGCTACGCGGATGACACTCTCCTCACCGCCCGGGGGGGGAATTTCAGGGAGGCGGCCAATTTGGCCTCGGCGGGCGGATCCTTGGTGGCAGGGAGGATCCGCCGCCTAGGGTTATCGGTGGCGCTGCACAAGACCGAGGCCGTGTTCTTCCACGGCCCTCGGCAGCGCCCCCCACCTGACGCCCACATCTTCGTGGAGGGCGTCAGAATTGAGGTCAAGGCCCAGATGAAATACCTGGGCCTTATACTCGACAGCAGGTGGCGCTTCGGGCCGCATTTTAGTGGGTTGTCGTCACGCCTGCTGAAGGCCGCGGGTGCGCTCTCGTGGCTGCTCCCCAACTTGGGGGGGCCCAGCGCGCGATGCCGGCAACTTTACGCCGGCATCTTGAGGAGTATGGCCCTCTACGGGGCTCCTATCTGGGAGGACTCACTCCACAGGAGGGAGAATGCCGCCGCCTTGCGGGCACCCCAAAGGGCCATAGCCCAGCGGGTGGCACGGGCCCATCGCACGGTGGGCTTTGCAGCAGCATGTGCCCTGGCCAGCACCCCTCCTTGGGAACTCGAGGCGTGGGTGCTCGCCAGAGTGTATGAATGGACGGCAGGACGGAGGGCAAGAGGAGAACGCCCAGCCCCGGAAGAGCGGGCAGCCGTCCGGCGGGAGGCGAGGGACGCCATCGTCGTCCATTGGACAGGGGACCTCGCCACTGCAGCCTTCGGCCGCCGAACCCTCGATGCGATTGGGCCAGTCCTGCGAGACTGGCTCGAGCGGTCGCATGGGTTCCTCTCCTTCCGTCTGGTGCAGGTGCTGTCCGGACATGGATGTTTCGGATCGTACCTGCACCGAATCGGACGGGAGGAGACGCCGTTGTGCCACCACTGTGGCGCGGCGGAGGATGCGGCGCAGCACACCCTCGAAGTGTGCCCAACGTGGTCTGAGCCGCGCGGCAATCTCATCGCGGTGATCGGACCGGACCTCTCACTCCCCGGCGTAGTTAACGCCATGCTGAGGGATGAAAGGTCTTGGGCGGCAGTCGCCTCCTTCTGCGAACACGTCATGTCCCAGAAGGAGGCAGCGGAGCGCGCGCGTGAGGACGATCCTAACGCGGCGCCGCTTCGCAGGCGGAGGAGGGGTCGAAGAAGACGTCAGTTTGAAAGTCATCTCCGACTCCTCCCAGTTGGAGGCCAGCAGGCAACGGGTGCGGGGGCACCCTTGCCTGTATTGCACAGGCCTCCACCAGTGTCGAACGGGAATGGCCAGGTGTTCCCTGCCATTCCCGTAGCTCCCCAGCCTGGGGGGCATGAGGGGCCGGCCAGCTAGGCGGGCATGCGCCGGGAGGGTTGTGGATGTAAAGGCTGAGCCGGTTTCCCATGGCCCCCCCATCACGGCGATGTGGGAACACCGCTGAGTTTTAGTGGGTATACTGTCATCATCGACAGGAGTCCCACATACCCCGACTCGTCCCCCACGAGCGGGGATGCGTAATGCATTTCTCAGCGTTAAAAAAAAAAAAAAAAAAAAAAAAAAAAAAAAAAAAGGTTAGGTTAGGTTAGGTTAGGTTAGGTTTTTTTTTTTTTTTTAATCCTGTCCGGGCGCAAGGCCCGGCCCGCGAGCTACCTCTAACATAATTAGAGTCCTTAATTGTACTGTGAGATGGGATGTATCTACGGGTTTTCTTTATTAATTTTCGCCTTTCTTTATTAAAACTTAATTCTATGTTTAACCTTTATACATACATATTTTTTATCGATATTATACACATTATTTTAGTCCAGGCCAGTAATTATATAGATCCTGATGGGATTGACATGGTTTACTTATACTTATGTCTTATTCTACTAATCTAGTTTACATTTTCATTTGGGATTACTTGTTTTCCTAATTATACTTATATTTAAACATTCATTCTTACCTAGTTAGCTTATTGTATAACTTAATTTTAACACTTATTTTAATACACTTTTTTCTTATATGCTAATCAATATATTTTATACTAATATATATATAGCATTAATTTATTGTACTATTTATTCCTATTTATAGCTTTATTGGCGATATCAATAATGTACTTCATGAATATTTCCCTACTTTTTCTTTTCGACAAGATATCTGGGAAGTTTCTAACTGTCACTCTGTATTCCAGCTTGTTCTCAACCTCGAGTCTCTTTAGGGCGTAAACTGGGCATTCAGTCAGGATATGTTCGACCGTTTCGGGAATACCGGGTTGGCAGATACACGATGAATTCTCCTTGCACCCGAATCGATTCAGGTACTCAGAGAACCCACCGTGCCCTGTTAGTACTTGGGTGATTACGTTAGTTGGGCACATTTGTCGTACTATCTTATAGGAGGCTATGACTTCAGGAAAGAACAATTTGGTAACCTTTGCTGTGGTACCCTCTTTATACCTTTTGTTCCATTCATCAATCGACCCCATTCGGATCCGTCGTTTGATGAATGAAACCGGGCATAGGTCGTAGTCGGGTTTGGTCTTCTTATTCAGCGCTGCATCCTTTGCTAGTTCGTCCGCCCTCTCGTTACCCGCAAGACCTGCATGTGCCTTGATCCAGAACAAAGACACAGTTTTGTTCTGGTTTTCAATGGCTTTAATATTCTCGCGAGTGTTTACCGCCAGAGGGTGTGTTGTACTGAGGTTTGCTATGGTCTCTAGAGCTGATCTACTATCGCTATAGATTCCATAGCTCTCCTCGCTTCTCCGTTTTATTTCCTCGGTGGCTTTGCATATTGCGAGGAGTTCCGCCTGGTATACCGTGCAGTATGGGGCCAACTTGAGTTTGATGGTCTTCACCTCCGCAACGCTATCCCATAGGGTTAGCGCTGCTCCAACCTTATCCTCAATCCGGCTGCCGTCGGTAAATATGCGGATAGCCTGGTTGTTGTGGCTATCTACCGACTCTTGGTCTACCAGGCTCACGAACTCTATCGCTTTATGTTTCCCCGGGTGAGGTGTGCAGGAGTATGGAGCTCTCCGCTCGACCTCTCTGTCTACCAGTCCCAGCCAGGATGCCCCTCTCCTTGCCTCATATAGAGCGGCTGCCTCTTGTATGCGGAGGTCAAGTGGCAATATTCCTGCCAGTAGCAGCGTTGAATGCAGAGAGGCCGTGCGGTACGCACCGCACAGTTTTTGGGCGAAGCCCCTCTGGACGGCATTTAGGTGGCGTTGTACTCCCAACTTTTTTGATGCTGAGGACCAGGCACCAGCCGCGTACGTGATGATGGGCTCTACCGTAGCGGTGTATATAACACGGACTATTTCCGGGTGGAGACCCCAACTGACTCTGGCGGCTCTCGACAGCTGTTTGTAGACTCCAAGTGCCTTCTTACAGACGTTAGCCGTATGGCTATTGAAAGTCAACTTGGAGTCCACTGTGAGCCCCAATATTTTAATTTCCGAGGACATTCCAATGTCGATCCCTCCCATGGTCAGATGTGGCGTGTCATACCTAAGTTTTCTGGTGACTACCATGGCGCAAGTTTTGTGCGGCGCAAACCTGAGCTTATTCATGACACCCCACCTCCGAACATGTTCGAGAGCGGCATTGGCCTGTCCCTGGATTTCCAGGGCTGTCTCCCCCGAGAACACGAGCACCACATCATCCGCAAAGGCCTGACAATAGTCGCCACGTTGTGTGAGACTCTCCAGCAATGGGTTCAGCAGGAGATTCCATAAGATGGGGCCGCCTATTGATCCTTGGACACACCCTTTGTTCGAGCTTTTCACGTACTCATGGCCAGCATACCTTACCCGGACCTTGCGGTCGCTTAGGTAGCTGGCTATCATCCTCCTGAGATTCGCTGGGCACTTCTCTTCAGCCAGTCTGACCTTTATGGCCGGCCACCACGCGCTGTCAAAGGCTCCCTCTATATCCAGCGAGACCATCGTGATGAGCTTCCTCTCTTGGAGTTTGCCTCTCACGTGGGCCATCAGGTCATAGAGGGAGTCTTCCGTGCTTCGTTGTGGCATGAAGCCATACTGGCAGGGGCTTATTCGGGGCGCCAAGTACCAAACCAGCCTTCTGATCATCATTTTTTCTAGCATTTTACCCATTACTGGTAGCAGTCCAATCGGCCTGTAGGACTTGGGACTGGTATAATTGTCCTTCCCTGGTTTCCTCAGCAGCACCACAGTGGCCTCCTTCCACTCTGTGGGAAAGTGCGTCAGATGCCAGCACTTGTTGAATAATGCCAGGTGCAGCTCCATGTCTCGCAGTATTACCCGCTGGCAGATGTCGGCCGTGAAGCCGTCCACTCCGGGGGCCTTCTTAGGATTGAAGCTCTCCGTCGCAAATCTGAGCTCCTCCGCTGTAAACTCCGGGTCATGATTCTCATCATGATTCCGGTCATTTACCCGGTCAGCAAGAGCTCTGATTTGACGATGGTCTGGGCTATCCTCCTCCTCTGCGTCTTCTTTATCACCCTATAAATCCCCTCCCAAACCCCCTCCCTTGTTTGTTTACGACAAAATTCCTTCCAACTTTCTGTGGAACGTTTCCTAACTTCCAGCTCGTACTTTTCTTTCTTCTGCAGGTACAACGCGACCACACCTTCTCTACGCGAGGGCGCAGCACACCGAATTCTTCTCTTCCTGGTGGCGACGTCGTGCTTCATGGCTTCGAGTTCTTCGGACCACCACGGCATGGTGAGTGTTTGGTTTTCCTTTTTTTCTGGTATTGATATTTTACATGCTTCTGTTATTATTTTTATATATTTTCTAATTGTGTTATCTAAATTCTCCTTGCTATTTATTTGTTCTATCTGTTCTTTATTTATTCTATTTTCTATTTTTAATTGGTCCATTTTTTCACAAAAAAGTTCCCAATTAGCTTTTTTTGTATTGTATATTCTAGTCGTTCTTTTTATATTAAATCCTTTCCCTTTTTGTACTTTGATTTTAATTATTATGCCGTTGTGGTCCGAGCTCGTCAGGTCTTCAGCAACCGTCCACTCTTCTACCAGGTCGAGTAAGTCCTCTGTGCATAAGGTCACGTCTACGTGGCTCATTATCCTTCGTCCTCCTCTGATGGTATCGAAGGTGGGTTTGCTCCCGCAGTTAAGTACCTGCAGATCAAGCTCCCCGATCATTCCCGCCAATTCGTCTCCTCTATTATCGACGACACTGCTTCCCCACCAGACACTCTTGGCATTAGCGTCCCCTCCGATGATGGCTTTTCTGGGCTTTATCTCGTTCATCGCAGCAGTTAAGTGGTTCAGGTATGGCCCAATGGGTTGGTCCGGCTCAAAGTAGTACGAGACGGCTAGCATTCCCCACGCTCTTGTTCGCAGCTTCACCACCACGATGTTGTTGGTGGTGAGTTTGGGGCATTGTATGACATCGATGTCATGGTTGAACACGACTATCGCCGCCTTTACAGTGCTCCCACCGCAGTCCAAGTTCTGGTAGACTCTAGCCCCCCCGTACGACTTCATTGCCTTTATGCTTCCCACATACGGCTCCTGGACCAGTGCGATGGCTATTTTCCGTTTTTTGGCCTCGATCATGAGCTCGTTTGTCGCCAGCTGCTTGCGTTGGAGGTTAGCTTGCACTACAGCGAGTGTGTTAGCAGCCTCCGTCCGTGTAACCCCCGGCACCACCTTAGCAATAAGCTATTGCAGCCCGCGCCAATGCATCCCATTTTCTACGCACCGGGCAGTCCTGGCTATAGACCGCGTGGTCTGTGTCGTCGTGCTTTTCTTTGACACAATTTTTGCACGTCGGCCTCTCGCCCGTTGCCAGCCCGGTACATTCGGCTTTAAGATGTGGCCCCCCGCAATAGTTGCACAGGTTCACAGGCTCCGTGCACAACTTACGGCCATGCCCATATGCAAGGCACTTTGTACACTGAATCAGAGGCGTTTGGTCTTGGACCCTGACGCACTGCAGGTCAATGAAGACTCTGCCAGCCGCGGTGAGTCTCTGCCACAACTTTGGTGTCACCTGTAGGACGACGTGACTCTCCAGTGAGTTCCGCGCCCTCCTCCGGTACTTCACAGTGGCAGTGGCCTCCTCGGCCGTCAGGTCCTCCAGCAGGCGGGCGTTCTGGGCCTTTAAGGCAGTCAGGATGTCCTCGTCGCTATTGTAGGACAAGAGGTCCTTGATTATCACAAGTGGGTTCCGATTTTTTGCCTCTTCCACTTTCAGGTGTTTGTCTTTTTTAAGATGGGCTGCTGTTCTCGCCATTTCCTCCCTGTTGCTGAAGCTCAAGATAACCCTCTTGTCCTTGACTTTTCGGACCCTCTCTATCTGCAGGCCACTCTTCTTTGCGTCCAAAGCCTCTTTCACCCTTCCCACCACTTCCGTGCTCGTGTCCATAGTGACATCAGACGACACAATGACAGAGTGCTTAGCTTTTTGACCCCAGGTGTTTTGGGGTGCGGTCAGGGCCTCCGCATACGTAGGAGAGAAAGGTTAGGTTAGGTTAGGTTAGGTTAGGTTAGGTTAGGTTGGGGGATCCCCCACAGCGCATACTTCCTCGTAGTATCCCCTGGGCAACGCCGTGTCTGACCACCGTAACGGAGTGGCAGACCGGCGGCTAAAGTGTGCTGTGATTCGTAGACATTCATGCGGTCGTCTGCGAATATGATGGTTAAGCCAACGCGAGATGCGTCTGGTCGTTTTATCTCGAATCGCTCCTCCCAGGGCGATTCAAACGGCCCTTCTCAGGGCCAACCCAACGGCCCTTCTCAGGGCCAATCCAACGGCCCTTCTCAGGGCCAACCCAACGGCCCTTCTCAGGGCCAATCCAACGGCCCTTCTCAGGGCCAACCCAACAGCCCTTCTCAGGGCCACGGCGGCGACGCTTTGGCGCCGGAAGCTGACCGCGCACCATCTGTGGCCAGCTTTTTCTGTAGGCCAGACGAGTTGTCGGACTCTGACGACTCCAATATGGACACGTCAGCGGCCGAAAGTGACCGCTTCAAGCGGAAGAGGTCAGAGGGCTCTTCGGAGTCGACGGTAGTCGGAGGTAAGGCGAAGAAGAAGTCAAAGTCTAAAAAGGCTTCGACTTCTACTGCGGCTTCTACCCACGATGTGGGCTTGGTGGACGCCGAGCGCCAGCTGAATCTGGCGAAAAGGGCGCAACTCCAACAAGACCTGGAGGAGAGGGTCGCCGCCAAGGAGCAGCAGGCGCAAGTTGCCAGGGCGAGGGCTGGCTATGGTGCATCCAGTGTACTATATGCTGACCACTCCCTGGCAGAATTGGAGCGCATGGCGCATGAAGACAAGGAGGAGGTCCTGGAGGTCGCCTCAAAGTCGTCCAATTTGAAGGGGACCTTCCAGAAGGCCCTCAAATGCCGGGCCGCCAGTATGCACGGCATTGTGGTGGAGCTGGTGAAGCGGACAGCCACGGACGAGACGCGGCAGCTGCAGGCCAAGGTGGATCGCCTGCAGGCAGAGGTTAGCCAGCTACACCAGAAGCTGGCTGAGGCCACGGCCAAGCCTGCTCAATCTGCCCCAGGTCCGGTGGTAGGAGCCTGCTCCTCCTCCCCTGCCAGCATAGAGGAAACAATCCGCGGGGTTGTAATGGAGGAGAGGGCCTTCATAAGAGCCTGCTTCGCCGGCATCGAGGACCGGCTCTTGCCGGAAAGGCGGCTCCGCCCGCCGCTAGCGGCGGACAAGAGTCCACCGCCAAGGGAGCCGGAACCTGTGCCTTTAACAGGCCCGGTATCCAAGGGCAAGGGCAAGGGCAAGAGGACCAAGGCGGCTCCTCATACCCCCACCACCAGTGCGGAGGGAGTGTCTGGGCCGTCTGCTACTCCAGCAGCAGCCCCCCAGAACTCGCAGGAGGAAGATGCCCTTCTTCCCTCCACCACCCCGTCCAACCAGTCGTGGACGAAAGTGGTCAGGAGAGGAAAAGGGAAGAAGGGGAAAGGGTCAGCCCAGAAGCCCGCTGTGACTGGTCCTGCGGCCAAAAGGACCCCAGCCGGTAGGAGAAAGTTTGTTTCTCCCAAAACCACGGCCGTCGTGGTGACCGTCACACCGGAGGCCGTGGGGCGGGGCGAGACGTATGAGTCCGTCCTCAGACGGGCTCGTACTAATGCTGATCCTTCCCGGCTGGGGATTAGAAATATCACGTGCCGCCGAACCCTAACCGGGGCTCGAATTTTCGAGTTCTCGGGGGAAGAGCGCGGCACAAATGCGGACCTCTTCGCAACAAAATTGCAAGAGGTTATCGCGGATGCGGCCACGGTCGTCAGGCCCGTTAAGACCGCAGCCTTGGAGGTGGCCGATCTGGATGATTCGGTCACCAAAGAGGATGTGGTGGCGGCCGTTGCAGCGGCTGGAAGCTGCGACGCTGGCGCGGTGAAGGGTGGAGCCATCAGGCTCGGACGCCGCGGCATGGGCATCATTCGCGTTGAGTGCCCAGTCGACGCGGCTGGGGCCGTCCTTGCTGCGACCAAGGGACGGCTGCTCGTGGGGTTCAGCTCGGCTGTGGTCCGGCCACTTGAAGACCAGTCTGTTCGCTGCTTCAAGTGCTTCGCGTTTGGCCACACCCGAGCCACGTGTCCCTCCAAGTTCGACTGGGGAGACACGTGCTTCCAGTGCGGGCAGGAGGGACACAGGAGTACCGCTTGCCGCGCCGCCACCACCAAGCCACACTGCGTAGCGTGTGCCGCTAGTGGCCGCCCCGCGGACCACAGGATGACGGGAAGGAGCTGCAAGCCCCCCGTGAGGCCCAGCGCGCGATGCCGGCAACTTTACGCTGGCATCTTGAGGAGTATGGCCCTCTACGGGGCTCCTATCTGGGAGGAATCACTCCACAGGAGGGAGAATGCCGCCGCCTTGAGGGCACCCCAAAGGGCCATAGCCCAGCGGGTGGCACGGGCCCATCGCACGGTGGGCTTTGCAGCAGCATGTGCTCTGGCCAGCACCCCTCCTTGGGA